>OY282490.1:2578333-3867500 GCA_958295575.1 Leucania comma | reverse complement strand
TGATGTTACGGTCCTCGTCGAGTCGGACTCTCGAGCCGGCATTGAGGTCTCGGCCTCGTGCGCCATGGCATTAATATCAGAGTGGGGGGCGCGTAACAGATTGAGCTTCTCTCCCTCCAAGTCATATTCTATGACGATGAAGGGGGGTTTAGCCAAGCGCCCTCCCACGATCCGACTCGACGGGGCCTCTGTCAAAAGCGTGCGCTCGACCAGAGTCCTGGGAGTGGTAATCGATGCAACCCTATCGTTCGGAGAACACGCTCAGTTCATCGGCGAGCGTGCTGCAGCGGGGCTGGGCAAGATGTCACGAGTCTCTGCCTCATCCTGGGGCGTGCGGTATGGGGCCCTTAAGCTCCTGTACAGGGGCATTTTTGTCCCGATAATTACGTACGCGGCGGGATGTTGGTGGAGGCGCGTGAACACGTATACGGTGAGGGCCGTACTGCAGAGGACGCAGAGGCCCGCTCTCATTTTAATGACGAAGGCCTACCGGTCCGTCAGCACTGCGGCACTTCCGGTCTTGGCCGGGGTGCTGCCGGCCGACCTCGAGGTAGCCCGTGCAGGTAACATCGACGACATCCGTAGTTTGCCGCGGGACGCATTCAGGGCAGGGAAGAGGGTCATCGCGGGCGAGGCTGTGGCCAAGTGGCAGCAGAGATGGGAGGGGGAGGAAAAGGGTAGGGAGCTATATCGGTTTTTCCCGGACGTGGCGGCTAGGCTCAGGGCGACCTGGGTCGAGCCGGACTATCAAGTCTCTCAGATTCTGACGGGGCATGGATGTTTCCGCAAGAGGCTGTATGAGATGAAACTGTGTGAGGTAAGCGTGTGCTACTGCGGAGAGGAGGACGAATGTTTGGACCACGTTCTGTGGCGATGCCCCTTGTATGATGATCAGCGACGAAATATGATGGATGGGATTACTCGCTTGGAGGAGGGACCGGTGTACTACTGCGACCTCGTCGCCTCTGAGGTCAACTTCCGGCGGCTAAAAGACTTCGCGCACAGCTGGCACAAGATCAGGAGCGGGCTCGAAAATGAGGACGGGTCAAGGTCGGGCAGCGAACCCGTATCGTTGTTGTGACGTCTATACCCAAGAGAGGGGTGTCAGCTTTAATGCCGCCCCAGAATGGGGAGAAGGCATTACGGGGACAGGACGAGATAATTTGTAAAGGAGTCAAGAAGCGGCTGCGGTGACAGCGCGCTCATATTTATATGGGTGGGCTGTGTCCGCAGTCGTCTCCTTGCGATTCGGCCCATATGACATGATGTCGGTGGGGCCATGGGTGGTTGGAGGGTGTCCCTATCTACTATCTAGCGAAACCACAGCCAAGGGAACGGGCTTGGGAGAATCAGCGGGGAAAGAAGACCCTGTTGAGCTTGACTCTAGTCTGGCATTGTAAGGAGACATGAGAGGTGTAGCATAAGTGGGAGATCGTTCGCGCGATCGTCGCTGAAAAACCACTACTTTCATTGTTTCATTACTTACTCGGTTGGGCGGAAGCGGTGCGCGGTCGATAATATCGGCGGGCGCACGGTGTTTCGTTCCAAGCGTGCAGAGTGGCGACGTGGCGGCAACGCTCGTCGCCGTACAACTCCCGCGTGATCCGGTTCGAGGACACTGCCAGGCGGGTAGTTTGACTGGGGCGGTACATCTGTCAAAGAATAACGCAGGTGTCCTAAGGCCAGCTCAGCGAGGACAGAAACCTCGCGTGGAGCAAAAGGGCAAAAGCTGGCTTGATCCAGATGTTCAGTACGCATAGGGACTGCGAAAGCACGGCCTATCGATCCTTTAGTATAAAGAGTTTTTAGCAAGAGGTGCCAGAAAAGTTACCACAGGGATAACTGGCTTGTGGCAGCCAAGCGTTCATAGCGACGTTGCTTTTTGATCCTTCGATGTCGGCTCTTCCTATCATTGCGAAGCAAAATTCGCCAAGCGTTGGATTGTTCACCCATCAAAAGGGAACGTGAGCTGGGTTTAGACCGTCGTGAGACAGGTTAGTTTTACCCTACTGATGGCTTGTCGTTGCGATAGTAATACTGCTCAGTACGAGAGGAACCGCAGTTTCGGACATTTGGTTCATGCACTCGGCCGAGCGGCCGGTGGTGCGAAGCTACCATCCGCGGGATTATGCCTGAACGCCTCTAAGGCCGAAGCCAGCCTAGCCGAATCCGGCAAGGATATGCTCACTGTGGAGCCCCGAGAGTCGGGAGGCTCTAAACAATGTGACTTTACTAGTCGCGCTTCACCACGTGAGGTGCGACGTCGAAGCCCATTTGGATCGCGGAGATCGATGCTGTCCGTTTAACGCGTGCATCACGGCTCCGAAGGTCCGAATTTACCTCAGTTCGATGTCGGGGCTCGGAATAGTCTGTAGACGACTTCCGTTCCTGGCGGGGTGTTGTGCTCGGTAGAGCAGCGTCGTGCTGCGATCTGTTGAGACTCAGCCCTACGCCAGGTGATTCGTCCGAGGACGATGATCGTCGGTCTTTCGGGACCTTGTACGTATATATTACGTTGGTATATGTATATGTATACGATATATATAGCATCGTTCAATACACGAACAGGAGATTATTTCTATTAATACACGAACAGGTACGATGGATGAAATTTTGCAATTAAAAATTTTCATCTCTCCTCCACCCGTCCTTAAGATATAAATTATTTTGAACGCGCGCCGGCGGCGCCGCTCGCGCGGCGCGAACAAACCTTCGAATTTAATACACGAACCGACACCGTTTTAATACACGAACCGTAGTGCGCCGACGGTTGAATGCCGTCATCATCGGATGTCGCCGAAGGTAAAGTCTAAGTTTAACGTCCGTATACATAAATAACTACTGTGCCCGGTCCGCTCAGGCTGCCGTTGTTTTATAGGTTCACGGTAATTATGCGATCCTCGCGGTGTATCAGGAATTAATACACGAACGGTGTTAGCGCGTTCGTGTATTAATCGTTCATTACGTGCCAACAAATTGATACACTTGTTACACTTATTCACATACTCGTATGTAGAGTTGGTAATTTTTTCATTTCGTAACGAACATAATTTTGCAATTGCATATAATATATATGTAAATCCTATTATTAAAAATCAATTATTTTTGCATTTCGAAGAACTCGGGTCGTTAATATTTTTTGTTTGTCGCTAACAACGATTTATCTTTGAATTTATCATTAAAATATTCCGTTAAAAGACAAATCTCGCTGCGCTGCCTCATTACCTCATTTAATTGATACACACACACAAACCGAGGTATCCAGCCGTCACCCCAGACCCTACACCCTGGACCCTGGACCCTAGACCCCGAGCGGGGGGGGGGGGGGGTTTGCACCGCGCCAGCCCTCACCCTGCGAGCGGGGGGGGGGGTTGGGTTGCACCGCGCCAGCCCTCACCCCGCGAGCGGGGGGGGTTGCACCGTGCCAGCCCTCGCCCTGCGAGCGGGGGGGGGGGGGGGGGGCGCCGCCAGCCGGCTCCCGCTCTGTGACAGAGGGTTGCTTTCGACACCACGGACACTTACCCTACGCACCTACTACATAACTGACGACACACTAAGATAACACGGCGGGGAGAGAGGGGGGGGGGGGTGAGGTCGCGACACCCACTCCCTCTCCAGGAAGGAGCGAGCGCGCCGGATGGTGGACGTCGAAGTCAAGATTTAGTAAAGTACCAATAAACAAAATTCAACATCAAGTTTCCCGCCATTTTTTTTTTTGTGGTCAATCGGCTATTCAGCCATCATTTTTCATTTTTACTCCTTACTATTCCGCAATAAAGGCATATCGCTGGATATCTATGGGAACCCCAAAAATTAATGTTTATTTTTTCTATTTTTGTGTGAAAATTTTAATGCAGAGCACAGAATACATCTACTTACCAAGTTTCAATAGTATAGTTCTTATAGTTTCGGAAAAGTGGCTGTAGACATACGGACGGACAGACAGACAGACGTTACGAATCCATAAGGGTTCATTTTTTTCCATTTGGCTACAGAACCCTAAAAACCGCATCAAAGTCGGTCAATTCGTTTGGGCGCTACGATGCCACGGACAGACACACAGACAGACACATCAAACTTATAACACCCCTCTTTTCCGTCGGGGGTTAACAAACAAAAAAAAAAGCATCAAAATCGGTCTATTCGTGTAGGAGCTATGATGACACGGACAGACACACGGACAGACAGGTCAAACTTAAAACACCCCAAAGAGATAGAATAGTCTATCTCATAACGAGAGCGGCCATCAGAAGAAAGGACATCACCCACGGTCCATACATTTTTGGTCCAAATTTAAAAGTGCCGGCCAAAGAAAAAAAAATACTATATTCTGTTAGAACTCGTTCTTACGAACATTTTTTATTATGGCAATAATGCTGTGGGAGCATTAGCCTCGGTATTATTTAAGTTCAAAAATTATTAGTTTTCAAAGAAAAGTATTTTAGTATTATGAGTTGGGATGGGAAGAGTTTAAACACCTTGTTTATGACACCGTCAGAGCCGAGGTCTTTTCGGGGCTGGAGCTTTTTGACGATATTCCCAACCTCCTCTGAGATAAAGGGGAGCACAAGATCATTAGGATCTTCGATGAGTTCGAGAGAAGCTCTGCATTCAACTTTAGCATCTCTCATATCAAGATGAGTTTTGTCTATTGGTTGAGGGCATTTATTTGTTTTCTCGTTGTATTTCGCTTTGTCAGTGTTATCGAAAGCGATACTCTTATCGGGGCGAATAAGAACAGACATAGAAGCCTCTACTTTCTGTGAAGGTGCTAGAAGGCGAGGTGAATGTGTTCTTGCTCACATTTCATCCAGCACGCGGCACGCTGCTCTGTTGCTTGAGCTTTGTTTACTTTGCCGGGAGTTGCATTCTTTTCGGTTTTCAGACCACATACATTGCCCAGGAGTTTCCAGCGATGGTCATCAGTCACTGTGATCTCCCCTGAAAAGTCATTCAGGACGGATCGTATGTGGTCCATAAGTGAATCGAACACTGCTGTCGTGTCAGCGATTGAGACTCAAGAAATCGGGGATGGAATCTAACTGATTCAATATGGTACTCGTAGATTTTGGTCTTCCCGTCCACGATCAATTGGGACAGGAGTGATACAATATCACACACCTTGCTTTAGGTACCTACTAAAGTAACAGATAAGATATTCGAGGTGGGGCGAGCGTTCAGTGGCTAGGGGAGGACGTGTGGTGGTAAACGGCAGCTACCTGGAAGTTTCTATTCAAACTCTAACTCTTTGTTTTTACAATTCATGTTACCGAAAATGTACAGAAACTGATTTTTTAAAACTTAAATAAAACCCAGGGCAATGGTCCTACAGTTTTGGTGCGATAATAAAAAATGCTCACGGGGTCAAACTCTAACAGATTGCCATATTTTTTTTTCTTGGCCGGCACTTTTGAATTTGGACCAAAATAAATGATCTCCTTTCTTAGAAAAACGTCATCCTATGCCTCAGTGACGCCATCTAGCTTTGAATAGCTAACACGCGAATTAAATTTGTCAAACGTCGTATAAATTCAACTATCGCTCGGTAGGTGGCCAGGGGCCTTACCATGATAATGATAAAAGATCAGTCGTACGAGCGAAAAGGAGTGATGGCGCTATACACCCTATGTAGCTCCATCCCTGTAACAGTACAGTTTAGATCATAAAAACGATCAGCTTGTGGTAGAGCTTCCGTGTGTGCTAGGTAAGGTTAAGCTTTTCAGCAATAGATGGCGTTATCACCAAATCTGCAAATTTTCTAGAAATATTTGCGAAAATGATTGAATTTTAATTAATTACTGAGTAACTACGAAAAATATTTACAGAAATAAACTGAAGCTAGGTCCAGTCGTTTTGCCACAACGTGATTTACAATGGCATAATGCGCAACTCGGCATATTTTTTCAGAAAAATATTTTTGTTTGGTGTTTAATGCTGCCACAAGCGCGACAGGACCCGGGTGACAGACTAGACTGAGCGACTTACTCAAAGAGTATAATAATTATATAGTACTCCAACGAACACATCAGTCCTTGCACGCATGCACGATCTGCGCGTGGAGATGCAACGCCGGGGCGAATCCCCGCTGCCGCGACAAGTCGCGGCTTGGCGGACAGAGTTCCGGCAAGATCTCATGGTGAAATGGCGAGAACGACTGTCGCAACCCTGTGCTGGGCACGCCACGATTGAGGCGGTAAGGCCCCTCTTTGAGGCGTGGCTGGAAAGGCCTCACGGCGTCGTAACCTTCCGCATGGCGCAGGTACTAACCGAACATGGCAAGTTCGGGCCGTACCTGTACAAGATACCTGCGGAGGTGACGCCCGGGTGTCGTCACTGTGCGGAACGCCCGGTGGACACGGTGGAGCACACGGTAGAGGTGTGCCCCGCTTGGGAAGAGCATCGCCGTGTCCTCGTGGGGGCAATCGGCGGCGATCTCTCGCACCGGTGCTTGGTTCAAGCCATGCTCCGGAGCGAGGAGTGGCAGGCGGTCGCCTCCTTCTGCGAAGCAGTAATGCTAGCAAAGGAGGAGGCTGACCGTATCAGGCAACGGCGCTCACGCCGCAGCCGCCGCCGTAATTCCGATCCAAATTTCCGGCCACCGTAGGCGCGGGCTTGCGGACGGCGGGCAATGGGTAGCTCGCTGTCCGTTTGTCCGGTAACAGACCGGACCGAGCCCAAGTCGTTTACGGCGCGCACTGTTCCCGTGCGCCTCAAGGAGTTGTCAGCAAACCGTAGGGGCCCAGTAGGGTCGAGGCCTAGTCTGGGGCTCTGGGAAGGTATGAAAATGCATACTAGGGCCCTGGAACCAAGGCAGGGAAGGAACAGGGTAGGTTTTTAGTCAGTAAGAGTCTGACACTATTTCCCGCTCCGCCCAAGGGCGGGATTTGTCATTGGATGATTTTACCTACCGTAAAAAAAAAAAAAAAAACTCCGAGGAACACATAGGAACAACTATCGGATCACGACTTTGTTCGTTGTGTCCTGTCTATTGGTAGTAGGTATATATTTAATGTCTTTGTAACACTAAGACATTTAAATATCTCTTTTAATTTCTTTGATAACACCCCTTTTCCGTCGGGGGTTTAAAATACGGGTTTGATTCAAGGAATACCCACTTACTTACTTTTAACCGATGTAATAAACATCAAAGATATTAAATATACTTAAAAACGTACCGAACATTTGTTTTTTTTTTTTTGTTTAGTTTAGTTTAGTTAGAGTAAAAAAGTACATTTCACGTAACTATTTTCTACAAGAAAAGCCGTTTCCAATCGGGAGAATTAGGGGGGCGGCCATTTTGTTGTTTAATTTTGTAAACATAAATTATATTACATCGTAGCTTATAATGCGGTCCAAATGAGAATAGGATCGATTGCAATGTTGTGACCTCACATCGTACTGTCAAATTGAAGAAATTGCGTAGGGCGAGCAAAAAAATATTTTTTTTTAAGTAATTCAATTTAATAACGAATCGTGAACGAAAAACAACAACAAAAACAAAGAAAATAAGAAAGTAAACAGTTATTTTTTTACGTAATTAAAACACGCGAGGACGCCGGCGGGCGTCCGCTTAGGTTTTAGGGGACTTAAAACAATATATTTAGCTAATTTATACAAAACAAAAAATTTTTAGCTTCACCAAGACTTAACTAAGACTTCGTAATACAAAACAAAAAAAAACCCAAACCGTACTTTTCACTCAACAATTGACAGATCGAGGTTATTGGCTTTCCTATTCTTATTTGGAACGCATAGTATGTACCTATATTTTGTAACTAAAAACTATTATCAAAGAAACATTATATGGGATAGGTAGTTAGAATAGAATAGAATAAAACATTACATTAAATTTTACACAGAATTGGTATCACAACAAGGAGATTTAAAGAGAAAAATCTCTTTGTATCACAATTTAATAAATAAAGATAGTAAGGTATTCTGACAAAGTTCTATTACAGTTACAAGTGCACTGAAAATCACACAGAAATTGAAATGTACTTACCCTCGGGTTGAAATACGGTTGCACACACAAAAACTATATTTTAATTAGGAAAATAAATCACTCAATACACAATAAACAGTCCACAGCCGAAAATAAATAAGTACGTGACACGTTACAGTACGGCCGACGGATTTTGGCGCGCCCGAACTTAGCGCAGGAGACTGCGCACAAACGTTTTTTATGAACAAATTGAACAAAATGGTGGCATGAGGCGATGTCCGCGGGGCGGGGCGTAGATGTAGGCTAGACTAAAGATTGACACTATGAAAACACAATCGACCGTTTATCGAATCTAATAACGTAATCGGTTTTTAACGATTTAGAATTTATTGTTTAGGAAATATTGAACGAAATAGATTTACTGTGAATTCTCTCGTTACTAAACGAAATTGTATCATTAATAAAAAAAAAACTTATAACCTTTTTATTTTCTTAGTTCACATACATGATTTAGTTAAATATCATTTACATATAGGCAACTACTAGAATAACGACTGTTTGGGATAATTTTTAAAATTATAATCCTCCTTATAATATTGAATATAAATTTAATTTTATAACTTAATTTCAATCGATTTGAACAAAAATCGATTAAACTAAACCCTCAGACACGCGTATTGGACATCCCTTTTTGGTTATTTCGTAAAGCTTCGTGAATAATCGACTATGCTCGGTACAATAATGTGTTCACTGTCACACTTCAGCATTCCTGTCGGCTATCTCTGTCTTAAGTACACGCGTTTAAAATAGTACATACATTTTGATACAAGTGGGGAAATTCTGTCATTGCAACCGAGGCGAAATTCAGCCGTACGGGCGAGGGTGTTATGTAGCCGAGTGATGCAGTGACAAATCTCCACGTGTATCAAACGACATTTGTTCAATACACTTACGAAGATATACGATGAAAAATCCACCAATAATCTATCTTCCATCGGAAAATTACGACGCGTTTGTGTTCATTTTGTAGTGGAGAAATTTTTCAAAAGTTACCTTACAATATAATTTAGTTTTGATTTGATGGCAGCAGGCTATCGCAAATATTTTTTACCTCATCACATAACTGGCAGCGTAGCATTTACAGGATTCTCTTCAAATCTTCTTTTTCACAACTATCACAAATGAATGAGTTGGTTAATATTAGGTGTAAGTACTTTTTTCCCGCGCATAACCTTTGGTTGAAGGAGAAGCAAAGGTTTCAAACCGTATACATCCAAATATTAAAAATATATATTTTTATAAGAACACAGATAATGGTTAATTTGTTGGTATTAACAAATTATTGCTTACGTAATCATGTCTATTTATTGTATTCTGTTCATAAATTAAAATTTTCAGTAAATAATTTTCAGTACACAATTAAAATTTTCAGTAAACATTAAAACCTTAAAAATAACCGCTTATTTGCTTTTAAATAAAAATAATCATCCTTGACTGTGACGAAATAGGAATGAAAAAAGCCCTTGTTTTGACAAATTAAAAAAAGCACGCGGATGATAAACATGCCATATCGAAGCTAATCATAGTGCGATAAGAGGCAGTTTTCGAATAAGCCCCTGCGCGCACCGGTGACTTTTGTCACGGTGACTTTTAAAGGATCTATTACACCACTCGATAAAACGACTGGTTTTGTCGACGTCGCATAATAAGGCTCAGGCTGTCTTACTCGGGAGTAAACTTGTCTTAAAGTCTGTGTAACTTGTGCTGAATATCGAGTGGTGTAAGTGTTCGTCACTGTCACGTCACGTATACAAGGTGGAGTGCGCGCACGACGAGCGACGTGACAAAACTTTTTTGAAATCGTATTGTCATTTGTCACAGTGGCGTAGCGTGGGTATTCGCTGCATGGGGCCAAGCGAAAATACAACAACGCCCTTTGTTTTCTGTTATTAATGGACTAAACATTTTGTTTAATAGACGTAATCAGTAATTCGTACAACTAATCGAAAGTTGAGATATACCACTGCTTCAGAAGAAAAAAAAATTGTACCATACATACATCAGACATTCCCTGAGAGTTCATCTATTAAAATAATTAACACTAGGCACAGCTACCTACAGTATAGTGTTGGTATCTTATTGTTTGGATAAGGTTTTCAAATGATCTGACACTTGTTGTCGTGTGTGACAGCTGATATTTTAAAGTTAGAAATAAAGGGGCTATTACACCTTTCTAAATTCAGGTTCCGATATTTAGGCACGCCTAAATTCAGGGAAGTATAATTGCATTTAGGTAGGAAGGATCCTACTTAGGCTCCGATTTAGGAATAAAGTGGATCGCCCTTGGCGACTGACATATTATTACAAAGTACTCTGTGGCGACTGATTCAGTAACCTGAATCAGAAAGAAAAGAAAGTAAAACTTTTTATTTGCCGGATAAAGGCGCAAGTAACAGGTTACAATGATAAATTAATATTGTGAGAAGTATGCGCCACGTCCGCGCAAAACGGCCGAGCACTCAACGAACTATCAGTCGAGCTATCAGTGAACGTGTAATCAAGGGCTCCGGCGACTGACTTTCTTTTTCTAAATCGGCCCCTGAATATCGGAACCTGAATTTAGAAAGGTGTAATAGGCTCTTAACTGTCGTCTAGATGGCGTTAGTTTTGATATCTATTTGTTTTGTCAAAGGACGATTTTACATTTAGTGGTGCATTAAATAATTCTTAAACTTTATGTGACATTAAATCAAATGTTTCAGATATTTATATTTTTGTAGGGATTGTTCTGGTTGTCTTTATACATACACTGACTAGAATAAATAGTTAACTGTTTCTGCCAAGATGGTGGTATATCCGGTCCTCACTTTATTAAGAGCGGGTGCTCGGGCCACGAGAGTAGTCGTTTGTCAATTTTAGAAAACGCAAGTCAGGGAAATAAAAGTGCTGTGTGGATAAAGTCAGTAATGTTGAATTAGTGATCCAACAATAGTTACATGCAATAATATAAATAAACAAGAACCTATTAAAGTATTCATTGCCAACAATTAATCAAGGGCTTGATGACTTTTATAACATCAGTTGAAATGAACTTGGATTAATAAAAAGTAATAGACCCACCCACTGGAGGTATCGAGTTGAAATTAGATTAGTGCAATGGTGTCATGGAGCACCTGTTTTTGTACCCTTCAACGGCCAAGTCACACAACATTAACTATAATAATAAAGAAATCGCAGTAAGGTTCCCTTAGACTTGACACGACTTTGTCTAGATTTCAATACTTTTTAGAGATAAACGAGCAGCTCCATCGAGACTTGGCTAGTTTTTTACAGAATTTTTTTGGTGGGATTTCACTTCTTTTTGTAGAAACGTGGGCATATTGATTTATTTTATTAACACAACACAAACGTAAGCGTATTTTAAAATACACTCAGCGCCATCTAGCGACGTGTGCGGGTATCAGCGCCACTCTTAGTCCAATGCATTATATTTTGACCAAATTTGAATCGAAACTAATATTTTAGTGTAATTTGTTTATTTAATTTGTGTAATTTCCGAGTAGAATAAAGTTAATCGTTCGACTATTTCTTCTTGTAAACTGTAAGTATAAGGCCGTGTTTACGGAGACGCGGCGCGTTGGGCGTTTCTTCGTACATTGCAGCAGCAAGCCGCGTCATCGGTCGCGTAAACACAAACATATGGCAATGTACGACGGACCACCCGACGCACCGCGCAACGCGCCGCTTTTCCGTAATCGAGCACTACGTATAAAAGCCAGTCTAGTCTTATCCAGAGTTTTCCTTCAATTTTATTTATATGCGTATTAAAAACAGAAGGGGAGGCATTCGCCCAGCAGTGGGACGCTCTAGGCTAGATTAAATTAGAAGATGTGTCCCACTACGCTGGATTTTTGAAATGACAGTCAATTTTTTTTACGTACCAATAGTAAAAGGGGGCATTGCCATATCTCTAAGACCAGCTGAGGGTTCTGCATCAGATACTTCAGACATTCGATTTTTGACATCAAATGAAGCGGCCCACCAAGTTGAATATTTTTTGTAAAGGTGGTATGTCGATCTCTAATAGTATGGTTGGGCTCTTGTGTTTTCTAATCAGGGTCACCAGGTACTCCAAATCTTCGATTATTCTAGTTTTTATATTTTTTCCTTTATGTGGCCATTAAACCCTAACTCTGTATTTCAGCTCTCTAAGTTTATGGGAAGTACTAGTTCTATTCTGATGATCATGAGTGAGTGAGTGTCATAAATGCAAAACTTTGCTTTCGCTTAACTTCGGAACTAAATGACCTACAGACTTGAAATTTTGGATTTTAAGTTTCTAATTATAGCTTACTAGATGACGAAAATTTCTGTGTTCTGATCTTATCCAGAGGTTCTCAAATAGGGGCCTGAAAATGCAGCGAAATTGTTCCAGTAAGGGATGGTACGGCCGTGTTTGCTTCGCGCTCGTCTTGGCGGGGGCACTGCCGTGCCCCCCGATAAGTAGTTACAAAAGATATGACAAATTGACTTGTACCCACTAACGTTTAGAGAATGTTCAACGGCCAAGTCACACAACATTAACTATAATAATAAAGAAATCGCAGTAAGGATCCTTAGACTTGACACGACTTTTGTCTATTGTAATTTTATCTTTGGTGTACAATAAAGAATATATCTATCTATCTATCTATCTAGAGATAAACAAGCAGCTCCATCGAGACTTGGCTACTTTTTTACAGATTGTTTTTAGTGGGATTAACTATACACCGTTAAATTTTGGTCGTTTTAATCCCGCGGAGGGTCGATTCGGTACATGAAATACTACCAATTTATAAAAAGGAAATTTAAAAATAAAGTACTTTTTTTTCAAGAATTCGAATTAATATACGCATGTACGAAATTAATTTCTTTGAGTAAACGAGTCAATGACCTTGTAGGTAGTTGTCGGTCGTTGTATACTAACAACCTACAGTGGATTGGCCTCACTCAGCTGACATTTAAATAAAGAAATTAATTTTGTGCATGCGTAAATTAATTTGAAGTTAAAAAAAAGTACTTTATTTTTTAATTTTCTCTTTACAAATTTATAGTATTTCATGTACCGAATCAACCCTACGCAGGATTAAAACGACCAAAATTTAACGGTGTTTACATGATTAATACTCATCTAGACCACTCCAAAAAGTTCAAACACGATGTGGTTATCTTATCGCGGTTATTACCGAGTTTCTGTGCCATCTTCCAGTTCCATCATCAGACCCTGATTACCATCTAGCATCTAAATACTAGTCAATACAAATAAAACGAGTCCAAGCTCGAAGGGGTTGTGTCGTTTACGACCGAGTACCTATGGCCACCTTCCAGCTCCATCACCAGATAAGCATCATAATATTGCATTGTCACACAATTTACACATGCATACAAAATTTCCTCAAATCGGTAACCGGCGGATCTTTGCAAGATTTGATCACAGACAAACATCGGTCAGGTGAAGCTAAATTAAAGCTTGTAAAAAGTGTGTTGATCTTACAGCCAGCCACTAACACGATAGATCAACCACAAAGTGCAAAGTTCCACGGCTCCGCTGCCGTCACCACATAGTACTCTTTACATACTCTTTGCATGATACTGGCAGAATAGTCGACACCGGCTCAGTTGCCAAAAAAGGAAAAAATACTTTACATACTCTTTTTCAATTTGTCTATTTTCAAAGATTTCCAACTTAGAGAATTCCGTCCACTGTTCAAGGCACTTCCGTCATCCACCCTAGGCACTATGATGGATGACGCCTCGTTTCGGCTCGCAACTTGTTTACGCTTAGGCGCACCTTGTGTTGCTCCACATCGGTGTCACTGTGGCGAAGCTGTCGGTAGCCTCGGACACCATGGCCTGTCTTGCTGCAGGAGCGCAGGCCGCATAGCACGGCACGCTAGTATCAATGACATTATTCGTCGAGCTCTTGTCACCGCCGGCGTACCTGCTGTATTAGAACCTAATGGGTTGGTGCGTGACGATGGGAAGAGACCAGATGGTATGACGTTGGTGCCGTGGAAGGTGGGTAGGCCTTTGGTGTGGGACGCAACCTGTGTCGACACCCTTGCGCTATCCCATGTTCCTAGTTCGGCAGGATGTGCCGGCGCTGTCGCTGCGGCTGCTGAGACCCTCAAACGGCGCAAATACTGTAACCTTATTGGTAATTACAGTTTTGAGCCGTTTGGGGTCGAAACGCTTGGATCATGGGGTCCGAGTGCGCGTATCCTTTTCAAGGAAATTTCACGTCGCTTGATCGACACTTTGCGTGACCAGAGGGCTGGCTCATTTTTTGCCCAAAGAGCATTGCCATTCAACGTGGCAATGCTGCCAGTCTTCTGGGTACGTTTCCGGATGACAGCGATGTGGAGGAGTACTGCGACGCCTGACTGTATTTGGTGTTTTTTGTATTATATTTGTACATAGTTATGTCTAGTTTACATTCTTAGTTTAGTTTTTGTGTACATAGGTTTAGTATACATTTTGAATTAGATTTAATAATATGATTTAATGATTAAATAATTATAAATAGACATGATTACGTAAACAATAATTTGTTAATACCAACAAATAAACAATTAACTTAGAGAATAGAATATAAAAAGTCTTTGATTTCCAATGACCTCTGTCGATCTGTCATTCTACCAACATTCTACTCATTCTGTGACACTTGACAGTACAGTTGACAGTGACAGACAGTTTTTTATTGTTTTGTTGTGCAAACTATAACAATTTTTAACTAAAATTAATATTTTTCTAAGTGATTTAGAGGATGGAAAAATTGCCAATGTGTAGGATATGTTTAGTGGAGAATGTTCGTATGTATGTGGTGACTAATAAGAACTTGCATCAACTTTATGAGAAGCTGACTGGTGTACCAGTAAGTTAGAACATTATATCTCCGTTTATGTGAATAGAAAAACTAAGAACGTGCTAGCGTCTTCGGATCAAACCCCATAGCATGATAACTAGCGTCCAAAGATTATTGTTTTTACAAGCTTTTGTTTAGTTTCACTTGTTCTGATGTTTGTCTGTGATCGAATTTAGCAAATTAAATATCCCGGTTACCGATTGAGCTGAAATTTCGCAAGCATGTGTAAATCAGATGACAATGCAAAATTATTATGACGGGGAGCTGATCTGATAGAACTGGAAGGTGGCTATAGGAACTTGGTAATAAAATGACACAACCCCATCGAGTTTGGGCTCTTGTGATTTGTCTCGACGAGTATTTTGGGTCTAGATCGAACCAGGGTTTGATGATGGAACTGGGAGATGACCATAGAAACTCTGTAATGAGCGCAATAAGATAACCACATCGAGCCTAAGTCGTCGACGGCGCGTTCTGTTGCCGCGCGCCTCAAGGAGCTGTCAGCAAACCGCAGGGGCCCAGCCTGCTAGCAGGCAGGCAGTGTTGAAGCCTGCTGGGGTCATGGGTCAGCTTCCGAAAGAAATACCTGGCCCCGGCATGATAGGCAACGAAGGAACGGGGTAGGTTTTTAGTCAATAAGAGTCTGACATTACTTCCAATTTGTCATTGGATGATTTTACCTACAATAAAAAAAAGACCACATCGTGTTTGAACTTTTTGGAATGGTCTTGATGTGTATTTATAAAGTAGGTTTAGATAGGTATACATATACGGCGCTATAAAAACTTGCAATGAAAAAATAATTTTCCTTGAAAACTTGTTCGTTTGTTGTTTTACAGTTTATAACTCAGGACAGTAGACCGATGCTCGCTTGCTTCTTCTGCTGCACTAAACTAAAGCAATGTGGCCGTTTCCTAAGAAACTGTCTGAAGGCGGAAGAGTTGTTCACTCAGATGATGAATAAAAATTATGAGGTGAGATATTCTTAAAACTTCTTCTTCTAGAATCAATAGTTTTCTTAAACCTCAAAAGTTTTCGGGCCCAGTAGGTTACCGTGCTTATAGCAGCAGTGGCAAATTGCAGCTCCTTCAGAATGCAGATGTAGTTTGGGCACTCTAGAGCTGGCCTCAAACATCTGGCATTGCTCTCTGGGTTCATAATCTGAATTCATATTATTAATATAAAAAGACCACAATATGTTCTCAACACACATACTGATTTTTCAAATTATGAATTTCTCAAATCAATCTACAAATGATAATTACGAGTATTTTGAATTCAGTATTGGAATATTTAAGTGAAAATTTCATAATGCGAGTATTCCCATACATTTTATTAGAGCAGCACACACATACTGGAAACAGATTATGAATTATTAGAATTAGTATTAGCAATTAGTGCTAATTTCTATTACCTATAGATGTTTGCAACTACCAGAAATCACAAGGCTACTTATCAACTTGAATTTTTAAGATATTTGTGAGGCAAGGTGGAATTTAGATTATGAGAACCATTAAAAAAAAAAATGCAAATAAAAGTTTTTCTTTCTTTCCATTCTGAGGCCTGCCTAATAACTGGGCCATCGTCTGGTCAGAAGCAGCGCACTTGCACTGGGTGTCGTTGGGGTCTATAGTCCCTCATTTTGCCAGGTTGCTTTTAATACTGCAGAGTTGTTTGAACAATTTACTGTGGCTCTGGAAAACAAAGGGTGACTTAAGAGACATAGCATAGCATGGCTTGCACATCCCATATAAGAAACGTGATTTTTTTGCCCTTTTTTGCTCGATTATTGATTAATGGTAACAGGTAGGCACTTGAAATATTCACAAAATACTCAGTTGTATTTTTACTTTAATCTATAAATATAAAAGAAAGTCGTGTTAGTTACACTATTTATAACTCAAGAACGGCTTCATCGATTTGGCTGAAAATTGGTGGGGAAGTAGCTTAGAACCAGGAGAAGGACATAGGATATTTTTTATTCCGTTACATGAAAAAAAAAACTTGCTCATTTATTTGTACATGGTAGAGTAGTGTAGAGTAGGGTAGAGTAGGGCAGAGTAGGGTAGAGCGGGAGCGAAGCCGCGGGCAAAAGTTAGTAAATAATAAAGTTAAAATAAAATATTTAAGGAAAAACGCCACTTACTGACTATTTTGTTGTTGTTCTGTTGTTTACCTAGTCAATGGTACTGAAAACTTTGTGGGCGAGTCCAACTCGCACTTGCCGGTTTTTTTTTATACATATAAAGTAGTGCTTAACAACGATCCCAAGTTGCTAACGATTCAGACACAATGTCCGAATCAACACATTTTATTTTCAATGTTTTTTCTAATCAAGTTGCTGCCTAAAATAATTTTAGTGATACATTTTTTCCCTTTATATATTATACTACCTTCTGTCAGCGGCTACGCCCGCATGATAGTCGGTTTCTTCATACAAACTTCCAATCCCCGTTTTACCCCCCTAGGTGTGGAGTTTCCTGAAATTCGTTCTTAGCGAATGAAACCCTATAAGAAACCTACCTGCCTAATTTTAAGTTTGTAGGTGTTATAGTTTCTGAGATTTCGTGATTAATAAGAGAGTGGTATTTCGCTTTTATATATATATATATATATATATAAAAGCGAAATACCACTCTTTAAATAAAAAGATTTAAAATAAATCTATTATTTATGATAGATTTATTTTAAATCTTTTTATTTAACTGTACTAAACATGGTGTGTCCAAATCATCAGTGAAAAAAATATTAAAATAAAAGCAACACGTCTTCTGGCAGTCGGGTAAAAATGTTTCAAATTTGACACTATGTCCGAAACGTCAGCAACTCACAATCCCACCTGATGGTAATAAGGATGGCATTAAAAGCAAAAGAGTGGTTACAATACTATCTACTGCAACCGACATTAATCATGCCACCAATGCAATAAAGGTCGAAATCGTTTGAACAGACTGTAAAAAAGGTTTAATGTCTAATCTTAACGCGAGTGGAGTGTAATACAAACTGTTTAGTTTGGCACTTGATGGCGCTCTGTTAAAGTTGTGGATTATTATTACTATTACTTTTTTTTTTGGCTTTTGCTCGCGGTTTCGCTCCCGCTTTAACCTACTCTACCCTACTCTACCCTACTCTGCCCTATTCTACCCTACTCTACAGCTACTCTACCCTACTCTACCCTACCCTACCTACCCACCCTACCTACCTACCCTAATTTACTTAATTTTTTCTTTCATATGAACCTTCTCCTGACAATAACAATATTCATCAGGCTTTACTCTTCTTTTTACAGTCTAATCCCATATTAAACCCAGACCACTCAGAATTTTTCAACGGCTTTATTAAAACTCCAGTAGAGAACATAAGTATAGATGATGCAAGTCAAATTGAATGCATTGCTGTCAAAGAAGAATTTGTGAACGCAGTTCGTGAATTGCCGATGTTTTATATTGAGCCGAAGGTGGAACATCTAACTGATGGTAAGTTTCCTTAAATCCTTTACATATTGTTAAACTAAGCCTTCAAACTCGTATGTTTGTCTGTTTGTTTGCGATAAACTCGAACACTACTGAACGGATTTTCGTTCGGTTTTCACCAATAAACAAAGTGATTCGTGGCTTGAAGGCGTTCGAGCTCCATCAGCAATGATAATTGAATCTGTAATCTCGAAGTGCGATTTGCAATAAGGCGTGGCACTCTATCCCACTCACACTAGCGCCTCTCTAGACAACTAGCGCCATCTCTGATATCTTTTGAGAACTAATTTAGATACAAAACACCGACATGCTTATTGTATTGTAGAAAAGTCGAGGATTTCAAATATTTGCGATTAGTGTGAAGATGGGGTGGATCACTTGTCTATACATTGTCTTCTATATACACGATTATTTGTGAAACACTAACAACCTTACAGGACTGTATTACTAGCGTCATAAATAATAACTTTTGTTCTATGATTGTTTAAAAAACAATACATATAACAATAATTATAAAATTTAAAATTTTGAAAAACCCCCTACAGTCTTTGTCACCAATATGAAATGTGTGGAACTGATTAAAACGAGTCTAATGACCCCAAACTCAATGGGTTTACTAGTAGGCATTCCAAAGTTCCATCAGCCACTACCCATTTCTAGCATCAGGTCCTTGCCATCATGAGAAATGTATAGAACTGGTCAAGACGAATCTAATGAGCCCAAACTTGATGGTTTTACTATGTTAATAAGCAATACAGGTTTCTTACATTCGAGCTCCATCATCAGACCAGCTCAATGGCACCAGATTGTACACGAGTATTTCAAATATCAGGTCACACATATGTTTCAAATAAAATAAATACCCAAGTGCTTAAAAACCCTACCGCAGTTAAAAAACGAGCTGATGACCTTAAACACCTGGACAGATCTTCATAAATTGTAGCTAAGAACCATCTCGATTAAGCCAGCTTTCAAACAAAAAAAACCGCATCAAAATCGGTCCATTCGTTTGGGCGCTACGATGCCACGGACAGACACACAGACAGACAGACAGGTCAAACTTTAACACCCCTCTTTTCCGCCCGGGGTTAAAAAGAAAACTACTGACTAGAACTCGTTCAAACCAATTTTCGGTGAAAGTTTTCATGGTAAACCACATCATATATTTTTTTTTAGTTTTATCATTCTCTTATTTTAAAAGTTACAGAAGGGGGGACATTTTACCACTTTGGAAGTGTCTCTCGCGCAAACTATTCAGTTTAAAAAATAAAAAATGATATTAGAAACCTCAATATTATTTTTGAAGACGTACCCATAGATACGCCACACGTATGGGTTTCATGAAAAAAAAAATTTGGAGTTTCAGTACTAAAAGTCTCAGTGCGCGAGTCCGACTCGAACTTGCCCGGTTTTTTTAATAATGGTGTTTTCGTTTTCTTTCAGAACTGGAGTCGGATAATGTAGACTATAGTAACTCAGAGGTACAAGATCCCACAGAACAGCAGTTTAAATCAGACTTAATGGATGATGTGCTTGAAACGGAGATTAAAAGTGAAGAGGAAGAAGAGCAAGAAGTATGGAGGAAGAAACCAAGAGCCAGTGATACGAAACGTAAGTATAATACGCGGCAAATAATTTGAATCATTTGCTATGATTACGAAAATCCATTATAATCCTCGTCACACAAGTTGAATCATCACGGCGATCGACCTTGAATACAGTAACCGATTTTCGCACAGAACTGAGAATACAGGTAGAAGTGCCCCTACACTGGCTAAGCACGGGAACCAGTGTCGCCAAACTCACATATTTGCACATCAAATCGTCTATTACACTCATAAAAAACAGTATATGATTGGCTACAAATTATAGACACCACTTTTACGAATCATCTTCTTATTGATTTCAAAAATTAAGTCTTATTACAACGACCGAAAGTTGTTATTATTTGACATGACACAAACAATAAAGACGTCTTTCTATATAGACCAATTTAAAACGAGTTCAGCTACTCAACGCTAGATAGCGCTGTAACCAATTCATTCTATTCAGAATGCTATGACCTTTGAAATAGATGTCATATTCTCATGCACATGTAATCTCTTTTGCTACTCATTTAGACATGTAGCCATGTATCGATATTTTAATATTGTTGTTACGTATTTTATTACGGGTGAGCAATGTAATTATTTCGACACTAGCAATTTATACTACGCTAACTCGAAGTTTAGGTAAAAACGTTTTTTTATGCCAAATTGCTTAAAATGTATTTTTACATATGTCATAAAAAATCCTAAAGAAATAAACAAAAATAAGAAAGTTACAAATCTTAAAAAGCGCAATAAAGGTACTTTTTGAAATCACTCTATTTATATTACACCAACTATTATTAGCGGAGTGTGCGCGGAGAGGGGACGCATCGCTTGTTTGTTTACATTACTCTGACAATCTGACAACACTTGTCGCTGTGTTAGATGTGATTGCGCGGTATTATTGTAACCAGTTATTTAAACTATTGTTAGTGTTATTTTATTATTACAAAAATGACTCGACAACGAGCTAAACATTTAGTGGAATTAACAAAAAAACAAACGACGCTGAAAAAGTATGAAACAAGATTTTTAGGATGACAGCCGCAGTCACACAATGTAGGTGCCAGCCGGAACACTTTAAGAGCCCTTTCACATTTCGGCATTACGCAAATTTAGGTATTTTATGCATCGAGCGGGCGGCGAACTACGTGAGCGATATTTTCATTCATGCTTCTAGCAGTCTCGCTCGCACTATGATATTGTGTATACGGCGGCTAAACGATCTTGATCTTTCGTAATTGAAGTATTCAGAAAGAGGTTAGAAGATGGATATTTTTTTTAAATGTCGTTTTAATTTAAATATGTTCAAACAAATATTTTTAATATTCTGCAGTATTCGATAAACAATCGATTGTAATATATACTATTCATAGCAAAAATAGATTTTTAAAGTTGTATATATTTATTTTTAATTCATATAAATTAGTGCTCGACTGTGATCCAACCTGATGGTAAGCAGTGATGCAATCGTTGATAACTAGTTTATTAAGTGTATTTTCAGTCTAGCCTTAATTTTATGGTAGTATGGTTGAAATCTTATCGAATAAATGAAACAACAAAATGTATTATTTATTTTATTATTTGGTACAGTCAGACATCATATTTTTACATCAGAAAAATATTTCCCGCAAAGGCATTGATCGATCTTTTCTTGAGTCGATAACTTCTAGCAGTACACATTTTTCATAAAAAGCTTTTAATTTGGGTAACATTTTTAACGACCAAAATTCGTCGTCTTTGTAGATTGTTATAGTTTTTACAGGAAAGTCTGGTCCAGTCCATATGGCAAGTATGCAGACATTTTTATTGGATATATATAAAGCTGTCCTTGAATTTGGTAGAACCAGTCATGACTTTAACTAGTCTAACTTTAATAAGTTCACTATCTGGTATACTAGTAAAGTGTGAACTTTATACTAATTGAAATATTATTTCAATTAGTATAAAGTTCACACTTTATTATAACTTCAATATAACGGTATATTATACCGTTCGAAAATAAATATTTACAAAGATCAAAAACTGCGTTCGTAGTTCACACGCACACAATAGCAATGCGGCAGCGTCTACGCGACAGTCGGCGCACACGACGGTAGTCAGGGTAGTATCGGAACGAAAGCGCGCGGGAAAGAAACTGACATAGGTCCGACCTCGACAAGCGCTCGCGCGATACTAATCGCAGATGACCGGCGCAGTGAAATATAAAGTGTTTTTATTTATTTTATTAAAAAATAATAGTAGCGATTTAAAAAATAAAAATAATACTATAGTTTGAGCAAATGTTGATGATTATTTTGGTATAAATTCGAAGTCTAAATAATGTAGAACTTTGGAGATATTGGGGCTTGTTTTGAAGCCTTTTCGGTAGATAATTGAATTACGTAGTTTTTTTCTTCTTTACATAAAAGGCATATAACGAAAATATTACCTGTTATGATTGAAGTATAGGATATTTGAGAGCTAATAATATTTTTGTTTTTGACTGATATTTAGTAGAATCTTAAAATTAGAGCTCAGAAATGATGTCTCCGTGAATTTTTGCCGAAAAATGTATCGGGAGAAAGCTTATTACTAAATAATTAAATAATTAATCTAAAATCAGTTTTGAGGTAATTGTAGTAGAGAAAACGAACTATATTAACCAAGAAATTGTTTTTTCACACAACGAACATAAAACCTAAAATTTCAACGTAGAAAACTTGCAATTTCGTGTTTTTTTGTAATACACCTCTTAATAACGTGTGACTACGGCTTTTATTTATGTTCTGTTCTTGTTTTTCCAGTTACCTTGTTTATTTCAGCATCCTGAAAATCTTGTTTCATACTTTTTCAGCGTCGTTTGTTTTTTTGTCGTAGTAGGGTTTTAGATTTTCTACTTTTTTATTTAAACAATTTTGGTGATTACTGTGCTTCTATACTATGTATTTAGGCAGACTCCAAAACCCAAACATAACCTAGTGACCTCATGGCGATATTTTTGGTATGTACATGTGAAGCCCTTTCAAATGATACCAAACACGACGTATTTATCTAATCATTTTTTGAACACCTTGCTTTTTGTCCGCTAGAGGGCGTAACTCTAAATTTTAACAGTATTTTGGAAATGCAAAAGCGAATCCCTTTAAAATGATACCAAACATGAGGTATTTATCTAAACATTTTTTTAACACCTTGCTTTTTGTCCGCTAGAGGGCGTAACTTTAAATTTTAACAATATTTTGGAAATGCACAAGCGAATCCCTTTCAAATGATACCAAACACGGCGTATTTATCTCATTTTTATTTTTTAACACAACTTTTTGTCCGCTAGAGGGCGCCATACCGAGTTTTATGACACGCCACGTAGCGGACAATTAAGATGTTCTAACGATACCTCATTAGTCGAGTTCCGATAAGTAGATTAGGAGCTATGAGGGAACAGATGAACATACTCACATACATACATAGCCTGTCAAAATCATAACCCTCCTTTGGCTTTGCCGTAGTCGGGTAAAATGGAAGAATATTCATTGATGAGTGTTGATAAAAATAGTGAGATATCGCTTCATACTGTCGAAAGAGAATATTTTAATGTGTTATTAAGGCATACTAACGCATATTAAAGTATATAAATATGTTTTTCAATACACTTGCTCAGAAAGTGGCTCTTATTGCACTACACTTAAACTGTTACCTTTTTTATTACCATTACGCACTAGTGCTGTAATCTAGCTATAACCTTTTGGTTCAACCTCTTTGTTCGCAAAACAAATTTTGAATACGAAAAAATAAAAATTGTTTGTGGTCTATGACCGTCATTTTAAGATGCGCGTTTATTTTTCGAGTGAAATTCATGGGCTGTATTAATTAAATAAAATCAAATACTACATTATAAAATGTTACATCCATATTCTATTGTCCCTACGAATGATATTAACGTAAAAACTTTTCACACAAGAAAACAAACGACGACTAGGCAATATGATCGAAAGATCATATAGCCATAGCCTAGCGCGTGCTCATAGGCAACAGATTTGTTTTTTTACCGCCATGTTATGAAAAATTTTACTAGTTTTATTGTTGTAATATTAGTTAACTAAATTATTTTTCTTCACAAGTGCATTGAAAACGTCGTATGATACACGTGAGTAATAAATGGCTACCGTTCTTGGCTCTCTTAAGACCCTCACCACGGCTCGGGTCTTAATACCGCCTCGACGGTAACCTCCTACATTACACACTTATATCATAATGTACTATTATAGTAATACGCTGGGTTTTTGAAAACACTACGACAACACTAACTCATAGTTAGCGTAGTTTAGTGCGTTCGTGTGTATACTTATTCGTTTGTAAAATGAACTACTTAGCGAGTTTTACGTAGTAAATACTTAAGTGTTAACGTATCAATTCATGTTGACTATGCTTTTTTTGTAAGTACATGTTTTTTATAAAAAAATTGAAATATGATTTCAATACAATATACGTATTGTTTTAGAATCGTCGCCATTACCTGCTGAAGTTGGTAATCCTGAATTCGTGTCTTTATATGAGCACGTCATGTTTGATGAGCCTATTCAAGAGCATGCTTATTCTATGTCCAGTTCTGCAAACCGAGATATAGTCAGTTACAAATATGATGCCGTATTACAAGATATAAATTTAAACGACTTGAGGGCTCCCAATACTCCACTTAATATTTATTCACCAAAGGTAATGACATCTATCCAAAAACTTTCTCCATTGGCATTAACTCCAGCAAGTATTGAACCTTTGTTTTCGGCCGTCACTAGTGATCCTTCTGACAGCGTACATAACAGCCCCGTACCTTTACCCAATTGTGATTTTTCGGAATCTTCACAAAGTTTAAACGCTACTTTGGTGCCGACCTCTTGCTACAAAGAGAGTGAAGATAGAACACTGACACCTGAAATCGGTACATCCGCCCAGAAAAGTCGTCCTGGTTCGCATATGGATAACGGCCTCACCAAGAATACAGATTCAGTATCGGCAATATCTACTCCGGGTAATTCAATTTCCTCGCCTGCAACGTTCAATGATAATGAATATTCTGCAGTATCAACCCAAAAAAATACTAAACGTAGATCAAAAAAAAGGCCTGATGTGGGTCTCAAACGTCTTAAACTTGAAAATGAATGGATAGCTAGAAAGAGAAAACGTTTGTGTAACACAGGATTGGAGTATACCACGTCAAAAGGAAAAACTAAAGCAGCAAGAAGTATTAAAGTCAGTTGTGTCAATTGTCGTCTGCAATGCTATAATAAAATAGGCCACGATGTTCGTGTTGATCTGTTTGATAAGTTCTGGAGTACTGGTGATCACGCGAAACAATGGGAAATCATAGCCAAATATGTGATACAAAAAAGCAAAAAGACTGCCACTAATGTTGAAAGTGAATCTAGTAGGCGATCACACACTTTGCATTATCATCTTCCGATAAATTCTGACAATGGCATCACATTACAAAAAGTTTGCAAAACAATGTTCTTGAACACATTCGATATTAGTAAAGATTTTGTTTATACTGCAATAAGAAAAATACAAGAAATCAATGATTTTACTGATGTCACTGATGACAGAGGTCGGCATAAAAACCGTAAATAAATATATAATTTGAAATGAAATGAAGCAGTATCATAGATCAAGTTAATTCTTTCACCCCTGTCGAGTAACTTCTTTATCTTTTTCGAAAATGTTTAAGTTGTATGTTGGGTGGTGTGCTGATACTAATTATAATTTTAGAGTACAGGCAGTATAGGGATATAGTTAATGCCAATTTGAAGATAGTCTTTCATCTACAAAAAAAGACCAATGCGACCTCTGTCATCAGTACAAAAATACATCTAGCCCTACAGATGAATTGAAAGAAAACTTCACTAAACATAGACAGAAAAATAAATTTCCCGTAAGTTAAACATTAGAAAATAAACTGTTGGCTATCTCTAGTACCAATATAGCTTGTATTGTATTTAATTTTTAAAAAGTTTTAAGCTCACCACATGGTAATTTATGTGTTTATTACTATATGCGTAAGCTCAATGTATACAATTTTACAATTTACAATATTTATTATTTAAAAGAAGCATTTTGTTATATGTGGGACGAGCGAACGGCTAAGAGGAGGGTCAATAAAGTTGCCAGTTGTGTATATGATTTTTCAATCTATGGTCAGACAACTGTGGGGGACAAAATCGTAATCGTATCATATACTATATGCATTTATTAGCTGGAAAAATGTTTAAAATTAAGATTAGCCACCATTTTATGCAAAAGGGCCATACACAGAATGAGGGCGACTTAGTTCATGCTTTAATAGAAAAGACTGCAAGAGATAGAGAGGTATATGCGCCAGATGAATGGTATCCTTATATTGTTATCGAGGTCAATCTAAACATAATATTTGATTTTAAAAGTAATATAAGCAATCAATATTGAGTGCAATCTTGATTAAAATATAATTATGTTTGAGTTCATAATAATTACAACTTACAATATTGTTTAAATTATATATAACAATAGGAAGTTTTTGTTTTCTCTGAGTGCAATCTTGATTTAAAATTATAATTATTCCAAGTCGAATTGTGATTGATCTGATCTCTTATCGTTAATTAATAAGTAAGTACTTACCTATAATAAACTGTTGATTACCTACTACACTAATTTTGTTTTAATTACGTATCCAGGTACCTACAAATATAACTATCTACACAAATTTATCTGGAATTTATAAAATTCAACGTGTATTATTGCTCAACGGAAAGTTAGGGCGATTTATAGTACACTATATATAATTTAATGGCTTTTAATACGAAATCTGCCAAAAACGCATGTACCGGTTAAACAAAGCTAACTTGAATAACTTGTTATTCAGCACGATAAATTACAATAATATATCTTGTGGGTGTATATAATACCCTAATGTTATGATTAATACACAAAATACTGTAATTTTTTTATTGCATCGTAATAAAAATAACACTCGTGTATAACATGTAACATTTTATTGATGAATTACGTTTATATACGGCTAACACGCGCTAAATCAAAAAATATAAATAATTAAGGAAAAGTAAATATGAGATATTACAATGAATAAATTAACTATTAAGCATACCAAATCTATTCTATACTTATAATAAATCTGTAGAAGTAAAAATTCTGTACTTTGAAAATTTCAAAAAAATAAATGGGTGTGTTACTAGACCGACACCGAACCCAAAAATGTGATTAAATCTGTCTGTCTGTCTGTCTGTCTATCTGTTTGTTCAGCATCACGCAAAAAGTACCGGTTCGATTACGATGAAACTTGGTATAATTATTCTTTAATATCCTGGGCACCACACTGGGTACTTTTTATCCCGGAAAAGTTTATACAATAAAAAACAAACTTAATTTTGCGGTTCGATCCCTAAGCCCGATTACTGTATTAACCGCAAATAATAAGTTTGTCGCAGGTTACGTCACCCGTTTCTATTGTAATTAGCCACAAAAGGCCCGCGCCGAGACAGAAGTAATAATACCGGTAAGAATGCTCGATAGATAACGTTCTACACAAATAGCACTTTACCCAAAAAATTCATTGATAAGTTTCGTCGTTCACGTGAACGAAGTCGCGAGCACAGCTAGTTTCAAATAAGTATCCTAATTAATGTAAAAGTTATCACATTTTTCCCTTTAAACGCCTCTACTGTAAAGTACGGTTTTTTGAGTTAGCTTAGTATTAATTGCTGGTGTCTTTATGAACAAATGCTTAATAATGGAAAAGGTTGATTATCTTTTTGTATGAGGAGGAGGTAATCTTATTTTTAACCGACTTCGAAAAGGAGGAGGTTCTATGTTCGGCTGTATGTAATTTTTTTTTTTATGTATGTTCACCGATATCTCGGTCAATTGTGGACCGATTTCGAAAATTTTTGTTTTGATTGAAAGTTTATACTTCCGAATTGGTCCCATAAAAATATCTTTTTGATCTGATGATGAACTTCGAAGATATAGAACGGAACTCTTCAACAAATCATAGTAGAACTGTCGTAACAAGTAGAATTGCTTTGTTTATACATGTAGTCGGTGAGTGACTGAAGGAAGAAGGGGAGGGGGTACATAGAACTGATCTGATAATAAAACCAGAATAATAATATAATATAATATAATAATATTTTCAATACACTTGCTCAGAAAGTGACTTTTATTGCACAATACTTTGGTATATAATGGCACCTGTTACCAAACTGTGACATTTTGATTACCATTACGCACTAGTGCTGTAATTTAGCTATAACCTTTTTGTTCAACCTCTTTGTTCGCAAAACAAATTTTGAATACGAAAAAATAAAAATTGTTTGTCTATGGTCGTCATTTAAAGACGCGCGCGGTTTTTGGCGTAATTTTTTCGAGTGAAATTCATGGTCTGTATTAATGAAATAAAATCAAATAGTACATTTTAAAATGTTACATTCATATTCTATTGTCACTACGAATGACATTAACGTAAAAACTTTTCACACAAGAAAACAAACGACGACTAGGCAATATGATCAAAAGACCATATAGCCATAGCCTAGCGCGTGTTCATAGGCAACAGATTTAATTTTTTTTACCGCCTTGTTATGAAAAATTTTACTAGCTTTAGCGTTGTAATATTAGTTAACTTAATTATTTTTCTTCACAAGTGTATTGAAAAACGTCGTATGATACACGTGAGTAATGAATGGTTACCGTTCTTGGCTCTCTTAAGACCCTCGCCAAGGCTCGGGTCTTAATACCGCCTCGACGGTAACCACCTACATTACACACTTGTATCATAATGTACTATTCCACAACTATCACACAACACCGTCTAGTCCCAAGCTAAGCTCTTGTGTTATGGGTACCAGACAGCTGATAAACATACTTATATATTTCTAAATACATACATATTATAGATAAATAACACCCAGACACAGAACAAATCATCGTACTCATCACACAAACATTTGTCCTGGGTGGGAATCGAACCCACGACCACATGGCCACGGTACTATAATTGGTTGTAAGACCGTTGTAATTAATAAATAATAAATAAATATAAATAAATAAATAAATAATAAATTCGTGTATCCTAGCAGTGTTTGGCATTATTAGAATTTTCATGATGATTTGATGATGGAAACAAATGGCGGGAGGTATCTGTTTAAGTTTTACTGAGGGGTACTACAACTAAAAAGTGTGAAATAAAAACTTTTTACAAAAATTTCGGAAGTCGGTGTTAAATAACGAAGAGACCAAACTGTTATAGAAACACCGACTTCCGAAATTGAAGTTATTTTGCACTTTTTGGTGTTTTTGAAGTTGGTTGTATTTTTTTTTTTTAAGTTGTTCATATAATCAAGTACGCGGGCGAAGCCACTAAAATTTACTTGTTACGACAATTCTGCTATGATTTTTTGAAAAATTCCTTTCTATATTTTCGTAGTTCATCATCAGATCAAATCAATATTTAAAACAAACTTATCTTTCAAACAAAACAAATATTTTAAAATCGGTCCACTATTGACAGAGATATGGGTGAACAAACGTATTAAAACGACAGTTCTGCTATGATTTTTCGAAGAGTTTCGTTGTATATCTTTGAGGTTCATCACCAGATCAAAAAGATATTTTTATAGGACCAATCCGGGAGTACAATCTTTCAATCAAAACTTTCAAACAAAAATTTTCGAAATCGGTACACAATTGATCGAGATATCGGTGAACATACATAAAAAAAAAATACATACAGCCGAACATAGAACCTGCTCCTTTTCGAAGTCGGTTAAAAAATTAAATCAGTTTTTACGGCCGCGGTTTGCGCGGTCGTTCGTGGCGGCCGCGGAAAAAAACCACTTCGTGAACTCTCTCCCTTAAAGATCTGAGCATACATAGGGACAGACAGTGGGAAGCGACTTTGTTTTATACTGTGTATTGAAAAGTACCTATTGCGAATGTTTTCGCAAGCAATTTTATCGAGTTATACATGTGTATTTTGTTTTAGTGATGAAAAAACCTGGTCTTGTAACAATATTTCTTATCACAGGGGCGACCGAGGCGAAGAAACCAAAATTAAACACACGAAGAACAAAACTAGAAGATAATATAATAAAAGTAAAAGAAGAAGAAAATAATAGTAAGCAATCAGACTCGACAGTTATTCAGACAACTCAAGATCGTAAGCGCAAAACTGTAATCAAATTCAAAGAACAATTAACCGGTACAAGATCCACAGAAGGTATTGACAATGAGTCAAATAATAAATCACACAAATGTGAAACCTGCCAACGAAGTTTTAAAAAAATGGCACATCTCACGACACATATGCGTATACACACTGGTGAAAAACCTTACAAATGTGATTTCTGTCAGCGTTGTTTTAGTCAATTCAGTAATTTAAACAGACATATTCGAAAACATAATGGTGAAAGTCCTTATAAATGTGATTTATGTGAGTGTAGTTTTTATGATAAGAGAGATTTAACTAAACATATTCGGGAACACACTGGTGAAAAACCTTACAAATGTGAAATATGTCAGCATAGTTTTAATGATAAGAGAGTTTTGAGAAAACATATTCGTAAACACTCTGATAATTGTAAGCCATCACAATGTGATATATGTCAGCGAAGATTTTACTATCCCAGTGATTTAAAAAAACACATTCGAATACACACTGGTGAAAAACCTTACAAATGTGAAATATGTCAACACAGTTTTAATGTTAAGGGTAATTTAAAAAAACATTTTCTGACACATACTGGTGAAAAACCTTACAAATGCGATTTATGTCATCGCGGTTTTAGTAGTAAAAATATTTTAACAAATCACATTAATACACACACTGGTGAGAAACCTTTTAAATGTCTTTTATGTCACCGTAGTTTTAATGGGCAGTTCAATTTAATAAGACATGCTCGAATACACGCTGGTGAAAAACCTTACAAATGCAATATCTGTCAGCGTAGTTTTGTTCAGAAGGGTGTTTTAAAGAGCCATTTTCGTACACACACTGGTGAAAAACCTTATAAATGCGAATTCTGTCCTCGTAGTTTTATTCAAAAGGGCGATTTAACAAGACATAGTCGTACGCACTGTGATGAAAAACCTTAAACTTGTGAACACACACCCATAGTTTCGGATTTTTCGTTTAAGTTTTTATTTTTTTAAGGTGCTACATCATCTAATATCTTCTCCCGCTCAGTGCTTCCTTCTTTGCTGTTTACGTACCGGGACCACAGGCTTGCCTTTCTGACTTACGAAATCCATGGGTCCAGTAAGCATCGGCTCTGTTGTCATCGTTTTGAGGCGTGTGTACACTACGCGCCGTCAACAGCTCGGTCCGGACGGTTGGACGACCCATTGCTCGTCGTCCACAAGCCCACGCCTATTGTGGCTGGAAGTTGAGGGCCTCTGGTCGCTAGGTGGTTCGCGGATGTGTATCGACAACGCGTAAATGTGTTTTTGTTTTCACCAAAGCTGTTTGACAATGCGCTGGGAAGCCGTGCATCTAATAATAATCTGAGTGCAAAAAGCACCCTTGTCACATCACATCATCATGCAACTGACTGATTTTTGAAGCGACATCTATAATTGTTTGTTGGTTATTTACTATCTTATAGGCATGGCCCGAGCGTCAATAATACGGGTAGAAATGCGTGCTGGAGACCAAACGATTGCGCGGCCACTGGTTGTCTTTTTTTAGAATTCTGATTGGGCCACGTCACTGAGTTGTAGGGTCACATGTGTCACTACAACCTACCTGTAAAAATAGAGTCATCGACCGCGCAATCGCATTTTTCCTTCAAATTTTTATGAATATCGTCACAAAATTGACTACTCTGTCTCTTATACATTTAATTCCTTTGTCTAATTTCTGTCTACATAATTTGTATATTTAAGTTTGCCAAAAACATATTTTGTCATTGGCTCACAAATTATTATCTTTTATTTAACTATGACTTTTTGCAGCGATTCAGTAGTGATACAATTGCAAAGAACCGCGATACCGTCGCGTGTTTATCGCTGGTCTAGTACCTTCACCTACATAACCACGATTTTGCATCGCTACTAACGCGGTACGACATTTATACAGCCGTGTTTTTTTGTATCGTTTCAATTGCGCTTTAGTAGCGATACAGTTGCGTGTTGTCTTGCAAACGCGACAGCGACAAAAGTAGCGTATAAAAATGCGTCGCGATCGTTACGAATTGTTGCAAAATGTCGTTTAGGTCGTCCTTAGACGCAAGAAACTTATTTTCTGTTGAACTGAGTTCTTGTTTTGTTATTTTTGATGTACCTAGATTATTATGGTATGGAAATTTAAAGTTTTGGTTCACATATAAAAAGTAATGCTTGCGTTTATCCAGAAAAAAAACTCTAGTCGCGTAGCACTTTTTTTAATGATTTGGCCATTATCCCACCTAGCAACCCCATCGGCTTTTCTAGAGGCCCACTTTAACTGTTAGGCCCTATTCACGACTTCGGTCTTAGCGGCGAGCAGGGCCGTATCGGTACGCGATTGGTCGACGCCGCTCATGGCGGCCATAGCGGCGCGCGCTCGACCAATCGCCTACCGGTATCGCCCCGATTGCTGCGCCGCTCGCCGTTAAGACCGAAGTCGTGAATAGGCCCTTACTGCTTGATTTTATCGTCATCTTTCAATTTCTAACCAGCCATTAAGTGTTAATAAAATACATACAATTTAAACTTAATCTAAAAGTCTTATGATACGTGAACCATAACGCACTAAAGACCTGTTTTTTTTTTCTTTGTCATAATTTTTGACGTTTGCGTAAAGGACTTGCCTGAAAAAAAATCGCTTATGTACTTAGTAGATTTTTGTTAGTTAATAAGGTTGAAACTTTATTACTTGGTTTTGTAATTGATTAAGCAATAAAAACACTCATGTTTGTTACAAATGTGTTTTATTTCTTTTATCTCGCTTTGCATTTTTCACTCGATTTTAATATTGTTGTACAGAACCAAGGGCGTCGCCAGTTGATGTTCAAGGGGAGGCTATTGGAAGTATAGAGAATAATAAAAAAGTTTTTTTTAATAATAATAAAAGTTTATTTTCTCCACAATATAACTCCCAATTGCTAGCTTTATATCTACGGTAACATATAGGATGGGCATTATATTGTGGGAGACTGGTGTCTAAACTAGGCTCTGAAGCTGTGAAGCAAGCCTCTTAGGGGGGCCTTAGACCCCACTGTCCCCCCTTGGCGACGCCCTTGTACAGAACCCTTCGTATGCCAGTCCAACTCGCACATGGCCAGTTTTTAATAACAAGTTTTGATAAATAGCTTATCCCGTAAAATGAAACGCAAAGTCAATCAGTGATACAATCTTTTTATTATTAAAACAGCTTCCATTTATAAGTACAAAAAATTAAAAACTTGTAGGATATTGAAATATGTAAGGACTTAATTAGTAGGTTGTTCAAAAATACTACGTTTCGCAAACTAGGGTGCTCTAGTTAGTACAAAAGACAATCTACATACAAAGTACGCTCGAACAACGCACACATAGACACCGCTCACAGACACAATATCTCACGTGCGCTCAAACCAGTGCGAGCTCGAGTGCTACCCGTCTGTGAACTTTTTGTGCAATTATGAAGCAATGAAAAAGGTCGCTGGTTCCGACCCTAGCGCGACCGCCGAGGGTAGGTATGAAAAGTGAAGTACATACATTAGATTGACTTTTGTACCAATCTAATTTGTGCTTTGTTCTTTAGTCACCCCGTATAACATTGTTCAGAACGTATTGTCGGCAGTTGACCGTGAGCGGGCATAGCGCAATTTGTCGCTTTACCAAGTTTAGTGGATTGAAATGCAATCTAGAAAGTATCTTTTTAAATGTATGTATGTATACCTAACCACTGTTCGTATAAATAAAGTTTTTGGCACCGAGTTGTCGCTTCTGACATACCGCTGTTAAACCCGCGATGGTTTGTGCTGGTATGTTTATACGTTAATGTGATTGTAATAACGTTGTTGTACAATAAACGAAAAAAAAAAAAAAAAAAAAATTTACTTCTCGTTCACACCGAACCGACTATACGCTATTACGTAGTGCGTTGTCGCCGACTCTGTGTTTGATTGTACTATGTTTAGCAAGTACTCTTTTGGTCACACAAGTATTATATTACGTTATAGCGTATTTTTGAGAGTAAGCATACTCACAGTCGGTGGCGGACAATACGTTGGATGTAAACGATGCCTTACGGTGTCTTACCTTGGCAAAATTTAAGTCAGCTAAATTGGTAAAACAATCATTGAATTCGTACAAGTCAAAAAGTTCTATAAAATTAACGGCACATACGATTGGCTTTGCCTATGACAGTTTCAGCGCGTTTGACCGACTATCTCACCTGATGGTAAGCGATGATGTGGTCGACGATGGAGCTCGCTTCCCTAGAAGTAACCTATTTACTCTTGACTTAAATCCGACCAGGTTATAACTATGAGAAAAAAAAACAGGACTTGGCAAGGGAATTCAATTTCGTTTCAGAAACTAATGTTGGTCGTGTTGTTAGTCATTTAGTCATTAACTTACATTACGAGTATATAGCAAGGATAGGGCTGATGGCTAATTTTTCTGACGCTAATCCGACCGAAGTGCAGATCGGCTATCTTCGGGTGCAGTCGTGTGTACGACACATAGTAGAGGATGCCGAATTTCTTGTACCAATATCGGCACGAATCTTGAGTGCTTGTTGAAAGAATGGGGATCACTTTGCGCATCGTACATATCGGCGAGCCAATCACGATAAAAGAATTGCGCTCCCCGCCCTCGCGTCTCACTTCATACCACTAAAGAGACCCGATATTTTACTTCTGCGCAAGTGGAAGTGTCGGTACGTACGGTGATCGCTATCTATGCGTATTTCTGAACAGCCCTATTTTTACTACATATAATCTATTGCTGTTATGCTAACATTAAGGGTGGAACTGCTGGGGTATCTGCAGATGCTTCTTTTCTACTGCAGGTGTCATCGAGCGGCAACGCTGAGAAAAAAAAAACAAACTAAAATTCAGAGAATTTAAATGCACTTTTAATTTGTTTTGGGTTCGCACTGGGGTCTTCCCACGACATGTTAACATTTCAAGCATGCGATCGAGTAAGAGGGATGCAGGCGATGGAGCTGTACAGCTATACACCGTTAAATTTTGGTCGTTTTAATCCCGTGGAGGTTCGATTTGTAAAGATAAAATTGAAAAATGAAAGTACTTTTTTTCTAAAACTCGAGTTAATATACGCATGTACGAAAATAATTTCTTTAAACTGTCAAGCCCCAAGCACACCTATTGTCTTTCTATTGTCTCTAATTACAGTATTCAAAGGGAAAGTAAACGAGCCAATGATCTTGTAGGTAGTTGTCGGTCGTTGCGTACTAACTACCTACAGTTCATTAGCTTCGCTCAGCTGACGTTGACTAGAAGAAATTAATTTCGTACATGCGTAAATTATTCGAGTTTGAAAAAAAAGTAATTTATTTTTTAATTTTAGCTTCGCAAGTCGTGTTTCATGTACCGAATCGACCCTCCACGGGATTAAAACGATCAAAATTTGACGTTGTATATATCTATAGATCTTTTCACAGTTCATTTAGGTCGTCAAACGGACCTCGTTGCAAGGCCTCTATGCATTTAACCAGAGTCAAGTTTAGAAAGTATATAGTTCTTACAGTCAGCTTGAGTTGAATTAGAATGTAGATGTGTTGATTGGATGTATATATTCGAATATTTTGACTTTTTGTATTTAGCAGAAAATGTATCGAATCAGCCTTCTCGGCGGAGAAATGAGGTTATAGGGTTTACCCCTACCATATAGTTTATTTACGTTTATTATAAACCCACTCAAGACATAACAATTACAACACTAACATGAACACAGTCACAGTATTATTCATGTTAGTATTTACTTTTATCATAGAGGCTAAAAGCATACACCAGGGAGAGGCTCCCTGGTGTATGCTTTTCGCCGATGACATTGTGCTGGTTGCCGAGAGTGGCCTAGAGGTCCAGAATAGATTGGAGGTGTGGTGGCACAGACTGGAGAGTGTTGGCCTGAAATTAAGTAGAACCAAAACGGAGTACTTGTTCTGCGATTTCGGCGGTCTTTCCGGTCCTGTGCCCTTAGCTCTCGCCGGAACGCCCATACCAATCTGCTCCGACTTTCGGTACCTTGGGTCGCTCGTTCAAGGAGATGGTGAGGTAGACCGAGACGTAACACATCGGATCAACGCCGGATGGATGAAATGGCGACAGGTCACGGGAACAACTTGTGACCCACGGATGCCACTCAAGTTGAAGGGTAAAATTTACAAGTCCGTGATAAGACCTGTCATATTGTATGGATCAGAATGTTGGGCTGTGAAAAAGATGGATGAAAAAAGACTGCATGTAGCGGAGATGAGAATGTTGAGATGGATGTGTGGTGTGACGAGAATGGATAAAGTGAGAAATGAGTATATTAGAGGAAGTTTGAAAGTGGCGCCAGTGACTGAAAAGTTGAAAGGAAATCGTTTGTCTTGGTATGGTCATGTGAAGAGGAGGGATGAAACACATGTTACTAAAAGAGTTCTGAGTTTACAAGTAGATGGATGGAGAGGAAGAGGGAGGCCGAAGAAGAGATGGATGGATTGTGTGAGGAGTGATATGAAAGAAAAGGAAGTTAGTGATAGTGTGACGGCTGACAGGATAGAGTGGAAGAAAAAAACGTGTTGCGCCGACCCCAAGTAATATGGGACAAGGGCAGGAAGAAGAAGATTTACTTTTATCATAATTACACAACTCAACATTCACGGCATTTATAATGTTTAATACTCGTAGTTTAATATTGCAATGTCGGATGGTCAAGCGCGTGGGCCGCGAGTGCGTGCGGTCGAGCGGCCCTTATACTTTTTGACTAACGGAGGTCAGTCGGTCACAGACCTCGCCGCTTACTGCTTGCGCCTGCGTATCGTTCTGCCAAGCCGCAAAGATAATAAAAGATCGCGTAACAAGTAGTATTACTACTTGTTACGCGATCTTTTATTGTGAACTATTTGTGTTGTGCTGTGAATATTGTGTATACTGTCTGTACTCCTTCTGTGTTGTATGTGTCGTGTATGGATGTTCTCATAGTGCGAGTAAACCGTGAGTACGTACAAGCCAAGTGACTTTTATTTCTGCGCACCCACACTCTCTATACACATTTGCTAAAAGGTAGTCAGTACTACAATAAAATTCTCAGTTTTATTTTACAGAGTTCGCGCCTGTTTCAATGATTCCACATAATTATTGTCCAGTTGTAGCACTTGAGATACAAAATCACATCAATTTTAAATCACAATCACAATATCCAGTAGGAATCAATTTGTGAATAATTGAAATAAACATTGAACTTCGCTCGCAAAATCTCACGAAAAACTGTTCAAATGACTGTGGTGGCAACGCGCAACGTGACGCCACACATTATCTATCAAAACGCATAATTGTGTTTTTGACATAACTTGGATAGGATGACTGTCGCGAATGCGAAGTCGTATATTTTTTGGTTAATGTTTTTAGCCCTTTAAGCCATGTATGAATAGTTCATTAGTTTACCATTAGAATGCAGGTGCAACACAATTTAGTGTTTTTGTAGTGTTTGGCCGCATATGTGTGGGTTCGGTGGGTAGTCATATAGCGTAGAGGCCGTGCTATAGGTACCCACAGATAATGATTAGTTAGGACGTGGCGTGATGTGGGAGAAAAAGGGGATAGCGCGCGCGTTTACCCGCGCCCACTTGGACCTGAGGGTCGAAGCTAGCAGTATATCGGTGAGCGATCTTTTTATTTCCCAGTGCATGTGTATTTATCCAGATTGACCAAATATTCATTGTACCTATATAATTTTTCAATGTTGTGTGTGTATTGTTCTAACAGCGATCAGATTCAGAAATGATACTAAATCAGACCAGTTCTCAGTTGTGAGGCTCGGGGTGGCTGTAAGGGGAGGTTGGAGGCCACTTTGGGGGGTAACACCCCCGATATCATTGCGATGATAAATTCAGTAACGGTTATTCAGTAAAAATCAGTTTACGTAATACAGCGGTCGATAGATTACAATGGTACCGTACCTAGGCTAATTAAGACACGGGTATTTTAGGTTCAGATATTCGTCATTGAAGCGTAATTGACGACAATGACAGCAGGACATTACATGAATGCGACAGCTGTCACCCGCACCATCCTATAGCAATCGTAGTGTAGTTAAATTGATGTTCACGTCATGTTTCGTCTCGCCTAGGTGGCGGCAAAGGGTGACAAAAAAATAGTCTTGAAAATTCTCATTGTCAAAGTATTACATTCTAAAGTGTAGATCTGTATGGAAACGAACGTTCAAGAAACTTCATGGACTAAAAAATTTTTTACAAAAAATACTAGACTTCGATACAAAAAAAGTGCTCCACTTCCAAAACTAGGAAGTCGGTGTCTCTCGTTTCGTTTGTTCGTTATTTAACACTGACTTCCAATAATTCATTTTTTTTTTTAGAAAGACAGAAAAAGTAATTTCGTTTTTATCTTTCTTTCTTTTCTTCTCAATTCTGTCTCTGCCCCTTACCTCTCTATAATCTGCTTCACACATCACCGGGTTCCTCATCTCGACCTTCCTTGGTGGCATCTGATCCTCGTCGTGGATCAACTTGTAAACCTCGGAGTGCTTTAGATGGTCGAGGGAGACTGGAGGCTTTTGATATTTCATGAAGTTTATCCTGCAATAGTTTATGAGTTAGAGTTTGTTATAGATTTGTGTTTGGTGCTTCGTATGTTTTGGACAAAGGATTGGTTGGAGGGGAGGGTAATTCGGGCTGGCCGCACTTAAAGTGTTCTATACTCCAATCGCAATATTATTAGACAAATAAAACTTTATTGCGTCTGTGGCATGTCAAACAAATTTTTGTCAACAAATTTTTTTACTGTCCCTTCAACCGATTTTGACTCTTATTGCATAGGTAGTATGATAAATGGCAGCTGCAGTAAATAGTTGGTATTGTAACCACTTTTTTACTTTTAATGCCATCCTTATGCTTACGGAATAGAAGTCAAAATCGGTTAAACAGACCGTAAAAAAGGTTTGTTTAAATGTCTAATACTTTTGCTAATAGAATGTAGAGAGGTTGGTAGGGTACGCGACAAATAAGTTGAACCATTTGTTGTGGTTACGCGCAGCTTGCCACTTCAATTGAGACCCGAAAATCGGTTATAATCCTCATCACACAAGTTGAACCAACATGATAGTCGACCTTGAATGCGCAGTAGGTAACCGAATTTCGGGTATTAATCTAAATGGGGGTTGTGTGTAAAAATAGTTAATGGTTCAACTTATTTGCCGCGTACACAACTCCTTGACTGAAGATTACACTGATCGACTCTGTGTCTTCACAATCCATCATAATCATCACTTATTTTACAAATTACCTACACCTCAAACAGAAATGTAATTTGCGCAGATAAATAAAAAAAAATTGATGATAATGGTGTGTCAAGTTATCTCATTGTACTATCACATCAGTCTACGGGACCCTGCATAACGTGCGGCCAGCCTAAAGTTTATTATAAGACCACTATTAAATCACGAGACCCGAAGCACGTTTACAGTATTCAGCGATCCTAGTGTCAGTTTAGTAACGATTTCGATCGCTGTAACATTGACGTTCGAAATGTCAAATTGTGTAAACAAAAAAGGTTTTCCATTACCGCCACCAGATGGCGTTTATACAGAACGTTACGAAACTCACTAAGATCACCGAAAGGGGTCGCTACTAGGGAACATTCGTAAAGTAGGTATGTGAAATACGTTTGTTTGAATGATTATGATACAATAATGATGGTGGCTGTGGATAGCATATTGTGGTCGGCAATATAATAGGTAGATCATATAGTTTGCACCGAAGAACACGAAGTCTCAGCGTCCACGTCGGCAGGGAATATGTACGGCTAAATTTTGATAGTTTTAATCCCGTGGAGGGTCACAGGTACATGTATTTGTAAAGATAAAATTAAAAAATAAAGTACTTTTATTAAACTCGAAATAATTTACGCAGGTACGAAATTAATTTCTTTATGTAAACGTCAGCTGAACGAGTCCAATGACCAACAAATACCTACAAGGTCATTGACTCGTTTACTTAAAGAAATTAATTTCGTACATGCGAAAAACAAAACTGGTTCTTTTTTTAACTAATTATGTCTTAAATTAGTATTTAATTAAGTATTTAGCTTATTTAGATAAAACACTAACATTCTTTCTTCACTTATATTCAATTTAACTAAGACTTGGTTAAACAAAGTAAAAATAAAATTCGCGATTGGTCAGTAAATAAATATTCATTGCAAACCATACTTTTCAAGAAACATTTGACAGATTGTCTTTTTTATTTGAATCGCATTGACTACCTACCTATTCGTCAAACTAAATATAATATGTAAGTACGTTTATAAAATAATGTTATTGGACAAGCAATGGAATTTACATCCAATATTTGTAACGAAAATTATCAACGCATCAAATGTAATGCAAGGAATGACTCAATGGTAGTTGTTATTAGAATTGAGTCAGTCAGGTTGACTGTTGATAACTCGCCCCGCGTTCCGAAATACGATATTTTCGATGTTAGCGCGCTAACAGTCGTTCCGAATTTCAGGAAACGGTAAACGCATCTATCAAGCGATTTGTTGACTCGCAATCGCAACAGCGTTGATAGCGTAATCGGAACGCAGATTCGCGGGGAACACGTGGTTGTCAGTTTTTTGTCTCATAAATTTTTCGACAATTTTCGTTTCAGTATCTGGACCACTTTGATCGGTTTCATGAAATTCATCAAGAATATGAGCTATATTGATTTAAGAGAAGTGGCGATATTTTTGACAAAAAAATAAAAATAAGGTGGAAGAGACATCGACAGATAACGCATTAATAGGTATGTAAGATTCTGGAATCTAGACTCAAAAAAATTATCAAACAACTTCTCTCTCCTTGGGTAGAGCAGGAGGGAGTGTCAGACATGTACTGTCTAAAACGTATGTTCCTCTAGTTGCTCTTAGCGTTGCAGGGCGGCGGTAATTCTTCCAAAAAATGCCGCAGCTTTAGCATTCTGAATTCTTTCCGACTTTTTAATTATTATTTTTTTCAGTAATTTTTTGGGGTTCCGTACCACAAGAGGAAAAACCGGCCAAGAGCGAGTCGGACTCACTTACCGTAGAAACTTACCTATGAAAACAGTACAATTTAGATATACATACTTATTTCTATTCGAAAAAATCTTCAGTCTCGATTTGGGAATTATTATTTACAGTTAAGTAAGGTTGTACGGAATCCTTAGTGTGCGAGTCTTTGCCGCGTTTTTTTTTTTACTTTAAACTAGATGGAAGCACAGCACCGCCCGGAAGGTAGATCACTCATGCGATGTGCTGACCAAATTAAGTTTTGGTTTGGGCGGGTCCTTGCACGAGTGCATAAAGGTGACAGCTAAAAAGAAGAATTGCGAAAAACCCGCGAGGCGAATCACATGACAATTGATGTTGCTATGTGATGTTCACAACCGCTCTTTCAAGTGATTGTATACGAGAATCTGTTGACAATAATCAAAACATTAAGATTTTCAGAATCAGTTACCTAACTCATGGTTGTGTCGATGTCACTTACACCCTACATATAAAATGGAGCGAAAATATAAAATGAAAGTCGAATCTGAGTGTCATGCTTCAAAACCAATCACCAAACAATGTGTAACTCACTTCAATCAACTTATCATAAGTATCGATCATAGTTTCCCGAAGTCTATGAAAATCGACTAGGTGACAGTTCGATTCTCTGGAATTTGGCGAAAAAAGTAAAATAAAAAAGTTAAGTTTGTCATATTACACAATACACATGCCTCTAACTTCTACAAGAACGTGCCTAAACTCACCAATGAATCTATAGTACGCGGCAAATAAGTTGAACCATTTGATGTCGTAATACGCGCACCCTTACTTCTTGTGGGGGGTTGCGCGAAACTATAACAAATAGTTCAAGTTTTTGCCGCGTACTATACCTAGTTTATTTCTATTATTAATTTAACTTCTAGTATAACCAGATTCACCTGGATACCAGTGTTTTACATGGAGTGATTATAATCTCATTAACAATAATAGTCCATGGCAAGATTAGTGTCAGATTTTTGGTTTTTGGCCACAATAGTCCATAGCAAGATTAGTGTCAGATTTTTAGTTTTTGACCACAACTGTCCATGGCAAGATTAGTGTCAGATTTTCTGGTTTTTGACCACAACTGTCCATGGCAAGATTAGTGTCAGATTTTCTGGTTGTTGACCTCAATAGTCCATGGCAAGAATAGTGTCAGATTTTCTGGCTTTTAGTAATGACATTCGGAACTAATGGCTTAACGTGCTTTGCGAGGCACGGAAGTGTCCGGTATGTAATAAATGGTCTAGTCAGACAACGAGCTCCACATTGTGACATTTAATAATCAGCGCATATCTACAAGTTATTCGTTAACTTTTCTGAAAATTATAGGCATGTGTGCAACTATAGTCTTTCTCAGTTTATTTTTTTAATAAGTACAGGTTAGGGATTTGGTAAATTATTAAAAAAAAAAATACGACTTTCAAGAAACGCCTTTTGTTTAATTAAGTATTAAGAAAGAAAAACAAAGATTGCTCTCAGAAATGTCAATAATACCCGGTTACTTGAAAGAAATTACCTAAACATCAAAAATTATTCAACTCAAGTAATGCAACTGATTGTTGAAAATTAGTCCCACCTATTTACAGTTTCCACATTTCAGTCTCCACAGCAATAATGTAAATGTACTCATTGTAACTGTACTTGAATTGTTAGTATTGATAATTTGCATTATGTGGTGGAGAAAAATAAACGCTATATTATTATTATTATTTACATCAATTTATCGTAACAATTTTGATGAAACAATACCATCGAAATTGGTCCCGAATATTTTTGATTAATTTATATTGTGTATTATATATTATGAGCAGTGGTGGCCGAGTGGTAACGGCCCCGACTTACGAGTTGTAGGTCGCGGGTTCAAACCCAGCCAGGCGCTATACTTTGTGTAATTTATTTCATCACCACTGCTCTCAAAACGGTGAAGGAAAACATCGTGAGGAAACCGGCATGTCTTAGAACCAAAAAATCGAAATCATGTGACATCCACCAACCCGCACTGGGTCCGCGTGGTGGATTACGGCTCATTCCCTCTCCTAGAGAGGAGGCCTGAGTCCCAGTAGTGGGAACATTATAAGGCTGATGCTATAAGAGCATTATAAGAGCTAAAACCTTTGTTTCTCACAGTCTTGGAATTATCTGTTTTTTTATATTTTATTTAAATAATAAATAAGCAGGTAAACATAGAAATGTTCTATGAAAGTAATATGACTTTCGTCTTCTTCTAATTTCATGGTGAGTGGATAAACATAAAAAAATCACCAAAAATTTATTATTTTATTTGTAACTAGCGTAAATAAACTTTTTTTTTTGTGGTCCGCATTAATTTATTTACAAAATTGTCGGTTTTTACCAAATCCCTAATAGCTTTTGAATTAAACTTCAATTTACACAAAAAATGTAACTTAACAGGTCTACATACCTATATTTCCTACAGTAAGACTTGCTATCACCCCACGGCCAAATTTCGTTCCAATTGTCAATCTGCATCGCGCACATGCAAACAAACAGAAAACAGACACATAAGCAAGCAAACAAACTATGTAACATAAGTACAGTATAATTAACACCCTCGCATTACTCGGGAGTTAATTATGTAATTCCCTCACTGGCGTTCAGGATTAAAACTTAGCAACCTGCGTTTTGTTCGTAATTCAACATGCCGCCCGCGACTTAAAGACAATACTTTCTCGCCTAGTCACATTTAATAATAATCTACCATTCTAAGACGCCAAGCGTTCCAAGCACAAATATTCGAAACTAACCCGTCTTGGTCACATAGAACATCATCATCAGCCTTTAAATGTTCCCACTGCTGGGACACAGGCCTCCTCTCTTGAGAGGGAATGGGCCGTAATCCACCACGCGGGCCCAGTGCGGGTACTATATTAGTGCTAAGAAATTCAAAATCATCAAACAGTAATCGTATCAAGTATTGTTTGGTGCGATGCAATCAGGCCTAAAATTGTATAACCTATTTAGATAATGCGGGCACGTTCAATATAACAAACATAACGTGGTCACTTGTCATATTTACAGAAATATACAATGAAATATGATGGCCTACGATAGGCCTAAATATTGGAAGAGTAATAAACATTGAAATTCTGTCCTCACTGCGCTCTTTAATCATTTCAATACCGTAATTAGAGACAATAGAAAGACAATAGGTGTGCGAACGCCGGCAGCAAATTAATTTTAATCTATTTAGGTATTTATTTTTTCCTTTTGTTATGTCATTAATGCCTTCAAATTGATTTTACCGATTTAATTCCCTTGTAGCGGCATCTATGGCGCCACAAAGAACTACAAATATTTCGAAACAATGGATCGCGCAATTCGGACAGTTGCCCGGATCACACTTATCACCCATCTGGTCGGAGTATCCTCCCTTTTCAACGGAGGTGTGTGAGACTTTACTCTCTGTTCCGCATACCTCCATACGCTTTTTATTTTATTTTTTTGTTGGCCAAGGTTGTTACGGAAAGAAAAAATATGAAAATTACGCAGTTTTTTTTTTCAGATATACCGATTATTTGACCTTTTGATAAAGTCGCATTCATTTTACGCTAATTTTATTCGAAGAAATAGGCTTTGAAGACGTAAAATAGTCAAATGTGTAATATGAGTTACCTATTAGTGTAGCTACATACATAAAAAAACTGTACAACTAAAGATACATAAATACATATATAACATGGACAATACAAACAAACGTACACAAAAATTTTTACATAAGTAAAATGGCCACATGAATTGACATTCGTCTTCTTGGGTTTTTGATAGTGTGACATTGTTACTACTGTCACTGTCAAACGTCGATTCCATTGTACTACCAAAATGGTAGAATATGTCAATTCCATACACGGACGATAAATACAAAAATTTGACCTGGTCTATAACTTCTTGAACAACTGGGAATATGCATGAAAGAAATATCTAATTATTTATAATACAAAAATAGATAATTATTGTGATAACAATATCAAAATCAGTAGGAAAGTAAACGAGAGACAACAAATTTTATCTGTCTTTCTCGCCAAAACAGAGTTTCCTATACGAACTTTATCGTTGTTCTTGAAGATATTTTAAAAATTCTTTTATATTTGTTTATTAAAGCTAAAAATTATTTAATTTAGCAAGTGAAATAAATGCATCCATATTTCCTACTACTTTTCACACTACAACTAATCTATCGTACTTTCAAAATTCACGAAACAAAAATAATATCTACATACTAATATAACACAGACAAAAACATGGACGTACACAATTCTAACATTAACTTAAACACAAATTACATTTACACTTCTAAAACGCTAAACAGTTATAAATATACCTATATATACAAAACATAATACAGCTTACATTTTTTTTTATAAAAACAGTCCTAAAATAAGAAAATTAATATGAACTTTATCATTAGATACCTATGAGTATATTGCCGACCACAATAATCTTACTAAAATAAAATACGTACACTCCATTCCCAACAAGATTAGACATTTAAACAAACCTTTTTTACTGTTCGTTCAACCGATTTTGACTTCTTTTCCACAAGCATAAGGATGGCATTAAAAGCAATAAAGTGGTTACAATACCAACTATTTACTGCAGCTAACATTTAAATTCATTTGGTTTGTTTAAATGTCTTACCTTATTGGGAATGGAGTGCTATATTATTATTATCTACTATGTAATAAATAAGGTTTTAAATGCATGCAATACAGTCGTCAAATGTTTACATATCGGAACTCCACAGACGCGACAAGTATCGAAATAAAGATTAAATTAAAAAAAAATAAACTAACGGATTCGCACACATGACATGACGTTGAAGTTTATGACTAATGTCAAAAAACCGCTTTGACGTGTGGGCCTGACCATGAAGTGTTGGGGGATTCCCTCCTCCCGAGGAATGGAGCTATACTATATACCTATATACCTGCATCTCTTTAACAATTATGTTTAAGTACTCAAATGGATCGCATTAAGAGCTCAGTGCTGCCACCTATTTCGAAATCTTCATTGTAACCATTTGACTCTGTATTAAGCTTGGTATTCACAAGGCGACTTACAATTTACAATATGTTTTCTAACGTAACACTTACGCCAAAGCGACGCTGCCAGACATACTTACACGCCTCAATGCGTGTTGCCAATCATTGCGACATGAAGCAAAACCTTGCCAAATTCGTTATTGTTCTAGTAGTGTGATCTTTTTAAATTTTAGCAATGAGTCTCCCTTCAAAAATGGTGTGGTTGTATTCCAGTAGAATCAAATGCAGTTGACTACCCAGTATCCATATAGATTAGAATCAAGAATCAAATCATTAATTCAAACTAGCTTCTGTCGGCTTCGCCCGCGTAGGTAGGTGATAAATATCTATACTACCAGGCATAGTTGTTGGAATAATCAGAAAGATCAAGCCAAAATAGTTGATTTTGAAGTCGCTTAGCAAATACCAAGAAAGTATAAATGTACACAATGTAATGTATATTTGTATAGTGCAGCAAGCCCATTTGTCCCGGCAAACAAAAAAATACAGATTTTAGGAACTAGACATCGAGATATTCTATCAAAGTCAAATCAAAGTACATGTGATTGACACGCGCTAACAAAAAGTCATACGGCTAATCCTTTTTTTTTGGGCAAGAGGGATCCTTTAGTTCCTCATTCCTCAAATGCGAGGTTCACTTGTCTTTTTGTCAGTTATCGCCTATAGAATGTCGTTGATCTAGATTCCCTAGTCGCTTGTATTGTACCTTTATTCGTTTTAAACATTAATATAAAGAACTAGACAAAGCATAACCGTAGCAAAATAGACTAATCAATAGAAAGAGATAAAGTGAATGTAGTTGTAGTGAAAATGGCGGCACTGGCACCCTGTGAATTGTATCAACAACAATACTTTAAGTCTTACTACAGGTCGCATACTTTCTCTTAACTCTTTCCGACGGTTTTCATTCGAAAGCCGAAAAGGAAACGCTAAGTCCAGTTCTATATGTCTATGGTTTTAAACGCCACTGGGAAAGATGGGTTTGTTGGACTTTTAAATAATGTAATGGTATGTCAAACCTGGTGTCATGGACTCGATCGCTTTGGAACCTAAAATGACACACAAAATGTTTAAAAATGGTACAACAATGCGTTCATAATAACCTTATACTAAAGCCAGGATCACAATGTGTAAACTCAGCAAGTAGATTGAATTTAAATGTGACCGCAGTTTACAATAACCGTGAATAACCATTACGATAAAATGAAACCACTTACCATTTGTGTGTTATTTTTTAGCATGTGTGTTCCTGGCTTAACGAATAAAATTAACTGGTGACATGAGAAATAGAATATTGAATATATCGGTCTAAAATTTATGGCTAAAATGCTTGATTTGTTTCTTTACCAAAAATCAATGAAAAATTCTGATTCGTTTAATTTTGTGCCTACCTACCTGGTTGACTTGACTTGTTTATTATTGGAGTCAAAAACTAAAAACAAAAACCATATAAATCCTTTGATTCGACAGTAACACCCGATATATGAAATTAAATTATGGATGCATTAAAAAATTAAGCTCAAGTCACATAATGTTGTATGTTTTGTCAAATGCATTTTACAATGATTTTCTTACCAATATCTGGGCCATATTTTACGATTAAAATTTTGGCTTTTAAATGTGCTTAATAGTTACCGCCATTGTACCCATAGATTTAAGTTTAGTATTAATTAAGTAACTTTCTTTGGTGTACAATAAAGTTATATTCTATTCTATTCTATTCTATCATTTCAGTCAAAAGACGTTCACTGTTGGACATAGGCCCCCACAAGCGTGGCCCAAACGATCGGTCCTGAGCGTCTCGCATCCATCAGATTCGCGTGACACTCACCAGGTAATCAGTTCACTGTGTGGGAGGCCTTCCAATTCTGCGTTTGCTGGTATGTGGTCGTCACTTCAGAACCTTTCGACTACATCGCCTATCTGTTCTGCGAGCAATGTGCCCTGCTCACTGCCACTTAACTTTGGTGATTCTTCGGACTACCTTGGTTCTCCTGCGGATATCTCCATTTCTAATGCGAACACGCAAGGACAGTCCGAGCATAGCCTTTTCCATTGCTCTTTGAAGATTGCCATTGCCATCAAGCTTAAAGCCATTCAACAGTCTAATTGAAATTAATTATTTGACTTAGCTTCTTTGATCTGTCTTATCGTCTTTTCGTTTATTTTCGATAGAGATCCTACGCGAGCTGTTTATGTTTTTAGTTTTTATTATCCCTAGGCTTGCTAGCATCAAATACCACTTATTACGTTTAGCTCTATAAATATTACGAGTTTCCGTTATCGTCATAAGATTGACAAAAACAGAATGAACAATATCAAGTAATTTGTTAATATGGTTGTAAACGATAATCGATGGAAGTGCTATAAAATTTTGCTGCACTATCTTCGAGCATCTTAGACAATTCATCTCGAGAAATACACAGTACCGGTGCCAGTGGCGGATTAAGCCAGCGCGGGGCCTTTAGAAAATTTGACCAAGTGGCCCCTTTTTTTAAGGTGGGAATTCATCTAATGACTTCCCCTGCTCTAGTGTGGGGTGGGATGGTGTTTCAGATTTTAACTCAAACAACACCTATGTTTATTCCTTGCCTTTAGCTTCCAAGACCACGGGTTTCTCTTTTGAAGTAAATTAACAATCATATCAAAAAAGAAAGTATATATCTCTTTTGATATGATTGTTAATAAGACTTTTTTTAGTTTTGTTAATTTGTGTTTATATGCGGGATCCGCGAACGCGCGGGGCCCCATCATTGCGCGGGGCCTATAGCATTTGCTACTCTGGTTACATGGCTAATCCGCCACTGACCGGTGCAAGACATTTAGCTTTAAGTATAATATGTTTAAAGCTAATCGTATTAAATGATTTCTGATACAAGCGGGCCTTGACGTATCCTATAAACTTAAGATAACCAATAAAATTAACTGTACCCGATCGCCTTTCCCTTGATGACCTCGGACTGCTTCTCAAACATTTCCTTGATCATCTGTTCGTCATACACGTCTTGCTGCTGTCTCCACCGCCTACCTCCGGGTAGGACCACGGCTCTGGCCTCATCGGGGTCCAAGGGTCCGAACATCTTCTTAGGTTTTGCAGAGGCGACGCGAGGAGTAGGATGTTGCTTGACTAAACGGGATTCATGTTCTAGTCTTTCCTGTTCCTAAATTTATTTGGAAAGTGTTTTAAGGATTAGGTGCTATATTTTTTTATTTTATAAATTTTATTTGTTATTTAATTTTACTGTGTGTTGGATAGTTCAATATTTTGTGTGTTACTATTAACAATATGTATGCATAAGCTTTTAGGACAAATGCTCAAAGTTGCTTTTATTTTCTTCCATCTACCAAACTCATTGCTATACTGGGTGATTTATATTTATTAAGCAATATTTCAAGAGGTTAAACTTATCATGAGTATAAAAAATTCACACTACCAAATCAACAACAGACAGCAACGTTGAAAAAGAAGCGGTTGAGCTGATGCTATCTGTGTCGCCAGTTAAATAAATTGTGAATAACAAACATTATACGACTTATGTAGTGGTTCCAGGCAAGAGCATCGCCAGCCGATAATCAAGGGGCTATTTGGAAGTATAGGGAATAATAATTAAAGTTTTCAAATTCACTGGAATACACTGTTAAACTTTACCTTAATTCCATGATGTCAATGTACAATAAGTTTCAAACATAGTTCATTATCCGCTTCGAACACCAAACACTTAAAGACAGCTAGATTACTCTAAATTTAAGCAATTGAAAACTATTTTAATTCAAAAAATCAAACTTCGTTCGCACTAAACAAATAAACACTAATAAGATTTTTTTTGTTAATGTAAACAAACGTTCCGAATTCCGAATGTTGTAATTCAGACTAACGTGCAACTAAATGTCGACGTTGTCGCTCGCAGCTTTTTTGGTTTTTCTACTTTATTAATGTAAAATCTTGAAAGTTATTACGTCCTTTTTTATGAAAGTTACATAGATCCTTTTAAAAGTATTCTAAGTATTCGAGTTAAATGTATTCTATTAGTTCACGATGAACTTTAATGTAGCGATTCGAACAACCGCCCTTAGCAGGAATACAATCATACTGAGCGATTAAGCTTATGGTACAAAATGAAGTAATATTACTTTAAGATTGAAACAAAACTCTCCTGCAATAAGATTGTTTTCTCAAATTTTATGGCCGGCCCCCTGGTCTAGTTATATGTGAGTTCAAATATGTGTAAACACATAGAAGAGTATTAATGTCAAGTTAAGTTTAAAAAAAGATAATTTTGAAAAAAACGACTGTTCAGAACATTTTTGTTGGCATAATTAATTCGAAGAAACTATAGTTAAAGATTTTTCATATTCATGAGTAGACCCTCAGAAATATTGCTATTGAAAACCTATAGGTTTTATATGAAGGAGCCTAGAAGACATTGAAGAAACCGGAATATACCGAACCAAAAATTTGCGTCATTATAAAATCAAGCCTACCTTTCTTTGTTTCTCATTCCTCATTTCGTCTTCTGTCATGACAGGTGTCATTCTCATGTTCTGCTGCTGTTGGATTTGTTGCTGCTGCTGCATTTGTTGTTGCTGCTGGTTCTGTTCCTGTTGCATCTGCGTCTGCTCTTGCACCTCTTCTATCGTCATCTTATTTGCTTCGTTCTTTTGAGCTTCTGCCTGCACTGCTTCGATACTCTCGTTTACTTCTTGTATCGTCTGCATTTCGTGTTGGACTTCCTGCTGGTAGCTCTCTTGAGTCACTTCCACATGGGACTCCTGGAAATAAAATGATGATGATATTTATTAGTTATACGAGTTATACCTATATACTTATTACAATTTGGCAAAGAGCTTCAGAATTCCTCGCAAAGGTGCCAGTAATATAGACTATATAAACCCTGTTCTCCTGAAACTAAAAAAAATAATAATATAATATCTAGCTTTTGCTAACGGCTTTAATCACATGAAAGTGGAAAAATATATCACGGGAACGTCTCAATGTGATTCAAAATAATAGATTGGTTGAAGTTGCTGGCAATGTGAAACAAAAGAAAAACTAAAACCCGACTACGACAAAAAAGAACGCTAAAAAATTATGAAACAAGTTTTTGTTTAATACTTTTTTAGCGTTCTTTTATGTCGTAGTCGGATTTTAGTTCTTTACTTTTTTTATTTAGACTATTTTGGTGTTAAAACACTGTGCTTCTACACTGTCTTTGACATCGAATTTTTTGACTGCTTGAGGGCGCCACATTGAATTTTGATGATAATATTTTTGATAAGCACAGGTGAAGCCTTTTCAAATGATATCAAATACGGTGTATTTATACTAACGCCTTTTTAACACATGACTTTTTGTCCGCTAGAGGGCGTCACTTTAGATTTCAACATTATATTGGAAATGTACAAGTGGAGTCCTTTCGACGTTGCTTAATTTAATTTTTATTAACAGAATACTTTTTGTCCACTAGAGGGCGCCACATTGAATTTTGATGATATTTTTTTTTATAAGTACAAGTGAAGCCCTTTCAAATGATATCAAAAACGGTGTATTTATCTTAACATTTTTTTTAACACATTGTTTTTGTCCGCTAGAGGGCGTTAGTTTAAATTTTTATTATTATAATGATACCAAACACGGCGTATTTATCTAATTTTTATTTTTTAACACATTGCTTTTTGTCCGCTAGAGGGCGCCACATCGATTTTTTTACACATTACGTAGCCTATGTTCAGCGGACGAATAAAACGGTTCTAACGATACCTCATAAGTCGAGTTCCGATAAGTAGATTAGGAGCTATGAGGGAACAGATGAACATACATACATACATACATTCATACATAGCCGGTCAAAATCATAACCCTCCTTTGGTTTTCTGTAGTCGGGTAAAAAGGAAGAAATAACCCTCCTTCTGGCGCAGTCGGGTAAATAGGTTTATTAAACGCATATTACAAACTTATAAAAATACAGTTAAGGCCAGAAGTCGCACGAAGCTACTTCGCGCGATTGGAACATATGCAACAACCATGGGACAGTAGCCCATCAGTGCACTAGGCACAACATCCGTTAAATCGAAGCATCTTACCTTTTTACCCGACTGCGCCAGAAGGAGGGTTATGTGTTTCGAGAGTATGTATGTATGTATAATTGTTTGGCACGCTCTGCAGCCTAAACGGCTCGATGGATTTTAGCGTGAGAGGTGTCGTTAGATTCGTATTTACTGTGAAAGTGACACTGGGTATATCAAAATAAAAAAAAACAAAATGGCGGATTTTTGGCGCCAAATTCAAATGTTTGGCACGCGCTGCGGCCTGAATGGCTCCACGGATTTTAGTTTGCGAGGTGTCGTTAGATTCGTAATTACTGTGAAAGTGATATAGTATAAAATAAAATAAAAAACTTAAAAAATAAAAAATGGTAATTTAAAAAACTAAAAAACCCGACTGCTTTTCTGAGTATTCATGAAAAAGCTCTAAAGAAAGTCGTTGTACCCGATTGCACTTAGCTATATAATATTGTAAATACAAGGTAAATTGTAGCAGTCGGGACCCTTAATGATCTCTGCTTGAGATCATTAAGTGTAAGTAATTAAAAAAATTACCTGATGAGTCATATTGCTAAGCTTCTGCGTAACGAGCTCCAGCGATTGCTGGATGACCTCGGGAATCTGCGCGAGTGCAGCCAGTTGTGCCCGCATCTGAGCGAGCTGCTGATCCAGACTGGCGTTAGGATCTGGAAGCAAGAAGGGTATTTTACTTATAAGTGTCTACGAATCTACACAGAACTGTATAAATGTAACTTGACCATTTTTCCATCGATTTTTCTTATTATTTTTGTGGTATTTTTCAAATTAGTATTTACAACAACCTGCCCTAGCTTCGCACAAGTTAAGTGTTTATAAATCTTAAAATGGGTTGGCTTTTCGCCACTATAATTTACATATTCTCAGTATAAAATGGATGTTGCTTAGTAAAACATTGTCTGGTAATTTCCACTCACCAACCATCTTTTGTACACTCTTAACTAGCTGCTCAGCCATCTTCCTTTCCAAATCTTCTTCTGTTTCCTGTTTTTCTTCTTCTTGTACTACTTCTTGTTCTTCTGGAACTTCTGGTATTGGTTCAGGTTCTGGTGCTTTCTCTTCTGTTACTGGTGGAGGAGTAGGTTCTCTGGGTGGCGGTAGGGGTATACCTGTAGGATTTATTAATAACTAAGAAACTGTAATGTAGAGATTAGAAATTTCAAAATACTGCAAAATATTGGAGAGGGAGAGAGAGGTGGTGTGGAAGAGCGAATGCACAATCGAATATTTGGAAAAGGGTATAAATTGTTCATTACAAAACTTGATAATAATAAAGAATCGATTTAAACATTTAGTTACAGGATGTGACCGAGCATGACTCGTACTTTGATTTACAAATTTAAAAAACTGTTACAATTTTTTTAATTAAATTAAAATAATAAGCTTAAAACTCACCGGTATCTTCAAGATCAGGTACCTCACTCTCTTTCAGAGGGTCAACTGCCTCCAAAAACTCTGGTACCTCAGGTATGAGGATAGGTTCCTCAGGTTCGACTGGAGGAAGCGAGGATTCAATCTCAGCTCGCTCTTCCCAGGGTAGGGGACCAGTTTCGAAGTCCTGTGGAAGAGGATGGTGAGTGAAGGATGATGGTGGAGTAATATACAGTTGTGGTTGATAAAGATTATAACATAAATGATTCACTATGTGATACTCAAAATGGATAACGTTTTAAAGAATTGACGAAAATGTCAATAGGGCTTAGAAAAAGTGACAATTTGGCAGTAATAAAATCAGAAATGTTTGTGATTGGTAAATGCTACCGAATCGTCACATTGTCATATTTATTTCATTCCAAATATATATAAGTTTGGCAAACGTTATTGCTAATAGAATTTTTCTTTATCTTGAGCCCCTCAGTAAAGGCTGCATTCTCGTTTCTAGCATTATTAAAAGCATTATTTTTGCAATTAATAAATGTAATGTACCTTTAATGATGATATTTTAAAGAATGAAATCTAAAATTTTGGATAATGTAGGACATAAAAAGTATACAAATGTATCTTGGACAACCACAAATGCTATTAACAAGTATTTTGAATCGCTAGAGTATGTAAAACATTAATTAGATAGATTTTAATAATTGATGATATATAAATTAATATTTTCCGATGCTACAGTGATAATGATTTTGATATATTTTACAGTATTTTGGAAGAACAGACTAAAATGTTAACAGAAAAACAAACCCCCGAGACCAAAATTGAAAATATTCATTTATTTATTCTACAAATAAAACCATTGACACTGACTTAAATAAGTAAAAATAAAAGCAGAAACAAAATAAATTATTATTAACAAAGAAGTCCAAGATCAAGAGAGGATTCATAAAGTTAAAATCATTCTAAAAATTCAATATTCAAAACATTCCTAATAAAATATTAGTTTAAAAGCAAATTAACAATCTTAATTAAAATTCAAGTAAATTGTGAATCAGGAGAACAAATTTGTAATTAAGGAAGAAGTAACAATAATTGTTAGATCAGTAATAAGGATAAATGATGATTCTATACCTCCGGTTTGTAGTCAGGTGCAACTTTAGGCTTAGCCTGTTTAACTATTTTCACTTTATAAGGTTCCTGAAAAGAAAAATCATAATTAGAAAACACTAGCGACCCGCCACAGTTTCGCACGGGTGTTATAAATCTTTGAATTTCTTGACTTTTTTCTACTATAAAATACATCTATTATTATACATATAAACTGCCTTCATTTATCACTCTGTCTATGGGTAAAAACCGCATGAAAATTCGTTCAATACTTTGTGAGTCTATTGCAAACGGACATACCAACAGGTACGGTGGAGTTTGTTTTATAATTATGTATAATATATACAAGAACTAGCCTACTTCAATTGTCGATGCTTCAATCGGCAAAAGAATTTTGATATTATTCACTTATAGTTAAAAATACAATCCTGGAAATAGCGAAAGCTTTTAATCGAATACCAATTGACTGGTTTATTGTTATGTTCATGTTATTATTGTGGTACCATTTGATACTAACACTGACTAACAGTTTAAATTTCAGGTAACAATTTTTAAATTGAAATCCATTGCAATAATATTGATTGAAAAGTTTTTATCAAATAAAAATATTTTGTATATATAGACGATATATGTACACAAATAGACGTAGATGTTGCGTATGGACGATATATATTTATAAATCACTTAACACTTTTTAATTTAGTGATTACCTAAATAAAAATTTGAATATTCTAATCTAATTAAATTTGAAAATAACTATACCCATATAATCAATATTATAACGAAGACAAAAGCAATTAAGAAGTAGACAACACTCATAATTAGGAACCTATATAAAATTCGCAAATTCGAAATAAAAACTCACTATTTAAAAATCTACGTCGCGGCCGACCATCCGCCAAAAAAACCGAACAAATACTGAATTATATCTTTCCACTTTAGCCAGAAGTTGGTCATTGAATGTATGCCAGAAATTCTGAATGTCATATTGGAAGAAATATATCGATTGTCAATAAGGAAGCTAGTATAAATAGACATTTATTTTCTGCAGTACTTGGCCATGATATTGATAAAAATATTAATTCTATGACGAATAAAATAGCTTGTTTCAAACTATGAAATAAATTATACGAGTATCAAAGCCATGTGCTGTCAATTTAAAACCTTCACAAAGATGTGTTTCGTTTGACAATCTGTTGGACGTATTGCTAGTTCCGGTTTGTAATAACTAATTTATTTACTAAAGACAAGCGGAGAGAGAGACTCGTTCATAGATGTTACAATAGATAGGTAATAATACTCATTATTATGTGGCTACTGTGTACAAAAGTTACAAAAAAGATACATGAAGGAAACATTACATAGGATGGCAGTCGCCACTGTGCGGACCGCCCGGTGGACACGGTGGAGCACACAGTCGAGGTGTGCCCCGCTTGGGAAGAGCATCGCCGTGTCCTCGTGGGGGCGATCGGCGGCGATCTCTCGCGCCGGGGCTTGGTTCAAGCCATGCTGCGGAGCGAGGAGGAGTGGCAGGCGGTCGCCTCCTTCTGCGAAGCAGTAATGCTAGTAAAGGAGGAGGCCGACCGCATTAGGCAAAGGCGCACACGCCGCCGCCGCCGCCGGGTTTCCGATCCCAATTTCCGGCCACCGTAGGCGCGGGCTCGCGGACGGTGGGCAATGGGTAGCTCGCTGTCCGTCCGTCCGGTAACAGACCGGTCCGAGCTCAGGTCGTCTGCGGCGCGCACCGTTCCCGCGCGCCTTAAGGAGTTGTCAGCAAACTGTAGGGGTCCAGCAGGGCCGAAGCCTACTGGGGCCAAAGGTTATGTGAGACTGTCACCAAAGGTCCCAAGATAAAGGCAAGGAACGGAAAGGTAGGTTTTTAGTCAGTAAAAGTCTGACACTATTTCCCGCCCCACCCAAGGGCGGGATTTGTCATTGGATGATTTTACCTACCCAAAAAAAAATAAAAAATAAAACATAGGATGCCACAAAAGGTGTCTTGTAATATATAACCTTTGAATGGATTTAAAAGATGAAACGAGAAGTCAAAGGTGTACTATTAACATCATAGTAAATAATTGTGTTGGAAAGAGCATAGCCGTGTCCTTGTGGGGGCGATCGGCGTCGGTGATCTCTCGCGCCGAGCCTTGGTACAGGCCATGCTCCGGAGCGAGGAGGAGTGGCAGGCGGTAGATTCCTTCTGCGAAGCAGTAATGCTAGCAAAGGAGGAGGCCGACCGCATCAGGCAACAATGGCGGGCAATGGGTGGCTCGCTATCCGTCCGTCCGGTAACAGATCGATCCGAGCACAAGTCCTTTACGGCGCGCACTGTTCCCGCGCGCCTTAAGGAGTTGTCAGCAATCTGTAGGGGCCCAGCAGAACCGAAGCCTACTGGGGCCAAGGGTTATGTGAAAATGAACCCCGGGGCCCTGGGACGAAGGCAACGAAAGGAGCAGGGTAGGTTTTTAGTCAGTAAGAGTCTAACACTATCTCCCGCCCCACCCAAGGGCGAGATTTGTTATTTGATGAACAATAAAAAAAAATTGTAAATAAATGTGTAGCTTCATATTTGCTAGTAATTATAATACATAAGGTAAGTAAAATTTATTAATTATTATTATTATCTTCAAATTAAATACATTGAAAAAGTAAAAAAAATAAAATAAAAATATGTCAAATGTCAATAAATAACCCGCCCCTGATCGTACCCGGTGCAAAAGTGCCCATAATACTCGCCGCATTACCTCGCTGAATAGCGATGGCCAACCTTTGCACCAAGAACGACCTAGACCGGGAGTCACCCGTAGCCTCCTCGAGCCTACGGCCCAAATCCCTTACAAAACACTTAGCCTCCGTACCCCAACTGCCCAGAGTTTCCACAGCTACCGGCACAAAATGGTAAAGCCGCTCCAAGCAAGCATACTTTTGCCTTTTTTTAAGGCAGGCGTCTTCAGCAGCGGCAGAAGCAGTATGCATGGTGCGACTCAGGTGACTGGCGGCGACAGTGCTGACGCAAGTTGCGTCCCAGATCAGGCACTTTCCGTTTTGCCATGGCACCAAAGTCAGTCCATCCGGCCTCTTACCATCAGACCTACTAAGACCTGAAGGCTCAAGCACGCAGGGAACGTTTGCCGATATAAGGGCTCTGCGAACTATGTCATTCAGGGCATGGTGACGCTGAAACCTTCCTGTGCAGCGCCGACAGCTCAGTGCGTGATGGCCATCGGCCTCCACCATGGAACCGCAGGTGCATGTATGAGGTTCGCACACCTTACAACCCAGGCGGAGAGCCACCGCCACACGCAAAGAGTCATCGTCGAGTAGAGTGCCCATGTGAGGCGAAGGAATCGCCTGTAACCACGCCCCAGACTCAGGTTGCGATACAGCTCGTAGTCTGGCCTTATCGACTCCCACCATACCCTCTAATAATTGCTCTTGAAGCAGCTTTACCCCTACGTCATCCCACGCCCGCTGAACATGATCTGATTCCGGGATTGCTGCTCCCGAGTTGAGGGTCAACCAAGCTGACACAGCATCCGACACAAAGGGCATGCTTCCCCTGTCACCATTAGTAGCGAGTAATACAGTGACTAGGTTGGCAACCCCATGCGCAGACGCCAAGAAAGCCGGCAGACCAACATCCCGTGCGCACCGCACCCCCAGACCACCACATTGGATTGGCAGACTCGCCTGTCTCCACTGGGGCCCATCCAAGGAGACATTAAGTACAGACTCCACCACCAATTTCAAGGCGTTGTCAAACGAGGAAACTTCCTCTGGACAGAGCCAAGTAGGGGTGGTCCGTAACAGATATGTGATTTTTGGAAGAGCGAAGCACATGCGCAACAGGACAATCGCAACATGTGCGGAAAGATCTTTGAGACGCTCGTGAGCAGAAAGGAGGAGCTGAGTTCGAGAAGTAATGGCATCAGGAACTGCACTGAGAAAAATAGGGGATCCTAAAAGATTGAAATTGGAGCATGAAAGTTCTCTGAGGCCAGGAAGAAAGGAATTGAAGCGAGAAAAGTGTGTACGAGCCTCAGAACCACAGGGGAAGAATTCGCACTTCGAGGGATTCACCTCCAGACCCAAGTCTCTGAGGCGAGGGACTAGAGCCTCTAAGTCCTTAAAGACGTCTTCAGGTCTGCCCCCGATAGTGCCATCGTCAAGGTACCACACGTTTAGGCCGGATTTCAGCTCTACAATCGCCTTATGAATGGCCAAACTGAAAACGAGTGGCCCGAGTGGGTCTCCCTGCTGGGCTCCCACTTTTGAAAGAATAAGACTTTTGTTGAAGAAAAGATTAGAAGGCAGCCTATAAATCTGATGAAGGAAGGAGTATAAAGACGGGATTTTTTCCTTTACCTCGCTCAACAGAACATCTCTTTCCAAAGTATTGAACGCGTTGCGAATATCGAGCTTTAGCACTATCGAGTCCTCGCTCTTCGGGTCCATCACAAATGCTCGCGTGGCGTGGATGGCAGTCTCGCAACCCAGACGAGTGCCAAAACCCAACTGATGAGGCTGCAAGTAACAGGCCATATCCTCTTTGACTGCACGACAAGCCAATTTTGCAGTAAGACGGCGAAAGACACTACCGACTGCAATTGGTCTTACTCCGCCATCTTTTTTTTCCAGTGCAAAGAGTGATGCGCCGTAAAGGAATGGACAAACGCATGGGTTCAACTGACCGCTCAGCAAGAAATTTGCCAGCCTAGTCAGACCCCCTACAAGGCGCTTCCCATTTTCTCCTGCCGACACAGAAATCAGCTCTTTTAGGTGCCCCGGTCGGATCCCGTCCAACCCCGCGGCTGATCCAGTATAAAAAGAATTAATTGCCGATAGCACGTCCTCTACAGTGACTGACAATGGCGTAAAAGAAAGATCAGGGTCTGGTGGAAAACTGAGAGGACGCGAAGGATCTGGATGCTTAAGTTTCAATGAAGCAAGGGTGTCGGCATCTCCCCGAGCAAACGAGTCGTCAGACATCAAAATCCGTACCGCCCCTCTTAAATCTCCCTCGAAAACCTTCATTTCAATATTTTTTTTAATAGACCGGGTATCCGACCTCCTATTTGCGCACAATTCATTGTCATGACAATATACAGGTGACATTATATTAGCTTTGACCTTAGATGTCATATTACCGGGCAACTCTTTTGCTGGGACTCTTAAAGCTGTGTATGCAAACGACAGAAGAGCACTCCACTCATCTACCCCATTACTAGTAACACAAGAGTCAATAATGTCACCGAGTTTCCCTGCCGCCTGATTCCGGGCACCCTTAGGTATATGTCGTAGGACAGGAATACTTGCCTTGCAAGCAGCTAGCCTATCCAAGGGACTCTGGGCAGGCGAATGAGTGGGGGGCACTTGTCCCGACGATGAGGTGTTAACTGTGTCCACCGGCGGGACCTGTGACACTGCACCTGAACGCAGAGCACGTTTGTGTATGCGCCCGATGTGCACCTTCAGCCCGTGTGCAGAGAAAACGCGAGAAGACCGTGGGCAGTGGGGGCAAGTTAATAATGGCAAACTCATGACGGACAAAAAAAAAAAATATAATTATAGTGTTCGGGAATCGGGAACTACAAATAAATTATATAAATTAAATCGAATTAGAATACACCTACCTAAACTCACAACAACAAACAATATAACAATAATTTAAAATAATTCAGCAGTTTAAACAATAATGTCAGTTCAAATAAATAATAATAATAATAACACAGATATTAAAAATAGTCCAAAATGTCAAAAGAATAAAATAAAACTAATAATTATACTTATTAAAAAAGCATGATTTTGACAAAAATTACATAAAATTTATGTATAAAATACGTCAAATCAAACAACTGAAGTCAAAAATAATATTATGGTTTTCTGAACAGTTGCGTTGCGCACTAGAGTGAACTGCTAAAAATCGACTTGTCGAAACGGGGTTTTTCCAGACCTACTTGATACCATACCGAAAAAGATTACCCGACCTAGACGTAAGTAATAATAGTATATTATTATACAAGTGTGTAATGTACATGGTTACCGTCGAGGCGGTATTAAGACCCGAGCCTTGGCGAGGGTCTTAAGAGAGCCAAGAACGGTAACCATACATTACTCACGTGTATCATACGACATTTTTCAATACACTTGTGAAGAAAAATAATTTAGCTAACTACTATTAAAACTAGGAAAAAAATTCATAATATGGCGGTAACATTCATAGGCACGCATCATTTTTTTTTTAATTGACCCATAGCTGAAGGCTATGGCTACATAGTCTTTTGATCAAATTGCCTAGTCGTTGTTTGTTTTCTTGCGTGAAAAGATTTCACGATAATTTCATTTTTAGTGACAATAGGATGTAACATTTTCTAATGTTTTTGTAGTATTTGCTTTTATTTTATTAATATAGACAATGAACTTCACTCGAAAAAATAACACCAAAAACCGCGCGCATTTTAAAATGGCGTAAAATGGCGACCATAAACCACAAAGCAAAAACAACTTTTATTTGAACGAACGATTTATACATTATATGTTTTGTTATTAAATAAATCGTTTTTACAAGTTAAAATGGTCGAAATTGCTTGAAATAAGTAAGTAAGACACTAATTTACCTATACTATTGAACGAAGGCAATAACCTAACATGAACTTTTTTCGTATTCAAAATTTGATTTGTGAACAAAGAGGTTGAACAAAAAGGTTATAGCTACATTACAGCACTAGTGCGTAATGGTAATCAAAATGTCACAGTTTGGTAACAGGTGCCATTATGGACCTAAGTGTAGTGCAATAAGAGCCACTTTCTGAGCAAGTGTATTGAAAACGATTTTACTTATACTAATGTTATACGTACAATCGTAAAATTATACAATTCAGGTCCCAAGTGCATATGCACTTCAAAAAACTCAATGAAAGCCACTGCTGTAATTAACGTAGCCACCTAATGAGCCCAAACAATCTAAAGAGTATATATTGACTCGAAAAGAAAATAAGCGTGTAATGGGTGTGTTTTCTATATTAAACTCACCGCCACAATATGATCATCCTCTGTCCACCCATGATATCCGAACTTGACTTTCGGCACCGGCCGCTTCGGCTTCTGTAAGAAGGTCGTCCACTTCTTCTCCTCCTTTTTCTTTTCTTCCTTTTGTCGTATTATTTCTTCATTTAACGCTTTTATTACTTCTGAATCCTTGAGGGATCCTATCATTGGTTTGATTGGTACTATTTCTGATGTAGGATCGTCGGCGCGGTGCATGTGGGAGTTGAGAACTCTTGCAAGGCTGTTTGCAATGATGAAAATATGTGAATTAATGTTTTGTCTTCATTTTAATCTGGACACTGTAATTAAACTATTTACAGGTAATTTGGCAAGGAGACGGTTTGTATGAGATGAAGCTTGTTGCACATTTCAAGGCGTTAGTGTCCGAGAGTGACAATTATAAAATTCATGGATTTATTTCAAATTTTCAAAAATGTTACAATATATTGGAAACCTTGTTCACTTTGAAATCACACTACAATTTACTGGTGAGTTAATGCAGCATCTGTGTAACATTTTTGCTGGGGATCTAGTTTTTAGTCTAATCTGATGCAGCTTTTACATAGGTTGACTTCCTATTTGACCCAGCTGATTTGATACTCCTTTGGTTAAACTGGTTGTCGGACTTTCTGGCAACTGCCTATTGGATACTTCAATGTAGTTCTGAATACAAAAGCCTGAGCCTGCTGTAATCACATGGATCATAAAATTGACTTTAGCTACCGATTGCTTACTAGCCGTTAAAAAAACTGCCCAATTTGGACGGTTATGAAAACTGTTTTGAAAAAAATTGTTAAATATGTTGTAAACTTGATAACTTTATTGATACACATTTTATTTAAAATTATCAATTATTTACTTATTGTGCACACCTACTACAGTGTTGTCAGTTTTCGATTCTATGGTGTTTACATTTATGTGTAACTTTAAACAGCGCTTACCCCATGACATGTGCCTCTCTTAACATATCATCTTCTCCAGTAACTATTGGTTTTATTATTTCTTCCGGTAAACCAGGTTTGCCCAGCAGTTCTATGAACAAAATAAATGATTTAGTTTTTAAGTCGAAGTATTCACCACCGCCCCAATATGTTAAGCAAAAACTGAAGGATACTCACTGGCGATTTCTGGGTCTATGACAGGCTCTTCAAGGCCATCAACGATTCCTTGTATTGTGCCGATCTGCTCTCCTGTTTCTGTCAAGTAAGGAGATAACCTCGGATCTCGGGTAGTAGCAGGAGGTTCCTACAATCGTAGAATAATGTTCAAGATACTGGAAAACATTTTTCAGAAATTCTGCAACTTTTTTTTTCTACCGTGATCAAGTATGCTCAGATAGGCTGCTGCGAAAATAACAAGGCTAGAATGGGATTTTATAGCTATTAGTTTGGAACCCAACGTAAATGCAGAATAACCAATATAACCCTCATGTATGAGTGGCTTAAATACCTATCACCTGCCCTATCAAGAACTTTATGAAAGTCACTGACGCTGCTACAAACATAGCTACCTACTAAAGCCAAGTCATCTAAAAATATTAACAAATTGACTTAAAAAGGATACCAATGAAAAAATAAATAAAGATGAGACAAATAAAAACATTTAGCACCTGCTTTGGCTAGACAATAGATAATTATGAATTCTGCCACTGTTGGAAAACTAGTAAATTACAAGTCTAAGGTAGTAATGGGAACATTTCTAAGCTTAAACAGGCGCCATTACGAATCCCAGTCTCAGCAAATAATGTATTAAATTATACTTACTTGATTATAAACATTATTAGGATCATAATACTGGCCACCTCCTCCTCGTTTCTGTATATTCTCGGGGTCAAATACTACAGGCCTGAACCCAAGCAAAGCATCAGGTTTCTCCTCCTTTGTCTCTACATTTTCTATCCTCACTGGTGCCGGCTGTACTTCTATAGGTGTTTCAGGAATAATTTGTATTGGTGGTGGTATTACTTCCTTTGGTTGTATTTCTGTAGCAGGTGTGGTTGGTAGCGGTACATAAGGTATATTTTCTGGTAAGGAGTCCTTCCTTTCAGCAACAATGATTGTGTCTCCTACATTTTCCACTTCAACTATTTTAACGTCACTTTCGAATTTGACTGCCTTTTCATTAGGTTTGGATTCCTGTTCAGTGATAGGTTCAGGTTCTCGTTTGATTTCAATTTCGATGCTAGCTTTTCTAGATTCAACTTCAGTAACAATACCTGTATTTTCAGATTCTTCCTCTCCTGTGTTATTTGTTTTATTACTCTCAGACGCTAAAGCGTTACATTTTTCTATAATTTCTTCTATTTTAGTATCGATTTCTTCAAAACCATTTATCGTGGACCCTTTTCTAACCTCTTTGCTGTATGATTCTTGGTAACTCTTCGTTATCTTCTCTTCTTTAAATTCTTGGACTTTTACGTTTTTCTGTCTTTCTTCTTTACTTGTTTCTAGTCCTACCTCTTCTTTATATTCTTCTATGCTCTTTATAGTTTCGTCTATTGCTGATGCCAAGAGCGAGGATTTTCTCTCGATTTCTCTAATTTCCTCCTGTTTATATTGGAAAGATTAGTATTTAGGAAAAAAAAAGTTTATATTTCTCTGGACTACTAAAGCTTAACATAAAACAATGTCCTCTTAAATAATCATAGTTTCAATTACAACAGTATGGAAAACAAATTTTTTTAGATGGTATGGTTGGATGCATATAGCCAGATATATGGAAAATGATTTTTTTTTGTCCGGCTCTCAAACTTAAATGCTGTGAAAAGAAATATCATAATAATACAATTTTACAACAAATCATGCCAGTTTCTGTAGCTCAAATCAGTGACATGTACTCGTATGTTCCGAATATTTAAACATCTAATTTAATCATATTTACCACAAATCAAATTACATGTTTTTTATATTACTTGCAATGGTTTTCAGTGATTTAAATATTTAATCCCACATACCTTGCAATATTCTGGCTTATCTGCTCCACCAAACAAACCCGGTTTTCTATATACTGGATGCCGAAACCTACCCGCACCGCCTTTTAAACCAGGTTTTTGATAGACCGGTTTTATTTTTAGTCCACCACCATTTAAAACTGGTTTGGTGTAGACAGGAGACTGTGGTTCAGTAGTCGGTGTTGGTAGAGGATGTTCATACACTACTTGTTCAATAGTAGTTTCGATATGAGGAATTAAGTGTTTTTTAACAATGTGTGGATCTTCATCTTCAGGAGTGGGAGTACTGTCTCTTGGTACTGGAGTTGCACTTCTGCTTTTTGGTAAAGGTAGGGATAGTTTGAACACATATTCATCGGTTAATGGTGTAGGAGGAACGGTTGAAGGAGTGGGAGTGTCAATAGTGCTTGGAGGACTTTGATTTGACAACTGCCTTTCCAAATCTGTTCTTAAAGACAGTTTCCTATTTCCAGATTGAACTGAAAACGAAGCTTCTTGAAATACTTCTTCAGATGACTTACTTAGTGATTCCACTTGCTGTGATACTGCTACTTCATTCTCTGCAGATGCAGCTGTGCTTTGAGTTATTTGGCTTATTTGAGAGACATCCACGATAGATTCACTCTTTGCTATTTGAGAGGATACATCTACTGCAGATTTTTTTTGTGCTTGATTTGTAGCATCAACTTCTGTACTGACGGACATCTGACTTGCTTGAGATACGTCTATGACTGACTCTTTCTTTGCTTCGGATCCAATTTGAGTACTAACATATGATTTTTCCGACAGTTCTTTTGACGCATCCATCTTGACTTGGTCACCAACCTGAACCTTGCTTAAAGCAGTTTTTGAAACCAATTCCGATATATCTTCAACTTCAATAATTTCTGGCGACAAGTTAGCATCGATTTCAACTGTTTTTACTATTTTTAGGGCAGCGAACTCTTCGCGAACCGGTGTCTTTTCTCTTATTGGTAATTTTATGGTTTCTGTTATTTCTACGACTTCTATAGGCTTTGGTTCAACAATTTTGGGCTTAGTTTCGACTATTTGTTCCATGGCTTTTTCTTGTTCTACAATAGCAACAGATTCTTTTTTAATTTCAACATTTGTGAACTCGCTCTTCGGCTCTTGCACGCTCACTTCAGTAGATTCCGCGACAGAGAGTGATTCATTGAAATCTATTGCGACTTTATCTACCTTTTCTATTTTCTGGTCTTTAATTTCCACAACAGGCTCCACAATCTCTTTTTTTTCTTGGATAACAACCTCTTGAATATCAGTAGATTGCATTGCAGTTTCTTTCTTAAATTCTTCTTGTACTAATTCTTTCGTATCATGCAAGACTTCTTCAATCTTTTGTACAGTTGCAGAGCTTTCAGCGGTGACCGTAGCTAATTTGTCCGATTCTTCAACAACCTTAGCGGTTTCTAGCTCTCTGATAGCGCTTTCAATTGCTACGTTTTCAGCGCTTATTGTTTCTATTGTTTCTATTGTTTCCATTGCAGTATTTATTTCTTCTGCACTTTGTACTGAAGATGTTTCGGATAAATCTGTGACATATTCTTTAAATATGGCATCCTTATTTGTGTAAACATGTGACTCTACTATAGCTATATATGTTTGTTTGGGAGTTTTAGGTGTTTTAGATATAGTTTCTGAGGAAGAAATCTCTTTTTTAGAAATTTCAGTCTTTTCCATTGAAACACTTCTGCTGTCTACTTTATCTAGCCATTCTAAAGGATCACTCTCTTTCATAACTTCTTCTTCAATCTGACTTCTGCTTCTAGATCTTCTCTGAACATCGACTGCTTTAGTTTCGAATTCGGATATGACCGAGTCTAACTTTTGAGTAATTTCTGGAGTAAGTCTCTTGTCTGAACGTTGAGCCATTTGAGCGCCCGTTAAAATCTTTTCTATCTTTTGTTCTTGTTTTGCCTCTACTTTCTCAACTTTTGCATCTTGTCTCACCTCTTTTACAGCTACAGGTCTTACAATTTCCTTCTTTTCAACCTTTGTTTCTTGAATGGACTCAACTTCCATATCTTTTTCGATCTTTTGAGAAACAGATTTCACTTCCTGCTTCTTTTCTACTGGTACGGGTGTCACCAGTTGCCTTCTGTCCTGTTTACTCTCGGCTACTTTAGTCGTAGCTTCTTGTCTTTTTTCTACTTTTTCGACGAATTCTTGCGAACTCTTTCTGACCTTTGATTCTCCGCTTTCATATGTACGAGTTTCAGTCAACGATTGTTCTAGTTGTTGATTAAAGGCAGGTTGACTGAGAAGGAATCTAGATAGTGCTACCATCACGTCAGTCAGATGTAAGAAGAATGTTCTTAAAAGCAGATCATAGTGGTATGAAGAATGAACTGTGCCTCTGATATTAGGTATAGTTTGTAAGCCCATTGTGAAAACTTTCTGCTCAGATGAAGTTCTTTCACCTTTGACGCTAGACGCAACAATTTTTGCAGCCTTTTTGAATTTTGCTTTAACATCAGGCTTACCTTCTGAAGAATCTGGAGCTGTTGATTCCCTTCTTCTGGAGTCTTCTTTTACTTCTTGATATTCTTCAGAAAGTAGAGATTTTCTATGAACGTCTTTACCGTCCATGGTAACTTTTTCAGATATTTCAGATTCTTTGAAATCTTTCCTTTCAATTTTCTGTGAGCCATCTTGTTGTGTTTCAATTCTTTCTTGTGTACTCATTTTCCTTTCAGCATATTCTTTAGTTTCAGTTTTATCGTTGACTTCGGATGATTCCTGAGTTCTTTCAGACTTTACAGATTTTGTTTCTGATTGTTGTTGCACCTCAGAAGAAGACATCTCTTTACTTATCTCTTGATTTATCTCTTCTGCCACAGACACAGCTCTCTCGATGCTCTCTTCTACAACTGCCCTTGCTGTTTCCTCTATCTTCTCTATGTCCATCTCTTGTCTCATTTTCTCAATATATTGTAGTTCTTCTCTAATAGATTCTTCTTCTACTTCCTCTCTGGACATTTCCTTCTTTGCTATAGATTTACTCTCCCTTCTCACACTTTCTTCATGTTTGATTACATCTTCACTAATTCTTACTTGCTTCTTTTCAACTTTGAGTTCTCCTTTCAAGCTTTCTCTTCGTACATCTTTGGACAAAGATTCTCCTATCACAGCATCATCAAGCTTAGTTTCCTTGGTTACATCTACTACCTCCAAATCTTTACTTAAGCTCTTAACATGCTTTTCATACTTGAGCAGCTTTTCAGTAACTTCTTTATTCTGCTTAAATCTGGTTCCATCCGGATCGTACTGCTCCGAAATCGGCAGCTTGAACTTACTTTCACCCAGATCATGCTGACCGATCGAGTTAAGAAGATAGTCGGGATCATTATCGAGGGGAGACTTGCCGAATTGATCTCTATAGTTAGGATTAAGGATGATTGGATCTTCTAAAGGTGGAACTTCAACTATAGGTTCCGTGGAGAACGGACGGTATGGTTTTGTAGGAGTGACAAATGGGGAGGAAGTTAAAGACCTAGATTCTGTTAATCCTGGCGAATTTCCTAGATCTAAGGCGTAGCTGCCAATGTCCGAGGGTTCTACAAATTGCTGTATTTGAAAGACTACCTCAGTGGGTTCCGATTGTCGGCCTAAATAGTCCTCGTAATCGTAACATAGGGGCTCTGTGTCGTCCAGGACCGGGTCGTAGAGACCGCTGCAACAAGACAAACAGATGGTTTAATATCTCCATTGTAGCTTTGTTTTATTAGCAGATGTCGCTGTAAAAAGTAAAATCATCGTCATCATGAGCATAGCAACTGAAGAATCGCCACTGGATTTTATTCAGTAAAAGTATGACACTTCCTCTGTACACAAAATAAAGTCTTCATTTGGTGACGTTATTTCAACATCGTACAAAACACGGCATGTAAGTTAAACCAAAATGGCCATCAATTTTTCAAACAGATTTTCGGGTCTTAATCGAAGCGCGCGTAACCATAGCAGCGACAGCTATTTTAGCTTAACTTATTTGCCGCGTACTAATAAATAATAAGCCGTAATTATACCCAACCTTGACATAAATTAGTCGAACGCGTTGAAATATGGTTCAAGGTCATTAATAAATGCTCTTTATTATAATTGTACACAATAAATAAAATTACAGCAGAGGTTTAAAATTAACTCCGTGTCACAATGGGCGCTCTTATCACTAAAAGCGACATAAGGATGGATTTGTCAGAGAAACAGAAAAAGATACGGTAGACAACACTGCAGTGGCTATGAAAATAATAAATTAGCTGATCAGTATATATATGTTACCGGCAATCTATATAATCCGGTATTCTATAAAACACATGAGTCACATTTAGAATGTTTTACAAAGTCAATAGAAATAGATACTAACATCGTCAATATCATATCTGTAATATCTTGTAATCACTATTGCCAATAATGTTACATCACTTACACTTTGACCACTCATTTTATACCTATTAACACTGTCAGCTATCCCTTTTAAGAGAGGATGGTTATAAAGCAACTAACTGTTCAAACTGAGTTTAATACAGTTGGACGCCTAGTTAAAAATAAATTGACTTTGAAAGATGAAACTATAAATATCTGAGGGGATTTTTGGCAGGAATTTTTCGAGTCAACTTCAATCCTCTGTCGGATTGGTCCGAAGTTTTCGTGCCCTATTCGCTAGGGTCGTGTGTTTGCGACTGGGTTCTCCATCTCGTTTAGCTCTTCAATCCCTATAGGCGACAGAAGAGCTGACAAGATTCTAGATCAACGAGATTTAATCTGTCCTAGCTCGAGAGGACACCGGTGTCCTCTCACATCCACGCCACTATAGGCCATAATTCCGATGTTTAGAGTTTACTTTTGTATGAACAAGTTTGGTAGTAGTGGATCTACATATTTTGATTCCTTTGAGGAGTCCAAACATACGTTTTTTTCAACATAAAGGGCCGTGTCTTTTTTTGTCGTTAACTTAGAAGTTTGATTTTTTCACAGCTTGAAGGGACCGCAGACTTGAACATATGGTTTAAATTTTAACTGGTTACCTCCACGCGTTCCCGAGATAAAGGGTTTTGACAGACAAACCAACGGACAACAAAGTTATCGAATAAAGGTTCCACTTTTACCTTTTGAGGCACGCGGAACCCTAAAAAAGAGAAGATTTTGTCGGATATATCCGAAGTAAGTGGTTATAAAAGGATAATCGTGTATTGATTTCTAGTGGATATTGTGATGTCGAATTTGTGTAGTTTTGTATCTGCACTACCAAACAATATGTGCTAGCATTGAAAGCGACGTAATTCTCGATTAAATGAAGCAGAGAATTTTATTACAGTACCACCTTCTGCCACCGGCTTTTCCCGCGTGAATTTTGGTTTCTCCATAAAAACTTCCAAACCCCGTTTTAGAGAGAGTTCCATCGTAAAGTTTCGTAAAATCTGGTCTTAGCACACGTCTACACCCTATAAGGAACCTACCTGTCAAATTTTTAGTTTGTAGAATTGGTATAGTTTCTGAGATTTTGTTATTAATCAGTGAGTGGTATTTCGCTTTTATTTTTTTCTGTCACCAGGCTGTGCGACTGTCAGACAGTTGACATTTTAACAGATGATGTATTTCTGTTGCCACTATAACAACAAAGACTAAAAACATAACAAAAAAACCAGGCAATAGCGAGTCGGATTCGCGCACTGAGGGTTTCGTTCAGTACAAACTTGGTAAATTGCGGTTTATGATTTATGACGTATTAATTAAAAAAAAAACTACCTACTACGAGTAGATTTCGTTCAAACCAATTTTTGGTGGAAGTTTGTATGGTAATGTACATCATAATTTTTTTTTTTTAGATTTATCATTCTCTTATTTTAGAAGTTACAGGGGGGGGGGCACATTTTAATTCTTTGAAAGTTTCTCTCGTGCAAATTGTGCAGTTTAGAAAAAAATGATATTAGAAACCTCAATAAATCATTTTTGAAGACCTATCCATAGCTACCTCACACGTATGGGTTTGATGAAAAAATAAATTGAGTTTCATTTCTAAGTATGAGGAACCCCCAAAATTTATTGTCTTTTTTCTATTTATGTGTAAAAATCTTAATGCGGTTCACAGAATTCATCTACTTACCAATTTAGTAAGCAACAGTATAGTTCTTATAGTTTCGGAAAAAAGTGGCTGTGACATACAGACAGACAGACATGACGACGAATCCATAAGCGTTCCGTATTTTGCCATTTGGCTACGGAACCCTAAAAATTAATACTTAATTGCAAGTGTTGCTGGCTGTTGGAAGTGTTGTATGGGAATACAACAAACATATAGTTCGACAAACACCGGCACAGATGAAACTAAAAAATAATAGATAATAATATAGTGTTTACATAATGTTGTATAGATAATTGTACGGAACCGTTTTTACATGAATCCGACTCGCACTTGGCCAGTTCTTATATATATATAGATACAGATTTTTTCACACTAAAGAAAGATATCATAAAATACTCACTGGTCTTTATAGAGCAAATAAAACCGCATTTTTTTATAAAAAAAAATATCTAACTAAAAAAATTCGATCGTTTTCGGGCCGTTCTTCACTACTGACTGAAAATCAAAAGCCAAATAGAGATAACAAACATGTTTATATGTACGACAAATAATTAAAAAGGACATATGTCTATTTTTACCTGACATTAATGGCTAATTCGGTATCGACTGTCAATAGCAGTTTAATTAGACTTGGCATAGAACCGCGGTGAGCGCGGCAGTGTATCCGACAAGTTATTAATATAACGAACACTTTTTAATCTTATGTTTTTTTTTTATGGTAGGTAAAATCATCCAATGACAAGTCCCGCCCTTGGGTGGAGCGGGAAGTAGTGTCAGACTCTTACTGACTAAAAACCTACCCCGTTCCTTCGTTGCCTATCATGCCGGGGCTGAGCCTTCCTCTCAGAAAACGGCCCTTGACCCCAGCAGGCTTCGACCCTGCCTGCCTGCAGTTAGCAGGCTGGGTCTCTTCGGTGTGCTGACAGCTCCTTGAGGCGCGCGGGAACAGAACGCGCCGTCGACGACTTGGGCTCGGTCCGGTCTGTTACCGGACGATCGGACAGCGTGCTACCCATTGCACGCCGTCCGCAAGCCCGCGCCTGCAGTGGCCGGAAATCGGGATCGGAATGCCGTCGGTGGCTAGGGCGAGCGCCCCGTTGCCTCTGCCTGATGCGGTCGGCCTCCTCCTTTGCTAGCATTACTACTTCGCAGATGGAGGCGACCGAATCTTATTACAGTTCTATATCAGCAAAAATGAAACCCTTATAGGGTCATTTTGTTGTCCGTCTGTCTGTCAACATCCGTGTTCTCAAAAACGCGTGGACATTTTTTCTGAGTTAGTAAAATTCAAACCTTTTCCTTCAATTTCGTTACTATATGTTTAATTTCGCTAAGTTGCAAATATAATTAACCCACGGAATAAGAAATATAAGAATTTTCGTTAAGTAAGTATATAAAACATACTTAACGAAAATTCTTTTCCTTAGGGGTTTTTTTATGGTAGGTAAAATCATCAAATGACAAATCCCGCCCTTGGGAGGAGCGGGAGATAGTGTCAGACTCCTACTAATTAAAAACCTACCCTGCTCCTTTCATTGCCTTCGTTCCAGGGCCCCGGGCCCGGGGTTCATTTTCACATAACCCTTGGCCCTGGTAGGCTTCGGCCCTACTGGGCCCCTACAGTTTTCTAACAACTTCTTGAGGCGCGCGAGAACAGTGCGCGCCGTAAACGACTTGGGCTCGGACGGGTCTGTTACCGGACGGACGGACAGCGAGCTACCCATTGCCCGCCGTTCGCAAGCCCGCGCTACGGTGGCCGGAAATCGAGATCGGAATCCCGGTGGCGGCAGCGGCGTGTGCGCCGTTGCCTGATGGGGTCAGCCTCCTCCTTTGCTAGCATTACTGCTTCGCAGAAAAAAGCTCGCGCCTGCCACTCCTCCTCACTCCGGAGCATGGCCTTTACCAAGGCCCGGCGCGAGAGATCACCGCCGCAAGCATTTTATACTGAAGTATAGAGTTTTGTTTGATAGAGACTTGGCATCTGTTTACAATACAATACAATACAATAAACTTTATTGTACACCAAAATATGTAGTAACAATTTACAGGAACTTAAATCTATGGGTACAATGGCGGTCTTATCGCTGACAGCGATTTCTACCTGACAACCTTAGGATGGATTATAAGAACTTTAAAAAGAGGGGTAGTCTGCGGTGTACTACTAGCAAATATAACTAACATAAAACTAAAAATACGAAAAATGGATAAAATATACCTTTACAAAAGATAATACATAAACTTAAAATATATATATATATATCAGTACATGTATATAATATAAATATATAATATATATATAATTATGTGTTACACAATTAAATGGAAGCGAACAAAGAAAAATCAAGATAAGAATAAAGGGTAGTGATGGAAGAAACTAAATTAGATAGAAGCAAAATCATATTAGACAGAAAGGTAATGTTCTTTGACAAGGTTTTTAAAAGAACCTAGCGATTGGGCTTGCCTAACTGGCATCGGCAACGCGTTCCATAATCGCACCGCCTGGACCGTGAATGACTTGTGACCTTGTCACCGTTGTCAGTTCTAACGATCTACATTTATTAGTAGAGCAGTCAATAAGAAACTATAGAATTGTTTAACACCAGTGGCTATTGATAGTGCCTATACTCCCTTTGCGACATCATTGGACAGAGGTTAAAAAAGGTTGTTTTTAGGGTACATTTTGTAATAAAAGTTCAATATATGTATATTGTGCTTAATTACAGTTAAGATTGATGCTTAATTTATTATAATCAACTTATATAGGGTGACTGGTAATTAGTTAACGATACTTAAACACATGATTGTAGTCATAATAACAAACAACTTTTACGATTGGACCAAACCTGAAATCGTAAAAAAAATCTGCAAGTTCAGGGAGCTTACTCTCGAGTTTAATTGCGATCGATAGACATTGGAATTGTGACATTCTAGGTACTCTTAAATTCGATGCTAGGGCCAAATTACGTGACCTTTTTGGGAAACTAAGTAAAATGGGGATTGGGCTTGGCGTGTGGTCACGCAATTTTAAACCAATTTGACGCTAGAATCGAATTCAAGAGTACCTAACGTCACAATTTCAATGTCTACCGATCGGAATTAAACTCGAGAGCAAGCCCCCAGTACGTTTATGTTCGTCAAACTGGTCCCATAGTAAAAGTTGTTTGTTATCGTGACTACAATCATGTGTTTAAATATCGTTCACTAATTACCAGTCGCCTTATATACCAACTGTTATACTTAACAGAATTCATTTGAACTATCCATCTTCCGAATTTATGAGGGTTTTAATTAAATAAATAATATACTACTAGTGCCAATGTTAAAAACCTAAAAGAATCAGAGGTTGGCAGTACCTGTGGTGCTATTCTCTAAGAAAACGCAGCGTTGCCGCAACGACGAACATCCAAATAGGATACATTGAATTAACAATCCAATGTATAGGTGCCTTAGGTTGACAATCCAATGTATCCTATTTGGGTGTACGTCGTTGAGGCAGCGCTGCGTTTTCTTACAAAATAGCACCACTGGAACGTTTTTCATGATACTATATAATATTAGTTATTTCTATTTGTATGAATGTTAAATAATTTTTAATACACTTTCTCGAAAACTGCCTCTTATCGCACTACGATTAGGTTCGATATGGCATGTTTATCACCCGCGTGCTTTTTTTCAATTTATCAAAACAAGGGCTTTTTTCATTCCTATTTCGTCACAGTCAAGGGTGATATATTATTTTCTTTTAAAGCAAAGAGGCGGATATTTTTAAGGTTTTAATATTTAATGAAAATTGAAATTGTGTTTTTGAACAGAATATAATAAATAGACATGATTACGTAAGCAATAATTGGTTAATACCAACAAATTAACAACTAGCTGTGTTCTAAATTAAAAATATTTGAATTTTTATATTTTTAATATTACGGTGTATACGGTTTGATACCTTTGCTTCTCCTTCAACCTGCAAAGGTTATGCGCGGGAAAAAAGTACACCTAAAATAAAATTAACTAAGTTATTCATATATGATACCAGTGAAATTTGAAGATTTTTGTCACTGCAGCACTCGGTTCCGTAACACCCTCGCCTGTACGGCTCGGCTGAATTTTGCCTCGGCTGCAATGACAAACTTTCCCCACTGATATCAAAATGTACTATATCTTGTTGCCTTGTATTGTGTACAATTCATATGTTTTGTAAGGAGGCAACTTTTTGATACGCAATTTAAAACAAAAAAATATATAACATTGTTTGGAATATGTTAAGATTATTAAAAAAAAACAAATCTATTTCATTTACTTAAGTGTTTAGTACTTTACCTTACAATAATCAAATTTATCTAAGGTAATGTTAAAATTTTATATTGATACCATTATTTATTAAAATTGTTTGAATTTATCTCAGTGGTGGCCGAGTGGTAACAGCCCCGACTTACGAGTTGTATTTCGGGGGATCAACCGATCAAACCCAGCCAGTTGTATTACATTGTGTAATTTATTTCATCACCGCTGCTCTCAAAACGGTGAAGGAAAACATTGTGAGGAAACCGGCATATACTAGAACTAAAAATTCGAAAACATGTGACATCCACCAACCCGCACTGGTCCCGCGTGGTGGGTTACGGCCCATTCCCTCTCCTAGCGAGGAGGCCTGAGTCCCAGCAATGGGAACATTAAAAGGCTGATGATGACGAAAAATTTATATTGTGTGTGTTTAAAGAAATTAAGTCCAATCTACAAAGCCTTGAGCACAGGCGTAGAGTGACCAGTCTTTCAATATTTTACAGAATGCATTTTGGAGAGTGTGCGCGGGAATTGCATAACTTGATTCCGCCATCTCATTTCTACCATCGGACAACCGTACGGCTTAAGGCGAATATACACGCTTACGTTGTTGAAACTTCTACGGTCCGTATTAAGCGTTTTGCCTCATCGTTTATACTGCGTACATTGAAGGACTGGAACAGTTTACCTGCTGCGGTCTTCCCGTCCGATTATAATTTAGGTGTCTTCAAGGCTAGAGTGAATAGGCTCTTAATAAACTAGTGCGCCTCACCATCAACGATTGCATCACTGCTTACCATCAAGTGGGATTGCAGTCAAGCACTAGTTTTAACAATTAAAAAAAAATGCCTCACCGCAGCACTCCGACCGTCAAGCTATGTCCCGACTCCTCAACTTTCCGCGTGGCAGCTTCCACGGACATGTCGATGGCTTCCACTCCATTGATGGTGAGGATGTGGTCGCCGTTCAGCAGACCAGCGCGCTTGGCTGGGGAGTCGGGCTCGATCTGAAAATAATGGGGTAGCAAAAATCAATATAAATCTAAATAAAAAAAACCGGGCAAGTGTGAGTGGAACTCGCACACTTAGGGTTCCGTACAATTCGCGGTATACGATTTATGACGTATTAAAAATAAACTACTTACTAGATTTCATTCAAACAAATTTCCGTCGGAAGTTTGCATGGTAATGTGCATCATATTTTTTTTTTAGTTTTATCATTCTCTTATTTTAGAAGTTACCTTTACCACTTTGGAACTGTCTCTCGCGCAAACTATTCAGTTTAGAAAAAAAATGATGTTAGAAACCTCAATATCATTTTTGAAGACCTATCCATAGATACCCCACCGGTATGAGTATGATGAAAAAGAAAATTGAGTTTCAGTTCTAAGTATGGGACAAGCTTGTAATAAAATAAAATACATGTTTAAGGGGCCCCCTTAAACATGTATTTTATTTTATTATAAGCTTTTACCCATAAAAACGCTCTAATTTTTGCCTATTTTGTTGTTGTTCTGTTGTTTACCTAGTCAATGCTACGGCACACATAGCGCGCGAGTCCGACTCGCACTTGACCGGCTTTTTACCAGTTAACTTAGAAGTTTGACGTTTTCACAGCTTCAAGGGACCGCTGACTTGAGTTAATGATTACGCAGACTTAGTTAAAATCTTAACTCGATACCTCCACGCGTCTTTACATACAGACAGATGGACAAAAAAGCAATCCTATAAGGGTTCTATTTAATTGGCCTGTTGGTCTAGTAGTCAGTGGCCATGACTGCTATGCCGGAGGTCGTGGGTTCGATTCCCACCGAGGACAAATGTTTGTGTGACGAGCACGATCATTTGTTCTGTGTTTGGGTGTAATTTATCTATGATATGTATGTATTTAGAAATATATAAGTATGTTTATCAGTTGTCTAGTACTCATAACACAAGCTCTGGGGGCTTCCTCTCGAGTTTAATTCCAATCGTTCGATATTGGAATTGTGACGTTAGGTACTCTTGAATTCGATGCTAGCACCAAATTGGTTTAAAATTGTGTGACCACACGCTAAGTCCAATGCCCAATTTACTTAGTTTCCCAAAAAAAGTCACGCAATTTAGCCCTAGCATCGAATTCAAGAGTACCTAACGTCACAATTTCAATGACGATTGATTGGAATTAAACTCGAGAGTAAGCCCCCTGCTTGGCTTGGGACTAGACGGCGTTGTGTGTGATAGTTGTGGAATATATAATTTTTTCCTCTTGACGTACGGAAACTTAAAAAAAAAAAAACATTTTTAGAAATCAGCTACTCATGTGTAATTGCGAAAGATAGCCTCTTAATCGACTACACTAAATCGTCAATCAGATAGCAATAGCATTATATCACTGGTTACATTGATCGCTTACGAAAAGCGTCACAAGGCCAGTGGCGACTGCCAACACATACTGTATTGACACCGATCGATGTATTTCTGTAGCAATGTCAATCTAGCAACTAAACGGCAGACAAATATTGTTTTAGTTTACGGGTTTTTTACACACACTGTTAAATTTTGATTGTTTTAACCCCGTGGAGGGTCGATTCGGTACATGAAACACTATCGATTTGTAAAGAAAAAAAGATTTGTAAAAAAAGAGATAAAATAAAAAAATAGAGTCGAATTATTTTACGCATGTACGAAATTAATTTCTTTAAGTAAACGTAAGCTGGGCGAGTTCAATGACCTGTAGGTAGTTAGTACGCAACGACCGACAACTACCTACAAGTGCATTGACGCGTTTACTTAAAGAAATGTATATTAATTCGAGTTTTATAAAAAAAGTACTTTGTTTTTCCATTTTATCTTTACAAATCGATAGTATTTAATGTACTGGATCGACCCTCCACGGGATTAAAATGATCAAAGTTTAACGGTGAATGTTCACAAAATTCTGCCTCATAATATTCCCAATGCTGAGACTCAGGCCTCCTCTCTAGAAGAGGGAGTTATAAAACTTAAAAAAACACTTCCTCCGATTTTAGTAACGAATCGCATTTTAATGAGAAGATTAATTATTTTTAGGGTTCCGTACCTCAAAAGGAAAAATTTAGAACCCTTAAAAAATCACTTTGTTGTCCGTCTGTCTGTCTGTCAAGACCCTTTATCTCGGGAACGCTTGGAGGTATTGAGTTGAAATTAACATAACAACAACAAAAAAAACCATAGATTCAGATGTACGGTCCCTTGAAGCTGTGAAAATAAAATCAAACTAATTGGTTGCGCGAATTTGCTTGATGTTTTAATGGACTGTAGGTTTGAAAAGCGATCTTAGGTTTGTTAACAATATGCAGATACTGCGCCTGGCATGGAATAAATGTATTGGGAAGGAGCACTGACCTTTAGACTTCGTTGGTTGCACGTGGCACTTCGAAGATTGCACGTGACACCGGCCGATCCTCGTCTTCTCACATTTAAATCACTGCCAGGTCCTGTATTGCACTAACACAGCACTATTGTGGAGTCTCTGAATGATTGGATCACGAAAATAGTCAATTTTCTTGTAATTTCGAGCGGGCGCGATTAGCGGTGCGGTCACATTCACAATCGATGCACAAAACGTCAAATGTCAAATCATTTCTTGAGGTCGTGCGGGGAAATAAACGGAAGGGATAGGATTGCTAGGCCAAAAAAATAAATTACAAAAAACAAAATCGCGGAACATAACAAATTGGCGCAACCATTCCCCCCGGGTTTGAAGGGTTACCTTCAAAGAAAAGAAAAAAAAAACAAAAGCGAAACTAAACCCTATTACTAATCTAAACTATCAATACTAGGTAGCGAAACAACTTATAACTAACTATGCCACTACTACTGATTAGGCAGAGGGCAGAGGCGAATAACCGGACGCAGGTACGATCCAGTTGCGGTTTTAACTTTTACGACTCGCGTTATTCCGTTCGAACCCGGAAAAACTTCTTCCACTACACCAAGAGGCCAGTGCAGAGGAGGCGCACTCTCAGTCTTCAGTATCACCACAGTACCGACTGTGACTGGATCTGAAGGAGTGTTCCACTTTTGACGCGACTGCAGCGTATGCAGATAATCTGTCCTCCATCGCTTCCAAAAGGACTGAACTAAGCTATCTAGCAGAGCGTGACGCGGGTGGAGCTGCAGTTTGTCAGTCTCGACATCTAAAGCGGGCAAATATTTAAGAGGAGTCGTCGTCAAGAAGTGAGCCGGCGTCAACGCTAGTGGCTCCGATGGATCACTAGACAAAGTCCGACACAACGGACGCGTATTCATCAACGCCTCTACCTGAGCGAGTACAGTGCTCAACTCCTCGTACGAGAGAATCTGTTCGCCTATGACCCGAAACAGGTGCGACTTAAGGCTTTTAATATTCGCCTCCCAATTGCCACCAAAATGACTAGCTGCTGGCGTATTAAAACACCAATCAATGCGATTCTCAGCTAAGACATGGGCGAATTCACTTTGGTAGTACTTGGAGCGTAAGAATGTATGTAATTCCGAAATATTGCGTCGCGCTCCAACATAATTTGTGCCGTTGTCAGAGTATAAGCGCTTAACGGGACCACGGCGAGATAAAAATCGTTTAAATGCAGACATAAAACCCTGCGTACTCAAATCACTGGTTAACTCTATGTGAACCGCACGAGTTGTCATACAAACGAATAGGCAAATGTATGCCTTTGTGGAACGTATACCACGACCACGGGCAATAGTGACTTTAAACGGTCCAGCATAGTCCGTCCCAGTATGTATGAAAGGTTTCACCGTCTGTACAACACGACAAGAACGATGGTCGGCCATTTCCGGCGCGTTGAAACGCGGGCGGAGCTTAAAGCAGGGCACACATCTGTGCACTCTAGCGCGTATCAAATTGCGAGCGGAAAGTATCCAGTACTTCTGTCGAAGAATGGACATTAATAAATCGGGACCAGCGTGACAATTCACCTTATGGTGATAGTCCACCAACAAATCCAAAACGTGATCCCTGCGTGGTAGAACTACTGGATGCATTTGTTCAAACTCTAACTTAGCATTTCGCAGACGGCCACCGACACGAATGAGTCCGTCTTGCAAAAATGGTTTCAAATGTTGAAGTGCGGGACTACAAGGTTTATGTGATTCTAAACTACGAAATTCTTTTGAAAAATAAAATTTCTGCAACTCTCGAAGTACAACTGATTCAGCTCTATCCAAATCAGCTGCGATTATAGAACCACGCGATGGTAATAATCTCAAAAATCTTAGGACGTAAACTACACAGCGTAATAGTCTCGACCAAGACGAGACTCGATTAGACAACAACAAAACAACTGACTCTTCACGCGGAACTGATACTACAAGCGTATGTTTCTTCTCCTCGGGTGGTTCTGAAACAGTAGCGGGGTTAAACGGAGCATTTGGCCACTCGTTAGGAGTGGTATGCAGCCAGGGAGGGCCACAAAACCAAAGCGGATGATTTAAAATTTGCGCGGGAAGCAAACCACGTGAGAGACAGTCAGCTGGGTTTTCTGTTCCAGCGACATGGAACATATTTTCCGGTGACAATTCAGCTTGAATCTTAGCCACCCTATTTGCGACAAACGTGCCCCATCGATGGGGTGAAGAGTGGGCCCAACATAGGGCAACGGTTGAGTCTGAAAACGCTACAATTCTCTCTATATTAATGCGAGGACGACAAGTTTTGACTATAGATGTAATCAATTGAACCAACATAAGAATAGCGCAGAGTTCGAGACGAGCAAGAGAGACAACCTTACTAGGAGATACCTTTGATTTTGCGCTAATGAGGAAAACTGAAATGTTATCGCCATTTTGGACCTGAAAGTAAACCACTCCCCCGTAAGCCCTCTCACTGGCGTCTGCGAAACCTACCACATTAACAACAGTGTCTGGTACTATACCAACATGGCGAGGAATCTGTATCTGATCGAGCATTGGAAGCTCTTTCCTATAGCGAGCCCACAACTTGGCAACACTTTCAGGAGCGGTGTCGTCCCAATCACAGTTGGAAAGCCAAAGCTCTTTTATAAGCAGCTTTGCATATAAAACGACAGGAGCTACAAAACCCATTATATCCCATATCCGAGCTACACATGCTAGGATAACGCGTTTGGTACAAGTTGGCGGAGTCGAGCTAATTTTAAGACTGAACATATCAGTTGCGGGTGACCAACTTAAACCAAGGATCTTATGCGAATCACTATCATCGAATTCCTTTACCGAAGTCAACCGGTGTGACGGTGGAATCGACTCTAATGTAGCTTGCGAGTTGCTTGTCCATTTCACCAGATCAAATTGACCGGACTTCATGAGGCTGATTACTTGAGCAGCGGTCTCTATAGCCTCTGCTTCACTAGGTACACTGTACACAAAATCGTCCATGTACAATCCGGTTTCAATAGTGGCCCTTGCTTTCGGGTATGTATCACCCTCGTCAGCGGCCAACTGCTTGATAGTGCGAAGAGCGTGAAAGGGACTAGACTTAAGCCCAAAACAAACACGATTGAATTCGTAAACCTTCAAAGGTTCCTGCGGAGAAAATCTATACAAGAAGCGTTGGAATCTACGGTCACATTCTCTGATTCCAATACTAAGAAACATTTGCCGAACATCGGCAGAGAGCGCAATAGCAAACAAGCGAAAATTTACTATTATTTCAAATAAGTTACCCTGGAGGTTCTGACCACAATACAAGATATCGTTAAGCGATATGCCAGTACTAGTCTTAGCGCTACCATCCATAACCACACGCAGTTTAGTTGTAAGTTTGTCTTCTCTAACAACTCCATGGTGCGGGATGATGTAAAACGGGTAATCACGTGTCTCCTCAGTCTCGGCAGGCGCTGATGAGATATAACCTTTATCTAAATATTCGATCAGCACATCATCATAGGCTTGCTTCAACTTAGGAGACGCCTGCATCTTACGTTCCAAGCATAGAAAGCGTTTTTCTGCGGAGGCACGGGAGCCACCGAGCGAAAAAATATCACCCTTGAAAGGGAGCGCGACAACATAACGACCATCATTATCACGAGTAGTCGTGCGGGTATAAATCTCCTCAGTGACCTGATCCTCAGGGCTGAGAATAGGCGGGACATTGACCTCTTCAATCTCCCAGAACTTGCGGATGGTAGACTCAAGCGGCGGCTCGACGGTGCAACAGTGCGACACAGTCGAGTAACTATTTAAATAAGCGGGTGCGGAACCAACTATAACAAACCCGAGAACTGTTTCCAGTGCGTGCGGAGCGGGGTACATCGGAAGACCTTGAATTTTACGTGATAACTGGAGATGCGGGAGAATCGAAGCACCGATCAATAGATCGATATCTCCAGGGAAAGCGTAATTTCCGTCGGCTAACTGCAAGTTCTTAAACTCCGTCAGCATGGACGTGTCAACCGGTACCGTGGGCAACCGTTCCGTAATCTTATCTGCGACTAGCGAATCCATTTCAAACGAAATATTACGATTAAAACGTGAACTAAATATTATTTTAATGGAACCGTGAATGGTTGCCTTTAAACCTCCAAAACCTTTCACTTCTGAGCGGGATGACCAATTATTAAAACTAAAACCAAGGCGTTGACAACAATCCCGAGTAATAAAATTACTCTGGGAAGCGCCATCTAGTAGCGCTCGAACGGTGTGCGGTTTGCCAAAGGCATCTACAATGACAACTTGCGCGGTCGCAAGTAAAACGGTAGTGATTTGAGTACCAGCGGCGGAAAGCGAACACAATGTTACGTCGTTTGCACTTGCAGCAGGCCGCGCGTCACAAGCGTCGCGCGTCTGCGCAGGCTGCTGCTGCGATGGCAGCTTACTACTCTCAAAATGTAAGAAGGTATGATGTCTAGCTAGACATTTACGACAGCTACCACCACTGTTACATGACGTAACCAGATGTTTGTCACTTAGACAATTAAAACACAAATTATTAGTGCGGACAAACTTGTAACGATCACTAGGCGATAATCTCTGAAATTCCGAACACTTGTACAGCTGTGTATGGCTACCCTTACACAGAGAACAGTCAGGTGTTGAGGCGGTATTAACTAGCGTATGTGCAGTCTTGACTGACTTCGATGACGCGTCTATACGGCGATCGGAACCTGTCCTATTCGTGACTTCATGACGTGTCGACGTGCGCTGCAACACCTTAATATGGTCGCGAATAAAAGATTCTAAATCTTCGAACTTAGGTATTTCTTTACCGCGCTGAGTCGTTTCAAACAGACGAACAGTTTCAGGATCTAATTTCTTTAAACCGATATACAAAAACAAAAAGTCACAGAGGTCATTGACCTTTAGGTTCTTTACTGCACGAACAGATGATGCGAAAATATTTAAAAACTTCTCTAAATTATGATCGTTACAAACGGAAAAACTTTTCAAATCGAATAATTGATCTAAATATGCGGTGGCTACTAATCGCTTATCTTCGTATTTTGTTTTTAAAGTGTTCAAAACTAAATTGTAATTTTCAGCGCTAAACGTAATTCCAGCACAGACAGCCTCTGCCTTACCGGTCAATTTTTCTACGAGATAATGCAATCTCTCGTGATCTGTCAGCGATGTGTTCCTATGTATTATATTTTCGAAACTATCTATAAATAAATTCCAATTTCGAATGTCACCATCAAATTCAGGTATTTGAATTGGCGGCAATCGTGGGCGTTCGCGAGGAGGGTTGGATAAACCACTCGCGGGGGGGGGAGTCTCTAAACTCCTAGCAATACGTTTGATACGACAATACAAGTCATCAAAGGACGACAATGCCTGATAACTCACACAGTAATCAGGATTTAACTCCAACTCTAAAATGTTTATATCCTTAATTGTAGATTTAAAATCCGCGCGCAAACTATCTAAAGTTTCCAACGAACACAAGAAAGCATCTCTAATCGCCAGATCCGAGGTTTGCAAAGATTTATCACAAATTGATTGAACACGTAAAAACTGTGAGTCCCTTTCAGCGTATAAAAGCTTTAACTGAACCTTTAAATCAGTACTAACCTTGGTTCCCTTAAGAGACATCTTGTCTTGATATATTCACACTATACACTCAAACAAACACTTAACGAATTATTAAGTAAGCGATAATTATCAGATAACAATATGGTAGTATTGTAAACAACAAAGCGAACGGCGAACGAACGGAATAACCTGAATCAATATTCATATGCGTATATAATCTATGGTTTATCCGTTTCCTACAAATATTCACTCATCAATGAACGGGTATTTTTGAAATGCGTCTACCTACATGCAATTTGTAGGATGGTCGAATGAATTTTGACAAGAAAAGAATGCGAACGATTTATATCTACGCTGATATTTACGTAGCTAACTATAATTATGCGGTGCGGTTGACGGCGTAGGTACCGTAATTATCAATGGCTCTTTAACTATACGAGCGAAATAACGTATAGTTGCCTAAATGCCTAGATGCGGGTTTTCTACTATTATATCTAGGTAAACAGGCGCGTTGCGTTTATTCCCTATGGAACAAATACTATATTGCGAAATTACAAGAAAATGATTCACGATCCTGCTCGTATGGACCAAAAAGTAATGGTTGCGCGAATTTGCTTGATGTTTTAATGGACTGTAGGTTTGAAAAGCGATCTTAGGTTTGTTAACAATATGCAGATACTGCGCCTGGCATGGAATAAATGTATTGGGAAGGAGCACTGACCTTTAGACTTCGTTGGTTGCACGTGGCACTTCGAAGATTGCACGTGACACCGGCCGATCCTCGTCTTCTCACATTTAAATCACTGCCAGGTCCTGTATTGCACTAACACAGCACTATTGTGGAGTCTCTGAATGATTGGATCACGAAAATAGTCAATTTTCTTGTAATTTCGAGCGGGCGCGATTAGCGGTGCGGTCACATTCACAATCGATGCACAAAACGTCAAATGTCAAATCATTTCTTGAGGTCGTGCGGGGAAATAAACGGAAGGGATAGGATTGCTAGGCCAAAAAAATAAATTACAAAAAACAAAATCGCGGAACATAACAAATTGGCGCAACCACTAATGAAAGATATGGTCGTTTATTTCGCAAAAAACCTTCATTTCGATAGTCAAAATTCATAGAGTACTTCACTTTGACCTAGAACCCTGAACCTATTTGGCATGAAGCAAGGTCTTAAAACACAGGTATATGAAAAAAACAGAAAACGTAAAATTTGCGAAAAAAAATTGCGATTCGGAATAATCTTCCGAGACTCGTTTTGGGAAGTGATCTATTTACATAAGTTAGTTGGTACGGAACCCTCATTAAGTCCGCCTCGCACTTGGCCAGTTTACCTTCTTCTACTAGTTGAAGGTAAAGTTTATCGCACTGCAAGGTGAAGGACTTTTTAAGCGAGCATTTATCGCTACGCTTTCCGAAGAGGGGTCAGCATTTTCAGAATTTTGAGGGAGTCTAAAGTTAGCCTGCAAAATTAAAATTTTCTTAGGTATTTTCCCCTAAGGCGGCGATCAGCAACATAAAGCATAAGTCGCGTCCGGCGTGACGCTGTAGGCGTTGACGAATGCTTACTATAGAAATGTACCATAGTGGTCGCACGTGCGCCTTGCGCCGCGTACATAGGTTGTACGCCGCCTACGCAGTCATTACTGAGTATTCTGGCGGTACGGACGTCGTTATTTTCAACGAAGATGATAAAATTTACAAAGGAGCAAGACGAATCACATCACGTCCATTCGCATTGAGCGCATGAGAGAAACTGATCGCAGTTTGAGTTGGAATAAAGTGACTCTACGCGACCCGAGCCTACGCGACCTACGGCGTGTGTTGCAGACCGCCGCCTTATGCAACGCAAACCAGCGATGATCACACTCTTCTAAAACTACAATCTCGCGCGAATGGACGTGAAGTGATTAAAATATGGATGACAATTTTAAGAGTGCTTGTAGAGGAGGAGGATGATTGGTTGCGCAAATAAGCTGTGGACTGTAGATTTTAAAAAAAGCGATCTAAGGTTTATTAACAATATGCAGATACTATGCCTGGCATGGGATAAAGGTATTGGGAAAGAGCACTGACCTTTAGACTTCGTTGGTTGCACGTGGCACTTCGAAGATTGCACGTGACACCGGCCGATCCTCGTCTTCGCACATTTAAATCACTGCCAGGTCCTGTATTGCACTAACACAACACTATTGTGGAGTCTCTGAATGATTGGATCACGAAAATAGTCAATTTTCTTGTAATTTCGAGCGGGCGTGTTAGCGGTGCGGTCACATTCACTCGATGCACAAAACGTCAAATGTCAAATCATTTTCTTGCGGTCGTGCGGGTGGAAGGAAAACGGATGGTATAGGATTGCTAGGCCAAAAAAACAAATTACAAAAAACAAAGTCGCGGATCATAGCAAATTGGCGCAACCATTCCCCCCGGGTTTGAAGGGTTACCTTCAAAGAAAAGAAAAAAAAACAAAAGCGAAACTAAACCCTATTACTAATCTAAACTATCAATACTAGGTAGCGAAACAACTTATAACTAACTATGCCACTACTACTGATTAGGCAGAGGGCAGAGGCGAATAACCGGACGCAGGTACGATCCAGTTGCGGTTTTAACCTTTACGACTCGCGTTATTCCGTTCGAACCCGGAAAAACTTCTTCCACTACACCAAGAGGCCAGTGCAGAGGAGGCGCACTCTCAGTCTTCAGTATCACCACAGTACCGACTGTGACTGGATCTGAAGGAGTGTTCCACTTTTGACGCGACTGCAGCGTATGCAGATAATCTGTCCTCCATCGCTTCCAAAAGGACTGAACTAAGCTATCTAGCAGAGCGTGACGCGGGTGGAGCTGCAGTTTGTCAGTCTCGACATCTAAAGCGGGCAAATATTTAAGAGGAGTCGTCGTCAAGAAGTGAGCCGGCGTCAACGCTAGTGGCTCCGATGGATCACTAGACAAAGTCCGACACAACGGACGCGTATTCATCAACGCCTCTACCTGAGCGAGTACAGTGCTCAACTCCTCGTACGAGAGAATCTGTTCGCCTATGACCCGAAACAGGTGCGACTTAAGGCTTTTAATATTCGCCTCCCAATTGCCACCAAAATGACTAGCTGCTGGCGTATTAAAACACCAATCAATGCGATTCTCAGCTAAGACATGGGCGAATTCACTTTGGTAGTACTTGGAGCGTAAGAATGTATGTAATTCCGAAATATTGCGTCGCGCTCCAACATAATTTGTGCCGTTGTCAGAGTATAAGCGCTTAACGGGACCACGGCGAGATAAAAATCGTTTAAATGCAGACATAAAACCCTGCGTACTCAAATCACTGGTTAACTCTATGTGAACCGCACGAGTTGTCATACAAACGAATAGGCAAATGTATGCCTTTGTGGAACGTATACCACGACCACGGGCAATAGTGACTTTAAACGGTCCAGCATAGTCCGTCCCAGTATGTATGAAAGGTTTCACCGTCTGTACAACACGACAAGAACGATGGTCGGCCATTTCCGGCGCGTTGAAACGCGGGCGGAGCTTAAAGCAGGGCACACATCTGTGCACTCTAGCGCGTATCAAATTGCGAGCGGAAAGTATCCAGTACTTCTGTCGAAGAATGGACATTAATAAATCGGGACCAGCGTGACAATTCACCTTATGGTGATAATCCACCAACAAATCCAAAACGTGATCCTTGCGTGGTAGAACTACTGGATGCATTTGTTCAAACTCTAACTTAGCATTTCGCAGACGGCCACCGACACGAATGAGTCCGTCTTGCAAAAATGGTTTCAAATGTTGAAGTGCGCGACTACAAGGTTTATGTGATTCTAAACTACGAAATTCTATTGAAAAATAAAATTTCTGCAACTCTCGAAGTACAACTGATTCAGCTCTATCCAAATCAGCTGCGATTATAGAACCACGCGATGGTAATAATCTCAAAAATCTTAGGACATAAACTACACAGCGTAATAGTCTCGACCAAGACGAGACTCGATTAGACAACAACAAAACAACTGACTCTTCACGCGGAACTGATACTACAAGCGTATGTTTCTTCTCCTCGGGTGGCTCTGAAACAGTAGCGGGGTTAAACGGAACACTTGGCCACTCGTTAGGAGTGGTATGAAGCCAGGGAGGGCCACAAAACCAAAGCGGATGATTTAAAATTTGCGCAGGAAGCAAACCACGTGAGAGACAATCAGCTGGGTTTTCTGTTCCAGCGACATGGAATATATTTTCCTCTGCGGAGGCACGGGAGCCACCGAGCGAAAAAATATCACCCTTGAAAGGGAGCGCGACAACATAACGACCATCTTTATCACGAGTAGTCGTGCGGGTATAAATCTCCTCAGTGACCTGATCCTCAGGGCTGAGAATAGGCGGGACATTGACCTCTTCAATCTCCCAGAACTTGCGGATGGTAGACTCAAGCGGCGGCTCGACGGTGCAACAGTGCGACACAGTCGAGTAACTAACTGAACAAGCGGGTGCGGAACCAACTATAACAAACCCGAGAACTGTTTCCAGTGCGTGCGGAGCGGGGTACATCGGAAGACCTTGAATTTTACGTGATAACTGGAGATGCGGGAGAATCGAAGCACCGATCAATAGATCGATATCTCCAGGGAAAGCGTAATTTCCGTCGGCCAACTGCAAGTTCTCAAACTCCGTCAGCATGGACGTGTCAACCGGTACCGTGGGCAACCGTTCCGTAATCTCATCTGCGACTAGCGAATCCATTTCAAACGAAATATTACGATTAAAACGTGAACTAAATATTATTTTAATGGAACCGTGAATGGTTGCCTTTAAACCTCCAAAACCTTTCACTTCTGAGCGGGATGACCAATTATTAAAACTAAAACCAAGGCGTTGACAACAATCCCGAGTAATAAAATTACTCTGGGAAGCGCCATCTAGTAGCGCTCGAACGGTGTGCGGTTTGCCAAAGGCATCTACAATGACAACTTGCGCGGTCGCAAGTAAAACGGTAGTGACTTGAGTACCAGCGGCGGAAAGCGAACACAATGTTACGTCGTTTGCACTTGCAGCAGGCCGCGCGTCACAAGCGTCGCGCGTCCGCGCAGGCCGCGGCCGCGATGGCAGCTTACTACTCTCAAAATGTAAGAAGGTATGATGTCTAGCTGGACATTTACGACAGCTAACACCACTTTTACATGACGTAACCAGATGTTTGTCACTTAGACAATTAAAACACAAATTATTAGTGCGGACAAACTTGTAACGATCACTAGGCGATAATCTCTGAAATTCCGAACACTTGTACAGCTGTGTATGGCTACCCTTACACAGAGAACAGTCAGGTGTTGAGGCGGTATTAACTAGCGTATGTGCAGTCTTGACTGACTTCGATGACGCGTCTATACGGCGATCGGAACCTGTTCTATTCGTGGCTTCATGACGTGCCGACGTGCGCTGCAACACCTTAATATGGTCGCGAATAAAAGATTCTAAATCTTCGAACTTAGGTATTTCTTTACCGCGCTGAGTCGTTTCAAACAGACGAACAGTTTCAGGATCTAATTTCTTTAAACCGATATACAAAAACAAAAAGTCACAGAGGTCATTGACCTTTAGGTTCTTTACTGCACGAACAGATGATGCGAAAATATTTAAAAACTTCTCTAAATTATGATCGTTACAAACGGAAAAACTTTTCAAATCGAATAATTGATCTAAATATGCGGTGGCTACTAATCGCTTATCTTCGTATTTTGTTTTTAAAGTGTTCAAAACTAAATTGTAATTTTCAGCGCTAAACGTAATTCCAGCACAGACAGCCTTTGCCTTACCGGTCAATTTTTCTACGAGATAATGCAATCTCTCGTGATCTGTCAGCGATGTGTTCCTATGTATTATATTTTCGAAACTATCTATAAATAAATTCCAATTTCGAATGTCACCATTAAATTCAGGTATTTGAATTGGCGGCAATCGTGGGCGTTCGCGAGGAGGGTTGGATAAACCACTCGCGGGGGGGGGAGTCTCTAAACTCCTAGCAATACGTTTGATACGACAATACAAGTCATCAAAGGACGACAATGCCTGATAACTCACACAGTAATCAGGATTTAACTCCAACTCTAAAATGTTTATATTATTAATTGTAGATTCAAAATCCGCGCGCAAACTATCTAAAGTTTCCAACGAACACAAGAAAGCATCTCTAATCGCCAGATCCGAGGTTTGCAAAGATTTATCACAAATTGATTGAACACGTGAAAACTGTGAGTCCCTTTTAGCGTATAAAAGCTTTAACTGAACCTTTAAATCAGTACTAACCTTGGTTCCCTTAAGAGACATCTTGTTTTGATATATTCACACTATACACTCAAACAAACACTTAACGAATTATTAAGTAAGCGATAATTATCAGATAACAATATGGTAGTATTGTAAACAACAAAGTGAACGGCGAACGAACGGAATAACATATGCGTATATAATCTATGGTTTATCCGTTTCCTACAAATATTCACTCAACAATGAACGGGTATTTTTGAAATGCGTCTACCTACATGCAATTTGTAGGATGGTCGAATGAATTTTGTCAAGAAAAAGAATGCGATCGATTTATATCTACGCTGATATTTACGTAGCTAACTATAATTATGCGGTGCGGTTGACGGCGTAGGTACCGTAATTATCAATGACTCTTTAACTATACGAGCGAAATAACGTATAGTTGCCTAAATGCCTAGATGCGGGTTTTCTACTATTATATCTAGGTAAATAGGCGCGTTGCGTTTATTCCCTATGGAACAAATACTATATTGCGAAATTACAAGAAAATGATTCACGATCCTGCTCGTATGGACCAAAAGGTAATGGTTGCGCAAATAAGCTGTGGACTGTAGATTTTAAAAAAAGCGATCTAAGGTTTATTAACAATATGCAGATACTATGCCTGGCATGGGATAAAGGTATTGGGAAAGAGCACTGACCTTTAGACTTCGTTGGTTGCACGTGGCACTTCAAAGATTGCACGTGACACCGGCCGATCCTCGTCTTCGCACATTTAAATCACTGCCAGGTCCTGTATTGCACTAACACAACACTATTGTGGAGTCTCTGAATGATTGGATCACGAAAATAGTCAATTTTCTTGTAATTTCGAGCGGGCGTGTTAGCGGTGCGGTCACATTCACTCGATGCACAAAACGTCAAATGTCAAATCATTTTCTTGCGGTCGTGCGGGTGGAAGGAAAACGGATGGTATAGGATTGCTAGGCCAAAAAAACAAATTACAAAAAACAAAGTCGCGGATCATAGCAAATTGGCGCAACCAATGATGATGTTGATAGATACCTATTCCCCCCCCCCTCCCTTAGAGGCTTGCTAAATAGCTTCAGAGCCTGGTTAAGGCACCAGTCGCCCACAATATAATGCCCATCCTATATGTTACCGTAACTATAAGGCTAGCAATTAGGATGCAGCAGTTAGGAGTTGTATTGTGGAGGAAAAAAACTTTTATTAATATTAAAAAAAAACTTTAATTACTACATAGTTTGTGAAAATTTTAACTGTCTAGGTATAGCGGTTTTTGAGATACAGCCTGGTAACAGACAAACGCACAGACAGAGAAGTCTTAGCCCGTTTTTACCCCTAAAAATTAAGTTACCTTCTCAATCGTCAAAGGCATTTCATCGTCGACTCCGCCGAAGACCTGGAACCCCCACGGCTCGTCCACATCCCGGGATAAACGGACGTCCAGCGCCATCTAGGGGACAAAAGAAAAATTAACTGCATTAATCTTTACTTAATCAGCCTAATCATGCACTGCTGGTACACAGACTTCTCTTAGGAACAGAAAATAGGCCGTAATCCACAAGGGCCTGGTGCGTGTTGCTGGCAATCACACAGTTTCCAATTTTGTCAAGTGTTTTGCTTCACTATTCTGATTCAGATTTATTCCTATACTTGTGTCATAAGACCTTACATCATGCCAAAACCGCAGACTTGATCTGCGGTCCCTTAAAGCTGTGAAAAAATCAAACTTCTAAGTTAACGACAAAAAAAGATACAGCCGTGTATGTCGCAAAAAACAGTACATTCGTTTCGACACTCTCAAGAAAAACAAAATTCATAGGGTAGTTGACCTAGAACCCTGAAATTTGACATAAGGCAAGGTTTCATTACATAATTATCAATCTTAAAACTGTAAATTAGTTGTCACAAAAAAAAAACTTTTTTCGATTCGGAAAAATCTTCGAGACTCAATTCGGGAATTGAACTATATTTACATAAGTTAGTTTGTACGGAACCCCCGGTGTGCGAGTCCGACTCGCACTTGCCAGATTTTTCCTTTTAAGGCATGGAACCTAGTTTGCTACATATCAGTACCTCTACCATGAGTTTTAAGCAATAGTATTCGTCGCTACTCGATATCTACGCCGTAAATATTTTGTATGGCAAATTTTGCAGCGCCTCTAGCGGTCACTTGCATAACCAAAATTTGCCATACAAAATATTTACGGCGTCGATATCGAGTAGCGACGAATACTATTGCTTAAAACTCATGGTAGAGGTACAGTAATCTGTGATGGAACTCTAAAAAGACGAAAGTTATAAAAAAAAAAAAACAGCCAAGTTCAGTACATTTTGACCAGTTTGGCGAACACAAATGTACTGACCAGCAGGTTTTTTTTCGCGATTACAGGTTTGGTCCCATAGTAAAAGTTGTTCGTTATCATTACTACAATCACGTGTTTAAGTATTGTTCACTAATTACCAGTCACCCTATATAATGTTCAGAGATCTAAGATTTCTATACTTTTTTACTCCTGTTGCAACAGAGTTTAAAATTTGAAAGTCCTAGCTCCACTAACGTCAATTTACTAACATACTGGACTATACTATGATTTTTTATTAGATGAAGTAAAGTGACAGCAGTGGACAATGCCCAACTGTCAAATAACAATTCCCAACTGTCAAACAACCCATTGTTATAGCTGTCACTTTACTTCATCTAATAAAAAATCATAGTATAGAGGCTGCCAAAGTGCTTTTGTCCGTGTCTAATAATCATCATTTTGGCGCTATCGGCCGTAATGACTTTACGGCACTAAAACTAATCATGTCGCACAACACTCCAAATTTTCTCTGCAGCCATTTGCATTATACGTCAAAATTAGTTCTCTGGACGCTCGCGGGTGGCGCTTCAAATAGGGACTAATTTTATTAGCTGTCAAATGTATGTAACAGCCTATCCAGTGATTAAGGGCTGTCCATTAATCACGTGAGGAGGGGTCCATAAAAAATCACAAAATATCACAAGGGAGAGGGGGCGGTGTAGTAATATATCACGTGTATTTATTTTTTCGGCAAACGCACGATACTGAACTGAAAAGCGGCGTTACGTGTGATTTCGAGTTTTTCACATTTCTTTCATTATTTTTATGTCAGTCAAAAACAACCTGCAACATTTCTGGCTACCTCTAACCGTTATTATTATAGTCCTTAATTTTCTATAATAAAATCATATGACACTTACACCTGTATTTTATAAATATTAAAAAAAAAATAAGATTCTTTGTAGGTACTAAAAAATACACGTGATATAGGAGGAGGGGGGGTAGTCTTAAACCTCACCATAAATCACCAAAGGGTAGGAGGGGGGTTAAAAAATGCCAAAAAAAACATCACGTGATTAATGGACAGCCCCTTAGTGAAGAGAGAGATAGAGATCAGTGCCAAACTCACTCAACGACTCATAAACGCACAGCTTAAACCCTTGGATCTAGAACGTTGCAATTTTGCACAGATGTTCCTTTTTTACCCGACTGCGCCAGAAGGAAGGAAAGTCAGCCGTCTAGTCAATAGATTGGAGTAATCTGCAATGTAATATAGGTATGTGCTCTCAATTCTAGAATGGGTCCCGACTGCCAGTATTTAAATATTATATAGATAAGTGCAATCGGGTACAACGACTTTCTTGTTTTAGGGCTTTTTCATGAATGCTCAGAAAAGCAGTCGGGTTTTTTAGTTTTTTAAATTACCGTTTTTTTATGATGTGTGCAAAGAATAACAAACGTTTTTACAAAATTCACCCCCCAAAATTATGAAACGGGGCTCCAAATTTTGTGTGGAAAAAACTTGCTTTTATACGAGCAAAGCCGCGAGCAGAAGCTAGTCATAAAGGAACATAGGTAATAATTATAGTACGCAGCAAGTTAATTGAAATAACTATAGAAAGAATAATAAATTTTGATACAAGTTCAGAAAGTTTGTCATTGCGATCGAGTCGGAATTCGCAAGCGAGTTCGTAAGCGACTGTGTTATGGAGGTAAGGGCTGCAGTGACAAATTTGCACGTGTATCAAACGACGTTTTTCAATACACTTACGAAGAAATACGATGAAAAATCCACCAATAATCTATCTTGTATCGGAAAATTACAACGCATTTTTGTTCATTTTATACTGAAGAAAATTTTCCAAACTTGCCTTACAATTTAGTTTTGATTTGACGGCAGCAGGCTATCGCAAGTATTTTTTTTCTCAATCACATAATCTGGTAGCGTAGCATCTAAAGGATTCTCTTCAAATCTTCTGTTTCACAACTATCACAAATGAATAAGTTAGTTAATATTAGGTGTACTTTTTTTCCGCGCTTGTTTGTAGGTTGAGGAGATGCAATGGTATCAAACCGTTTACATCCTAATATTAAAATTATGAAAATTCAAATATTTTTGAATTTAGAACATTGTTGGTATTGTATTATATATAACATGTTTATTTATTATATTCTGTTCAAAAATACAATTTAAATTTTCATTAAGTATATATTAAAACCTTAAAAATTCGCCTCTTTGGTTTAAAAAAATAATAATAATCACCCTTGACTGTGACGAAATATGAATGAAAAAAGCCCTTGTTTTGATAAATTAAAAAAAGCACGCCGGTGATAAACATGCCATATTTAATTTAATCATAATGCAATAAGAGGCAGTTTTCGAGCAAGTAAATTGAAAAAATATTTCCAAAAAAAATTAATCAAGATGTTAAAGGATAACCAATAGGACCCATTTCCAGCATTTTTTAAATGAATTTAAAATATTCAAGAAGTAAAATATCGCATCACACGCAATTCAATACTCGCAACGCCATCTAAAGACTCAAAGTAGAACTAATGATGACAATTGAACTTCATATTTGATAGATGGCGTTGACCATTAGCAACGTTTGCAGACAGGCCTATATAATTGTCCGCAACATAGAATTATCTAAAAAAAAATATAACTGAATACAAGTAATTCTTAATTTGCAACCCTCTTAATGTTAACCGTCATTGTTTATTGAATTAAAAAAAAAACTTTTTAAAAATGAACAAAAACTTTTTAAGTTTCTTATTTCACACTTTTTAGTTATCCCCTCAGCCAAACATACTCAGTTTTTAACCGACTTCGAAAAGGAGGAGGTTCTATGTTCGGCTGTATGTATTTTTTTTATGTATGTTCACCAATATCTCAGTCAATTGTAGACCGATTTCGGAAATTTTTGTTTTTATTGAAAGATTATCCTTCCGAATTGGTCCCATAAGAATATATTTTTGATCTGATGATGAACTAACAAGATATAGACCAAAACTTCTCAAAAAATCATAGCAGAACTGTCGTTTTTCTAAGTATGTACCCATAGCTCAATCAATTGTGGACCGATTTTGAAAATGTTTGCTTTGATTGAAAGATTATGTTCCCAAATTGGTCCCATATAAATATTGTTTTGATTTGATGACGAACTTTGAAGATATAGGGTGGAACTCTTCAACAAATCATAGCAGAACTATCGTAACAAGTAAAATTGCTTTGTTTGTATACATGCAGTCGGGTGACTGACTGAAGGAAAAAGGGGACACATAGAACTGATGATGAAGCCAGAAGGTAGGTAAGAACCGGAATTCTGTAATAAATCAGTGTATCCTGGCTGTGTTTGCTATTATTAAAATTGTCATGATGATTTGATGATGGAACCGAATGGCGGAAGGTATCTGTTTAAGTTTGACTGAGGGGTACTACAACGAGAAAAAGTGTGAAATAAAAACTTTTCTATTTATAATAGTTTAGTCTTTTCGTTATTAAACACCGACTTCCAAAATTAAACTTATTTTGCACTTTTTTGTGTTTTTTTTTACATTGAAGTCGGTTGTAATTTTTTTTGTAAAATGTTTTTTTATTCTGTCATTCCTGCAGGTTTAGCCAAGTTTATAATCTACAATCGTTAACGCTTGTAAAAAAACTAATCAAATGTATGGAAATGACATCATCTCAGCAAAATTCGTAGGCAAGTTCACATCGTTCAAAATGACAGAATGAAATGTAGGTAATCGTTTCTACAATGATCATCGCTACATCCCCTAGCTAAGTTTAAATCGTTTCGTTATGCGTGATCGCTTGGAGTTGCCCCGGCAGACAAAAATTATAACAAAATATAAAACCTGAATAGAGCCCTGATACAGGCCATGGACTGGAGCGACGGAAAATAGACGGCGGTTGCCTCCTTTTGCGAAACTGTAATGCTAGCAAAGGCGGCCGCATGCCTGGTAGAACGGACATTCACACGCCCTAGCAAGCTTGGACCCTGACCCTGATTTCCAGACACCGTAGGTCTGGGCTTGCGGACGGCAGGCAAAGGGTAATTCACGGGTACACAGTTAACCATAAAACAATTTCACATAAGTAAACACGTTTAACTTACCCCAAAAGCTAAAAGCGCGAACTCTGACCTTGAAACGATCAATGAGCTGATGAAGATGAGAAAATAAAGCACACGTACCTTCATAATTCCCGAGCAAGCGTACCGGAGCACAGTTTATAGTTAACTAAACGATTCTTTGGCAAGGGTGAACGTTGACACGATTTTCTCTTACTATCTAGTTCAGACCCACATTTCACTGGTTGATCGAGCGCTAGAATAAAATTGTTTGTACATAGTGACTAATCAATCATGATTCGTTTAAAAAATTAACGTGCTTTTGCCAGCAGGTTCGCCCGGATGATAGTTTTTTTTTTTATTTTTTATGGTAGGTAAAATCTTCCAATGACAAATCCCGCCCTTGGGCGGAGCGGGAAGTAGTGTCAGACTCTTACTGACTAAAAACCTACCCCGTTCCTTCGTAGCCTATCGTGCCGGGGCCGAGCATTCCTTTCGGAACTAACCCATGACCCCAGTAGGCTTCGACCCTGCCTGCCTGCAGTTAGCAGGCTGGGCCTCTTCGGTGTGCTGACAGCTCCTTGAGGCGCGCGGGAACAGAACGCGCCGTCGACGACTTGGGCTCGGTCCGGTCGGTTACCGGACGATCGGACAGCGTGCTACCCATTGCACGCCGTCCGCAAGCCCGCGCCTACGGTGGCCGGAAATCGGGATCGGAATCCCGGCGGCGGCTGGGGCGAGCGCCCCGTTGCCTCTGCCTGATGCGGTCGGCCTCCTCCTTTGCTAGCATTACTGCTTCGCAGAAGGAGGCGACCGCCTGCCATCCCTCCTCACTACGGACCATGGCCTGAACCAAGGCCCGGCGAGAGAGATCGCTGCCGCCGATCGCCCCCACGAGGACACGGCGATGCTCCGCCCAGGCGGGGCACACCTCTACAGTGTGCTCCACCGTGTCCTCGCCCGGATGATAGTTGATTTTTTAACCGAATTCAAAAAAAGGGATGAGGTTCGCCATTCGTTTGTATCAAAGAGATTTAAAGGGATGCTATAGAGCGCACATCAGAAGAAATGTCTTAGAAAAACTGTCACCCTATGTCATCTAGCTTAATAGTAAACATGAGAATTAAACTTGTAATTGATATGTTTTTACTTGAAAGGATTTGCATTTTGAAAGGATTAGGAATAGAGGAAACTCCTCAAATATCATAGGCAATAATATGGTGATTTTGGTATTTTCATCGAAAACTTAATCATTTACATTTATTTAATAAAGTATTCAATTAAAACTTCTTTTAAATCTAATAATTAAGTAATAAACAGTAATCCGTCACTAATAATAAAATTCCTAACCTATTCAAATCTTCGAATTGTTATAATAACAGCCTGCCAACCTCATGAAATAATAAGCGAAATCAACGAAATGCAAAAAATCCCTCCTAATACCTAGCAAACGTTTTCAAGCGCAGTAGAAGAATGTCGTAAACGACTGTAGCGTGGCCGGTTGCCACTTCGCCATATAAGGTTATCGGAAAAACAAAAGTAAGCGCGTTTTAAAATACAGTCAGCGACATCTAGCGACGTGTGCGGGTATCACCGCCACTCTTAGTCCAATGCATTATATTTTGACCAAATTTTGAGCGAAATTAATATTTTAGTGTAATTTTTTTATTTAATTTGTGTAATGTTCGAGTAGAATAATGTTAATCATTTTAACCATGTGATTATAGCTTACTGGATGACGAAAATTGCTGCGTTCTGGTCTTATCCAGAGGTTCTCAAATAGGGGCCTGAAAATGCGGCGAAATGGTTTCAGTAAAGGATGGTACGGCAGTGTTTGCTTCACTCTCGACTTGGCGGGGGCACTGCCGTGCCCCCCGATAAGGTGACTGGTAATTAGTGACTGATACTTAAACACGTGATTATAGTCATGATAACAAACATCTTTTAATGAGGGACCAAACCTGAAAACGCGAATAAAATTCAGCCAAGTTCAGTACATTTGACCAGTTAGGCGAACGTAAATGTACTGACCAGCAGAATTTTTTCGCGATTTTAGGTTTGGTCCCATTGTAAAAGTTGCTTGTTACCATGACTACAATCACGAGTTTAAGTATCGGTCACTAATTACCAGTCACCCTATATATGTAATCCAATATTCTATACAATACCTAGGCAATGTATAGAATACGGTTTAAAGTAAGGCTTTAACCGTAACCTAACCTGTCCGTGTCGGGGTGCCCTAAAATTACATCACCTCCTTCCCTGCTCTCGTCTTTTATACACATTACCGGCTGCGCGTTTTATATTGTATAGAATACCTGAATAATACTGATTGCCGGTAACACATACGCTCTCTAACGACAGTCGAATAGGACGGAACTGAGTAAAGGTAATACTTAATTCATTTTAATTTTCAAATCGAGATGGCTCGATACTTTTTGAATCACGTTGGTTTACAAAACTTTACATACAATATCAAAATAATAGAAAAAACACTGAGAAACACACAAATAATGCATCTGAAGATAATTATGTTTTTCTCGTTAATTTACTTAGTTTCTGGTAAAAACGTTGTGAAAACATTGACGGAATCCAACGGACAAGAAGTTATTGAAATTGGGACCCCTATTAAAGGTACTTACAAGATATATATGCGCATGAATAAGTCTGATGATGGAGCTCGAAGGTGAGAGACGTAACCCTGGATTGCCTGTTAGTAAACCTATACCGCGTTATTCCAAAATCCGATCTAAATAAGCTCCAATATTAATACTATGTTTAATACCGATTAAAAGCGATCTAAATATATTTCCTGGACTATTATTAGGTTTAATGACAATTAAAACTAGTGATAGTCCCGGAACTATTTTAGATCGCGTTTTGGAATAAGGGGGATAGAGTTTGAGCTCATTAGAATCGCTATAACCAGTGCTATATATTTCTTGTAATGACGAGGACCTGATGCTAGAACTGGGAGGTAGCTGGTGGAACCCTGGAATGCCTATTATTAAACCCATCTAGTTTGGGCTCGTTAGATTCGTCTAACCAGTTCTATACATTTCTTATGTTTACAAGATCCTGATGCTATAACTGGGCGGTGGTTTGTTTGTATAATATTATATGGTACATGATTTTATCCCCGCGTGAATTTGGGGCGAACCTCTATTTGATAATGTTTAAGGAAAGGAGATCATTTATTTTGGTCCAAATTCAAAAGTGCCGGCCAAGAAAAAAAAATATCGCAATCTGTTAGAGTTTGACCCCTTGAGCATTTTTTATTATCGCACCAAAACTGTAGGACCATTGCCCTGGGTTTTATTTAAGTTTTAAAAAATCAGCTTCCGTACATTTTCGGTAACATGAATTGTAAAAACAAAGAGTTAGAGTTTGAATAGAAACTTCCAGGTAGCTGCCGTTTACCACCACACGTCCTCCCCTAGCCACTGAACGCTCGCCCCTCCTCGAATATCTTATCTGTTACTTTAGTAGGTACCTAAAGCAAGGTGTGTGATATTGTATCACTCCCGTCCCAATTGATCATGGACGGGAAGACCAAAATCTACGAGTACCATATTGAATCAGTTAGATTCTATCCCCGATTTCTTGAGTCTCAGTCGCTGACACGACAGCAGCGTTCGATTCACTTATGGACCATATACGATCCGTCCTGAATGACTTTTCAGGGGAGATCACAGTATTCACTGTCCAGGAGTTTCCAGCGATGGTCATCAGTCGATGACCATCGCTGAATTGCTGAAACTCCTGGGCAATGTATGTGGTCTGAAAACCGAAAAGAATGCAACTCCCGGCGAAGTAAACAAAGCTCAAGCAACAGAGCAGCGTGCCGCGCGCTGGATGAAATGTGAGCAAGAACACATTCACCTCGCCTTCTAGCACCTTCACAGGAAGTAGAGGCTTCTATGTCTGTTCTTATTAGCCCCGATAAGAGTATCGCTTTTGATAACACTGACAAAGCGAAATACAACGAGAAAACAAATAAATGCCCTCAACCAATAGACAAAACTCATCTTGATATGAGAGACGCTAAAGTTGAACGCAGAGCTTCTCTCGAACTCATCGAAGATCCTAATGGTCCTTTGTTCCCCTTTATCACAGAGGAGGTGGGGAATATTATCAAAAAACTCCAGCCCCGAAAAGACCTCGGCTCTGACGGTGTCATAAACAAGGTGTTTAAACTCTTCCCATCCCAACTCATAATACTAATGGCCGTCATCTTGAATGGTGCATTAAGGAATAACATGTTCCCCCAAGCGTGGAAAAAGGTCACTAGTATCGGTATTCCTAAACCATGCAAGTCCAAGTCAAGTTTGACACCTCCAGCTACATTTTCATCAGTCCATTCAATGTCCTCGATAAAATCTAAAGCGGCGCAGAGATTATGCTGAAGTTATGAGTGTTATTCCCAACGGTAGTTTGGTTTCCGAATCGAACAAGTCCAGCGAATCGTTGAACACCCATGCAATGGTTTCCAGCATAACGCGATGATGGACGTCTAGTTTTTTGACTCAGCGAAAGCTTTTGACAAAGTGTAACTTAATGGTTTATCATTTAAGCTATATCAACTCGGTGTGCCAGATTGTCTAGTACTCATCTTGCGAAACTTTTTGTTGAATCGTACCTTCCACTATTGACTACCAGATGGTAGCGCTCCCTCTATGCGATCGTGGGGAGATCTCGACCCATACGAGCAGGCGTTCTTCAAGGGTTCTTCATGGGTCTCCCTCTGATCACCACGTACCTATACCAATCCGATCCCTTGAGAGAAGCAAGCTCGGTGTGATCCTAGATCAGCATTTGACCTTAGCTGAGTACATAAAGCAAACTTGTACGTACGCGTGCCGCTTTCGCACAAAGCAGGCTCCACTAAATTCTGCCAACCCATAGGTATGGTCGCATTTTTAATACGCTTACTCTGTCTTCGCAGATGCAAAGCCCTACATCTCCATATATGGCAAATACTTCAAAAGCGATTCCTAAAAATCCGCGAAGCCTATCATGTCTGAAATGAGAGTTCTTTTTGATCACAAAAGGGGATTTTCAGGGGAGATCATAAAATCCCCATCATCCAGCATTTCATGAAACGCTTTCCAAGCGTTTCTTTAACACTGCTATGAGACACCACAACCCCGCCTTCTGATATTGACCGTCCACTCATTTTCGAAATTCACCGTCATTATGCTTTTTATTTTTATTATTTTTTATTATGTTTTTGGGTTTAGAAAATATTACTGTGGTTCTAAAAGTTAAATATATGGCTTGACTTTTCTAAACAATTAAAGCATTGAGCATTACATATACCGATATTTTTATTCTTCGAAAATCTCAACAAACACAAAAAAAAAAAAAAAAACGCAATAAAGACACAACTACAGACTGGCTATTTTTTTTTTTGTTGCATTTTTTTAAAACTATTGTCATGTATAGGATATTTCATTTTTTGAGAACGTTTTTCTTTGAAAACTAATCATTTTTGAACTTAAATAATACCGAGGCTAATGCTCCCACAGCATTGTTGCCATAATAAAAAATGTTCGTAAGAACAAGTTCTAACAGAATATTGTATTTTTTTTCTTTGGCCGGCACTTTTAAATTTGGACCAAAAATGTATGGACCGTGGGTGATCTCCTTTACTAAATTTAAGTAGCTGTCACAATAATGTGTTCCGCGAATAATAATAATAATAATAACTATTTTTGATATTTTTAAATGTGTTTTTTTTTGTAAGTTTTAAAAAAAAAATATTTAAAAATGTAATTTGTATGTGTATAAAATGAATAAATGAAATAATAATAAAAAGTGTAACGCGCGTGTAAAAGTGCGCCTTCAACGGTTGGGTCATGCCGGTATTGATGTACTCTTTCGGCGTACTCAAATGGACTCAAACGGAACTTGACGCCCTGGATAGGCGGGTCCGAACACTGCTGACTGCATACCGAATGCATCACCCACGATCGTCGGTGAGGAGACTGTATATCCCGCAGAAGTGTGGCGGTCGAGGTTTTTTAAATGCCAAGACCCTTCACAACCGCGAGGTATGCAGTCTCAGGGAGTATTTCCTAGCTGCCGACGTGGGTATGCATCGAGATGTAGTGGCAGTGGACAAGGGACTCACCCCGCTCTCCTTGGCTAAGGAGAACTGGCGCAAACCGGTAGTGCTTGATACTAACGATCGCAGGGAAGTATGGCAGAGCAAGGAACTTCACGGACGCTTTTTCCGGGCCCTTCACGGGCCCGATGTAGACCAATTGGCGTCCGTAGCTTGGCTGCGTTTCGGTGACCTCTTTGGGGAAACCGAAGGTTTTATCTGTGCAATTATGGACGAAGTTATCATGACGAATAACTACCGGAGATTTATTGTGAAGGACGGCACGGTTGACATCTGTCGGGCGTGTCACCGTCCGGGAGAATCAATTCGTCACATTATCTCCGGTTGTTCTCGTCTGGCTAACGGCGAGTATTTGCATAGGCACAACCTTGTAGCCAAGATTATCCATCAGCAACTTGCTTTGAAATACTCTCTTGTGGGATCGGAAGTGCCGTACTACAGGTATGAGCCCGACCCAGTTCTTGATAATGGTCATATCACGTTGTACTGGGATCGGTCCATCATCACTGACAGGACTATTGTAGCCAATAAGCCTGATATAGTGGTGGTGGACCGAAACGAGAGGCGTGCAATGATTGTTGACATATCCGTTCCGCATGACGAGAACCTCGTGAAAGTCGAGAAAGATAAACAAATCAAGTATATTGACTTGGCTCGCGAGGTTGTCGACATGTGGGAAGTGGATTCGGCGATCATTGTACCGATAGTCGTGTCGGGTAATGGCTTAATAGCCAAGAGCCTCGACCAACACCTTAGGAGGCTCTCGTTAGGCGGCTGGATCAAGGGCTTGATTCAGAAAGCGGTACTCCTGGACACGGCTCGTATTGTTAGGAGGTTCCTTTCTCTGGAGCCCTGACCGCCGGTAGCTTGGACCCTGTTCCCGATACCGGTGGGACACTATTTTTTATATTTTTAAATGTTTTCTTTTTTGTGTTTTTTTTTTAAAGAAATATTTAAAAATGTAATTTATAAGTTTATTAATGAATAAAGAGAATAATAAAAGTGTAAAATAAAATAAAATTGAAAAATTTAATGAACCCCCGACCGACGCAAAAAAAGTAATGAATAAATTAGTAAATGACTCATTCAGCCTTTTAACTTCATTACAAGAACCAAGAAATATTTTAAAGATGACCGTCACTGAGTCGGGGGACCGCTAAGTAAGGCTTATATATTATTATTAAAAAAAAAAACGGTAAAGTGCGAGTGGAACTCGCGCACGAAGGGTTCCGTACCATTGACTAGGTAAACAACAGAACAAGAACAAAATAAGCAATAAATGGCGTTTTTTTGTATGACTGCCCCATTAAATATTTATTTTATTTTAAAATTTCAACTGTCTAGCTATCGCGGTTCTTGGGCTGTATCTGCTGGGTGACAGACAGACGGACAGACAGCGAAGTCTTAGTAATAGGGTTCTTTTTTTATGGTAGGTAAAATCATCTAACGACAGATCCCGCCCTTAGGCGGAGCGGGGAATAGTGTCAGACTTACTGACTAAAAACCTACCCCGTCCCTTCGTTGCCTATCGTACCGGGGCCGAGCCTTCCTTTCATAAGCCGACCCATGACCCCAGTAGGCTTCGACCCTACCTGCCTGCAGCTAGCAGGCTGGGTCTCTACGGTTTGCTAAAAGCTACTTGAGGCGCGCGGGAACAGTACCTCTACCATGAGTTTTAAGCAATAGTATTCGTCGCTACTCGATATCGACGCCGTAAATATTTTGTATGGCAAATTTTGGTTCTGCAAGTGACCGCTAGAGGCGCTGCAAAATTTGCCATACAAAATATTTACGGCGTCGATATCGAGTAGCGACGAATACTATTGCTTAAAACTCATGGTAGAGGTACAGACTGCGCCGTCGACGACTTGGGCTCGGTCCGGTCGGTTATTAGTAATAGGGTTCCATTTTTACACTTTAGGCACGGAACCCTAAAAACTAACTAACGTACATCTGAAACTATTTGGTACTTTCTATTCGTTAAAGCTAAATAGTGACGCTCATCTTTAAAATTTTTATAAGTGCTTGTGATGAAGTTAAAAGGCTGAAGGAATAATTTATTAATTTATTTTTTACTCTTTTTGCATCGGTACTTTTATAAATTTTATTTTTATTGTCCGTCTGTCTATCTGACTCTCAAAAGTCAAAACCCTTTAACGCGGGAACGCGTAGAGGTATCGAGTTAAAATTAAAACCATAAACTCAAATCTGCAGTCCCTTGAAGCTGTGAAAAAATCAAACTACCTACTAAGAAAACGAAAAATAAAGATACGGCCATTATGTTGCAAAAAACGTATATTTCGACACTCTGAAGGAAATTAAAATTCATGGGGTACGTCCCGTTGACCTAGAACCCTGAATGAGTGATGGCAGATTCTCAAACAAAATTTTGCTAAAGCGTATAGTGATGAAAAATATATAAAAGTGTATAGATTACATTTCCAAACAATGTTGTCTCAGACATTACTATTAATAGAAACTTAGTATTAAAGATATTCCAGTTTAAAGTTTGTGAGAGTCCGTATATTATGTTTATAATACCTACGTACCTCGTTATAATTTTTTTTAATCAACGCATTTTCGAACGAACGACAAGATGTCATAATGTCATGCATGTCATAATGTTCTTTTTTTTCTATAAGGCATTAAGCTGGTTTTTTTTTTTTCGGTAGGTAAAATCATCCAATGATTTGTCATTGGATGATTTTACCTACCGAACCCCGCCCTTGGGTGGAGCGGGAAGTAGTGTCAGACTCTTACTGACTAAAAACCTACCCCGTTCCATTCTTCGCCTTGGTCCCAGGGCCCCGGGTGCCATTTTCACATACCCTTTGACCCCAGTAGGCTTCGGCCCTGTCGGGCCCCTACAGTTTGCTGACAACTCCTTGAGGCGCGCGGGAACAGTGCGCGCCGTAAACGACTTGAGCTCGGACCGGTCTGTTACCGGACGGACGGACAGCGAGCTACCCATTACCCGCCGTCCGCGAGCCCGCGCCTACGGTGGCCGGAAATCGGGATCGGAAACCCGGCGGCGGCGGCGGCGTGTACGCCGTTGCCTGATGCGGTCGGCCTCCTCCTTTGCTAGCATTACTGCTTCGCAGAAGGAGGCGACCGCCTGCCACTCCTCCTCGCTCCGGAGCATGGCTTGAACCAAACCCCGGCGCGAGAGATCGCTGCCGCCGATCGCCCGCACAAGGACACGGCGATGCTCTTCCCAAGCGGGGCACACCTCGACTGTGTGCTCCACCGTGTCCTCCGGACAAGGCATTAAGCTGGATGGCAGTTGAAATGTCTTAATGCCATGCTTTTTGCTAGTTATGTTGCTATACTCGAAATCTCTCGAAATGTTCTACGATGTCATGTGTCATTATAACCATTATATTTTAAGCACAAACAGTTATTTTTTATGTTTTGTTATCTAATGCGGAAATATATTTCGTAAGTATTTATTATCAATAAATAAATCCAAGAATATAATGTTACTTGACCAAGATTTATATTAGCGCTAAAAGTCATGAAGTCAAACCAGTAAAAAAGAAAAACTATGCCATTATTAATTTTCTATCGTAAAAAATCTAGTCAATTCAGTTACCAATTATGACGATTTCTTGCCAAACTTGAGACTGGCCAATACCTTGATTTAAAAAAAACTTTTACAATTATTTCGTTGTATTTCGTTGGTATGGTAACTTATCTTGTAGACACTTGTCTTAATAATTTCATCAACAATCTCCTCGCCGTTGTTCTTTGGCATGAAGCAAGGTATTGTAAAACACAATAGTATAGGTATATTTAATGTAATGCACAAGTATAGGAATAAATCTGAAAACTGAAAATTCTTAGTCACGTCACAAATCAATTTTTTTCTATCCGGGAAAATCTTCGAGGCTTGATCAGGAATTGAACATTTACATAAGTTAGTTTTCTACAGTCATATTGCAAGGAAAGACGGTGGCAGTCTCGAAAGTCTCATTATGACCGGTAAAATAGAAGGAAAAGGCCTCGTGGACGCAGCCCAATACGTTGGTCCGACTAGGGAGCTTACCCTTGAGTTTAATTCTGATCGGTTGACATTGGAATTGTGACGTTAGGTACTCTTGAACTCGATGTTATGGACAAATTGCGTGACCTTTTTGGGAAACTAAGTAAAATGGGGATTGGGCGTGTGGTCCCGCAATTTTAAACCAATTTGGCGCTAGCATCGAATTCAAGAGTACGAAACGTCGACCGATCGGGATTAAGCCCTCAGATCCCACCGCTCTTGACTCCACGGTGTATGAGGCCATTCACTCCACCAGAGACAGGAATAGATGGAGGAACATCATAAGAGCGAAATTGATGAAGCAGGGAGCTCACGACCCTCAGCATTGAGGCGTACAACGCAAGGAGGAGTTTGTATGGACCTCTCAGTGAGCGAATTTGACTCGCAGTTGTCTTTATAATATTTATTGAAAGGAAACTTTTATAACTTTCAGAACTACCCGTTGGTTTGGAGGAGGAGCCTGGGGCTGATGATGATGATGATGACGACGATGACGAAAAGACTACGTTGAAGAATCTTGCAAAAACACAAGTACTTGCCACCAAGAAAGAATCTAAGAAGACTACGGTTAGTTTAATATAAAATTTATCTTGTATTAAAGGGCGGGCCTACCGCGGTGCACGGAGAGGCTACGCACGTGTATAAACTTCGCTTTGTAAGAGAATGTATGTGGCTGTGTCCACTGCATCCCTCAGAGAGGCTTCGCATGAATTGACGTCATTGATACACGTGTCGCTTGCTCGAATACGCGGTTACATAGCTCAACGCTGTCGACGTGGGTCTACTGGAGTACACGAATATGATCCACGAATATGTACAGTTCGCTTATCGTAGCGCAGTTTTTATTCATACACCTTTCGTGCGCCTTGCCACGCGTTACATAGTCGTTGGTCTTCGTGTACTCCAGTGGAAACGTAGAGCCACGTTGAGCTAAAATGCGCCGCGTGCCCGTGCATAGCATGCGCCGCGGTGGGCCTGCATCTTTATTTGGAGTTGAATGCTAAAGTAGCCATAACTAGATATGAGTCCTACACATTAACTTCTTTACAAAATGAGAGACAGCCTGATTCAGTGAGATAATTCTAATGCATCCTTTATAACATTATGAATGTGAAAGGAATTACAGTCTGTCTGTTAGGGTGCCTTCAAATTAGCCGCGAAGTGCCGCGCGACAGCAGCGCGGCAGACGCGCGGCCGCCGCTCTAGAACCGCTATGTTCGAGCATCATAGTTTTATACAGTTCAGTTCAGTTTCTCGATTAGAACGATACTATTAAAACGTAAAAAGATTTTGGACAAAGAAAAGAAACCTAAGAAAAGATTGCAGTTATTTGGTTTAAGCAAACTTCATAAAGTAAAAAGCTATTGTGGCCAACATTTCAGAATCCCCTCGATAAAATCTTCAACCTGATTTTCATCATGTTTGGATTTGAACAAAAACTAAGTGCGTATCACTAGTCGACCGATGAACTGGTATTAACGCGTATTAACCGCAGCGCTGTCGCGCTGCAGCCGCGCGTTTTTATTTGTATGGATTAACAAAGACGCGCGAGAGCAGTGCAACGACAGCGCCCCTGCCGCGCTGTTATCGAGCGGGGTTGTTCGTGGCTAAATTGAAGGCGCCCTTACGCTTTCACGGTTAAACTACTGATCATTCCAATTTAGCGCACTCCTGGAAATGGTGAACTAGTTACTTTTTTATGCATCCCCATGATATCAAAAAACACAAAAATAAAATATACGTCGCGATAAATCCAATATGGCGGTCAATTTTTTAAAAGCCTGTTCTTTATAATGATTTTTCAACGTTATATTGTTTATTGTATTTCTAAATTATCAGAAAATAATATATATGTATGTCGTATGTAATATGTATGCGTTATGTAAAACTGCGATAAATTAGAGGTACAGCCGTCATGGATCAGGTTTTCTCGTAGTGAGTTCAAGGCGTAGAATTAGAATAACAATTCACTTCATACTCACTTTTATTTAATAGTACAATAAGGCAATTACAGACTTAGTGTGTATTGTGATCCGAGAAGAACCAGTGATCTGGTTAGAACAGTCCGAAATACTCGACACTTAACGTCCGCTTGAATTCAAAAAATAACCGTCACCCGTCCATAGGATTATGCTCACGTGATTCGTCAACGACGCCACAGCGTTCCCCACGCCACTACTAAGGAATAAATTGAGTGTCTTATTATCGCTAAATCAGTCGCCAATACATTAAATAATTTCTTTGGGAAAACACCAGAAATAACATTGTAGAAAGAAAGAAAGAAAATTGTCTGTATTTACATTACAAATAAATTATAAAATTTTAAATTTTAAAAAACCCCCGACAATCCTTGTCATCATTATAAAATGTATAGAACTGGTCAAGACGAATCTAATAAGCCCATAATCGACGGGTTAACATTCCAAAGTTCCATCAGCCAGCTCCCAGTTCTAGCATCGGTTCTCGACATCATGAGAAATGTATAGCACTGGTTAAAACGAATCTAATAAACCTAAACTCGATGGGCTTACTAATAAACATTTCAGAGCTACGTCTTCTACCTTCGAGCTCCATCATCAGACCCGCTCAGTAGTACTATCATGTACAATGAAAGTAAAGTAAAGTAAATACGCATTATAAGTGTTTAATATACCTACTGCAGCTAACAAGTGAGCTGATAACCTTAAACACCTGGACAGATTTTCATAAATTGTAGCTAGAGACCATCTCCAATAAATCAGCTTTCAAACAAAAAAAAACGCATCAAAATCGGTCCATTCGTTTGGGCGCTACAATGTCACGGACAGACACTCAGACAAACAGACACACAGACAGACAGGTCAAACTTATAACACCCCTCTTTTCCGTCGGGGGTTAAAAACAGAACATACACTGAGTATTACCAAAAGGGCCTCTGCTCAGCATAATGTCAAATAACACAAAGCTACCTGGTGCTAATTGTCAGCTGCAGCCCTTATTGTAACCTTCCCAGTCCAGGTCGAATCGCTAGCTAGTAATAATAATAAAAACTTTCAGGTGGCAAGTGTTAAGAAAGAAGAAATAAAAGACAACGAGAAATCCAAAGAAATAAACCAGGATGAAGACGAAGAGCGGATAGAGAAGGAGTTGGCTGAGATATACAAGGATACCGCAGGTTTGCAGACTCTTATAACACACTTGCCTTCGGCTCGTGCGAAATCCGCCTTGGTCGCAATGACAAACTTTCTGCACTTGTATCAAAATGTACTATTGCTTAACACCCTCATTATGTGACTCGGCGATTGTGACTGAGTGAACTTAGGATAAACTATCTTGAGTTCTGCGGTCCACGCGCTAGAGGAGTCACGTATCTTCCGCTATTTTGATTATATCAATGTTGGAAATCATCCGATGACTTCTCGGGTTTGTCAGACTTTTACTGACTAATACTACACCTGCATCATTTAATTGCCGTTATGCATGCTAGGACTACGGGTTTCTTTTTCAGAAATTCCCCGCGGTCCTTGTCAGCGGCCATCAACCCTGCTGGCCCCCTACAGTTTGCTGGCATCTCTTTGAGGAGCGCATGGATTACTACGCGCTGCTGATAATTAGGCTCGGTCTGATCAGTTACCGGACGGCCGGACGGCGAGCTACCCATTTCTCGATGTCCGCAAGCCCGCGGCTACTGTGGCTGGTAGTCAGGGTCGGAATCTCGGTGTCTGGCACGTGAGGCCGTCCGTTTCTTTCACCCGTGCGGCCGCCTCCTGCGCTAGCATTACTGTTTCGCAGAAGGAGGCGACCGTCTGCCATTCCTCCTCGCTTTGGACAAGGGCCTGAACTAGCGGTGCGAGAGTTCACTGCTGCCAATTGCTTCCAAGAGGACCCGGCGGTAACACTCCACCGTGTTCTCCGGGCGGTCATCACAATGGTGATACCAGATCGTTTCTTCCGCCTGGATCCAAAGCAGGAACCTCCCGAACTTGCCGTGTCCGGTGAGGACCTGCGTCATGCGGAAGGTGCTCCAGCCACTCCTCAAAGCGGAGACTTACCGCCGTGATTATGGTGCGCTCAAAATATTGCTATACTTGGCCTACGCAAGATATACGTAGATGGATACCAACAGTAATCAGCGTTAGAGAAATGTTACCTGGCATTTTCTGAACTGAACTTTTAGCGCAGTCGTTAGGATTACATTTTCTTTTGGTCACTTAACCTATGACATATTTATAAAAGCTATAATATAATTTTTGGCGCAGACTACAAGACGGACAGCGGAGAAGAGAAGGAAGCGGTTAAGCAACCTTTAACTACCGCCGACCGGACTACAGAAGAAGCAGTAAACACGTTTTCAGAAGACTCCGACAAGCCTATAGCCAGGTTTCACGACAAGTAAGTTGCTTCCGTTGCTACAAAATTGCCTTTTTCCAACTATATTGGTGTCGATTTTTAGTCCTATTGCATGCAACTTTTTTAGTGACTAAAAACCTAATGCTGTTTATTGTTTGCCTTCGTTCCAAGGCCCCGGGTTTCATTTTCACATACCACATGGCCCCAGGCTGACATCTCCTTGAGACGCGCGTGGAACGATACACGCCATCGACGACTTGGGCCCGATCCGAACGGTTACCGGACGGTCAGAGGGCGAGCTACCCATCATCCACGGGATTAAAACGATGAAGAATTAAACCGTGTATAGTATCTAAATCTTCCTCATAGATTAGTCTGTTTATTGGTGAAATCCGTTCAGTAGTATTTGAGTTTGTCGCGAACAGACACACGCAGTGTAGGGTACTTTATTTTATAATATGCAAGAGAGAATACGTTATTCTCTTCATTTCTCAATGTGGGGCCAAATCTGCAGGACTATTTCCCTGCGCTGTTACATGAATTTAGAAAATGCTATTTTCAATACACTTATTCGAAAACTGCCTCTTATCGCACTACGATTAGGTTCAACATGGCATGTTTATCACCCGCGTGCTTTTTTATTAATTTATCAAACTATTCGCTCTCTACTTATATTTAATTTCTCTTGATTTTCAACAGCTTCAAATTCCAACCGGACTATACGGATCGGGACAGCGTTGAGCAGTTCAGGACTTCCTTTGATGACGTCAACTGCTTCAACCGGCAAAAACTCAAGGGGACTGTCGCTGTAAGAATTTTCTTCCTTATCGGTGGTATCGTGCCCTTGCCGTTATTCCCGAAGCAGCAGGCGTTATTTATTCTTTCATCTCTGGTCTCTATTAACCACAATTTCAAAAAAGCTTTCTGGCTATAGCTATTAACTATTAATTAAAATTTTATGTACATGTAAAAAACACGGTAGGTACAAAGGTGAACTAATGCCTTAGTTTTAATTCATCACCATCATCGGCCTAATGGTGGTCTAAGTTATTAATAAAACTGTCAATTTTTATGTTTGCCAGTAAGGAACACGATAATAATTGGTTATCATTTTATTACTTATTATTATTGATAGAAAAAATCCAGCTTCAGCGGAAATTAGACGTATCTCAATACGCTGGATTTTTTTAAGCAAACTATTGCTTGCTGATCGATCGATCCAAAGACTCACACTCACTCTCAATCACTCACTCACACACTCACTCACACACCCACATACACACACACACACACACGCACACACTCACTCACTCTTTTCTCTTGAGGTCTTTTTTGACGAAACGATTTACACAAATAAATTATAAGTTTAATAAACTAACCACACGAAATCGTTTGCTATGAGTATAATCTAACATCTACATGACACAATTGTTTTTCTTTTTGCAGCCAGTAGCAGACCACGCTACAACTATGGCTAACAACGCATTTCGCATCATCAGCAACGGCATAATACTGATTACAGCTGTGTTATCTTACGTTTTTATATGTTCCTAATTAATACTTACAATTAATGGACGTGAGGAACTCGGTTAGCTCACATATTCCTAAATAATATTGACTGTTCTATGATTAACCAAAGGGTGTTCCTCAAGGGTAAATTGTGGGACCAAATCTATTTGATGCTTATACTTTTTGGTATTGATGCTTATGCCTCGGTACTGAGTTAGGCATAATCATAAATTTATTAAGATTGACATAAATTGTGCCCTTAAGTTGAGAGTATGACTCTTCGACCAATAAGATATCGTAGAACAAAATTTAATAATATGAGGTTTGAAGTGACTTTAAATAATTTCTGTGGTTTGGGTAGTCGGTGGGTTTCAAACTGTTGCTAATTAATGGGTTAACAGATTTTAACACATAGGTACTGTTTTTAAATATATATTCAAAAATAAATTATGTGTACTGTGTTTATGTCAAATTCTTTGTCATTTAATAAAAGTTTATTGAATAATTAAAAGGTGTTTTAATGTGTTGTAAACCATTATCATATTAATATGAAGGTATTATATTGTATATCCATACTGTTGGGGCTTCAATGAAAACTCCCGTATTCGAGGTATGGTAATATAATTGGTTTTTACAAGGTTTTTACTCTGAATTACAATTTTATAAACGGAGCGCGAGATAGTTGCAAGGATGACAAAATTTTGACACACGGAAGAAAAATGTAGGTGGACGAAAATTAATAAATCACATTCAGTACAGCGCGGGCGCCTTGCCCTTTAGAATAGCAACACAACACATACACTGCACTTCTTCATATTAAGGCAGGCGTAAACACATACTATGTCTGTATAATGGTAAGTACATATATATGAAAGAAGAAACTGACTGATTGATTATATATCAACGCACAGCTGGAAAAAATAACCCTTTCTACGTAAAAAAAAGCAATGACTGCACAATCACGTTCTAATGGTGTGTCGCTGATCAAAGGAACTGTCAAAATTTTAGCAGATTACCGCATACGTCAGATATTCATTTGTCATTATATACGAGATTACCATTCTATGCCATTTCTTTCAATAGAGTGTCAGTGGCTTATCATCGGAAAGTCATAACGAGGCCAATAGACTCATAATAGTAGATTAGGTTTTTTTTTTTTGTAAAACCTAAAAACCTTGTCAAAATCAATAATTAAGCAATCAATGATAGACCATTCTTACACTATTGTTATAGCAGACTTGAGGCCCAGGTGAGATAGTAGTCAAGTGAGAGCCTAACTACAATAAAAAAATCGAGTCACGAATATTTTTCGGAAAAATCTTCGTAATTCAATTCAGGAATTGAATTACGTATATAGGATGCGGAAGTCCGATTCGCACTTGCCCGGTTTTTCTGACCTGCCAAAAAAAAAAAAAACCTTTATAAAAGCAATTTGAAAGTTCTTTTCCCGTCAGAGTTAAGGTACGAATAGACTACAACACTATAAACGGTACACTCAGTGTATAACATTGAGTGTCTCTGTATTACTTTTTCCTTTTCTTTAATTTTAACATAATGTCTGACAGTTATAAATACTTTTTGCGGCCTATCGAAATGTCCTTTCTTTGGTATTGTTCGTCAAATCGTTGAGCTCCTTAGTAGTCCTGAGTTGAGCTACACGAATACTGACAAATGCTTGCACTGACTGGACAGGTCCATTCAGAACTGTGTGGTTCTTTCTTCAAAAGACCATCTCAGACTCCAATCTGCATGGTTTTCATATGATTTGAACATTACATGTTTGTGTATGGACTTTAAAAGAGACTTTGACCCCTGAATTTGTTTTGGTGTTTCTTCTCAGGGTAGTCAGCTAGCAAACACCGGCCTCATCTAGTTTAAACCGAAGAAAAAAAAATTGACGTGTAAACGTGTTTTTAAAAACCTATTTGCAAAAATAAATATCATTTATCATTAACACGAGTGTACACTGGTGGTCATACAGAGACACTCGATGTTTCATTTCATTTCATTTCATTTGATGTATACACTGAGTGTACCGTATAACGTAAAACAAAATAAAACATCCCATAGTATGGCTTTAGGGTCGAGGCCTAGTCTGGGGCTCTGGGGAGGTGTGAAAATCCTTACCAAGGCCCTAGATCCAAGGCAAGGAAGAAACAGGGTAGGTTTTTAGTCAGTAAGAGTCTGACACTATTTCTCTACGATTTTACCTACCATAAAAAAAAATAGCATGGCTTTACCTTGCGCATCCGAATACGCGCGGCCTTCATGGCGATGCGTCACTCATCATTCATTACTATGCATAACGCGTCGCCGCACAAATATTCGAGTCTCTAGACAAAATTTTATTCTAATGGCGAGTATGTTTTGCTCTTTTTGCGATTTTTAATATCACGTCATCGCTGATAAAATATTTGTTGTGGTTGTCTGGACTCTTAGCATCGTCACATCAGGAATCAATTGTTGCAAGATCCCCTAATTCATTAAAACGTTCGCTCTTGAACTTTGCGCTTCATTGTGCTGAGGCCTAGCCAAGTAAGGACCATTTCGTTTCGAATCTCTTTCTACAATCGGTAACGTCTTAACGTAAGTACCATTTCTATTATAAAACTGTAGGGCGTTGCGATGAACATTGTAGAAATACATTTCATTCTGTCATTTTGAAAGATATGAACTTGGCTACGAATTTTGTTGAGCTGATGTCATTATTACATTTAATTAGTTTAGTTATAATAGCATTAATGATTGTAGATTATCAATTTGACTCAGCCTGCAAGTCTTCCCTATTTTCTTCGCGTCTGTGATGATCGTTTGTCACCAGCCCCTTAGCCAAATTACAATCGTTTCGTTTTGCGTTAACGCTTGGAGTTGGCCACTCACCCAAAACCTTTCTTTGAAAAAACGAATTGGGGGCGTGGCTAACTCCAAGCGTTAACGCAACACGAAACGATTGTAACTTGATAAGGGGGGCAGGTGTGTTTGGGAAGAGGGGCCGTTCAAGTATTACGTAAGTAGGATTTTTTGCAAATATTAACCACCCCTCCTCACTCGTCAGCAAAAGTAAGCAAAACTCTCACCCCTCCCCCCTCTATACTTACGTAATTAGTCCATGACATACGAATCCGTGACTTTAAGTTTTCAATGTCATTAGATGTTTGCTGCTCTTTGATACGTATATATGTGTACACACTTACGCTCGTGAGATTTTGCAAAAATAAGCAATGCAAAGCCCTCCCCCCCGCAGTGCTTACGTAATACTTGAATGGCCCCTGACCACTAAAGCCACCCATTTTCCTACAATTGCTCTAGGCATTCTAGGGCCGAAGTGAGTCTACCAGTGTAAGGTGACCCTAAGATTACCACACGTATCACTATCAAAATTATCCTTATCTTCACCTGAGTCACTTGATAACGCTATCAAATTATCTCAGTGCCGTTTCGTACATAACATTTGAGCATTAGTATTGATTGTCGAGCCCGGTGCCGTGTGTCGTGGAAAATGGATCATCCCGCGTTTGCCGAAGCCGGTGGTAGTCCTGGCATCGAAATTTGGACTATTGAGGTATGTGCAATGATCATTTATAATAAAGTCACTAGTAATTTTTTAAATAAGGCTTTCAGTCTGACTGTTCCTATTCTATTTTATTTTTTAGCTACAAGTCCTGCATATCATTTAAGTATCTAAATAAATAAACAGATAAATAAATAGTTTTAGTAATACCGGAAAAAGGTTTATGCGCAAAGACTATATTTCGGGAGTTGATAAAGTAGGTAGTCGTGAAAATAAACATTTTTTTATCAGACTTTTTTAGAATTCCGTACGTAAAGGATAAAAACGGAATCCTATTGCTATCACTCCACAGCCCGTTTGTCTGTCGTCAGGCAAAAGACATTTTTTTTTTATGCTAGTTAAAATCATCCAATGACAAATCCCGCCCTTGGGCGGAGCAGGAAGTAGTGTCAGACTCTTACTGACTAAAAACCTACCCCGTTCCTTCGTTGTCTATCGTGCCGGGGCCGGGTATACCTTTCGGAAGCTGACCCATGACCCCAGCAGGCTTCGACCCTGCCTGCCTGCAGCTAGCAGGCTGGGCCTCTACGGTTTGCTGACAGCTCCTTGAGGCGCACGGGAACCGAACGCGCCATCGACGACTTGGGCTCGGTCCGGTCGGTTACCGGACGATCGGACAGCGTGCTACCCATTGCACGCCATCCGCAAGCCCGCGCCTACGGTGGCCGGAAATCGGGACCGCCCCGTTACCTCTGCCTGATGCGGTCGGCCTCCTCCTTTGCTAGTATTACTGCTTCGTAGAAAGAGGCGAGTGCCTGCCATTCCTCCTCACTCCGGGCCATGGCTTGAACCAAAGCCCGGCGAGAGAGATAGCTGCCGCCGATCGCCCCCACGAGGACACGGCGATGCTCCGCCCAGGCGGGGCACACCTCAACAGTATGCTCCACCGTGTCCTCCGGGTGTTCCGCACAGTGGTGACACCCGGGCGAATCCTCCGCACGAATCCGGAACAGGAACTTAGCGAACCGAAAGCCATGAGGTCTTTCCAGCCACGCCTCAAGGATGGGCACTGTCGCCTCAATTGTGGCGCGCCCCGAACGAGGTTGCGATAGTCACTGACGCCATTTCGCCATGAGATCCCGCCGGAGCTCTGTGGCTGCTATAACAACAAATACCAAAAAAAAAAACAGAATAAATAGTACATTTTGATATAAGTGGGGAAAGTTTGTCATTGCAGCCGAGGCGAAATTCACCCGAGCCGTACAGGCGAGGGTGTTATGAAGCCGAGTGCTGCAGTGACAAATCTCCACGTGTATCAAACGACGTTTTTCAATACACTTTCGAAGTAATACGATGAAAAATCCACCAATAATCTATCTTCTATCGGAAAATTACGACGCATTTTTGTTCATTTTGTACTGAAGAAAATTTTCCAAAGTTATCTAATAATTTAGTTTGGATTTGATGGCAGCAGGCTTTTTTACCTCAATCACATAATCTAGTAGCGTAGCATCTAAAGGATTCTCTTCAAATCTTCTTTTTCACAACTATCACAAATGAATAAGTTAGTTAATATTAGGTGTACTTTTTTCCCGCGCATAACCTTTGCAGGTTGAAGAAGAAGCAAAGGTATCAAACCGTATACATCCTAATATTAAAAATATAAAAATTCAAATATTTTTGAATTTATAACACAGATAATTGTTAATTTGTTGGTATTAACAAATTATTGCTTACTTAATTATATCTATTTATTTTATTCTGTTCAAAAACACAATTTCAATTTTCATTACATATTAAAACCTTAAAAATATCCGCCTCTTTGCTTTAAAAAAAAAAAAATCACTCTTGACCATGATGAAATAGGAATGAAAAAAGCCCTTGTTTTGATAAATTGAAAAAAAGCACGCGGGTGATAAACATGCCATATCGAACCTAATCGTAGTGCGATAAAAGGCAGTTTTCGAGTAACTGTATTGAAAATATATATTTGAGTTTCAACAACAAACATGATATTTTTTTTTATTATGCTGTCGGATAGTCGGTTTCGGACTATTCGGACACGATACCGTCGTAGGATCTTTCCTTTTCAACGGAGGTTAGCGAGACTACATCTTGTTCAGCGTACCTCTATAAACGGAATATGGTGGGTGTACTATGTGTTAGTGTGTGCTGTCACTTCTGTTTTTTTTTTTTGAGAGGAACACTCCTGAGTTCCTACCACGACCCGTTAACGCGATCTATTTTATGACTTAAAATGAACTGTTAAAGGGGAAGAGATGTATAGGGTGGGCCATACCTCTTTCTCGCTCGCACACTTGACATTTTAACACATTGTCATTGTAACATATTGTCATTTGTCATAATCTGTGTGATAAGATTGTCTGTGACGGACGGTTTACGTTAAGTTCCCTCCTCATTTACTATACTCTTTGGTCTGCGAAGAAATTATTTTATTTTGTACTAGATATTTATATTTATTTTACTTTTAATTCTCGCTAAATACTTTCCAGCGTTTGATGGTATAATAACAGTTTGTACGTGTTATTGGCAAAATTGTGGTGACTCTTCCACAAAGGCCATTAACAAAAGTTGCAGTTGAAGTTGAACATATGGTCATTTAATATTATTTTATTAATATTATTGTGATTTAACATAATTTGTCATTTAACTTATTGTCATTATAAAATAATGTTATCTTTCTAAATTTAATAATTTATTTCAGCAATTCGAGCCTGTAGCAATAGACAAGAAGAAGTATGGAAATTTCTATAACGGAGACTCCTATATTGTTTTAAAGGTAAGTAATTCAAGGGGAAAATTCATACTCTCTGAGTCCCCGTCTATCTCTCTATTCAAACATCAAAAATTGATGAGCTGTTTAGAAGTAAAAACGTAGAAACTGTTTAAAATATTTATTTTATCGACACTTTGCGTGACCAGAGGGCTGGCTCGTTCTTCGCCCAAAGAATTAGCATTGCCATTCAACGTGGCAATGCTGCCAGTCTTCTGGGTACATTTCCGGATGACAGCGATGTGGAGGAGTACTTCGACGCCTGAGTGTACTGTGTTTTTGTATTATATGTACATAGGTAGGTTTTAGTATAATTAGTTTAGTTAATATTTAAGGTTTTGTACATGTGTAGATATAATTTAATTAGTTATTTATGTATTTTTAATAAATTTGAGAGTTTTATTTTATATAAAACATTACGGTGCATCACAAATTAATAATAATCGATAGATGATGTAAGAGTACATTCAGTATTATTATAGACTAATCGCATTCATAACATTGTCTTCAGCAGCCTCTCCAGGGGCCCTAGTCTGCTTTTATCATAATATCGTCATTCCAATTCCAACACGATCCCTTTGTCATTTTGTTAAAAGTTGGTTATCTGTTAATTCATAATGGCCGATATTGGTCGGTCAGTAGTCTCGTAATAGAATTGTGATACAAGCTGTCTTGTAACGAATTAAAAACAATGACTGCATAATGAAGTTCTAATGGTAGGTCACTGATCAAAGGAACTGTCAAAATTTTGGCAGATTACCGCATACGTCAGACATTTATTAGTCATTATACTCATTATGTACGAGATTGCCATTTTATACCATTTTTTTCAGTGGCTGATCATTGTAACAGAGAACAGAGTAAAGGTCTATCCCCAAACATCCGTGCCGGGTCAGTGACGAGGCAACAAAGTGGCCGTGCCGACACTGAGCTTCCGTGCCCCGTCAGTGGTTTTCTGTTCACACACGTTAGTGCCATGGACCGGCTGACGCCTTTTCTTACTTCATTCCGTTTCTTTGTCCGAGTCTAAGTAGCCTAAGTGTTGTGTGGTGAAAGAGATTATGAGTGTAAAAAGTTTAAATAAAAATTTTGATACACCTTCGCAATTTAATTTTCGTCCGATTTCATTCTATATTTGGTTTTTATACTTGCGATTCATATATTTCGGATTAAACAAGTGGTACAATACAATATAAGCGTTACCATCAATAAAGTCGACAAACTTCAAGGAAAAATTATCAATACGGGCACGGCACGGCGTGGAATCGGAAGGCTCGGGTATGTTGCGTTGTCGGCACTGACACTGACGCCTCGTTGACGGCTCGGCGACGGATGTGTGTGATCGAGTTCATAGAAAGTGTATGTAACGATATTTTTAGACGTCTGTCGACACACTTTGCTGCCTCGTCACTGACCCAGCACGGATGTGTGGGGATAGACCTTTAAGAGGGTCGCATCTTTTGTTTTTTGTTTGTATGTATGAGGTTGTCAACAGCTTCACCGGACTAGCCTAGGGGGCCTTAATAAAAATTAAATACAGCCAGGGCTTATAAAACTAAACTTAAAACTAAGTGACCACACGCTAGGGGCACCCTGTGTGGAATACGGACCCGGCTTAGGGCGTCGCTGAGGGAGAGCAACAAGAGACGTACTGATTCGAACAAGGATGGGACGATTTTCTATTCGGCTCGCGTGAACGCTAGCCTTGATTCTGTCAAAGTGGTGTGACGTCACCGCTTTCAACTAATTCATGCGTTTGCAATCTTCTCTACTATTGAATTACAAAATTATAATACGCGGCATGCGTGAACCAAAAAGGCGATCGACCTTCAAAGCGCAGTAATAGATTTTTCGGTTCTCAATCGTAGCCGAGGGCAGCACGTAACCATAGCAACGAAGGCCATTTTGGTTCAACTTATTTGCCGCGTACTACACAGCCTTTCATCTTCATAATATTAGTGTCATAATGTACTAACATTCGTTTGGGTTTCCAGTCGAGTGGCCAAAGCAATTCTTCCCTGAACTATGACGCTCACTTCTGGATTGGCAGCAAGACCACTCAAGACAAGAAGGGTTCTGCTGCTATCTGGACAGTGACCTTGGACGATATGCTGGGAGGAAAGGCTGTCCACCACAGGGAAGTCCAGGGACATGAATCTAGCAAGTTCTTGGGATATTTCAAGCCTGGTAAGTTTTGTTTAGCTCTTAAAACCATAAAGGAAACATTGTGAGGAAACCAGCATGATGTAGAAATAAAAAAACGGTAATATAAAAAAACCTAAAACAAGAAAGTCGTTGTACCCGATTGCACTTAACTATATAATATTCTAAATACACGATAAATTGTAGCAGTCGAGACCCATTCTAGAAATGGAGGCTTAGTGAATTGAGAGCACATACCTATATTACATTGCAGATTACTCTAATCTACTGACTAGACTGCTGACTTTCTAAAATGGGTCCCGACTGCTATAATTTATCTTGTCACCGGCTTGCGGAAGATGAGCAATGGGCGCCAAGCACGAGTAGACAGCGCGTAATACTACACACCGTAGCATTTTGCCCGTGAAGTGAATTGCAGCTTACAACCCTTTCACGTCCCTGCTGAGAGTATGACTATGCTTACGATGAAAGTTGAGCCCTTAAGGGCCGGTTCTAGTCACTGTTTTTTTTTTTTTGTATGAACTTCTCTCGGGATTATGTCGTCTTCGCGGCCCCAAAACAACGGTTGTATTATTTTTATATAAAAAAAAAACAACAACTATTCAAGATTTTTGTTTAAAGCTTAATTTTTTTTTTTGTAACTTTCAAATAGATCCGTAACGTAATTTCGTAGATAAATACGTTCATTAGGGAGAAATCGTAAATTAGGGTCAGATTCGCGATTTATTTTTAATCGAGCCAACTAATTTATATCGTGTTTTCATTTTTGCCAAGCCCTTGGCCATATAGACAATTTTAATCAAAAAAAATTTCATGGTGTTCTCTTTTATATTTGTGGATTTCCATAGGTTTAAAAAAGGTCAAAATGAGTAGAACCGGGCCTTAACTTGCGTAGCCACGTCCACGCTAGATAGCGCTAATCTCAATATTTTAAGTTTATTTGGTTTTTAGTATAGGGAGCATTATTGAGTCAACGAAGACAAGCGAAACGAAAAAAATATAACAATTTTCTTCAATATTTGCCGTTTAAAAATAGACGTAGACGATTCTTACGTTGTTGAAACCTCTACGGTCTAAACTAAGCGTTTTGCCTCTTCGTTTATTCCGCGTACATCGAAGGACTGGGTCAATTTTCCTGTTGCGGTCTTCCCGTCCAATTATAATTTGAGTGTCTTCAAGGCTAGAGTGAATAGGCTCTTAATAAACTATTGCGCCTCACCATAAACCATTGCATCACTGCTTACCATCAGGTGGGATCGCAGTCAAGCACTAATTTATATAAATAAAAAAAAACAGACCATTACGAAATGCCTAACTCTAGATAATATAGTTGACATTTCGCGTGACACAGGATACCTAAGCATTGCCATACAGCGTGGCAATGCCGCCAGTTTTTTGGGCACATTACCAGTCGACAGCGATGTGGAAGAATTTTTAACGTCATATTTTATTGGTTTACCTCCTTCATCCCATTCATTAGTGATTTGTTCTAAAACATTTATAAATAGAGTAGGTACGAGACTACGAGTACAGATATTGAACAAACTTTCATCTCCAGCCATCAGATACCTGGAAGGTGGAAATGAGTCAGGATTCACAGAAGTGGAGACCAATGCTGGTGCTGAGAAGAGACTTCTGAGGTTGTCTGGTTGTGACAACATGAGAATTGAGGAGGTAAGAAAGAATTACAATTGTTTAAGAGACAAAATTGGTTTGGGAAAGTTACAACCCATTTTTCATGACGCCATATTCTAGCTAGAAGTTATTTCTTATAATGTAGGTATATGTCGTGGCCAGAACACTTCATAATATGGCCAAGTAAAACCGCCCAGGGGCCCAAGTCTGCTATTTTTATAAATTCGTCATTTCAACACGATTCCATTGTCATTTTGCTAAAAGTTCGTAAATTGCAAAATTCATAATGACCAATCATTGGCCGGTCAGTGGCCTTTTAGCTGTCAAAGTCAAATGTGACATTACTGCTTACTGTTTATTTAGAGCGGCCGCCGGTCGGCGGCAGTGTTTTGTTTTTAATGTGTATCATTATTGGGTGTTGGAACCAGAACGCTCCAGGGTGGAACCTTTACTGACTACACTCCTATAGTCTTACGTTTTTCCTCATAAATTCAGTTGCCTTTTGCGTTCAAGGACCACAAGTTTCCATTTCAGAAGTTTTTCTATAGTCCTAGCTGATGCATGCAAAAAAAAAATGTCAGCAAAACCGTAGGGACCCAGCAGGGTATCAACCCTGCTGGATTTCTTTGAGGCGCGCGTTGAACACTACGTGAAGTCGACAACTCGGGAGTAATGCTATGGTGATTTTTTTCTAAAAATAACAATAAAGCTGATGATTAATGCCCCCTTATCATAATTTAAATAGAGTTGATTACGTCTGTTATAATTATTATCGACAAAAACCTGCAATCAATGTAATTAGCTAGTGTCATAAATGTTTATCTAAGATTTTTTATTTTTTTTATACACTACTATTTTTTAATTATGGCAAATACTTAAAGGGCTTATTAGAAAAGCTCTTGTTATTATTTAAGTAAAGTCTCAATGCATAATATTCATAAACAGCAAAGTTATGAGCGTTTGTATATATCCCAAAATCTCACTGAATTTATGGATATATTGTGCAGTTGTGTGTTTATGAATGAAAAAATGACAATAAAAATTCAAAAACACTGCGCCTTGTATTTTCTAGTAGTAGTTGTTATGAATGATGATTCAATTATGAATTTACCAATAATGACAAATTTTCGTGGACAATTTTGTGATTTCATTTTTTGTACTTTTGACTACACAAATGTGATAAGTAACGGGTACTGATTGAGCCCCATTTTTTTGTGCACTAATTAAGAAATAGGGGTGTATACATTGATCCACACCGGGACTTTACTCCTGTATCGTGAGAGCGTTCACAAACATGTCAACACACGAGACACCCATACCCGGAGCACATTTCTGTAGTCCATATAATGTAACCGAAGATAAATGGGATCCATCTATCCCATTTATCTTCGGTTAGAACTAAGTTTTCAGTGCAGTTTTAAGCATTTTAGTTTTATTTTGAGATTCTTATTTTGCGATTCTACGCGACACCGAAATACAGCGCTATATTTGCAAGAGTTTCAGCCCTCTTTCTTTCTTCTTTCTTTAATTCTTTATTGTACACAATAACAACTAATACAATAAATGGATAACAAAGGTCATGTACAAAGGCGAGCTTAACTCAAAGTTGAGTTTTCTTCCAGCAAACCATTGAGTGATAGAGAGAGAGATTACAATAGAGAGTAGAATCCAGTGTACAATTTTAAAATTACAAATAATACGAATAAAATAATACATAAATATACCCTCGTCTCAATTCCCTTCTTTATTTTCAGGTTGAAGCTGATGCATCCTCTCTAACTACAGACCACTGCTTCATCCTGGAGGTAGACCATGACATCTTCGTGCTGGTGCCCGAGGGTGCTAAGGCGACGCAGAGAAGAAAGATCATAAGTGTCGCCAACCAGCTCAGGGATGACAACCATAATGGACGAGCTACCATTGAGATCATTGGTGAGTTCTACTTCGTGGTTAAGAAAAAAAAATTCATGGATCTAACTTCAAGGTTAAACAATGCTTACTGGGGTGGAGTTGTGGATGGGTGATCATCGGTGAGCCTTTACAATCTTGTTACGCCGTTGGTTTCATCGGCCCGACTGTTTCATCACAGTTTTTCCGAAATCAAGTAACAAACAGTACATTTTGATACAATTGCTGCTCGTGAACGGGCGCTGTCAGTTGAGACTGGTCATCTCTTAGCTGCCAGTGGTTTATTTTAATTTCTATTTATTTTTTTGCAATTATTATTTTCTTTCATTATTTATCTGCATTGTGCTCACATAATAGAAGCGACAAGAAATATGTAACCAAGATTTTATGTAACTAATAATATGATTTAAAAGAGTGTCCATGAAGTTTCTTGCATGTTCTTCTCCATAGAGATCTACGCTTTGGAACGTGCAATTTAGCTTCACTTTTTTTGAAATAGCCGACATTTTGACAAATCAAAAGCATAAATACGGTCAAATTGAGAAACCTCCTTCTTTTTGAAGTCGGTTAAAAAGTGCCTGTAATTGTGATTTCTGAATAGAGAAAGTCGCTGCTGAGGCGGCACTCGCTCGAGCTGTAAGCGAGTATGACGAAGTTGCGGGTCGCAGTGACAAATTTCCACTTCTATCAAACGACGTTTTTCAATACTCTTACAAAGACATATAAACGAGAGCTGACCTGCGACTCCTGAGGGTCGCTTTGCGCCCAGCCTGATACGTGACACGTAGGCTTAAATTAAATCAAAACAACGGAAGATAGGTGACTCCATCTAACACGTGGACCGCTAAAATTGTGCCTATATGGCACGATTTCTCATCGGCCGCGACTATCACACACATTTGGTAGCTAACGCTATTTCGCTCGCACGACAGAGCCGACTCTTGTCTCGGTCCTTGTCTATCAGTGTCTATAGGTGACAGTGATCATAGATGTGTGAGTTTCGAGTCCAGGTTTTCTGATTATGATGTTAGCGCTTAACATGTTTTCCCATATTTTATAATACCTATATCAATGCATCGATATAATAAAATTATGGCAGAGGCGTTTGCGTGCCTAAAAGCGTTCAGGCCAAGAGCGGGTTTTCAAGTAAGTGTATTAAAATAGTACATTCTGATACAAGTGGGGAAAGTTTGTCATTGCAGCCGAGGTGAAACTCACCCGAGCCGTACAAGCGAGGGTGTTATGGAGCCGAGTGATGCAGTGAAAAATCTCCACGTGTATCAAACGACGTTTTTCAATACACTTACGAAGAAATACGATGAAAAATCCACCAATAAGCGGACTTCTATCGGAAAATTACGACACATATTTGTTCATTTTGTACTGAAGAAAATTTTCCAAAGTTACCTTACAATTTAGTTTTTATTTGATGGCAGCAGGCTATCGCAAGTATTTTTTACCTCAATCACATAATCTGGCAGCGTAGCATCTAAAGGATTCTCTTCAAATCTTCTTTTTCACAACTATCACAAATGAATAAGTCAGTTAATATTAGGTGTACTTTTTTCCCGCGCATAACTTTTACTGGTTGAAGGAGAAGCAAAGACATCAAACCGTATACATCCTAATATTAAAAATGTAAAAATTCAAATATTTTTAAATTTAGAACACAGATAATAATTTGTTGGTATTAACAAATTATTGTTTATTCATATCTATTTATTATATTCTGTTGTTAAAACCTTAAAAATATCCGCCTCCATGCTTTAAAAAAAAAAAAATTACTCTTGACCGTGACGAAATAGGAATGAAAAAAGCCCTTGTTTTGATAAATTAAAAAAAAAGCACGCGGATGATAAACATGCCATATCGAACCTAATCGTAGTGCGATAAAAGGCAGTTTTCAAGTACTTAAGTGTATTGAAAAATTATTAGGTACCCATTGCAGAAAAATTAGTCATGAAGCATAGCGGATATCGTGTAGACCAACCGCTGATATCAAATCTGCTGATTTTCCTCAATATAAAGATAACATGGCTATAAAACTATTCAGGGAAAAGATAAATAATATTCTGCAGCTATTGCTATATTTCGGCGTTTCCCTTTGCGTAACAATATAATCGTTATCAAACTTATGATGAATAATTTAGATTTGGTGTTATCATGTGGATTATATTGTTCACTGACTGTAAAGATTATCTGTGTCATACTTTGATTGTTTTTTATGCAATCAGAAAGTCTGGCCTTGAAAATAAATTGTTTCGAACGCATGTAGGAACCTGTCTACAGGTATAGCGACTTTAGTTTCTGCCGAAGGTTTTTTTCACATTTGAACTCTTCTTTCATCCCCTTCATGATGTGACCAGCCATTTCAGCAAAACCCATGATTATTTCATGATAAAACATGGCTGATCATACCGTAAAATAGTTAGGTTGTCCACTGGTAGAGTCCACTGTTCCCCATGTATTCCTGTCTTCTATTACAAAACATGTATTTGTTCCAACAAAAATACGATTTGTGCCCTAAAATAACATACTCTTTTGGATGGTTAAAAATAAACCCACGATGACGATGGTTGGGTCTATGTTCGCTCACTTCGCACGCTCACTGAACCCCGCCGTCCCCTTCGAACCTAACCTGTCCGAGCCAAGGTGCCCCAAGTTCCAAAAAAGATTTTCTTTTTTATTATTTGACCGTAGTTTTAGTTGGCCAGATCATGAAGTGATTAATTCTAAGATCTAGCTACAAAACACACACACACACTATACACAAAAGTCTTATTCCAAATATTTTTTACAGATGAATTCTCATCTGATGAAGACTATGGACTGTTCTTCGAAGCTCTGGGCTCCGGATCTAAGGATGAACTTGCCAGCGACGATTCTGAGTCTGTAAGTATTGTAGGGACTGAAGCCTCTCCAGCTTCCTGAAAATGAACTTTGGACATGTAGAGACATCTATGACGTCATATTCGAACTAAGCTACAAAATCCTGCATCGCGCTATTAGTGCTGAGTCACACTCAATGAATCAATCATTTATTTTGTACACACTGGCAGCGCGGTGCGGAGAGCGGCGCGGGTGCAGGAACGCGCGTGTCTTGCTTGGCCACACTGGTAGCGGGGTGTGGGGAACGGCGGTTGCCATAACATAGCTCGAACTACTTGTAGTTTGTAGTTTGAGATCCCCGTCCCGGGCGGGTTGCTGTTACTCTTCGCACCGCACTGCCAGTTTCTCCGCGCGATTTGTATATACACCGTGAAATTTTGGTCGTTTTAATCCCATGGTTTTAAACGAGTCAATGACCTTGTAGGGAGTTGTCGGTCGTTGCGTACAAACTACCTACAGTTCATTTACCTCGATCAGCTGACGTTTACTTAAAGAAATTAATTTCGTACATGCGTAAATTAAATTGATTTAAAAAAAAAGCTTTATTTTTCATTTTTATCTTTACAAATCTATAGGGTTTCATGTACCGAATCGACCCTCCGCGGGATTAAAACAACAAAAATTTAACGGTGCATACTAGAACCCAAAATCATCTATCGGTCAGTTGCCTAGATCAAACACATTCGTCTGGCAAGAGGAAAGTAAAGTTGAAAAGATAGTATTCCCTTTTCAATGGAGGCTTGTGGCACTCTGTTCCCCATACCTCCTAAATACACAGTATTTTAACATAATGTTTTCAGCACATCTGTTTCATAGTCTATTAAAACAGTATCTCATCATCATCATCATCATCACTCCAGCCCAAAGACGTCCACTGTTAGACATAGGCCTCCCCCAAATGTCGACACAACGATCGGTCCTGTGCGTCTCGTATCGATCAGATACCCGTGACCCTCACCAACTTATCGGTCCACATTGAAGGAGGCCTTCCAACGCTGTCCAAATTCTTGTATGCGCTACGTAAATTATGCGCTCAAGGACTGCCCCCGGTTGGTGCGTAAGGCCTACCGTCTACGGACGCGTAGCTTAATAGACGCGTATTCGTCATTATATGCTTAGTTTACGCCTGCGTGAAGCGACCATACAAAACTATGAAACTATATTACTTCCATAGCATAATGTCTTACGGTATATTACTATGGGGACGGGCTGCAGACATGGAGTCTATTTTTATTCTGCAGAAAAGAGCTATCAGAGCCATATATAATCTTCGCAGGCGCGATTCTCTTAGAGAACTATTTAAGGAAATAAATATCATGACGGTCCCTTGTCAATACATTTATGAAAACATTATGTATGTTCGGAAAAATATTCATCTTTTTACTAAGATAAGTGACAGGCACAATTTTAATACTAGGAATAGGAACCAATTAGATCAACCTCGATTCAGATTGGCTAAAGTACAAAGTTCTTTTATGGGGTACTGTGTAAAATTTTATAATAAAATACCACTTGAGATTCTCCATCTCAATGAGTCAAAATTTAAAACATGCATTAAACGCACGCTATGTAGACAAGCATATTATAGATTGGATGATTACATCCTAGATAAAAATGCTTGGCTAAATGCCGGTCCTGCTCCACAGCCACAGCCACATTTGCCTACAAATTAGTTCTACATTTTATTTTATGTATTTTATTACTTTTTAATAATGGAGGAGATGCTGGGACCCTTTTTGTATCGTGGTTTTCAAAATGTTATGTCTTTCTTTTTCAATATAATATATATATATTATAATTGATTAGTTTATTTTAATGGAGCTTGTGATCAATTATTACTTTTTGTAATTGGGAACAATAAAATTGTATAATGTAGAAGCACTTTTTTTTTCTAATTTGTGAATGTGAAGTACCATGGAGCATTTTTATTTTATTAGATAACAACTTGTTTGACGTTATGAGCATGGCAGTTGAGAGTTTGTCATGCTCACTCAAATGTTTCGCTGATGGTGGCACGTGTTATTGGGTCATTCGGTTCCCTTCAAAATGGTTGAGCTGAGTGGGGCTGAGGCACGCGTCATGCTCGTGAACGGGCGCCGTCAGTTGGGACTGGTCATCTCTTAGCTGCCAGTGGCTTAATTCAATTACTATTTTTTTATTAGTTTATTGTATTTTTTTCATTATTTGTGGTTTCATTGCGTTTTAATTTTTTTTTTTTTTCTTCATTGTGCTCACATAATAGAAGCGACAATAAATTTGTAACCAAGATTATGTAACTCATAATATGATTTAAAAGAGTGTCCATGGAGTTTCTTGCACGTTCTTCTCCATAGAGATCTACGCTTTGGAACGTGCAATTTAGCTTCACTTTTTTTTTTTTGGACTGACCGACATTTTGACAATTCAAAAGTGCCTGTAATTGGTCTATTTGAAATAAACTATTCTGATTCTGATTCTGATTCTGATATGGCCTACAGTCCACGGACGCGTACTGCGTAGCTTTATAAACGCGTATTCATCATTATACGTTTGGTGTGCGCCTGCGCATATGATGTAATACGCGTCTATGAATCTACGCGTCCGTTGAAAGTCGGCCTAACTATTGCAAAAAATGCCTTTGCTTATTGGTATTTTGTTTCAGAGTTCCTACCGCGAGGACATGACCGCCGTGTACCTGTACAGAGTGGTCGTTGGAGACGAGCTCGACCTGATCTCGCTGAACAAACCGTACAAGCAGAAGCATTTGTCTTCTGATGTAAGTACTTACCTTATACTTTAACTGACTTCAAAAACGTGGATTTCTACCCATTATGTGTAATTATAACAATTAAAAGGCAAATCTTTTTTTATCTGTTTTTAGTATTTGTCCTTATAGTGGCAACAGAAATACATCATCTGTGAAAATTTCAACTGTCTAGCTATCGCGGTTCCTAAGATACAGCCAGGTGGCAGACAGACGAACAGACAGCGAAGTCTTAGAAATAGGGTCCCGTTTTTAACCTTTGGGTAGCGGAACCCTAAAACACATTAAAACATCACCGCCCGTAATCAATTTTTTGCCATTAATTCGCAGGAGGTCTACATCCTAGACACTCCCGACTCAGGAGTGTACGTGTGGATGGGTTCCGGAGTGGATGCTGACGTCAGAAAGACTTACCATGACATCTCCGACAAATATTTCGAGGCTAAGAACTATCCTTCGTGGGTAAGTATCGATTAAAAGTAAATTCTGAAATCGAGATTAATTTATCTTCTGGCGTACACGCTAAAGTCGAAATTCAACTGCAACACGTACCTTAGGCCTATAATTTTTTAACACGTTACGAGGTCTAATAGACCTCTTATATGTATTCTTTGCATTGCTGCTAAGAATAACATACGCTTCTCTACCGTGCCGAGACCGTAACTTCAATTTAGTTTAGTTTCAGAAAGAGATGAATACACTCAAATATCTAAGATGCTTTATTAAAAAATAAAGAAATGGTATATCTATTTTCATAGGGGATCACTTTGATCTCCTACCGCACTTAAGATATAAAATTTTATATGTTTTCTTTAAATTTCTTTAAAGTGAAAAATGCAGCTTTTAATTTTTTAAGCGTTATGGGGTCTAATGAGCCCATAAGCATAATCAGCCTTATAATGCTGCTGGCATTCAAGCCTCTTTTTTAAGAGAGGGAATAGGACGTAATCCACCACGCGGGCCCAGCGCGGATTGGTGGATGTTACATGTCTTCGAATTTTTGGTTCTTGGACATGCCGGTTTCTTCACGATGTTTTCCTTACCGCTTTGTGAGAGCAGTGGTGGTGGAATAAATTACACAAAGTAATGTGCCTGCCTGGGTTACTGGTACTACTGAGCCACCATTGCTCTCATAAGGCTATTACTACCATAATGATAGTTTTCATACGAGGTCTTAAACGCCCCGTAAATCTAAACCATTCAAAAATGTGTGTCGCTGATGTGTTATTTATACAAATGGTGTTATCTTATTTATCAGGTAAATGTCACTAAAGTGACCGAGGGCGCTGAGAGCTCTACGTTCAAGCAGTACTTCACGAACTGGGAGAGCATTTCTAGCAACTCAAAGATGGTCTCTGAATCTGGTAAGTACTAAGGAAAATGCAAATCCTGGGCCCACCTCCCAATAGCTATGCGTGTTACATCGTAGGTCAGAAAAAAAAAGTGAAAAAACCAACAACTTAATAAAAAAAAAATTCACTTCAATGTTTAAAAAAAAAATGGGCAAGTGCGAGTCAGACGAAAACTGTAAAGTAGTTACGTCAAAAAAAGAATTGCGATTCGGAATAATCTTCGGAAAATAATCGGTAATTGAACTATTTTCATATGTAAGTACGTAACACTCAGTGCACGAGTCCGACTCGAAGTTGCGCGGTTTTTTTTGAGTGAAGTCGGTTTTTATTTTTTTGTAAAATGTTTTTTTTTCATAGATTAGTTTGCAGGGATCCCTCAGTGCGCGATTCCAGCTCGCACTTGCCCGATTCTTTCATTTTGTGTGAAGTCGGTTATTTTTTTTTTTATTTTTTTTTTGCTTGGGTTTGTTTGTACGGAACCCTCAATGCGCGAGTTTCAAAATGTTCTCTTTATATTCCTAATGGCATTTACCCATTTGACTAACCCTGATCTAATACTCGACAGATGCTGGCTACTACTCCGAGGACGCTGAACACTCAGCGCAAGCAGCCAAGCAGATCGGGAAGAGCGCCGCCGCACGAGGCTACATGCCCGACCAGGGAGAAGGCACCCTCACCATCACCAGGTATTTAGACAGTGGCTTACAATACAAAGCATATAAGTTAAAGCAAAACAACTAAAACCCGACTACGACAAAAAAAAAAAAACGACGCAGAAAAAGTATGAAACAAGATTTTCAGGATGCTGAAATAAACAAGGTAACTGGAGAAACAAGAACAGAACAGAAAGGAAAACCGTAGTCACACGTTGTATAGGAGGCCAACCGTAAGAGTGTTTTTTTTTTATTATCATGTGGTTTTTATCACGCATGGGGTGAGTACAAGAATGTCCTCTTCATACAAATATTTATTGTAATGCGAGGAATAAGCTCGCAGGACGCGTGCAAGGCGGGGAAATCGCACATGCGTGATGAAATCCGCATGTTAATATAAATACCCTAACACTTTAACACATTACTTTTTGTCCGCTAGAGGGCGCCACATCAAGTTTTGTGACACGTCACGTAGCTTATGTTCAACACGACGGGAGAGCGACTTGTGTCGTCATGAGCCTAAAAAAATATCGGTGCATACATTTTCACACATCCGACGCCGGGCCTTCATCGTCGCGTCAGTGTCAGCGCCGACATCGTAACGCCTTTCGATTCCACGCCGTGCTGTACGGACACGTTGCTGTCCTGTCACTGACCCGGCACAGATACGTGGGGATAGACCTTAAGACGGTTCTAACGATACCTCATAGTCGAGCTCCGAAAAGTAGATTAGGAGCTATGAGGGAACAGATGAACATACTCACATACAAACATAGCCTGTCAAAATCAAAACCCTCCTTTGGCTTTGCCGTATTCAAGTAAAAAATAGTAACAGATATTTGAGTCTCAAAAGTGCGGCACAGTGAGCGGGGGGCAGCACGTAACCATAGCAACGACGGCCGTTTTAGTTTAACTTATTTACCGCCTACTATAACAGGTTTTCGGGTCTCAATCGAAGCGGGGCCAAGCAAATGTTTCAACTTATTTGCCGAGTCTATAAGTAGTCCTAAAGGGAACCTGTATCAAATATTTTAGACTCTAGGCCTAATCCTAACCTCTGGTCTCGTCAGGATATCATCAGGCGAGCAAGAGGAGTTATCTTCCGACTGGTCCGTGCTCTACCAGAGTGACGTGTACGTTGTCAAATACGAGTACACCAACGATAGCGGAGCTGACGCCGTCATTATTTACTACTGGATTGTAAGTAGTATGCCTTTTTAGGGTTTCGTCCGCAAAGTGTAAAAACTGGGCTAGTGCGAGTTGGACTCGCGCTCTGAGGGTTCCATACATAAATACATAAATATGAAAACAGTAAATTCCCGAATCAAGTTTCGAAGATATTTCCGAATCGCAAAAAAAAGTGTTTTTTTTTTTGAGACGTAACAACTTTACTGTTTTCAGATTGATTCCTATATTTGTGCTATAAGACCTTGCTTCATGTCAAATTTCACGATTCTAATTCAACGGGAAGTATCCTATGAATTCTGATTCCTTTGACAGTGTCGAAATATGCGTTTATTGTGACATAAACGGCCGTATCTTTTTTTACATTAACTCAGAAGTTTGATTTTTTTACAGCTTCAAGGGACAGACTTCATTATATGGTTTTAATTTCAACTCGATACCTCCACGCGTTCCTAAGACAAAGGGTCTTGACAGACAGACGGACAACAAAGTGATCCTATTAGGGTTCCGGTTTCCTTTTGAGGTACGGAACCCGAAAAAAACTTTGAGTTGTCCTTCGAGTTTGAAGGCTGCGGAAACTCAAACAATCTTACCGCACTAGCTTGATGTTACATCATGTTCTCAGGGTTCTGAAGCCAGTGCCGATGACAAGCAGGCAGCGTTGGAGCTGGTCTCCCAGATCGAGGACGAGCTGGAGGGAACTCCCACCGTCGTGAAGATTCCTCAAGGCAAGGAGAACAAGCATTTCCTGACCATCTTCAAAGGTAAGACCATGATAAAAAATAATAATTTTAATTTATTCACTCAGACAACTTAAGGTCCATGAGATAGTTACAAAAAGACCACTCCTGCCTAACCAACACCTACATGAAGTTATTCATCATAGTACCATCAAATTTGTCTGATAACATCCTCAAAAGGCCATTGGAGCTTGACCACGTTCTTTCTAGCAGCGACGCCATCTTTTTTCTCAACATTGCATGGAAGTCCAGAATTTGCGCTTGAGCAAACATGCTAGATGCACTACAGAACCGCGGCAGCCCCAATAGCATTCTGAAGCAATGCAAAGAGTTAGTATAAAGAATTGATGATTGAATTAAGGGTGAGACTCTAGACATATAAACAATAGTCATAGGCTTAGATTCAATCAAGACCTCTACCGCGTGGACCGCTGAAATTGTGCCTATATGGCACGATTTCACATCGGTCGCGACGATCACACACAATCGGTGGCTAACGCTATTTCGCTCGCACGACAGCGCCGGCTCTTATCTCTGTCCTTGTCTATCAGTGACTACATGTAGTGTAGATGTGTGAGTTTCGAGTCCAGGTTTTCTGATTGTGATGTTAGCACGTAACATATCTACCCTTAGCATTAGCCTTATAATGTTCCCACTGTTGAAATCCACCACGCGGGCGCAGTGCGGGTTGGTGAATGTCACATGTCTTCTAATTTTTGGTTCTATGACATGCCGGTTTCCTCACGAGGTTTTACTTCACCGTTTTGAGAGCAGTGGTGATGAAATAAATTACACATAGTAATGCGTCCGGCTGGGTTTGAACCCGCGACCTACAACTCGTAATTCGGGGCCTTTACCACTCGGCCACCACGCTCTCCCCTTGTATCTCCCCTGTATCTTCCCTTATAATATATCAATGGCTATAGGACGAAACTAGCACTAACTTTTTCAAGGACTTCGTTCATGATAATAGTTTCATAAAAACTTTAACACCCCCGCGAACACCCCTAATCGTATTTTGAGGGTAGTTATGAAAAACCAATAATGACAGTGTTTATAATTAATTTTGATTAGAAATTGTGCTCACTTAAAAGATTATTAACCAATAAACCTTTTACAAAAAAAAATACGTTTCTATAATAGTTTGGTCTCTTCTTTATTTAACACCGACTACCGAAATTGAAAGTTATTTTGCACTTTTTTGGTGGTTTTTGAAGTCGGTTGTAATTTTTTTGTAAAAAGTTTTTATTTCACACTTTTTAGTAGTACCTTCCGCCATTCGGTTCCATCATCAAATCATCATGACAAATCTAATAATACCAAACAAGATACACTGATTTATTACAAAGTTCCGACTCTTACCTACCTTCCGTCATCATCATCAGATCAGTTCTATGTACCCCCTCCCCTTTTTCCTTTAGTCAGCCACCGACTACATGTATAAACAAAGCAATTTTACGACATGTCTGCTCAGGTTTTTTGAAGAGTTTCGTCCTATATCTTCGAAATTTATCATCAGATCAAAAAGATATTTTTATGGGACCTTTTCGGAAGTATAATCTTTCAATCAAAAGAAAAAAAAATGAAATCGGTCCACAATTGACCGAGATATCGGTGAACATACATAAAAAAAAAACATACAGCCGAACATAGAACCTCCTCCTTTTCGAAGTCGGTTAAAAAGGGATAAAGCTGTTCCTTCTCGAGCAGCTTGAACTCCTCACTTCTCTCATATTTCTAAATTAACTCCCTCACTGTGCTCGGGGATTTGTTATGTAAATCTCTCACTAACGTTCGGGATTAAAACTTAGCAACCTTCGTTTCGTTCGGAATTCAACATGCCGCCCGCGACTTAACGACACTGCTTTGACCCCTGGTCACATAATCTACTATTAATCAGTATAGTATAAGTACATTTAAAAGAGACGCAGCATTGAATTCTCTATTTCAGGTAGTCTGGTCACCATGTTTGGAAGTAAGGACAACCCTGAGAATTCTAAAGGATCATACGAAGACGACAATATTCGTCTATTCAGAGTAAGTACAATTAAACAAACAGAGGCCCAACCACAAGCTCTTAAGAGCGGCCAACCCAAGATACATTTTCATACAACCGCTCAAAACGTAATTAGGATGTGTATAACACATCTTTCTCCAGCGGGCTCGCGGACGTCGGGCAATAGGTAGCTCGCTGTCCGTACGTCCGGTAACAGACCGGTCCGAGCTCAAGTCGTTTACGGCGCGCACTGTTCCCGCGCGCCTCAAGGAGTTGTCAGCAAACTGTAGGGGCCCACGAGGGCCGAAGCCTACTAGGGCCAAAGTTTATGTAAAAATGAAACCCGGGGCCCCGGGGCGAAGGCAATGAAAGGAGCAGGGTAGGTTTTTAGTCAGTAAGAGTCTGACACCATCTCCCGCCCATCCAAGGGCGGGATTTGTCGTTTGATGATTTTACCTTCCATAAAAAAAAAACTTCTTTCTCCAGATATTTTGGATACACAGATATCTTGTGGATATTATCTAGGCTTCTATAGAAATCAAAACATAAATTTGTGTAAAAGTAATCCAGTAAAGACCTCTAAAATACTGCTAATTTACGTGAACTTTCGCCCTCCATAATGTACTCGTATATTAAAAATATAAAAAGGTACTTCATACTACTTAATCGAGATTCTAAATGATGAAAATTTTATCAAAAACTTTTAAGGGTTTTAAAAAAAGCCCGTATTTCCTGGAACACGTTTTGTAAAATAATAACGTAAATCACGGAATTACCGAATGCCAACAGAGTTTTCAGGCGTTACCTTCTCTTTTTTCGCGTTGCCTTTTTTACAGACATTGGATTGTGTTAGATGAAGCAACAAGCTTTTAAACCAGCTTACTATTAACGATATCTTCGTAATCTGCTAATTCATAATGATATATCATTGATCGGTCAATGGTCTCGTAATAAAATTGTAGTAGAATGACAATATCGAGCTTATTAAAGGCAATGACTGCACAATGACGGTCTAATGGTAGATCATTGATCAAAGGAACTGTCAAAATATTAGCAGATTACCGCATACGTTAGTCATTCATTTGTACGAGATTACCATTCTATGTCACTTCTTTCAATGGAGTGTTAGTGGTTGACCATTGCAAAGTCATAATGACGCCATTATATTAAAAATAGTAGATTACCTAACTTGTCAACCATGAAACTGTTTTTTGTCGCGAGGAAAATCATGCAATGACATCTCCGCTCCGTTGGGCGGGGCGGGAGATAGTGTCAGAATTTTACTGACTAAAAAACTAATCCTGTTCCTTCTTTGCTTTCGTTTTAGGTCCCTGATGTTCACTTTCACATTACTCATGGCCCCAGTAGGCTTTACCCCGCTGGGCCCCTAAGTTTTGATGGCAACTCCTTAAAGTTCGCGTGGTACACTATGCTCCGTCGACGACTTGGGCTCGGTCCGGACGGTTACCGCCGTTACCGGACAGTCGAACAGCGAGCTACCCATTGCTCGCCTTCCGCAAGTAGGTGGATTGTAAAAAGCTATGTTCTTTTCTTTTCATAATTAATTTCTATATCCAGGTGGAAGGCACAGAAGTAGGCGTGGACATCAGAGTGACGCAGGTGCCAGAGACAGCCGACAGTCTGGAAGATGATGACGTCTATGTCCTGGAGACTAAGGATATCGTGTACATCTGGATTGGCAAAGTAAGAACATATAAAGAGTGAATAAGACTCAGGTTATGTATTCGGAGATCGAACGTTTGTGTGTGCGTATATTTAATTTTTATTACAAAACAGATAACCGTAAAATATGGAAGGAGAACAGAGTTTCAAAGAATGATGTGAATGACAGATGACACTGACAGTCGATTTTGACATTCGTTGTCATTGAATGTTGACATTACATAAAATAATGTTGCCATCGTAATAAACTTTACTGTTTAAACCAAGTAAATAATAATGATAATATAATTATTTAAAAAAAAGTATCATAAATAACAATCAATATAATAATAAACAATTGATTATTCATTCCAACTTTCACCTATCGATTCCCTCCAAAAAGGCTTGACAGATTTTTTAAGAAATTTTTATACACATTCGTCTCCATTCTCACCCTCCATTGTATTTTTTTTTTTTGGTAATTTAAATGGCAAAACAACGTTCATCGAGTCACTTAGTAACGATATGTTTTTAGGAATCGAACGATACCGAGAAGGAGACTGTCGCCAGTGTCGTGGAGAAGGTCGTTAAAGACAAGGAAATTACCACCATTGAGCAGGGAGAGGAACCCGACGAGTTCTGGGAAGCTTTAGGTAGATCTAACTTCATTTTGATAAGTGTGCCGTTCCAATATGAACCATATTTATACTCAAAACAGAACGTATCATATTGTATGGAAAAAATCTAGCTTTTTCTTGAGCAAGTGCCTCATCTCTTATCCAAGTTTGATGACCCCGCTCAGAGGCCTCCTTGAGCATATGCTGTGTAGAAACCTGGGCCTCAAGTCTGCTATTACAATAGTGTCAGAATCGTCTATCATTGATTTCATCATAGTTGATTTTGACAAGTTTGGCAATCTACTAATATAATGGCGTCATTATGACTTTCCAATAGTCAATCACAAACACCTTTGAAAGAAATGGTAATCTCGTACATAATGACAAATGAATTTCTGACTTATGGGGTAATCTGCTAAACTTTTGTCAGTTCCTTTGATTAGTGACTTACCATTAGATTTGTCTGAATACGACAAAGTCATTCTACCACCATTCGTTTACGAGATCACCATTATGATTTAGCAGATTAAGAACTTTTACTAAAATGACAAAGCGATTGTGTTGGAATGACAAATTTACAAAAATAGCAGACTTGGGCCCCAGGTCGCTTTCGTAATGGTAGCAATTTGCCTAGGTTATAGCTATCAGGAAACACAGACTCTGGCAGAGAATTCCACTTCTTAGCTGTTCTCATAATGAATGTGTTACCAAAATGCTTTTTGTTCTTATGAGTGGTATTCTACCATGTCCCGTTGGCGCAACGCCGTATGTAGTGGTCCGATGATGGAACGGACTTGATGGAGGTATTTTGGAGGTATGCGGAACAGAGAGTAAAGTCCACTAACCTCCATTGAAAAGGGAGGATCCTCCGACCAGACGGGTACGTGTTATGTCTGGTGGGCAATAGCCCACCAGACATACCACCCGGGCAATAGCCCGATAGATGATTCCAGATTGTTCTATATGTTCAAATCACACGGAGAATGTAACTTGCGCGATGCTTGATTAGTTCATTTGTGACGACATAGATGTCGCTACAGAATTAAATCGTGTATTTCCAATGCACAATTTAATTCCGCCGATGATGGTGATAATGACCTATGCTAATATCTCTCGATCCTGCCAGGTGGAGCCCCCGAAGAGAAAGAAGACCCTTCAGGCTGGAGGAACGCCGTGAACAGGAAGATTAACACCCCTCGCACTCTGACCGCTGTAACGGTTAGCGTGACCAGGAAGATCAAGTTTGAGGACTTGGGTGACGAATTTACGCAGGAGGTAATTTGGTCACAATAATGTGTATTTCTATTGTTGCTATAACTACAAAATAATAAAATTAATAGAGGGGGCATACAAGAACCGTTATTTTGTCGATGGAACCCTTCGTGCGCAAATCCGAGTCGCACTTTACCAGTTTTCCTCTTCTCGTGCAAGACTAAATTTCTCGGGAATTCACGCTTCTAGAAATCTAATTTGAGGTCTACTTTTTAGGGTTACCCTAAGGGTAAAAATGGGACCCTATTGCTATCACTCCGCTGTCCGTCTGTCCGTCACCAAGCATACGGAACCGATGATAGCTAAACAGTTGAAATTTTCACAAATGATGTATTTCTGTTGCCGCTATAACAAAAAATACAAAACAGAATAAAATAAATATTCCAGTGTGCCTCCCATAAAACAAACAGGACTTCTTTGCCGATTTCTGCTCGATATTAATATTCTAGAACCCTTCGTACAGGAGTTCGACTCGCACTTGACCAGTATTTTTCGTTTCGTGCAATGCTTTTCCCGAATATTCTCGCTTTGAGAAGTCTAAAGAAACATAGTTATTCTAATTTTAATTTTCACTTTAGTTTTAAATAATCGGTTATAGAGCAGTGATGACCGAGTGGTAACGGCCCTGAATTACGAGTTGTAGGTCGCGGGTCAAACCCAGGTAGGCACATATTACTTTGTGTTATTTATTTCATCATTACTGCTCTCAAAACTGTGAAGGAAAACATCGTGAGGAATCCGGCATGTACTAGAATAAAAAAATCGAAGACATGTGACATCCACCAATCTGCACTGGGCCCGCGTGGTGGACTAGCGAGGAGGCCTGAGTCCTAGCAGTGTGAACATTAAAATGCTAATAATGCTAATGCTATGCTAAATAATCGGTTGTGTTCACAGGATCTGTCTGACGATGGTATCTACGTGCTGGACACCGGCGAGGAGCTCTACGTCTGGCAAGGGAAGCACATCCCCGAGAGAGTCAAGATGGCTAAGAGCGATATCGTCAAGGTAAAGCTTGCCTCTCGTTTAAACGGCCTGGACTACTGAGTTAGGGCGTTTACTCGGCTGTAGGATAGTGTAACCCCATCGTGGAAGTTCTTGCCGGGATTTTTTCGATTAAAGTGTATTCTCTATCTGTTTAGGTAGTTAACTAAACGTAAACAATCTTGATATGTCTTTTTTTTATTCGTTTATGAGACATTCAAAGATTCTTCTTCTTCCTGCCCTTGTCCCATATTACTTGGGGTCGGCGCAACACGTTTTTTTCTTCCACTCTATCCTGTCAGCCGTCACACTATCACTAACTTCCTTTTCTTTCATATCACTCCTCACACAATCCATCCATCTCTTCTTCGGCCTCCCTCTTCCTCTCCATCCATCTACTTGTAAACTCAGAACTCTTTTAGTAACATGTGTTTCATCCCTCCTCTTCACATGCCCATACCAAGACAAACGATTTCCTTTCAACTTTTCAGTCACTGGCGCCACTTTCAAACTTCCTCTAATATACTCATTTCTCACTTTATCCATTCTCGTCACACCACACATCCATCTCAACATTCTCATCTCCGCTACATGCAGTCTTTTTTCATCCATCTTTTTCACAGCCCAACATTCTGATCCATACAGTATGACAGGTCTTATCACGGACTTGTAAATTTTACCCTTCAACTTGAGTGGCATCCGTGGGTCACAAGTTGTTCCCGTGACCTGTCGCCATTTCATCCATCCGGCGTTGATCCGATGTGTTACGTCTCGGTCTACCTCACCATCTCCTTGAACGAGCGACCCGAGGTACCGAAAGTCGGAGCAGATTGGTATGGGCGTTCCGGCGAGAGCTAAGGGCACAGGACCGGAAAGACCGCCGAAATCGCAGAACAAGTACTCCGTTTTGGTTCTACTTAATTTCAGGCCAACACTCTCCAGTCTGTGCAACCACACCTCCAATCTATTCTGGACCTCTAGGCCACTCTCGGCAACCAGCACAATGTCATCGGCGAAAAGCATACACCAGGGAGCCTCTTCCTGAATGTCCGACGTCAGAGCGTCCATTATCATCAGGAAGAGGTAAGGGCTGAGTGCCGACCCTTGGTGTAAGCCGACAGCCACATTGAAGTTGCTAGTGGTGCCCACTGTAGACCGAACTTGGGTACGGCATCGACTGTACATCGCTCGGATCAACTGCACATACTTCCCAGGCACACCTTTCTCTTTAAGGGCCCACCACAGAACCTCACGAGGTACCCGGTCGTATGCCTTTTCGAGGTCAACGAATACCATGTGCAAGTTTTTATGCGCACCTCTGTATTTCTCGCACAGCTGGCGTATAGCGAAAATGGCATCCGTTGAACCTCGACCAGGCATAAAACCGAATTGGTTCTGTGAAATTTCACTCTCTTCTCTCAACCTCCTTTCAATAACTTTCTCCCAGGCTTTCATGGTATGTGACATTAGCTTTATTCCTCTATAATTGTTGCACTCAAGAACATCACCTTTGTTTTTAAAGATGGGCACCAAAGAACTGTTGCACCAATCATCAGGTATGGCTTCTTCCCGCAACAACTTATTGAAGAACAAAGCTAACCACATCCATCCATCCACTCGCAATAACTTCCACACTTCAACTGGAATTCCATCGGGACCAATGGCCTTACCATTTTTCATACCATTTACTGCTATTCTGACTTCATCCATACTAACCATTCTCACTAACCCTACATTCACTGGTTTACCCTCTAAAGACCCACTCCAATTATTTTCCTCGTTCATCAGTCTTTCAAAATAGTCCTTCCACCTGTCCTTGATTTCTTCATCATCCGATAGGACCATTCCAGCTTCATTCCTTACACATCTTATCTGACAAACATCCCTCGTCCTTCTCTCTCTTATTCTAGCAAGCCGGTACAGCTCTTTTTGGCCTGCATGAGACATTCAAAGATTATTATTTAAATTTAGTTAATTACTAGTACGGCCGACGGATCTTGGCGCATCTGAAGTTAGGCTCTGCGAACTTTAGCGCTCAAAACAAGCGTGCCAAATAAATGTTTTATAAAAATAAATGCCAATAACATCAATGACAACTGCTATTGGCATTTATTTTTTCAAACCATTTATTTTTTTACAAATGCACAAGCGCTGAAGTTCGCAGAGCCTAACATCAGACGCGCCAAGATCCGTCAGCCTTAGTGTACCTTACATCGGTTTAGGTAAATAGAGAATAGTAAAAAAATTTAGATAAGTGACATATTTAGACAATTTTTAGATTAAGTACATTTAGTACAAAAAATGAAGTATAGTGTTTGTTATTCACAAATTGATTCTTAGTGAAAAGCGTGCGAAGAGGCTATTTGGCGATCGAGATTTGGTTAAGTTACAAAGCCAGACGTAGGCTAGCCAGCCTTTAGATGTGCTTTAGAGGATGCATTTTGAAGAGTATACACGGGAATTACGAGAGAGACTTGATTCCGCCATCTCCTTTCTACCATTTCTACCATCAGACAACCCGAAGTACGGGGAGTATCTATTCACCCTTACGTGGTTGACCTCTACGGTCGAGACTAAGCGTTTCACCTCGTCTTTTATATCTCGTGTACATTGAAAGATTGAAACAATTTACCTGCTGCAGTTTGTGTCTTCAAAGCTAGAGTGAATAAGTTAATTCTTAGCATCAGGTGGGATCGCAGTCAAGCTCTAGTTTATATATATTTATGTTTTCTTTTTTTTTTTCTATCGTGACAGGAATACATTGAAGACGATGGTTTAGACCGCACAGTGGACACAGCTCTAGTAGTGTTCGTGAAGCAGGGGGAGGAGCCCAGCGTCTTCAAGAAACTCTTCGCCGAATGGGACAATAATATGTGGGCCGTAAGTATAGCCTCATAAGGTCGAGAATCCTACAATAGACATTTAGTTTCCAGCTATGTAGAAAGCAATAATATGATGACGCTCAACGCTCAATCTACGTGACTGCAACGTTGCCGTGTCTCGCAATTTGCCCCTAACATTTCACGTGACGTAGAACATGTTATTGGACAATTTCACAACGTTACACGTCAGGTTAGCGCCCTATAACAAACATTTTTAACAATAAGTCATATAAAAAACGGTAATTTAAAAAACTAAAAAACCCGACTGCTTTTCTGAGCATTCATGAAAAAGCTTTTCTTTTTTTTAGTTTTATTTTATTACGATATCACTTTCAAAGTAATTACGAATCTAATAAAGACACCTCTCAAACTAAAATCCATCGAGCCGTTCAGGTCGCAGAGCGTGCCAAACATTTGAAATTGGCGCTAATAATCCGCCATATTGTTTTTTTTTTTATTTTGATATACCCTGCAGTGTCACTCTCACATTAAATACGAATCTAACGACACCTCTCAAGCTAAAAATCATCGAGTCGTTCAGGCTGCAGAGCGTGCCAAACAATTATACATACATACATACATACTCTCGAAAAACATAACCCTCCTTCTGGCGCAGTCGGGTAAAAAGATAGCCAGACTGTCTAGATTATCCATACAGTGTGTGTTGCCAGTGATGACATATGGTACTGAAACATGGTCGCGCACAATGGGCCTCATCAGAAGGCTTACAGTCACCCAAAGGGCAATGGAAAGGGCTATGCTCGGAGTTTCCTTGCGTGATCGCTTCAGGAATGAGAATATCCGCAAGAGAACCAAGGTCGCCGACATAGCCCGAAGAATCGCTAAACTACAGTGGCAGTGGGCAGAGCACATTGCTCGTAAAACGAATGGCCGATGGGGCCGAAAGGTTTTAGAGTGGCGACCGCGCACCGGAAAACGTAGTGTTGGAAGGCCTCCCACAAGGTGTACCGACCTGGTGAGAGTCGCCGAATGCGGTGGATGCGAGACGCACAGGACCGTTCGTTGTGGCGGCACTTGGGGGAGGCCTATGTCCAACAGTAGACGACCTTCGGCTGAAGTAATAATAATAATGTTTATTTAAATACTTTTACAAAGAAATACATCAAACTTATGAATACTTATTAGTATTATGTTCTAAAAAGATTGTCTTATTTATCTAATTATATGAAAACTAGTTAAATTTATACATGTTTATAATGACCTAAGAATGGTGTGTTTGTACTGCCATTACAACTTGTAGCGATCTGCCTGAACTAGATGAATAAAACCTGTTTCAGGCCATCACCAGACTAAGCAATCAGTTTATTTTTGGTCCACAATTAATTAAATATTAAAGAATTCTTATACAAATACCGGTTACAAAAAAGAATCACCAATTTAATATCTATAAAATTATTGAAGTAATTCTAGAAGTATATAATAATAATAATATATTCCACAACTATCACACAACACCGTCTAGTCCCAAGCTAAGCATAGCTTGTGTTATGGGTACCAGACAGCTGATATACATACTTATATATTTATAAATACATACATATTATAGATAAATTACACCCAGACACAGAACAAATGATCGTGCTCATCACACAAACATTTGTCCTGGGTGGGAATCAAACCCCACGACCTCCGGCATAGCAGTCATGGCCACTAACCACTAAACCAACAGGCCAGTCAATCAGAAGTATTAAGAAATGATGTTGACTGTATAGAAAGTGGGCCTCAATAAGAGTATTTAAGGCTGTGGATAACTTCTTACGAATTTTAAGCCCGTCTGGGGCCCTGCGGTACCGTGTTGATATAGTGGTTTCTACACCCCTGCACAACTAGTAAATATGGGTGACCTTACCCTATTTGAAATACTGGCGTGATTTTACGTTATTAATGTTTATTTATCTTTACAGAACCAGGTATCCTATGAAGATATCAAGAATGAAACAAAGGAGAAGAATTCTAAGTGAAAATGAAACAAAATTATATTTTTTATTTATACATTTTTATTATTCACATTATTTGACATTTTACTATATTACGCTTTGGAAATATAAACTTATAATATATACATACCTGATGTTTTATTTACAATAACGTCAGTGTAGTTCATGTTAAGAAGATAGTAAGTCATTGTTATCAATCAGCTCAGTCATGCCCTTTGATCACATCTGATGGAAGGCAATGGATCATTTCATTACAATCAGTTTTCATATTTACAATCAAAATTTCTTACAGATAATCGCTTTGTATTCCAACATGTCAACCATCTTACTAAAACATGTAACCAACATGTCATAACTGTGTGCCGCTATGGCCCACGTACAATGGTCCGTAGAGGACTGAGTGCGGAAACCATACTCAGAAGATAGATAGACTGTGTGCTCACTCTACACACAGTTATGACATCAAAATATGGCTTTATGTTGCGTTCCTGTTACCACTATAACAACAATTGTTAAAAGGAGAATAAATAAATATTCAAGGGGACTCCCATACAACAGACATGATTTTTTGCCATTTTTATACATAAAAGTATTGAACCTTTCATACGCCAGTCAGACTAACACTTTTTTTTTAATTTTTATCTTGCAATCGGTTTGACGAACCATTAGCAGATTTTTGTGAGAATTGGTAGATGCTAAGGTTCATTCTTCCAGCGAAAAATCTGCCTTCTAAATATTTTTTTTACTTTGCTACTTAACAAAGTTCCAAATGTGGTGGCATTTTAGCCTTTTCGTTGTTGCTGGTTAACTAACTACTAACACTTGTCTGGATTTTTTATTTTAACTGTTTGGACATCCAGTACATACATCATGCTGCAGCAATACACTGATTGATAATCTGCACGAGGTTTTTATTCTCTAATGCAGCAGCAATCCTCTCTTTATCAGCTAGTTGTTTGTTGACCGCATGCTCTGATACGTGGGAGCCTTCCGATACTTCAACTGTTACTTTGAAACGGCTGGGTAGAGCTCGCAGGAGTTGAACACGAATTGATAGACCTGGAATGAGAAGAGACAGGATTTAGGCCTACTGCCCATGGGCACATAACTTAATAAATCAAAGACGCATATTCGTTACTATAATTTTTTTTTAATACACTTGGCAAAGTATGTCAACGAAGTAGCAAGATTGTGCCGCCATGTCGTTGCCGCTTCATCAACAAGGTTTCAAGGTTTTGTATGTAAGCTACACCAAGCATATAATGGTGAATACGCGTCTACGAAACTATGCGTCCATGGACAGTAAGCTTTAGTTTGATAAATTCATAATTTGAGGTTGTTGAACGGTTTGCAGAAGATTACAGATGTATGTGTTGGGCTGGTGTTTGCTGTAGACTGTTTAGTAAAACTTTTATATGAGGTAAAATTAAATTACTTTTTCTGTTTTTAATAAAAATTATTTAAACTGTCGCAATACATAATCCAGGTAAAATGTTTCTTAAAAAAGTTAGCCCTTCGTCACTGCTACTGCAACTCTGCCCCAGTGAAGACAAGGAGCGACATAGTCCTTTTACAAGTATAGAAGCTCTTAAAACCTGCCTATCAAAGTAGCCATGCTGCAGTGAGGAATAGTCGGCGTAAAGTTGACAAACACAGTATTATCCTTATTATCCACTCTTATATTACTCTCCTCCACCACTCGCAGCTCTTCCAACGTCAAAGGGTGCTCAGGATCGTTGATATTGCGAATTAAATCGAATATCTCACGTTCATCGAACAAATCCTCTACGTCCTCATCAAAATCCGTTGCAGTCTTTTCCCGCTCAGATTCTTTGTCGTATATATTGGGATTAACGTTGTCGGCTACGGATTTCGTCATTTTAGGTGGTTTTTTGGGGAAACAAAGTGAAAATCGTGAAAATACAGAAAATAAAGCTACGCAGTCGCAGTCTGTCAACACAGGTGGTTATGTTATGACATTAATTTATTCGTTCAAGAATAACTGTATTTATTTAAGTTCGCAAGGATGCAGATGGTCGTATGGTTGAAAAAGGTTTCTTTTTTATAGCAGTTTATGCTCCAAAACTTTATTAAATAGAAGTTATACTACATCAGTATTTTCTCAAGTAATCTTATAATAAACTACTGTATGTCGTAGACTGAAAAGCACAAAATTGACTTAGTAAACAAATGTAACAATTTTTAAACGAAACTTCAACTGATCCTTTCTGCGTTTCAAAACATTTTCTTTCACCTTTTGCTATTTCAAACATAAAACTATCTTCTTACTCTTTTTTTACTGTACTAGTGGATTAAGTATGCTATCTCACTCCTCCTAAAGTAGGTTACATGAGCTGAAACACGCTATCTGACAGTTCAATCAAGATCAATATTTCAAGCGAAGTGATTTCCTTCCTCCGTGTTTTTCAAATAAAATAGTTTGTGAGGGGCGTATCATATCCTACAGAACTTCAGAGGAACACAGGACATGTAAGTACACTTATTTAATACAGCTATAACACCACAACATTTGGTGAAACACCCCTTTTATCAGTTAGAAAGTTGTTTTATCTAAATATGTTTATAACTATTTGTTTTCGGATTAGAATTTGTCATTGCGATGGTTAGTGGCCTTTTATAGAATACGATAAACTACTGGAAATATATAGGAAGTAGGTATGATTAGTTTAGAGTACTATTTTTTTAGTTTTCCTATTGAAATTGTAAAGGGTGGGTGCGAAAGGGTAGTTTATGACGTAATTCGCCCCAGGTTTTGAATTCTAGACGTATCCTTTAGTTATACTGTTTAAAATAACTCTGAAAACACTGGTTCAATAAGTTTATCAGTTTTTCCTAGTTAAACACAATCTACATATTTAAAATTTTAGGAAAACCTCAGGATCATCCTGGTTTAGTTGTTTCTAGAATTGCAGTTGATTCTGAACTAAATGTACCTACTTGGTATAATCATGACATGATGGATTTTCGTCCTCTTCTTCTCAGAGACAGAAGAAGCCTGTATCCCAGCTCTTGGAAAATAATTATATTGTTTTATGTTAAATGATTAGTCAGGTAAATGGTATATATTATAAGAATAAGACATAAGCATAATTAGCCTTATAATGTTCCCTCTGCTGGGAGTCAGGCCTCCTCTCCATCGCAGCCCCAGTGCGGTTTAATGGATGATGCTACTCTTCAAATTTTTGGTTCTGGGACATGCCAGGTGTACTCTTATAGGATCGCTTCGTTGTCTGTCTGTCAAGACCCTTTATCTCGACTATAACACATGGAGGAATCGAGTTGAAATTGGTTACAGCCCCAACCAAATTCCGGTGTTCGTACACCTATTTGTGTCTCTAATTACGGTTTTCAAAAGATTAAAACCACATATTCAAGTCTGCAGTCCCTTGAAGTTGTAAAAAAAAACAATTTTTGTAATTGTAGGAAAAAATAAATATATCCACTTATATTGCAAAAAACCTATGAATTTTGATTCTCAAGAGAATCAAAATTCATAGGATACTTCCTGTTGACCAGAATCCTGAAATTTGACACGAAGCAATCTAAAAGCAGTAAATTTATTGTTGCGTAACAAAAATTTATTGTTACGTAGCAAAAATTTTCGAAGCTCATTGAACTAGTTATAGAGGTATACTTACCCAGTTTTTTCTAAACTTACATCTACTGCTCATAAATTAATAACTAAACTAACACAAGGCATTTTTATAAGGAGGCTCCACCTACTAATATTAAACTATTAGGTTCAGAAATAAAGATTTTGTAAAGATTTTTGTAAACACATTGTCAAATGCACATGCCAATGTTTACGTAAGCATGGAAGGGTGGGCACTTTGCTTCTCCCTCCCCGGGCTTAATACATATTTGCAATAATTTGCAATGCGCTGTCCGCTGTTCCGCACTTCAATTGAGACCTTTTACTGCGCATCGAAGGTCAAGATTTAACTTAGGTATATGCTGCGTACTATTAATACCTAGTTATTGGCAAAACTAGCATGATAAAGCGAGAATAACTTGGCGTCATTGTAACTTTTATTTTTTGTTTTCCTTGCGTGATCGAATCAGGAATGAGGATATCTGCAGAAGAACCAAGGTTACCGACATAGCACGAAGAATCGCCAAACTTAAGTGGCAATGGGCAGGCCACATTGCTAGCAGAACGGATGGCCGTTGGGTCCGGAAGGTTCTGGAATGCCGACCGCGTACCTGAAGACGTAGTGTTGGAAGGCCTCCTACAAGGTAGACCGATGACCTTGGAAAGGTTGTGGCTATCCGGTGGATGCAAGACGCACAGGACTGTTCATTGTGGCGACACTTGTGGGAGGCCTATCTCCAACAGTGGATGTCTTTTGGCTGAAATGATGATGAACTTTTATTCAGCTCACAAATACCTATCCAACAATATATAATATCACACACACTATCACACAACGTCGTCTAGTCCCAAGCTAAGCAAAGCTTGTGTTATGGGTACTAGACAACTGATAAACATACTTTTATATTTCTAAATACATACATATTATAGATAAATTACACCCAGACACAGCACAAATGATCGTGCTCATCACACAAACATTTGTCCTGGGTGGGAATCGAAACCACGACCTCCGGCATAGCAGTCAGGGCCACTAACCACTAGACCAACAAGCCAGTCCAGTCAATATAATATACATAGCTATTGGAAGGTGGGGCCAAACTTCATAGAAATAATGGCATCATCCTTTTGCACAAGGTTTTCTGCACAAGAAAGGTTTCCTTTTACTACGAAGGCATATCCCTAAGGGGCCATTCAAGTATTACGTAAGCACTATAGGGGGTGGGGGCCTTTGCTTTACTTTTTTTGATGACATGGGGCTGGGGAGGTGATTACATCAGCAGTACTTGTAACTTTTGCTCATTAAATTAACTGATAACGAAACCAGAGCCTATTGAAAAATCCATATAGGTACAAAAATTAACTGATTACGTAATCATGGGAGGGACAGGGGTGAGAACTTTGCTTACTTTTGCTGGCGAGGGGGGAGGGGGGTTTAATATTTGAAAAAATCTGCTTACGTAATACTTGTACGGGCCCCTAAAGGGATGAAACGTTTGTATGGAGAAACCTACTTTAATGCAGGCGAAGCTGATGGCAGAAACTCTATACATATATGCAAATCTAAGATACATATTCTAATCTCTGTTCCACAGAGCAGCATGGCTTCAGACCCGTGGATCGTGCAGCCGCACGAGCAAGCCAAGTTTGCGGAACACTTCAGGAACCTGGGCCCCGTCAATGGACATCTCACCGGGGAACAGGCCAAGCGGTTCATGCTACAGGTTTGTTGATGTGTTGACTTATTGCCAAGTTTTGGTTAATACTTACCTGACTTTACAACAAAAATGTATTCAGGGGACTTATAGTAAGCGGCAAATAAATTGAACCATTTGCTATGTTTGCACGTGGCCCCCACATCGATTGGGACCCTAAAATCGGCTACTGTGCAGTCTAGGTCGACCGTCATTGTGGTTCGAATTGTGTGACGAGGATTGTAACTGATTGTGGGGGTGGTTCAACTTATTTGCCGTGTATTATACCATGACATGCTAAAATGTCAATTGTTCGAGCAAGAATGAGGGATAAAGCTATACACCCTATCTCATTCCTTTAGCAATTCAGTTTAGGCCGTCAAATGGATGCTAAGACCTCGGGGACCTTTTTAAGAAAAAGATTGATCTAATATCATCCTACAATTTTCTATCACTATACTCCATTTGTTTAGATACTTAACTCAAAGTAAACAATCTTTTAATGTCTTTTGATTTTTTTTTTAATCATATAAAAGACATACAAAGATTGTTTAAAATTAATTAATTACCTAACATCGGTTTAGGTAAGTAACTAATAATAAACATTTTAGATAAAAATTTTAGACAATCTTTACATTACAGATGTGGGTTTTTCAGTTAAATACTTTTATTCCAGTCTCAGCTGCCGCCTCCGATTTTGGGACAAATCTGGTCCTTGGCTGACACAAATGCTGATGGCAAACTGGATCTCAGAGAGTTCTCCATAGCTTGTAAGGTAAGTTCCTTCTGATAGGGGCCATTCAAGTATTAAGTAAGCGCTACAGGGGGGCCTTTGCATATTTTGGATGACATGGAAGAAGCATGGTCTGCATGGTGATTTAGTTTTTTTAAGAGAACTATGTCGATTTTTGAAAAACACACGAAAACGAGCAGACATGCATCACTGAGCAGCAAATATCCAATGTCATTGAAAATTTAAAGTCATGGATTTGTGTGTCATGGAATTGGTGACTGATAATTTGAATTGGTATGCCAAAATAAAAGTTGTTTTTTTACTTTCTCTACTTCTAAGCCTATTCCTTATATTTAGACTTGTAACCTTTGCTCATAACGAAACCAGAGTACATTGAAAAATGCATGCAGGTACCAATGTTTTCGTAAATACGAGTATGGGGAGAGGCGTTTTTTTTTATGGTAGGTAAAATAAAAACCTACCCCGTTCCTTCGTTGCCTATAGTGCCGGGGCTGAGCGTTCCTCTCAGAAAACGGCCCTTGACCCCAGCAGGCTTCGACCCTGCCTGCCTAATGGGGAGGGGGGGTGAGAGGTTTGCTTACTTTTGCTTAAGGGGGGGGTTAATATTTGCCAAAAATCTGCTTAAGGACGCGTTTACAAAACTGACCAAATAAAGCAGTTTTTCGGTACATTTTGCAGCAGAATTAAACTGAACTAAACGTAAATAATAATTTCCACAGATAGATTACTCCTTCATCTTGAAATGACATTATTTTTTTATTTGAAAAATTTGGTTTATAACACTGTAATAAATCATTTCCCGTACCTCTTCACACAAAATTGAAGATTTCGTATTGAGTTCAGGAACATTTTTCTTCCGTTTGATAAAAGATTTTGTTTATTTAAAAATATATTATGTAAGGAGACATAATCAACTAAAAAATACGTTAAAAAAAAACTACCAAAATGTTCTAATTAGTCTCAGAAAAAAATCAAATCAATTTTAGTTTTTCAACAAATTTAGCTCTATCGCGCGAATCTTAATGCATTGAACATAAGGGTTATTTTGCTAGTCACTGTCTTGAATTATTGCATAAGAATTGAAATAAAAATTTTAGTCTGCGCTCGGCCGCCGTCGTGAGTGGACACTGTGTCGCTTGTAAGCAGAAATTCGTGTGGAATAAGATCGCTGTACGAATACAAAATATTTGATAAACCTAATTTGATACTTCACGTGTTTTGTGCTGACTAAAGACTATCAATAAGATTTATTTAGTTTCTTTTATTTTTTCTTGAATAAAACATTTCAATTCGAACTTGATGGAGCGACCTGAAGGTATACCACCAAGATTGCTGATGGAACTAATAAACGAGTAGAGCTAGGTGTACCGAGTTTGGGCTCGTTTTGTTAGTTATGATGAGACCTTACCTTAGGACTTGATGGAGCGACCTGAAGGTATACCTCCAAGACTGCTACTGGAACTAATAAACGAGTAGAGCTAGGTGTACCGAGTTTGGGCTCGTTGTATTAGTTATGATGAGACCTTACCTTAGGACTTGATGGAGCGACCTGGAGGTATACCTCCAAGATTGCTACTGGACCTAATAAACGAGTAGAGCAAGGTTTACCGAGTTTGGGGTCGTTGTGTTAGTTATGATGAGTTTACCTTAGGACTTGATGGAACGACCTGAAGGTATACCTCCAAGATTGCTGATGGAACTAATAAACGAGTAGAGCTAGGTGTACCGAGTTTGGGCTCGTTGTATTAGTTATGATGAGACCTTACCTTAGGACTTGATGGAGCGACCTGGAGGTATACCTCCAAGATTGCTACTGGAACTAATAAACGAGTAGAGCTAAGAGTACCGAGTTTGGGCTCGTTGTTATAGTTATGATGAGACCTTACATTAGGACTTGAAGTGACCTGAAGGTATACCTCCAAGACTGCTACTGGAACTAATAAACGAGTAGAGCTAAGAGTACCGAGTTTGGGCTCGTTGTTATAGTTATGATGAGACCTTACCTTAGGACTTGAAGTGACCTGAAGGTATACCTCCAAGACTGCTACTGGAACTAATAAACGAGTAGAGCTAAGAGTACCGAGTTTGGGCTCGTTGTTATAGTTATGATGAGACCTTACCTTAGGACTTGAAGTGACCTGAAGGTATACCTCCAAGACTGCTACTGGAACTAATAAAAGAGTAGAGCTAAGAGTACCGAGTTTGGGCTCGTTGTTATAGTTATGATGAGACCTTACCTTAGGACTTGATGGAGCGACCTGAAGGTATACCTCCAAGACTGCTACTGGAACTAATAAAAGAGTAGAGCTAAGAGTACCGAGTTTGTTCTCGTTGTTATAGTTATGATGAGACCTTACCTTAGGACTTGATGGAGCGACCTGGAGGTATACCTCCAAGATTGCTACTGGAACTAATAAACGAGTAGAGCTAAGAGTACCGAGTTTGGGCTCGTTGTTATAGTTATGATGAGACCTTACCTTAGGACTTGAAGTGACCTGAAGGTATACCTCCAAGACTGCTACTGGAACTAATAAAAGAGTAGAGCTAAGAGTACCGAGTTTGGGCTCGTTGTTATAGTTATGATGAGACCTTACCTTAGGACTTGATGGAGCGACCTGAAGGTATACCTCCAAGACTGCTACTGTAACTAATAAACGATTAGAGCTAGGTGTACCGAGTTTGGGCTTGTTGTATTAGTTATGATGAGACCTTACCTTAGGACTTGATGGAGCGACCTGTAGGTATACCTCCAAGATTGCTACTGGAACTAATAAACGAGTAGAGCAAGGTTTACCGAGTTTGGGCTCGTTGTGTTAGTTATGATGAGACTTTATCTTAGGACTTGATGGAGCGACCTGAAGGTATACCTCCAAGACTGCTACTGGAACTAATAAACGAGTAGAGCTAAGAGTACCGAGTTTGGGCTCGTTGTGTTAGTTATGATGAGACCTTACCTTAAGACTTGAAGCGACCTGAAGGTATACCTCCAAGACTGCTACTGGAACTAATAAAAGAGTAGAGCTAAGAGTACCGAGTTTGGGCTCGTTGTGTTAGTTATGATGAGACCTTACCTTAGGACTTGATGGAGCGACCTGAAGGTATACCTCCAAGACTTCTACTGGAACTAATAAAAGAGTAGAGCTAAGAGCACCTAGTTTGGGCTCGTTGTGTTAGTTATGATGAGACCTTACCTTAGGACTTGCTGGAGCGACCTGAAGGTATACCTCCAAAACTACTACTAAGAATTGATTAAGATTTTTTTATTTATTAAATAGGGTTAGTTCTGCTTACCTGCTTCTTATTTTTGTTAGTGTTTATTCATTGCATCATTATCTTGCTTTGTACAGCATTCTAATTGCGCAGTGATATACTAGGAATGTTGTCAATCGATTCCAGCTGGACAGTTCAACAACATCTATAGAGTTGACAATGTATAAAACATTTTATCATCATCATTTCCACCCAAAGACTGTTGGACATAGGCCTCCTCCAAATGTCGCCATAATGAACGGTCCTGTGCGACTCGCACTCTAATTTCTCTTCTTCTAATTACGCTTATTGTTTTGATCGCCATTTTGCGAAGCGAGATAGATAGAGCTCACGTCATTTATAATCGTAAACATTCGGCGGCTAACGCGATTTCACTCGCTCGACAACGCCAGCTCTTAGTCCTTGTCTATCAGTGAATATACGTTTGCGACTGTGTCGACACTGATCATAGATGTGTGAGTTTCGAGTCCAGGTTTTCTGATTGCGATGTTAGTGCGTAACGTATCTTCTCTTATAATATATCAATGGGATAAACAAATAAATAAATACATGGTACACACGGCGACATGGTACACAGGTACATTACCAGTATAACATTCCCTCGCTTTGTAAGTAATTCCCGTACAGTGAGAGATGCGCTTAGATTGCTTACCAACCAATCACTGTTCAATGGTAACTACTGTTTTTTACTATTTCACAATAAAAAAAAATGAATACAAATCACCGTAGGTAAGTTTAAAAAAAATACATTTCTAAAATATAAATAATAGTAGGCTCAAGGATCAAGCCGTGTCAGTTCACTCATAATTTCGCCGCTTCGCGCTAGTCGCTGTGTGTGTGAGCCGTGCACGTGTAGTAGTAAGTCGAAATACCTAGAATTGAAGCGCGCAAATTCGTAAATACGTCCTTAAGTAATACTTGAACTGCACCCAAACAAAAAATATTTGGGCAAGTGTGAGCCGAAGGACTCTTCGTCTAATAATAAATATTTATAACTTTTAAATATAAGTCCCCAAAAAATCGTACTTTAAGGTTAAAGACTACGTTGAAGACACGCTTGTTTGGCATTGACTGTTCCTGCACATGTGGCTTCCCCGGTAGCTAATTAAACTGGTACCTTTATTTTCAGATAATCAACTTGAAGCTGCATAACATAGAAGTGCCGAAAGTCTTGCCACCCTCACTACTCGCCTCCCTCAGTCCTACCGGTGAGTATTTCGAAAAAGTTTCATGTTCATTAAACCTCATTTCGAAGGAGATAGAAATCTTACGCTACCCTACGTTTGACCGTGAATTTTTCAAAATATTAAAAATAATAAGGTTTCTTGGAGCGAAGAAATCTCATATCGCGAGTAATAGTCTAAGATTAAAATATGTGAAGCCACATTAGCAATGTTAATTGAATCTATAACCTTAAAATGAGATTTTCAATAAGAAGTGGTTTGCCGGTTGAAGGGAATAGGGGCCATTCAAGTATTACGTTAGCACTAAATGGGGTGGAGGGGTCTTTGCTTTGTTTATTTTTGGTGACATGGGGGTTGCAGGGTCTGGATGGTGATTACGTCAGCAGTTTTTTTTTTTAAGAGAACAATCATGATGTTCCAAAATCATATGAAAGTAAGTAGATACACATCACTGAGCAATGTTTACGTAAGCATGGAGGAGAGGGGTGAGATATTTGCTATACTTGAATGGCCCCATAGACACTCGTTACACAAGCTAGTTTATTGATAAACTGATTATTTTATCGCAATACTATTAGCATACTAACTTAAATATTTGTTTCCACAGCCACCCAAAAGCCCCAATTCGCAGCCCCCGCCCCCGCGCCAATCAAGCCCCCAATCCCACCCATGCCATCCATCCCCCCACAACCCCAGCCATTAATCTCGGGCCTGACATCCACCACCAGCAACCATTCCCTGCTGGGCGACTTGGTAGGTCCACCTATGTCTGCCCAACCGCCTCTAATACCACCTTTAGCTGCTCCAACGAAACCCATGATACCTAATGTACCAGATTTGATATCTGGAGTGAAGCCAGTTTTGCCATTGACTTCCCAGGCTTTGGTTAACACGCAACCGCCATTGTTAACCGGCCCGGCTTTGGTTTCATCTCAACCACCTTTAATTGGGACCCAGCCAATGGTTTCATCACAAACTTTGATAACACAGCCAATCATTTCGTCTCAACCTTTAATCGGGTCTCAGTCTATGGTTGCTGGTCAAACTCAACCACCGCTGATACCTTCCCAGCCTCTCATGAACCCTCTGATAGGCCAGCAACCGCCTCTGATTCCAAACCTGAATAGCCAGCCGTTGATTCCGCCTATTTTGCCCCCGACTCAGACTAGGTCGTTTACGTCCCCTACTGAGTCTTCCCAAACGTCGATTGCGCCTCAACCGGTTTCTGGCCAGTCTCCGTTGACCTCTCAGCCGGTGACGGGTGGTTCGGGCATGGGGTCATTGATCAACAGTCCTCCGTCTGGACTCAATAATGTTGGAGGTGTCGCCAGTCAACCGGTTACTTCGACTCCGCTCGCTGCTATGAAGAGTGATAGCATGTCTAAACCAGGTAAGTCTTTGTTTATTAATTCTAAAGAAATATTTGAATTTAATAAACAGCAAAAATCATAAAACTGTTAAAAGAAAGAAAGTAAATCGTTCATGCGTTTGTGTTTTTGGTTTTTTTTATTTTGTGGTAATACTCTATGGTAATGTGGCTTACACTAATTGCTAATATGGCCAAGTATACTGTGTACAAATATGGCCAAATATACTGTCTATAAATATGGCCAAATATACTGTCTATAAATATGGCCAAGTATACTGTGTACAAATATGGCCAAGTATACTGTGTACAAATATGGCCAAGCATACTGTGTACAAATTACCCCGTGTACACTGGCTAATTATGGTATACTAGAGTAATATGACCTACGCTAGCTAATATTACTGCTATATGGTAATATGGTATACACTGACAGTTATTGTTGGTAGTATGGCCTACACGGGCTAATGCCTACCTGAGGTAAATTTACTAACACGGGTTAATGTTGCTGTTTTTAGCCTTAGGCCGCCTCATTCCAAAACGCGATCTAAAATAGTTCCGGGACTATTACTAGTTTTAATTGGCATTAAACCTAACAATAGTCCCGGAAATACATTTAGATCGCTTTTAATTGGTATTAAATTTAGTAATATTTCCTAAAACTACATTTAGATAGCGTTTATTTGGGTTTAAACCTAGTAATAGTCCCGGAACTATTTTTAGATCCCGTTTTGGAATAAGGCAGAGGGGGTTTTTAATATCATGTGGATTTGCTTCACATGCAGAAAATTGCAAAAGGCAAGAAATCGCGTCCCGCTTGCCTGTTGCACGCATTACAACACCTAAATACTTGTATGAAAAGATCATTTGCGGAGGTTACGCAGGCGGAGCAAATCCGCATGCTTGATAATCCGTACGATCTAATCATGAAGCCAAAACTAGTCAGAATAGTCAAAATACTCAATAAATAAATGTGGATAATAAACATTAATTTTAAGAAACTAAATGATATTTTGTTCTACAGGATCATTGGTGACAAGCCCCACTGAAATGCCGATGGGGGTCATGAGCCCTCCTACTACCGTCGAATGGGGGATACCACAACCGCAGAAACTCAAGTAAGTTATCACGTCATCAGCCTTATACTATTTTTTTACCCGAGTACGGCAAAGCCAAAGGAGGGTTACGATTTTGACAGGCTATGTATGTATATGAGTATTCTGTTCCCTCAAAGCTCCTAATCTACTTATCGGAACTTGGTATATAAGGTATCGTTAGAACCGTCTTAATTGTCCGCTGAACATGGGCTACGTGACTTGTCACAAAACTCGATATGGCGCCCTCTAGCGGCCAAAAAGTAATGTGTAAAAAAATAAAAATGAAGTAAATACGCCGTGTTTGGCATCATTTGAAAGGGATTTACTTGTACATTTCCAAAATATTGTTCAAATTTAAAGTTACGCCCTCTAGCGGACAAAAAGTAACGTTTCAAAAATAAAAATGAGATAAATACGCCCTGTTGGGTTTCATTTTAATGGGATTCATTACCATATGCCGTTATTTGGGATCGTCATCCGCCAGACAATCTAAGCTGGTACCTTAACAGATTCTATCTCTTCTGACAGGTACACCCAGCTGTTCAACGCCACCGACCGCGCCAAGACGGGCGCAGTGTCGGGCGCGCAGGCGAGGTCCATCATGTTACAATCGCGACTCGCACAGCAAGCGTTGGCGCAAATATGGGCCCTGGCGGACTTGGACTCTGATGGGAAACTGGGTAAGTTGTAGGCATGGGTAACTCCGGACACATCTATATCTTCGGATATACACCACTATTTTTTAATTAGTGCAAATACTTAAAGGACTTACTAGAAAAGGTGTTGTTATTATTTAAGTAAAGTCTCAATAAACGTAGTCGTTTGTTTATATCCCAAAATCTCACTCAATTTATGGAAACATTGTATAGGTTATTGTTTATGAATGAAAGAATGTCAATAAAAATGGAAAAACACTGCGCTTAGTATTTTCTAGTAGTAGTTATTATGAATAATTGATTTAATTATGAATTTACCAAATGACAAATTTTTGTGGACAATTTTGGGATTTCGTTTTTTTTTTATATGATCAGTAACGGGTACTGATTGAGCCCCATTTTTTTGTGCACTAATAAAAAAATAGGGGTGTATATCCCGGACATATATCCACTCCTTCCCTTTCATAAAAATTAATATATCCTATATCCGAGTAACTCCGACCCACTCCGACCGAAACGGAACTGAATGACGGCACCAAGCCGTGTGTTTATGAAGCAAGAAAGCGCTGTAGAAAAATAAACGTAATTGACGACTTTAAAGCGATGGAGTAGCTTTTGAGACAGTAAAAAGAAAAGTGTTTCCGCTTGAAATCAAAGAGTTTTCTGTTATTGTTTATACTTTTTACAATAATATTTGCAACTTTTGAGCGATAATTACGTGTTTATTCGACATATGTGATTTATTCGTTTTGAATTACAATGGAATTATTTGGAATGCCTCATTCCGTGGGTCTATTTAAATGTCGGAACTATCTATCCCAGACCCAAACATATCCTCGCTCCTCCACTCCTTATGGAGTTACTTCACTCCCGGATATATTAAGCGGATATGGATATATTAACCGGATCTATATCTTTACTTGGAATGATACACTACATATCCAATCTATTATCGGACATAGTTAGCCTATGCCTAGTAAGTTGTATGAATAAATAAATAATAATTTACTTGTCAGATCAAATCCATATTGTTAGTAAAGACTTACAAACTTTACGATCAGCGGTTTAGGCTGTGCGTTGATACGTCATTGATTCAGGACAAAGCATAAAAGTATTTTATAAGAAAAAAAGGTCATTAGTCTCTCGTTTCGGAGAAGTTCAATTATAAACACTGTCTGCCTTATTCCAAAACGCGATGTAAAATAGTTCCGGGACTATTACTAGTTTTAACTGGCATTAAACCTAATAATAGTCCCGGAAATACATTTAGATCGATTTTAATTGATATTAAATTTAGTAATAATCCCGAAAACTATATTTAGAAAGCGTTTAATCGGTATTAAACCTAGTAATAGAACTAGGAACTATTTTAGATCACGTTTTGTAATAAAGGGGTGTGAGTCTGTGATATGAGATTTTTTATATACCACTTCATGGTATAAAACAAAGTCGCTTCCGGCTGTCTGTCCCTATGCTTAGATCTTTAAAAATACGCAACGGATTTTGATGCGGTTTTTTTTTATAGATAGAATGATTGAAGAGGAAGGTTTATATGTATATCAACATTGCACCCGTGTGAAGCTGGGGCGGGTCGCTAGTTAGGTATAAAAATAAATATACTTTCTGTTTGTCCCGCAGGCTGTGAGGAGTTCGTGCTGGCCATGTACTTGTGCGAGAAGGCGACGCAAGGGGAGCCCGTGCCCGCCAAGCTGCCGCCGGAACTGATACCGCCTACCTTCAGGTAATATATTCAGACTGCTTTACAGATTCATCTCACACACACAGCTCATCACATGTTTTGTGATTTTTAATTCTCAGAAATGTATAAATAAAAAAATAAGGAAAAATATATCTGAATGATAAATGATATTTATTTTGTAAATAGGTTTTTTACAAACATTTTTACATGTCAATTTTTTTTTTTTTTTTTGTCAGTTTATGCTAGATGAGGCCGGTGTTTCCTAGCTGACTGCCCTGAGAAGAAACACCGAAACAAACTCAGGGGTCAAAGTCTCTTTTAAAAGTCCATACAGCAAACATGTAATGGTCAAATCATATGAGAACCATGCAGACTCGTGTCTGAGATGGTCTTTTGAACTCAGGATAGTCTTACTAATCCAAAATGTTTCCCCTCCAGACGCGACTCAATCACGTCGAACACAAGCAACAAGTCGTATGAAGAGAGGCGGAGGGAGAACATGGCTCGAGGCCAGGCGGAGCTGGAGAGGAGGAGGTCGCAGCTAGCTGACGCGCAGATGAAGGAGAAGGTAAGCTCATCATATACAGGTCACTAATGGAGGTTTCGGCGGAATGAGGAATGTTGAACACCAGCTCCTGCCAGGTTTCTCCATACAAACTTCCATTCTCCTCCTTCTGCGAAGCAGTAATGCTAGCAAAGGAGGAGGCCGACTGCATCAGGCAACGGCGTACACGCCGCCGCCGCCGCCGGGTTTCCGATCCCGATTTCCGGCCACCGCAGGCGCGGGCTCGCGGACGGCGGGCAATGGGTAGCTCGCTGTCCGTACGTCCGGTAACAGACCGCTCCGAGCTCAAGTCGTTTACGGCGCGCACTGTTCCCGCGCGCCTCAAGGAGTTGTCAACAAACTGTAGGGGCCCAGCAGGACCGAAACCTACTGGGGCCCAAAGGTTATGTGAAAATGAAACCCGGGGCCCTGGAACGAAGTAAGAGTCTGACACTATCTTTCGCCCCACCCAAGGTCGGGACTTGTCATTTGATGATTTTACCAACCAAAAAAAAAAATACAAACTTCCAAACCCCGTTTTACCCCCTTAGGGGTGGGAAAAAAAACGTAAAATGCGTTCTTAGCACATGTCTACACCCTATAAGGAACCTATCAGCCAAATTTTACTGGGTCTAGGAATGTCAAATTTTGCACAAGGTTTTTTTTTATAATATAGACAGAGGATTTCCCAAAATTCACCCCTGAGGGTTTTTTTATGGTAGGTTCGATCATCCAATGACAAATCCCGCCCTTGGGTGGGGCGGGAAATAGTGTCAGACTCTTACTGACTAGAAACCTACCCCGTTTCTTCGCTGCCTATCATACCGGGCCTGAGCCTTCTTTTCAGAAGGTGGCCCTTGGACCCAGTTGGCTTCGATCCTGCCTGCCTGCAACTAGCAGGCTAGGCCTCTGGGGTTTCCTGACAGCTCCTTGAGGCGCGCGGGAACAGAACGCGCCGTCGACGACTTGGGCTCGGTCTGGTCGGTTACCGGACGGCCGGACAGCGAACTACCCATTGCTTGCCGTGAAGGGTTGTAACGGGGGTCCAAAGGTTGTGATAAATCAATTCATGCGGGTGCAGCCGCTGACAGAAGCTAGTCTATCTATATAGGGTGACTGGTAATTAGTGAACGATACTTAAACACGTGATTGTAGTCATGATAACAAACCACTTTTACTATGGGACCAAACCTGACATCGAAAAAAAATCTAAATCTTCTGGAGGCTTACTCTCGAGTTTAATTCCGATCGGTTGACATTGTAATTGCGATGTTAATCACTCTTGAATTCGATGCTAGCGCCAAATTGGTTTAAAATTGCGTGACCACACGCCAAGTCCAATCCCCATTTTTACTTAGTTTCCCAAAAAGGTCACGCAATTTGGCCCTAGCATCGAATTCAAGAGCTGATGAAAGCTGACTTGATACATTAATAAAACAAAATAAAATTAAAAAAATAACGTACTTTTTTTTAAACTCGAATTAATTTACGCATGTACGAATTTAATTTCTTTTAGTAAACGTCAGCTGAGCGAAGCCATTGAACTGTAGGTAGTTAGTACGTAACAACCGACAATTACCTACAAGGTAATTGACTCGTTTATTTAAAGAAATTAATTTCGTACATGCGTATATTAACTCGAGTTTCAGAAAAAAAGTACTTTATTTTTATCTTTACAAATCGATATTGTTTCATGTACCTGATCGACCCTCCACGGGATTAAAACGATCAAAATTTAACGGTGTATATTCTTTTCTACAATTTATAATAATAATTTATTTCGTGCTGCGCCTGACTGGCAGCGCGGTACGGGGAGCGGCGGTTGCCATAGCACGGCTCGAACTAGTTTGAGATCCCCGCCCCCGGGCGGGTCCCGCTGGCCGCCCACACCCACTGCGGCTCACGGCGTGAGCTGTCCGCGCCGCTTCCCTCGTTCACGTGCCCTCTACGGAGGCTCCAAAGAACGTCTTATATTTGAGTTTGCAGTCTGGCCCAACACTAAAATATTGCCTTTGTTATACCAAGTTTTTATAATGCAATTTTTTTTTCTTTCTCTGCTGCACAGGAAGCTGAGGTAATTTAAAAACTCTTTGATGCCGACTATTTTTAATCAACATTTGTTCAAGTCGTAATACTGAATACGCCAAACTGAAACGCTTCAGTACTGCGCATTTAAGGTCGAACGCCATGATGGTTCAACTTGTGTGCCAAAGATTAAACTTGAGTTGCAGAGCGCAACTTAGAAACTCCATTTTATAATGCGATCTATTTCATCATCATCATATCAGCCGAAAGACGTCCACTGTTGGAAATAGGCCTCCCCCAAGTGTCGCCACAATGAACGGTCCTGTGCATCTCGCATCCATCGACCCATTTACAATTTTTCATTTTTTTTTTTCGGTCTATTTACTGAACAACTATTTTACTTTGCTCCATTTGCCTTGGACAGATCTTGAGTTTGGACTTTTGTTGTTCAGTAAGAATTAAAATAATTAATCAGCCTTATAATGTTCCCACTGCTGGGACTCAGGCCTCCTCTCTAGGAGAGGGAATGGGCCGTAATCCATCACGCAGGCCCAGTGCGAGTGCAGGGAATATCACATGTCTTCAATTTTTTTACTAAATACGACATTATTTAAATTTTGCTTGAATGTAAAAATTTACCATATTCAAATGTCTCCAGGCTGAAAGAGAGCGAAAAGAGCGCGAAGAAGCTGAGAAGAGAGAGAAGTTGCGTCTTGAAATACAGAAGAGAGAACAAGAAGAGTTGATGCGGAAGCAGAAAGAGGAACAAGTAAGGCGAAGCACTCTTATTTACGATTAAAAAAATAAATTAAAAATTATTTACAAAAACAGGCCAAGTGCCAGTCTGACACGCACACGCGGGTAAATCACGTTTGTTGTATGGGAGGCCCACTTAAATAATTTATTTTATTCTGTTTTTAGTATTTGTTTATATAGAATAGAATAGAATAAACTTTATTATACACCAAAAACAAAAAACAACGACATATAGCGGCAACAGACATAAATCAACTAATATTTCAACAGTCTAGCTATCACGGTTGATGAGATACAGCCTGGTGACAGACATACGAACAGCGGAATGATAGCAATAGTCCTGTTTTACCTCTTGGGTGCGGAACCCAGACAACCCCACTAAGAAAATAAATGTGAAAATAAGATCCCGCATTACTGTCCCCCTAACCAAGTTACAATCGTTTCATTTAGCGTGAACGCCGGTTCTTGCCGGTTCTTCTCCATAGGAAACGACCAATTGGAACCGTGCGCTAGCTTTTGCGTTTTATAAGTGCCCATGTAGGCCTATGTAAAATAAAAGATTTTGAGTTTGAGTTTTGAGTTTGAGTTTGAACACTTAGAGTTGGCCACGTTCCCAATTCATTTGTTCTGACGTCAATTCAACAAAAGAATTGGGGGCGTGGGCAATTCTCTCTGGCGATTTCACAAAAAAAGTTCGAATCTCGCGCTAATGGAATTGGACTTCATAAGTGTACCTAGACTCTCAATAACGGTACCGTTGTCAAAAGAACTATACAGTATTAACTTTTTTTCAGGAGAAACGCGAGGCAGCTCGAAAAGAAATGGAGAGGCAGTGTCAACTTGAATGGGAGAAGAAGAGGTACGTTTTATTCCACCTTTTGTAGTCTTCACTCTCTTTAAAATATGCTTAAAAAGTTTAAGCTTTTGACCACCACATATAATTTTTCGAGTAATGTTCATCATCATCATCATCATCAGCCTTTTAATGTTCCCACTGCTGGGACACAGGCCTCCTTTCTAGGAGAAGGAATGGGCCGTAATCCACCACGCGGGCCCAGTCCGGGTTGGTGAATGTCACATGTCTTCGAATTTTTAGTTCTAGGACATGCCGGTTTCCTCACGATGTTTTCCTTCACCGTTTTGAGAGCAGTGGTGATGAAACAAATTACACACAGTAATGCGCCTGACTGGGTTTGAACCCGCGACCTACAACTCGTAAGTCGGGGCCGTACCACTCGGCCACCACTGCTCTTAAAAACCCAGCTTAATTATTATTAAGCCAATAGTAATGTTCTATTGGCGATAAAATAATGATTAAGCTGGAATTGAATGCGCTAAATAAGAGAAGGTTCCTTATGCGTGAGGGTATTTTATTAACCCCCGACGGAAAAGAGGGGTATTATAAGTTTGACCTGTCTGTCTGTGTGTCTGTCCGTGGCATCGTAGCGCCCAAACGAATGGACCGATTTTTGTTTGAAAGCTGGCTTGATCGAGATTGTTTTGAGCTACAATTTATGAAGATCTCTCCAGGTGTTTAAGGTCATCAGCTCACTTGTTAGCTGCAGTAGGTATATTAAACACTTATAATGCGTATTTACTTTACTTTCAAACATTTGTGTGTCCTAATATTTGAAATACTCATTGTACATGATAGTGCTACTGAGCTGGTTTGATTATGGAGCTCGGAAGGTAGAAGACGTAGCTCTGAAATGTTTGTTAGTAAGCCCATCGAGTTTGGGCTCATTAGATTCGTCTTAACCAGTGCTATACATTTCTCATGATGTCGAGAACCTGATGCTAGAACTGGGAAGTGGCTGATGAAATTTGGAATGCCACCTAGTAAACCCATCGAGTTTGGGCTCGTTTGATTCGTCTTGACTAGTTCTATAAATTTCATAATGATGATAAGGACTGTCGGGGGCTTATTAAAATTTTTAATTTTATAATTATATCCACCGTTAAATCTTGATCGTTTTAATCCCGTGGAGGGTCGATCTGGTACATGAAACACTATCAATTTGTAAAGATAAAATTAAAAAGAAAGTACTTTTTTTAAACTCGAATTAATTTACGCATGTACGAAATTAATTTCTTTAAGTCGACCCCCACGAATCGCGCGTCAACCTCTGTTCATTTATATCTTCGTAAGTGTATTGTTACACGTGGCAATTTGTCACTGCAGCACTCGGCTCCATAACATCTTCGCCTGCGGTTCGGGCGAATTCCGCCAAGGTCACAATGGCAAACTTTTGCCACTTGTATCAAAATGCACTATTTCACCGACTGTTGTTTCTGATCTAGAACACGCGAACTGGAAGCGATGCGCACCGAGGAGCAGTCGAAGGTGCTGTCGCTCAAGTCGCGCAGTCAGAACCTCACGGCCGAGCTGAGCTCCGTCGTGCTGCGCGCCAGCAACCTCGCCAAGGACATCCGCGAGACGCGCACTAGTGTAGCGGCCGCGAAGTGCACTATAGATGGCATGAGGTCAGTGCTCTATTTATTTATTTACTAGCTTTTACCCGTGGTTTCACTTCCGTCAACTGACTACCTACCCTACCTACTTTGCCCTACCCTAACTACTTTACTCTGCCCTTCTCTTCTCTACCCTACCCTACAGGCAATGAAAGGAGCAGGGTAGGTTTTGAGTCAGTAGGAGTCTGACACTATCTGCCGCCCCATCCAAGGGCGGGATTTGTCATTTGACGATTTTACCTTCCATAAAAAAAAAACTAAAGCCTTTGGTAGTACTTAAAACAAACAAAATTAAGCGTAATACTTGTTCCAGGTCGGACCGCGATGCCAGTATGGCGGAAATGCAGCAACTCAAGGCGAGAGTGAAGGAGCTGAACGCGAAGCAAATCTCTTTGAACAAAGAAAAGGCAGAATTAGATGCCAAGGTATATATACTCGTAGATAAATAGACTAAAACCATTTTAAGATAGAATGTAACTAGATCAAGGCTCAAAAGACATAGTACCCAGATCCGTTAAATTTTGATCGTTATATATCTTGTGGAGGGTGTCGATCCGGTACATGAAACGCTATCGATTTGTAATGATAAAATAAAAAAAAATATAGTACTTTTTTTTCTAAAACTCGAATTAATATACTCGAATGTGTTCACGATGTTTTTAATGTTTAACGACCGCTTCCGAAAATAGCCGAATGCTCCCGAAGATACTTATATGAATGGCTTTTTAAAAATACAGGTTATTCTTTTTGGCATTTGACTTGGTTTGGTTCTCGGTTTCAGTAAGAAAAAAATCATCAAAAAAATCTTTGAATGCAGTTTCACATACTTTCAAAATATTTTTTATAAGCCCGGGTAGCTTTTAATAATTTTTGTTTGTATTTGAACAGGCTAAAGCCTCTGAAGGCGCAGGCGAAGACGGCAAACTGAACATGATGGAGATTACACTCAAACAGCTGCGAGATAAGGTAAGAAATCACATGCAGCTAAAATTTCATTAAAATCACGATGCGTATTTGTCATTATACGCGTGGTGTACGCATGCGTGAAGCGACCACACAAAACTATGGCCTACTGTTCACGGACACGTAGCTTCATAGACGCGTGTCCGTCATTATCTACTAAAATTTGAAACCGAAGTGGGAACGACACGACAGCACGACTTTACGTGCCTGTTTACGGAGACGCGGCGCGTTGCGCGGCGCGTACATTGCCATATGTTTGTGTACGCGTGTGCGATGACGCGGCCCGCTGCTGCAATATACGACGAACGCCCAACGCGCCGTGCAACGCGCCGCGTCTCCATAAACACGGCCTACCGCTTCGTCGTCAGCATTAGAAGATAGGCACCAGAATTCCGATTAATCAATGTATCCTAGCCGAGTTTGGGTTTGTTAGAATTATCATGAGATGCACTTAAGCTATAAGGTACTATCGAACTGATCTGATGATGGAGCCGGAAGGTGGGATGGAGACACGGGAACTTCATAATAAAACAATTTAGTAGTGTTTGAGTTAATTGGAATTGTGTGGAATAAATAAAAAAATAAAAATAAGGTAACTTTTACTTACTAAGCAATTTGTTTTCTTATGTGACCACTCCATCAGGTCGAAGCCGCCAAAGCTTTAGTCGAAAGCAAGAAGCAAGACCTGGAAACCAACAAAGCTCAGCTGTCGGAGCTGAGCAACACTGTGACGGAGCTTGGCGAGAAGTGCTCCCGAGTGTGGAAGCTGTACGAGGAGAAGAGGGAGGAGTACCTCACGAGGAGCTCCGCGCCCGCCGAGAGTGCCTGGAGCGGCGCAGGTGAGGGCAAACATTATATTTTTTAGGATTCCATATCTCTGTCAAAAAAAAAAACGGATAATAGACACACTAAACAGACCAAAGGCGTTAACTACGAGCTGTTAACCGATCTATTTGACGTCCTAAAGTGAACTGTTAAAGTGATAGTTCGATTTTTGAATAAACTTATTTGATGCACGTACATTTTAATTCAATGTCTTTGGTTTTTGACGTTCCAAATTCAAACTCATTATTCCTTAGGGATCGCTCATACTACAATGCGGTCCAAATGAGAATAGGATCGATGGCCATGTTGTGACGTCACGTCGAACTGTCAAATTGAAGAAATTGGATACGGCGAGCAAAAAAAGAAATTGTTAAAAGTTAATTTATTTACGAATCATGAACAAAAAAAGTTTTATCAGAATTCAGTTCTTCAATTTTACTCATCTCTGCGTCACTATGTGAAGTGCCTGATTAGTGGCAAATGGAAAAAGAAGGCGAATTGTTCCTTACAATGAAAATAAGAAAGAAAATAGTTTTTATTTTTAACTAATTATGACTTAAAACAATATATTTAGCTAATTTATATTAAACAATAAAGTTTTTACTTCACCTAGATTTAACTAAGACTATGTAATACAAAGCAAAAAAAAAGCCTTTATTGATACGCAAATAAGTTTTTTTTGCAAACCGTACTTTTCACTCAACATTTGACAGATCGAGGTTATTGACTTTCCTATTCTTATTTGGACCGCATAGTACGTCTTTATTGATGGTAGGATGATATATAGGGTGACTGGTAATTATTGAACGATACTTAAACACGTGATTGTAGTCATGATAACAAACAACTTTTACTATGGGAGCAAACCTGAAATCGCGAAAAAAATCAGGCAAATTCAGTACATATTTTTACCAATTTGGCGAATACAAATGTACTTTTATCGCGATTTCGGGTTTGCTCCCATAGTAAAAGTTGTTTGTTAACATGACTACAATCACGTGTTTAAGTATCTTTCACTAATTACCTACCAGTCACCCTATATAAAAGGGCATTATCGAGCAGGCAACTAATACTCGGAACATACTATCAAAAACTCATTAACTAATGAAGTATCATATCTGATACACAGAAGCGGACTGGGGCACGTCGTCTAGCGACGCGTGGGGCGAAGCACCCGCCGCCGAAGAGGCCTGGAGCGACGCACCCGCTACTACAGGTAACGAACATTCAGTCGAGATTCTGAATGATGACAATTTTTCTCAAAAACTTTTAAGGGTTTTAAAAAGAACACGTATTTCCTGGAACAAGTTTTGTGAAATATTCGAGTTAAGGTAGAACTACACTACGCACACGTGTGCCACACACGCCGATCTGGGCGCGTCGGCATCCATACATTATATATGGAAACTAGACTTGTAGACCTACACTTGATCAACGCCATGCGACATCGTTCCACGTACAAATCAGGCGTGACACACGGTGCGTCGGTCTAATGTAGTTCTAGCTTAAATCACGGAATTAACGAAAGCCAACAGAGTTTTCAGGCGTTATCTCTCTTTTTTCGTGTTGCCTCTCCAACAAACATCGCGTTAGATAAAGCAGGAAGCTTTTAAACCATGCTTGACTTTGGCGAAGGCCCGTCTTAAGAGAAACATCATAATACACCGTTATATTTTGATCGTTTTAATCTCGTGGAGGGTCGATACGGTACATGAAACACTATCGATAGATAAAATTAAAAATGAAGCATTTTTTTTTAAACTCGAATTAATATACGCATGTACGAAATTAATTTCCTGACCTGTAGGTAGTTAGTACGCAACGACCGACAACTACCTACAACGTAATTTAAAAATAATTAAATATTGTAGTATGAAGATATCGTAGAAACAATCACTTTTTTAAAAGAGTAACCATGGAGTTTCTTGCCGGTTCTTCTCCATAGGAAACGACCAATGACGTTTTATGATTGCCCATGTAGGCCTGTGTGAGATAAAAGATTTTGAGTTTGACTTTGAAAAAAAAAACTAAGGTCATTGACATCATCTATTTAGGTACATAATGTGGAATGCAATAAAGTATTGAGTATTGACTCGTTTACTTTAAAGAAATTAATTTCGTACACGCGTATATTAATTCGAGTTTTAGAAAAAAAGTACTTTATTTTTTTTATTTTATCTTCACAAATCGATAGTGTTTCATGTACCGGATTCACCCTCCACGGGGTTAAAACGATCAAAATTGAACGGTGTATATTCTGTAAGAGTTACAAGACACGCCTTCTGCGGTTTAAGTCAATCAATAAAATATTGGGACGCACACATTTCAGACCTATTTTAAGCAAGGAACACTCATGATTATCAAACATTTAAAAAAAATTGTTTTGTTTAATCTCAAATACATTAGAGGACAAAAGTCCCTGAAACATGGTATCACAGTGTGGCGGCAGCCTCATCAGCACCTTGAATGCGTTGTTATTTTAAATAGACGGATACGAAGGGCTTCATATGCTATAATATTCGGATGAAGTTAATCTGCATTGTGTATTGCTACATATATTATATAACACTAAAACTAATAATTTTAGAAAACTCCCGACAGTCCTTGTCATCAATATGAAATGTATAGAACTGGTCAAGACCAATATAATGAGCCCAAACTCGATGGGTTTACTAGTAAGCTTTCCAAATTTCCATCAGCCACCTCCCAGTTCTAGCATCAGGTCCTTGTCATCATGAGAAATGTATAGACTGGTTAAAGCGAATCTAATGAGCCCAAACTCGATAGGTTTACTATGTTAATAAGCAATCCACGGTTCTTACCTTTGAGCTCCATCATCAGACCAGCTCAATGGCACCAGATTGTACACGAGTATTTTAAATATTAGGTCACTCATATGTTTAAAATAAAGTAATTACCCATTAAGCGCTTAAAACAAAAAAACCGCATCAAAATCGGTCCATTCGTTTGGGCGCTACGATGGCACGGACGGACACACAGACAGACAGACAGGTCAAACTTGTAATACACCTCTTTTCTGTCGGGGGCTAAATAGACATAGACGTCCATATCTTCATTTTTCATTAATTAGAAGTTTGATTTTTTCACAGCTTCAAGGGACCGCAAACCTGAGTATGTGGTTTTAATTTCAACTCGATACCTCTATGCGTTCCCGAGAAAAAGGGTCTTGACAGACGTACAGACAGACAACATAGTGATCTTACAAGGGTTAATTTTTTTTCCTTTTGGGTTAGGAAACCCTAAAAAAACTTCACTTAAACAAAATTCGCTCTATAAGTATTAATTTAATTATTTTGTTTGAAAAATGTATGTAGTACTAGCGACCGCTCCAGCTTCGCACGAGTGCAATGGCGATATTAAATATACTCGTATTATACATATAAACCTTCCTCTTGAATCACTCTATCTATTAAAAAAAACCCGCATCAAAATCCGTTGCGTAGTTTTAAAGATCTAAGCATACATAGGGACACACAGCGGGAAGCGACTTTGTTTTTAACCGATTTCGAAAAGGAGGAGGTTCTATGTTCAGCTGCATGTTTTTTTTTTGTTCACTGATGTCTCGGGCAATTGTGAACCGATTTCGAAAATTTTTATTTTGATTGAAAGATTATACTTCCGAATTGGTCCCATAAAAATATATTTTTGATCTGATGATCAACTTCGAAGATATAGAACGGAACTCTTCAAAAAATCATAGCAGAACTGTCGTAACAAGTAGAATTGCTTTGTTTATACATGTAGTCGATGAGTGACTGAAGGAAGAAGAAGGGGAGGGGATACCTAGAACTGATCTGATGATGAAACTGGAATTCTGTAATAAATTCGTGTATCTTAGCCGCGTTTGGTATTATTAGAATTGTCATGATGATTTGATGATGGAACCAAATGGCGGAAGGTATCTGTTTAAGTTTGACTGAGGGATACTACAACTAAAAAGTGTGAAATATTTTTTTTTACAAAAAATAATACAACCGACTTCAATGAAAAAAAACACGAAAAAGAGCAAAATAACTTTAATTTCGGAAGTCGGTGTTTAATAACGAAGAGACTAAACTATTATAGAAACACCGACTTCTGAAATTAAAGTTATTTTGCTCTTTTTCGTGTTTTTTTCATTGAAGTCGGTTGTATTACTTTTTGTTTAAAGTTTTTTTTTTATATACTATGTATTGATACTACATTGATTCACTAACAAAACTATTTCAAATCGTAACAACTACATCACGCAAAAAGTTTGAGTAACTCTTGCTTTCTTTTTTTTTTCTTTTCACTGCTATTGTTTCTTTATCAGCTGCCGTATAACTGCACTACTTCAAATGTTACCGTGTACAATGCGTTCCAAATAATAATAGGATCTATTGCCATGTTGTGATGTCACGTCATTCTGTCAAATCGAAGAAATTTTGGCAAAATTAAAGAACTCTAGAAATGAGTAAAATTGATGAACTTTTTTTTTAATGGGTAGCTCTCTCTCCGTCCGTCTGGTAACAGTCCGTACCGAGGCCAAGTCGTCAACGGCACTGTTCCCGCGCGCCTCAAAATGTTGTCAGCAAACTCTAGGGGCCCGGTAGGGTCGAGGCCTAGTCTGGGACTCTGGGGAGGTATGAAAATGCATACCAGGGCCCTGGAACCAAGGCAGGGAAGGAACAGTGTAAGTTTTTAGTCAGTAATAGTCTGACACTATTTCCCGCTCCGCCCAAGGGCGAGATCTGTCATTTGATGATTTTACCTACCAAAAAAAAAATCCCTAAGGGGTTAAAACGGGGTTTGGAAGTTTATATGATGACACTGACTTTCACGCGAGCGAAGCCGCTGTCAGACAGAATGTATGTATGTATGCGAATCGAGCGATCTAAAATCATTGTAGTGTTCGATCCAAAGCTGTAATGTTACACCAGTCGCCAATGTTTTTTACGCCTTATTTCTTTATTCGCAAAATCCTAATTTACTTAGCTTCATCGTGTTTTGGGCAGTGATATAATAGTTCAGTATTTTTTTGTTTTTATGTGAAATTCGACTTTATTTTTTATGGATTATGGATGTGTTTTGTCTGAATGTGTTGCTGATATTTGGTAGGTAGCAAGTGCTATTATTTTTCTATTTACTAACTTGGCTCGCGTAATAATAGGTTTTTCCATGAAAATTTGGATCCCCGTTGCATTCCTTTAGGAGGTGAATTTTAGAAATTATTATCTTATTCTTTGTAAACATCATAAACGATCTTTTACCTAACCTAGTTTTTTTTTTATGGTAGGTAAAATCATCCAATGACAAATCCCGCCCTTGGGCGGAGCGGGAAGTAGTGTCAGACTCTTACTGACTAAAAACCTACCCCGTTCCTTCGTAGCCTATCAGGTTTTAACCTGGAAAGGCTTATTGATTAATATACAAAAAAACTAAATACCGTACATTTGAAACTATTAGGTTTTTTCTGTTTTAAAATATTTATAGATTATTTTAATAAAGAGTAATTTATCAAATTAGTTTTCACTTTTTATAGCTTTTTAAAGTCAGGGGTCAAAAAAAAAAAAATTATTATTATTAGTCATAGGCTCGTGAATAACCACTATCTCACCTGATGATGCAATGATGTGCTCGACGCCAAAAGAGATTATTTATTAATCCACTCTCCTCTCGCAGGTCAAACTGTGATGTTGTCGACTGCTTAACCGGACTAAACCTGTGATGTTGTCGACTGCATAACCGGACTAAACCTGTAATGTTGTCGACTGCTTAACCGGACTAAATCTGTGATGTTGTCGACTGCATAACCGGACTAAACCTGTGATGTTGTCGACTGCATAACCGGACTAAACCTGTGATGTTGTCGACTGCTTAACCGGACTAAACCTGTGATGTTGTCGACTGCTTAACTGGACTAAACCTGTGATGTTGTCGACTGCATAACCGGACTAAATCTGTGATGTTGTCGACTGCATAACCGGACTAAATCTGTGATGTTGTCGACTGCATAACCGGACTAAATCTGTGATGTTGTCGACTGCATAACCGGACTAAATCTGTGATGTTGTCGACTGCATAACCGGACTAAACCTGTGATGTTGTCGACTGCTTAACCGGACTAAACCTGTGATGTTGTCGACTGTTTAACCGGACTAAACCTGTGATGTTGTCGACTGTTAAACCGGACTAAACCTGTGATGTTATCGACTGCTTAACCGGACTAAACCTGTGATGTTGTCGACTGCTTAACCGGACTAAACCTGTGATGTTGTCGACTGCTTAACTGGACTAACCTGTGAGGCCTTAATAAAAAAATTAAAGCGTCTAGCCAGGGCGCACTAAATTTTAAACTAAGAGATTACTGCGTAGGTCGCAGGGATAGCGAAGCTGTGGCATGCGTGAATTCTTGATTTATCGATTTGTAAAGATAAAACAAGATGGTCGACGGTGGAGTACGCTTGCATATTTTTATTTATATATATATTGTTTTCTTACAGCTATCGAAGCGGTGTCTACAACAAGCGCTCCTAGATGGCGCTGCGTGTACGAGTTCACGGCGCGCACCGTTGACGAGCTCAGCCTGCAGCCGGGAGACTTGGTAAGGAGTTATTTAGCAGTGAAACAAACACGTTTACATAACATTAACATATCCTCTTGAGACCCGGGGCGTATTTACGAATATTTAATTGATGTAAGTTAATTTTTATAGCTTTATATAACATAGAGATAAATAAAAATCAAGTAAAAACAAATCTACCCCAACACATTTAGCGTAAGGGAGCGTAGTGTATCACTAGTGATACCTTGGGTTCAAAATGGTATTACAACAAGTGATTTTAGAAAAAAAAAAACAATACAAAATTTAAAAATATGTTAATATAAAATAATGTTAATATAATGCTTAACGGAATATCTTTGTTTGAAATATTTTACATTAAATTGTTGATAAAAAATTGTATATCTTGTGATAAAACTAAAGAGAGAAAACGTTCGATTTGACGGCCTAGAAAGAAACTGCATCATTGTCACCAAGTATGACGTCATAACGCTGGAATTAGCGTCGCGTTGCACACCGCATAATTCTGCGTTGCGTCGGGCGGCACCGCCGATTTTAGCTTTGCGGCCACGCAACGCGGTTATGTGTTTCGGCCCTTAAACCCGCGGCCTACAACTTGTAATTCAGGGCCATTTCCACTCGGCCATCACTGCTCCAATTTTAATGATTATAAAGTTATGAACCTACCATAGTCACAAGCGTAGCCACAGTTTTTTTTTATTTTTATAGGCTCGCGTTTAACCACTATCTCACCTGATGGTAAGCGATGATATGGCCGGTACGTGTTTGGCAACCCTGGGGTATTTATCTTAAATATTTTTTTTTTGTTTCGTAGGTGAGCGACGCACCGACTCCTCGAGGAGATGCAGAGCCCGGCTGGCGATGGGGCACGGCTAGAGGTAAGCATGAACCCTTCAACACATAGTGACCAGATATTATATATATAAATAAATGTAATCGAGTGAAATTTGTAACATTTTTTTTGTTTTTTATACTTATCTCTTTTAGAAGTAGAATTAGACAATTAAAAAAGCTCGTTTACTTAAAGAAATTAATTTCGTACATGCATAAATTAATACGAGTTTAAAAATAAGTACTTTATTTTTGAATTTTCTCAAAAATAAAGTACTTTGCTATCATGTTTTTTTTATATATGGTAAGTAAAATCATGCAATGACAAATCCCGCCCTTGGGCGGAGCGGGAAATAGTGTCAGACTCTTACTGAATTAAAACCTACCCCGTTCCTTCGTTGCCTATCGTGCCGGGGCCGGGCCTTCCTTTCAGAAGCTGACCCATGACCCCAGCAGGCTTCGACCCTACCTGCCTGCAGTTAGCAGGCTGGGCCTGTACAGTTCGCTGACAGCTCCTTGAGGCGCGCGGGAACAGTACGCGCCGACGACGACTTAGGCTCGGTCCGGTCGGTTACCGGATGATCGGACAGCGTGCTACCCATTGCACGCCGTCCGCAAGCCCGCGCCTACGGTGGCTGGAAATCGAAATTTTGCTATCATGTCATAATTCTTCTTCGCAGGTCAATCCGGTTGGTTCCCGGAATCTTACGTGGAAGATATCAACGCGCCCGCCGCCTATGCGGAGGTCATCGACCCCATGGAGACCAAGACCCAGCTGGAAGGCATCGCCGAGGTACCCGAGGCTGAGCTCAACAACGACCTGGGAGGACTCATGTCTTCTGCTGGTAGGTTTATGATAATCAATGAAGATATCCGCTGGAGAACCAAGGTCGCCGACATAGCACGAAGAATCGCAAAATTAAAGTGGCAATGGGCAGGGCACATTGCTCGCAGAACAGATGCCCGTTTGGGCCGAAAGGTTCTGGAGTGGCGACCGCGTACCGGAAGACGTAGTGTCGGAAGCCCTCCTACAAGGTGGACCGATGACCTGTTAAAGGTTGCAGGAACCCGATAGATGTGAGATGCACCGGATTGTTAATCATGGTGACATTTCGAGGGGGAGGCCTATGTCCAACAGTCTCTTCTTCAGGAAATCTTTGGACTGAAATGATGAATGATGATGAAAATGATAAGAATAGGGATGGAAAATAAATTAACTATTCATATGAAGACAGCTTAAAGGGCTTAGAGCCAAATTCACCAAGAAACTAATCGCGATTCGTTCAAACAAAACGCAGTTTGAGCGACTGATCGAGATTATAGCTTCATTTTGCGTTTCACCGCGATGAATTGAACCTAGTTTACGCTAAACTCAGTTTCAATTCTTTTGTTGTCGCCCAGGTTTACGACACGGGTCTGTAAACTAGATTACGCTGAGCTCAGTTTAGTTGAACTAAGTTTTTATATTGAATGATGAAATCAGCCCTTAGTATCCAAATCAAAAACATTAACAAAAAAAATGCGTAACTGTCTGTTTCTGTTTGCAGAGACCAAGTCTGGGCTGGAAGGCATCGCGGAGATGCCAGAAGCGGAAATGACGAATGACCTGGGTGGAGCCATGCCTGCAGTTGGTAAGAAGCACATTCACACACACATACACACTACACACATGTGTGTTTCTTTAAATTTCTTCTAGATTAATTATGGGATAAACCGATTTTCCTGCTGCGGTCTTCCCATCCGATTATAATTTAGGCGTCTTCAAGGCTAGAGTTAATAGGCTCTTAATAAACTAGTGGGCCTCACCATCAACGATTGCATCACTACTTACCATCAGGGATCGCAGTCAAGCACTGGTTTATATCAATAAAAAATAGGAAATTGGTAAAGGTCAATTGGACCTAGGACCTAGGACCTTGGTCAAAAACCAAGGTCTTAATTGGCTAAAGTATGGTCACAAGCTATTTTGCTGAGCATGAGGCCTGATTGCCAGGTCGTATCCATCCACCACCACTATGCCACACCACTTCGTCATCAACTTAAGTGGCAGGGCACACTGTTCGCAAAATGGATGCTCAATGGGAACGATAGGTTCTGGAGTGGCGTACCTAAAGACGCAGCGTCGGAAGGGTTCCCACAAGGTGGACCAATGACCTGATGAGGTTCGCAATAATCTGATGTATGCGAGATGCACAGGACCGGTCATTATGGCGACACTTGGGGGAAGCCTTTGTCCAAGAGAGGATGTATTTCCGCTGTAATGATGACTTGGAATATTACACGCACACACACACAAACATATAGGGTGACTGGTAATTAGTGAACGATACTTAAACACGTGATTGTAGTCATGATAACAAACAACTTTTACTATGGGATCAAACCTGAAATCGAGAAAAAAAACCACCCAAATTCAGTATGTTTTGACCAGTTAGGCGCACACAAATTTACTGACCAGCAGATTTTTTTCGAGATTTCAGGTTTGGTCCCATAGTATTAGTTGATTGTTGTTATGAAAACAATCACGTGTATCGTTCACTAATTACCAGTCGCCCTATATAAAACACTAATTTAAACTATATATACAAGGTACTTAATTTATTTCAAATTCTATTTGAAATATTTGTTATTTATTTATTGTGCAAACCTACCACAGTGTTTTCTTTTTACCCGACTGCGCCAGAAGAAGGGTTATGTGTTGATTTTAAATACTGGCAGTCGGGACCCATTCTAGAAAGTCAGCCGTCTAGTCAATAGATTGGAGTAATCTGCAATGTAATTTAGGTATGTGCTCTCAATTCTAGAATGGGTCCCGACTGCCAGTATTTAAAATATTATATAGATAAGTGCAATCGGGTACAACGACTTTCTTTTGTTTAGGGCTTTTTCATGAATGCTCAGAAAAGCAGTCGGGTTTTTTAGTTTTTTAAATTACCGTTTTTTTTAACCCAAAGGTTGACTGGTAGAGAATGCCTTGTTGCATTAAGTCCGCTTATGTACCACTACTGTACATGAAGTTTAAATAAATATAGTACAAAACTTTCCAGTCAAGAGATATTGATGGCAATCTATATCTGTTTCACAGAAGGCGGTGACTTCTACATCGCCGCGTACCCCTACCTGTCTCAGGAACCCGGGGACCTCACCTTCGAGGCCGGAGAGAGGATCGAAGTTATACGACGGGATGGGGATTGGTGGACGGGCCGAATTGGCATCAGGTAATCACTCGTCTCTTTGACCCTGACTGCTATGTAGGAGGTCGTGGTTTCGATTCCCACACAAGACAGATGTTTGTGTGATGAGGACGATTTGTGTGTTTGGGTGTAATTTATCTACAATATTTTATAATAAACAATAAATCTATATATATAAAAGAAAGTCGTAGAATTTTTATCCCGATAAATAAAAACATAAAAAACATCCACCATAACATAGCACCTAAATACTCGTCAAGACGAATCACACCAGCCGAAACTCGACGGGGTCGTATGATTACTGAGTTCCTATGACCACCTTCCAGCTCTATCATAAGATCAGCTCCATATCATCATAATATTGCTTTGGGATGCGATTTACACGTGTATTCCAAATTTCAGCTCAATCGAAGAAGTGGATCAAATTTAATTTGCACGATTTGATAACAGTCAAACATCGGAACAGGTGAAACTAAATCAGGCAGGGTCGAAGCCTACTGGGGCCAAGGGTTTGTTTCCGAAAGGAAAGCCCGGCCCTGGTATCTAAGGCCACGAAGGAACGGGGTGGGTTTTTAGTCAGTAAGAGTCTGACACTATCTCCCGCTCCGCCCAAAGGCAGGAGATGTCATTGGATGATTTTACCCGCCACCAAAAAAAAAAAAAAGTGAAACTAAATAAAATTTTGTAAAAAAAATATCCATTATTTTTTTGCTTTCTAGAACGGGCATCTTCCCTTCAAACTACGTAACCAAAGACACGACGACGACAGCTGACGTGATAGCGCCCATCCCGGAGGCCGCCGAGCCCGCGGAGCCCGCCGAGCCCGGCCACGACGCCGCGCACGCAGACGCGCAGGCGGGGCCCGCGCTCCCCACCAACGCGCCGCCCGCCGCGCCCTACTCACCGCCTATACAGGTAAACATAGTGTGAAGCAGTCGAGAATGTTTAAGGCCATAGTCAACTAGAGCAGGGTATCGCCAATCGTTAGAAGCTATTTTCAGCCCTTGTGAGTCAGTAGAGGATACTGTCAGCCATTAAAAGCCACAACCAATGGAGGCATCAAGAGCCTCATCAGCCTCAAGAGGATATTAGAGGTCATTGTTAACCATTAAAGCCATTGTCAGCCATTTAAAACCATTGACAGCCACTAAAAGCCATTATCAGCCACTTAAAACCATTGTCAGCCGCTAAAAGTCATTGTCAGCCGCTAAAAACCATTATCGGTATCAAAATCCTCTAAAACGACTAGCGTCACTTTCATGAATTTTTTATAGTATATTTGGTATGTATAAGCCATTATAGGCTATTTTTACCCTCCCACCTCTACTGATTTTTTTTTCTTTGTACATTAACATGGCAGAACATCATTTGCCAGCAAACAGCATGTAATTTCTATTTATATAGATAGACCACAGGATAAACGGAATGAAAAGCAGGATGCCACCGCATGTAGTTGAGATCGTCATGTACACGAGGCCGCAATTTGAAGAACTGTTTGGCCACCAAGACAGATACCGGGTAAACAGACGCCTATACCACGTGATATTTTCACCACCATCCTAATTTTCACTAGGTATCAATCAACGACACGATTTATCTATCTATACATATACACCGTTAAATTTTGGTCGTTTTAACCCCGTGGAGGGTCAATTCGGTACATGAAACACTATCTAAAGAGAATGCCATGATCTTAGAACACTAGACAAAGAAAAATCATAAGTGTTGTTTTAGTCAATAAAATCAGACACTCCCGCTCCGTCCTAGAGCAGGAGATGTCATTGGATGATTTCCCACCTTAGGGGCCATTCAAGTATTACGTAAGCAGATTTTTTTTGCTAATATTAAGCCTACCCTCCCCCTCGTCAGCAAAAATAAGCGAAACTCTCACCACCCCTCCCCATACTAACTTAAACATTATTACGTGCATTTGTCAATGTGTCAATTTGTGGGTAAGTGCTTGTTTACGGCGACGCGGTACGTTGGGCGATCGTCGTACATTGCAGCAGCGGGCCGCGTCATCGGTCGCGCAAACACAAACATATAGCAATGTACCACGACCGCCCCACGCGCCGCGTCTCCTTAAACAGGCCCTTAGGCACCCAAGTGGCTCTTAAACTGTTAAGCACTAAGAGGACACCGGTGTCCGTACACCTATTATCTTTCTATTGTCTCTCTAATTATGGTATTCAAAAGGTTGTAGTTTTTCAATTGATTATCATATCATGTCTTTGATTGATATTTAATGCTTAAAAGGAATGGTGTGGATAATATCAGGCGTTATATGTTGCATGTTTATATGTGTCGCATGATACTATATACTATGGAATGTAATCTGCGTTAGAAATATCAGCTGAACCAGGCTGATACGCAACTATTTGTCACTAAAGTGCGTTAGAATTACCGTTATTATGGTTATCTGTGGCAATTGGTCACAGAAGTGCGTTAGAATTTCTATTATTATCATTATTTGTGGCAATTGGTCACTGAAGTGCGTTAGAATTCCTATTATTATCATTATTTGTGGCAATTGGTCACAGAAGTGCGTTAGGATTCCTATTATTATCATTATTTGTGGCAATTGGTCACTGAAGTGCGTTAGAATTCCTATTATTATCATTATTTGTGGCAATTGGTCACAGAAGTGCGTTAGAATTTCTATTATTATCATTATTTGTGGCAATTGGTCACAGAAGTGCGTTAGGATTCCTATTATTATCATTATTTGTGGCAATTGGTCACTGAAGTGCGTTAGAATTCCTATTATTATCATTATTTGTGGCAATTGGTCACAGAAGTGCGTTAGAATTCCTATTATTATCATTATTTGTGGCAATTTGTCACAGAAGTGCGTTAGGATTCCTATTATTATCATTATTTGTGGCAATTGGTCACTGAAGTGCGTTAGAATTCCTATTATTATCATTATCTGTGGCAATTGGTCACTGAAGTGCGTTAGAATTCCTATTATTATCATTATTTGTGGCAATTGGTCACTGAAGTGCGTTAGAATTCCTATTATTATCATTATTTGTGGCAATTGGTCACAGAAGTGCGTTAGAATTTCTATTGGTTTCATTATCTGTGGCAATTAGTCACTGAAGTGCGTTAGAATTCCTATTATTATCATTATTTGTGGCAATTGGTCACAGAAGTGCGTTAGAATTTCTATTGGGGTCATTATCTGTGGCAATTTGTCGCAGCAGCCCGTTTGAATTTCTACTGGCGTCATTATTTGTGGCAATTGGTCACTGAAGTGCGTTAGAATTCCTATTATTATCATTATTTGTGGCAATTGGTCACTGAAGCGCATTCAAATTTCTATTGAACTCGATGTCTGTGACAATTGGACACTGAAGCGCGTTAGAATTTCACTTAGTGTCATTATCTGTGGCAATTTGTCACAGAAGTGCGTTAGAATTTCTATTGGGGTCATTATCTGTGGCAATTTGTCGCAGCAGCCCGTTTGAATTTCTACTGGCGTCATTATTTGTGGCAATTGGTCACTGAAGTGCGTTAGAATTCCTATTATTATCATTATTTGTGGCAATTGGTCACTGAAGCGCATTAAAATTTCTATTGAACTCGTTGTCTGTGGCAATTGGTCACTGAAGCGCATTAAAATTTCTATTGAACTCGTTGTCTGTGGCAATTGGTCACTGAAGCGCGTTAGAATTTCACTTAGTGTCATTATCTGTGGCAATTTGTCACAGCAGTGCGTTAGAATTTCTATTGGAGTCATTATCTGTTGCAATTGGTCACTGAAGCGCGTTAGAATTTCACTTAGTGTCATTATCTTTGGCAATTGGTCACTGAAGTGCGTTAGAATTTCTATTGGAGTCATTATCTGTAGCAACTGGTCACTGTTATCTCCGAATTCTAATAAAACTCAAAAATATGTATCCAAAAAACACTTTCAGGTTCTACGGAATTAGCGTTAAAATCATGTTCATTAATTTGTTGTTTGTTGGTTTATGCAAACAGGAATGAATAAAGCAGTGGATTTTTATTTTCCTTCGCTACATTTTAAAACAGTTCTAAGAACTCCGGCGATATTATAACTAAAAATTGACGATTGACAATTGGGTACTTGTGTGTATATTTTCGTACAAAGACGAAATAACATTACAATGCGGTCCAAGTGAGCATAGAATCGATTGCCATGTTGTGACGTCACGTTGAACTGTCAAATTGAAGAAATTGGTTACGGTGAGCAAAACAAGAAATGTTTAAAATTTAATTTATTTACAAATCGTGAACGAAAAAAAGTTTTATCAGAATCCAGATCTTCAATTTTTTTCATCCCTACGTGTGAAGTGTCTGAGTAGTGGTAAATGGATGAAGAAGGCGAATATTGTTCCTAACGATGAAAATAGGAAAGAAAATAGTTTTTTTTTAACTAATTATGACTTAAAACAATATATTTAGCGAATTTATATTAAAGAATAACGTTTTTACTTCACCTAGATTTAACTAAGACTTAGTAATACAAAAAAATAAGTCCTTTATTGTTACGCAAATAAATCTTTTTTGCAAACCGTACTTATCACTCAACATTTGACAGATCGAGGTTATTGACTTTCATATTCTTATTTGGAACGCATAGTACAAAGAAATCCTTTTTTTTTCGAAAACAACATAAAAATTAGTTATTAACGGAAGCAAAAATTAGTATTTGAAATATTGGCACGAGGAAGAGGTGGCAGCGTGTTAGAAACATGTCGCTATCTTTTTAACACGCACGTAACTTGATCGCGGTGACGTGTGACACTTCAGCTCTGCGTTCAGAAATAACCAGAGTAGGGTAGAGTCGCTACTCGAACCGTTCAAAATGGTTCGAGTTGCAACCCAGGGTTATTCTTTTATAACTCGAGTAGCTACTCTAGAGTTAACCCAACTAACTCTAACTCCGAGCAGTGTAGGTTGGTGTAAGCGGATATAAATGACACTTGCTTGATTTAGGATTGGCCTGTTGGTCTAGTGGTTAGTGGCCCTGACTGCTATGCTGGACAGGTTTGATTCCCACCCAGGACAAATGTTTGTGTGATGAGCACGATCATTTTTCTGTGTCTGGGTGTAATCACTACATAGTATAAAACAAAGTCGCTTCCCGTTATCTGTCCATATGTATGCTTAGATCTTTAAAACTACGCAACGGATTTTGATGCTGTTTTTTTAATAGAGTGATTCAAGAGGAAGGTTTATATGTATAATACATGCGTAATATATTCAATATCACCATTGCACCCGTGCGAAGCTGGGCCGGGTCGCTAGTGTCTGTATAATATGTATGTATTTAGAAATATATAAGTATTTTTATCAGCCGTCTAGTGCTCATAGGACAAGCTTTTGTTTTAGTTTGAGACTAGATGGCGTTGTGTGATAGTTGCTGAAAAACATGACAGTTGAACTCTACTGTCGGGTTCAAGAATGCGAGTGTAGAGTAACTACTCTGATGACGTCATTAGAGTTAACTTTAACCTCAAATTTGAACGCAGGGCAGTATGTGTATGCGTACAGGTACTTGACAGTTTTTCCTCCCAGCAGATTCTAAATAAATTATGACTTGCTTGATACTGAACGGATTTGGAAAAAAAATCTATTTCCGATTTTGATCGACTCAACGGCGACAACGCAGTCGCCTCAAAATTATTTTCAACTCAACAAATGTGCAACGATTTCTTATGGATAATGGAGTAGAGGAAATCCGTCGCTACACGCTGGCGAAGGAAAATTCATCTCTTGAAGACAGCAGGATCGTCCCGATCGTGAAGGATCGACGCTAAGGCTCAAATCACACCGAGATGGCAGCGAAGCGGAAATCAGTTTCAGTGTCATATAATTTTAAACTTTACCTTTATTACTAGAAAAATACAACCTTATTTTAAGTATATGCGAAACCCGAAATACGGGCATTTTTATGCAAAGAATCTATGTACAAAATTTCATAATTGTCATGTTACCTGGTTATCCGCACAAACACATGGTCACCGGTGCATTGAGGGATTGTTTTGCTCCCGTACCCAGCTGTGCGCTGGTGTCTAATGACCGCTATGGCCTGCCGTGACCTGTAAAGTACTTAATCTCTGTGGTGTACAACTTGTGATCTTTTTAAAATATTTTTGGAAAAAAATAGCACTTAACAGTTACTGATATTGAACAAACTAAATTCAGGCTTCGCATATATTTGAAAAAACTTTAAAACCTTGTGAGGCCGCTCGCGGCTCTGCGGGTACTCCGACGACTCCCGAGCAGCGACGCCGCACGACTCTATAGTAATGAAGATAAAGTTTAAAATTACATGGCACTGAAATTGCTCACCGCTGGCATCTCGCTGTGATTTGAGCCTAAAAAGGCATCAACCATTCTCAAATCTACTCTTACCCACAGGAACAAAAGTCCTCGACGCCCATATCATCAGAAGTGGCGTCCATTATCGGTGAGGGGACCTCACAGGGCGGAGCACCCCGCCCGACGTCCGCGGCGCGTCGAGACTCCGGCCGGGACTCCGTTACGGGTCGACGGAAGAACGAGATCGCTCAGGCTATCGCTAACTATACTGCTACCAGGTAGGACTATTTAGGATGTTAAGTTGATAGGGAAGATGTGCACTATGGCCTTCTGTCCAAGGACGCGTAGCTTCATAAACGCGTATTCGTCATTATACGCGTGATGTACGCCTGCGTGAAGCGACCATACTCAACTATGGAACTCTGTCGACGAAGCCGCTGCGTCGCAAATGTGAGTGTACTCCACACGATTAGAACATATACAACAGTTCGAAAGGGGCCATTCAAGTATTACGTAAGCACTACAAGGGTTGGGGGCATTTGTTTAGCTTATTTTTGATGACATGGGGGTTGGGGGGTTTGGATGGTGATTATGTCTGCAGTACCTATATACTTTTTAGTTTTTTTAAGGGAACGATGTTGATTTTTCAAAATCACACAAAAGTGAGCGCACACACATCACTGAGCAGCAAACATCCAATGTTATTGATAACTTGAAAAAGTATTCGTGTGTCATCACTACATAGTATAAAACAAAGTCTCTTCCCGCTGTCTGTCCCTCTTTAAAACTACGCAACGAATTTTTGATGCGGTTTTTTTAGATAGAGTGATTCAAGAGGAAGGTTTATGTGTATAATACATATTTAATATCACCATTGCACCCGTGCGAAGCTGGGGCGGGTCGCTAGTGACAAATAATTTGAAATAATATGCCAAAATAAACGTTGTATTTTATTTATTTAACAATTCATGTCCACACTAATAGAATAAAATAATACAGAAACAGAAAAGTAAGTACATACATAGGTAATTTCTATAGTAATCTCTTTCAGCATACCTGCGAAAGGAGAATTGGAAAAAATAAATAAATGTAGACACAGTGTGTAAACGTGATAGGAAAAAAAGAAGAGTACAAATAAAAAAGTTATCAATGAAATATAAATATTGCAATAATACATAATATTACATACGATAAGGAACTACGACGAAATAGAAAGAAAGTATTCTTTCACTGCTTTCTTGAAAACTGCAAGATTTTGACAGCACCTAATGTGTGTGTGTATGTGTGTGTAGTTAGATTTTTGGGCCTCAATCAAAGTGAGGGCTGCGAGTAACCATAGCAAATAGTTCCACTTATTTGCCGCGTAAAAATTTTGTGTGTCAAAAATAAATCCTATTCTATTAACATTATTTCTGTTTTCAGCTCAGAGCAACTGTCCCTAACTAAAGGCCAACTCCTGGTGGTCAGGAAGAAAGCCGACAGCGGCTGGTGGGAAGGCGAGCTGCAGGCTAAGGGGAGGAACAGACAAGTTGGCTGGTTCCCTGCTAGCTATGTCAAGGTGAGATAAAAATAATATTTTTTTTTTTCAAATTGACAACATCTTAGTGATACGATTCTGGAATCCAACTATTAACAGAGGTAACTTTGTACGGAACCCTCGGTACGCGAGCACGACTTGCACTTGACTGGTTATTAACCCCCGACGGAAAAGAGGGGTGTTACAAGTTTGTCCTGCCTGTTTGTCTGTGTGTTTCTGTTCGTGGCATCGTAGCGCCCAAACGAATGGACCGATTTTGACTGGCTCTAGCTTAACACTTCGATCCACAACTACCCAACTTGTTCATACAAAAGTAGACTCTAAACATCGGAATTAAGGCCTATAGTGGCGTGGATGTGAGAGGACACCGGTGTCCTCTGAGCTAGGACAGATTAATCGAGATGATTCTTAGCAACAATTTATGAAGATCTGTGCAGGTGTTCAAGGTCATCAGCTCGGTTGTTAACTGCGGTAGGGTTTTTAAACATTTAATGGGTATTTATTTTAAACATATGTGTGAGCTAATATTTGAAATACTCGTGTACAATCTGGTACCATTGAGATAGTCTGATGATGGAGTTCGAAGGCTCGTTTGATTCGCCTTAACCAGTGCTATACATTTCTCTTGATGACAAGGATCTGATGCTAGAACTGGGAGGTGGCTGATGGAACTTTGGAATGCCTACTCGTAAACCCATCGAGTTTGGGCTCATTAAATTCGTCTTGACCAGTTATAAACATTTCATATTGATGTCAAGGACTGTCGGTGGTTTTTCAATTATTTTTTTATACTTGTTTTAATTATATTTTTTAATCGCTTTTTTCCAGATCCTACAGTCTTCAGGCCGTACATCAGGTAGAACTACCCCGGTTCTGTCCAAAATGGACACCTTACCTGCTGAAACTGTCATTGATAAGGTAAATAACATATTTATTTTATTTTTTTAATAGTAACAGTAGAACCAACATAAAGTAACTGTTATGTGGAACCCTGATACAGCGAGAAGGTAAAATTCATTAGCCGTTTTAAGAGTAGAGTCATTAAAAACACCTATAAAAGCACTTATTGTTTTCAAAATTTGTAAAAATACACCGCACTGAAATACACAGAAAAATAAATAATGAAGAACTTAAATAGATGTACCAATAGTTTCACCACGAGATATTTGCAAACCTATCGTTGATTACGAGAAAAAAAAATTGTTTAAAATTTAGTAAATTCTGCAAATTGCTGTTTTTTAGACATTTGAACAATTTTTTTTTTCGTATTATATCCATAGCACACGACCATTATAATACACTGCTATCAGACAACTGTATTCAAAAAATTGCTAGTGTATCTTGGTAATGATATATTTTAAAAAAAATATGATAATGGTATGACATTTGAAATAGTATGATATATAAAAATCTATGTAAAATTTTGTCGTAAAGTTTTAAAAAAATAGGATTGAATTTGTAATGACATGTTATTTTATAAAGATATTTTTTTAAAAATTGACACATAGGTATACAGGGTGACTGGTAATTAGTGAACGATACATAAACACGTGATTGTAGTCATGATAACAAACAACTTTTACTATTGAACCAAACCTGAAATCGCGAAAAAAATCATCCAGGTTCAGTACATTTTGACCAGGTAGGTGAACACAAATGTCTGACCAGCAGATTTTTTTTCGCTATTTCAGGTTTGGTCTTACTGTAAAAGTTGTTTGCTATCATGACTACAATCACGTGTTTAAGTATCGTTCACTAATTACCAGTCACCCTATATATTTAATTAAATTGATAATATAAAATTTAATAATAATGATTTATAAATTGATCGAGTATTTGAAAAAAAATGTAAGTATAACAATCATATAAATATTTTTTTAATTTTTGCAAGCCAAATGGTAAAATGTGGCTGAACTGTAATGTAATCGTAAGAACTACTATGTACTAAACATATTTGCAAAATAAAATTTCTATTCTATTCAAAATAAAAAAAAAATGAAAGTCAATTATTTCACTTTTGAATAGTTAAAATGTCGGTCAGTCAAAAAAAGTGAAGCTAAATTGCACGTTCCAAAGCGTAGATCTCTATGGAGAAGAACGTGCAAGAAACTCCATGGACACTCTTTTTAAAATCGTTTTAAGTGTTACAATAATCTTGATTACATATATTTCTTGTCGCTACAATTATGTGAGCACCATGTAGAAAAGTACTTCGAAAAAATAATAATTAAAAATAGATTCGGGTGACGTCGGTGTCGCGTCGCGTTTTAATAATCTGTTTCCGCCTTTAATTTGACATTCCCTCTTGCTCCAACGAGTGGGAGAAGAGTTTAAAAAAGAAAATACTATTTGATATTGTGATTACTAACATAATATTTATGTTGCAATGCTGCTTGCTTTGATTAACGCTTCGCTTGTTCAAGAAATTTAATCATTAACCGATCGACCGCCCGATAAGTCCGACCAGTATTGTCGTGTCCTATTCGCCAGGGTCGTGTGTTCACGACTGGGTACTCCATCTCGTTTAGCTCTTCAATCATCCCATAGGTGACAGAAGAGCTGACGAGATGGGAGTATTTGGTCGTGGATGTGCGACCCTGGCGGAATAAACGCGAAAATGTTTGACAATTAACTATTTAGGAGACCATATCTACATGGAAAATACGAATTCCTAATGATACTAAAAAAAAACAAAAAATAAAAGAAGAACTTTTGACATTTTTTTACTTAAAAAAATAAAAAAATAAAATTTGTAACTGCAATATCGACTTTGTGAAATTGAAGCCGAGTCGATTTTGAACTAAATCGAGTTCGAAGAAAAGTGAACTTTAGCTGTTCTGTGTAAAGTATAAAATAATAAAGCATGAATTTTATAAAAAATTTTGAAGAATGTAAATTTTAAATGTGATCTTTAGGTTTGTTTCCTGGTAAATAAGAATTACAAAACCAGAAACCAATATTATTATTAAGACTATAAAATTATTTTCACCGCATCTTGAAAAGACTTTTTATTTTTCTCATAATTCATATTTTTGGTGGTAACACACTCACCATATATTGTATTTGGTGGTAGAAATAATACTGATTAAGGCAGGCAGGTTTCAGAATTGAGTGTGAACATGTCAAACACTACTTTAATGTCAGATTAAACTATACTCTTCTGTTTAGTTACTTAACTAAACGTAAACAATCTTGACGACTTTTATTTAAAAAAAAACATCATATAAAAGACGTACAAAGATATATTTAAATTTAGTTAATTACCTAAAATATGTTTAGGTAAATAATTTAAATATATAAAAGAAAGTCGTGTTAGTTACACTATTTATAACTAGAGAACGGCTGAACTGATTTGGCTGAAAATTGGTGGGAAGGTAGCTCAGAACCAGGAGACAGACATAGAATATTTTTTATTATTTTATTATGTTTTTTTTTGATAAAAAATTAATCCTACACCTGCTCACTTATTGGTATAGGGTAGACTAGGGTAGAGCGGGAGCGAAGCTGTGTACTTAAACTAGTTTTAGATAAAAGACATGTCAAGATTGTTTACATTTAGTTAAGTACCTAAACAATGCAGAGTTTGAGCAATACTCAACTTCAGAAGCCTGTCAAATCTTGGTGGTTGGTTTAAACTGTGTTTAAACCTAGACTAACGGTGAATAACGTTGCAGGTAATCGCACTGTACCCCTATACCGCACAAAATGCAGACGAACTAAGTTTTGAGAAAGACGACATAATAGCTGTCACTGACAGATCACAAGACCCCGCTTGGTGGCAAGGTAACTAACATCCACTCAACGATAGCTAATACTTTGTACACCCGTATTTATAAACAAGTAAAACTAATTAATTAAGCAAAAGTAACTACTTATGTAACCCAAGTAATTACTTAATAAGTTATTACTTAGCAACAAGTAATTACTTCTTTATAAATACGGGTGTTAGAGGAATCGACTGAGAATTACGAAGAATTCAAAAAAATATACATGGTTAAATTTTGATCGTTTTGTTTTAATCCCGCGGAGAGTCGATTCGGTACATGACAACACTATCGATATGTAAATATAAAATTAAAAAATAAAGTACTTTTTTTTCTAAATATCGAATTAAGATACTCATGTACGAAATTAATTGCTTTAAATAAACAAAAGCCGAGCGAGTCAATGACCTCTAGGTAGTAGAGTTCAAGTTTAAGTAGAGTGTACTCAGTCCATTCCGAAATAATAAGCGTGTATCTTAGCTTGTATTTATTACAATAGAAATGATCTTGAATTATTTAGGGCAAATTTTTTTGATAAAGTGTAATTTAAATAATTCAAGTTTATTCCTATACTTATTTATAGTATTGCATTGAAATTACTGCTTTTTATTAGTACATTATATGTAATAGAGAATTTTATGGAACTACGTAACCGAAAGTATCGAAAAACTGAAATCGCGAAAAAAATCTGCCAAGTTCAGTACATTTTGACCAGTTTGGCGAACATCATCATCATCAGCCTTTTAATGTTCCCACTGCTGGGACACAGGCCTCCTCTCTGGGAGAGGGAATGGGCCGTAATCCACCACGCGGGCCCAGTGCGGGTTGGTGGATGTCACATATCTTCGAATTTTTGGTTCTAGGACATGCCGGTTTCCTCACGATGTTTTCCTTCACCGTTTTGAGGCGAACATAAATGTACTGACTAGTAGATTGTTTCGCGATTTCAGGTTTGGTCCCATTGTAAAAGTTGTTTGTTATCATGACTACAATCACGTGTTTAAGTATTGGTCACTAATTACCCGTCACCATAAAGCATAAAGCATTAATAAATAAATAAATGAGACTAGAAACATGGAATTTTGCACAAAGTTTTTGAAAATTCAACTTCAAAGAGGTGAAAGGGGATAGTTTGTATGCAAAATTTCTCTCCGTATAGCAAAGTACATTGCAAAGTTAGCACAATTAGTAAGCTTAGTAAATAATATTCCACAACTATCACACAACGCCATCTAGTCCCAAGATAAGCAGTGCTTGTGCTGTGAGTACTAGACAACTGATAAAAATCATCATCATCAGCCTTTTTTTTAATATTCCCACTGCTGGGACACAGGCCTCCTCTCTAAGAGAGGGATTAGGCCGTAATCTACCACGCGGGCCCAGTGCGGGTTGGTGGATGTCACTTGTCTGCGAATTTTTAGTTCTAGGATATGGCTCCTCACGAAAAACATATTTATATATTACTGATAAACATACTTATATATTTCTAAATACATAAATATTATAGATAAATTACACCCAGATACAGAACAAATGATCGTGCTCATCACAAAGACATTTGTCCTGGATGGGAATCGAACCCACGCACGACCTCCCGCATAGCAGTTAGGGCTACTAACCACTAGACTAACAGGCCTGTCTAATAATAATAATAGACGTTGTCCTTTTCATTATTTGTTTTTGGAACTACATAACAATTTAGAGGGTTTTAAAGATTGCATGAAAAGATTTTTCTTCTTGGGTTAATAAAGCAGAAACATGACACAAATTCTAATCAAAATAAATACTAAAGATTGACATTATTAGTTTTTCAAAACTACCCTCTATATACGGTTTGGGGTGTGTTAAAGTTTTTATAAAAACATACTCGCGAATGAAGTCGCTGATAAAGTGCTAGTATTTGTCGTGAAATTGTAAACACCGTTAGATTATAATCTATATCGCGAGATTGTAAACTTGGGAAAGATAGCTAACACACTACTTACAATTTAATCTGTCCTAGCTCAGAGGACACCGGTGTCCTCTCACATGCACGCCACTATAGGCCTTAATTCCGATGTTTAGAGTCTACTTTTGTATGAACAAGTTGGGTAGTTGTGGATCGAAGTGTTAACGCATCATTTTTGGTAGATTTATAATTAGAGATGTGCCGAATATTCGTTTTATATTCGGCCGAATTATTCAGTTGAAATGCCGAATGTATTTGATTTAATTTTTTGGTTTTGATACGTGCAACACCCTGTTACATTCCTGATTTTTTATAATTAAAGCAGCTTGATTATCGATGGCAATAATTTTAGCGATGGTTGCATTAGTTTGTTTTGCTTTTAGGTCTCTAATATCCCCATTTGTAAGAAATGAATCCTGCAATTTTTGTTGCACAGTCCAAACCGATGATGCCCCGGCAATTGGTTGACTCTGTTCACACGCGGCGTTTTGGAAATCTAGTGTGTTATTTGTGCGGCAAAACTATGGAACGGGTAACCAAATTATCCGGCAGTATATTCGGTTCGGTAAAAACTTAACCGAATATTATTCGGTATCTGATTATTCGGTGAATCCACTATTCGGCACAACTCTAATTATAATCTGTCCAAGTGAAACTGTCAAATTATAAAATGGTATAGAATTGAAAGCGTCTCGCGCGCTGCTTGGTTGAACATTAAACTAATATAGTTATGTTTCCTTCCAGGTGAACTTCGAGGAATGACCGGGCTGTTCCCGAGCAACTATGTAACGAAATTAGTTAACTAAACTACGTTTAGTAACACTCAATCTTTGCTTAGTTCGACTAAATCATGTTTAGTTCGACTAAACTGAGTTTTAGTCGACTAAAATAATATTCACATAACTAAAACTGTTTTAGCGATAGTAGCTTTTGAAGTTATAATTGTTTAGAGAGCAATGTTTAATGTATACTATGTCTAAATCTATATTAAATAGCGAAATTACACAGGCGACGGATAGTTTGAAAGAAATTGTACCTCATAAGTAACATGTAGCTACATCTTTACATACTAAATAGGACCTAACATTACAAATCTTGCATCGTGATATATTTATTTATTTATTATTACGATTGAAACCCGAAAATCGGTTTAGTCCTCGACACACAAGTTGAACTATCATGGCGGTCGAACTTGAATGTGCAATAACCGTAACCATAGCAAATGGTTCAACTTATTCGCCACGTACTATATTAGTTCTACCGTACCCATCTTAAGGTGCTACGCTAGAGGAACTGAGCTCAAATTCGTGTAGTGTCGCTCCACGAATGAATGTTGTGTGTGCCCAGTCGGCCCACACTACACTGAAAAATAAACACCACACGATAGGCAACGAAGGAACGGAATAGGTTTTTAGTCAGTAAGGCGGGATTTGTCATTGGATGATTTTACCTACCATAAAAAAAAAACACTGCCTTAAAAAATAACTACGTAGGCTAAGACAAGACGGGAGCACAGCGAAGCTTCGCTCCAGCCATAGCCAAAAAAAAAAATACAAAAATTGCAATTTAAACTTGTAATCAAGAGGTAAAATAAAATATTTTCGTTTTATCGTTATTGCATCCTATCACAATTGTGAAGTTTCGCTACTTAATGTAATATGACTTAGTACTATCTAGCTGGCTTAACAGTAGATTTGAAAAGAAAAATAAATATATAAGATCTTTTTCTCCACTATTTTATAGTATCTAATTGGAAAAAAATCTATTGAAAGTCGCACTCGAATCTACTGCTACTCGAATGAATTATTTCAACACTAGCGACCCGCCCCGGCTTCGCACGGGTTCAATGCTGATATTATAGTACATTATGATATAAGTGTGTAATGTAGGAGGTTACCGTCGAGGCGGTATTGAGAGATTCTTAAGAGAGCCAAGAACGATAACCATTCATTACTCACGTGTATCATACGACGTTTTTCAATACACTTGTGAAGGAAAATAAGTTAGCTGACTAATATTACAACGATAAAACTAGTAACATTTTTCATAATATGGCGGTATAAAATTAAATCTGTTTTCATAAACGTGCATCTATTTTTTTTTTAATTTACTCATAGCTGAAGGCTATGGCTATATAGTCTTTTGATCAAAGTCGTTTGTTTTCTTGCGTAAAAAGTTTCGACGATATTGTTATTTTTAGTGTTTTTGTAGTATTTGATTTTATTTAATGAATACAGCCAATGAACTTCACTCGAAAAAATCATGCTAAAAACACTTCACTTGAAAAATTCCACCACCGGGCGTTCAGAATCATGTACTGGATCCATGGTATTCGTTTGTGGTACGATGTTAGACACACTCTGTATACTTTCTAATTTAACGCGGGCGGAGCCAGGGCAGAAGCTAGTCTATATTTGAACATCAATCGTAGTTTTTCCGTAGTCGGAATTAAACTTTTTACACATTAATATAATTGTCTACTTATAGCCATTGTAGGAATAATACGGAGAATTGCTTACTTCAAAAAGGTTAAAAAAAAAACCATCATACAGCCAGCAGTGTTGCCATCTCGAAATAAACTTTAAAAAAATGTTATTCTTTAGTGTTTAATTAAATAATAATCATCTCTAATCATGTAGTTGATGTTATTAGGAATAAATGTTATTACCATTATTTGTTTTGTTTTATTTTTACCCGACTGCGCCAGAACGAGGGTTATGTTTTTCGAGAGTATGTATGTATGTATGTATAATTGTTTGGCACGCTCTGCAGCCTGAACGGCTCGATGGATTTTAGCTTGAGAGGTGTCGTTAGATTCGTATTTACTGTGAGAGTGACACTGGGTATATCAAAATAAAAAAAAAAAACTTAATGGCGGATTTTTGGCGCCAAATTCAAATGTTTGGCACGCTCTGCGGCCTGAACGGCTCGATGGATTTTTGTTTGCGAGGTGTCGTTAGATTCATAATTACTGTGAAAGTGATATCGTAAAACTAAAAAAATAAAAAACGGTCATTTAAAAAACTAAAAAACCCGACTGCTATTCTGAGCATTCATGAAAAAGCCCTAAAACAAGAAAGTCGTTGTACCCGATTGCACTTAACTATATAATATTTTAAATACTAGATAAATTGTAGCAGTCGGGACCCATTCTGAGAATTCAGAAAAGGAGTCGGGTTTTTTTTTTTTAATTACCGTTTTTTTACTTTCCTCTAAGCACTTATAAGCACTAAGCGCTTTTTCGAACACATTCATTGTGCGTACAGCTAAGGATTGGAATTCCCTGCTGGAAATGTTTCCTGATGGCTACAACCCCGGAATCTTTAAGTCAAGAGTGAATAGGTTACTTCTAGGTAAGCGCGCTCCATCGTCGACCGCATCGGCGCTTTGCATCAGGTGAGATAGCGGTCACGCGCGTACCTAACAAAAAATAAGCACTGGCCTAGCTACCAAATAGGCAAGTGGGACACTGCCCGAGATCTCTAAAAAGCTCATTTCTAAGGGCGGAAACCGGGACGTTGCGTGTATCCCGTGGTCAGGTCCCCGTCGCGGAAACCGGATTATTAGAGCGATTTCGTACGACGTCCGGTCCGAACCCGTGAAAGTATGGTTCGTAGCAGCCATAAAACTATTTCATTACAATAAAATTGTGGCGGGGCGAACACGTGCACTTTTCTGCACTAGTGCGGAAAGCGTGCCTAAAAGCGGTGGGATAAGAGAGTTTTTGTCGGATCGGACGTAGTGAGAAACAGCTCTTAAGCTCAAGTGTCAAGCGTTAACGCAAAACGAAACGATTATAACTTGGCTAGGGGGGCAGCGCTTCTAGCCCCTGCAGCGGGATGATTAGATATGTATAGTTATATAAGTATTTATTAATTTAATGTAAGTTTTCACAATCTCTTCTTCTCTTATTTCAACACACTAGTGTCTATATTTCTTCCAATGTCTCCTTTCGCAGGTCTGCTGGTAGAAATTTCTTTTTGAAATAAGCAGTACCTTTGTACATTTTTTTTTTTTTTGTTTAATGTATCTTCTGCTGTATATGTGTGTACATAAATCTATCTATACTTATAATAAATCTGTAGAAGTAAAAATTCTGTACATTGAAAATATCAAAAAAATAAATGGCAGTGGGGGTGTTACTAGACCGACACCGAAGCCAAAAATGTGATTAAATAAATTTTTGTCTGTCTGTCTGTCTGTTTGTTCAGGCATCACGCAAAAACTACCGGTCCGATTACGGTGAAACTTGGTATAATTACTATTTAATATCCTGGGCACCACACTGGGTACTTTTTATCCCGGAAAAGTATATACAATAAAAAACAAACTTAATTTTGCGGTTCGATCCCTGAGCCCGATTACTGTACCAACCGCAAATAATAAGTTTGTCGCAGGTTACGTCAGCCATTTCTATTGAAATTAGCCGCAAAAGGCCCGCGCCGAGACAGAAGTATTAATACCGGTAAGTATGCTCGATAGATAACGTTCTACACAAATAGCACTTTACACAAAAAACTCATTGATAAGTTTCGTCGTTCACGCGAACGAAGTTGCGGGCACAGCTAGTTATAAAATAAATAAACACCATCTACGATCCTCATTTGCGTTCGGACTTCCGTACGGTGTAGTCGCGTTTTAAAAGTAAGCCGAATTATTTTTAAAAAAGGGTGTCCTACTTTTTATTTTTTTATTGTAGTTAACACTTCAATTAAATTTGGTGTTCAAAATGAATTTTTTGGTCAATAATGTTAGTATGGACGCCCCACTTGCTCGGTCGCAATCTAGTGGTTCGAGCAGTAGCAGCGGTTCTTCTTCGACGGCGCGTGAAAGGAGACATCGCAGGCGAAAGGAGCAGCGCCGCCGTACAAAGCTAAGTCAATTAGAGTATGCTTTTGTAAAACTTATTGAAAAAAGTATCCTTCTTGCAAGATCTTATTGTTACAAATAATACTCAGTCGTGCACGTCCGACAGTCTATCCAAGCCCTACAGAACTGGATAATGAATTGAACATAGAAACGGGGATCGAAACTACCCTCAAGTCGCAGAATTTCGACAAATAATACTGTCGAGCCCTGGCTACTGCAGGCTCGACTTCCGTTACCGAAATATGAAGAAAACACAATATAAGACTTTCAATCACTAATATAATAATAATAACTTCATTACACTTCAATGGACAACGTAGCAATGTGGCACATTCATACAACCTCGTTGCACCGACATCACAATACTCATCTCGAATTGCTTAACAAATTTCAACATTTGAACTCGGCAGACTGGGCTCAAGTATGTTATTTTGAATTACAAAAACTGTATAATTCTACTCCAGATTTTGTAGGGCTCGATAGTAATGACTTTTTTTTTTATTTGGAATTTAAGCGTTGGTTAGCGGTTGTTGACAAACGTGTCTCCTTAATCAAAATTGAAAATGAAATGCAAAATTGCAAAAATACATTTAGGTAAAAGGTGTAGTATAAATCAAGTTTTAAAAAAAACTTTTTACAAAAAAAAATACACCCGATTTCAATGACAAAAACACAAAAAAGAGCAAAATATCTATAACTTCGGAAGTCGGTGTTTCTATAATAGTTTAGTCTCTTCGTTATTAAACACCGATCTTCGTTATTGTTTTTGTCATTGAAGTCGGTTGTATATTTTAGTCATTAGTATCACGCGTATGAATATAAATTTACAATATAAAAGTCGACATAATAACACTTTAAAATTGTACTCAAATTAAACATGTTAAAAATTCTAACTAGGGAATGCAAAACCGGCCAAAACGTTGCGCAGGTAAGAAATAGTTTGGTTGTCGCGCTTGAATCATAAAGTGACCTTTTTTAATTTATATAAACTAGTGCTTGACTGCCATCCCACCTGATGGTAAGCAGTGATGCAATCGTTGATGGTGAGGAGCACTAGTTTACTAAGAGCCGATTCACTCTAGCCTTGAAGACACCCCTTGTAAAATTGCCAACATCTTGTAAGATATTGCTGTGAGCGGCTCTTTCCTGTATTGACCAACTGCCACATAAGGTCTTAGTTGTCCTTAAAGACACGTTAGCAGAGTCCGTCGTTAGGAAATAAATCGGCGGTGCATAGTGCAGTTGAGAAGTCTTATTGTGATTCTGCATCCACTGCGTGTATTCGAACCAGTACCATTTTCCGCAAAAGGGATCTTTTGCCCCAGGACTAAATCCCTAAATAAAAATTATTAACCCAGACATTGTTCTTTACGAGATTTAGACTAGGTATGCGTCATTATGTAAGCGTCTGGATTGAGGGCCCATGTTACTTAATAATAACAGATTTAATTTACGTTTAAGAAATTTATGAGTCATTGCTTTAAATTTTACTATTTTTTAACTAAATTCCCATTAAACTTATTGTTTAGTAAGGATATAAACAGTGATGCCTCTGAAGCCACTCCTCAAAGAGACACTGCCATGATTGTAGCATACCCGGCGCCATCCGGCGCTGAGTTACGACATCCGCTATCTCCATCCCACCATGAGGTCCCGCCCCGGAGCTCTGTCCGCAGCCCCTTTGAAATATTTTTCGTTTGATGAAAGAAATAGGCCTCGCTGATGTGCCTTCGCCCACGTTTGAACTAGTCCACGCTTCGCCTCTGCACATATCGATATTCTAGTCTCTAGCTGTTATCGAAAGTTCGAAGAAAAATGGCAAGATGATGAAAAAACAAGTTTTCAATAAAAATCTTTTCTCATAGCAAGATTTTCTAGCGCGGTATACACCTATATATAAAATTTTGGTCGTTTTAATCCCGTAGAGGGTCGATTCGGTACATGAAATACTCGTACTATCGATTTGTAAAGAAAAAATTAAAAAATAAAGTACTTTTTTTCTAAAACTCTAATTAATATACGCATATACGAAATTAATTTCTTTAAGTAATCGAATCAATGAACTTGTAGAGAGTTGTCAGTCGTTGCGTACTAACTACCTACAGTTCATTGACCTCGATCAGCTGACGTTTTCTTAAAGAAATTAATTTCGTACATGCGTAAATAAATTAGTTTAAAAAAAAAGTACTTTATTTTTCATTTTTGCTTTACAAATACTCACTACGGTGACCACTACTCATCAAGACCATTTTAAAAAGCTCAAACAGGATAGGGTTGTCTTATTACGCTTATTACAGTTTCAATCGCCATTTCCAGCTCCATCATCAGACCCTAGTTATCATCTAGCTAGCTAGATCAAACGAATCCAAACCTGATGGGGTTGTGTCGGTTAACTACCGAGGTCCTTATGGGCACCTTCCGATTTCATCACCCGATCAGATCCACGTCATAATAATTTTGTTTTGACATCTGATTTGCACATGAATGCAAAATTTCAGCTCAATCGGTAGCCGGGCAGTGGATTTGATCACAGACAAACACCGGGACAGGTAAAGCTAAATAAAATCTTGTAAAAATGAAACACAGTAAAACAATTTTTCAATTTTTTTAAATAATTTTTCACTATTACTTAATCCAACAGTATATAAATAGTATTACTATATACTTCACTCCAAAAATCGACGCCAGATGTAAACACGAACATATCACATAGGACATAAAGATCAATTTTGATTGAAAAATATTTTTCTTTGTAAATGTTCTTGATTTTTTTTACGAATACCCACGATTACGAAAACTAGTACTAAATATGGATCATTTCAAAATTGACCTTTACATCTCGAATCTTCTTGCAAGTTACATTGGAGTTTCACAAAAAAGAACTAAAATTTATAGAATAAAACAATAGTTGTGGATTTCAGGGAAAAACAATACAATACAACATAATTTCTGGAATTTTTGTGTCTTAGTAATTTTGTCTGCAGTAAATCGCGTTGATACAAATAAAATACTGCAAGGTTTTGAAAAGCAATGTCTATTCAATAGGGTTAAAAATAAGTATAAGCTAAAGTGTACGAGTGTTTTCGTGTCCTATTCGCCAGGGTCGTGTGTTCACGACTGGGTACTCCATCTCGTTTAGCTCTTCAATCCCCATAGGTGACAGAAGAGTTGACGAAATGGAGTATTAGGTCGTGGCTGTGTGACCCTGGTGGAATGAACGCGAGAGTATTTATCGGAATTATCCGACGTAGGCGGTTAAAAGATGGATACGGAAGGTTAAAGAATTAATTTGAAGGCTTCCTTTTCTGGCGCAGGCGAGCAATAAGAGTATTCAAAATTCAACCCTTAAGGGAATGAAATAGGGACCTAAAATGAGTATGGAGAACCCTACTTTCAGTTAGTAACAGATATATTATTAAACAAGCTCTTACAAACCAAGACCAGCCTGGATTATAAGTACAGACGCCAGCACGTCAATCAACCCCAAGCTGTCAAATTTCACCAATCGAACATTAACCTTCCTCTATTGTGATAAGGTTGAAAATCTATTAAAGAAATTTGACAGACTGAGGTAGGTTGATGTGCCGGCGTTTGTAGCCTTGAAACAAAAAAACATACACCTTTTGAAGTTTAGACATTGTTTTAAAAAACATTATGTACACTGATTGTATATTCAATTTCATTTGTATCAACAATATTTCATTGATTGTTAAAACAACTAATTTCATTTGATGGTAGTATCATGCTGTACACCAGAACATAGAGACAGAGCTGCAACTTCATTTAAAACAATACTAAATCAATTAGTATACAGGATTTTAGCTTGTACATTGTTCGTTACGGGATACCGGCACGGATGTTGAGCGCTCACATCCACTTGCGCAGGAGTGAAATATCGGGTCTCTATAGTGGTATGAAGTGAGACGCGGGGGCGGGGAGTGCTTTTATGGTATGCGGCAGTCTATATATAGGGTGACTGGTAATTAGTGAATGATACTTAAACACGTGATTGTAGTCATGATAACAAACAACTTTTACTATGGGACCAAACCTGAAATCGTAAAAACAATCAGCAAGTTCAATACATTTTGAACAGTTAGGCGAACACAAATGTACTGGCCTGCAGATTTTTTTCGCGATTTCAGGTTTGGTCCCATAGTAAAAGTTGTTTGTTATCGTGACTACAATCACGTGTTTAAGTATCGTTCACTAATTACCAGTCACCCTATATATAGACTGTCACCCTATATAAAAGCGAAATACCACCCGCAGATTAATCACGAAATCTCAGAAACTATAACACCTACAAACTTAAAATTTGGTAGGTAGGGTCTTTATAGGGTGTAGACATCCGCTAAGAACGGATTTTACGAAACTCCACCCCTAAGGGGGTAAACCGACTGTCATGCGGGCGAAGCTGCTTGCAGAAGCTAGTATGTTATATGCGCCTCGATTGAGTCCCGAAAATCTGGTAGTGACACGAAAATCGATCGCCATTTTGGTTCAACTGGTGATGGACTCACCAATGAGTACAATGCGCATAGCTACCTTCACCTATTTCGCCAAGCGCTCAAGATTCGTGCCGGTATCTTTAAAGAAGCCTGGAACTGACAACCAGTATTATTAACATATCATGTTGCCCAGTAACTGGTCTGATAGGCAGGTGTTACATGTGAAACACGGATATTCAGCCGCGTCTGGGTAGACAGTAGACTCCAAGCTAGCTGGGAGAGTCCACGAGAGATTGAAGACACGAAATGAATTGTTTTAACTTGAACAGATGGGTGTGTAATTATTTGGTGACATAAATCGTAACTGAATTCAATTGTGAAGATGCCATCTTGAATTTTGGTAATACTAGTGTTCAAAATGTAAAAGTTTTTTTTTTATTGATATAAATTAGGGCTTGACTGCATTCCCACCTGATGTTAAGCATTGATGCAATCGTTGATGGTGAGGCACACTAGTATATTAAGAGCCTATTCACTCTAGCCTTGAAGACACCTAAATTATAATCGGACGGGAAGACCGCAGCAGGCAAACTGTTCCAGTCCCTCGATGTACGCGGTATAAAAGACGAGGCAAAACGCTTAGTCCATACCGTAGAAGTTTCAACAACGTAAGGGTGGATATTCGCCGTACGATCGGAGGAGAGGAGGTCCATAGGACAGGAGATGTACAATGGATTGTATGAGTGATGATTTTGTATTTTTATCTTTCGATAAAAAAAATACTGATTCAAGTGTCTTTGGAGTATCTTGCATGTTCTTCTCCATAGAGATCTACGCTTTGGAATATGCAAATAACTATATTTTTTTTTTATTGCTTTACTTTGACAATTCAATAGTATCTCTAAATGGTTTGATGTTATAGCTTCAAAATGAGCAACTATTGAATAATATCGACTAATAGACGATCAAGAAATGGGGATTGTTCAACAGAGTTACCTCGAGTTTAGAACGCAAAGTTCAAATGAAGGAACACATGTGGGAATTAGTAAGTCTGACACGCCCTCTCACTCCACCCAAAGCCCCACTCCCCCTCTTATTTAAATATTTCCCACCCAAAACAGGATTTTTTAGAAAAAGTAAATTAAGAATTGAAAAAGGTATATCATCCAATGACGTCTCGCGCTCTTGGGCGGAGCGGAAGGGTGAGTTTACTGACTAAAACCCAGTCTACGTTCCTTCTTTGCCTTTGTTTCATGGCCCCGGGGGTTCTCTTTCTTCCAAACCATACAGTTCCTATGACCAGTCTAAACTAATATTGTGAAGAGGAAAGATTAGATTTTTTCTTTGTTTGTATGTTACCATTTAACTCAAAAACCACTTGACCGATTTGAAAAATTAGAAAGCTACATTTTCAATGAAAAACATAGGCTATTTATTTTCTCCTTCATGTGGGCGAAGCCCCGGTCACAAGCTAGTATTACATGATATTCAAGATGGCATCTTGACTAGGGGCAATTTAAAAGTTATTACTACTGGTGTTGGCTCGAGTTGGGCCCGGAGTGTTCGCGGTGGTCACGCCAATGCCTTTCCACGAATTTCTTTATGTAATTGTATGGTTTCGAGTCTTTTTCACCTATAACATTGTCGACCTGGAACAGACAAGAAGATTTATTTATTTATTTATTCATGTACACACAAACACTTAAAAACGAGAAAACAAATACAGATAGATTATTTCTAACGAAATTTCTTCCAGCAGACCTGCGACAGGAGAGTTGGATGAGAGATGTAGACGCAGTGTGTATAAATAATTTGGAAAAACAAAAATAGACTTTGTTATCTAAATTTAATCAATTACAGTAAATAAATGTACACATAAATAGATACTATACATAAATTAAATTCTAATAATACATATATATCAAAAAAAAACTAATCCTGTATATACAAAATTATTTTTAGTGTATGAGAAACCCGATAATAGTTTGTTCAGAATCAGTAACTGAATCGATTCCAATAATTTCTACACCATGTTAAATTTTTTTCCAAAAATATTTAAAAAAGGTCACCAGGTGAACACCACCGACACTAAGTACAACACAGGTCACGACTGGTCATAGCGGGCATCAGGCGCTAGTGCACACCCGGTGCAAACAAATCCTTAGTCGCCCGGATGACCCAGTGACCATATGTTTGTGTGGACAACCAGTGGGCTTACTCTAGAGTTTAATTCCGATCAGTCGACATTGGAATTTTGACGTTAGGTACTCTTGAATTCGATTTTAGGGCCAAATTGCGTGACCTTTTTGGGAAACTAAGTAAAATGGGGATTGGTCTTGGCCTGTGGTAACGCAATTTTAAACCAATTTGGCGCTACCATCAAATTCAAGAGTACCTAAAGTCACAATTCCAATGCGACCGATTGGAATTAAACTCGAGAGTAAGCCCCCAGGTCACATAAGCTAACTCTGTGATTTTTCATGATACAGTTATGAAATTTTGTACATAGATTCTTTGCATAAAAATACTAAATCCGTGTTTCGGGTTTCACATATACTACAAATAGGGTTGTATAAACCATACTGACCTTATAAGGAGGTGTAATGATAACTTCGTTATATACTCGGATGTTCTGGCCCGCCCAGGACACGTCGTCGATGACGCGCGCGATCGCCATGAACAGGCGCTGTCCCTCGGGGTCCAGGCATGCTGACAGGGCTGATACCTGCAATGTGGCAAGCAGACATTAGACTCTTCCTATTAAACATATAATAAACTGCCAAAACTTGAGTGGCAGTGGGCATCATAGCACATTGCTTGTACAACAGATGTACGATCAGGCCGAAAGTTTCCGTGTACTGAAAGATCTGTTTACAAGATAGATCGATAAGCTGGTGAAATGCTTGACTAATATCTTCTTTTTATCTTATATATAAAAATTAACAGTTGTTCGTTAGTCTCGCTAAAACTCAAGATCGGCTGGACCGATTTGGCCAACTTTGGTCTTAAAATATTTGTGATAGTCCAGGGAAGGTTTTTTTTTTTGGTGGTGGGTAAAATCATCCAATGACATCTCCCGCCCTTGGGCGGAGCGGGAGATAGTGTCAGACTCTTACTGACTAAAAACCCACCCCGTTCCTTCGTGGTCTAAGATACCAGGGCCGGGCTTTCCTTTCGGAAGCAAACCCTTGGCCCCAGTAGGCTTCGACCCTGCCTGCCTGCAGCTAGCAGGCTGGGTCTCTACGGTTTGCTGACAACTCCTTGAGGCGCGCGGGAATAGTGCGCGCCGTTGACGACCTGGGCTTGGTCCGGATGGTTACCGGACGGTCGGACAGCGAGCTACCCATAGCTCGCCGTCCGCAAGCCCGCGCCTACGTTGGCTGGAAATCAGGATCGGAATCGGAATCCCCGCGGCGGCTGGGCCGTGAGGGCCGTTGCCTCTCGCGGGGCGGCCTCCTCCTTTGCTAGCATTACTGCTTCGCAGAAGGAGGCGACCGCCTGCCATCCCTCCTCGGTCCGGACCATGGCCCGTACCAGGGCCAGGCGCGAGAGATCGCCGCTGCCGATCGCCCTCACGAGAACACGGCGATGCTCTGCCCAAGCGGGGCACACTTCGACCGTGTGCTCCACCGTGTCCTCTGGGCAGTCCACGCAGTGGTGACACCGGGGCGTCGGTTCCGCACGAATCCGGAACAGGAACCTCCCGAACTTACCGTGTCCGGTGAGAACCTGGGTCATGCGGAAGGTTAGGACGCCGTGAGGTCTTTCCAGCCACGCCTCAGAGAGGGGCCTTACCGCCCTAATTAAGGCGTGCCCAGTCCAGGGAATGTTCAAACGGTGAGAAAATATGGAAAAATTCATTCATAGTTTATTAGGCAGTACGAAGTTTGCCAGGTCTGCTAGTTTATAATAAAAAAATGTCAATGTGAACTTGGCCTGAGGTCCAGTGGCTGCTAATAGATGGCTATTAGCCTTAGGTCAAGTGTGCTGATAATAATAATAATATCATTTATTTTCCCTCACAATGGTTTTGTTGCACTTCACAGTTATATTATAGTAGTTAGTTCTACTAAAGCCCGGACGCAGAGCAGGAAGAATTTCGTACGTTGACCTATTATTTCCTGTCTCTGTCACTCCCGCGTAAATATAATGCGTCTCGCTCGCACGGATGCAATAGCCTCCGTCGTCAGGGATTGTAAACCCTTTACTGTAAACTTATTACTTTTATTTTAAGTTTTGTTCTTTTTTGAATGTGTTTTTTTTGGTTAGTGACTAAATCACTACAAAAAATCCTTGACGAAATTCATAAATTTAAATAATGATTGAGAATGATAATTTTTATTTTGTTGTCATATTTCTACCGAATTCGTTATTCTAACTCGATTTTTAAATTGTTATAATATAAAATGTAAATAAATAACTTATATTTTTTTTCTCCTTTTTTTCATTTCTTTTCCATTTTTTTTCTCCTTCAAATGTTTAATTTAAAACGCACTTAATATAAAAATGTTTGTGACCGCTGTCAGTAGGCCCAAAGGTCATTCGTACGAAATTCTTCCTGCTCCGCGACCGGGCTTTACATAATTATATGAGTTAGCATTGTGAGAGCTGGTGCCTGTTGTAGGTTTTGAACAAACCTGTGCTACAGGTCACCAGAACCCACTTTACGGCCTCACAAAAGTTTGTAGGTTTGTTTGATAGAGTTGATACATGGAATATGATTACAAGGATATTAGATTGCTGACATAATATGTTCTTCCACATTCCCTTACTACTAGTCACAACTGCATAAGATTTGAAATTATACAATTTTCTGCAGTGTGAACTGGATGGGACTCATAAATTCTCAACAGTGAGGTCACTCTTTGGAGCCTCCTCCTCACTACTTGAGTATGCAAATATATTTTGTCTACATACCAACAATAATGGTAGTCTCTCACCAATAGAGCTAATTACTATGAAACTTTACCAAAAAGGTTTTTATCATTGAGTAGCTATAATGATTCAATTATTATTACTTTGACTGGCCTGTTGGTCTAGTGGTTAGTGGCCCTGACTATATGCCAGAGGTTGTGGGTTTCATTCCCACCTAGGACAAATGTTTGTGTGATGAGCATGAACATTTGTTCTGTGTCTGAGACTAATTTAGCTATAATATGTATGTATTTAGAAATATATGAGTATGTTTATGAGTTGGACAACTTATAACACAAGCTCTGCTTAACTTGAGACTAATATTACTATTATTACAAAATGTAAGTATGCCTATAACTTTTTAAATGGCAATGTTGGCATTCTATTAAAACTTTCAGTACCCTGTGCAGAGTGTGATTGACGAAGGAGGAGACAATCACACATGTTCTCTTTGACTGCACAGGTGTCACTGATACATGCATTCCAACCCTAGGATGTCTGAATCCCCTCACAGATACCCTGAAAAAACTGAGAGGCCTATTTAGTTAAGTTTTAGAGAGACGTGAACTGGTAAGAATATGCCCACGAAAGTTTGGCTGCCATGGATCATGCACAATGACACAGAACTAAGAGCTCTCGCCTTTATTATGTGCTATTCCAGGACATGGTCAACCCAAGTGCCAATTGTCATTGAAATCTGTTCAGCGGTTTGTGTGTGAAGGAGTAACATAGGTACACAAACTTTTGCCTAACATTAAGAATAATTCATAAAAGGAAACCTTTTAAATTCCTGGTGGTCTCAGTAGTTCCGGCTGTGATGCCAGTCAGTACATCCTTTTATACATATAGATAAACACTGAACAGTGGTGATGAAGTTAATTACACTAAGTAATGTGCGTGGCTGGGTTTGAACCAGCAACCTTCAACTTGTAAGTCGGGGCCGTTACCACTTGGCCACCACTGCTCTGCCTGTCTGTTATGGATATATTCGAAGACAATCTTTATTCATTGCAATCTGTACTTTCTCTAACTTTCCCTCTTCTATCTTACAACTTAGTAAGCTAATATGCAAGTTTAAGCCAAAATCTAGTGCATGTTGGAACCGGAATCTCTATCAGACACCGGATTAGAAAGGTCAAATTATATAAACCATTTCATCATAATAATCACCACGTTTTAGTAAAAAAAAAACCGCGAAATAGTAAAGAGGTTGTAAATTAAAGATTGAATACTCACTAATCTTCTCTTATTCTCTATTGAATTGCGAACTCGTGTGTTTAATCTGTGCAGGTTTAGTGACTGTGGAGGCTCAGGAGTAGTCGTGACTTCTTTCTTGATTTGTACATCACTGACCAGCGACAGGTTCACGATGTTCACGTCATGGCGCTTGGGATTGCCGCTGGATGACGGACATTTGAGAATCAACATCTTCGTTTGAGGATCAAAAGCAAGCACTTCGCCCTCGATATTTTCATTATAGCAAGTCCGCGTTGCTACTATGCTGCCAATTGTAAAGCAGTCCGACACGACAGTGGACATTATACACCGTTTTTGTTGTTTACTCGGTGGAAATGAATTTCATGTAGCGTTCAAATTGTGTTCGATCGGTAAAATGTGAAATTATGTTTTGTTACGATCTGAATACGAGGTCGTCCGCCATTGAAACTTTGACAAGTTTTGTTACAGATAATGAAAATGAAAGTTTTGAAGTTTATGGTTATGCGTTTCGTTACCGATGTAAATGCGTTTTGTTGCCATGGAAATTTTTTATACCATTGGTAACATTTTAGTTATTGAGAAAAATAAATGGAATATAATATTCATTCAGATGCTCTGTCAACTCACCGAAATGAATAAATATATTCCCGTAAGATACTAAACTTCTTTTCGACATTACTTTAGAACCCGTCGACAAAATCAATGTTTTCCTTGAAGAACGTACTTACTTAGATATCAGAATTTCCAGTTTCGGTGCCGAATACTTTCTTTAAACCTCGAATAGCACATCTCTGGGTGGTGTTCTGTATCAAATTCAAGAATACTAGATATTACACTAAACTCCAAGTATGTCCCGTACACGAGACCAAGCGCGTACTTGCTAGATTATGCAATTTTTCTCCTTTTTTTTGTGTCACTCTTATCAAAGTGATCGTGATCATCACGGTAGTGACTTTCGCAGGGGTCGATATGATTCGCCCCACGTTCCTTCACCAATTCTTCCTGCTGGGCGTCCTCCTGGCGCTAACGTGCATTGGACTACTTACAGTTCACTAATTTGATCGAATTAGACACAATATGTTGCCATCGAATTTAGAAACGAGCCTACTTACCGTAAGGACCCATTGCAGTTGAGTCTGTTATTGCATAGCTAAAGCATCTCTACGACGAAGATACCACAATAAAAGAATCAAGATTACACAATTCACAAACAGTAAAGCGGGAAGCAATATTTTGAATGTGTTATGAAGCTTAGCGCCAGGCGGTAACTAGAAATACATAATAATAGCACCAATGGAAGCTGATAGAGATGGGGTTGCCCCAGGTTTTATATAAAATAGCTTACTTAACACAGAAAGTGCTTGTAATTTTAGAATTTGAGGGAATGATTGACAATGATTGACTGCAAAGAGTATAATAATTATATAGGGCAAAGAGTATAATAATATTGACTGACTTCAAAACTGTCTCTGAAACTCAAAGAGTATAGTAACTGAAACTTCTGACCCAAAGAGTAAATATCCTTACTATAAACTGTACTCTTTGGTAAATATAATCTGCGGGGCTATTGCGTAAAGCTCGGTTGACAGCTCAAGTGCAGATCATTTGCTAGAATGTACAGTACGTTCGACGGTTCTTGGCGCGCCTGAAGTTAGGCTCTGCGAACTTTGGGGCTCAAAATAAGCGCGTCAAATAAATGATTTATAAAAATAAATGCCAATAACAGTTGTTAACAACAATAACAACTGCTATTGGCATTTATTTTTTCAAACCATTTTCTTTTTTAAGAGTGCACCAGCGCTAATTAAAGTTCGCAGAGCCTAACTTCAGGCGTGCCAAGAACCGTCGAACGTACTGTACATCGTATCAAACAGCTATTTAATATCGTATTACTTATCTTTAGTGACCAATTGTTATGACACCATTATCCATAGGTGCTTTAGCGTTGAGTTGCTAACTAGACCTGGGTCTTGTAGTCGAAAATAAAACAACGGTTGAGGTCTGATGATATCTCGTCTATTTTCAAAAAAAACACCCTACTTATATATCAGGGGTGTAGGATCAAAACTAGCTACGTCCACAATTTTTCAAAATTCACCTTTTGATGGCAACATTTTTGTTTCGAGACTACCTTTCACCCAAAAAAACAGTTTGGCATCAAGCTTGGCTACGTCCCGAGTTATTTTGATTTAAAAAATGAGGTTGGAAACAAACGTGGTTACGTCCACAAAAGTTCAGTATCAAAACTGGCTACACTCGCGCCAGCCAATAGGAGCGCTCCATTAGAATCAAAACAGCAATGGCTGCCGATACAATTTCTGTGTGATTTAGTCGTCAGTTTTTAGCAATTTAAATAAGAACTCTTTTGTTTTCGTGTGATAACTATCGTTTATTAGCAAGATGAATGATTTTCCTTTGCCTGTTAATAAAAACCAGGCACGGAAACGGACTGCACAGCCACATAATTGGAAGGCAAATGTGGCGAAAAAAATCAGGTACGTTTGTATTTGCCAGGGCCGTACTTCAGATCTAACATAGAGGGAGGAGAACCTGTTATTACTATAAAATTATTATCACATTAAAATAGTAAGTAGCAACGAGTTTGAAGATTGATAGTAGTAAAATATCCTATTGCGTACAGTTAAAGTGTTTGTTTGGACGGGCGCTCTTATAATTATTTTGCAATTTGTGTTACTATAACGATTGAACAGATTTTCATAAGTTTAGAATAGAAAACGTAGGCATATATATTTCTTCTCCGATACCGCGAAAAAGTTCACAGGTTCGATTCCTGCATTGGAAGAAATGTATGCTTGATCATCGTGCAGAAATATCTACCCATGGTTTTATCTTGTTTATAAAGTTGCAGTGATGCGTCATTGATGTCATTGTTTGAAGCGCCTTGCGTTTCAAGCAGAGTAGAGAGTGCACCTTTGAGTGAAGTAGCCTGACATAGACGGATAACCCGCCTATGCTCGGCAGGCGTCCCCACCATAGAGTGTATTTACCATAAAAAATAATTTAGTCTATTTCATTTTTGTTGTAGGTATTCTTCAAAGACTTTGCCAAGAATTCCACGTTGTGAACACAAAAGCAAAGTATTTGAATGCAACAAAGTGACCGGTACTATATTACGAAAATTCCATACAGCTTTTTATAAAAATCCTGTCAAATCGTGTCAGGATGCTATTATATTGAAATGCTGTCAGGCTGTGCCGATTTACAGAAAAAGACCAAGAACCCTTAGACTGGATCCTACGACTGGAGTCCAAAGCGCTTCAAGAGCCACCAAGCAGTGCACCATAAAATATAAAGTAAAAGTCGATAAAAAATCTATAACTGTCTGCCAAAAGTTGTTTCTAGCAGCCCTTTCTTTGAAAAAAGGGCGTGTCACAAACCTAGTACAAAAGTCTTTTGTAAGCGGCGAGTTTCCAATAGAAAAAAGAGGAGGAGACCGTAAAACCGAACTATTCAAAGATTTAAAGGCATCAGTGCATGCATTTATTCGAAAACTTAAGTGTTCAGAACCACACTATTGCCGAAGCCAAACTTCAACACGCAAATATTTGCCAAGTGACCTAAATATCAGAAAACTATATAGACTATACAAATCTGAATGTGCAGCACCAGCGAAAGAGTCCTACTTTAGGCACATTTTTAATACTGAATATAATTTAGGATTTGGTAGTCCTTATACAGATATGTGCTCTACGTGCATACAGCTTCTAGAGAAAATAAAAAGAGAAAAAGATGAACAGAAGAAGGAACAGTACAGAGTAGAAAAGAGGGTTCATAGTTTGAGGGCAAAAGCTTTCTATTCGCTGCTGAAGACGGAAGAAGAGGGAGTGAAAATACTTTCATATGATTGCCAAAAAAACATGAACCTTCCTAAAGTGCCCGATCAATCATGCTATTATAGCAGGCAAATTTATCTTTTTAATTTTACTATTGTGGAAGGCACTTCAAAGGCCCCACTTAATAAAAACAACGTTTTCGCAAATGTCTGGACAGAAAACACTTTCTCGAAAAATTCTAACACAATTGCATCTGCTGTGTATAATCATCTAAACAAAACTGATCTCACCAATATAACTACTATTAGATTGATCTCAGATGGCTGTGGTGGTCAAAATAAAAATTCCACCATAATCACAATGTGTTGCAAATGGTTGCTGGAACATCCCTCGATCAAAAAACTAGAACTCGTGTTTCCTGTTACTGGTCATTCCTATCTTCCGGCAGACAGAGTATTCGGAAATAGTGAAAAGATATTTCGTAAAATGGACACAATACTAACTCCAGAGCAGTATCTGAATATAATTTCACAGCAGGCAACTATTGTGAAAATAGGCGAAGATTTTACTGTGTACGATTTCAAAAAGGAAGCCGAAACAATATTGAAACCGCCGGGACAGTGGAAAGTACAGTTTACACAGTGCAGAAGGTTCTATTTAAAACGATCGAAGCGGATCGGAAATGTATTGGTCCAATCGGAGAGATTTTATAAAACGCAAACAGGAAAATATGAAAACGTTTGCCGGAAAGATAAAATTATGAGCATGATCGCTCCTAGCGAAATAAGACCAAACATACCTGTAAAGGCATTAAAAGTAAGGGACGTGAAAAATCTCCTGTCGAAACATTTTGGAGAAGACTGGCAAAGCCGGGAAGAATTAAGTTTCTATTCAAATATTATAAACACCGCTGAAATTCTGCCTGAGGATGAAAATCACACTGAAGAATTGGAATGTGAACCCAGAGAAGAGCCACCGCTTTTAATTGTGTAGTTACTCGGAATTTCGTGCCTGATAATGTACGTCGATATAAATAAATAAGTAAACCACTACTTTTTTTAAATTTACCTTTCGAATACTTTACAGCTTCCAATTTACAAATTGAATATGAACTAGCACTAGTTTACTGAATCCAGCCCTGAGATTACCTTGGAATCAAACTTGGTTAAGTCCTAGGAAGTTGGGATCAAACATGGCTATGTCCACTGATTGGAATCAAAACTGGTTATGTCCAATAGTTTTTATCAATTTATCGTATTTTTTTACTCTATGGGTATGTTGAATGTAATATCACTAGTAAGAGTGTGTCTTATTTCATTTTTCTGGAGTAGTTGCCTTAAAGTTTAGTTGTTGTCATCAAAAATGCGAAGGATTTTTACTTCCTGTAAAATTTCCCTCGATGGACGTAGCAAGTTTTGATCCTACACCCCTGATATGCATCCAGTCTGGCGAAACTCCCTAAGAAAAAAATGGTCTTCGCCAAATGTATGAAACGCATACTAATTTTAATGGCGGCCAAAATGGCGGCTATCGCTGTCTCGCTTTAACATCTATTCGACTCTGTCGCAGCTATCCATCCGCCATATTTATCTTTTACTTCTCAAGAGGTGAATTGTAAACAAAGTTTAATTTTTGTTTTTAATATGTGTTTCGTGAATTTTAAGCGAAAATTCCTATTAATAGGACGTTTACGTGTACCCATGTGAAGCAATCTGTTGATATGCGCTATAAAATCTGTGAAATATGTGGTTTACGAGCCAGCCGGTCGGACGGTCAAAAGCCAATGTTCATGGCTAAATATCCATTACATTAAGAGAGGTAAGCGTAAATAAACGTTCATTTTCAGTTACAGAAAAGGATTTGGTGATTTACAAATCAATTTTAATAAAAATCAGTCGAAAATCTATAAAATAACCTATTAACAGTGCTGTGTAGTGGAATTTTTATCGACTATATCGATAGTTTTAAATATTCATTATTAAAATTTACAAGTTCGTGATAAAAAATGAAATTCTTCAATTTTAAAAATGATTTATCACTACTGCTGGGCATGTTTAATCGACTATCGATACTCTTATAATCTAAACATTATTTAGTATAATTCAAATAGAACGATCATGCTATTCGAACAATAAATATTTCAGGTATCTCAATATGAAATGCTAATAAGTAATGCAATACATTTTTTTCTTCTAGATGTAAACATTGGATTGGACGTTCGTACGTATTAGTGGAGCTTTTTAGCTCCACCAATTAAACATGTTTGTAGCAAACATTTTCTGCCAAGGATTTTACGAAGACACAACTAAAAAAATCTGCAATTCCTTCTGTGGGACTTACTGCAGGACCTTAGGGAGATGATTGGATTTCTTCTACACATTGGCAAAACTGATACTGATTCGACTCTTAAACGCAAAGGTAAGATTCTTAATTAGAGCATCATTCATGTAAACTTTGTTATATTTACAATTACAGATCTAATAAAGATCAGAATCAAAAATAATAAAGTAAGATAATGATACTTTTAAGGTTTATGCATTATAGAGAATAGGCAAATAGGTTATAGTTTCTGTATTTGTTTAACCATAAAGAAAAATAAAATAAACTGTTATTATTAAAATCCGTAAAATGGTGTTTCCTTTAGCGTTAACCACACCCCCACCCCACCTTTGAAACCCAACCTCATTTGCGTCAACCTAAATTCGCTGGTAAGTGGAATATTCCATATCAATTAATGAAACCTTGGGTTTTATTTTTTGATATGGAATATTCCACTTATTCTTAGTTAAACTAATGGATAAAGTTGGCGTAAATAGACCTTAATTCAGATCCAATATATGGAACTATATTTTTTTTTTAAATACTATCGATAAAAAATTACCATGAGCACCTAGATACACCACTATATCGGCCGTTATGTTGGCAGCCCCTACGTCATGTATATGGTCATCTATGTCAAAGTTGGTATTGAATCTTAGTACACGTTTTGACGTTTCGTGTTGAGCCATTTTTTTCTATGGGAGTCCCGTCTCTTAAACGTAGTGCTTATATTCTCTTTGTATGCATCATTCATTATTACCCTACGTTAAGTCCACCAATAGCGACGCGCGCGCGCGCGGGGCGCGGGGCGCTATTTTGCACACGGCACTATTCTGCCGCGAATCTATAAATATGAGTCGCTCGCTCGCGCAGTCCTTTTCGCCGGGCTACGTCGTCGAGTGCAGACCTCCGCTGCGAGAGCCTACGTGTTCCATCCGCGCCGCTACGAAGCTTGAAGTGAAGGCCACATGCTGGAGCTTCTGCCTTGCTCTGCTAACGCTTACAAGCTCATCCTATTTCTTTTCATGACATTGTCGAAAACGTATTGCTTCACTGTTTCTTTTCATGACATTGTCGAAAACGTATTGCTTCACTGTTTCTTTTCATGAAATTGTCGAAAACGTATTGCTTCACTGTTTCTTTTCATGAAATTGTCGAAAACGTGCTAACCGGTTCCGAGGTACTGGCAACCGGCATTCGGCGCGGCGGCACGGCGGCTACAGTGCCTTTGATATCCACCGTAACACGTTTTGACAGATGTTATTGTATCAATACTTTTAAAATTGTGATTGTGTAAGCTGAAGATGCAATATTTAACTTAGTTGTATTATAATAGTCGGTAAAAAATAGAGCCGGGACAATATGTACCGTTAATTTTTTTAGCCACCACTTATACACCGTACTTTGTTAGCCACTTGATGTCATACATTATTAAAGTTTTATGGTTGGTACCTATACCTATATAACGTGTGACTACGACTTTTCTAATTTGTTTTGTTCTTGTTTCTCCAGTAGCCTTGTTTATTTCAGTATCCCAAAAATCTTGTTTCATACTTTTTTAACGTTCTTTTTTGTCTTAGTCGGGTTTTAGTTTTTTACTTCGGCTCGGGTCTTAATACCGCCTCGACGGTAACCTCCTACATTACATACATTTATCATAATGTACTATTATCTCAGAAACTCGTAGAGGTATCTAGTTGTAATTAATAAAAATGTACTCAGGTCTGCGGTCCCTTGAAGCTGTGATAAAATCAAACTTCTAAGTTAACGACTGCAAAAAACTTTTGTCGATATAGAAAGATTTTCGAGTAACCTTTCTCCAGTAACCTTGTTTATTTCAGTATCCCAAAAATCTTGTTTCATACTTTTTTATCGTTCCTTTTTGTCGTAGTCGGGTTTTAGTTTATTACTTTTTTTTTATTTAAACTATTTTGGTGTTAAAACACTGTGCTTCTACACTGTCTTTGTTGAATTTTTTGACCGCTTGAGGGCGCCACATTGAATTTTGATAATAATATTTTTGATAAGCACAAGTGAAGCCCTTTTAAATAATATCAAATACGGTGTATTTATACTAACGTTTTTTTTTAACACATGACTTTTTTTCCGCTAGAAGGCGTCACTTTAGATTTAAACAATATATTGGAAATGTTCAAGTGTAGTGCTTTCAAATAATACCAAACACGACGTGTTTATCTTAATTTTTTTTTAACACAATACTTTTTTGTCCACTAGAGGGCGCCACATTGAATATTGATGATATTTTTTTTATAAGTACAGGTGAAGCCCTTTCAAATGATATCAAACACGGTGTATTTATCTTAACATTTTTTTTAACACATGGCTTTTTGTCCGCTAGAGACTAGGCAATTGATCAAAAGACTATGTAGCCATAGCCTTCAGCTATGGGTCAATTAAAAAAAAAATTGATGCGTGCCTATGAATATAGCCGCAATATTATGAACATAGTCCTTATATTCTCTTTGATTATGAATATTTTTCCTAGTTTTGCTGTTGTAATAATAGTTAGCTAAATTATTTTTCTTCACAAGTGTATTGAAAAACGTCGTATGATACACGTGAGTAATGTATGGTTACCGTTCTTGGCTCTCTTAAGACCCTCGCCAAGGCTCGGGTCTTAATACCGCCTCGACGGTAACCTCCTACATTACACACTTGTATCATAATGTACTATTTCGAATTACGTTACGTAACGTTTGCAATGAGAAATGAGCATTATAAAGTTGTCAAAAAAGAAAAGGCTCGTTTTGACATTTGTGTTTTGACTACCCACCGCACCCTTATTATTTTATTGTTGCTGGTACATTCTGGGGTCTTTTCTCAAATGTCAAAACGGGTTTTTCATTCCGTACATACATCCGCACAGCCCAATAAGATCTTCCCGCAGTTGTCTGCCACCAATGTTAAGTAAAGTGTGAATCTTTGGCTTAGATTAAATATCTATAGATGTAACCACCGCGTGGCCGCACATGAGATAACACTATCAGACTACATTGCGGTTATTGCGTAATCTTTTCATTAAATATGACCACTAAAATACATTCATAACTTTACTATTGGAGTCTATTTCTCGTACTTTATTTTTATTGCTGACATTATTCTAAAAACATAAAAATTTACTCAAATCGACCTCTCAGTGACAGTGACAGGCCTTTGTTTGGCCACTTTTCAAAGTGAGCCAAGCAAAAATCCGGCACGTCGACTGTGACAGAGTACGTTATGTTTTGTCTCAATTTTCTTACTTATTTCTTATTTATGTTTCTCACTTCCGCACTGCCCATAGAGTCTCATGGCTACATCTAGAGGTATATAATCTAAGATCTTTCGCATATATGTGTGTATCACAGACGTATCAGACTCACCGTTATGGCACAAATGTGTGTGTGTGTGCCAACACACACATTATATATAGGGCGTATATTCTCGAAATCTCTGTTGATCTGGGAGGAGCCTCCGACCAGACGGATGTTTTGTCTGATAGAATAGAATGGAATAAACTTTATTGTACATCAAAATACTAACAATTGCAAAGAACAGATCAGACAGACAGCAGACAGACAGTGTCTGTCTGATCTAGGCAACTGCCCGTAGATGATTTTAGGTTATTTATTATGATCAAATAGACCCAAAAGAAGCTGTAATCCTCTGTACACAAGTTGAACCATCATGGCGGTCGACCTTGAATGCGTAGTAATCGGTTTTCGGGTCTCAATCGAAGTGACTGGCTGCGCGTAATTAACGTATTAAACCTACTTTTTAAAAAGAACTAGTTTTTGCCCGCGGCTTCGCTCCCGCTGCACCCTACCTAGCTCTACCCTACTCTGCCAATAAATGAGCAGATTTTGATTTTTTTTTTTGTTTATTTAGTGGGATAAAAATTATCCTATGACCTTCTCCTGGTTCTGAGCTACCTTCCCACCAATTTTCAGCCAAATCGGTTCAGCCGTTCTTGAGTTATAAATAGTGTAACTAACACGACTTTCTTTTATAATATATAGATAGATTAGGCACAGACAAGGAAAATAATTCGAAATAAAACAAGATTCTTAATAAAATGCATATCCTTATATTTTAAGCTCTTAAACATTAATGATTAAAATGACACAACATATATATTTACAATTTCGTGATAGTAACTTAAAAAGTGCAGGATCCGAAGCTGTCCGGAGATACACGAGCGTTCCCGAACGATGGCGAAGATACATGAATACAGCCGTAAGCAAAAGCGAAATTTTTAAGCATTTCTTTTTAATTTACTATCACATTTTTTTTGCGGTGAATGCAGAGAAACGAAGCATTATGGTAGAATTTTAAGTATTTTAAAGCAAAAGTAGAAAAAAATTGAAGAATTGGCAAGATGTAAAAAAAGAAGCATGACTGCCAGCAGTGGGTCAGACTAGGCGGACAATATTATTATGAAAATAAAGAAAACATGAAAAATATTTTTTTTTTTATCCACAATGCAACGTTCACCTTTCCACAACTATATTATTATCATAGACAAAATACAAAACAATCTAGCCGATTCTTCTAATAACAGAAAAAACATTACTATACCTTTTTTTAAACTAAAACTTTCGACATAATATAAAATATACTACCAGTGCTGTCGTATAGAAGAAAATATAATTTCGACACATGGCAACACTGCCACAGATAATAAATAAGTTTTTTTTTCAATCACAAAGATGACATGTGATTTTTATCAATGGCGAAGGTAAACAAGTATTATGCTTATCTCATAATACTAAATAGAAAAAAAGAAAAATGAAATAGTCGTATTTGTAGGTATTTTTCTCTAAAACCGAGATGTGTAAGGAAAATTACAGAAATATTATATTTTCAATCCCTTTTAACTGTCGGATATATTCGACAAACACTCTCGCGTGTATTGCGCCAGGATCGCACATCCACGACCAAATGCTCCATTTCGACAGCTCTTCTGTCACCTATGGGGAGTAAAGAGCTAAACGAGATGGAGTACCCAGTCGCTAACACACGATCCTGGCTAATAGGACCCGAAAACATTTGTCGCACCAATCCGACGCAAGCGTAGCACAAAATGTGCAATAACATTATGCAGAAAATTCACGTGAGCTAACTGCACACGTTAAGCATTAATTTAAGTCCCATTCACTCCATTCCAAATATGATTAGCCATTTATACAAACTTTTCTTACAGTCCGCTCAACCAATTTTGACTCTTTATTCCGTCGGTGGCATGACAAATATCGTCTGCAGTACATAGTTGGTATTGTAACCACTTTTTTTGCTTTTAATGCCTTCTTTATGCCTACGCAATAGAAGTCAGAATCGGTTGCATGGACAGTAAAAAAGGGTTGTTTAAATGTTTAATGTTACTGCGAATGGAGTTTATTTCAGTTAAAAAAAAATCTACAAATACGACAATGAAAAACTAGCTTAATGTAGTGTTTCTTCTTACATACTACAATAATATAAAAAATATTCATTAGTTTTATTATAGTCCCTATGGCGTTGGGTTTGTTAACGAGAGAAAGTAGGGTAGGCAGAGATGTGAGCAATATTGGTTTGTGGAAATATATATATTAATTCATTTGACGACCCAAACCGAATCGTTTGCCATGGTTAAGTGCAGCCCTCCACTTCGATTGAGACCCGAAAATCGGTTACTGAATATTCAAGACTGATTATTAAGAGCCTATTCACTCTAGCCTTGAAGACACCTAAATTATTTTCCTGCGGGAAAATGCGTTACGTGAAATATTATCTATTGGTTAGTAAATGTTCCAACAAATCGGTCCAGCCGGAAACAAACTTTGCCGATCGACCGAGTTTTTACTCGACTAAGGCAAAGCCAAAGGAGGGTTATGATTTTGACAGGCTATGTATGTATGTGAGTATGTTCATCTGTTCCCTCATAGCTCCTAATCTACTTATCAGAACTCGACATATAAAGTATCGTTAGAACCGTCTTAATTGTCCGCTGAACATAGTCTACGTAACATGGTACAAAACTCTATGTGGCGCCCTCTAGCGGACAAAAAGTGATGTGTTAAATAATAAAAAATGATAATGAGATAAATATACCATGTTCGGTATCATTAGAAAGGACTTACTTTTTACATTTCCAAAATATTAGTCAAATTTAAAGTAACGACCTCTAGCGGACAAAAAGTCACGCAGTATTTTTGTATAGCTTTTTTTTATGTGAATGTGAGAACATCGCTGACTCTACGGATACAAGGATTACAATTTTTATTGTGCTTTTAGGTACAAAGCGGACCGGTCTACATTGTCCTCTCATATCTATTAATATTGTAGTATGAAGATATTGTAGCAACAATAACTTTTTTATAAGAGTAACCATGGAGTTCCTTGCCGGTTCTTCTCCATAGGAAACGAACAATTTGGAACCGTGCACTAGCTTCTGACGTTATATAAGTGTGCATGTAGGCCTATGTGAAATAAAAACTATTTTGACTTGATTTGATTAAAGCGTATAATGACGAGTACGCGTGTATGAAGCTACGCTGCCGTGGACAATGGCCTAAGTCGTTCACATCCCTCCCTACCCTCACAAATAGCATTAAGACCAACAAACCAAACGCAGAGTGTCAGAAATGTAAGAAAAATACAAAAATTGTACCTAGACACTACACATTACATAGTTTCGTTTTTTTTTTTCTTTTTTCCAACATACTTAAGACAGTCTGATAACTGTTAATGCTAGATAATTTATGCTTCCTCGTTTGTAAACCACGTGAGTGCACACCCATCATTTTCCAAACCTTGACAATTTGAGGTCAATTTTTAATTCAGAAAACGACCATTAACTGTCACTTCGAGGTTCAAATAAACAAAAATTTTCCTATTTAGGACAGAATGCACTATTTTTATATGGAAGCGCGCACCCAACCCATTCTAAACCTCGTGTGACATGGCTTCAGTCTAACAAAGTTACAGAAATCAGCGAATATCCAACATTTCTGTTAGGATGTGCACACCCATCATTTTCCAAACCCCAGCGTAGCTTAGCCTCAGTTGTTAAATTATCTAATAGTAACAGTATTACATTTCTATAACTAACACAATCAGTTTATTATTGTGATGCGATTTTAACGAGAAATATTGAAAACACAATTTATTTTTTTATAAGGTTTAGTATAAATATTGATATGCATAATATTATATCTTAAATGTGGATAAAAGATACCAAACTCTTACTATTGTGATTATCTTCGATACAATTGAACAAGTTACAAGTAAAACAAAAAAAAAAAAAAAAAATTCGCTCAAATGTTGGTTCGTCTGTCAGTCCCAGGCGACCATCTCAAAAACTTTGACAGTAGTTTTATTTATTTACTATAGACAGGTTCGCGTGGACTCTTTTTTTGCGAAAAAACCCTCATTATTTTTCTAAACCAATAGTAGCCTATATCACTTCTTATAACATCAGTTATTTAACATTGAAAGTCTAGTCAAAATCGGTCCAGCCGTTTTAGAATAACCAGAATAAACAGGCAGGCAGACGAAAAGGCAAATTTTACTGAAATCACATTTTTGATAGGTATCGAATATACTTTTAAACTAATTTTACAAAATCGGCATGTCCTAGAACAAAAAATTCGAAGACATGTGACATCCACCAAACCGCACCGGGCCAGCGTGGTGGATTACAGCCCATTCCCTCTCCTAGAGAGGAGGCCTGAGTCCCAGCAGTGGGAACATAAGGCTGATGCTATGCTATGTATAGATTGAATTTCGTGTAGTCCCGCAGTACGGTGACAGATGGCGCGGCCGACGCTTGCTGAAGGTAAGCAAGTTAGGTGTAGAACATCGCATCACAATAACAACCCGCGAGCGCCCCCCGACGTCGTTCAGTCTTAGTTTAGTTCAGCACTATGAGTCTGGGCGGCAGCATGCCTCGCCTGCTCAGCCACATTCTGTAACAAAACAATATTTATATTTTTTGGCAGGCCCGTTGGTCTAGTGGTTAGTGACCCTGACTGCTATGCCGGAGGTCGTGGGTTCGATTCCTACCCAGGAGACATGTTTGTGTGATGAGCACGATCATTTGTTCTGTGTCTGGGTGTAATCTATCTATAATAAGTATGTATTTAGAAATATTTAAGTATGTTTATCAGTTGTCTAGTACTCATAACACAGCTTGGGGACTAGACGGCGTTGTATGATAGTTGTGAATTATTAAAAAATATATATATATATTAATACTACTTCGTCCACCTGTCCAGAAACATTGGTGCAGCATGGCCACTCTGTATTATTATCTCACAGTGGAGTCAAGCCTGGCTATTTTTCCCGAACATTTGCTATTTGAGTTATGCAAGACAGCGTGGGCCGGCCTTGGTACAGGCCATGATCTGGAGCAAGGTAGAATGGCAGGCGGTCGCCTCCGCGTGCGAAACAGTAATGCTAGCGAAGGAAGCGGCCGCCCTCTGAGAGCACAGACCTCACGCTCCAGCCACCAGGATCCCGACCCTGATTTCTAGCCACCTTGCGGACGGCGAATTAAAGTTTCTTTAACTTGAGCTGCAGGGCCTTTATGCAGCGATGTGTCCATAGGAGGCAGTTGACTCCATTGTTTTTATTGAAAATCTGAAGTGGTTAGAATTCATATGGCACAGTTAACTGGACTTGTTTTGTACGTCCTAATGGAGTCCAGCCCAATATCCGTGTGTCCGTAGATTTGTTTTTTTTCATTGTTGATAGGCTGATGACCACTATTTCACCTGATATTCAACAATGGGGCACGCTTGCTACAAGTACTTTATTTCACTCTTGTTTATTTATTTGCTTCACCCACAGCACATATGCACCGTAAAATTTTGGTCGTTTTAATCCCGCGGAGGGTTGATTTGGTACGTGACTTGTAAAGATAAAAATGAAGTACTTTTTTTTCAAACTCGAATTAATTCACGCATGTACGAAAGTAAACATCAGCTGAACGAGGCCAATGAACTGTAGGTAGTTAGTACGCAACGACCGACAGCTACCTACAAGGCCATTGACTCGTTTACTTAAAAGAAATTAATTTCGTACTTTTAGTACTTTAGTTTACGTTTCGTGCTTTAGTTTTCAATTTTATTTTTACAAATCGATAGTGTTTCATGTACCGGATCGACCCTCCACGGGATTAAAACGACCAATATATAACGCTGTATATAATGATTTGAACACGATATCCTGGATTATAACTATAGATTGTAGTTATAATCCAGGTTGCAGGTTGCATATACCCCAGGTTGTAGCTATAATCGGGCGGAGATGGATAGAATATGATGTAGTTACCCGATGCCGGCGCCGAGCAGCAGCGACACGACGTTGGTGAGCAGCACGGCGGCCACGGCGCCGCGGCTGAACAGGCACGAGCGCCGCACCGACAGGCAGTGGCTCTGGAATACACGACATACTACATTAGCAGGAGAATATCGCGTATATATATAAAAGAAAGTCGTGTTAGTTACACTATTCCTAACTAAAGAACGGCTGAACGGATTTGGCTGAAAATTGGTGGGAAGGTAGCTTAAAACCAGGAGAAGGACATAGGATAACCCCTGAAGTAAAAAAAAAAACAAAACTTGCTCATTTATTGGTATAAGTTAGAGTAGGATAAAGTAGTGTAGAGTAGGGTACAGTAGTGTAGGGTAGAGTAGAGTAGAATAGAGCGGGAGTGAAGCCGCGGGAAAAAGCTAGTAGAGTATATATTATGAATTTTCTTTTTTCTTTCTAAATTTTTCTTCTTGTTGAATTTGGATAATAGGTCATCTGTGACTTGTATACAGGGTGTATCTGTCATCGCACCACAAACGAATACCATGGATCCAGTACATGATTCCGGACCCCCGATGGTGGAATTCCTCATAGTTTTTTTCTTAATTAAAAAAAATCTTTACTTTTTTTTTTAGTTTAAAGAGTATAACATCGTTATTTTAATATTTTAGTGAAAAAAAGGAATGAATTACTTCTAAAATTCAAAATGATATTGGAGTTGATAAAGAAAAAAGACAAAACGGGATATTGAATAATTTATGATTTCTAGAGCGATGAATATATAATTACCTGCTGCATGACGGGAGGAGCTAGTTGCTGCTCCAGAACTTCAATGGAGGAGGTGGCGGAGGGAGGCCCGCGGGCGGAGGTCGGGTGCTTAAACCGCCAGTCTCTGGAAAGGATACAAATAAAATTAGAATTCAAGAACGCCAGAGACAAGAGAGCGTGGCTGAAGAATAACATTGAGCTAACACAAAGATACTTGCTCGAGTTCTCAATGAAAATAACAAAATCAATAGCTGCCTATAATATTTTTGACTGGCCTGTTGGTCTAGTTGGCCCTGACTGCTATGCCGGAAGTCGTGGGTTCGATTCCCACCCAAGACAAATGTTTGTGTAATACGCACGATCATTTGTTCTGTCTGGGTATAATTTATCTATAACATGTAAGTATTTAGAAATATATGAGTATGTTTATCGGTGTTCACTACTCATAGCACAAACTCTGCTTACTTTGGGAAAACATGGCGTTGTGTGAAAGTTATTTAATATTATTATTATATTACTATTATGAATTTATTTATCACAGGACTCTGAGGTCCTGGATCTTTGGAACCTCATACGAGGAGCCGAAACCAAATCGCAGAGGCCCTTTAGATACTTTTAATGGAACGTGATGCCCACCGACGATTGTCCCTGTACGCGCTATGCTAGTGCACCCGAGGACAACCCCCAGTTGGTTAAAAGCTATTGCAACATATGGAAAACAATTTTAGAAATCTTAAGTGGACTGGTTACCAAGAACTATGTTAAGAGTGTTAAGATTATGGCCCCTGCCTGAACAATGTTATTAATATCCATCGATAAAAAGGCAAGGGGTGACTTGCACACTCAATAAATGGGCCGCCAAAAACGGCTTATTATTATTCTTCAGCACGGTTAGTGTAATGGTTCAGATTCAGATTCAGATTCTTTTATTTGCTCAAACATGAGTGTACATACAATTATTATGGAAAACAATGCATGCAAGGTGTTACAATAAAATGGAGTTGTGCTAACATATTTACCATATTGCCATGGTGTGCAAATATTAATATAATATATTTAGGCTTAAAAACAGTAACATAAAAAATTGCTGACATGGATTAATTTACTTGACTATAAAATTGCTATGTCATACTAATTATTACATTATAAAATAAATAGACAGAAGATTACATCATAAAATTGCAAAAAAAAAAACCTTAAATTATACAAATATAAAATCATAATATAATGTCAGTGCTGGTAGAAGAATATTCCCACATAGATAATAATCAAAAATTATTTTTAAATATTTCAAATTAAAATAATCCATAAAATGTCAATTAATAATAAAATGTCAGAGTGGGTCCAAAAAAGATATTCCGTAAAATAAAAAATAAAAACAATTAAAAATATTTAGATTGAGCGTTTGATTGCTGCGCTGCATGTCGCGGGTTCAATTCCCACACGGAAAAATTATTTATATGGCCTATAGCTAGTGCTGAAAAGCATTGGTCGCCGAGTAGTAACGGCTCCGATGGCAGAACAAATGATCGTGTTCATCACACAAACATTTGTCAAGTCAGTCAATACAATATGTAGTAGTGGGATGATTATAAAAACATTAAATTCCTTTATAAAAGTTTCATAAGCAGTTTTTCGATAATAATACCTTTGTGCCGAGTCCCTGCTCAACGCAACATTAACATTTAGTATTGTATTCAAATGAGCGAGGGGCATAAATCAGCTTATCGATCAATTCAAATATACTAATATGATACATAAAGGCGAAAGTTTTACAAATGTTATGTTTGTTACTACTTCAGGGTCAAACGACTGATTCTTAATTATTCATTGAACACAAAACTTTTCATGTATAAAGGCGAGCTTAACTCGGAAAGACCTAATATTTTTGTACTAATGTCATCATGTATTATCTTTTCTGTTCTTTTGTGTGAAAGTAAATCTACACCTTTAGTTTTAGTCGTTTTAATCCCGTGGAGGGTCGATCAGGTACATGAAACACTATCGATTTGTAAAGATAAAATTAAAAAATAAAGTGCTTTTAGTGCATACGCACGTACCAAATTAATTTCTTTTAGTAAACGAGTCAATGACCTTGTAGGTAGTTATCGGTAGTTGCGTAGTAACTACCTACAGTTCATTGATCTCGCTCAGCTGACGTTTACTTAAAGAAATTGATTTCGTACAAGCGTAAATTAATTCGAGTTTAAAAAAAAAGTACTTTATTTTTTAATTTTCTCTTTACAAATCGATAGCGTTTTCATGTACCGAATCGACCCTCCACGGGATTAAAACGACTAAAATTTAACGGTGTATATAAATAAAAGAAAGTCGTGTTAGTTACACTCTCAAGAACGGCTCGAGGCAAGCGGGGTTTTTATTAACCGGCCTCTGCCGAGGCACGTCCTCACTAACCGAGCTGCTTAGCGCAGCAAATGCTTCGTGAATCTGCTCACTCCGTGTGGACTCGCCTATTGACATTGCTTGCCCTTTGAAATGCACTCTTAATATGAAAATAAGTTGTTTTTACTCACTTGGGTGGAAGCTGGTCGGGTCTACTGCTCCACTCCCACACCCAGTCGTTGGTCTCATCCTGAAAAAATACACATGGCTCTTTAAACAACTTACTAAAGGTAAAGGGTACACTCTAAATAAATTATTGTAATAATAATATAATTACGCATGTACGAAATTAATTTCTTCAAGTAAACGTCAGCTGAGCGAGGCCAATGAACTGTAGGTAGTTAGTATGCAACGACCGAAAACTACCTACAAGGTCATTGACTCGTTTACTTAAAGAAATTAATTTTGTACAAACTCGAGTTTTAGAAAATTATTTTCATCTTTACAAATCGATAGTGTTTCATGAACCGAATCGACCCTCCGCGTAATTAAAACGACCAGAATTTAACGGTGTATAAACTACACCCAGACACAAAACAAATGATCGTGCTCATCACACAAACATTAGTGTTGGTAGCGGTCCACGCGCTTGAGGCGAGTCACCGATTCTCCGCTATTCTGATTTAATATTAGCCTACACTCCATGTCAGGGTCGTCGCCACTAGGCCACTACTGCTTCCTTGTCTTAGCCTCATTACCAAATATAATAAAATGTATTTAGATCCAAGTTTAAAACATCGAATCATCTATGAATAATGTGTTTGTAAATAAAGTGATTTGTAAAACAATTGAACCTTGGTTTTCAAGTTTTTTTATTTAGAACTTTATTGTAGCCTAAATAAGATTCAAAATACAAGCACTAGTTGAAAGTTATGTTTGACCCAAACAAAGAATTGATTTATTAAAACTTCATGCAACACAAATATACAAAGCCTTTATGGACATATATGATTTTTAATGATTTTAATCAAACATAACATCTAAACGGCTAGTCCGTTTGTTTTGAAAAAAATGTATGTTAAACTAGACTATTTGTCTAATATTTTCATATACGAATATTTTCATTTTTTTCATAAAACTTGGTGTAATTTGTTATCAAAATTATGTCTAACAAAGACAAAAAAGCTAAGATCAGGCAAAACCATTAGGTGTTTTTTTATGAAACTTTCACAAAGTAAAAGATAATTTAACTACCAATCTTTTGAAATACGGTTTGTATTTATATTGTGTACTTAATTGTATGAGGGAAATCCAGGAACATTTAATAAATTCAAAAATTCTAGCGGATAATTAGTGGATTCTTCTTGATCCATCATTCTATTGATAGAGATATACTTTCGACTTTCTCCTTGAATACGCGACAGTATTTCATTATTTATTGCACATGCTTGAGCATTTCGAGGAATTAAAATAGACTTTTTACATAACCAAGTATTGTGTTGCGTCAGATAAAGCACAAAAAGTCAGCAAAATGACAAATAGATATCGCAAACGACGTGGACTGTCACTGACACATGATTCTGCTAAAGCATCGTCCCAATGCTGATCATTTTGGAGCTAGTGCCGTGCTTGGCAAGCTGCTAGGTAAGAAGGATATCAACTTTTCGTAAGTCGGTAAATGATGCTGGTATCAGAATCAGAATATTTTATTTCAAATAGACCAATAACATGCACTTTTGAATTGTCAAAATGTTGTTCAGTCCAAAAAAAGTGAAGCTAAATTGCACGGTATGTCTCTGCACCGCCCTAAGGTCTACTGGTAGAAAATGCCTAAGGCATTAAGTCCGCCTTTGCACACTGTATATTAGTTTTAAATAAATAAATTCGATGCTAGAGTTACGTGACCTTTTTGGAAAACTAAGTAAAATGGGGATTGAGCTTAGCGTGTGGTCACGCAATTTTAAACCAATTTGGCGCTAGCATCGAATTCAAGAGTACCTAAAGTCACAATTCCAATGTCGACCAATCGGAATTAAACTCGAGATTAAGTCCCCTGGTCGGTTGTCGGATGGCTCTAAGCTATGTCCTTAAAACCCATCCGTATTTCTTCATTTTCTATTTGAGTTCCAGTTCGTTTCGCAGGGGTACGATACTGTAATAAGTAGGCGATAAGATACTCACTCTCCAGCCGTTAATATAGATTCCCTTCAGCTCATCTTCAGTGGACGGTTCTAGGTTCGGACTGTTGGGCGGAGACTTGGGACTGAAACAGAACAAACAGGATACAGTGAATAATTTGCTTTACGTAATTAGTTAAGACATTAACTATATTAATTTTTTTTTAAACATATGTAGGGTGACTGGTAATTAATGAACGATACTTAAACACGTGATTGTAGTCATGATAACAAACAACTTTTAGTATGGGACCAAACCTGAAATCGAGAATAAATTCTGCATGTTCAGTACATTCGTGTGCGCCTAACTGGTCAAAATGTACTGAACTTGGCTGAATTTTTTCGCGGTTTCAGATTTGGTCCTATAGTAAAAGTTGTTTGTTATCATGACTACAATCACGTGTTTAAGTATCGTTCACTAAAAATTCCGTGTCGTTCTGCTGCGACACTGTAAGGCCTCGGGCATATTTGTCAACGCTAGTGTCGACTGCTTTTATAGAACGATATGTAAGCAGAGCGTATCTCTGTTGCGCATACGCGGCAGCTCCAGCAGTGTGCTGAGTGATGATGATGATAGCCTGACTCGACTATCCATACAAAACTCCGACATAAATCTCCGCACTCCCAAGGTGTGTAACCAAAGGCATATGGCGAGCTTTAACAAATAAAATACTTAAGAGCTCACTTGTCAAAACAAACTTCTATCAAAATGTCCTTGAAAACACGCGATTAACAGAAAAACGTGTAATATCACTCAAAAGCGTCTTCACACGCTCCTCTAATTACTTTCAATAAAGAAACACTCAAAAAAAACAATTGTAGTTGTTAAGATAACGACTATACTTGAAAAATATGTATTTTTTGTGTTAGGAATTCATCAAAATGAATCCTCCTACTCTGGGGGGAGCGAAAGAAAGTATTTAAACGATAAATGATATTTATTTTGCAAATAGGTTTTAAAAAAATCACATTCATTTTTTTTTCTTCAGTTTAAAGTAGATGAGGCCGGTGTTTCCTAGCTGACTATCTTGAGAAGAAACATTGAAACAAACTTTAAAGTCCATACAGTAAATAATTATGTAATGGTCAAATCACATGAGAACTATGCAGGTTTGTCTGAGAAGATTTTTGAGTGGCCCTGCTCAGTCAATGCAAGCATTTGTCAGGATTACTAAGGAGCTCCGTTGAGCTTTATTTTTTTCTGGTTCAACTTATATGCCACTTATTGTACAAACTCTACTCAAATTACAAAACATAAAAAGTAAAGCCGTTGAAATGCGCCTGGCGCCGACAAACCGCATGTAATATGATGATACAGTGCGGAGTGATACTACCTCGAGCCCACTCGACTCGGTGCTCATCTGACTGTGGAAAATATTGAGCGACTGACAGGGCCGTCAGATGCAGACAATTTTATTTACAAATAGCTTCTGCCAGCGGCTTCGCCCGCGCGAATGTCGGTATACCCCTTAGTGCTCGATTACGGAGACGCGGCGCGTTGGGCGGACTTTCGTACATTGCCACATGTTTGTGTTTGCGCGAGCGACAACGCAGCCCACTGCTGCAATGTACGACGAAACGCCCAACGCGCCGCGTCTCCGTAAACACGGCTTTAGTATTTGTGTACACCCTTTATGGAACCTTCCTGTCAAATTTTAAGTTTGTAGATGTTATAGTTTCTGAGATTTCGTGATTATTCAGTGAGTGGTATTTTGCTTTTATAAATATGGATTTACTGGCGATCTTATCATTCTGACTTAATGTCGCACGGGAGTTTGAAATCTTTGAAATTCTATGTCTTCTTTTATGGTAGGTAAAATCATCCAATGACAAATCCCGCCCTTGGGTGGGGCAGGAAATAGTGTCAGACTCTCACTGACTAAAACCTACCCTGTTCCATTCATTGCCTTCGTCCCAGGGCCCCGGGTGACATTTTCACATAACCTTTGGCCCCAGTAGGCTTCGGCCCTGCTGTGGACCCCTACAGTTTGCAAACAACGCCTTGAGGCGCGCGGGAACAGTGCGCGCCGTAAACGACTTGAGCTCGGACCGGTCTGGCCTCGAGATCAACCTGTACCGACATCTATGATGTCACGAAAGTACTACGAAATCCTGCATCGCGGAAATAAGTTGAACTATTTGCTATGGTTACGTGCAGCCCCCTACTTGGATTGAGACCCGAAAGTCTTCGACCTTTAATGCGCAGTAACCGATTTTCTAACGGGTTAATTTTATTACCCCTTTTATCCGCTTATGTAGCCGAGTCTGTTCGTCCTGGGCATGGTCGGGTATACTAGACTGGAGGTAAGAAGGGATGTCGCACTAGTCAAGTACGTGGCGAATGTACTGGTAGGGTTTTTACACCACCAAGACGTGCTGGAAGCGCAGCGGCTGCGCGCGCCGGACGGGTAGAGGTGCCGTCTTCTAGGCCTCCTAAAGTTTGCCCCCTTGTCTCGAGCCATATGTATAATTAATAATATAGCGCTGTCGGAGGATTACTTGGCCAAAACATGCCGAGATTTGTGGAAGCCTGTGGAAGCAGCTCAAATAATTATCGAGAAAGGTTCAGACCTTTTAAAAAAAATATAATCTTAGTTAATATAACAACCTTGTTAGCTCTTTTCAATCCGGATTCAGGCCTGGTCATAGTACTTCCTCTGCTCTCCTTAAAGTGCTGGTGACATTAGAGAAGCTATGGAGGATACCAAGGTTACTGTTTTGGTTTTAATTGATTTCTCAAATGCCTTTAATGCTGTCAGTCACGATATTCTTCTATCTATCCTTTCACATCTTATGGTTTCATCTGAGACGCTGGAATGGTTTTCTTCTTATCTTCGGGGACGTCAGCAGTCGGTTCGCGTTGACGAGAATTCGTCGAGTTGGCGTGATCTAGATTCTGGTGTCCCACAAGGCGGTATTCTTTCTCCTTTACTATTCTTCATCTTCATAAACTTTATAACTCTCTGTCTTCGGTGTTCGTATCATCTTTATGCCGATGATCTACAATTATATGCGGCTGCGCGGGTAGAGGGTTTGTCAGACGCTATAGACGATGTAAACCGAGATTTGGATGCTATCAAGGATTGGTCTGATAGATTTGGGGTGTCTGTAAACCCCTCGAAATGTCAGGCCATTATTATAGGGAGTCCGCGCATGATGAGTAAAGTGGTGGTTAACTCTCTTCCTCCAATTATTTTTAATGGTGCCGTCATCCCCATTAGTTCTAGCGTAAAAGATCTCGGTTTGCATATTGACTCGACCCTTGGTTGGCAAAGTCAGGTTTCCAGTGTCTGCCAAAGAGTCAACGGGACTCTGCGGTATCTGTACCGTCTGAGGAACTTTCTGCCTGTGAGGACGAAGACTATGCTTGTGCAAACTTTAATTTTCCCTGTAGTCGACTATGGTGACGTGTGCTACTTTGACCTGAACGCAGTGTTGCTGGACAAACTAGACAGGCTTCTTAACAACTGCATCAGGTTCATATTTAACTTGAAAAAATATGACCACATCTCGAGTTACAGATCCGAGCTGAAATGGATGCCGATTCGCCAGAGAAGAAGTCTGCGAGCACTGACTACTCTTTACTCTCTACTCAACTCACCCACTCCTCCTTCTTATCTTATTTCCCACTTTCAATATCTTTGTTCTTCTCACGCTAAGAATCTGCGTTCTTCTAACAATCTTTTATTGCTTTGTCCTTCTCATACTTCTGATTTTGTTCACTCTTCCTTTCATATACAGTCCATACTTCTGTGGAATGTGCTTCCTCTCGACATCAGGATGGCCACCAGTCAGTATGCATTCAAGCGGAAGTTGCGGAATTATTTTCTTCACAGATAGCGAAGTCGTCTCATAAACCCCTTTCTTTCACTTTATATAAATGTATGTATATGTAGGTATATATTATATTAAATATATATGTATGTGTATTTTATTCATATAGATATATTCAGATAGATATTTGAACCCTTGTTTTCTTAATAATCTTTTGTTTTTTTTTTTATGCACCTGCCATGATTTCTCTTCACCACCCTTGGTTGACTGGTAGAGAATGCCTAAGGCATTAAGTCCGCCTGTGTACCCTTGTGTTGCATAAAGTTCTAATAAATAAATAAATAAATAATTGTGTATATTAAGTGTTAGTTATTTCATCGCCTTGGACGCGTCTGTAAATGTGTTATAACTTAATAAATAAAATAAATAAATAAAAAATAAAATTTGCCGCCTACTATAATGTTTTTACTGTACAGAGAAAAATGGCACTGGTGTAATTGTTCAATCCAGTCCAGCTTGAATACTAAACGCAATGACTGCACTGTTGGCCAACATCAGCAGTTTTGCAAGCGATGAGACGGCCTCATTATGGCTTCTCACTGCACAATAGTAATTAACTTTGCGTATTCAATCGATACGCGTTTAGTTAATGTTACTTAAGGCCGGCCAACCCGAGGTACATTAAGTGTTCGATTACGAAGACGCGGCGCGTTGGGCGTTTCGTCGTACATTGCAGCAGCGGGCCGCGTCATCGCTCGCGCAAACACAAACATTTATGGCAATGTACGACGGACCGCCCGACGCGCCGCGCAACGCGCCGCTTCTCCGTAATCGAACACTTACATACAACCGCTCTTACGTGATTATGATGTTATTACACATCTTTCTTCAGATAGTTTGGATACACAGATATCTTGTGGTTATTACGAGTATATCTAGGCTTTTATTGAAATAAAAACATAAAATTGTGTAAAACTAACATCTGCTATTTTATGCGAACTTTGGCCTTCCATAATGAAAACATACTTCTATAGAAAGAAGCCTTGCACATTTAACCGAGATTTTAAATGACGAAAATTTTCCTGGATCAAGTTTTGTGAAATTCAAGTAAATCACGGAATTATCGAATGCCAGCAGAGTTTTCAGGCTTTATCTCTCTTTTTTCGTGTGTCCATTTCATTAAACATCGCGTTTTTAACCCATGCTCGAAGTTGACAATAGGCGAGTCCTTAAAGCCAGGTTCTACTCATTTTAAACATTTTTAGAACTCTGGAAATCCACCAACATAAAAGAGAACACCATGAAAAAATATTTTTATTAAAATTGACTTTATTATGACCAAGCGCCGAGCAAAAATCGAAACATGATATAAATAAATTAGTTGGCTTGATAAAAAAAGAATCGCGAATCTGACCCTAATTTGCGATTTCAAACGTATATATCTAAGATATTACGTCACGGAAATATTTGAAATGTAATAAAAAAATAAAGCTTGTTTTTTAAAAGCTCTTCGCAAAAACAAAAAAAAATTGAATAGTTATTGGATTTTTTTTATAACAATAAAACCACTGCTCCACTGTTTCGGGGCCGCAAAATCGACATAGACCCGGGCGGATTTCATAGAAAATACTCGGTGCCTACAACCGGCCCTTAACTTATGTATAACTAATCCTTTTACATATTAACCCCCGACGGAAAAGAGGGGTGTTATAAGTTTGACCTGTCTGTCTGTGTGTCTGTTCGTGTCATCGTAGCGCCCAAACGAATGGACCGATTTTGATGCGGTTTTTTTTTTGTTTGAAAGCTGGCTTAATCGAGATGGTTCTTAGCTACAATTTATGAAGATCCGTGCAGGTGTTCAAGGTCATCAGCTCGTTTGTTAATTGCAGTAGGGTTTTTAAATACTTAATGGGTGTTTACTTTATTTTATGTGACCTAATATTTGAAATAATCATGTACAATCTAGTGCCATTGAGCTGGTCTGATGATGGAGCTCGAGGATAAGAACCCTAGATTGCTTATTAACCTAGTAAACCTATCGAATTTGGGCTCATTAGATTCGCCTTAACTAGTGCATTTCTCATTATGACAAAGACCTGATGCTAGAACTGGGAGCTGCCTGATGGAACATTGCCTATTAGTAAACCCATCAAGTTTGGGCTCAATGGATTCGTCTTGACCAGTTCTATACATTTCTCATGATTACAAGGACCTGATGCTAGAACTGGGAGGTGGCTGATGGAACTTTGGAACGCCTACTAGTAAACCTATCGAGTTTGGGCTCATTAGATTCGTCTTGACAAGTTATAAACATTTCATATTGATGACAAGGACTTTCGAGGGTTAGTTTTAATTTTATGATTATTGCATTGCTAAAAATATAGACAGTATATGAGACGAAGTTTGAAAGTGGTGCCACTGGCTGAAAAGTTGAAAGGCAATCTTTTGTCTTGATATGGTCGTGTGAAGAGGAGGGAAGAAAAGCATATCATTAAAAGAATTATCGATTGGGTGGAGAGGGAAACCAAATAAGCGATACAAAACGGATTTGTTTCAGCCCGATGTCTGTGTGAAAGGTTTTATGTTTGGTAATATTTTCTATTGCTGAACACTGTAATAGTATTAGAACTTGAGATTGAAGTGAGTTGCACTAATTCAGCCGTCAAATGTTTGATTTACGTGGTGTCCTACGTTTTGAGATACAACTCGACGCGGCGGCAATGTTCTACGTGCGCGCGAATTCGCGGCTGTAGCCACCATTTATTTATAAAGAGTTATCGCACCGCAAGAATTCACGCGAAAATGACAAACCAAAAGTTTCGACCGCTTCGCTTCGCTCATCGCCGCACCTCACCCACGTGCGGTTGGTCACGTAGGCCACTTCAATTCTTTGTTAAATTCGCGACGTCATTTCGTGATCGCGTTAATCGCCTATGTAGAACATCGAAATAATTAAAATGGCGTCACAAACAACGATAACATTAACCGCTAGTATAGTTACAAATAAAGCAAATGACAAACAATTACGTTTTTTGACAAAACTAACATATAGTAGAGAAAAGCCCAGAATTTAAAAGATTCCTGCTACCTGTGCGAAGCTTGCCCGGGTCGTCAAACAAAAAAAAAAAAAAAAATTGGTCATTCGGCCACCAATGCAGCTGTTTATTCATAATAAAAAAACTAGTCAAAAAGGTCAACAGCCCACCTGCTAAGTCATTGCAGCTGCCAATACATAGATAACGCATTACAGCTTCGTTACACATGCAAAAGTTATAGGTACTAGCACTACACTACGGATACGTGTGCCACACACGCCGATGTGGGCGCGTCGGTCTCCATACATTTTATATGGTAACTAGACTTGTAGAGCTACACTTGATCCACGCCACGCGACGTCGTTCTATGTACAAATCAGGCATGGTCCACGTGTGCGTCGGTCTAATGTAGTTCTAGGTTTAGGCTTACTGTCTGAGAGTGGGACGCGTAATCGTCATTATACGCTTATTGAGTACGCCTGCACGTACACAGCTTACGTACTATGAAACTGTAGTGGATATCCCATTTATCAAAGAAGGTTATATAACACCACGCTACGACCCACGGGCGCGGACCAGTAACCAAAGATGCGGGGTCAGCTTGAAGAAGATACGCGTGGAAAACATAACCCTTTCTTCGCAGTCGGGTAAAAGATCTTGCTGAAAACTCGTCTACTAGTTTTCGCATTAGATACATATAGACACGGGAAGTGCATTCCGAATCTATTTATAAACACAACCGGTGTGGACAAACTAGTTCTACCGGATTATGCGCTGTAGCGAATCTGTTTACAATTGTCTAGACCTTTCCCGAGTCCTCCAAGTATGCAATAATAATATTGCAATGTTTGTAAATAGCGTCGTTTGAGACGTGCGTAATCACTGCTTATTTTCTCGAATATAATTTTATAATTCAATCGAAAAGGATTAGAATGGTAGATTATGTGACTGGGGGATACAGCAGTATCTGTAAAACGCGGGCGGCACGTTTAATTCCGAACGAAACGAAGGTTGTTAAGCTTTAATCTCGAACGCAGTGAGGGATTTATAAAATTATTTCCCGAGCACTGAACACGAGGGAATTAATATAGAAACCTGAGTGAATTGAGGAATTCAAACCACACAAGACAAAGACAGATTTATCGCTCCTGCTCTTTCATTGTTTTTTTTTTTTTTGGTGGCCAAGTACGCAAAAGATATACACAAGTGTAAGCGCACACACAGGTGCACTTTCCATTCCAAAAGGGTTGAGCTACATCAAGTAAACTGTTTCCTCAATTCAGCCGCGTGCGATCGCACTGCCCTCTTTCTAAATAACAGTTCTATCTGATAGAAACGTAGGGAAGTGCGATTCGGCGCGATCAGATGCAGCTCAAATTTCGCCGATGATGGCACGTTAATTCGATTGCGAACTGACACGCGAGTGATGCAGCGGACTAGTGTCTGAAATATTAGAAGGGTGCGTGTGTATGTGTTGAACGACGTCTGACTCCCCCTCGTGAGCTGCCCTGAAATATCAAGCAAAGAAGTCTAATTCTTCAGCCCGCTGATGGCGATTCTACAAGTTAACGCTGCATGTTTCCTCCCAATTTCCTGTGTCCAGCATCATAATTTCGCCGTCCTAATTCGAGTCAAATATGCAAGGTCACGTACATATTATCTACCCACATACTTTTCAAACCCGCATCCATACAGTCCATTAATCATTTTGAACAAGCTCCCTGCGTCTGGGATAATCGTAAACAATTTTGTATTTCCGCCCAAGTAATTGGTGTAAGGCGTTGTAGACGCACATGTCGTTGGACAGGACAAGTTTTAGGTGTCTTAAGAGGTGCGTTGAGTCCACATCATCAACTTCCAAACTCCGCGTTAGGAATCGGTTTTGCCTGCCAGCGACCGCGCTACCAACGGGGCAGTGAGACGATCAGATGAAGAATCAATCAACAACTTCCAGTTTGTTACCAACCTGCCTTTGACGCTAGACGCACGGGAGTGCCTCACAGAGGAGTCCCGGCTTTCCCTCTGAGCCTCTCGTAGGAGTCTGATGTACTCGTTCTCCACGGCGGCGAGTCCTCCGCCGGAGTTGAGTTCTACCCACGATTCTGTAACAAAAGGAGAGCGAGATGAGTGTGACATTCAGTTTGGGGAAGAGAGAATTGTTGTCTTTAGCGTGTACATGTCGGTGACACATGTTACGGTTAGCAGGAGCAAAGAGTTTCAAGTTTGAGGTCCGGTATCCACCAAAGCGGAGAGAAGAGGAGACGAGAGGAGATGTGTTTGAATAAACCAATCTGATTTCGTTATTTCCACATCTCTTCTCCGCTTAGCTTTGGTAGAAATAGAGCGAGCGGAGAGATGTCTCATTTTCTATAGAATTTTGTGCACCATGCGAAAAAACGGTGCGGCAGAGCGGTGAAGTGTATTCGGGCGGCTGCACATATCTGCTACACAAAATCTCATATGTCTACTCCGCTTTGGTGGAATTAACTTGCCAGCTTCGCAACACATCTCCTTTCGTCTCCTCTCCTCTCTGCTTTGGTGGATCCGGGCCTAAAACTCACTCAATATTTTCGTGCAATATTTATACACATATCTAATTAAGGCGATTTATATGACGAACTATATTCGTTGGTAGCATGAGGGAGAGGAGGGTGTGGGGTAAATCAGTTTTCCAAGCTAAATCATAAGGATGACAGACAAGATAGAAAAGTTTTGGAACCACTGCTTTTATAAGCTTTTAGTTTAGGCGTATGCAAAGAAACTTGGTGACTCTAACAACACAGGCGTCAACAATCAAGTTCGTTTCATTTAATACCATTTGCCGAGTGAGAGATCACCGCCAGTGATTATCACGGTAGGTCCAATTATGACAAATTACGTACATGTCGGTAACATCCGCTACAATCCGGACAATACAATGGTATCACGCGATTTTGTTTTTGTACATTTATTGTTGTATCCTTTTGTAATAACTTGTTTACGTGGATACCGGAATTTGCAGCCATTTTTTATGATTTAAGGATTTTTTGTAATCTTTGTGGGCATCCTGAAATTAAAAAGTACTTTTTTTTTAAACTCGGATTAATTTACGCATATACGAAATTAATTTCTGTAAGTAGAAGTCAGCGGGGCGAGTTCAATCACCTGTAGGTAGTTAGTACGCAACGATTGACAACTACCTACAAGGTCATTGACTGGTTTCCTTAAAGAAATTAATTTCGTACACACGTATATTAATTTGAGTTTTAGAAAAAAGGTACCTCATTTTTTTTTTATCTTTACAAATCGATAGTGTTTTATGTACCGAATCGACCCTCCACGGGATTAAAACGATCAGAATTGAACGGTGTATAATGTCAAACGGCATAAAGCGTTAGCTCTTCGATTATGGCTACATGACCGATTAAAGATAATTAATTACCTAAGGCATTGCCACGACCCAGCCCACGTCTGCCGCACGCCCGCCTACCATGACGTGACCACACAAAGTCCAGCTGCTATCTTAGGTTAAACATATGAACCGAGGGAAAACCTTATCGAACTATTGTTGTATGAGTAATAGTAGATCATAGTGATCATCAAATCAGATAGTTTTATTGGCAAATACAATTTAGGGTTCCGTACCCAAAAGGTAAAAAAAAAAAAACGGTAATTTAAAAAACTAAAAAACTCAACTGCTTTTCTGAGTCGTAAAAGCCCTAAACAAGAAAGTAGTTGTACCTGATTGCACTTAACTATATAATATTTTTAATAAAAGATAAATTGTAACAGTCGGGACCCATTCTCGAAATGGAGGCTTTTTTTTTATGGTAGGTAAAATCATCCAATGACAAATCCCGCCCTTGGGTGGAGCGGGAAGTAGTGTCAGACTCTTACTGACTAAAAACCTACCCCGTTCCTTCGTTGCCTATCGTGCCGGGGCCGGGTATTCCTTTCGGAAGTTAACCCATGACCCCAGTAGGCTTCGACCCTGCCTGCCTGCAGTTAGCAGGCTGGGCCTCTTCGGTGTGCTGACTCGAAATGGAGGCTTAGTGAATTGAGAGCACATACCTATATTACATTGCAGATTACTCAAATCTACGGACTAGACGGCTGACTTTCAAGTTGAACTTTTTTGCCGCGTTGCTACGGTTACGCGCAGACCCGAAAATCGGTTACTGCGCATTCAAGGTTGACCGCCATGATGGTTCAGCTTGTATGACGAGAATTATAGCCGATTTTCGGGTTTCAATAGAAGTGGGGGACTGCGCGTAATCATAGCAAATGATTCAATTTATTTGCCGCGTACTATAACGCATTTGTCACACTTTCGTACGTCAAGCAAATTACTTGCGCGTCAAGTCTAGTGGGGGTCACTTGCAGTGGTCATCAAAGCATTGTTATCTCTTGTTCTGACTGTAATTAAAACTTGTGCATGATTATTGTGTTTACTTGTGTAATTATAATAATATATATATAGCAATTAATCCCCATTTCTCTTGGTCACGTCATCACGCGTGAACGAAGTTTCGGCACCAATTTTTTGCGCATCAAAAGTTTCGGCACCCAAGTTATTCCCCTTTCCGCACCAATAGGTATGTTGGCTTGGTGCCTAATCTGGAAACAACATAACAAAAATACCTATTGGTGCCGAAAGAGGAATAGCTTGGGTGCCGAAAAAATCGGTGCCGTTAACAGGAATACTTCGCGTGAACGGCTGGACCGATTTCGCTAATTCTTACCTCTCAGGCATAATGTACCGAATTCGGTACACTTCAGTACCAGCTAACTCAAACCTTATGTTTACATTATAAGGTTTAATTTAGCTGCTGTTTGGCGACAGGTCACGGGACCAACTTGTGACCTAAGGATGCCCCTCAGGTTAAAGGGAAAAATTTACGGGTCCGTGATAAGACCTGTCATACTGTATGGATCAGAATTTTGGGCTGAGAAAAGGACGGATGAAAACAGACTGCATGTAGTGGAGATGAGAATGTTGAGTTGGATGTGGTGTGACGAGAATGGATAAAGTGAGAAATGAGTATATTAGGGGAAGTTTGAAAGTGGCACCATTGACTGAAATGTTGAAACGGAATCGTTTGTCTTGGTATGGTCATGTGAATAGGAGGGATGAAACGAATGTTACTAAAAGAGAGTTAAGAGTTTACACGTAGATGGATGGAGAGAAAGAGGGAGGTCAACGAAGAGATGAATATATTGTGTGAGAAGTGATATGAAAGAAAAGGGAGTTAGTGATAGTGTGACGGGTGACAGGACAGAGTGGTGGAATAAAATGGTGTAGAAGAAGAAGGTAAATGGTGTGAGTAGTGGTGGCCGAGTGGTAACGGCTCCGACTAACGAGTCGTAGGTCGCGGGTTCAAACCTAGCCTTGGCGCATTACTTTGTGTAATTTATTTCATCACCACTGTTCTCAAAACAGTGAAGGCAAACATCGTGAGGAAACCGGCATGTCCTAGAACCAAAAATTCGAGGACATGTGACATTCACCAATCCGCACTGGGCCCGCGTGGTGGATTACGGCCCATTCCCTCTCCTAGAGAGAAGGCCTGAGTCCCAGCAGTGGGAACATTATAAGGCTGATGTTGAGAAGAAGAAGGTGTAAGTTAGGCGGTACACTGATGCCTGAGAGGAATCCCAGATGATTGAATCAATTCATCATATAAGCAGAAATTCGTGTATAACGGAACATAATAAACAAAGAGAAGCGCTTCACATCATCCAGCGTACTTCTGCGGCCTTCAGCAGGTCATCGCTCCACCTTGTGGGAGGCCGCGCCAACGCGCCTCGGTTATTACACATGAAAGGGTCACGAATGTAGTGATTGAACCACCAAATTAAATATTGCGTTGAGATCCATTGGGTCAATTTTTTTTTATTTATACGCCGTTAAATTTTGATCGTTTTAATCCCTTGGAGGGTCGATCCTGTCCTTGAAACACTATCGATTTGTAAAGATAAAATAAAAAAATAAAGTACTTTTTTTCTAAAATCGATTCAATATAAGCATTTACGAAATTAATTTCTTTAAGTAAACGACTCAATAACCTTGTAGGTAGTTGTCGGTCGTTGCGTACTAACTACCTACAGTTCATTGGCCTCGCTCAGCTGACGTTGACTTAAAGAAATTAATTTCGTACATGCGTGGATTAAGTCGAGTTAAAAAAAATTACTTTATTTTTTAATTATATGTTTACAAATCGATAGTGTTTCATGTATTGAATCGACCCTTCACGGGATCAAAATTTAACGGTGTATAAACTAGTGCTTGACTGCGATCCCAAGTAAGTAAGCGCTTAAGAGTTCATTTCTTTACAATTCTCAGCTTTTCTCTACTACCACATTACTACTACTTTTCTCCGAATGTACTCTTATCACAAGTATAGGAAAAAAATATGACAACTGCAAAATTCGATCCATCACAAAAAAAAAGTCTTTTTGCGATTTGTAAAAATCTTTGAGAGTTGATCCGGAAATTGAAATGTCTTCATAGATAAGTTTGTACGGAACCCCCAGTGCGCGAGTCCGACTCGCACTTGACCGTTTTTTTTTGTTTCGTCTTTTAGTGGAAACCGTATGTATAAAAGTTCGTTCATAGACGTGTTTTATAATTATGTAAGGATGATCGTAAAACAAAACGTTTTTACGATACTTACATACAGTTCGTTCGCCGGTTCTTGGCGCGTCTGAAGTTAGGCTCTGCGAACTTTAGCGCTCAAAATAAGCGCGTCAAATAAATGATTTATATAAATAAATGCCAATAACAGTTGTTAACAGCAATAACAACTGCTATTGGCATTTATTTTTTCAAACCATTTCTTTTTTTACGAGTGCACAAGCGCTAAAGTTCGCAGAGCCTAACTTCAGGCGCGCCAAGAACCGGCGAACGAACTGTACATATGGAAATTACGTAACAGTGATATACTCAAAGACATTAAATATAGACTACCAATAGACAGGACATAACGGACAAAATCGTGATCCGATAGTTGTTACCTAGGAGTAGTAAGTCGCTCAGTCAAGTGTGGACGACTGGACCTAACTTCAGTTTATTTATGTAAATATTTTTCGTATTTATTCTGTAATTAATTATAATTCAATAATTTCGCAAATAGTTCTAGAAAATAAAAACATATAAATTACACAATTAATTTTGTTTACTATAGAAAGCTAGCTGACATAGGATGACAGTTTTTCTAAGACATTTCTTTTGATGTCCGCTCTATTGTATCTCTTTAATCTCTTTGGACATAGCAAAACATATTATCTTGAATATTTTACCATAACATAGTAATGTCTTTGATTTGGAAGGTTACTTCTCGTTGTCAGCGAGGACGGAAAAGGAAATGACTGGCCTGTTGGTCTAGTAGTTAGTGGCCCTGACTGCTGTGCCGGAGGTCGTGGTTTCGTTTCCGATCCAGGACAAATGTTTGTGTGATGAGCACGATCATTTGTTCTGTGTCTGGGTGTAATTTATCTATATGTATTAAGAAATATATAAGTATGTTTATCAGTCGTCTAGTACTCATAACACAAGCTCTTCTTAGCTTTGGACTAGATGGCGTTGTGTGATAGTTGAAAAAAACAGTCAGATTTTATCAGATTTCCTGCAATGATTAAGTACAACATAGTATTATTTATATGAAAACAACGGGCTTCTTAGATCTTCGTCTTTTTATAACCAAATACGTAAATGATTACATAACTTAGTAAATCATACGATTCGTTCGTGGACTCCGGTCATGCTTATAAATTAGTTGAAATAAACCAGTTTCATACAAGTTTAAAATAGAGTTGATATATTATATGACTTTAGCAAAATCTAAGGCGACACGAGTGGTAAAGACTGGCAAGTATCAAATTGAATTTTTCATATCATATTTTTTTTTTTTTATATTGTATAAACTAGCACTTGACTGCAATCCTACCTGATGGTAAGCAGTGATGCAATCGTCGATGGTAAAGCGCACTAGTTTATTAAGAGCCTATTCACTCTAGCCTTGAAGACGCCTAAATTATAATTGTAATATGTACTTTTCTATGTATATCCAGGACATTACTAACACCCCATGCTTTGGAAAGCACGTAAAGTTGGTCCTAGATCTTTGACGACAGATAGCTTCGACACACTGGGGTATCATCCAGACTTACTGGCCTTGGTACAGGTCATGGTCCGGAGCTAGGAGGAGTAGCTGGCCGACGCCTTCTTCTGCGAAGCAGTACTGCTAGCAAAGGAGCGGCCGCACGCGCGACGGAACGGCTCTAAGGCCCCAGTCGCCTGGATATCGGTCCTGATTTCCAGCCACCATAGGCGCAGGCTTGCAGACGGTGAGCAACGGGTCGCCGTTCGACCGGGTAACCGTTCGGACCGAGCCCCAGTCGTCGACCTCGCGTAGTATTCCACGCCAACCTAAATGAGATGTCAACAAAACCGTAGGAGCCAGCAAGGTCGAAGCCTACTGGTTCGCTTCTGGGGGCTTACTCTCGAGTTTAATTCCTATCGGTCGACATTGAAATTGTGACGTTAGGTACTCTTGAATTCGATGCTAGGGCCAAATTGGGTTACCTTTTTGGGAAACTAAGTAAAACCAGGATTAGGCTCGGCGTGTGGTCACACAATTTTAAACCAATTTGGCGCTAGCATCGAATTCAAGAGTACCTAACGTCATAATTCAAATGTCGACCGATCGGAATTAAACTCGAGAGTAAGCCCACTGAAAGGAGTGGGTTTTAGTCAGTCAGTCTGACACGTCCTCCTGCTCAGCCCTAGAGCGGGAAAAGTCATTGGATGATTTCCCAACTAAAAATAATACTGACCAAAACCCCCTCCTCTATTCAAAAACGCGATCTAAAATAGTTCTGGGACTATTACTAGGTTTAATCGGTTTAAAGATATTTATTCTCAAAAAGAACACAAATAGTTCACTTAAATATGAGACTATTACAAATAGATCATGCAGTTATACTAGTACATCGTGACTCCGTGAGTCGATTATATAGAAAAATAAAAACAAATGTAGGTACATATAGTGTTTTAAAGAATTTAGATAGGCAAGATGTTTAGTTATACAATTTTAGACATATAAGCTTTTATCATTTTTTAAAAGATTTTTGTACTTTTTACATTAATCATATCATCTGGTAATTTATTATATAACACTGCTCCCTCATATAAAATATTTTTCTTCCCGATTAAACGCTATCTAAATGTAGTTTTCGGGATTATTACTAAATTTAATACCAATAAAAAACGAGCTAAATGTATTTCCGAGACTATTATTAGGTTTAATGCCAATTAAAACTGGTAATAGTTCCGGAACTATTTTCGATCGCGTTTTGGAATAAGGCGGCCTATGTTCCTTCAGAGTTGCTCTTAGCGTTCCAGGGCCAGAACAGACCCTCGAACCCGTCGCCCTCTCTTCACGATAGATACACATCTACGTGTCCCAGACACACGAGATATATGCATATAACCGTGACTTTGACAGTTCAATGCTCCGTCCTATCGAGACATGTCTGCCACAATTTATGAAGATAAGGAATCCTTATCATCATTGTCTTTGCATATTGTTAAATTATTTGTAAGAAATGATTCAAGTAAGTATGGGAAATGGAAATATATACTGTTTAGCATAGCATCAGCCTTATAATGTTCCCACTGCTGGGACTCAGACCTCCTCTTTAGGAGAGGGAATGGGCGGCCGTAATCCATCACGCAGGCCCAGTGCGCTTTAGTGATTGTCAGTGTCACGTCTTTGAAGTGTTGGTTCTAGGACATGTCGGTTTCCTCTCGACATTTTCCTTCACCGTTTGAGAGCAGTGGTGATGAAATAAATTACACAACGAAATGTGCCTGGTTGGGTTTGAACCCGCGATCTACTACTCGTAAGTCGAGGCCGTTACCACTCGGCCACGACTGCTCTATTATAAACAACGTTAAATTTTGGTCGTTTTAATCCCGTGGAAGGTCGATTCAGTACATGAAATACTATCGATATGAAAAATAAAATTAAAAAATACTTTTTTTTTTTAAACTCAAATTAATTTATACATGTACGAAATTAATTTCTATAAGTAAACGTCAGCTGAGCGAGACCAATGAACTGTACATAGTTAGTACGCAACGACCGACAACTACCTACAAGGTCATTGACTCGTTTACTTAAAAAACATAATTTCGTACATGCGTGTAATACTTCAACTTTTAGATTCGATACTATTTAAATTTTTAATATTTTAAATTTAACGGTGTATACTGACTGACTGACATAAATCAGCGCACTACCAAAATTACCAGGACTAGGATCAGGAAATTTTCGCAAGGTTTGCTTTTATATCGTAGGTCAGCACTAAGAATTTCCAAAATTCGACCCGTAAGCAGATGAAACGACAATCCAAAATTAGTATGCAGGAATCTGTTTACACGCACTTTACAGCCGCTGGCAGACGACAGTCAATAATATTGTTGTTTTCACTCGTATCTTTGAAAAGATGACGAGTGACTTGTAATCCCCGACACAAAAACAGGGGTGTTATAAGTTTGACCGCTACGTGTGACCGTCAGTCTGCGGCACAATGAGTGAACCGATTTGAATGAGAATGATCTTGTGATCTTGTCTGATCTACATCGTTAAAGCCATTTACAAACTATGACAGGGGGAATAAACAACCGAATGTTTGCAAAAATGCCTGAGTGGGATATGAAATGAAAGGGCAAATATTTACATTACAAAACTGTAGGTCGGGTCTTTTTAAACCGACTTCAAAACAGGGACGAACCCAGTACCCCACGTTCCGCAGTCGTGTTTGTGACAACGAGACCAACGAGGCAGTTTATATAAACTATCCAGGTACAAGGACCCCATATGTGGCTTGGATTATCGCTCACATGACATTCAGCTGTCACATTTCTCAAAAGAAATCGATTGTACGTAATGGCACCGTTTAATAACAATCATTTGCCTGCTGCGATCTTCCCATCCGATTATAATTTGGGTGTCTTCAAGGCTAGAATGAATAGGCTCTTAATAAGCTAGTGCGCCTCACCATCAATGATAGCATCACTGGTTTAGTTTATAACAAAAAACAATTCATGGGTGTTCTTTTAGCTGTCGTGCAAAGGCCAATCCATCGACCCTGGCTGGTACTCCTATTCCTTAAGGGGTAGATGAAGAATGAAAAACATTTTATTTGCGAGAAATGACGCAGTCTTGCGACTAGCTTACAGATCATAAACATTCTTTAAGGAAAATGTGCACCACGACCGCGTGAAACGAGCTAACGCGCAGAATAAATAGACACCACAAAACGCAACCTGTTATGATCCTTCCTTTTCCTAGTTCACTTTTTTTTGTAGGTGGGGAAATCATCCAATGACATCTCCGCGCCCTTGGGCGGGGAGGGAGATAGTGTCACTTTTACTGACTAAAGACTCCTGTTCCTTCGTTGCCTTTCATACCGGGCCGAACCTTCCTTTCAGAAACCGATCCATGGCCCCAGTAGGCTTCGACCCTGCTGGGCCCCTACGGTTTGCTGACGGCCTTATGGCGCGCGTGGAACGATACGCACCGTAAACGACTTGGGCTCGGACCGGACGGTGTCCGCTAAACCGCGCCTACGGGTCTATAATAAAATAATCTCTGCTTGACTGCAATCCCACCTGCAAATCCTGAATCGTTGCTGATGAGGCGCACTAGTTTATTAACAGCCTATACGCTTTAAAGATACCTAAATTATAATCGGACGCGGAAAACCGCAGCAGGCAAATTGTTCCAGTCCTTCGATGTACGCGGCATAAACGTCAGATGGAAGAAAGGCAATGGTGGAATCAAGTCATTTAATTTCCGCGCACACACTATATTAAATGATATGTTCATCATCTTCCTGCCTTTGTCTCACTGTCCCAGTCAGTGCAAGCGTTTGTCTCTTGCAGCTCCACTCAAGGCTATTATGGAACTCTCGTTGTTAGAGGTAGGTAAACAAGTTTTCAATGAAAATATTTTTTCCTTAGCAAGCTTTTATAGCGCGGTGTATACCCCTCATCAAGACCACTCCTAAAAAAGCTCAAACACGATGTGGTTATCTTATTACGCTTATTACCGAGTTTCTAAGGCCATCTTCCAGTTTCATCATCAGACCCTGGTTACCATCTAGTACCAAAGTACTCGACAAGACGAATCATATTAGCCCAAACTTGGGATTGGGTCATTTAACCACCGAGTTTCTAAGGCCAGTTTCCAGTTCCATCATCAGGTCAGCTCCATGTCATCATAATATTGCATTGTCATCTGATTTACACGTGTATGCAAAATTTCAGCTCAATCGGTAACCGGGAAGTGGATCAAATTTATTTTGCAAGATTTGATCACAGACAAACATCGGTCAGGTGAAACTAAATAAAAGCTTGTAGAAAATTCAGTAATCTGCAAGAGCCAAGCCTGAGTCAGAATTCCAGTTCATTACAGACGAAAATATGTTCCATTGTGCTTCAGTTCAACGGCATTATTAACGAGTTTATGCGAGAACAACTAGCCATTAGCGCCTTTGAAGTTGTTTAGTCAACAATGTAGTGTTAGATTTAGCGTAGTTTCACAGTATAATTAGGTGTTTTTTGTAGCATATTATGATTTCAGGCAACCGCTTTACTTTGTCTAATTTATTTCAACAACACCGCTTTCAAAACGATAAAGGAAAACATCGTGAAGAAACCTATGTCCTAAAAACAAAAGAAGGTTGCCTCTCCTCAGAGGAGGCCTGAGTCTCGGCAGTGGGAACATTTTAAGGCCGCTTTTTGCTAATGCTTATTAGGCTTAAGGGTGATCATCATTAACATGGTGACTAGAAGAGCCAAGATTGAGGATATGCACTAAATCAAGTTAGATAAATATCATCACTATTCTCATATCGATGGCCCCGGGCAATAAAGTTGGTAATCGCAAAAAAATGTTTTTGATTACCGACTTAATGTCCGAGCAATTAAGTCGGTAGTCGAAAATATTTTTTTTGCATTTAGCAACTTATTGCCCGGGGGCATCGATGTGTCCTCTTACCATACTCGTCCGTCAATCTTGATCGCAGTAGTCAGAAAAGTGTCAATCATATCCCGTGCTAGAATGGTATTCTAAAGGTCATTTAATTCCCAAGCCCTTTTAACCCACAAGAGGATAACTGAACGATATTTCCGTAGCCTAGACGCTACATAAAAGTATTGTATCAGCCGTTTAGTATTCAACACGGGTTGGTATGGTAAATTAGCGGAAATGGATAACCATTGCATGTCGGACGAGGTGGCAATTTTGTTCGTCTGGCAGCTTTAAAATGACTGTTACAAAATATTTTTATTATTTTTAGTTTCGAGTGGAGACTTGTTTTGCTTAACATGAGGTCCCGGGTCGTACAATAGTTTTCAATTTTTTTGTTTCTTATTCTAGAACTTCTTAGAAGAAGTCCGAGTTTGGAGTAATACCGAAACGATGGTATGGTACGCGCTGTACGCAGCAAATAAGTTGAACCATTTCCTAAGGCTCGATTAAGTCCCGAAAATTGAAGGTTGACCGCCATGATGGTTCAACTTGTGTGACGAGTTTTATGTAACCATTTTCGGGTCTCAATCAAAGTGGGGGGGCTGCGCGTAACCATAGCAAATGGTACAACTGATTTGCCGAATGCTATAAAAGAGGCCCTGGCACTTATAGGGCAACTGAAGGAACACACTTGGGTTTTAGTCTGTAAAGGCCGACAATATTCCCTCTCGCTGCAACCAGAGCAGGAGGATTTATTTGATGTTTTCCCTCCAGATAATTTAGAAACAACTACATCTGGTGGGGATTGTTACTTATTTTCTCAAAAATCACCACTAAGCTGAAATTGTTTAACTAGATTTCTGAAAGAAAAAAAAAACGACGATCCCCATCCCTCATGGTGGGGATTTGTCGGTGGGGATTTCTGGAATAAACCACCTCAAGTAATATTATTGAAAAACTCTTCCAGTGTACAAAGTTCCAGCTTCCAGGTGCTTCTAAATTTGTTCCAGGTTCCTGTCTCTGGAGCCCTAACCACCGGTAGCTTGGACCCTGCTCCCGACACCGGCGGACTACTATTTTTTGTATTTTTAAATGTTTTTTTTTTAATTTATATTTGTAATAAGAAATGTTTAGAAATATAAAAAATATGTACAAATAATAAATAAAGAGAATAATAATGTATTTATTTGCCAGAATGTAGGTATACAAATCAGTATGATCTTAATATTAATGAGGTCCCTTTACATTCTACCATTGCAAATGGTGTGCAAATATTTAATCTTAGTGAACATGTTATTAAAATATGTCTTCTTTTATTGAATCATTATTACGAAATGTCAGATTAATTGTAAATATTTAATTTCCCAAAAAAACGCCTAATTAATAATGTTAGATTAAACCAATATAATTACTATATCATGCCAAATTATTATTATACAATCATTAAAATACATAGATGTCACTGAACATTATCAAACTGACAGAATAATGATAATAGAGAATGTCAATTTAAAAATAAAAATAAGATGTCAATGAAAATTATTAAAATGTCAGAATAATTAGAATAGAGAATGTCAATTTACCAATAAAATAAAATAAGAATATAAACCAAATTTGACATTACTTCCTTGCCTCACGTTCGTTATATGACATAAATTCATTAATAGAGTAAAAACATTTTTCTTTCAGCCAGAGGTTCAACTTGTTTTTAAACATAGGCAAAGGTAGTTCCTTAAAGGCGTTTGGTAATTTATTATATACCTTAATAGCCATTAAAAACGAATTTCTTTTGTATAGATCAAGCTTGCTTTGTGGCAAGCAGAGCCTATGCTTATCCCTTGAGGCAACATTCCTTTTGGTTATATCTCTATGTTTAATAAAGTATTCAGGATGTTGTCATACAAATATACATAACTCTTTAATATACATGCATGCCAATGGTAAAATGTTGTACTTTTTAAACAGTGGCTTACAACTGTCCATATACCAAGCTCCAAAGACAGCGCGCACACATTTTTTTTGTATAATAAATGTTTTATTGACATCCACCGAATTTCCCCACAACAAGAGACCATATGAGAGTAAAGAGGAAACGTAACCATGATATGCACAAAGAGCCGCTTCAGTTGAAACCGTGGCTCTTAATCGTCTTAGTGCATAGACAAATCTATCAAGCTTGTCACAAACATAGTCAACATGCTTTTTCCAGTCGCAATTGTGATCCAATTGTATGCCCAGAAATGTCGTACTTGCAACTTGTTCAACCGTAGTGTCATTATATTTGATAGTTAATGGTAATGGGTTTTTCCTGTAGGTATGGAATTGGACCATTTTCGTTTTCTCCATATTAATTTTCAGGTTATTGGAGTTCAACCAGTGAATTAACTTATTAAGAGCTTCATTAATATCATCCTCGTAGGTGTCCACTCTTTCACACTTCACTACAAGGGTAGTGTCATCAGCAAATAAAATTACTGTATGGCGAGTGATATTTGGGAGGTCATTGATGTACAGGAGGAACAAAAAAGGCCCCAATACACTGCCCTGAGGCACTCCGAAATTATTTGCCTTATAGTCGCTTCTATACAAAACCTTTTTACCATTATGGATTTTGGAAATTTCCACACATTGATGTCGGTTTTTTAAATAGTTTCTCAACCAGTCGTTCGCTTTTCCTCTTATTCCATATTTTTCAAGCTTAAGTAAGAGCAATCCATGATCCACAAAATCGAATGCCTTGCTCATATCCAAGAAGATTGCCGCTACTGGTAAGCCTTCATTTATTGCCTGGGTGACATTTTTCAACAAATTGAAGCATGCCAATGTCGTAGTACTGTTTTTCCTGAACCCAAATTGCTCGTCTTTAAGTATACGCTGACTGATTGTAAAGTCTTGGAGCCTTTTCAGCATTATTTTCTCCAATATTTTCGACATGATTGGTAACATCGTCACTGGCCTATAATTTTTCATGTCAGATGTATTACCTTTTTTAAAAAGTGGCTTTACAATAGACTTTTTTAAAATCTCTGGGAATGCACCTTCTTGAAAAGAAAAGTTTATTAAATAACTTAAAGGTTGGCAAATACATGAAGCGCATAATTTAATTGCCTTGGTTGTTATGTCATCCAGTCCTACTGCACTTGTATTTTTAAGATTTTTTATAATACTAAACACTTCCGTAGCATCAGTCGGTTTAAGAAATATGGTGTGTTCATTATTCCCATCGATAGTCTTATTTATCTCGTCAATATTGTATCTAAAATTATTATTGTTTGTCGATTTTATATAGAATTGATTAAACATGTCACTTATTTCTTTAGGGTCTTGAATTGTCAGGTTATCTTTAGTTATTTTTTCAATTTGCGTTTTAGCGGTTAAATCATTAATATTTTCATTAAACACCGCCCATGTGGCTTTACACTTATTTTTATTATTGGCAATATACTTCTTACTTTGTAATTGTCTCGATTTATGTATACATTTTTTGAGAATTCCACTATACGTTTTATATTTTCTGTTTAGTGTTTGTCTATTAGTTTTATTGTGTTGTTGACTAAGATAAAGAAGCCTTTTTTTTACACACGATTTTTTTATTCCTTTTGTCAACCATTTGTGGTTACCTTTATAAGATGACCTCTTTTTCAAGTAAATAGGAAAGCACAAGTCAAAAAATAATTTAATAAGATCGTGGAATTCCGCAAACGCTTCCTGAAAACTATTATTTTCGTATACACTTGAAAAAGTGAGAGATGATAAGTAATTATAGAACTTGTCCATGTTTTCTTGACTAAAGTCTCTGACCTCCTCATACCAACTGCGTGTTTCATACGTTTCATTAATCTTCATCGAAAGCGTCTGTCCTGTTTCATGATCGGATAAAGCAAGATGATGTACCTCTGGTTTCGCTTGCCTTACGTTACTTGCTATCTGATCTATACAAGACATCTGTCTTGTGGGGGTTTTAATATGCAATTTGATATTAAAATTTTTTAAAATACTTTTTAAATTTTCACAGTGTTTGTCTGATTTTAATATGTCCAAGTTCCAATCTCCGCATAAAATAATTTTTTTACGCTTTCTCGTCAATCTTACCAGCAGATGTTCTAGATTTTCGAGAAATATTTGAGGATTACTATTCGGAGTTCTGTATAGACAAACAATAATAATATTATTTATTTCTACGCCACAACATTCAAAATTAAAATTACATGTCAAATCATTAATATAAGTCAATTTTTTATATTTCATATTATTACTAAGCAGTATACATACCCCTCCTCGTTTTTTGTCACGTGAGTATGACGTTACTAATACATACCCAGGAATTTTTAAGAGCGTTTCTGTACCTTTTTTTATAAAAGTTTCAGTCAAACACACTACGTTTATTTTCGGCCCTTGCTGCGATAGATCGTGGATTGCAAATGTTAATTCTTCAGATTTGTTTATAGCACCGGCAATGTTCTGGTGAAATATTCTAAAGTTAAAATCCGAATTAGGGACGAAAACATTTCTGTGTTGGCAAAGGTAACTCTTGGTCAGATTGCGTAGTTAAACATGGTGTAATTTTTTTAAAATAGTATGGAATGGTTCCCTTCCTGTGGGTGTCGGTGTTTATCATCTCTTGCTTACTCAAAAAGGCACGACTCAAACTAATATTTTGACAATTATCCCTTAATTGCATATTCTTATTGCGGTGAAAATAGAAGGGAATAGTACCTTTCTTGAGAATAGTTGTGCGTTCTGTTTTAGCCTTTACTTTATTCATATCGTTAATTAATAACTTAATATTTTTATAACATAAAAACAAGACAAAAAAACGCCCCATGCTGAACTGCGCAAAATATTCTTGTTATTAAATATTCACTTTAAAATTTGTTATTAATACACTAAAAGGTAATTATGTGTACCTTTCGACGCGGTCTGGTGCCTGGCACTTGTTTACAGACAAGGTTAATGGATGCAAGTGTTAATCCGTAATATGATTATCATTATTAGTAAGGCAAAGTGTTTGTGTGCAAAATTCAGCCATTGTATAGAATGCTTAGTCATTCTCATCATCATCATCATCATCAGCCTTTTAATGTTCCCAGTGCTGGAACTCAAGCCTCCTCTCTATGAGAGGGAAAATGGGCCGTAATCCACACTTACTGATTTAACTATCTATAGCATCATGTTTTATATTATATATATTATGTATTCATATCTAGAGTCAGGGCTTCATTAATCAAGGATTTTATGAAATAAAGATTATTATTATTTATTTTTTAATGTGTTTTTCTCAAAATTAGTTCATGAGGACATTCCCCGTTCTTTATGTAAGCAATTACAATATAAATCTAATAATCTCAACATAATTTTTAAAGTAAATACAGACATTCGAAGATTTTATTAGTATGCCATTTGACTAGTAATGATAATTTGGTTCAATAAATTGTTGATAGTTTGATTAATTATTGTCATACGTTTTTATAATTAAAATTAGCTCAAACATTTAAAAGATATTTACACTTTCAATCAGATGCAATTTATAAATTAGTCTATCCATTGACTTATTGCGCGAGCCGTTGCCCCCACTCTTATGTGGGGGCAACTCTTACGTGGACACGGGAGCTGTTCACTAGAATGTGGTCGTTCTGACAGTCTATCTTTGGCGGTTGAACTGTAAGGTGTAAACTGAGTGTACATGTACATGTACAAGTTTGAAATAAATGTATTTAGAACAAGTTTGTGTTTTGCTTTCATCTAGATGCAGGTAATCTTCATACTCTTCACATTAGTATGTTATACATACGAATGTATGCTCAGTTCTCAGCTAAATCAAGAACCAGGTCAATTGTTAATTGCTATTAGTTTTAATTTAACTAACAACTGGGCCGCAATTGGAAGTATGCCCGGATAGCGATGAGACAATCACATCATTCCAGCCTATTGTAATCTAGTTACGACTGTTGAAGATATTTATTTCTTACATGTTCCCCGCCTTTATGTTATACAAAGCACAGGTCTGATCGTGTGTGGAATACTGCAGCCACATTTGGGCTGGTGCTGCAAAATGCCGCCTAGCAGCTTTGGACTCGGTGGAAAGGCGTGCGAAGATGCTAATTGGTGATCCAGATTTGGTTAAGTCATATCTACAAAGCCTTAAGCACAGGTGTAGAGTAGCCAGCCGTTCGGTATTTTACAGGTTGCATTTTGGAGAGTGTGCGCGGGAATTGCATGACTTGATTCAACCATCTCAATTCTTCCATCGGACAACCTGTGAGTATCCATTCTTACGTTTTTGGAACATCTACGGTCCGGACTAGGCGTTTCGCTTCGTCGTTTATACCGCGTACATCGAAGGACTGGAACAATATTAATGCTGCAGTCTTCCCATCCGATTATAATTTGAGTGTTTTCAAAGCTAGAGTGAATGGGCTCTTAATAAACTAGTGCACCTCACCATCAACGATTGCATCATTGCTTACTATCAGGTGGGATCGCAGTCAAGCACTAGTTTATAACAAATAAAAAATGTGGTTACTGCTCCACCTCTATTGGTCGTAGCGTTATGATAAATAGCCTATTAACAGCTTTATATTTCCGTCTATGTTATTATAGTTCGTCTATATTAGGTAATTAATAACTAACGCGTAATATCACGAACTATAATGTAAGTGGTGTTAATATTATACCTACCTAATTAGCAAATTTAGCAATAATTACAACTTTCTTTGTAAAAAATCTCATATTTAAATTAGTTATACTTCTATCTAACCTAAGGCACCATGAGCTAATCAAACAGTAACCAATTTTTATGGCAAGTCCTTTGCAGTACAAGCGATGCGGCTGTGGAATGCTTTACCCGTGTCGATAAGGCAAGCTCAAACACAACTATTTTTACAAATATGGTTAAGGATCACTACCTCTCCTCTTGAACATCATTAAGTAAATTATTTAGCTGCTTTTATTCATATATATCTATATATATATATATATATATATATTATATTGATTGTGCTACATGTATTTTATTAATTATGTATTGTATATATGTAAATAGTACACCACAAACTACCTGCGTATCTTATTCTCCGCCAAATCCATCCAAAGGTTGTCTGTAAAAAATCGCTTTTAGCGATAAGACCGCCCATTGTGACACCCTATTAATTTTAAGTTCCTATTGTAATTTTATCTTTGGTGTACAATAAAGAATATATCTATCTATCTATCTACTTTCTGAAGACTACTCCTCGGTAACGGCTGGGTCAATTAGTTTGAAAAAAAAAACAAAAAAAATATTACACATTCATGTACAACACTATGAAGGGCGTCGCCAAGGGGGAGCAAGGGGGGCTACGGCTTCCCTCCTAGAGGCTTGCTATACAACTTCAGAGCCTAGTTTAGGCACCAGTCTCCCACAATATAATGCCCATCCTATATGTTACCGTAGATATAAGGCTAGCATATTGTGGAAACTTTTATTATTATTTAAAAAAATACTTTTTTATTATTCCCTATACTTTCAAGCCCCCCCCCCCCCCCTCCCCCGTGATCATCGGCTAGCGACGCCCTTGAACACTATCAACATTTATTGTGATGTTTTTCGTAAAATACATTTGCAAAATAAAAAAGTACTTGTTTTCCCTACTCCTTTCAATTGGTTTTGATATAAAATTTAGAAATACATTTATACAAAAAAAAATACTGGTTAAGTTTTTGTTAATTCTTCAGAATGTTTATTGCATAAATGTAAATCAATCAATATTTCGCAAAGAAAATGGATTTAAAGGTAAGCGGGGCCTATATCCGTGAGTTGCTGGCCAGATACTAGTACTACCGCCTAGGCGCAGTCTGATTATTTAATACCTACTATATCTACAAATTAATAAAATCCGATCTAAATTAATCCTTCTCGAAAAAAATTGAGCTGTCGCTTACGCCGTTTTCCCTTTAAACGTCTCACCAATTTTCATCCGGGTCCTTGACATTAGCGGCACAATTTATTGCGCCTACAAATCAGTAACTCAGTCATAACGTTATCAACCACTGTCTGTCTGTGAAGACCGGTCATAATTCCGCTTCGACATTTATAGCGGCCGCCTGATAAGGGCGATTGTGGCCTATTTGTGTCCGACCACACAATGTATTGATTTCATTTTCAAATCATTTTACTATAATAGATTTAGGTATCGATGTGATAGTATGTTTATTGTTGTGTCTACTTTTCTTAGAGTTTATTCATTAGGTTTTTCTTTTTTACCGACGAACGCTTGTATCCTCCAAAAATAGTGTAAATATCGTATCTACCTATTACCTATTTGGCGCAGCCGTGAAGCACATTCTTGTTGTAGTTGTTTTCTTAATTTATTTTATTTATGTTTAAGTTTTAAAACTTCGTATAGTTACATTGCAAGCCAAATAAACATGTTTTATTTCTTTCTTTTTTCTTATCTACGATGGATTTTTTTCACAATCACTTTAAACACTAAGATAATTATATTTTTGTTCCGTTTATTCATTGTTTAATATATTTAAAAATATTATAACAGTCAAATAACTTTTTTTATTAAAAATATGAATCAAAAATAGCCAGCCAGCGCAGCAGTGGTCCGGGCAATTCGCGCTGCGACATTTTATTATTATTTAAACATATTATTTATTTTTTCCTAAATTATTATAGATATCTTTGGCTTACAAGATTAGTATCATTGAATAATATTCTGATTTTAAAAATAAAACTAATATTGTATTATAAATTAAATTTGCGGAAAAATACGTAACTCACTATCCGGTTAACGGGTAAATAATATAGTTATCAGTAAACATTACATACGTATAATTAACTCCAATAGCCGCACATTTATTACTTAAGTAATATAAAATGAATAGACGTATTATTTTGTATTAAGTTTCAATTTCGAATTACGCATCTAATTTATTTTTAATTAACCAAGTAAAAATGCATAAATTATTTAAAATTATAAGCTAAATAATGAATAACGGGTATAAACCAGGGAGGTATAAACGTAAAGAAAGTAAGGAGTAAATCTAATATATAAAATTTCCATGTCACAATGTTAGTAACCGTACTCCTCCGAAACGGCTTTACCGATTTTTACCAAATTTTATATGCGTATTCAGTAGGTCTGAGAATCGGCTACTATCTATTTTCCATACCCCTAAGTGATAAGGGTTGTTCACCCTTAAATTTTTTTTTTTTTTTTATAAGGCAAAGCAACGTTTGCCGGGTCAGCTAGTAATATATATTTGTAAGTATGCTAGCGGTGACATTAAGTAATTTCTACCTTTTGGGAAAAGGGCGTGAATTCATCGTATTTTTATCTAATTTTAAAATAGTAAATGTAACAACTTGAAAAGCAATAAAAAACCGGCCAGATTGCGGGTCGGACACGCATACGATGCATTTCGTGCCATAAACCGAAACACTTAATCATGTCAATTTTTTGTTCGTATTTTTTTTTTTTTTTGACTGACATCGAGCCTTGCCAGGAAGAACATTGTAAGCGACAATTTTTTTGGCTGTAGGTTGATACGTCACTCGCTCAGTTTCTCCTTTTATACATACATGTATATGTATAGATAGATAAATTCTATATTTATAGATTGATATATTATATCTATATGTAATTAATACTTTTTAATTATGAAGGAGAAAATCCATTCTTGCAAAAAACGTAAAACTGTCGCTTACGCAAACTGTCCTAAAAATGGTCGATATTATTATTAGGATAAATTAATTGGTCACCTCTCTACTATACTATAAAACCTTAAAAAGGGGAGACTGGATCAAAGAGCGTCAAATGCTCTGTCCACATCGCTATCAATAGGATAACTGCTTAATCTCAATTTGTGTTTATACATTGACGATAAACGACAGCTTTCTGATTCTATTTCAATATATTATTTTAAACTTAGTACAACTGCAAGAATTTAATACGGTAGTGTAGTTATTAATATAATAACGTACTTAATTAATTATTCATAACGTACCTATTACACCAATTTGTACTTGAAACGATTTTTCGATTATAATTTAGGTGTCGTCAGAGTTAGAGTGAACAGTACCTCTACCATGAGTTTTAAGCAATAGTATTCGTCGCTACTCGATATCGACGCCGTAAATATTTTGTATGGCAAATTTTGGTTCTGCAAGTGACCGCTAGAGGCGCTGCAAAATTTGCCATACAAAATATTTACGGCGTCGATATCGAGTAGCGACGAATACTATTGCTTAAAACTCATGGTAGAGGTACAGGCTCTTAATAAACTAGTGGGTTTACGTCTTTCATCACTGCTTACCTACCATCAGATGGGATCGGAGTCAAGTACTAGATTATATTAAAAAAAAAAACATACCAACTAACTCAACTAAAATGAGTATTACTTATAAAAATCTGTTTATATATTTCAATTATATTGTATCAACTGGTCCCCTTAGCTTTAGTTCAATAACCTAGTAATAATTCGGCTTTAGACACCTATACATGTAAAAACTATTAATATAACACACGTGTTTATCACGTACTCATAAATTACGCGCAAATTCCACATTGGAATTTTGTACTACTACTAATTAGAAGTAAGCGCCGGTCGGTTCTCAAACGTAACCAACTCAAACAGTATTTGGACAAATAATTTTATTTTCGATGGCACGATAGGTACTCAAGAAAAACCGGTTTAAGAAAATCTATTTCCATCATCACTCTGTCACATCCCTAATGTATTTTAAATCCACGTGTATCAAACGGATTTGTTTATGAACCGATACTATCAATAAGTTGACTAATGACCTTGGAAACTTGCCAGAAGACTGAAAAAAATGCCAGATCTGAATGATCACTTTCAATTTCAATACAAGTCAATAGCCTAGAATATAAACAAAGGAATATTTACCAAGTTCGTCCACCGGCACAGAGCTCAGCGGCTCCATAGCCATTGTTAACCACAATAAATCACAACACAATAGCCACAGAAAAAAAACAACAACAAAAAAAGAACAAAAAGAAAACACTAAAATGTCAACTGCGTAAAAGGCACTGAAAACTTCGTGTGAAACGACCGTCCTCCTTGACGGTCTGCGCGTTACTGCTTTTGAATTTAGAACGCGTGGACTGGCGAGTAAACAAAGCGATGCGCCAGCGCACACGTCGGCGCACAATAGACTGATAGTCACAGAAGGCTTGCTTCACGGAAAGTTATTGCACTGACGTAGTGTTTGACGTAGGAAAGCAAAAATATATATTCGATGCAACTGCACTGTGACTCGTGTGAGTTTGAGATGACAAAAGCATTGCATATAGCATGCATTCTTTCTTTCGACTCAACCATTGGCGTATCCAGGGTTATTTTTTCAGGGGCAGGTGAGGACTGGCCCCTGTAATGTCTGATTTTTGTGTAAGGTTATTAGTATTTTGGTGTCCATCTTAGAATTTCGAATCGGTAGCCCAATATTCTCGGATGGGTGCTAGACCCTACTGAAGTAGACCGTAGATCACTGCCACTTTTAAGCACATTTGGCACTCATAAGACAAGGCATGCATTGTGTAAAAAGCGATACTTCCTGATGAAGAAATAAAATACGCTGCACCAACTTTAAATAAATTGGGAGTAATAGAAACAGGCCTTCCTAAGATGGAACGACGACCTGATGAAATTCGCAGGAATCTGTTGAATGTGAGAAGCACGGCAGTGGCCCATATGCCACCGCTGAGGACAGGCTTATGTCTATTAGCGAACATTTTTCCATTTAATAATGATGATTTTGGAATTCATCTTCTTTGCATATCGAGAACTCAATTTAATTTTATCGCTGCGTCTTTGGCCTCGTACAAATCCTATAAGGCTGTTGTGTAGGATGGGCAACATAGCAGGACGCATGTCTTGTGTGCCTCCACACTGGCACTGAGTCAGAGGTGGGTCGAGGAAGCCCCATTTGGCCAGATTATTTTTGCAGCGGCCAACCAGGGTCCGTAGTCGGTTAAGAGATTTCCAGATTGGCCATTGCAGTTCGCAACCAGATATTCTGATGGAATGATGAAGTGTGAAGGTGTTCGGTGTTTCTGCTTCCACAGCGAGCATCTCTCATTCTCTGTACTATCTTTTTGGAAATTGGACGGCTAGTATAAGTAATAAGAATGAGTAGGTTACTTCTACGCAAGTGTGCTCCATCGTCGACCACATCATCACTTACCATCAGATGAGTTAGTCTAACGCGAGCATATCCTTTATTGTTTGTAAGATGATATGGCTCGGTAGCAGATTAATAGAGTGGATTTATGCCTTTAATGACGAAGGCCATTTCTATACTCACACCTATCTGTATTGTGTGTATTTCAAATCTTATCTATGTGTTCTCACCTTCTGCGTCTTGTTATTATACAATTTCATTACCAACTAGCTGATACCTGTGAGTTTATCCGCGCCAGACCCGTATAACAGTACAATTTCTAAATATTTTTTCATTATATGGAACCCGAATTATTTTTCTAAAATAAAATAGTAGCTTGAAATACTCCTAATAATATATTTATTATCTGTGAAAATCCTCACTTAATCGGACCAGCCATTTCGGAAATTAGACGGAATAAACAGACTTTGATAACCATATGCACTAGTGCGATAATGTAGTAAAACCTTTTTGTTCTCAAAGTCTTCATTGTGGTAATAGTTACAAAATTGTTTTTCTACACAAGTGTATTGAAAAACTTCGTTATGATACACGTGAGTAATTGAAGATTACTTTTCTTGGCTAACTTAGGTCTCAATACCGCCTCGACGGTAATCACCAACATTACACACTTTTATCATAATGTATTATTAATATTACAAACAGACACTTTTACACAATTATTTTATTTATACGCATAGATAGTGTTCTGTGTGAAGCTACTCGATAGTGGGACGACATTCTAACAGTTTGTATTTCTAAATTTATCACTTCGCTTGCAACGTGTTTACTTACTGTTGATGTAGTTGGAAATATATTTGTTTACAAGATATAAGGATGTAAAGTTTATGACTGTTTTGTTATTATTGCATCGAAATTGGTTATTGTGTCATACGTTAGTTCTTTGAAAAGCTTTTGTTTCTTAGTCTTGTTGATAAAGACAATAGATACAGTCCTTGCCAACTCTTATTTCGTTTGTATTCCAGTTTTCTGCTGAGCCTGAGCTTTTTTTAAGGGTATTCCTTCGGGCTTAACGTTTATTATCCTACAACGATTACAGACTTGCTGCTGCCAGTGCCTCCACCAGCGTCATATTAAAAGAGTAGCTTCTGCAAGTGGCTTCTCCTGCGTGAAAGTAGATTCCTCCATACATACTTCCGATCCCCATTTTACCGTCTCAGGGAGGGATTTTTGTATAATCCGTCCGTGTCTACACCCTTTAAGGAACCTGAAAGGTATCTGAGATTTCGTGGTTAATCAGTGAGTGGTATTTCGCTTTTATATATAGATTAGAATAAACTTTATCGTACACCAATAAAGTACCTAAACAATTTTTCAGATATTTTCTATTCTGACTGGCCTGTTGGTTACTATACCAACATGCCACTAGATAATCACTAGATTAGTAGCCCTGACTGCTATGCCGGAGGTCGTGCGTTCGATTTCCACACAGGACAAATGTTTGCGTAATGAGCGATCATTTGTTCTGTGTCTGAGTGTTATTTATATATAATATGTATGCATTTAGAAATACATAAAGTATATAAGTATGTTTATCAGTTGTCTGATGTTGTGTGTTAGTTGTGGAATATTATTATTATTGTTTATTACTTATTCCAACAGTACCTTCCATTGGCATTTGTCGTAAAATTACCAAGAACGCTGCAACTTATATTTAGCGCACAACAATTCTGTAAATATATTTCATTTTGTCAACAAGGTGGCTCATAAAGAGGAATTAACTTGTTTTGTCTTTACGAGTATCTTCTTCAGCTGCGCCTAATTTGGAAGCGCCTGAGTCACAGGGTATATTTTCTTGAAAATATTTCTCGTGTGGAAGGAGGACTTTAGTTTATGCAAAGTCAACTTCCTCTAACCTAACACTAGACGAGATATTATTTTATCACCATCTAAATATTTTCAAAAAATATTATCACATCGAGTTATTCAGGAAGAGCGTTCCAAGCTACACTTCGCATTTTTTGCAGAAAGAGACTTCTAATAGATTAGTAGTTCTATGAGTAAATAGTTATTTTTTTTTTTAAGAAATCAAGTCTTCTCAGGAAGAACATCCTAAGCGACAGCGTTTTTTGCAGAAAACGACTTTTTCTAACAGATCAATAGTTGTATGAATAACAGTCGATATTTTTTTTAAAAGATGTTCTTCTTTAGTTAGGAAAGGAAAAAAAATCCTTCTTAAAAAACGCAAAATGTCGCTTACGAAATTTTTCCTAAAAAGGGTCGACAGCTTCGTAAAAACATTGCTAATTATTAAGATGCTAGATGGCTGACTGACATAAGTGTAGTAGACATGACATGCTCGTAATTAGGCAAAAACAACTGATTTGAGCACTTCTGGAGAATTGTAGCGACATCTAGGATGGTACGTCATCATCTTTTCAGCCGAAAGACATCCACTGGACATAGGCCTCCTCCAAGTGACCCCATGAACACCGGTCCTGTGCATCACGCATCTATCGTCATGGCACATAGAAACCAAAAACACAGCCTTGCACCGCGGTATTAATTCTCCGTACGATTAGAACATAGACCACAGTCTGGAATCAAGTATCGAGCAGTTGCTCACACCAGGGACGGAAGATCCTCCCTGTTCTGCGAGGGTTTGCGGGGCTTGAGACTGCGTACGAGCCTATACCGCAGTTTTAAAGAACGTCGGTTTTACTCGCGGCCGAGTAGAAAATGAAGCAAAAACGACGAGCCATAAGACCGCGGTTTTACTCACCCATCGATCAGGGCCTTAAACATACCTCTAAAGACTAGTTGCTATGCAAATTTCAAAGACGTCCTTGAATCCGACCCCCAGTAACATCACTGTTCTACACGCCTGGGTCTACAAAGGAAGCAATCAACTTTATGTCAGACATACGAGCAAATAATCGGAGCGGAGGGTGACAGTGACCGATCGAGGTCAATTTCGCGAATTGCAAGCCCAAAATAACGAAGCATTTGACCGACAGACGGGGGTTCGGTCACGTAGTCACGTAGGCACCTGACAGAGCTGTGATGCTTCAGATTCCTGCGGTCTGATGGCTCTTGCAGATTGAAGAGGTGAGGCCGTGAGAGACACGATGTTGTTTCAGGGTGTGTGGTCAGTCTTTCAGTTTAGACAAGGTCACTACAAAAATTTGAAGTAGATCGTCTAAACGCGTGTAAGATCACGTAGCCCACGTTACTAGGATCGTGGCTTGTTGATTAATCGGGTCAACTTCTTCGTTCACGTGATGTTTTCATAAAAAAAAAAAACGCCCCTTCAATCGTATTTTAGGGGTAGTTTTGAAAAACTAATTATGACAGTCTTAATTACCCATTTTGATTAGAATTTGTGCCGTTTCAAATTTAAAAACCCAAGAAATGAGATTCTCCCATATATATTTAACACCCTTTATAGGTACTAAAGCTATCACGTATCATGTCGCGTACAACAGGAGCGAAGCAGGAGCGAATTATATTCAGTAATAAATCATTACTATACTACTATAAACAGAAAGAAAAAGCGCGGGTTCAAGAAAGCTGGAAGAAGTCGAGAGAGGCCTTTGCCTCAGCATGAGACAGAAAGCTTAAAAAAACGGGATAAAGGCATAATCAGGCTGGGCGACAATCGACCCTCACGAGTTACTATGCAATCCCCATTTATTTATATCTTCGAAGCGTAAGATACGTGGCAATTTGTCACTGCAGCAGTCGGCTCCACAACACCCTCGCCTGCGACTCGGGCGAAATCCGCCTCGTTCGCAATGATAAAGTTTCTCCAGTTGTATCAAAATGTACTACTGCCTATAGATCTCGTAACAATGGCCGGTCCACTCAAGAGCAGTGATTTTATCGATTGGACGAGTGTAGTATCACGTACACCACCTGATGGCGTAGTTGGATGATCGGTCAGGTCAAAAGCAATTGGCCTGTGCGCACTAGTTTATCTGACGAAGAGGCGGGACGAGTGTACTGCTGTCACGTATGTACTGTTTCTTGGAAATTTCTCAATAAAAATATCTCAATTATCTCCCCACTATATGATAAATGTGACGGAGAAATTTCAAAACACAAAATGATATATAGATAGAGATAGAATCACTAAATTTAGAAAACAGTAAACTGAAACACACAAATGAAATTCTGACTAAACAAAACCTGCTATTTAAAAAAGTAAGCACTAATAGTCCTATTAAATCAAACCGGAGTACACCTAAGAAAAAACCTCTCGCTAACTGTAAGTCAAAACAAACTCAAACAGAAACCATAATTATCCAAGAACATGACACTATAACTCTAGAAAAAAAACAAGACAAAAAAACCATAGATAATACCCAAAAACTTAATTCACCAATAAACAAAAAAAATACTCAACAGATATGTAGGAAAAAAAGAATATGCATTCTTAGCACGGAGGATAAACATAAGGTCCTAAACATTGCACAAAATATATTATTAAAAGATCGTGATGAGATTTGCCACTACTTAACACCAAGAGTAGGAATAAAACAACTTTTAACAGGAATCGAGTCCAAACTGTTTGAATTCACCAAACAAGACTATTGCATAATAATTATTGGATCTGAAGACTTTAAATCAACACACGACTACAGCAATATTATAATTCACATACGGGATGTGCTCAGTAAAATTAAGCACACAAATATTATTATATGCTTTCCGACATATACCTTTGTTAGAAACAACGACATCTACAACTGGAGAATTGAAACTTTCAATAATTTACTTTACCTAGATATAATGGCCCATGAATACGCCTACTATCTAGATTCAAATCTGAACCTAAAGTGTGATTTCCGTATGTTTGAAAGAAAAACCGGATTTATAAACAATACAGCAATGAGGACAATTTTTTACGATCTTAAGACATTAATTAATGACATTGAATGTACTAATCTTACCTATCTTTGCGAATCTAATGACAACAATTATGCAATTTATGACGAAGCTTCTGACGACACTAATGGAAATACTTCTTGCGACAATCAACCTACAAACTTTTTTCGTGACTAAACGTCTACATGTGTTACATCAGAATATCGCTGGACTGTTAGCAAAATCTGCAGCTCTAACAGTGTGCCTAGAAGAGTTAGCAGCCTCACAATCATGTGTGGAGGTGCTATGCATTACGGAACATTTTATTATGGAGGGCTATGAAAAATATCTAGATATTCCTAATTATCAGCTTGCAGCCTGCTACTCAAGAAAACAAAGCAAAAGAGGTGGAGCATGCATTCTAACCAGAAACGGACTTCAATACAAGGAATTAAAACAGATTTCTAGATTTTCAGAAACCGGTGTGTTTGAATGCTGCGCCATCGAACTGATAGATTATAAGATTGTTATTGTCTGTACTTATAGAGTCCCAAATAGTAGTAACTTTAATACTTGCATGGAAAAACTACATATGATTTTACGAGAACTGTCAAATAAGTCCTGTCAAGACAAGAATATTGTAATAGCGGGAGACTTTAATGTAGATATCCTAAAAAGAACCTATCAAACATTGGATTTTGAATGTCTATTACTGAACTACGATTTAAAATTATCTGTTTTCCAACCCACTAGAATTAAGAGTCAAACATGTATTGATAATTTTGCCCACAATTTTGAGAAAAAATGTAAAGCGAAAGTGATTGAGTTTGCCCTGTCTGATCACACTGCGCAGTTGCTGAAGTGTCCCGTACGAATGGATTGTGTTCTGAAATATTGGTACAAATCAAAACGAGACTTTTGCCCGGAGAATATTATTAAATTTAGAACCTGCCTTGAGAAGCTAACTTTCTCTGAAGTCTACGACACTATTGATCCAAACGATTCTTTTAACTCGTTTTTAGAACAATTTAAACTATTTTACGACTTGTGCTTCCCCCGTAGGCTTATTAAAATACATACAAGTACAAAACCAAAATGGATTTCACGTGGACTTAAATTATGTAGCTTAAAAAAAAGGCAACTATTATGGACCTATAGACTCAAACCTACACAGACAAATAAAACAAAGTATTCTAATTACAACAAATTATTTAAAAAAATTATTAAACTGACGAAACGATCTCAAAATGACTACATTATCAAAAGCTCTGACAACAAAAGCAAAATGACATGGAAAATAATAAAGACCCCTAAATTTAATTTGCCCAATGAATTAATAAATAAAATTAAAACTGACGACAAAACAATTAAAAATCCTCAATTGATTGCTGACAAGTTTAACGCTTATTTCATTGATAAAATTGCACCAATACCAGGCGCAGGTAAAAAATCGACTACGCACATTTTAAACAAACAAAAATCTATGTTTATGGCTCCATGTCAACCAAAGCAAATATTTGATATTATAAAAAGTCTTAAAAACACTAATAGCGTAGGATACGACGACATTTCAACTAAAATCATAAAACATGTTGCCGATTTAATCTCTAACCATTTGAGCTATATTCTTAATTTATGTATTAGTCATGGTGTTTTTCCTGACCGTCTTAAAGTCTCCATTGTAAAACCTATTTTCAAAAAAGGGGATAAAAATCTAATAGAAAATTATAGACCTATTGCGCTTTTGCCAATATTCTCCAAAATTTATGAGAAATATATATATAAACAATTGTATGCGTACTTAGAAAAACACATGATTCTTTGTAACGAGCAGAAAGGATTTCGGAAAAATAAAACAATAAATATGGCAATATATGACTTCTTAAATACAATTATGACTAACATTGATAATAAAAAATCTGTATGTGCTATGTACTGTGACATGACTCAAGCTTTTGACTGTGTTGACCATGACATTTTAAGAAACAAACTTGACTCCTATGGTATACGAGGTAACATTTTAGATTTATTATGCACTTATCTCTCAAATAGAAAGCAATTAACTGCTATAACAGACTTAAATTTAAAAACCAAAGAACAAGTTACATACCTATCTAAAGAACGTACTGCACATTTTGGGGTACCACAGGGCAGTGTTTTAGGCCCATTGCTTTTTTTAATTTATATCAATGACCTGCCCAAAGCCGTAGACTACCCCATTACACTATTTGCTGATGATAGTACAGTAACAGTAGCTTGTAATAATCCTGACCTCTATGAAGCAGATGTTAATAAAGCTTTAATCTCAATAATCTCTTGGCTTAATAATAATAACCTGAAAATTAATGTAGATAAAACTCAAATTATGCACTTTGGCCATAGAAAACCTGACATTAAACTAAACGTGAAATTTCAAAATAATCAAATCGATGATGTAAATAGTGCAAAATTCTTAGGTCTTATAATTGATAGTCAACTTAACTGGAAATATCATATCGAAACGTTATGCAAGAAGATCAGTAGCTCATCCTTTGCCCTTTATAAACTTGCTCCAGTAGTTAACACAGATGCACTACTCACAGCCTATCATGGTATTGTTGCATCTATACTAAGATACGGCATTATATTCTGGGGCAATTCTACAAATAGAGAAGATGCGTTTAAAGCGCAAAAGCGTTGCATAAGAGCTATGTTTGGGCTTCAGGTAACGGACAGTTGTGTGCCATATTTCAGGAAACATAAAATTCTGACACTGCCAGCTTTGTATATATATGAAACAGCCTTATTTGTAAGATCTAATCCACATTTATTTCCTTACCTATCTGATACAGTCCAACGTAATAGGCGAAATGATATTTTACGAGGACGCAGAGCCAAGACTGCTCTTATGCGGAAAAGCATATTCTGCAGAGCGCCGCTAATTTATAACAAAATACCAAAATCAATTAGAGAGTTGGATTTGCCTGGGTTTAAGAAGAAATTTAAAGAATTTTTATGTAATAAATGTTATTATAATTTAAATGAATACTTAAATGACACTTTGACATCTTAATACAATTATTATTTACATGTATGATTTATTTGACTGACATTTCTAATTTTAACTAAGTATATTAACTATAACAGTTTTATGTACTTAACCTTTTTATATTTGTACGCCCATGTGGTAGAACGTGCAGAGACTGAATGTTTAACCTAAGACCATGTACATACTTACCATGTTCTAACAAATAAATTATTATGATTATGATTATGATTATGATATCGATTTGTCTCGTCAATTACAAAATTAAAACTAAAAGGGAACCAGTAAAAAATATGCTTTATAGATTTACTAGCTTTTGCCCGTGGCTTCGCTCCCGCTCTTACCCTACTCTACTGTACTCTATCCTACTCTGCCCTACTCTACCCTACTCTACTCCCTCCCTAATGAGCAGATTTTGGTTTTATTTTTCATTATTTAACGGTATCAAAATTATCCTATGTCCTTCTCCTGGTTCTAAGCTACCTCCCCACCAATTTTCAGGCAAATCGGTTCAGCCGTTCTTGAGTTATAATTTGTATCCCGTTAAATAATAAAAAAATAAACATACAAAGCCTTGGTATAGGGTAGCAAAGCCGCGAGCAAAAGCTAAAGAAATATTAAAAGAAAAACTTTACACATCATTGATTCGAATACACAAAAACGTTCAAAACATTATGAATCACCTGATAGTCCTGATGGGTGTAAACCGTAGCCCATTGGCCCATTCCCTCATCCCATCGCTTGTATGTGTGCTCAACACTATGGGTGTCTGACCCAGGAATCCCCAATCTTTTGAAGTCGTAGGGCCATAATGTATTTTTCAATATGTTCCAAGGGCTAAAACAGTTTTAAGTTTTCTGCCGTTAACTACATTTTTAGATTAGTTGCAAAGTGCGTGACATAAGTCTTTTTTTGGATTTTAATTACTATTGCCGGTAGAAAACCAAAATTACATATGCAAATCTCATTAGTGTTTTTGTTTTACTATGATCAGTGGGATTCATTTCAGTTATTTTGGTTGCGCGAATAAGCTGTGGACTGTATGTTTAAAAAGCGATCTAAGGTTTGTTAACAATATGCAGGTACTGTGCCTGGCATGGGATGGATGTATTAGGGAGGAACACTGACCTTTTGACCTCGAAGGTTCCACGTGGCGCCGGCCGGCGTACCCCGACTTCGTACTTTCAATCACTGCCAGGTCCTGTATTGCACTACACTGCACTATTGTTGAGTCTTTGAATGGTTGGATCACGAAATAGTCAATTTCTTGTAATTTCGAGCGGGCGTTGTTAGCGGAGCGGTCACATTCACAATCGATGCACAAACACGTAATGTCATTTCATTTCTTGAGGTCGTGCGGGGGAGGGAAACGGAAGGGATAGGATTGCTAGGCCAAAAAATAAATTACAAAAAACAAAATCGCGGATCATAGCAAATTGGCGCAACCATTCCCCCCGGGTTTGAAGGGTTACCTTCAAAGAAAAGGAGAAAACAAAAGCGAAACTAAACCCTATTACTATATCTAGACTATCAATACTAGGTAGCGAAACAACTTATAACTAACTATGCCACTACTGCTGATTAGGCAGAGGGCAGAGGCGAATAACCGGACGCAGGTACGATCCAGTTGCGGTTTTAACCTTTACGACTCGCGTTATTCCGTTCGAACCCGGAAAAACTTCTTCCACTACACCAAGAGGCCAGTGCAGAGGAGGCGCACTCTCAGTCTTCAGTATCACCACAGTACCGACTGTGACTGGATCTGAAGGAGTGTTCCACCTTTGACGCGACTGCAGCGTATGCAGATAATCTGTCCTCCATCGCTTCCAAAAGGACTGAACTAAGCTATCCAGCAGAGCGTGACAATTCACCTTATGGTGATAATCCACCAACAAATCCAAAACGTGATCCTTGCGTGGTAGAACTACTGGATGCATTTGTTCAAACTCTAACTTAGCATTTCGCAGACGGCCACCGACACGAATGAGTCCGTCTTGTAAAAATGGTTTCAAATGTTGAAGTGCGCGACTACAAGGTTTATGTGATTCTAAACTACGAAATTCTATTGAAAAATAAAATTTCTGCAACTCTCGAAGTACAACTGATTCAGCTCTATCCAAATCAGCTGCGATTATAGAACCACGCGATAGTAATAATCTCAAAAATCTTAGGACGTAAACTACACAGCGTAATAGTCTCGACCAAGACGAGACTCGATTAGACAACAACAAAACAACTGACTCTTCACGCGGAACTGATACTACAAGCGTATGTTTCTTTTCCTCGGGTGGCTCTGAAACAGTAGCGGGGTTAAACGGAGCACTTGGCCACTCGTTAGGAGTGGTATGAAGCCAGGGAGGGCCACAAAACCAAAGCGGATGATTTAAAATTTGCGCAGGAAGCAAACCACGTGAGAGACAATCAGCTGGGTTTTCTGTTCCAGCGACATGGAATATATTTTCCGGTGACAATTCAGCTTGAATCTTAGCCACCCTATTTGCGACAAACGTGCCCCATCGATGGGGTGAAGAGTGGGCCCAACATAGAGCAACGGTTGAGTCTGAAAACGCTACAATTCTCTCTATATTAATGCGAGGACGACAAGTTTTGACTATAGATGTAATCAATTGAACCAACATAAGAATAGCGCAGAGTTCGAGACGAGCAAGAGAGACAACCTTACGAGGAGATACCTTTGATTTTGCGCTAATGAGGAAAACTGAAATGTTATCGCCATTTTGGACCTGAAAGTAAACCACTCCCCCGTAAGCCCTCTCACTGGCGTCTGCGAAACCTACCACATTAACAACAGTGTCTGGTACTATACCAACATGGCGAGGAATCTGTATCTGATCGAGCATTGGAAGCTCTTTCCTATAGCGAGCCCACAACTTAGCAACACTGTCAGGAGCGGTGTCGTCCCAATCACAGTTGGAAAGCCAAAGCTCTTTTATAAGCAGCTTTGCATACAAAACGACAGGAGCTACAAAACCCATTATATCCCATATCCGAGCTACACATGCTAGGATAACGCGCTTGGTACAAGTTGGCGGAGTCGAGCTAATTTTAAGACTGAACATATCAGTTGCGGGTGACCAACTTAAACCAAGGATCTTATGCGAATCACTATCATCGAATTCCTTTACCGAAGTCAACCGGTGTGACGGTGGAATCGACTCTAATGTAGCTTGCGAGTTGCTTGTCCATTTCACCAGATCAAATTGACCGGACTTCATGAGGCTGATTACTTGAGCAGCGGTCTCTATAGCCTCTGCTTCACTAGGTACACTGTACACAAATTCGTCCATGTACAATCCGGTTTCAATAGTGGCCCTTGCTTTCGGGTATGTATCACCCTCGTCAGCGGCCAACTGCTTGATAGTGCGAAGAGCGTGAAAGGGACTAGACTTAAGCCCAAAACAAACACAATTGAATTCGTAAACCTTCAAAGGTTCCTGCGGAGAAAATCTATACAAGAAGCGTTGGAATCTACGGTCACATTCTCTGATTCCAATACTAAGAAACATTTGCCGAATATCAGCAGAGAGCGCAATAGCAAACAAGCGAAAATTTACTATTATTTCAAATAAGTTACCCTGGAGGTTCTGACCACAACACAAGATATCGTTAAGCGATATGCCAGTACTAGTTTTAGCGCTACCATCCATAACCACACGCAGTTTAGTTGTAAGCTTGTCTTCTCTAACAACTCCATGGTGCGGGATGATGTAAAACGGGTAATCACGTGTCTCCTCAGTCTCGGCAGGCGCTGATGAGATATAACCTTTATCTAAATATTCGATCAGCACATCATCATAGGCTTGCTTCAACTTAGGAGACGCCTGCATCTTACGTTCCAAGCATAGAAAGCGTTTTTCTGCGGAGGCACGGGAGCCACCGAGCGAAAAAATATCACCCTTGAAAGGGAGCGCGACAACATAACGACCATCTTTATCACGAGTAGTCGTGCGGGTATAAATCTCCTCAGTGACCTGATCCTCAGGGCTGAGAATAGGCGGGACATTGACCTCTTCAATCTCCCAGAACTTGCGGATGGTAGACTCAAGCGGCGGCTCGACGGTGCAACAGTGCGACACAGTCGAGTAACTAACTAAACAAGCGGGTGCGGAACCAACTATAACAAACCCGAGAACTGTTTCCAGTGCGTGCGGAGCGGGGTACATCGGAAGACCTTGAATTTTACGTGATAACTGGAGATGCGGGAGAATCGAAGCACCGATCAATAGATCGATATCTCCAGGGAAAGCGTAATTTCCGTCGGCTAACTGCAAGTTCTTAAACTCCGTCAGCATGGACGTGTCAACCGGTACCGTGGGCAACCGTTCCGTAATCTTATCTGCGACTAGCGAATCCATTTCAAACGAAATATTACGATTAAAACGTGAACTAAATATTATTTTAATGGAACCGTGAATGGTTGCCTTTAAACCTCCAAAACCTTTCACTTCTGAGCGGGATGACCAATTATTAAAACTAAAACCAAGGCGTTGACAACAATCCCGAGTAATAAAATTACTCTGGGAAGCGCCATCTAGTAGCGCTCGAACGGTGTGCGGTTTGCCAAAGGCATCTACAATGACAACTTGCGCGGTCGCAAGTAAAACGGTAGTGATTTGAGTACCAGCGGCGGAAAGCGAACACAATGTTACGTCGTTTGCACTTGCAGCAGGCCGCGCGTCACAAGCGTCGCGCGTCTGCGCAGGCTGCTGCTGCGATGGCAGCTTACTACTCTCAAAATGTAAGAAGGTATGATGTCTAGCTAGACATTTACGACAGCTAACACCACTGTTACATGACGTAACCAGATGTTTGTCACTTAGACAATTAAAACACAAATTATTAGTGCGGACAAACTTGTAACGATCACTAGGCGATAATCTCTGAAATCCCGAACACTTGTACAGCTGTGTATGGCTACCCTTACACAGAGAACAGTCAGGTGTTGAGGCGGTATTAACTAGCGTATGTGCAGTCTTGACTGACTTCGATGACGCGTCTATACGGCGATCGGAACCTGTCCTATTCGTGACTTCATGACGTGCCGACGTGCGCTGCAATACCTTAATATGGTCGCGAATAAAAGATTCTAAATCTTCGAACTTAGGTATTTCGTTACCGCGCCGAGTCGTTTCAAACAGACGAACAGTTTCAGGATCTAATTTCTTTAAACCGATATACAAAAACAAAAAGTCACAGAGGTCATTGACCTTTAGGTTCTTTACTGCACGAACAGATGATGCGAAAATATTTAAAAACTTCTCTAAATTATGATCGTTACAAACGGAAAAACTTTTCAAATCGAATAATTGATCTAAATATGCGGTGGCTACTAATCGCTTATCTTCGTATTTTGTTTTTAAAGTGTTCAAAACTAAAGTGTAATTTTCAGCGCTAACCGTAATTCCAGCACAGACAGCCTTTGCCTTACCGGTCAATTTTTCTACGAGATAATGCAATCTCTCGTGATCTGTCAGCGATGTGTTCCTATGTATTATATTTTCGAAACTATCTATAAATAAATTCCAATTTCGAATGTTACCATTAAATTCAGGTATTTGAATTGGCGGCAATCGTGGGCGTTCGCGAGGAGGGTTGGATAAACCACTCGCGGGGGGGGGAGTCTCTAAACTCCTAGCAATACGTTTGATACGACAATACAAGTCATCAAAGGACGACAATGCCTGATAACTCACACAGTAATCAGGATTTAACTCCAACTCTAAAATGTTTATATTATTAATTGTAGATTCAAAATCCGCGCGCAAACTATCTAAAGTTTCCAACGAACACAAGAAAGCATCTCTAATCGCCAGATCCGAGGTTTGCAAAGATTTATCACAAATTGATTGAACACGTGAAAACTGTGAGTCCCTTTTAGCGTATAAAAGCTTTAACTGAACCTTTAAATCAGTACTAACCTTATTGCCCTTAAGAGACATCTTGTTTTGATATATTCACACTATACACTCAAACAAACACTTAACGAATTATTAAGTAAGCGATAATTATCAGATAACAATATGGTAATATTGTAAACAACAAAGTGAACGGCGAACGAACGGAATAACCTGAATCAATGAGTGAATATTACCCAATTTCTCGATTAAATCATTCACGTCGTTCATATGCGTATATAATCTATGGTTTATCCGTTTCCTACAAATATTCACTCAACAATGAACGGGTATTTTTGAAATGCGTCTACCTACATGCAATTTGTAGGACTTCCGAATGAATTTTGTCAAGAAAAAGAATGCGATCGATTTATATCTACGCTGATATTTACGTAGCTAACTATAATTATGCGGTGCGGTTGACGGCGTAGGTACCGTAATTATCAATGACTCTTTAACTATACGAGCGAAATAACGTTTAGTTGCCTAAATGCCTAGATGCGGGTTTTCTACTATTATATCTAGGTAAACAGGCGCGTTGCGTTTATTCCCTATGGAACAAATACTATATTGCGAAATTACAAGAAAATGATTCACGATCCTGCTCGTAGGACCAAAAGTAATGGTTGCGCGAATAAGCTGTGGACTGTATGTTTAAAAAGCGATCTAAGGTTTGTTAACAATATGCAGGTACTGTGCCTGGCATGGGATGGATGTATTAGGGAGGAACACTGACCTTTTGACCTCGAAGGTTCCACGTGGCGCCGGCCGGCGAACCCCGACTTCGTACTTTCAATCACTGCCAGGTCCTGTATTGCACTACACTGCACTATTGTTGAGTCTTTGAATGGTTGGATCACGAAATAGTCAATTTCTTGTAATTTCGAGCGGGCGTTGTTAGCGGAGCGGTCACATTCACAATCGATGCACAAACACGTAATGTCATTTCATTTCTTGAGGTCGTGCGGGGGAGGGAAACGGAAGGGATAGGATTGCTAGGCCAAAAAATAAATTACAAAAAACAAAATCGCGGATCATAGCAAATTGGCGCAACCATATTTGTTTGTTATTAATATTCTCAGATACTTAAGTTTTCTGCGTCAACATTTCTGTCGTTAAGCTGTATCTTGCAAATAAATAAAACCGAGTAATTATCATGCTTCGTCAACTTATCACAGCAATAATAAAAACAATAACACATTAGCGGTCGCGGGCCAAATTGAAGACATTAGCAGGCCATATAGATCGCACTGGGGCGCATGGCGGCGGGCCGGATTAGTCCCGCGGGCCGTAGATTGGTGAGCCCTGCTCTAAACAATAACAAGTCCGGCCCGGTGCAACCGTTAACATAATTTCGAAGGACGCTGACCGGTTTCGGTGTACGTGACTAGCGAGATGTACACACTGCATAGCTGTTGCAACGGAACATTTGGAGTGTGATGACAATGTTTGGATAGTCTATGTGTTATCTTATGACTCTGTGCTTCTGTTTCAAATTGAATTCAAAGATAGCACAACACGATTGCCGCAGCGTGATCGAATAATTGTATGGCCGATTGGTTTTTCGGGTCTGGGTTTTTTTTTATGGAAGTTAATATCATCAAATAACAAATCCCACCCTTGGGTGGGGCGGGAGATAGTGTCGGACTCTTACTGACTAAAAACCTACCCATTCATTGCCTTCGTCCCAGGGCCCCGGGGTTCATTTTCACTTCGGGTCTGGGTGTCTTGTGTAGAGTTTACGTGTTTGTGAACGCACTCACGATACAGTACCTCTACCATGAGTTTTAAGCAATAGTATTCGTCGCTACTCGATATCGACGCCGTAAATATTTTGTATGGCAAATTTTGCAGCGCCTCTAGCGGTCACTTGCAGAACCAAAATTTGCCATACAAAATATTTACGGCGTCGATATCGAGTAGCGACGAATACTATTGCTTAAAACTCATGGTAGATGTACTGGAGTTATTCCTAGTGTGAGGTAACGCTTATTAAAAAGTAAAAGGGAGTTCTTGATAGGATTTTATCGAGTAAAGTTCAGGGGTTGTTCTAATTTTTCTCAAATGTATTCCTTTTTTTTACCGACTTCTAACAAAGGAGGAGGTTCTCAATTCGGAGGTTTGTATTTTTTTTTTATGTTTGTTCGCGCATAACTTCGTCGCTTGCTTTTGCTTAGAGCTTTCTTTTATGACGTCGGCGAGGACTAAGAAGATGGTACGGAGGGTATTAGTAAGGTCAAGCTTTAAGGGGGCGAAAAGGGGAAATTTGGTTTGATGTAAAATTTCATTTTGTGTACTAGAAAATTAGCACAAATAGTTACCTAAATTAGTATCAGTTTAGAGGGTTTAAAGATTCTTGTTTCTTTGGTTAATAAACTTTAAACTTGACTTTTTAGTCAAAACAAATAAAAAAGTTGTCAAAATTATTTTTTCAAAATTACCGTCAAAATACGATTTAAGGGGTCTAAAGCGAGAACTATATTAGGCAGACGCACACGTGGCCAGATCAGAGTACGTGGCCCACGTATCCCCAATGTAGTTTAAAGTGTTTAGAAAAACTTTCTTGTGAACAAAGTCGCCGGCAACGTGCTAGTCTCTTACGAACACTTTCCCACATCTGTGTATGTTTGTATCATAAAAAGTCTGGGCCGTTTCACCGTTTCCGAAGGACGCCGACCGGTTTCGGTGTACGTGACTCAAGAGATGTACACAGCGCATAATCTCGAAGACCGCCTGCAGATGCATGCCGTGGATATACTTACCACACGCTTTCATTAGATTGGTTAGTTTAGAGGCCTCTTAAAACCTTATTTTTCTTCCCATAAACTTGTCGTGTAATACCATAGCATCGACTTTTTATACGGTTTAAAAAAAGAGGCCATTAATAAATTACATCACAAGAATTTCATGACTGACAAACAACCCCTTCCTCGTTCTTGTTACAATTAAGGTAGGACTACACAGCGCACACGTGGGCCACGTGGGCCACACGCACCGATCCGGACGCGTCGGTCTCCATACATTTTATATGGACACTAGACTTGTAGAACTACATTAGATTCACGCCACACGACGTCTTTCTACGTACAAATCAGGCGTGGCCCAAGTGTGCGTCGGTCTATTGCAGTTTATTTTCATGTCTCAATCGAAGTACACTGCACGTAACCTTTTCAAACAGTTCAACTTATTTGCCACATCACCACTAGATAGTATAAAACAAAGTCGCTTCCCGCTGTCTGTCCCTATGTATGCTTAGATCTTTAAAACCACGCAACGGATTTTGATGCGTCTTTTTTAATAAGTAAAGTGATTCAAGAGGAAGGTTTTAATATTACCATTGCACCCGTGCGAAACTGGGGCGGGTCGCTAGTTGTATTATATACACCAGCAACTTGTAAAGTAAACTACCAGAAAAGGCTTCCTTAGCCTTGGTACAAACATCTAAAAACAACCAAAAAACAGTAAATAAAGATCTAAAAATACATTAAGTAAAGGTTATTTATATTTACATTCGAAGGACACGTAAACCCGTTTCTACTTCCCGGCATGTAGCCGAATGTGACTCACGCACTCTTCTCGTATAAAACTATCTATTTCCGCGTCTGTCTGTTTGTACGCTAAATCCTCCTAAAACACAGGACAACAAATGTACCTACTGTAATACAAAGTACAGGTCTGAACGTGTGTTGATTGAGTACTGCAGCCACATATGGGCTGGTGTTGCAAAATGATTCATCTAAGATTCAATGGAAAAACCTGCGAAATGGTTAATTGGTGTTCTAGATTTGTCTAAGACCAATCTACAAGCCTAAAGCAAAGGCGTAGGGTTTTTTATGGTAGGTAAAATCATCCAATAGCAAATCCCGCCATTGAGCGGAGCGGGAAATAGTGTCCGACTCTTACTGACTAAAAACCTGCCTTGTTCCTTCCCTGCCTTGGTTTCAGGGCCCTGGTATGCATTTTCAATACCTCTCCAGAGCCCTAGACTAGGCCTCGACCCTACCGGACCCCTACAGTTTGCTGACAGCTCCTTGAGGCGCGCAAGAACAGTGCGCGCCGTAAACGACTTGGTCTCAGTCCGGTCTGTTACCGGACAAACGAACAGCGAGCTACCCATTGCCCGCCGTCCGCAAGCCTGCGCCTACGGTGGCCGGAAATCGGGATCGGAATTACGGCGGCGGCTGCGGCGTGAGCGCCGTTGCCGGATCCGGTCGGCCTCCTCCTTTGCTAGCATTTTTGCTCGCAGAAGGAGGCGATCGCCTGCCACTCCCTTCTCGCTCCGGACCATGGCCTGTACCAAAACCAAAGGCGTAGGGTAGCCAGCCTTTCGGTATTTTATAGGAATCATTTTGGATACTGTTTCATATATATACTCACTAATAGAAAGAGCGATCAATTAGACAGATTTATTTGTATAATTTTCACCCATACGCAGCCGGGACGGGTCACTATACTCCATCGGTTTAGCTAGTTAACTAAACGTAAACATACAAAGATTATTTAAATTTAGTTAATTACCTAACATCGTTTTAGGTAAATAACTAGTTGTAAACATTTTTAGACCATTTTTAGATAAAAGTCACGTGAAGATTGTTTACCTTTAGTTAATTACCTATACAGATGGAGTACAGAGTGAGATATGTGTAGCTGTAGAACTAAAGTCGCTACGTGCGTACGCGCATATCTTTGTTTTGAACGCCAAGGAGTGGGGGCGTGTTGTTTTGACGCTCGCGCTCGTGGGATCGTCGGACAAGTGGGAACTCGTTTTAGTGATATTAATATGGTTACTTACACTGTTTTACTTGCTTGACCACTATTCTAATTTGAGACACTAGCTCTCTCTTTCTATCACTTCCTAAGTTTTAAGAGCGACCAACCCTAGATACATTTCCATTCAACCACTCTTACGTGAATATGACGTTACATATCTTTCTCTAGATATTTTGAAAACACTGATATTTTGTGGATATCATCTAGGTTGCTATTGAATTTAAAACTTATATTTGTGTTAAACTAATTCTATACAGACTTCTGAAATTCTGCTATTTTGCTTGAACTTTCGCCCTTCATAAATTAAAAAGATAATAAAAATATCTATAGTAACCTTTTATTCAATTGACTCTGAATACCATTTATTTTTTACTTTTACAACATCGATATTATGTACTACGCACTAGATCAGGCATGGCGTACAATCACTTTGCTTGACTTACATGTATTGCATGCCGTACAACTTGACTTGATGACATTAGTGCAGTTTTGCAGTTAGTAAGTTTTAGAAGTTTTGTTAGAAGTCATAAAGACAATTTAGCGCTGCAGCGAAATAAAGTTTCAGTATTGTGACAAATAGTTTCCATGAACGAGCTTGTCTATCACTTAGAATGTAAGTCGATGTTTTACAAAAACTTAACCATTTAAAAAAAATCCTAAAATGTATTTTTTTAAACGAGTAAATTACGAATTTCTCGAATACTAACCGAGTAGTTTTCTGGCGTTATCTATCTTTTTTTCGCCAGTCTAGGTTTTCTGTTTGCTATGTTAGCGCGTAACGTACCTTCCCTTATAATATATCAATAGTCGGGCTAGAAGAAGATGAAAGATAATATACCTAGCTAAAACGGATAGCCACCATCTCAACTCAAGAGATAGTAAGCAACGATGCAGTCGATGAAAGAGCACGCTTGCCGTGTCATTCACAATCAGACCAAATAACCAGGTAGTTTTTTCGTCTCATTCAACAGTCCAGGCTATATATGGCTGGCCTACAGAATCAGTGAGGCATTCGAAGCCTTTTAGTTTTTGTGCGTCTGTCACCAGTAGGTGTAATCAGTGAGCTATGTCCAGGAAGTGTAACTAGATAACATAATGACGTTGTTAATGATACAAGTATTCTATTTCACTTGTGTTTTGTTACAAAACTAACTTATGACATAACATCACGTCTGTATCCTCGGGCGTCGAGCAGTGGGTAGCTCGCCGTCCAGCCGTCCGGTAAGAACCGAGTCTGAGTCGTAGACGGCACGTAGCATTTCTCTCGTGCCTCAAAGATATGTCAGCAAAACCGTAACCCCCGACACCCCGTAAGACTAAGGAGAATTTCTGAAAAGAAAAACTGTAGTCCCAGAACGCAACGAGCAAGTGAAGGACTCGAGTGTGGTTTTAGTCAGTGAAAGTCTGACACGCGCTCCCGCTCCACTCTACAAAGGAGTCATTGGATGATTTCCCACTTTAAAGAAAAACTCCTCTATCCTGCAAGGGTTAACTAGAGGTGTACGTATTTGGATCGTTCTAAAGTTAACGAATCTAAGCTCTGGAACGAAAAAGGCAACTGAAAGAACACAGGAGGGTTTCACTTCTTGATGTACAAGGGTATATATTATATATTGATATACATATATAATATTATAAGGAAAGATACGTTACGCGCTAACATCGCAATAAGAAACCTAGATTCGAAACTCGCACATCTATGATCAGTGTCATCACAGTCACAAACCTACACTCACTGATCTGTAGGGGAAGCCTAATCTGGGGGGTTCTGGGGAGATATGAAAATGCATACCAGGACCCTGGAACCAAGACAAAGAAGGAACGGGGTAGGTTTTTAGTCAGTAAGAGTCTGACACTATCTCCCGGTCTGCCCAAGGGCGGGGGATGCCATTGGATGATTTTACCTATTTTAAAAAAAACCTCCAAATAAACAGTCACTGATAGACAAGGACAGAGTTAAGAGCTGGCGCTGTCGTGCGAGCGAAACCTGACCGGAGACCTGAGTATATGGTTTTAATTTCAACTTGATGCCTCCACGCGTTCCCGAAATAAAGGGTCTTGATAGACAGACGTTCCATAAGGGTTCCGTTTTTTTCTTTTCGAGGTACGGAACCCTAAAAATGGTTTACCACAAGGTGGACACATGACAAACCGGCTTGCGATGTAAGAAGCACATGACCGGTCGTTGTGCCGATACTTAGTCCTTATTTACGGAGACGCGGCGCGTTGAGAGTTCGTCGTTCATTGCAGCAGCGAGCCGCGTCATCGCACGCGTAAACAAAACATATGACAAAAGGCAATGTACGACAACCGCCCAACGCGCCGCGTCCCGTAAACAAGCACTTAGGGAAGGCTTCTTCTCTCTTTTTCCAACATTGGACGTCTTTCGGCTGATATTAGGTTGATAATCCTTGTGGCCACATAGCAACACTAGGTCAATGATACCAGATAAAGGCATTTAGTATTTTCGGGAGTGAATATAACGCCATTAATCCTTATCTCAGCGACTCCAAACAGACCATTTGCATAGGCTCGTCACGCGACTGATAATGCTGATAAAAGGATCATTACAAGCTAGGCCAATATTGATTTTTGTACTATTGTCGGGGTTCGATAAGGGGTACGGTTGTATCTCGTTGACTAAGCTATAGTATTTGTAAATAGTCCCTGACTAATAGCATAGCATAGCATCAGTATTATAATGTTCCCACTGCTGGGACTCAGACCTCCTCTCTGGGAGAGGGAATGGGCCGTAATCCGAAATTTGGACCTTCAGTGTGTTAATTTTGGAATATCCTTCTCTTACTGCCCGCCTAGGTCATAAAAGGAATCCTTGTGTAAAATTTCATGCTCCTAGGCCCTGTAGTTTCGGCTGTGCATTGATATGTTAGTCAGTTTTTCTTTTATATACACTGTTAAATTTTGGTCGTTTTAATCCCGCGGAAGGTCGATTCGGTACATGAAACACTATCGACTTGTAAAGACAAATAAAAAAATAATGTACTTTTTTTCTAAAACTCGAGTTAATATACGCATGTACGAAATTAATTTCTTTAAGTAAACGAGTCAATGAGCTTGTAGGTAGTTGTCGGTAGTTGTGTACTAACTACCTATAGTTCATTGGCCTCGCACAGCTGACGTTTACTTAAAGAAAATAATTTCGTGCATGCGTAAATTAATTGGAGTTTAAAAAAAGTACTTTAGAAAAGAAAAAGAAAGAAAAGAAAAGAAAACACGTTTATTTGGCTTGCAATGAAGCACAATACAAGTTTTAAAACTTAAACAAAAATAAATAATAAAAAATAAAAAAAATTCAACAGCAACAAGAATATGCCTCACGGCTGCGCCAAATAGGTCAATCAAAAACCAATCAAATCTGCCAAGCTCAGTACATTTTGACCACGCGAACACAAATGTATTGACCAGCAGGTTTTTTTTCGCGATTTCAGGTTTGTTCCCATAGAAAAAGTTGTTCGTTATCATGACTACAATCACTTGTTTAAGTATCGTTCACTAATTACCAGTCACCTTATATATAGAAGAAGATAGATGTAAAAATTTGCAGTGACTGTGTGAGTGGCGTACCTCCAACAGCAGGAAAAGATATTTGATGAGTAAAGCGTACCAACTACGGACGCGTAGCTTACTAGACGCGTATTCGTCATTATAGGTACGGTTGGCGTTCGCCTGCTCACAGCTTATACTATACAAAACTATGAAACTCTCGACGAAGCGGCAACGTCGTGATGTCGTGTCGTTGGCGTGTAGTTTAGTATAGTCGATTCACGAAGGCGTACACCCATCGTATAATGACGTATACGCGTCTATGAAGCTATGCGTCCGAGGACAGTAAGCTTAAGTTTGATGGCTAGCGGTAGACGAATAAAGGTACGGTTGGCGCGTTGGTTGAGCGATTTACTGATATGCGTAACAGTCGAACCTACTACACGCGTGTTGTGGGTTCGATTCCCACACGGAACAATAATTTATTTGGCCTATAGATAAGTGTTCCGGGTCCATTTACAAGATCGTATAAATGTATTTATTTATTTAATCTTCATGCAACTAAAGGTACTAAGGCGGACTTAATGCCTTAGGCATTCTCTACCAGGCACCCTAGGGTTTCTTTTTTTTAAATAGGTAAAATCATCCAATATCATCCCCCGCCCTTGGGCGGAGCGGGAGATAATTTCAGATTCTTACTGACTAAAAATCTACCCTGTTCCTCCTTTGCCTTGGTTCCGGGGCCCTGGTATGCATTTTCATGCCTCCCCAGTCAAACTAAGGTGGTGGAGACGTTCATATATCTACATTTCGGAATTGTCTACAGAATTTAGATATATCAATTCTTTTCTCAGCGAAATCGACATCCTTATCATACAGTAATATTGAACTAGATATCCATTTCACATTTAATATTTTAGCCACGAAAAAATTAGAAAACCAAAGATTGCCTATCCTAGAATGTTTTAAATGTTATCCGATTGGATATATCCACCACGGCTCATTAGCCACATGTTATATATCTTCAGTCTAACATACGTCAAACTACTTGTAACGAATGACGTGGTCATTAGGTATGTCAAGGCTGAACGCCAACGCGATAACCCAGTGATCTGTTTTTTTTATTTGTTTAGAACTGCATAATTATGGAGTAGAATATAAATGCAGTTTTAATTATTATTAGTGCTGCGATTTTAAACTTTTTTTTGATCGGTAATCACTTTGGTATCTTTGTTGATAGCAAAAACTAGAAGTCGTATAGAAAACTTCCATGTTAATAAATAAAAATCTATATACATATGTAGCGACATCTATGTCGTCACAAATGAACTAATCCTGCATCGCGCAAGTAAGATTCGCGGCGCGATTGGAACATAAAGAACAAACCCGAAATCATCTATCGGGCAATAGCCCACCAGACATAACACCTGTCTGGTCGGAGGATCCTCCCTTTTCAACGAAGGTATGTGGGACTTTACTCTCTGTTCCACAACCTCCAAACATACTAGCTGGCCCGGCAAACTTCGTCGATATCGAGTAGCGACGAATACTATTGCTTAAAACTCATGGTAGAGGTACTGATGATAACGCTATCTACGGGTATTACCAGAACCAGCAGAATTCATTTCAAAATGGCATTCTAATAAGAAATGGCGTTTGTATTCGAACTTTTTCGTGATTTTTTTTTCATATTTTATCACCGTTTGACCTCCCCTGGACTATTACGAATATTTCAAATCGGTCCAGCCGTTCTCGAGTTTTAGCGAGACTAACAGCTATTCATTTTTATATATAAGAAGATATAAAAGCGAAATACCACTCACTGATTAAACACGAAATCTCAAAAACTATAACACCTACAAACTTTAAATTTGGCAGGTAGGTTCCTTATAGGGTGTAGACGTCTGTTAAGAACGGAATTTACAAAACTCCACACATAAAGGGCAAAATGGGGGATGGAAGTTTTTATAGAGAAACCAACTATCACGCGGGCGAAACCTCTGGCATAAGCTAGTATGTAATATCATATTTTTAAAAGAACGCTAGCGCATCTATTCTTTAAAATCAAAGTTCACAATAATGTTATTTTTCAATCGATAAGTTTACTTTCTAGTGTTATACTAAATTGCAGCAAAATCAGTTACGTACCTATACTCCAACTCCATTCGTAATAAGATGAGACATAACAGTCCGTTTAACCTATTATGACTTCTAAACTGTATACATTACGATTTACTGCAGCCGCCTTTCATCATGCACTCAACGCAATAAAAGTCAAAATTGATTAAATAGATGGTAAAAAATGGTTTGTTTAAACGTCTCATCTTATTGCGAATGGAGTTTTAAAATTAATTTGCCCAAAACAATCATTCATGCAAATTTCAAGTTAAATAAAAGCAAAGCTTTTGAAAAGCGCTAATTTACGTAAGTAAAAAAACTCATCGACAAATTCGTCACAATGTGCACCACTACAATAGCATAGTAAACATATATTACAAGTTAACTCGACTGTGTGTAATAAATATTGTGTGTAACATAATATGCGACTTAGTTCCGGATGACTGGCTCCGAAGCAAACATATTATGAAAGTATTGTGGCGAGTTTGCTTAGAAAATGTAAGAATGGACTGGTGTGATATGCGCATTTTTTTTCCCTTTGAATACCGTTATAAGAGACACAATAGAAAGACAATAGGTGTGCGGACACCGGTGTCGTCTTGGGACTTGGGAAATTATGGTGAGAAATTATTTACTGACTTGAGCATTAGTGTTAAACGAGAGGATGAGTCAGGCTTCCAGGGTTGGTTTCCGAAGGCGGATGGGGTGGAGAGGTCCGCTCCTCTCCACGCCACTCGGCTCGGGAAACGGTCGGAGGCCAATCACAGTACCTACTGGAAACCTTCATTGGAAATAGTGTATAGCGAGCTCTTTAAACTAAATAACCCTCCTTCTGGCGCAGTCGGGTAATAACGAAGTCCTGCATCGCGCTATTATAGTTCTCCATGCGATTTGAACATATACATCGTGAAAACAGCCAGAAATCATCTTGCGGACAGCTGCCCAGACCAGACAAAACATTTCTCTAGTTGGAGGATCCTTTCTTTTCAAGGGAGCTTTGAGGGACTTTACACTCTGTTCCACATACCTTCACAAGGGAGTTTTAATATGCATAACAAATCGATAGTGTTTCATGTACCGAATCGACCCTCCGCGGGATTAAAACGACCAAAATGTTACGGTGTCTAATACATGCATTATGTATTTAATATCACCATTGCACCCGTGCGAAGCTGGGGCAAGTGGCTAGTAAGCTATAAATAACAGTAAATATTATTGCTGCACAATCCGATTAACTCATAAAATAGTTAAATTTATATCTCTAGCTTTGGCTGTGGAATAAAACTGCACATCTGAGGATGATGTCTCCGTCATCCTCAGATTTTAGTGTTTATTTTACTGCTCGACTAGTTGGTGACCGCGAATTCGTTCGCGTTAAACTCCAAAACTGCACATTACCGTTTTGTCAAAATTTCAAAGTTGTTGTTTTTTTTTTAATATGGCATGCTATCTTTTTATATTTATGATTAAATTTATTTTATTGTGAACTATTAATGATTTGATTAAATGTTTTTTTTTTCTATCTTGCACATTATATATTATTTTCTACACAATGTTCCATTGTTATGAAATAAATGACTTATGACTTTGCGAGGAGCCCTAATTCTTTGTCTTTAACACCCCACTTTTCAGTTGCAAATAAAAATAAAATACATATAAACTTACTAGTTATAAGTGAAATTCCTGTCACAATCGGTGCAGCAGTTTCGAAGATTAGCTGGGACACAACGTCAGACGAACAAAAAAAAATGTTTTACACTACAAACGGATAATAAAATACTCAAAGACCTCTTGGCTAAACTAATAACGTGCGCACGAGTCGATCTTCAAGGTTAAGCAATGCTTGCCGAGGTTGATCTGTAGATGGGTGAACATATTACCATATCTAGATTCTTGTTTACCTCTCGTTAACTTTAAGTTTTTGAAAAAAAAATTCGTTATTCGGAATCATCACATCATGGCCCGCTAAGGCCAAAGGGAATTTCTAGAAAAAGAGGCCGTGGTTCTGCAATGCAAAGGGTAACTGAGGGACACGTCTGACACGCCCTCTTGCTTCACCCTAGAGCGAGAAAAGGCACTGAATAATTTCCCACCTAGAAATGTCACCCTGTGTGTTTGTTGATATTTTACGCAAATTGCTTTAGCTAGCTTGTTCGGACATTTCGCACGGATGTTTACCAAACATTGCTCAACGGTGCGTGTGTATTGTTCAAGAGATAGGATATAATTATCACTATTTGTTTCTCACTCGACTTCCAGTCAATGAAGTGAAATGCGATGCAATGAGAGAACCGGTCTTGTAAAGAAAGTTTTTTTTACGTAAGATTGTAAAAAAAATACTTTCTTTTTAGACTATTTCTTATTAGAATATTCAATCCGATACACGTGTACAGTAGAGCAGTGGTGGCCGAGTGGTAACATCCCCGACTTACGAGTTGTAGGTCGCGGGTTCCAGCCAGGCGCATTAGTTTGTGTAATTTTTTTGCATCACCACTGCTCTCAAAACGGTGAAGGAAAACATCGTCAGGAAAACATCGTCAGGAAACCGGCATGTCCTAGAACCAAAAATTCGAAGACATGTGACATTCACCAAGCCGCACTGGGCCCGCGTCCCAGTAGTGAAAACATTAAAAAGGCTGATGATGACACGTGTACATCCCTCTTACAACTACGTTCTAAATAATCAACACACAATTTCTACCTCGCTAAATATGAAAAACAATGCATATTTTAACACATAGCTAATACAGCACATGGACCACGATTATTCAACAATACTTATTGACAATACTAACATGAGATTCAATACAAATTGTATTGATAAATAGACAAAAGCACAGGCCATTACGAAGGTGTTTCCACAATACGAAATACCTTGTAAAGAACTAAGATGCTGCTTATAATATAGTGATCAAACAAAGGACAGGAACGTCACTTAGGCATCGTTTACACTAAACGTATTGTCCGCCGCCGATTTTGAGTATGCTCACTGACAGCCCCAGTGGGAATGTGGATAGCCAACAATACTGTTGCTGCTTGGTTAATTGCGGTTACGTAGTGCCAACAGCCGTAGTGACGGCTGTTGGCACTACGTAACCGCATATAACCTAGAATACATTACTTATGTGGACAAAAGAGTAGGTTTGCTACGCGTATAATCGGCCACCGAGAGTCAGCGACAACGCACTGCGTAATAGCGTATAGTCAGTTCGTTGTGAACAAGAATTTAATATATAGGATGACTGGTAATTAGTGACCGATATATATGATGACAAGCATCTTTTGCTATGGGACCAAACCTGAAATCGCGAAAAAAATTTGCTAGTCAGTACATTTATGTTTGCCTAACTGGTCAAAATGTACTGAACTTGGCTGCTTTTTTTCACGACTTCGGTTTTGGTCCCATAGTAAAAGTTGCTTGTTATCATGACTACAATCACGAGTTTAAGTATCGGTCACTAATTACCGGTCACCTTACATAAGGAAAAGCGCGTGCGTAACTCACGGCATTGTTCAGACCAAACGAATTGTCCGTTTGGTATGAACAATGCCTTAACTTGGCTCGCGAGGTTGTCAACATAATATGAGATGTTGACTCGGCGATCATTGATATGATATTCGTGTCAGTCACTGGCTTAAAAGCCTTAAGAGACTCGACCAACACTTCAGAAGGCTCTTGGGGCCGTTGGATTATGATCATGGGTTTGATTCTGAAAGGTTGGTTTTTTTGGAGCTCTCACAACTGGTAGTCAGATAATCCCTGTTTCCGAAAGTACCAACCAAGAAAATTTTATGTCCATATAAGGAGTTTTTTTTATGTACCTACGTATGTTCACCAATGTTTGGGTCAATTCGGTCCACATTCCACAAATGTTAGTATGTTTTGCTATGTTTATTAATATTTAAAAATGTTAATACTAAGAATATTCGACACATAAAATGGTAATAACTGACAGACATTTTCGATAAGCCGGATAGTGGTGACAGACCGATTAGCGCGCTCAATGATACCATTCCACATGACGAGAACCTTGTGAAAGCTGAGAGAGAGAAATCAATGAAATATATCAACTTAGCACAAGAGGCTATCGACATGTGACGCAAAAACAAAAGCACTTGATACTTGTGTCTAACAAGTATCAAGTGCTTTTGTTTTTGCCAAAGGCCTGATGAACAAAAAGATTCGACGACCATTTGTCGAAGTTATTGTTGCGTGGCTGTCAGAAGGGTCTGAAACAAGGCAGTGCTCGGCGATACGGCTGGCATAATGAGGAGGTTCCTGCTTCTATAGCCTTAAGCACCGGTAGCATAAACCTCACTCCCGAAATCGGTGGACTACTATTGTTTATGTTTTCAAAATTTGTGACTGGCTTGTTGGTCTAGTGGTTAGTGGCCCTGACTGCTAAGCCGGAGGTCGTGGGTTCGATTCCCACCCAGGACAAATGTTTGTGTGATGAGCACGATCATATGTTCTGTGTCTGGGTGTTATTTATCTATAATATGTATGTATTTATAAATATATAAGTATGTATATCAGCTGTCTGGTACCCATAACACAAGCTCTGCTTAGCTTGGGACTAGACGGTGTTGTGTGATAGTTGTGGAATATACATATTATTACTATTACTAGCAAAAAAAATATTACTAATAATATAGAAAATAGATATGGAATAGTCTATAGAGTCGTTTAAACAAGTGGCAGCGGGTAAGATAAGAAACATTGCTTGCAGATGAGATAGCGCTGAAAGGTTCTAAGGAACACGCTAGCTTAGGGATACAAATTGAATATTGTTTTAAAATTCTCTGATCCATTACGATTATGCAAAGTTACGAATTGCAATCTCATTTTGCTCAGTCAAATATTAGTAGTATGATATAACTTGAAAAACACTTTCTCTTATCATTCCCACTCATTATGTACAAAATCTTTCAACATCCATTCGCAAACAATAACGGACTTATCCAATGTACACGTATACACGTAAACATACTCCAACTGAGCAGCAAACAAAAATATTTACATACAAAACAAACCAATCAAGATAGCATTTAAACTTTTAACTCCCATCGACACGACTGCACGCGACGAAGGCTGCAAACAGAATGAATTTTACAAATCAAATATCGAAGAGCGTTGACCTCAGCGGAAGCAAGATCTTTTACAAAACAGTAGCGGATATTGGCGTTCTTTTTTCGGTTGGTAATTTTGGGTAGCATGCAAGAATGTTAATTTATTAAGTTTCTTAACTAAGCAGGTGTTTTTTAAGCTGCAACCTAAATAATATTCTTTATTAACAAACTTTTGCCTGAGGATTTTTTTTTTCTTTACCGCCTTTATGAACAGATTAGCCAGTGAACTCCTCTTCACATATCTATTAAAATTGTAATATTGGGTATGTATAGAAACATTGCTTAAATCAATATATTTTTTTAAAACAGTATTTTTTACAATATTAATAACGTATTTAACAACAACAAAACACTAAAAACTCACTCCTACCAATAAAAAACATAGACGAGTCACATTAATTTTTATCCTAGGCAAGAAGCAAAATCATAATTGAGAAGATTCTCTTGTCGCATCACGTTGTATCATTTGATTAAGTAAATAATATTTTTTTAAAGTGAGAAAGCAAATCACTTCTCACTCTCTAAGGTGGGGAAGAAGGTGTCGGACGTTACTGACTATCCGCCCGTGCCGGCAAGCAATAAGTAGCTCGCCGTGCGGCCGTCCGAACCGTTTATTTATAACTAAATTTTATTTATAACTAAATTTTATTTATAACTCAAGAACGGCTAAACCGATTTGGCTGAAAATTGGTGGGAATGTAACTTAGAACCAGGAGAAGGACGAAAATTTTACCTCGTTAAGTAAAAAAAAATCCAAAACCTGCTCATTGATTGGTATAGGGTAGAGTAGCGTAGAGTAGGATAGGGTAGAGCGGGAGTGAAGCCGCGGGCAAAAGCTAGTTATAAATAAATTATACCCAGCCATAGAAAAAATGATCGTTCTCATCAAACAAACATTTGTCTTGGATGGGAATCGAACCACGACGAGCACTCAGGGCTACTAACCACTTGACCAACAAGCCAGTAAAAATATTGCCAGGTCTTAAACATGTCCAAAAGCGAATAATACTAATATTAGTTTACGATTCGATAGAGCAAGCGCCAATCAAAACAAGCTTGAGAAAAACTAGTGCAGGTAAAACACGCAAATACGCTACTGCGCATATCCAAAGTGAAGGTAACGTGTAAATATTTCAAGGTTGCACTCGATCACCTAACAAAAGTAAATCGAAATCAAGTTATTAATAAACTAGTGCGCCTCACCATCAACGATTGCATCACTGCTTACCATCAGGTGGGATTGCAGTCAAGTACTAGTTTATAACAATAAAAAAGTCGAATCACTACATAGTATAAAACAAAGTCCTTCCCGCTGTCTGTCCCTATGTATGCTTAGATCTTTAAAACTACGCAATGGATCTTGATGCGTTTTAATAGATAGAGCGATTCAAGAGGAAGGTTTATATGTATAATACATACATAATATCACCATTGCACCCGCGCGAAGCTGGGGCGGGGGTCACTAGCTATTTATACAAACCTATTTTTTAATCAGTGCAAAAAAAAAATGGGGCTCAATCAGTACCCGTTATTTATCATATTTATGTAGTCAAAAGTAAAAAAAAAAAAACGAAATCCCAAAATTGTCCACGAAAATTTGTCATTTGGTAAATTCATAGCTGAATCAATCATTCATAACAACGACTACTAGAAAATACTAAGCCCCCCGATTTCTAGCCACCGTAGGCGTAGCCTTGCGGACAGCGAGCAATGGGTAGCTCGCCGTCAGGCTGTCCGGTAACCGTCCTGACCGAGCCCGAGTCGTCGACCTCAAGGAGATATCGGCAAAACCGTAGGGGCCCAGCAGAGTCCAAGCCTACTGAGGCCAAGGGTTGTACGAAAGAGAACCCTTCAGTCCTGGAACGAAGGCAAAGGACACGCCCTACCGCTCCGCCCTAGAGCGAGGGAAGTCATTGAATGATTTCCCTAGGGAGATTAACTATTCTAGTAATCTTTATCCTCCATTACTATATTCAAGGGCGAAACTTATCGCCAATTAAGATATTTCGCAACAACACCCAGCTATCTCACCGTGAAATGTGGTATCACGACCTGCGCAATACATCTGCGCAGTAGCGTGTTTATCTCACTTTGACGCCTCAGTTTTTCCCCAAGTTTGTTTTTCATTGCATGTTTTTTTGAATACGAGTGTTTCTTAGTGATGTTCGGATTTTAGCTCTAGTTAGCAATCTGTTTAATCGAATTAGATAGTAATTGATTCTTCAGAAATACAGTATAATCTTGTGAAAAACACATCTTTTTTATATGGGGCTCCTGTGGGAATTTTGATACCGTGCCCCTGTGGGACTATGCGCACCGATCACCAGTGTTACCACAATGAGGGGAAATTTCCCTTTGGAGGGGAAATTAGGGTCCAGAGGGGAAGAAAAAGGGGAAAGAGATGAAAAGGGGTAATCGTGAATAAAGCCTAGAGTAAAACACTGCGGAAAATTTCGGAACTAATTTTTCTATTGACTATACTAGTGTTACCGTATAAAAGAAACAGTGGTGACACCAGTGCAGGTTTTATTATATTTCTGGTCAGGCTATAAATAAGAATACGAATGTTGAAATTATACTTTATTCATGCTTAGTCTATTTTTTTTGTATTCGCTTGCAGTTGCATTGGCCCGTTCAAACTTGAGACGGGACATTTCAAACTGATTTTTCATCACTTGTTCCTGTTCTTTTCTAGCCAGATTTTACGCACAGGATTGATCCAATTGATCTAATCCTGTTTCACTATCGAACCTATTGCGTTCATCTCTATCACCGTTGAGCAGATTTCTACTATTAGTGAATAAACTATAGCAGAATAATTTTTGAGGGGAAAAATGTCCTGATAAGGGGAAATATAGGAAATTATTAAAGTGGAAACACTGCCGGTCACTGCGTCGTCGTCTAGCAGTCTAACCTCAAAACTTATCAAAAGAAGAAAAGACTACCGCTAACTGCACACCTTTACCTCAGCCGATGGATCAAAATGTTATCCTTGTATAAAAATAAATTGCTGATCAATATTATATCTCAGGATGGTGATATACCGCAGAGCCTTAAATAATTCATTATGTTTTTTTCTCTATAATCCAGTAATCCGAACATTCCAATGCACCCTCTGGTTTTTGGGTGTAGGAAAATATCGCGTGGAAACCAGCATGTCCTAAAACCAAAAATCCGAAAACATGTGACATTCACCAACCCGCAATGGGCCCGCGTGAATTACGGCCCATTCCCTCGCCTCGAGAGGAGGCCTGAGTCCCAGCAGTGGCATTATAAGGCTAATGCTATGCTACGCTGTGCTATACTAAAAGAGCTTGCTTTATAATATATTTTAGGATTCTGAGTCAACGAAAAGGTAACGATAATAATCAGCAATTTTTGAGCGTCAAATTAACACTAATATTATAAAAGCCAAAGTTTTGTGAGTATGTTTGTTCCTTCTTCACGCTCGAACGGCGCAACGGAATTCGATGAAACTTGGTACACGGGTAGACCATGTAATGGAATAGCACATAGAATACTCTTTATCAAGGGAGTATATTGCCTTGGAATAATTTTCGACTATCAAGCGGGCGGAACCGCTGGCAGCAGTTAATTTACAAAATAAATGTGAAATGCACAAACGAAAAAGATCACTTTGACTAAAAGGACAACCCTCAAAAAAGGTCAATGTCCTGGAGAAAGTTGCTCTGAAGATACCAAACATTGAATCAAGATTAAGGCCAGACTTATCTACAAGATAAAATATTTTATCTTTAGAAGTTAATGTACTAAATTCATCATCTCCATCACTCGTTGTTACTTGGGGTCGGGGCAACACGTTATTTCTTCTACTCTGTCCTGTCACCTCCCTTTTCTTTCATATCACTCCTTAAGTCCTCACTCAATTCATCCATCTTTTCTTTGGTGTCCCTTTACTGGGGACATGGGTTAACTTCCGAAAGGGATGTCCAAGCTCCGGTAACACAAGGCAAAGAACGGACAGAGGTGTGGTTTCAATTAGTAAAAGTTCGACACTCTCCCGCTCGGCCCTAGTGCGGGAGAAGTCTTTGGACGATCTCCGACCAAATTGATAGAGCAAAAATGTTATTCCAAAATTAATTTACAAACCTTCACTTTCTTCAAGTTCAATTTAAAAAACTTGTAAAAAAACTTGCAACAGGCGAATTTCATGACAAAATCTTCTGTTCCGGACCGAGCCCAAGTCGTTGACGGCGCGTGCTATTCCCGCGCGCTCAAGGAGCTGTCAGCAAATCGTAGAGGCCCAGCCTGCTAGCTGCAGGCAGGCAGGGTCGAAGCCTACTGGGGCCAAGAGTCGGCTTCTGAAAGGAAGGCTCGGCCCCAGTATGATAGGCAAAGAAGGAACGGGGTAGGTTTTTAGTCGGTAAGAGCCTGACACTATCTCCGCTCCACCCAAGGGCGGGATTTGTCATTGGATGATTTAACTACCACAAAAAAAAAACCACCCGCCAAAGCCTTCGTGCTAATCAACAGTTAAGAACAACGTTTTACGGTAAGGTACTATTATATATTCTGTGGTTTTACAAGCGATTTAAATACTACATCTAAGTTTGCATTTCAAATACCACACTTGCAAAAAGTACTTATAATAACGAACATATTATCACTACATAGGCCGCTCTAAAACGCGATCTAAAATAGTTCCGGGACTATTACTAGGTTTAATACCGATTAAAAGCTATCTAAATATAGTTTTCGGGACTACAATTAAATTTAATACCAATTAAATGTGATCTAAATGTATTTCCGGGACTATTATTAGGTTTAATGCCAATTAAAACAAGTAATAGTCCTGGAAATATTTTAAATCGCGTTTTAATAAGACGAAGAAAGTTTGTTGTCCTGTGCAATAAATAGATTGACCGAATAAAAAAAAACTACCTTGACGACCATTTACCTAATAATCTTTCTAACCTAACGAAGGGATCTTTCAATGCGTCCATTAACATTACTCATATTTCTAAACTTTGCACTTACTAATTCTACCGTTGCCCTCTCCTTTGTCGTCCCGTCCCAGTCTGAATCTATAAGGTTGTATAGTCTAACGACCTAGGTTAGACGTCTGGGAGACGACCTTAGACGACCTTTGATACGTCGATGTGGACGATACGTATGTATATTGTACTACCACAGTTTGAAAGTTCAATGAACAGATGTTGGAGATTTATTCTTTGTTGGTTCTCGTCTGTGTGTCTAAGAGAAATTTAGCCAATCAATGATATTTTATGCAAATAGGTTTTTTTTTGGTGGTGGGTAATCCAATGACATCTCCCGCCCTTGGGCGGAGCGGGAAATAGTGTCAGACTCTTCCTAACTAAAAACCCACCCCGTTCCTTCGTGGCCTTAGATACCAAGGCCGGGCTTTCCTTTCGGAAGCAAACCCTTGGCCCCAGTAGGCTTCGACCGTGTCTGCTTGCAGCTAGCAGGCTGGGTCTCTACTGTTTGCTGACAACTTCTTGAGGCACGCGGGAACAGTGCGCGCCGTTGACGACCTGGGCTTGGATAAGCTACCCATAGCTCGCCGTCCGCAAGCCCGCGCCTACGTTGATGCGAATAGGTTTCACGTACATTTTTTCGTCAATTAAACAAGATGAGGCCGGTGTTTCGCCGACTATCCTGAGAAGAAACACCGAAACAAACTCAGAGGTCAAAGTCTCTTTTAAAGTCCATGCAGTAAAGAAACGTAATCGTTGATATATTCTAAGGGAAGATACGTTAGGCACTAACATTGCAATCAGAAAATCTGGACTCTAAATTCACACACCATCCATCCATCCATCATCAGACCCTGGTTACCATCTAGCACCAAAATACTCTTCAAGACGAATCACACGAGCCCAAACTCGATAGGGCCGTGTCGTTTAATTACCGAGTTCCTATGGCAACCTCCCGTTTCCATTTAATTATCAGATCAACTTCACGTCATAATAATTTTGCATTGTCATCTGATGTCACCGGGAAGTGGATCAAATTTAATTTACAAGATTTGATTACAGACAAACATCAGGACAGGTGAAACTAAATAAAAGCTTGCAAAATGAATGGAGACCGACGCGCCCAATAGTGCTATTCTCTAAGAAAACGCAGCGATGCCGCAACGACGAACATCCAAATAGGATACATTGAATTAACAATTCAATGTGTCGGTAAATTAGGTTGACAATCCAGTGTATCCTAATTGGGTGTTCGTCGTTGAGGCAGCGCTGCGTTTTCTTAGAGAATAGCACGACAGTACCTCTACCATGAGTTTTAAGCAATAGTATTCGTCGCTACTCGATATCGACGCCGTAAATATTTTGTATGGCAAATTTTGGTTCTGCAAGTGACCGCTAGAGGCACTGCAATTTTGCAGTGCCTCTAGCGGTCACTTGCAGAACCAAAAATGTGGCCCACGTGTGCGCAATGTAGTACTACCTTTACCGAACCATCCCGCATACTAATGAGGCCTGCGTAAACAAAGTATAACAAGTAAATAGGTCAACGGTCTCCTATCAGCCATGTTATTCCGCATGTATTAGATCACGTACTAGCTTATCTATGCAAAGGTTGTGATAACTTGTACCATGTGCTGAGCATCCGTTTTGTGTCAAACACTTACCAGTTACTACTCTTGAAATTGTACATTTCGATACAAGTGCAGAAAGTTTGTCATTGTAACCGAAGCAGAATTTGCACGAGCCGTAGGCAAGTGTGTTATGGAGATGAGAGTTGCACTGAAAAAATTGCACGGGTTTTTCAATACACTTACGACTCGTGGGGTTGACCCGCGCCTCGTGGGGGTCGACGCACGCCCAGTGTTGGCGACGAGTGCAATTAAGTGACAGTGATTAAGAGAGACTAAAGTGATTAGAGTGATTTTAAAAAAGTAAAGTGATAATTAATAGAGCTCGTAGGGACTCGGACACGCAATTAGTGTATGTGATTTACCGTAAGTACTTCGCAGGTAGCCTAAATTTGTGAATATTAGCTAATTACTTGTCTTAATTAAGTAAATACTTATATGTTTAATTAGGCTAGCTTATTAGACGCACTGACCAATAAGAATTGTAATTGAATTCTAATTAGATTCGTTCTTATAGCCTTTTCAAATATTTTTGTAACAATGACTTTGTTCATGGACAAATATAAATTCAGACTTATCTTCTTATCTGATAACATAAGCAGTACAAATTATATATTTTAAGATAGCTCGAGACCTCTAGAAGCGATTTAAAGTAAAATCCAGGTGCAATATTGTAATTAGTGATAAGAAACATTGTAAAAACTGTGTAACCGAAAGTAAAAACTATTGTTCAAAGCCCTGTAAAAATCATGGTTCTCGTTAAGGTAAAGTTTGGTAGTACAATAGTAAACCGGTTTTTTCGGTCGTGGTCGTCTCCGGTCCTGAAAGTTTCTCCTTATTTGTGAAGCAAGAATAAACAAGACTGATCAAGATTGCTGGTTTTTATTGGAATCCCCTACAAAATATTGGTCCTTCGAGAGCCGGATTCAAGAAACCGAAGCCTGAAATCTGAAGAGGATCACAGTTCATCATAGAAAATCGTGAAGAACGCAAGGTTTATTCTACGAAAGGCGATTCACAAGCTTCGTCCGTCATATCAACGTGAAGGAACTCCGTTCAACGTGAAAGAACTACGTGTCGAAGAACTCGAAGCTCAAGAGCAACGTCAAGAATATTTGGTTTGGTGGGTCGACCCTGCCACTACTTGCACCCACCCAAGAAGTACTTAAGCGACGTTGCACCTTGGAAGCCGGGAGCCGTCTACTTGAAGAAAGAATACTGAAGACATCTTGAAGACCCAGTAGCAGCCTAGGTTCAAGATTTGGATTCAAGTAGAAGCTTTTCGAAGACTTCGACTAGGAAGATCACTTGAAGAAGAATTCGATGCTCAAGACTAACGTCGGGAACGTTTGATTCGGTGGTCCGACCGTGTCACTACTTGCGCCCACCTGAGAAGTACTTAAGCGACGTTACATCTTGGAAGCTGGAAGTTTTCTACTTGAAGAAGGAACATTGAAGACATCTTGAAGATTCCATAGCAGACTAGGACTACGGGAATTGAACTTCAAGACTTTGGACTTCAAGTAGAGGCTTTTCGAAGACTTCAACGAAGTTTATGCTGAGAAGATAGCAAGCACTAAGAAGATTGAGTGTGTTGCCCTTCTTGAAGCCCAGATATGATGACGAGAAGCCGGAAGGGAGATAGTTCAAGATCAGTGACCGAGGAAGAGACCAGTGGTGGCGACACTACGACTACAGGAACGACATCGGGTACCACATCTGAAACAGTTACTGAAGATACCACGACTGCTGAAGAAACGACTGTAGTTGAAGAAGCTGACGTCACACTCATCGAAAGTAAAGGAAACAAGAAGAAGGCAACAAGATCCAACTCCAACAAGAACAGTAAGAAGAAAGAATTGGAAGCTAGGTTGGAACTTGAGAAGCTACAGTTGGAGGAGATCCGATTGAAGACGAAGCTGGCGAATACCAGATTGGAGCTGGCACGCGTTGAAGATGACTCGGACCACAGCGAAGAGGAAGAGGCTGAAGCTGAAGCGGCCGCAGCTAAGGCAACTGCGGCATGGGTGTCGAAGACGAAGAGTGTGGAGCGCAACGAGGGGGAGCCAAGCAACGTCGACCTGCACACCTCGGGAACCGCACCAGCCACATCCAGTCCCACCAACCAGCTGGCTGAAGCTATCATGGAAGCAGTGAAGTCCGCAGCAGAGAACAAGGCGTCATCAATCATGCAGCGCGCACCAAAATACGTCAGCGAGTTACATCAATTCGACGGAGACCCTCGAGATTGGATGGCTTTCAAGGCTACGTATGAAGACACGCAAGCTCTCTTCAGCGATATAGAAAATATGGGAAGGCTAAGAAGAGCCATCAGGGGCAAGGCCAAGGAAGCAGTCAAGTCGCTACTCTTCACTCAAGTAGATCCAAGAGAAGTTATGACAGCTTTGGAACGCCGCTTTGGAAGACCTACCTACCTGATTCGAAGCGAAATAGAAAACATAGAGAAGCTTCCCGCCATGTCTGAAGATGCAAGAGAGTTGGTGCGTTACGCCGGGGCAGTATCCAACACCGTCAGCGTGGTGAAGCAAATGAAGAAACAAAGCTACCTACACTCCAGTGACATCTCGAACAGAATTATAGAGAAGATGTGTACTCTAGTACGTTTCAAGTGGTTCGAGTACCGTGCTACCAAAGAAGACGAAGATGAACCAGTGCTACTCAGCCTCATGCACTTCTTCAACAAGATGGTGGACCAATTCGAGATGCATGAGTTCATGGGATCCAAAGTGAAGAGAGAAGGCATGAACACTAGATCAAGACCCACCGGTTCTCGAGGCGTGCATACAGCTCGGGCTACGAGGAACTCTGATGAAGAAGGATACACATCGGACGAAGAGGAAGATCGAGAGGGAGAACAGAACTTGAAATCGAAGACAGCTACGGTGTGCTCCTGCAAAGAAGATAGTAAGTCAGAACATAGTACGAAGATCACCTGCCCACAATGCAAGGGTGAACACACGCTCCTGAAATGCAAGAAGTTCAACGAAGCATCAATTCAGGAAAAATGGGAACAAGCCAAGAAGACTGGGACTTGTTTCAAATGTCTAGAAAGAAGACATCGAGGATTCAACTGCAAAGCGAAGCCATGCGGAAAGTGCAAGAAGGGACATCACCTGCTGTTGCATTATGAAGAAGCAACGAAGCCAAAGGCCCAAGAAGACTCTGCACGAACGATAGCTTCAACGATCAACGCTGCTCGTACAATTTCAAGAGCATACTTGAAGATAATTCCTGTGGAACTGATAGGACCGGAGACGAACGCCTGCGTCTATGCATTACTAGACGAAGGCTCAGCAGTAACTCTAATAGAAGACGACATAGTCACGAAAATTGGAGCACAAGGGCCGGAGGAAGACTTACGAATAGAAGGCGTAGGTGGTCACCGGATGAATCAGAAGTCCAAGAAGATAGACGTGAAGATCCGCGGGATGTACGGGCGAAGCACCGAGAAGCTGACCGGCTATTCAGTGAAGAATCTGCATTTGACACCTCAAGAAGTTAACGAAAACGACCTGATGGGATGCGAGCACCTGAAGGAAATAGAAGATCAATTGAAGTATCCCAATGCAAAGCCAACGGTGCTCATAGGACAAGACAACTGGCATCTCATCGTTTCCCAAGAAGTGAAGCATGGCGACCGCAGCAAACCAGTCGCATCAAGAACCCAACTAGGATGGGTACTACATGGAACCCGATCGAGCAGCAACACCCCAGTGAAGATGGTGAACCATATCGTGACACAGCCTAGAGCCAAAGACGACCACCTGGAGAAGTTGATCAAGGATCATTTCGACATTGAGGCACTAGGAATTGCAGCTAAGAAGCCATCGAATGACATCGATCAGCGAGCCCTCGAGGTCCTGGACTCCACTACGAAGAGGCTCTCCAACGGAAGGTTCAGCACGGGGCTCATCTGGAAGACAAAGAACGAGAGCTTACCTGAAAGCAAGACAGCTGCTGTTCGACGCCTGAAGAACCTGGAAAAGAAGTTCCTGAAAGACAAAGACTTAGAAAAGAAATACGAAGAACAAGTAATCAACCTTATCAAAAGTGACTACGCAGAAGAGGTAACAGAAGAAGCCACTTCCAACAGGACTTGGTACCTGCCACACTTTGCTGTCATACACCCGCAGAAAAAGAAGATGAGACTGGTCTTCGACGCCGCAGCGAAGTCAAATGGAAGATCACTCAACGACGCACTACTGGCCGGACCAGACCTGCTACAATCACTGTTTGGCGTCCTGCTCCGTTTCCGGCAAGGTGCAGTAGCAGTAGTTGCAGACATCAAGGAGATGTTCTTGCGCGTGAAGATCAATGAAGAAGACAGAGATAGCCTTCGATTTCTGTGGCGAGACAAGGAATACCGGATGACATCATTGATATTTGGAGCTGCTTGTTCCCCATGTGCAGCAATCTATGTGAAGAATAAGAATGCAGAAGACTTCGAAGAATGTCACCCGGAAGCAGTAGCAGCAATCAAGCGTAACCATTATATGGACGATTACTTGGGAAGCTATGAAGACGTGTCTACGGCTAGAAGAATTGCCAAAGAAGTCGACGAGATCCACAAGAAGGGAGGATTCTACCTAAGAGGCTGGGCAAGCAATCACCCCGAAGCTATTGAAGAATTCCACTCAGAAGACAAAAGCAACTCTGTTCGACTGGGCGAACAAAAGGATCAAGTCGAGAAGACACTGGGGTTGAACTGGAATGTGAAGAAAGACAGTCTACACTTCACGTTAACCCTAAGGAATACTCCAAAAGAAGCCATCGACGGCAGACGCGCTCCCACGAAGCGAGAGGCTACGAGTGCAGTGATGACAGTCTTCGATCCCTTAGGGCTGGCCGCTCCCATCACCATCCAAGGAAAAGTGATGCTTCAGAACCTGTGGAGATCCGGCATAGATTGGGACGAAAACTTACCACCGGCCTGCCAAGAAGAATGGATGAAGTGGCTCGAAGACTTGAAGAAGTTGGAAGGTCTGCACATCCCACGCTGCCTCACGAGAGACACCAACGAGGGGGAGCTGCATACTTTCTGCGATGCCAGCGAAAGGGCCTATGCGTGTGCAGTGTACTGGCGTTCGAAACACCCTCAAGTGGAAGTGAAGCTCCTGGCAGCGAAAGCAAGAGTGTCACCTTTGAAGCCCACCTCGATCCCGAGATTGGAGCTGCAAGCCTGTCTGCTGGGAAGTCGACTCGCAACAAGCACTGAGCAGGAGATGGATCTAAAGGCATCGAAGAGATATTTCTGGAGCGACTCAAGAACTGCGTTAGCATGGATCAGATCGGACCCGAGAAGATACAAACCCTTTGTCGCTCATAGGCTCGCCGAAATAGAAGAGCTGACGAAGCGAACGGAATGGCGATGGGTTCCGACGAAGCACAACGTCTGCGACGATGCCACGAGAGAATCTCCGAGGGACTTCAACGAGAACCATCGATGGTTCAAAGGGCCGGAATTTCTCTATGAAGAATCCAAGAATTGGCCTGTAGAAGAAAAGAAACCTGCCACGAACACAGGCGAAGAAAAACCTTCGGCCATAACGCTCAGCGTGAGGAAAATACAGCCAATAATCGTACCAGAGCCCTCTCGATTCTCAAGATGGACCAGATTGCTCCACGCAACAGCGAGATTCCTCCAAACCGTGGACGCGTTCAAGAGAAGTTTGATCCACAAGACCAACATCACCAAGAGAATCACGAGAAAGGAGCAAGATTCGGCTCAGAAGAAGATTCAGCACCCGCAAGAGAAGAAACCTCTCAGAACGAAGGAAAAAAGAAAGGACTTGAATCTTCGTGAAAAATCAGCATTATATGTAGAAAAGGCTGAACGGCTATTGGTGCAACGAGTCCAAGAGGATAGTTATCCAGAGGAACTGACAACTCTGCGAAATCAGGAAGACTCTCAAGTTTCTAAACTCAAGAACTTCACCATCAAGTTAGAAGATGGACTAATACGACTGTCGACTCGCATTGGAGCGGCAAAATATTTGACGGCTGCATACAAGAACCCCATAATTCTAGATGGACATCACTGGATTACCCAGTTGTTGGTGAAGCACGTCCACGAAAAGTTGAACCATGGGAACCATCAGACCGTGATGAACGAACTTCGGCAGAAGTACTGGATACCTGGACTTCGAAATCTTGTCAAGACCACGGCGAGAACTTGTGGATGGTGCAGAGTACGCAGAAGGACACCACAGCTGGCACCCCAAGGAGACTTGCCAGAAGAGCGGCTGTCCAGAACGAACCCTCCTTTTACGTGCGTGGGTGTCGATTACTTCGGACCACTGCTCGTGACAGTTGGACGTCGCGTGGAAAAGCGATGGGGAGTACTCTTTACTTGTATGACGACAAGAGCGATTCATCTGGAATTGGCTTCGTCACTTACCACTGACTCCATGATTCTGGCCTTAAGAAGAATGATCGCCAGAAGAGGTTCACCGAAGATAATGATGAGTGACAACGGCACCAACTTCATCGGCGCGAATCGCGAACTGCAAGAAGCGATCCAGTCAGCCACCAACCAGATCGGCATAGTGTGGAGGTTCATACCACCAGGAGCTCCCCACATGGGAGGATCTTGGGAGCGACTAGTGCGCACTGTCAAAACTGCGCTCGCAGCTACGCTCCACGAAAGAAGACCCAGAGAAGAAGTTCTGCATACCCTTCTCCTCGAGGCAGAACACATCGTGAACTCACGGCCCCTCTTTTCTGTGAGCACCGACCCACAAGAAGAAGAAGCGCTGACACCCAATCACTTTCTCATTGGGAGGTCCTGCGGAGCCAACCTTTTTGGCTCTTTCGACGACAGGGAGCTGATTGGCACCCCGTCCTGGAAGACGTCTCAGCGCCTGGCCGACCATTTTTGGGCCAGATGGACGCGAGAGTACCTACCTACGCTCTCGCCCCGGTACTACCAGGGTCCCCACTACCGGGATCCCACCGTCGGCGACGTGGTCCTACTGGTGGACCATACCCTGCCACGCTGTTCCTGGCCGCGTGGTGAGATCGTCGCGACATACCCCGGACCTGACGGCAGAACGCGGATAGTCGACGTGCGGACATCAGCGGGCGTTCTACGGCGACCAGCAACGCGACTCGTCGTGATTGTTCCTGTCTCGTCACCCCGAGCGGCTGAGGTGCAACGCACCGAGGGGGAGACTGTTGGCGACGAGTGCAATTAAGTGACAGTGATTAAGAGAGACTAAAGTGATTAGAGTGATTTTAAAAAAGTAAAGTGATAATTAATAGAGCTCGTAGGGACTCGGACACGCAATTAGTGTATGTGATTTACCGTAAGTACTTCGCAGGTAGCCTAAATTTGTGAATATTAGCTAATTACTTGTCTTAATTAAGTAAATACTTATATGTTTAATTAGGCTAGCTTATTAGACGCACTGACCAATAAGAATTGTAATTGAATTCTAATTAGATTCGTTCTTATAGCCTTTTCAAATATTTTTGTAACAATGACTTTGTTCATGGACAAATATAAATTCAGACTTATCTTCTTATCTGATAACATAAGCAGTACAAATTATATATTTTAAGATAGCTCGAGACCTCTAGAAGCGATTTAAAGTAAAATCCAGGTGCAATATTGTAATTAGTGATAAGAAACATTGTAAAAACTGTGTAACCGAAAGTAAAAACTATTGTTCAAAGCCCTGTAAAAATCATGGTTCTCGTTAAGGTAAAGTTTGGTAGTACAATAGTAAACCGGTTTTTTCGGTCGTGGTCGTCTCCGGTCCTGAAAGTTTCTCCTTATTTGTGAAGCAAGAATAAACAAGACTGATCAAGATTGCTGGTTTTTATTGGAATCCCCTACACCCAGCCTGATACAATAAATTTTATTACAATAAAATTGTGGCGGGGGAGTGTACGCGCACTTTTCCGCACGGACACACTAGTGCGGAAAACAGTACATTGCGTGCCTAAAAGCGACAATTACGAAAAAATAAATAAACGGGTTATTAGTTCTCGGCAAGTAAGTTGAACCATTCGCCACGGCTACGCGCAAAGCCACCTTGAATCAGACCCGAAAATCGGTTATAATTCTTGTCACACAAGTTGAACCATCATGACGATCGACGGTTGAATGCGCAACAACCGATTTTCGTGTCCCAATTGAAGTGGGGTGCTGCGCAACCACAGCAAATGGTTCAACTTATTTGCCGCGTTGTATTATACCCGGCGTCTCGTGGCGACTGTGCGGTGAGCAGCCTGACACGTTAATAACAAGTATATGAAAAAAAAATGTAATAATAGTACGATCAGATGAGCACGAATGATGTACGGAAGTCGGCAGTTCATCGGCTTATATTGTTTATGGTTTATTTGCATACAAACACGAACTGGCAGGCCTCCAGGGGCGGTTACACATACTGACGAATAATTCGTCTGTACGCTGATTGAAAACGAAAGCGCATTTTTTATCCAACTGCGCCAGGCAAAGGGTTATGTTTTGCCCAAAATCCTAAATTGTTTGTTTATTGACATTTTAGCTTGAGAGGTGTCGTTAGATTCGTCTTAGTTATGAAAGTGACATATCAAACTTATAAAAAATAAAAAATTTAGAGCATAAAAATTTTTGTGCAAAATTAAGTTTTTTAATATGAATAAATAAAAATCTAAAGAACTTCTACAAAACTACTAAAAAAAACCGGCCAAGTGCGAGTCGGATTCGTGCTCAAATGTTCCGTACCATCCGTAGCAAAAAACGGCAAGAAATCACGTTTGTTGTAGATGAGCCCCACTATATACTTTTTTCGGCGGTAGGTGTGAAAAAGATAAGACGCGAATTTTTCATAAACTTTAATTAAAATTAATTTTAAGTATTTTTTTATAATTTTGTGGTCAGTAATAGTTACATTATTACCTTAATCAGCAGTACTTGTGTTGGTGAAACATCCCATGCAACATAGCACTTAAAACTACACCACCTACCAGCCATCACTAGTACTTTATATAGTCCATCACCACACAATCAAAATGTCTACACTGGATGACATTCAGTCAGCTCAGAAGAACCTGGAAGAGTGCTTCCTAAAGAAGATGGACGAGCTGGAGGCACAAATCCAATGTGCGGGGCCTGCCAAGGACACTGTGGCCAAAATCCGAGACGAGTTCCGTTCATTCAGGGAATTGATGTTCGGTATGCTGGGTCTTCTTCGTAAGCAAATCACGGAGTGCTCCAGAGTCGTTGATGGGTTGGAGACACGTACTCGACGCAAGGCCCTCATCTTCACGGGATTTGCTGAGGCGGACAATGAGGATTGCAGGGCTTTAGTGTTAGATATTCTGCACACTAAACTGGCCCTGCCCGACCTCTCTGCATCTTCTATCAAGGTGTGTCATAGGTTGGGTTCATCAAGCAGAGGAACCACATGCAGCCGACCAATTTTGGTAAGATTTTCGAATGTTGAACATAAGGCTGCTGTTTGGAAGGCGAAGTCTGCATTGAGGGGCTCCACTGTGACGGTCAAAGAGTTCCTGACTCGAGTTAGACAGGCGGTGTTCAGCAAGGCGCGCCTGCATTTTGGGATGTCAGCATGCTGGACCCAGGACGGAGTTATTATTGTCAGAACCCCTGATGGAACACGGCACAAGATAACCACTCTAGAGGAACTTAATCCTATGTTGATTAAGTATCCTAAGAAGGCTGGGGAGTCTTCATCAGGCGGTAATAGTGGAGTGCGCAAAATCTAAATGTTTACCCTAAAAATCACTTTCCAATCCTGTGTTTCATTTGTTTTTCTTTTGTGTTTGTTCACTTATTTATTATGCAATATTTGTATTAAGTTTATACCCGCTTACTATGCTAATTTTTCATCACTTCGCTTTATTAATTTGGTGGTATTTGCTTACTGTTTTAATTGCGTCACGTCAGTATTTTTATGTTTTATTTTCGTCCACTGACGTGTTTTTGACAACTCTGACAAGTAACTGTTGTCAATGTCATCTAATGTCATGTCAAAAATACGTTCCTTTCTTCATGTTTGTAAATTACGTTTCGTTTTTGCTCATGTGTTTTGTTGTATACCGTTTTGTTCTTCGCTTGCTTTTATTACTTTGTGTTGTTGTTTCCTTACTTTTTATCTTCAACTCTGTTTATTTATGTGCTAGTGCTGCTGGTGGGTGGTGAAAAGACAGTGGTATAAAGCCGAAAGGCTAAATTTTTTGTCTAAGTTTTTTTTTATAGTTATTTGTATTATTCTTATTTTATTTATGATTACTGATGACGACTCATTTCACTCTGCCAATGATTCATTTAATTCATCTGCTAATGCAAGTTTTAGCTCCGTGACTGACACCCTTGGTAGCTTTGTACGTCGGAGTTTTGGCCAACAGAAAGGGCATCTATTGAATATCTGCCATATTAATGCTCAGAGTGTGCCTAGTCACTACAGTGATCTGTATGACGCCTTTTCTGACGCCAATGTACATGCCGTCCTGATTTCAGAGAGTTGGCTCAAACCTCATCTTCTCTCTACCACCTACCTTCTTCCCGGTTTCATTCTTATCCGCAATGATAGGATTGGAAAGGGAGGGGGTGGTGTTGCTATCTATCTTCGTAGCGATTTTCCTTTTAAAATTATTGCATCATCTCCTTCATCTTATAGTGCTTCTGTCGAGTACCTCTTTTTGGAGGTATACGTCAAAGGTGTTAAAACCTTACTTGGCGTTGTCTATTGCCCACCTGCCGTTGACTACTTTTCCAACCTAGAGCTAGCGTTGGAATCAGTGGGGTCAGAGTATGCACATAGTATCATCATGGGCGATTTCAACACAGACCTCTCCCACCTATCTCCTCGTTCTCGTAAGCTCCTTCATATTATTGAATCCGTTAGTCTCCATGTCCTTCCACTGCAACCTACTCATTTCAATACCTCTGGTGAAGACACATGGCTTGACCTAATCCTAACGTCCTTGCGCTTTACGACAGACACGCTCCTGTCAAAAAGGTCAAGCTTAAACGTCAACCAGCCCCTTGGATAACGACAGATGTTCGTGTGGCGATGAGGCGCAGGGATCGGGCCTTTCGAAAATTTAAAAAAGACCGCAGTGTTGAAAATAGGGAGCTTTTCAGATCTGTTAGAAATCGGTGTAATCAGGTGATACGCAACGCTAAACGCCGCCATATTCTTGAAAACATCTCTTCTTCTTCTCCTGCTGATATCTGGAAATTCCTCGGAACTCTTGGTATTGGTAGACCACGTCATGTGGAATTTCCTAAAACAATCGTCCTGGATGATATTAACCGTCACTTCACAACCTCCGGTCATTTGGATTCCCAAATGTTGTCTAAGACGGTTGATTTCATTTCTGATCTCCCATCTCCTGTCATTGAACCGTTTCATTTTTCCCCAGCTACATTAGATGAAATCAAAAAGATCATCCTGTCCATAAAATCCAAGGCTGTGGGCCATGACGGCATCAGTCGTCATATGATTACCTTAATCCTCGACTTTCTTCTCCCCCCAATTACCCACATAATTAATTTTTCCCTTGATTCCGGACAATTCCCATCCCTGTGGCGTATGGCTTATGTGCGCCCACTTCCTAAAATCTCTAATCCCTCCCTTCCTAACTATTTTCGTCCAATTTCTATTCTTCTTTTCCTGTCCAAAGTACTTGAGGCCTGCGTCCATAAGCAGTTTTCAGGATTTGTTTACCGTAACAACCTTGTTAGCTCTTTTCAATCCGGATTCAGACCTGGTCATAGTACCTCCTCTGCTCTCCTTAAAGTGACTGGTGACATTAGAGAAGCTATGGAGGATACCAAGGTTACTGTTTTGGTTTTAATTGATTTCTCAAATGCCTTTAATGCTGTCAGTCACGATATTCTTCTATCTATCCTTTCCCATCTTATGGTTTCATCTGAGACGCTGGAATGGTTTTCTTCTTATCTTCGGGGACGTCAGCAGTCGGTTCGCGTTGACGAGAATTCGTCGAGTTGGCGTGATCTAGATTCTGGTGTCCCACAAGGCGGTATTCTTTCTCCTTTACTATTCTCCATCTTCATAAACTTTATAACTCTCTGTCTTCGGTGTTCGTATCATCTTTATGCCGATGATCTACAATTATATGCGGCTGCGCGGGTAGAGGGTTTGTCAGACGCTATAGACGATGTAAACCGAGATTTGGATGCTATCAAGGATTGGTCTGATAGATTTGGGGTGTCTGTAAACCCCTCGAAGTGTCAGGCCATTATTATGGGGAGTCCGCGCATGATGAGTAAAGTGGTGGTTAACTCTCTTCCTCCAATTATTTTTAATGGTGCCGTCATCCCCATTAGTTCTAGCGTAAAAGATCTCGGTTTGCATATTGACTCGACCCTTGGTTGGCAAAGTCAGGTTTCCAGTGTCTGCCAAAGAGTCAACGGGACTCTGCGGTATCTGTATCGTCTGAGGAACTTTCTGCCTGTGAAGACGAAGACTATGCTTGTGCAAACTTTAATTTTCCCTGTAATCGACTATGGTGACGTGTGCTACTTTGACCTGAACGCAGTGTTGCTGGACAAACTAGACAGGCTTCTTAACAACTGCATCAGGTTCATATTTAACTTGAAAAAATATGACCACATCTCGAGTTACAGATCCGAGCTGAAATGGATGCCGATTCGCCAGAGAAGAAGTCTGCGAGCACTGACTACTCTTTACTCTCTACTCAACTCACCCACTCCTCCTTCTTATCTTATTTCCCACTTTCAATATCTTTGTTCTTCTCACGCTAAGAATCTGCGTTCTTCTAACAATCTTTTATTGCTTTGTCCTTCTCATACTTCTGATTTTGTTCACTCTTCCTTTCATATACAGTCCATACTTCTGTGGAATGTGCTTCCTCTCGACATCAGGATGGCCACCAGTCAGTATGCATTCAAGCGGAAGTTGCGGAATTATTTTCTTCACAGATAGCGAAGTCGTCTCATAAACCCCTTTCTTTCACTTCATATAAATGTATGTATATGTAGGTATATATTATATTAAATATATATGTATGTGTATTTTATTCATATAGATATATTCAGATAGATATTTGAACCCTTGTTTTCTTAATATTAATAATCTTTTGTTGTTTTTTTTTTATGCACCTGCCATGATTTCTCTTCACCACCCTTGGTTGACTGGTAGAGAATGCCTAAGGCATTAAGTCCGCCTGTGTACCCTTGTGTTGCATAAAGTTCTAATAAATAAATAAATAAATAAATATATTCATTCGTCGTTATATCGGCAACAGAAATACATCATCTGTGAAAATTTCAACTGTATAGCTATCGCGATTCTTGAGATACAGCCTGGTGACAGACAGACGGACAGACAGCGAAGTCTTAGTAATAAAACCTTAAAAATAACTGCGAAGGGGTGGCAGAGTCAGACAGACACCGCCATCCCCTTAAAACCTAACCTGTCCGAGTCGAGGCACCCCAGTTCCTTAATAATTGCAAAAAGTCTCACAGTCAGTGTACAATTAGTAGTTTTAGTAAAGAATAAATATCCCGTTAATTAATAAGTTGGAATTTGATGACGCAAACAGCCATACAGTTTCAAAGGTGCAAGTCATCTTCTGATAAATTATTGCACACGATTCGAAATAGACATTTGCCAAACACGTAGTAAAGTAGCGTGTTATTATGACTAATTAATATATCAATTTATAACAATCAATTACTACTATTAGGGAGACAACTCTCGAAGCTGTTTGTTTCTGCGGCCGCCACGGCAGAGGAAACGGCTATTTTTCAAAACTCACGAGGCGGTTGATTCGCCGCCGCCGCCGCGACCGCAAGCCGTCGGTCGATAGGGCGCGGTCGCCGCCAAACGGCCGCAGAGCGTGCGAGCGCAAACAGGCGGCGGCGGGCGACCGCGGCAGCCGCGAACAACTGCAAACACCGCGGCCGTAAACCGTAGCGGCAACAGTACCTCTACCATCAGTTTTAAGCAATAGTATTCGTCGCTACTCGATATCGACGCCGTAAATATTTTGTATGGCAAATTTTGGTTCTGCAAGTGACCACTAGAGGCGCTGCAAAATTTGCCATACAAAATATTTACGGCGTACAGAGAGATACAGGAGAAAACCGCTTCGTGAATTCTATCCCTTACTATCGCCAAAAAGCGTTGCTATGATCCAATTCTCCTGACCCGTCACTAAATTCCCGTCACGCTTTGTTCGGTAACCGCCCGGACCAAGATCCGGTAACCGTCCGGACCAAGCCCAAGTCGTCGACGGCGCCTCAAGGAGCTGTCAGTCAACCGTAGAGGCCCAGCCTGCTAGTTGCAGGCAGGCAGAGTCGAAGCCTGCTGGGGTTAAGGGCCGTTTTCTGAGAGGAAGGTTCAGCCCCGGTATGATAGGCAACGAAGGAACGGGGTAGGTTTTGTACCATAAAAAAAATAGTCGTCGACGACCTTGCAGGTGGTTATCGGTCGTTGCGTACAACTACCTACAGGTCATTGAACTCGCCGAGCTGTTTACTACCTGTTGAATACCGTAATTAGAGGCACAATAGAAAGACAATAGGTGTGCGGACGCCGGCGTCCTCTTGGGAATTAATGAATTAAAGAAATTAATTTAGGACATGCAAAAATAAAAAAACTTTTAATTTTATCTTTACAAATCGATAGAGTTTCATGTACCGAATCAACCCTCCACGGGATTAAAACGATCAAAATTTAACAGTGTATAAATGGCGGCTGACGCAGCAACTACGCGCGCACATAGGACAATGTCACCGCATCGCTTTGAATTCATATGACCCGCACCACTTCGCAACCGCATTACCCCTGTAACATTTTGACAACAGTCGTGACTGACAGAATGCCACTTTCTTTAGGCCTTAACCTTCATCACAATACTAATTAGTGCACTAAATATCTCATCTATCTTCACATTAATTGGTCATCCACCTTGTGTAAACAGGTTTGGCAGTAAACTGCACTTGCGTCACACTCGCGTACTCGATATTTCCGAGTAATACAGGTGGTGCCACCTTTAGTCATTTTGGGAGCATTACACATAGGTTGTAAGTATCATGATTCTAAGAGAAGATTATAAAGATGATTCCTTCATCATGTGCTTATGCAATTTCTTTGTTATGAGGGAAGTCAGGTTTTTTTTATGGTATATATAGTTTATATGGTATCCACCCTTACGTTGTATATACTGGGTACTTTCAAGGACTAGAATAATTTACCTGCTGCGGTCTTCCCGTCCGGTTATAGTTTAGATGTCTACAAGGCTAGCGTGAATAGGCTCTTAATAAACTAGTGCACCTCACCATTAACGATTGCATCACTGCTTACCAGTGGGACCTCAAGGAATTTTCAGCAAACTGTAGGGGCCCAGCAGGGTGGAAGCCTATTTTGGTGCCTTGGGAAAGTATGAAAATGCATACCAGGGCCCTGGAACCAAGGCAATGAAGGAACGGGTAGGTTTTTAGTCACTAAGAGTCTGTCACTATCTCCCGTTCCGCCCAAGGGCGGGAGATGTCATTGGATGATTTTACCTACCATAAAAAAAACCATCAGATGAGATCGCAGTCAATCACTGGATTATAACTATTAAAAAAATAGACACAATATTTTTCTTCTCACCACCGAGGTCTTACGAACAGATAAGCAACATATGCTTAGGAATCAGCTGATTCTTTGTTTTTAATTACGATAAGATAAGGGCTATGTACGTCAGAAAGCCTGCTATGACTAAATACCGATTCCAGAATTTCCAACTTATAATCGATACATGTGCAAGATAAGGAACTAAACAAGCCCGATTTGATTTCCTAATGGGTAACATGAAATAAAATGACTTGCACAAATTTTCATTTCCTATTACCGAATTATTTATAAGCGAATTTTTCATTTTAAGAGCGTTAACTTCCCGCACAGCAAGTCAATATAATCACGCACACAGACGCAAGACGCATCTGTGTGCATAGAATTGCGCGGTCTCTCTAACTATAGTCAAGCTTATAGTTTTGATCCATTTCTTTGATTTTGAACATTGTGAAAAGCTGACCTTATGCGAAGTTGTCATTCGATCAGACATCGACATTTTGAGTAATTGTCGAGAAGTTTTCTAAGAAGATGACTAAGGGCTGATTTCATCATTGAATATAAAAACTTAGTTCAACTAAACTGAGCTCAGCGTAATCTAGTTTAAAGACCCGTGTCCTAAACATAGGCGACAACAAAAGAATTGAAACTTAGTTTAGCGTAAACTAGGTTCAATTCATAGCGGTGAAAAGCAAAATGAAGCTATAATCTGGATTAGGCGCTCAAACTGCGTTTTTTCTTGTATAATCGCGATTATTTTATTGGTGAATTTGGCCCTTAGTGAGAAGTGGACATTTTGCGACTGGTTGACATTTCGAGCAGTGGATATTATTAGATGATACGTTGCCTAAGGCATTAGTAAATAAATTATTGTTGACATCCGCATTATAAATCAGTTATTGTAACTAAAAAATCAGGAAAACCAGTTCAGCCAAAAAATAAACATTTGTACTGTATTTATCAGTGATATTCTACGACCTTGTAGTTATAACTAATGCTTATCGGCCGGTTATGTCACAGTATGTAACATGCGTTAGAATTTTATAATTCTTTTTGCCCTTTGTGCTGATTTTTATTGATAAACTAGCCTTTGCCCGCGGCTTCGCTCCTGCCCTACCCTACTCTACTCTACTGTTTTCTACCGCATACCAATAAATGAGCAGGCTTTGGTTTTTTTTTTTAATTATCCTATGTCCTTCTCCTGGTGCTAAGCTACCTTCCCACCAATTTTCAGCCAAATCGGAGCCGTTATTGAGTTATAAATAGTGTAACTAACAAGACTTTCTTTTATATATATATAGATAGATTACAAGTTAATTCACAAATTTCTTTATTGTCCACGTGTTAAAACTTCTTATATTATTATAACTGAGCAATGGGAAAACGGAATAGTCTTTATTGAACCAATTCGTCTTTTTTACAACGCCAACTAAATATTCTTGGTCCATGAGCGAGGAGCTCGATATTGTAGGGCACACCTACACGGACAGATTACTAGAAGCCAGAAGCTTGCTAGATATAGTTGATCCCGAGTTGAGTAGGTCCCTATTAAGCGTTTCGCTTCGTCGTTTATACCTCGTACATCGAAGAAAGGTGTCTTCAAGGCTAGAGTGAATAGGGTCTTAATAAACTAGTGGGCTTCACCAGCGAAGACTGCATCACTGCTTACCATCAGGTGGGATAGCAGTCAAGCACCCGGTCTTTATCATTAAAGAATATATATAAACTTAGTAGCCAGGATACACAGTAGGCAGTATAACTAGTTCTGCCATACGACCGTGGACTACATAGCAACGCAGTAATCAGACAGCTATTGTCCAACTACCCACTTGTATTCCATTGTCTTAACCGTCATGACGACTGGTCAATCTTGAACGAGATCCTCTTTGTTACATATCATAATGCATATATTCCCTTGAAGTGTGGGCAGAGGTGCTTGCTTAGCCATGTTTTGTACAGCAACCTGGTGATGTAGACCATGGGTCCAAACCCCGCCAGACGGTTTACCTATACGCACAAAACCAACTGCTCTGCTGCTCTAACTGCTTGAGATGCCCCTACAGCCCCAGTGCTCAATCTACTGAACGCCCTGATTGCTCAAGAACTTAAATTCGTCATTTTTTTCTATAGCACTAAAGAAATTATTAATAAATTATATATTCTTTTTTAGTACGTAGATTGTTGGCTTTCTAATACGAGTATATAGGGTGATTGGTATACTCGATAAAAGTTGTAAAAGTTGTTTGTTATCATGAAAATCACGTGTTTAAGTATCGTTCACTAATTACCAGTCACCCTATATAAGCTGTGGTGAATTACTGCAAGTGTAACAAGCAATTGATAAATAAATAAAACGTTTTAAGAACCCGCGAACACATTAACTGTGCGTACAGCTAAGGAGTCGAATTCCCTGCTGGAGTTTGTTTCTTGATAGCTACAACCTAGGGGTAACTTTAAGATAAGAGTGAATAGATTACTTCAATGATCCTCCTGCTGGGACTCAGGCCTCCTCTCTAAAAGACGGAATAGGCCGTAATCCATCACGTGCCCTGTGCGAATTGATAGATGTTACATGTCTTTGAATTTCTGGTCATGCCAGTTACCTCACATTTGTTTTCCTTCACCGTTTTGAGAGCAGTTGCAATAAATTACACAAAGATATGCTCATGGCTGGGTTTGAACACTTGACTTGTAAATCGGAGCAGTCATTACTGGGCCATTTAGATTAAAACTAAACAGCGGAAGATGCTGGATCGCTGAAATTGTGCCTATATGGCACGATTTTTCATTGGTCACGATGAGCACACATTCGGCGGGTAACGCTATTTCGCTCGCACGACAGCAACGGCCCTTATCTCTGTGTGTGAGTTTTGGGTCCAGGTTTTCTGATTAAGATGTTAGCGCGTAACGCATCTTGCCTTATAAATATATCACTGAAGAGAGTCTACCCAATTGTTTACCACCTCGTTTGGGTAACCATATGTAACGAAAAACATATTCTTACGCAATTTATGCTGCTACAAGAGAATTGTGATAAGGATAACACTGGTCTTCGATCAACTTGATACAAGAATAGCCTGTAATTTTTCAATCTACCAGCATAAACTATATTTAACCCAGGGTCTATGAACGACAATTGGACCAAATGTACTGATTGAAAGATGGATCCGTTTATGGTCGTGATGTCATTTAGTTTGCAGGAGGTCGGCGATGAAAAGATTGATTTTTTAGTGTGTTCGGAGGTCGCATACCAGTTCATTGGTGGGATAGCAACATTGAGTTCTTATTGTTTTAGAGTTCCATGGAGCACTTTGTTGTCCGTCTGTCTGTCAAGACCCTTTATCACGGGAAAGCATGGAGGTTTCGAGTTGAAATCAAAACCATATTATCACGGTAATATTATCTATATTACCGTGATATTATTCAGGTCTGCGTTCCCTTGAAGCTGTGAAAAAATCAAACTTCTAAGTTAACGGAAAAAAAAGATATGACAGTTTATGTAGTCAAAAACGTATATTTCGACACTCTCAAGGGAATCAAAATTCATAGGGTACTTCCCGTTGACCTAGAATCGTGAAATTTGGCATGAAGCTAGGTCTCATAGCACAAGTATAGGGAAAAATCTGAAAAAAGATAACTATTTTTTAAATGATCCGGAAAGTAAAGTCTACTTGATTCGGAAATTGAACTATTTACATAAGTTAGTTTGAACGGAAACCTCGGTGTGCGAGTCCGATTCGCACTTATTGTATTTAGGAGACCAGGGGGACTAAAAGGCCACTTTAGCAGAATCATAATATGAATCATATTTTTTTTATACGGCCATATTTACAAGGAATATGATTCTGATATGCAGTGAATTGAGTATGATTCGACTAATTTGTGCAACCATTTTACGAACATTAGAAGAATTGCTTATGATCTGCTAGGAATTCGGTATATGATTTGCTCTAGATGAATTGCTCATGTGACGTTTTTAGGCCCGTAGCTAACAATTCCTTCTTCTCTGAGCCAGTGGAGGTGTCACGGTAATGAGACATGCCATAATTACATAGGTACATCTTTTATAACTTAAAACCGTGCCCTCCTGCGAAGAATATCTGCGTTGCTTAAGTATAATCTCTATTCTAATCTTATCATACAGGCTCAATTTAGTGCACAGGCATTATTACACTTTACTTATCAACGTATTTTAAAGATAAGAATTGACTTCCTTATTTGCAGTGTTATTTAAACCGATTTAGCCAATAATCCAATTATACACCGTTAAATTGTGGTCGTTTTAATCCCGTGGAGGGTCGATTCGGTACATGAAATACTATCGATTTGTAAAGAAAAAAAGAAGCTATTTTTTTTCAAAAACTCGAATTAATATACGCATGTACAAAATTAATTTCTTTAAGTAAACGTGTCAATGACCTTGTAGGTAGTTGTCGGTCGTTGCGTACTAACTAACTACAGTTCATTGGCACCACTCAGCTGACGTTTACTTAAATAAATTAATTTCGTACATGAGTAAAATAATTCGAGTTTAAAAAAAAGTACTTTATTTTTTAATTTTATCTTTACAAATCGATAGTATTTCATGCACCGAATCGACCCTCCGCGGGATTAAAACGACTAAAATTTAACGGTGTATTTAACTAGCTTCTGTCAGCAGCTTCGCCCGCGTGAAACTCGGTTTCTCCATACAAACTTCCAGAAATAAAGTGAATCTCAAATCTTTTTACAAAAACAAAAATCTTGAACCGTTGTAACGGGGCCGCGGAGTCGACATAGCCCCGGGCGGAGTTCATACAAAATACCTACTCAGTGACTACAACCTGTTCTTAAGGAAATATAGGTGCGGTTTTAGTCGGTAAAAGTCTGACAGGCCCTCTCGCTCCGCCCTAGAGTAGGAGGAGTCGTTAAATGATTTCCGACCTCAAAAACAAAACCAGGTGCCGTGTATGAAACGACATGCCGCGCCTTGATGTGTTCAGGCCCTAAAACAGTCGGGAAAAAGTGGCAAATAAACAGATGCACGCGTCGATTCTCAAGGGTAAGCTTGCCAAGGTCGCTCCAAGGATAGGTGCTCATAAATTAACTATCGTCATGACGCATACATGTCACGGAAAGCAGGATAAGGCTCCGATGGCTCATGCTGTTATCACAATAATAATAGGCGAAAGTATATACGGATGGTTGTTGATGACTTTTCCCACTCTAGGGTAGAGCGAGACGGTTGTGTCAGACTTTTACACACTAAAACCACACCCAGTAGAAGCCCAGAAGTGCTAGAGTTTACTAGGGCCATGATGGGTCCACTTCGGTAAAAGTTTTAGTCAATAAAAATCTAGCACGCCTTCCCGCTCCGCCTTAGAGCGGAAGCAATCATTATATGATTTCCCATCTTAAAAATAATAAATTCAAGTGTAAGCAGTTACACTGTAATGCTTTGATCACACGTACCCAGTAAAAGGGCGAGACAGTAAAGTGTTGCTCGACCGAGACAGAGATGTAAGCGAGTTGTACGCGGAGCACTGGGCTCTATGTTTATACTAAAGCACTATCTCGCCCGATTGTGATCAAGGCATGAGTGCTCGATTACGGAGACGAGGCGCGTTGCGCGGCGCGTCGGGCAGTTCGTCATACATTGCATTAGGTTTGTGTTTGCGCGAGCGATGACGCGGCCCGCTGCTGCAACGTACGACGAAACGCCCAACGCGCCGCGTCTCCGTAAACACGGCCTTACACTGGAAGCAGATCATAGTATGTCTATGTGGGTTGTTTGTGTAGTAATCTTCGTATTTTCTAATTACACAAATGAGCAAAAGGCATCACAGAATGTTTATGCATGTAAATCGCAATTTTCCTTTCTAAAATTTCAAGAAACGTGACGTTTGAAAACAATGCCTAATAAAAACGGTCGTACGATACTAAAAGATTAAAGTACAAAAACAAATGCGTAGAACATGCGTTATGTACTACGAAGAAGCTGTGACTCATGACTTGTTTTTGTTTTCATACGAAGATACGAGTCACTGAGAAATTATATTACCTACGTAGATATGGTGGAGAGAAAGGAGTTCGTGAGAGTTAGGCCCGATATCCACAAAAGCGGAGAAAACAGATGTGTTTGAATAAACCAATCCGATATCGTTATTTCCACATCTCTTCTCTTTGCTTAGCTTTGGTGGAAATGGATCAAAGGGAGAGATGTTTCATTTTCTATAGAATTTTGAGCAAGCGGTGCGGCAGAGCGAAGCAGTGTACAGTCGGGCGGCCAGGCCACCACACACTCACACACACCGCTGCCTTCTCTCCGCGCCTCTTCTCTCACAGCTCACATATCTGCTACACAAGGCTCACTTCTCCTCTCCGCTTTGGTGGAAACCGGGCCTTACACTGGTAGTTTTTCATTTCAGCCGAAAGACATGCACTGTTGTACATAGGCCTCCCCCAAGTGTCCCTATAATAATATTGCATTGACACGCGATCTAAACATGCATACAAAATTTCAGCTCAATCGGTAACCGCGAAGTGGATCAAATTTAATTTGCAAGATTCGATCACAGACAAACATCAGTCAGATGAAACTAAAATACATACATACTCTCGAAAAACATAACCCTCCTTCTGGCGCAGTCGGGTAATAAAAGCTTTATCTTCAAGCATTAACAATATTTGCTGGACATGGTCCCTGAACGCTCATCTATTGCACTCCCAACTAAGGATGTAATGTATGAAAGACAATGAAGAACCGGATATTTCGGCGCCACTTAAGAGGAGCCGATATCCAGCACTCTCATATCGTGGCACTAACGAGAGGGACGAAGGCAGTGTCAGACTACTGCTGACTAAAATCCACCCTTTTTTACCTCCCCTTTGTGCTCCAGGGTCGTGTTTAAACATTTGAATACCTTAATTAGAGACATAATAGAAAGACAATAGGTGTGCGGACGCCGGCATTCGCTTGTGGCTTGAGTAATTAAAACAGCCTTGTTACAATACGCGGCATACAAGTTGAACTAAACTGACGGTCGACCTTCAATACACAGTACAAATAGCGATCGACCTTCAACACGCAGTAACAGATTTTCGGGTATCAATTGAAGTGCGGCACATGCGCGTAATTATAGCAACGACGGCCATTTTAGTTCAACTTAATTGCCGTGTACTATATATGTATCTACCCCTACTTATTTGTTGACGTTGCTATGTGCTAGCCGTGAGACACACACGTTGTTTATTTTTTATTTTTATTTATGTACATATAGGTACAAAGAGTACCTATTCTTGACCAACCTAGGCTGAATAGTTGTATTGAATGATTCGGATTCCTACAGAGCTAACGCGGTAGAAAGATAAAAGATTCACGTTCTACAAAGTCACGACAATTCTTTGTGCGATGTCCTTCAGAACTGGAGACATTAATGATGTACCTACCTACTTGATCAATGTTATTAAAATGCCAATCAATACTGCACATTTACGTTGTTTTCGACGACATGGTAGACAAATAAACATAGGTCATCCAAACATTCACTTTCCATTCACTTTAGCGTGAAAAACAAAGACTAGGTACTTATGAATTTAGCTGGGTCCTTATCCATTATGACTGCCCACGATACGGAAAGATAGCGTAAACATAAAACAAATAAGGTTGAAAATAAACAAAATCAGTGTGCAGTGATTAGGTAAAAGTACCAGGCTGCTAATACTATCGAGGAGATTGCTTGAACAGTTGAACCTACAGGTATAACGCGGCCATATACGGAAGTCGTGTTTTTCAACAGATTCCTTGAAGACGCTGTGACTATATGTAACGCCGGTTAATCACAACTCATATCATGTACCTACGCGTTATTATTTTATGACGCAAATTAATATAATGACCTCGGGAGTTCAGATCCTGACGCCATATTGAATAGTTTGAAACGTATTTTTATAACGTAAACATTGGACATTGATTTTGTATTTTGAGTTTTACTTAATAAATACATTTTACGTAGATTTATCAACAAACATCAACGTTTTAGAAGTCATAAAAGAAAATATAGCTATTAGAAACTCGTAAATCGTGTTTCTTCACAAACCAAACAAGTTTTGTTGACACGGGTTCTTTATTTATTTATGAATGCGATATGTACTCACCGCTCAGATCTTCGATGGTATTCAGTTTTCGAGTCGTCATTTTCACGTTCAACGAATTCACTACACGATAAAACAGTTATCACGTCGAAATATCGCACTTTCAACGGAAAATAATCGAAATATTTTAAAGTTTTCACAAAGAGAAGAACCTTTCTCGACTGCCTTTGTTTTCTTTTAGTGTTGTGTTTTGATTTTGTTCCGCTATGACAGAAGGCGTGCAAATCGCAATCTTTGCTGATTGGTCAACCAGTGATTACGCTTAACCAATCCAGATAGCGTACGTCACTCACACGATTTTTGATTGGTTTAGATTTGTAAACAAAGAATAATGTTGCCAAAGCAGAAAACTTTCAAGGACGTCACTTTCACTGGTTTGCTTTGTAAAGAAAAGAAAATGATAAATTCAGATAAAGCAAACTGATCTATTTTTACGACCACATTATTTGAACTATCAAAATTTCCACCACTACTGCTATATATGTCTATGGTAACCGCTTCTTTGCTCACTTTTCTGTAAATTGAAATTATTAAGTATATTTTTTCATATTATCTGATCCTATAAATCTGTTTTCATTTTGTCTCTAATTGATTAAAATGCTTGCACTTTTTATCGACAGAAAAGTAAACCTAAGAGGTTATTAACCTCTTTAAATTCAATATTTCATGGCAACATTAGAATTGTCTATGTACATTTTTCTGACTTCATTCATCTGTCTCTAGTCTGTGCTTCATTCAAAAATATTCACCTGTTAATTCCTGTCATTCAGTCATTCAATATACGTAGTATCTCTCTGTAATCTGTGCATTCAATCAACTTCCCAAATTCCGTTCGTGTGATGGTTCAAGAACCGCCTGAACCGCTAATTTACAGTTGAATTTTAATAAAAAATATAACATGAATGTAAATACATCCGATGAAGAGAGTCCTTCTTTGCCTAGTAACTTCAATGAAGTTGAAAGTGCCCGGTAAATACTAAATTCTAGCTTACAATTTGAGCAATTCCAATATTTCTAATGTTGTAGTCTGACAGCTGATTGTGCCGGCGGGAAAGTTGAAAGGCGCGAAACTATTAGGGTGTTTTATGTGATATTTTGAAGTAAATTTTCTTGTGTGTGCTACAAATAGTCCATATTTCGCAGGAAAAAGATGCGTACGGATAACTCGAGCAGTAAAAGCTGGCGTTTGATGGACCGGAAGACGGATCATGAGGTGAGGTGTCGTTAGATTCCCGCTTTTTTTATGGACTTTTTGGTTATGATTTGCATTTTGAGGTGGGAATACTACGTGTCAATTCCACAAATAGATTGCTAATGACCCAGTAATGTTCTTAAAATAGCTTTTGCAGCAACAATTTGGCGGTAAACCCCTTTAAATAACTAATCTTCCAATACCTAGCAGTGATTATCTACGAAGCAGGATCATATTTCTAATCATCTAGTGCATTCGTTATCTATTGGCTACAATTTATCAAACTCCTTGTATGTTTCGTCGATATCTGGCCCTAAATTGTGTGAAAAGCCAGCCAATTTGTCATGGTCTATGCACCGAGATCATTGACCTTAGCTTTGGGTCGTCCGCAAGCTAGCATACTTGAGGCCAGAGTAGTGACTGATAGCGTGACGGCTGAAGAGAAGATTGAAGAAGTAACCATCCACCCATTACAACAGAAGCAGGAAAATGATCATTTGTTTGCAAGGGACATACAATTGCATAATTCTTTTCAAACAAATTTATTACCACATGCTAGGGTGTACGAAACTGACCACACTTGGGAACTAGTTGTAGTGGTGACCAGGTTTGACAGAATTTTTTTTTTGTTAACCTGTCCTGTCCCACTCCTGGGCAAAGGCCTCCCTCCACTCTTACTATTTTTCGTGGACCAGCACTTCTTCTTGCCAGTTCTAGAGGAATCTGTCAAGCTCATTGTTATCATCATTAACAAGACTTATAAGAACATTATTATGACCTAGATGTTTAAACTTCATGTACAGTAGTGGTACATAGGCAGACCTAATGCAATAAGTCATTCCAATGAGTCAAACTTTTGGTAAAAAAGACAACACTATGGTGTTTGCCAATGAATAAATTAATAACAGATATTTCAAAAAGAATGAAGTATCATTAAGATAAAGAGAACTTGATATATAGCAATTATGATGAACAAAGTAAGGTAGAGAGGATTACAAGTAGTAGTTCTGAATTTTATGCTTGAAGGAAAATTTATTTTCAGCTTTTTTATGTCAATGGGAAGCACATTCCAGAGTTTTATGGTAGATACTGCATAAGAACTAGATATAAACCCAGTACCAGATGGTACCAGTATTAATGCTTATGGTTTAGCAATATGCTCAAGGATGGGTTATTTATCTATCATCCACCTCTTGAATCTGCCACAGACAATAATAGTTGATTTATCATAGTATTTATTAGTTTAGTATATATATTATTATTATTATTTGGTAAGACACACTAGCAGCTATTAACTGATGCATGCTATTGCATGCTACTTCGGAAACCCAGATAACCTCTGCAAAATGGTCAGTAACACCAAGGTGCTGCTGGCCTTCCTCGAGGAGCTGGGGTGGATTGAATGACACATTTGTCCCACCCGTACGCAAAATACGCGCTTAAGTCGTGGAGTTGCGGATACCAGCCCGAACTACAATACAATACAATAGCTGATGCATGTGTTTCATATAGTTTGGAGATATTTAGTATGTCCAACTGTATTATATGTGAAAAAACGGTATTATACTAACCTCTATAAAAGAAAAATATCACTCACTGATTAATAACGAAATCTCAGAAACTAACAAAAAAAACTTTTAACTAAAAAAACTAAAAATTTGGCAGGTAGGTTCCTTATAGGGTGTAGACATCTGCTAAGAACGGATTTTACGAAACGTCACCTCTAAGGGGGTAATATGGGGTTAGAAGTTTGTATAGAAAAACTGACTCAGGCGGGCGAACATGCTGACAGAAGCTAGCATATATATATGTTTTTTTAAACTGTGTATGCAATATTAATTAATTCTATTTCTAATATCCTACCACAGTGTAGTCTCCTTAACCCAAGGCTGACTGGTAGAGAATGCCGGATCTCGTTAAGCCACACTTACGTACCACTACTGTAGATAAGGTTGAAACAATTTTTAAGCCAAATTGCTTTCTGCCAATATCTTAATTAGACCTAAATTTGACTTACAATCTCTTTTCAAACAAAATCTGTAACTGATCACAATGAAAATCAGTGCCAGGCAACTGCTATGTAGTTTCCTGGCATTTTGCTGAACTAGACTTCTTTGGATAGCTAAGAGATGCAGAATGCTGTTTTTAGGGTTCCGTATCTCAAGAAAAAAACGGAATCTTTATTGGATCACTTTGTTGTCTGGCTATCTGTCAAGACCCTATATAGATACACGTGTAGGTGTCGAGTTGAAGTTAAAACTATATACTCAGGTTTGTGTTCCCCTGAAGCTGTGAAAAATCAAATTTTTAAGGTAACGAAAAAAAAGATACGGCCGTTTATGTAGTTAACAATGTATATTTCGACACTCTAAAGCGGTCAACGGAAAGTAGGTACCCTATGAATTTTTATTAAATTCATAGGATATCTACTTCCTGTTGACCTAGAATCCTGTTTGGCATGAAGCAAGGTCTCACAGCACAAATATAGGAAAAAATCTGTAAACTGTAAATATACATCACCAAAAAAAAACTTTTTTTGCGATTCTGAAAAATCTTCGAGACTTGGTTCGAGATTGAATTATTTTCATAGGTAGATTTGTACGGAATGCTCAGTGCGCGACTGTGACTCGCACTTGCCCGGTTTTTCTATTGTTCTCGGTTCTGAGCCACTTCTTACCAATTACTATAGAAAGTATCCAAGTCGTCCCGCCATCTCCTTGTGCTGCTACGACCCCGTCGAGCAATTTCAGGGCACCAACTTTGTGTTTGACCGACCGCTTCATCTGTTGATGGCAGTATAGTAACCGGGCACTGGTGGTCGAGTGGTGACGGCCCCGACTTACCGAGTTGTAGGACGCGGGTTCAAAACCAACCAGGTGCATTACTTTGTGTAATTTATTTCATCACCACTGCTCTCAAAACGGTGAAGTAAAACACTGTAAGGATATCGGCATATCCTAGAACCAAAAATTCGAAGACATGTGACATCCACCATCCCGCACTGGGCCCGCGTGGTGGATTACGGCCCATTTCCTCTCTTAGAGAGGAGGCCTGAGTCCCAGCTGTGGGAACATTATAAGGCTGATGATGATGATGAAAGTAACTGGGCAAATATGGTGAACCCGTTTCTATGGTTACACGCAGCACGCTCTGCTAGTTCAAGGCCGATCGCCATTTTTGTTCAACTTATGTTTCTCTCGTTCTCCTTCGCCATACTTACTATTCAAATACAGTAAAGTAATTTGTAATGTTTTAACTATATTTACAGGTGCTCCAGGAGATGGGGGTCAGTCTGCTTGAACCTGATGACTCGGAAAATATCTTATGTGACCCTAGTGCTTCTGGAATGGTGAGCATATTTTGTTTACAAGCTTTTATTTAGTTTCACCTGACCGATGTTTGTTTGTGATCATATGTTGCAAATTAAATTTGATCCACTTCCCGGTTACCGATTGAACTGAAATTTTGTATGCATGTGTAAATCGCGCGACAATGCAATATTATGATGGCATGGAGCTGGAAGGTGGCCATAGGAACTAGGTCGTAAACGACACAACACCTTCGAGTTTGGGCTCGTTTGATTTGTATTGACGAGTATTTAGGTGCTAGATGGTAACCAGGGTCTGATGATGGAACTAGAAGATGGCCATAGAAACTCGGTAATAAGCTCAATAAGATAACCACATCATGTTTCAACTTTTTGGAGTGGTCTTGATGAGTATCCATTATATAAATATATACCGAGCTATAAAAGTTGGCTATGAAAAAAATATTTTCATTGAAAACTTGTTTTATTACCAAATCTATAGTTTACCACTAGTCTCCCGCCCCCGCGTCGCTCGTCCGCAAATTATATACAGAAACCTTCCTTATTTGTTGCTCTTTCTATCCGTAAAAACCGCGCTCGGATGGTCTCTGGAACAACTTGTGTCCCACGATAAGAGGGGTTGCGCGTTACGTCAGATCCGAATCCCATCCGAAATCTACAAGTCTGTGATAAGACCTGTGATTCTGCATAAAAAGAATGTTGGGCTGTGAAGAAGATGGTTGGAAAAAGATGCAGTGCATGAGTACTCTGTTCTGCGATTTCGGCGGTCTCTCCAGTCCTGTGTGCCCTTAGCTCTCGCCGGAACGCCCATACCAATCTGCTCCGACTTTCGGTACCTCGGGTCGCTCGTCCAAGGGGATGGTGAGGTTGACCGAGACATAACACATCGGATCAACGCAGGGCGGATGAAATGGCGTCAAGTCACGGGAACAACTTGTGTCCCACGATAAGAGGGGTTGCGCGTTACGTCAGATCCGAATCCCATCCGACAAAAATCCGCTCTTATCGCACCAAGCCACGAGGAAGGTCGCCTATGAGGTGGACTGACCAGATAACAGCGGCAGTAAATGGCTCATCATTACTGCACCTATCAGAGAAGAGTGGCGGCGTGTTATGAAGCTTGCCAGCAACACCTGAAGTGATGACCACGACCACTCTGTCAAGAGTGATACCGACAAAGAAGATCCCACTGCTTTTAGGCACGCAAATGACAGTTTTCCGCACTAGTGCAGAAAAGTGTTTTCGCCCCGCCACAATTTTATTGTAATGAAATAGTTCTAGGGTTACTGCGGACCATACTTTCACGGATTCGGATCGGACGGCGAAACCGCTCTAACTCTTAAAAAATTAAAGCTAAAATCTACAAGTCTGTGATAAGACCTGTGATTCTGCATAAAAAGAATGTTGGGCTGTGAAGAAGATGGTTGGAAAAAGATGCAGTGCATGAGTACTCTGTTCTGCGATTTCGGCGGTCTCTCCAGTCCTGTGTGCCCTTAGCTCTCGCCGGAACGCCCATACCAATCTGCTCCGACTTTCGGTACCTCGGGTCGCTCGTCCAAGGGGATGGTGAGGTTGACCGAGACATAACACATCGGATCAACGCAGGGCGGATGAAATGGCGTCAAGTCACGGGAACAACTTGTGACCCACGGATGCCACTCAAGTTGAAGGGTAAAATTTACAAGTCCGTGATAGGACCGGTCATACTGTGACCTGTGGTCTGTGTGTAAAAAAATCATGTAGCGGAGATGAGAATGTTGAGATGGTTGTGTGACGAGAATGGATAAAGTGAGAAATGAGGATATTAGAGGAAATCTGGTTATAATTTAGGTGTCTTCAAGGCTAGAGAGAATAGGCTCTTAATAAACTAGTGCACCTCACCATCAACGATTGCATCACCTCTTACTATCAGGTAGGATCGCAGTCAAGCAGTTTGTAGGTACTTATAAGTATAAATATGTTCTATACGTTTTCATCTAATTTGTAACTAAGTAAATTTTGAATATCATCAAATAACACTGAAAATGCTGATTAGCATTTAATCATTATGACTGCTTATATCGAAATTATGCACATCAGAAATAGATGATTCATTGAAAGTAAGAACATGTGTGGCATAATAACCCTATTATTGACTTTGTCATACAGTTTTTAAATTACAAAGATTAATTATTTCGAAAGTGCTGAAAAATATCTAGTTCTTTGAAAACTATTCTTTAGATGTCAGTTTTGCGCCATATCATCTCAACTCATTAAATTAGTATAAAACAGGTTGCTCTCCGTCTGTTGTCTGTTTGACTTACTGCTTCTAAACCAGACAACAGATTTTTTTATGATAGGGTAAATCATCCAATGACATCTCCCGCCCTTGGGCGGGGAGTAGTGTCAGACTATTACTGACTTAAAAACCCACCCCGTTCCTTCATTGCATTTCATACATGCGCCGAGCCTTCCTTTTAGAAACAGACCCTTGGCCCTAGGCTACGACTCTGCTGGTAAGGGTTTGCTGACAACTCCTCGAGGCGCGCGTGGAATAGGACGCGCCGTCGACGACTTGGGTTTGGTCCAGATGGTTACCGGACGGCTGAAGCCGCCGTCCGCAAGCCCGCGTACGGTGACTTGAAATCGGGATCGGAATCTCTGCAGCGGCTCGTTGCGTGACGACCTGCCACTCCTCCTCGCTTCGGACCATGGCCTGTACCAAGGCTGCGCGCGAGAAAAGGCCGCCGCACGAGAACACGGCGGCATGGCCCTCACGAGAACAAAACGCTTGGTCCAAACATAAACAAACTTAGGCACTTTTTTTTTGAGGTCGGAAATTATTGAAATAACTTCACCCGCATAAGGGCGCCCTCAAATTAACCGCAAAGGGCAGATAAATAAATAAATTATATAATACATAATAGATTGCAATCATGTGGTCCACTTTTTACTCTATTCACTGCTATTCACTCTAACCTTGAAGACACCTAAATTATAATCGGTCGGGAAGACCGCGGCAGGCAAATTGTTCCAGTTCTAAATCTCATCTATATTTTCTTTCAGACCCAAAAACAACTGAAACGTAAACACATGGACATTGAAAACGTAAACCCTAATGTTAATTCGATAACCTCTCCAAGAAGTATAACGTCACCTCGCTCCAAGTACAGTCCGAAGAGCCCCAGAGTGAAGCCCTGCATCGGCAGCCCTAACGCTGGACCTTCCAGACTTAAGAGCGCTGAGAAACGTAAGTATCTATACACCATTAAATTTTGGTCGTTTTAACCCTGTGGAGGATTCATTCTGTACATAAAACACTATCGATTTAAAATCTGTACATAAAACACTATCGATTTAAAAAGACAAAATTTGAAAAATAAAGTACTTTTTTTCTAAAACTCGAATTAAGTAATATACGCATTTACGAAATTAATTTCTTTAATTAAACGAGTCAATGACCTTGTAGGGAGTTGTCAGTCGTTGCGTACTAACTACCTAAAGTTTATTGGCCTCGATCAGCTGATGTTTACTTAAAGAAATCAATTTCGTAGATGCGTAAATAATTTGGGGTTTTAAAAAAAAAAAAACAATTTTTCATTTTTATCTTTACAAATAGATTGGGTTTCATGTACCGAATCGACCCTCCGCGGGATTAAAACGGCTAAAATTTAACGGTGTATATTAAAGTAGCTTCTGCCGGCGGTTTCGCTCGTGTGAGTGTGTTTAAGTGTAGATTTTCGTAAATTCCTTTCTTAGCGGATGTCTACACCCTATAAGGAACCTACCTGCTAAATTTTAAATTTGTAGGTGTTATAGTTTCTGATATTTCGTGATTAATCAATGAATGGTATTTTGCTTTTATATATATATATATACTAGCGACCAATGGTGTGCAATAGTGATATTAAACATGTTAAGCATGTTACACATATAAACCTTCTTAAACCACTCTGTCTATTAAAAAAAAAAACCCGCATCAAAATCCGTTGCGTAGTTTTAAAGATCTAAGCATACATAGGGACAGACAGCGGGAAGCGACTTTGTTTTATACTATGTAATGATATAGATAAGAGGAGAAACTAACTGACGGACATATTATCGGATCAAGCAATTTAGCTTTACTTTTTAGGGTTCCGTACCCAATGGGTAAATCGTGACCCTATTACTAAGACTTCGCAGTCCGTCCGTCTATATCTCAGTATCTCATGAACCGTGATAGCTAGACAGTTTTTTTGTTCTTTCTCTTTTCGTGGGTAAAAATCGTCCAATGACAACTCCCGCCCTTGGGTGGAGCAGGAGATAGTATCAGACTCTTACTGATTAAAAAACTCACCCCGTTCCTAGGTTACCTTTCATACCAGGACCGAGCCTTCCTTTCAGAAGCGAACCCGTGGCCCCAGTAGGCTTCGACCCTTCTGCAGTGTTCCTACGATAGCTAGACAGTTGAAATTTTCACAGATTATGTGTTTATTTTGCTGCTATAACAAGAAATAACAAAACAGAATAAAATAAATATGTTGAGCTCCCATACAACAAATGTGAATTTTGCTATGGCGGGTACGGAAATTTTCGTGCACGAGTACGGCTCGCACTTGGGCGGTTTTTTGACTGACCGATATTTTTACAATACAAAAGTGCATATAAATGATCTTTTTAAAATAAACGTTAGATTTCATAGTCTTTTCCCCTTACAGTCACGCCGCTCCAGCCAACAGACCATCGTATACTAGAAACTACTTTGTTAGAAGAATACCTGATAGATGAGGAGACCCCGCTCGCGCAGTCTGTCAGCGCGGGGTACTTACCGACCCCCGCGGCGCAGTACAGCGGCGCCACCAGCGACAGCAGTGGCGGGAAACATCGCTATACACGTGAGTATGCCTTGTTTTGTTACAGGCCCCGTCATTATGGCCACACTTGGAGGAGGCTTATGTCCAACAGTGGACGTCTTTAGGCTGAAATGATGATGATGATGTTCTAAGTTTAATCGCATCTGGAGCAGTTCTAATAACAGTGGTGTTCACGTGGTAACTGCTTCGACTTACAAGTTGCATTATGTACTAAAAAATACATAATATACGTGGGTAATGTAAGGATATATGAGTAATGCTGGCGAAGGAGGCGGACGCACGCGCTTGGACGATCCTCACGCCCCAGCCGCCGGGATCCCGAACCCGATTTCCAGCCACCGTAGGCTCAGTCTTACGGGCGGCGAGCAATAGGTAGGTCGCTGTCCGGACCTAGTCAAAGTCGTCCACGGCACGCGCGCCTCAAGGAGATGTCAGTAAAACTGTAGGGGCCCAGCAGGGTCGAAGCCTACTGGGGCCATGAATTGACTTTCAAAAGGGAAATCCAGGAATGCAAAACAAAGTAGGAACATAGGAGTAGAGTAGAGTTATGAGAACAATCTCTATGTTGCAAATACACATGAAAATGAGTAGACAGACACATATGACTTGGCAATGATTACGTAAGCACGTGGGGGGAGGGTTAGATCTTTGCTTACTTTTGCTGACGAGGGGGAGGTGGAGGTTAATATTTACGAAAAATCTGCTTACGTAATACTTGAACGGCCCCCTAAGCCAGGAGAAGTCATTGATCCATCATACACATAGATCACAGTCCTTCTGCAAATGTCTTCATCATGATTCATAACGCAAGAAAACTGTCAAGACCAAAAGAAATAACATAATTTTTTTTTGTTTTCAGCCCTAGGCCTGGAAGATGAACTAATAATAAGCCGTAGACACAAAGCGGAGCCCGTTGGAACGGTGTCCTTCAATATCCTGTCAGATGAGATGATCCTCAGTGTGTTCCGTTGGCTGCCCAAACGTACCCTGGCGCACTGTATGATGGTCTGCAAGAGGTAAGAGCCTCTCAAGAGGACTATAGGAGATAAACGCGAGATTTATAATGAATCGAATACACGGCAAATAAGTTGAATCTTGGTGACGCGCAGACACTTCGATTGAGACCCCACTTCGATTGTAACCATATGAAATGGTTCAACTTATTTACCGCTTTCTATAGTGGGGTCCTTTTGAATTTTGTGTGGATAACTTACTTTTACGCATTACAAAGCTTACGATAAATCTGTGCATGACTATAGCAATTGGTTCAACTTATTTGCCACGTGCTATAAACATTTATAATTCACAGAATATGTATTTGTATTGCAGCTACAACAACAAATAAAAACTCCTTTACACAAAAACTCCACAATACAAGAAACGTTATCTGCATTTTTTGCTCGATTATAATATTATTGTAGGAAATCTTTAGTGTGCCAGTCAGACTCGCACTTGACCGGTTTTGTTTTAATATATAGGGTGACTGGTAATTAGTGAACGATACTTAAACAGGATAACAAGCAACTTTTACTATGGGACCAAACCTGAAATCGCGAAAAAAATCAGCATAGTTCAGTACATTTTGACCAGTTAAGCGAACACAAATGTACTGACCAGCAGATTTTTTTTGTGATTTCAGGTTTGGTCCCATAGTAAAAGTTGTTTTTTATCATGACTAAAATCACTTGTTTAAATATTGTTCACTAATTATCAGTCACCCTATATGTCCTCATTATGTGTGTGTCTATGCATATTAATTTATTGCAAGCAAAACCGCGGACAAATATCAGTTTCTTCCTTGTTCCAGATGGCACAGGGTAGCATGCGATGAAACTTTATGGCAGAGGTTGGACTTGGGCAACAAGACGTTGTCAAAAGACGCCATAGGGAGGATACTCGCTAGGAAACCGGTTATCGTCAGATTGGCAAGTTCTGAGGTAAGAAACGACTTATATCTATATACATATCAACGCCCCGGGTTATAGTCCGGGCAATAGAGTCGGCAATCGAAAAATATTTTATTTTGCGATAACCGACTTATTGCCTGGGGGTGTCGATATACACCGTTAAATTTTGGTCGTTTTAATCCCGCGGAGGACCGATTCGGTACATGAAATACTATCGATTTGTAAAGATAAAATTAAAAAATAGTTCATTGGCCTCGCTCAGCTGACGTTTTCCGCCTCGCACTTGACCAGTTTTTTTTTTTTTTTTAGTTACGGTACCTTAAAATCATCTGGCGCCTACCTTAACCAACCTTATCATCTTCTCTTACAGATCGGAGAATGGCACCCCCCGTCCCTGCCAGCGGCGTCCCGCATCCACTACCTAGACCTGAGCATGTCAACTGTGGACGTGTTAACGCTGAACAACTTGCTGCAGTCATGTCCCAGTCTGAAGAAATTGAGTCTAGAAAGTGTTCAACTGGAGGACAGCAGCTGTGAGCTTATTGGTTAGTTGTGTCATCTTTTTTACCGCTGCTTAAACAGCCGTAGGCGTCGTCCTGATTGGTACTGATCGTACGATGGATTTGATCGTGCGATCGTGCTATCAAAGCTACAAATCACAAGACGGCGCAGCTGCACAGTCGCACTAGGATCATGATCATTATTATCATCATCATTTGAGCCAAAACACGTCGACTGTTAGAAATAGGCCTCCCCCAAGCCTCGCCACAATAGCTAGTCCTGTGCGTCTCGCATCCAGCGGATTCCAGCGACCCTGACCAGGTCATCGGTCCACCTTGTGGGAGACCTTCCAACGTTGCGTCTTCCAGTACGCGTCCGCCACTCTAGAACCTTTTGGCCCCAACGGCCATCTGTTCTGCGTGCATGTGTCCTGCTTTTTGCCACTTAAGTTTGGCGATTCTACGTGCTATGTCGGCAACACTGATTATGCCCTACCTACCTAATGTTCATTATAAAAATATTACATGGCCACAAAGTCATGTTCTCTTTCTCATAGGCCACCGGGGTACTTACCTACCTACTTAACTGTTCTGTGTTACGTTAAAACCAACCATCAAAACAAGCAAATACCCACTTATCTCTCCTAAACAACTGGTAGCTTAAAAAACATTATAATGTACCATTTAATGTTGAACTTAAACAAACGTTTGCTGAACAGTAATAGTAACTTTTTTCGTTACTCCATTATTGCACAAAAAAGTTCACAGACGCGTGTCTCAAACGGGTAGCACTCGAGCTCGCACAGCTTTGAGCTCACGGGAGATATCGTGTCTGTGAGCGGTATCTATGTGTGCGTTACTCGAGCGGGCATTCTATAATATAATATAATAATAATATTCCACAACTATCACACAACGCCGTCTAGTCCCAAGCTAAGCAGAGCTTGTGATATGAGTACTGGACAACTGAAAAACATACTATAAATTTCATAGATAAATTACACCCAGACACAGAACAAATGATCGTGCTCATCACACAAACATTTGTCCTGGGTGGGAGTCGAACCCACGACCTTTGGCATAGTATTCAGGGCCACTAACCACTAGACCAACAGGTCTGTCAACAAATTCTATGTATGTAAATTGCTTTCTGTACTCTCTTGTGACGACAACTAAAATATTTTGATGTTGTTTCAGGTAAATGTAGTAACTTAGAAACATTAAATTTAACAATGGCGCTAGGAGTGACCGCCGAAGGACTGAAATCAGTATTAGAAGGATGTAATAAGTAAGTTTCTCTTATTTTTATTACTTTGATACATGAAGTTTGGCCTTTATTATGCCGAATGAATATGTTCTGTCGTCTTTCCGTATTATTTATTACTAGCTGAAGGCAAACTTCGTACTGCCTAATGAGGATAACGCCATCTACGTGTAATACCAGAACCAGCAGAATTCATTTCAAAATTACATTTTAATAAGAGATGGCGCTGTTTTCGATTTTTTTTTCTTTGATTAAAATAATATTTTTACGGCGAGGGCGCTTTTTTGAATCCAGAGCGAAGTGAGGGATTCTTTAGTAGAATCCTGAACGTAGCGAGGGATTCGAAGTACGTCGCCCGAGCCAAAAATATATGTATTTGCGCCTGAGTGATACACTCTAATTTTCATCACCCAGTATAAAAATTATAAAAACATAAAAGGCGCCTCATATTATATTATTTTTTAGGGTTCCGTAGCCAAATGGCAAAAAAAACGGAACCCTTATAGATTCGTCATGTCTGTCTGTCTGTCTGTCCGTCCGTCCGTCCGTATGTCACAGCCACTTTTTTCCGTAACTATAAGAACTAAACTGTTGAAACTTGGTAAGTAGATATATTCTGTGAACCGCATTAAGAATTTCACGCAAAAATAGAAAAAAAAACGGTATATTTTGGGGGTAGTCCGAAGAGGTAATCCGTCCATCCACACAAATACAAATTCTGATATACCTGAGCAGAGTAGTTTCCTATATGTTTGTGGTTATATAGGGTTATGTAGGTTACCTGAAATCGCGAAAAAAAAATCTGTTGGTCAGTAAATTTATTTTTTCGCGGTCTCATATCTGTTTGTTATCATGACTATAATCACGTGTTCGATTATCGTTAATTAATTACCAGTCACCCTATATAATGCGGCGTTGAGTTGATGAACACAAATGTTTATCAATGATTGACTACGCGTCAAATTATTCTGACGAACCAACTACAAGTGATTTGTAGTTACGTAAACGTGCATACAATAGTATGCAAGATACCTTTGTTGGACTAAAGCACAGATATAGATATACCTAGATAACGCAAGAGCAACTACTTCGCGTGCCTAACTTACGTACAAAAATCGTAAGTGGTCACTTTCGCGCTCAGTCTGCATCGGAGTACAGCGCTAGTCGGACGGCAGTTAAAAATATAAAAATGGTTAATTGTGCTGTTGGTGTGGGGGTGGAGCGAGGGGGTCTTCACTAAATAGTGCTTGTGACGTCATAATAGGTAGTCAAAAAATGGCACGCTTGGTTTTCATACAGATCGTGATGCTTGCGTTATCGATGTCTATCTATATCTGTGGACTACAGGTACCTCCCGCTGATTTTGCTGAATACTGTACTAAACTACAAGCCTGTTTTAGACAAAATTTTCACTCGATTGCTGGTAATAATGTTTTTAACCCCCGACGGAAAATAGGGGTGTTATAAGTTTGACCTGTCTGTCTGTGTGTCCGTGGCATCGATTTGGTTTCTTAAACACCGACTTCCGAAATTAAAGTTATTTTGCTCTTTTTTGTGTTTTTGTCATTGAAGTCGGTTGTATTTTTTTTTTTGTAAAAAGTTTTTTATTTCACAGTTTTTAGTTGTAATACCCCTCAGTCAAACTTAAACAAATACCTTCCGCCATTTGGTTCCCATCATCAAATCATCATGACAATTCTAATAATACCAAACACGGATACACGGATTTATTACAGAATTCCGGATCTTACCTACCTTCCGGTTTCATCATCAGATCAGTTCTATGTATCCCCTCCCCTTCTTCCTTCAGTCACTCACCGACTACATGTATAAACAAAGCAATTCTACTTGTTACGACAGTTCTGCTATGATTATTTGAAGAGTTTCGTTCTATATCTTCGAAACTCATCATCAGATCAAAACAAAATTTCTATGGACCCAACTCGGGAGTATAATTGTTCAATCAAAACAAAAATTTTCAAAATCGCTCCACAATTGACCGAGATATCGGCGAACAAACGTATACAAACGACAGTTCTGCTATGTTTTTTTGAAGAGTTGCGTTCTATATCATCGAAGTTCATCATCAGATCAAAACAAAATTTCTATGGAACCAACTCGGGAGTATAATCTTTCAATCAAAACAAAAATTTTCGAAATCGGTCCACAATTGATCGAGATATCGGTGAAATTACAGCCGAACATAGAACCTCCTCCTTTTCGAAGTTGGTTAAAAACCGTTATCTTTGTTACAGCTTACTGTCTCTAAACATATCGTGGTGCAGTCTCTCTGAAGCGGCTCTGGAAGTGCTCGTCACGATGGCGCCACAAAGACTGCAGCGGCTCAATATCGGAGGAGCGCGGATTATGACTGATGATAGTAAGTCACATCTACATATACATTGCTTTGTCTGAATGACTGACGGATCAAGGCACAGCCTAAACCGCTGATCGTAGACCTGAAACTTGGAGGGTGTTTTTTTTATGGTAGGTAAAATCATCCAATGACAAGTCCCGCCCTTGGGTGGAGTGGGAAGTATTGTCAGACTCTTACTGACTAAAAACCTACCCCGTTCCTTCGTTGCCTATCATGCCGGGGCTGAGCCTTCCTCTCAGAAAACGGCCCTTATCCCCAGCAGGCTTCGACAAACTTGGAGGGTGTGTTCTTTGTATGACGTAGGCATCCTATACGTCAAAGTTTGTATGGGATAACATGATTCCTAGGTCCAATTCGCGCAATTTATTCCTAGGTATAATACGCGAAATACAAGTTGAATCAATATGACGATCGACTTTGAATGCAGTAACAGATTTCCAAGTCTCGATCGAAGCAGGGGACTGTGCGTAACCATGGTAACGAAGGCAATTTTGGTTCAATTTATTTGCCACGTAGTTTAACTTCTTCTCTTTCTCGTACAGTAATAGAGCGGCTAGTATGCCGCTGCCCACGGCTGCTGGAGCTGGACATCTCGGACTGCGGGCGCCTCACCGCGCGCTGCGCTCTCGCACTCTCGTCGCTGCAGCGGCTGGAGCACCTGGCTATAAGCCGCTGTTACTTGCTGCCGGCGCATGCACTCACGTGAGTACAATAGAGCGGCTAGTGTGCCGCTGCCCGCGGCTGCTGGAGCTGGACATCTCGGACTGCGGGCGCCTCACCGCGCGCTGCGCTCTCGCACTCTCGTCGCTGCAGCGGCTGGAGCACCTGGCTATAAGCCGCTGTTACTTGCTGCCGGCGCATGCACTCACGTGAGTACAATAGAGCGGCTAGTGTGCCGCTGCCCGCGGCTGCTGGAGCTGGACATCTCGGACTGCGGCAGCCTTGTGCCCTGGTCCTTATGGGAGCAAGACAAGCCGCGGCTGCGGTGGTCAGGAGTCACCTGTCGACTCCCGGCACGTGGGGCATATCCTACGGGGGTCTAAGTGTGAAAATTTTCTCCTTCACCTCCTTCGCTCGCATTACTACGAGTACTTTGCACGCGTAGGTGACTATTTCCATTCCTTCTCGTCTTGTAAAGGTCTGGACTATGGCGGAATGCAAGAGGTTACTCGCCTCCACGAGGACGACAGACACTCCGAGAACTGAACTTAAGAACGGCCAAACCGAGGTACATTTTCACACACGCTCTTATGTGATTATGATATTATTACACATCTTTCTCCAGATATTTTGGATACACTGATATCTTGTGCATATAATCTAGGCTTGTATAGAAATCAAAACATAAGTTTGTTTAAAACTAATCCAGTAAAGACCTTTGAAAATCTGCTATTTTACGTGAACTTTTTTCTCAATACCAAAAGTTAACGGTGTATATTTGAAACCCACACCTGACCGATGTTTGTCTGTGATCAAATATTGCAAATTAAATTTGATCCACTTCCCGGTTACCGCTGAAATTTTGTATGTATGTGTAAATCGCGTGACAATGCAATATTATGATGATATGGAGCTGATCTGATGATGGAGCTGATAGGTACTCTGTAATAAGGGCAATAAGATAACCTTATCGTGATTTATCTTTTTGGAATGGTCTTGATTAGTATGTACTCATACCTACCGCTTTATAGAAGCTTGCTGTGAAAAAATGATTTTCATTGTTTCATTTGTTTTGTTAATTCCAGTAAACTAGGAAGTATGGCAGGGCTGCAGTACGTGGATGTGTGGGGCATGCTGCACAACCACGCGCTGACGGCGCTGCGGGCCGCGCTGCCGCACGTGCAGATCAACACCTTCATGTTCAGGTGACTACAGCCGGCCTTACACAGGAGACTAAAACCTCTGTTAGCGTTCCCGACAAACGCATGTAAACCAACGTCCCAACCACTGCGATTTTGCTAGTTTCAACCTATGTAGGTGGTGGTTTTAAATTTATTATTTATTAAAATTGTTTGAATTTATCTCGATAAATATTTATTTATTTACACTTTATTGTACAACAAGATTACAATTATTATAAAGGGAAACCATAGAAAAAAGAAAAACATATTGTGTACACCTGCTTCTATGAACCTCTTTTTGTCTAATGCAGAAGTGAAATGTTTTACTGGCCTGTTGGTCTAGTAGTTAGAGAACCTGACTGCTATGCCGGAGGTTGTGGGTTCGATTCCCGCCCAGGACAAATGTTTGTGTGATGAGCAAGATCATTAGTTCTGTTTCTGGGTGATATTTATCTATAATATGTATGAAGTATGTTTATCAGTTGTCTAGTACCCATAACACAAGCTCTGCTTAGCTTGGGACTAGACAGCGTTGTGTGATAGTTGTGGAAAAAAAAATGTAGTATAGAGGCTACAAGGTCGTTGGTTGCGGTCTTCCCGTCCGATTACAATTTAGGTGTCTTCAAGGCTTGAGTGAATAGGCTCTTAATAAGCTAGTGCGCCTCACCATCTATGATTGCATCACTGCTTACCATCAGGTGGGATCGCAATCAAGCACTAGTTTAGATCAACTAAAAAAAAACCGGCCAAGTGCGAGTCGGACTCGCGCACGTAGAGTTCCATACCATGGACTAGAAAAAAAAAATTATTATTAAAGTAAATATACAACTAAGATTTTGTGAATATTTCAAGTGCCTACACTGCCTACCTTACCTAGACCGTAGTACCTTTCATTGATATCGAGCAAAAATAGGCTGGCTGTTTAAGGGGGCTCCCAGACCCCCTTAAATGTTTATTTTATTTTAACTTTATTATTAAAATAAAAACACAACTGACTATTTTGTGAATATTCGCGTTTGTTGTATGGGAGCTCCCCTTAAATATTTATTTTATTTTGTTTTTAGTATTTTTTGTTATAGTGGCAACAGAAATACATAATTCGTAACTGCGATCCCACCTGATGGTAAGCAGTGACGCAATCGTTGATGGTGAGGAGCACTAGTTTATTAAGAGCCTATTCACTCTAGCCTTGAAGACACCTAAATTATAATCAGACGGGAAGACCGCAGCAGACAAACTGTTCTAATCCTTCGATGTACTCAGTATTAACGACAAGGCAAAACGCTTAGTCCGGACCGTAGAGGTCTTAACAATGTAAAGGTCGACACTTACAATGAGCCTCATCAGATGGCTAGCTTGTCGTTTCCTTGCGTGATCGATTCACGAATGAAGATATCCGCAGACGAAAGTAAAGTCTAAGTTTACCAACATACGCCAAAATATCACCAAACTTAAGTAGCAGCAAGCAGAGCGCAATGGTTGCAAGAAAGAAGAACAGATAGTCTATGGAGCCAAATGGTTCTGTAGTGGCGACTATGACCAAGAAAGAAAAATGGAGTACCTTTTAAATATTAAATTTGAGTTTTTTGTTCCAGCGCCATCGCCCGCCCCACGGTCGGTACACGTCGCACATCAATATGGGGTCTACGAACAAGAGACTGATTTATTATTATAAGTTTAGCATCACGCCCATGTCCCGGAAGGTAAAGGGGTATAGTACACCCACACGTTATGTTCCGCTCCCATTTATTATGAGGGAAGAGTCTATAGCGAATAACTTAAAATCACGCCTGTATTCCCTTAAAGCGGTAGACAGAGGGGTATAGTACACCCACACTTCACCAGTTATGGTGAAGTCTCATATTATAAAGGGTGGCCCTACAGTCTTGAATAACGTAACATTACGCCTGTATCCTCAGAACCTAAGTAATGGCTAAGTCTGATGTTATTGAAGGCATCACAAATGTGACCCCCGAAGTGGTAAACAGAGGGGTATAGTACACCCACACTTCGCTTAGTTATGTTTGCTTATTGCATATTACAACGGGACAATAATCAAGATTCCTAGTTTGAAAAATTGAATGAAAATCACTTTCATGGAATACTGCAGTAATTGTTATGTATGTTAATGTGTGATGTATGATGTATTTATCTTAAAAGTTGGTAACACTGACAACAGCATAATTTATTATAGATATGTATGTGTATGGATATTATACAAAGGTTTTTTCTTACAACTGGCGTGATTTTATTATCTGCAGGCTTGGACAAATGACTTTTCTTGTCACGCGAAGTCTCCGCTAGTAATGCCATTGCTATACATTTCGTACAGTCCATGAAATCTATGAGGTATCGTTTGACAGATTGAAGATAGAGTCAAAAAATTCGATTACTACATTATCCGATTCTTAAGTGATGATTATTTCATTTCTTTGTATTTACTAATCGATTACGGTTTTAGAGATTTATGTATGTTTATGTATATTTTGTATGTCTTAGAATTTACTAGTAAATCTTAGGATACAGCAACGTGTAGGCAAGTGTCAGAATTTTATAAAAGAGAAATAATTTAACGGTCTTATCAATTTCATCCTAACTTAACCGACATTGTATATCATTGATCGTCGACAGTTAGATGTCGGCTGAATATTAAGTATTTAAATACTAAAAGGCGATTCAATACGTTATTATAAGTCCGATTATTCGGACATCTTTAACGATTAGTCTTATACAAGTGAATTTGAAGAGTCGCAACACTATGATAAAGGACCTTCGTGAATTTGAAACGAAGTCAAGAAAAATTATATTTATGGTGTATATTAGTTGTTTTACAATTTGAAAGATTTTAATATAAAAATTTTGTGAGTTTATATAATAGTAGCTTCGTAATTCCATGGTTTAATTGAAATTGTGTGAGCTACGCCTGCCAAAAACAATTATTTCGCTTTACTCTTAGGGCCAAATTCACCAATAAACTAATCGCGATTATATAAAACAAAACGCAGTTTGAGCGCCTAATCGAGATTATAGCTTCATTTTGCGTTTCTCCGCTATGAATTGAACCTAGTTTACGTTAAACTCAGTTTCAATTCTTTTGTTGTCGCACTTGTCGCCCATGTTTACGACACGGGTCTTTAAACTAGATTACGCTGAGCTCAGTTTAGTTGAACTGAGTTTTTATATTGAATGATGAAATCAGCCCTTAGTTTTGATGGACTGTAGCGTTTGGCGGGAACGCTAACAGAAAAGTGATTTGTGTAAGTCTGGAGGGCCTAGTGCGAGTGTTTTGATTGCGTTACAGTAAACGTTAATTATAACTAGAATTGAATTAACACCAATAATGGAAAACCATTTGATTAAATGAAAGCTTATAATTAACATTTTTAATAATATTTACTATGCGTTCCAAATAAGAATAGGAAAGCCAATAACCTCGATCTGTCAAATGTTGAGTGAAAAGTACAGTTTGCAAAAAGGCTTTTTTTTCGCTTTTTATTACGCAGTCTTAGTTAAGTCTAAGTGAAGTAAAAACGTTATATTTTCATATAAATTAGCTAAATATATTGTTTTAAGACATAATTAGTTAAAAATAAAAACTATTTTCTTTCTTATTTTCATTGTTAGGAACAATTCACCTTCTTCTTCCATTTGCCACTAATTACACACTTCACACAGTGACGCAGAGATTGAAGAACTGAATTCTGATAAAACTATTTTTGTTCAAGATTCGTAAATATTATTAAATTTTAAAAATTGGTTTTTTTTGCTCGCCGTACCCAATTTCTTCAATTTGACAGTTCGACGTGACGTCACAACATGGCAATCGATCCTATTCTCATTTGGACCGCATTGTAGTTTTTAGTGCATGGGAGCATTATTGACTATAGTGCTTAAGAATAGCGCTATAGTTCATGACATGAGTCACAACCAGGTGGATTTCATGGCAATAATTTGACTAAGTTCTATGAAATGGACTGTCCACCTACCAGTGTTGTCTTTTTTAACCCAACGGTTGACTGGTACAAAAAGCCTTGTTGCATTAACTCCGACTATGTACACTACAGTACATTTAAAGTTAGTAAAAAGTTAAAAAAATAAATGTCCGATTTTAGCAAAGACCATTTCCTTGACTTAATAGTTCTCCTTCTTCCTGCCCTTATCCCATATTACTTGGGGTCGGCGCAACACGTTTCTTTTTTCTTCCACTCTGTCCTGTCACCCGTCACACTATCACTAACTCCCTTTTCTTTCATATCACTCCTCACACGATCCATCCATCTCTTCTTTGACCTCCCTTTTCCTCTCCATCCATCTACGTGTATACTCAGAACTGTTTTAGTAACATGCGTTTCATATCTCCTCTTCACATGACCATACCAAGTCAAATGATTCCCTTTCAACATTTTAGTCCCTGGCGCCTCTTTCAAACTTCCTTTAATATAAAAAATCACACATCCATCTTAACATTCTCATCTCCGCTACATGCAACCTTTCTTCATCCATCTTTTTCACAGCCCAATATTCTGATCCATACAGTATGACAGATCTTATCACAGATTTGTAGATTTTACCCTTCAACTTAAGGGGCATCTGTAGGCCTGTCGCCAAATAATGCTTACATACATTAAAAACAAAATAAAACTAGAAGAGTATAGTTCAGCACAATCTAGCGAAAACATGACCACGCCCGGGTCCGTAGCGGTTTATCAAATGCATTTATTATTATTATTATTGCCATAATGTGGCTTGAAAAATGAAATCTAGATTTTATGTTTGAGTTATGTTTTTAAAATATGTAGTTGGTGACTACTTGATTATTTTGGTCTGGAGTGAAATATTTACACCGTGTGTCTGGCATCGACGCACAAGCGAGCACCATGGATTTAGTACATTGATTCTGAACCCCCCAGTTGTGAAATTTTTGGTCGGCATTTTCCTAATTAAAAAAGAAATACTTATTTTAAATAATATAAAATCGTTATTCTAATCAAACCACAATGATAATTTTATAGAAAAAAAAAAACTAATTAATATTTTCTTATTATAAAGTCATCGGGGTCGATAAAATCGTTATTCTAATCAACCTCCATGACATTTTTAATTTAAAAAGTAATTCGATATTTTTTTTTTTTTTTTTCACTAATTCGCTGATGGTCTGACGACCGATTGCAAATTGAAGGAAAAAAAATATTTTTTTTTTTCACTAAAAATGTTAGTGTATTGATTTTATATAGTTAAAACTTTAAAAAAGTACTTACAGATTTTTTTTTAATTACGAAAAAAACAGACTAATAATTAGACTACACGTCGAACTGGGGGGTCCAGAATCATCTACTGGATCCAAAGCATTCGCTCGTGCGCCCATGTCGGACACACAGTGTCTAAGTAAATAATTTATTTTCATTCTTATAATGCTATATGGTAAGTTATTTTTGAACAAGTCGATTTTGTGACTTGAAGAGAAATAGATAATTCTATATGTATAAAATCAACAGAGGTAGGTTCTATAAAGATTTAATTATAAATAGAATAGATAGCTAAGTTGTTTAAGTGATTGTATAAATTATCATTATAATTTAGTTTTTTTTTAATAAATAAATAATTTAAATATAATTATTTTTTATTTATTTCTTTCAATAGTAGTGGTGGCCTAGTGGTAAATTCACGACTGACCAGTCTGTTGTAGGTAGTACTTCAAACCTAGGCCAGCGGATTACTCTGTATAATTTGTCTTCACTACTGCTTTCAAAGGAGGAGGCCGCACGTGTAAGACAACGGCGCTCGCACATCATTCAATCAATGCAATAATCTCATGATTTCATTCAAAAAAAATGTGTCAATCAATCAATGCAATAATCTACTGAGCATAATATATAAATCAACCACAATGGAGCATTTTTTCTTTAATAATTTTGAATCAACAATATCTCTGGTGGGGATTGCTACTTTTTTTTCCAAAAATCCCCCCTGAGCTGATTATTGGCGAAGGGAAATCAGAAGAATTGTAAGATAAAACATAACAAACCAATTTAGTCACACCAACAACCATTTAATTACATCACAATTCATACAATAATTTAATTCTACTTATTTATTAGTAAATGTTCTCTTAGCCTTCTGTTCAGCGGCATCGCTGGCTTGTACAAATGTCCGTTTTAGCTTATTTTTCCTGCTTTCCCTGTATTTTGCTGATACTTTCTCTGAGAGCTTGGCTATGCGTTTCATTGTTGCAGCCGGGTATCTGTGAACAACGACATGGTATGTGAAAGGAAAACTTGGTCCTAAATGAACTGAACTGGGGCCTCACTATGAATGTTAAAATGACAGGCATGCAAGTGAGAAAGTAGGTTGGAGCTATACAGCAGAAGGCTTCTGATTATTGTATTGTGTTGTCTGGTTTCCGCACAGCCCCAGGCCTCTGTTTAGGAATGGCATAGCCTCCACAGCCTGCCTGCAACTCAGTGTTGAAGACCACCAATTTAACCAAAGTAGATCCTTTAACAATTTTTCGCGTATTATAAAGCCCTAAATTCTGGGACCAGTCTGGCGAGAGTGTTATTAAGTAGTTGTATTCTAAGAACTAAATACATAGAGCAGTATACAACTGCTGGTATCTTTGATTATATACCTGTCTGGTATAGTCTGCTTGTAAAAAGTAAGGCAAGCTGTTTATTTACAGTGGGAGTGTAGCTTCGTAGACCTAAAATAAAGCTTTTTATTAATATCTAAAGCTTACATACCGACATCCCAAAAACTCAATGTTAGTAAACAGTTGTGCCAGAGTGATGAGTTCGCCCTCCTCGAAGTCATCCTTATGTTCCTCCATGAAATTGCGCCTCACTTCCCATTGTTCGTCAGACTCATGCTCCGTGCGCAAAGAGTCAATGTCTATAATGGGTTTCATTGTTTATTATCGCATTTACAGCAAATTTTTAACAAAATTATAGCGTGGAGCATTTAGCAAAAATAGACGATTCTTTGTTTTGACAGGTGTAACGTTTCGTTAAACACAAAAAAAAGGAATTAGATCTTTCGCTAAGGCTGTTAAGTAAACTAGTGAAGCAATCAAGCAATGGAATTTGCAATGGATTATTCTTATATTATGTATAACACAGAATAGATTTTCATGCAGCATGAAAATTTGATCGATTTACTAGAACTTATAACGACACAAAATAATGCCTATTGTTTTAAGTTGTGTAAAGAAACGTTATTTTAGAGATGTGAAAAAATTACCAATCACAGAAATAATTGATTTTAAATCGATGTTATTTTACATAAAAATGGATTTTAATAAACAATTTTAATATTTAAAGTAATCGATAACTAATCGATTTTTCATCTGTCACCTCCCGACATTAAGTCGGGAATTCTATAAGTCGGAATGCGAATTACTATTATGTCGTCAGTTTTTATTCATTTACTTATTCAAACATTTACTAGATGACGCTTGTCAATGAACTGTACTATTTTAATTTTACCGTCATTCAGCAGTTATGCCACTTGTTATTAATTGATGAAACTTCATTTCTCAAACGAAAATTTTGACCAGGAGCCGATTATTGTCCAAACGCCTGCATAAGTTCTTATTCCTAAACTCATATAATACGGATTTCTAGATTATTTTTCTATTTGAAAGTTTAATTTTGTTAATTTACGTTAATTATTATAAAACTTTAATTAGTTTTGTTATTTCTGTTATTTATTTTTAATTCATAAAACTGTAGTTCATAAAATATTTGGTGGTTTATTTTGAAATCAATTGACAAATTAGGAAAATATCGTTTATTTTGTAAAGAAAAATCGATTATTTATTCATCAATTATTTATAAATCGATTTTTAAGACTAAATAATCGATTTTTTACGTAGAACATACATCCCTTTATTTTCTATAATGTTACCAATTATAAAGAATTCGAATGCTAGAGAAATTACTATAGAAGTTTTAAACCGAGCATAATTGATATCGATGTGGATGAATTTTTTGATGCTTAAGTTCTTTTTCTACTCGTTTGTACATATTATTATTTTTAATTTGTATGTATAAACCGAGCACAGTATAATTAAAATATTTATACTTTTTGATTTCATCGTTAAAAACCAATGGCCAATGGCCCTGGCAGTTCGTAATCACCATTACCATAATCAGTTAGCAGGAAAAATGATCCTGTATCAATCTACTAAGACTGAAATCAGTGAAACATTTTTCTTGATTACATACCAATACAGTATTTTTTACCAGATAGGGTCTCTTCAACAGTAGCTTTCGTCATCCTTAAGCTAGCAACATAAATATTGACGTATTACTGTATCAAACATAGAAGTTCCTATAAAAAGCGTAAATTTTCACAATGATCCTAATATGCAAGACAACTAGCGCCAAAATTAGGTGATATTACGAACCCTTGAATCATATAAATCCGTCGTGTAATACGTAAAGTAGTTTTCCAATTTGTCAGATAAGTTTTTGTTTTGCCAAAATATTTATAATTTTTATCGTAAATTGAGGGTAATCGTGGTAAAAATGATTTTTTCTACTCAAATATGACATAAAGCATCAAAATTAGTGGTCAACCAGCCGCATAGACATCGCAGAAGGTAAATTTAATCAATTATTTATTCACTGATAGATTTCTTTGTTACAAAAATAAAATTAGAATTTTATTGTCTAACAGGTTGTTTGAGTAACTGTATACTGGAGAAACGTTTTAATTGCAGTCAAAGAGTAAAAATACGCTACCAATATGGCGTTTTCTATACGAAAAATGTTTTCAAATATATCGTATTTTTCAAAATCTGGAGACCAACCCAGTCCTGAAGGCTATGCTAAAGAGCCTTCAAATGAACATTTTATGTCGAACGAACCGTCACAAAGCATGGATTTTCAGTCCATAGAACCTGATTCAACATCAAAACATTACACTGCAAGTTTGAAGTTGCCTGAGTCAGTGAAAAAATTCGCTGTGAAAAAAGGTTCTTTATCGGATACCGACCTTCTTAATATCGAAGTTGGCACCAAGAGTCGCAGAACCAAAACTCGAAACTTAAAACTAGATATAAGAAAAGCCAGCCAGTCCATGAACGAATCTCTGTCCCAAACGGGCAATGCGTACATCGAAAATACTCCAACACACATCTCTTTAGATTGCAAAAGTGCAGATCTATTCAGCCAAAAATTCAAACAGTTAAACTTCAGCCAATCTTTCGAGTTTGAGATCTCATCGGAGTCAGAAGAGGAGTTAGATATAGAATCATTGTCTGAATGCTCTGATACGGACATCTCTGTAAAAGAAGAAGAAAAACTTGAAGTAAAAATGTGTCGGAAAGTTGAATCACGTTGTGAAAACCAGTTGGTGCCTTCAACTACTCCAGAATCATTTGGTGATGTTGAACTAGACAGTAATGAGGAAGAACGGATCTCTTTACTTCTGAATTACCAAATGAAATTTGAAAAAGTGGAATGTGTTTTAAAGAAACTTCTATCAGAGTTCCAATTCCATATTGAAGTTTCTAAGATCTTTAATGCCAGATCTATTGTAACTGCTCTACCTGGGACTGATATTTCTAACATACCAAAGATGTTGGGCCAAGTCACTTATATGGATAATGTTAAACGTGAGAGCCCAACAGAATCCTGGAACATTATTATGGAGAAAGAAGACATTGCTACAAAATACAAGTTCCGCAAGCAACTACAGTCTTTAAAACACTGTCTGGATAGTTTTATGGGGATTTATTTACAGACTCAGGGGCCTAAGGCAAGAGCCAAGCCCATGATCAAACGCAGCATCACCTTCAATCTTCATAAGGGAAAGCGTATGCACAAGAACAGTAAAATCTCGAGCAAGAAACGCATGAAACACTTCGATTTTCCCGACTACAGAGATGCTCTTCTCAAATTATTTCAGGAGGCTGATTATGATGAAATGGTCACTCAGTTGGACCATACTGATGATACTGATGATGGATCAACTCATAAATGTGGCTGCACCTGCCACAATCAGTCTCTGAGTCAGTCAGACTCTGGTCTGACAGCAAAAGATGTCTCAAATCAGTCCATAACTTCATCAATCGGCAACTTCAGCTTAGATTCCACTACTCTCTCCGCTTATTCTGAGTCCCTTGATCAGATCATGAGCTACAACAGCTTTGATGACTCCACTCTTTTCAATAGTCTCCAGCAGAAGCCAGCAGTAGAACGGATAACTTTCTACGTACAAGTCCATAGCATACAGATACACTGTGATACAGCAAACAGTGATGAATCCAAGAATTCCATTTCTTTCTACTGCCCAGCATGTGACATCACTGAAAAAGATGAAGATGGCTTGCTCAAACACATCCTTTGCCAAAAGCACTGTGAGAAAATACATTTTCTATACAAAAGCGTTTATATCAAGAAGTGTGTTGCGTCAGGGAAAGAAATTCAACCAAGTACAGTCCTTAATCCAATGACAATGTACCGTGATGACAACAAAATCGTATGCTTTGGAGATGCTGTGTACGCTTGCTCATTGTGTTTTGAAAATAATATCATTGGGGAGTCAATTTTGATGGCTCACTGTGCAGAAGAAATACATGCAGAACGCAAAGAAAAAATGTATGAAATGTATGATTAAAGATGGAGAATAATTATCGATAATACATCGCAGGACCTGGTAACTATCTTATTAACTAATTCTTCGTTCATTTATGATAGGTCAGTACTGTTCCTAAGCTATTCTTCTCAAATCTGATTTTCTGGACGAATGAATAGGCATGTATGCATGTGTGTTTTTTTAGCAAAATATGCGGAAGAGCTGGCTATGGATTTGATAATAAGCTTTTTTTTTCTTTTGTAAACATACTTTAGCTGGCGTTACCTTTTCTAACTGAAAAAACTTATGAAGCAATTCGTTCAAATCGGAAAAAAAAGCAAAATATCTGAGTTATAGGTAGTATTTTGGTTTACAAAATAAAAAAAGAAGATATGATCGGCTCTTTTGCAAAACAATCCTATCAAATGACATTTTAAATCTATTACTTTTACTTTACAAAATGAAAATCTTTACATATTTTTATACTAATTCCTTGTCTTTTTTGTGTCTACAAAAATCGACGATTAGCAATTATTATTAATTAGTAAAAATTAAATATAAAGGTGCTCATGGACTCACGTTAGTACAGATTGTGTTCAAATGATTCTGTCTGTCCAATGTTACAATTATAGCGAAATAAAAAACCGTTTGTTTTTCGTAGTTGTCGCTTTTTCGGAAAAGATATTGCAAAAAAAGTTTGTTTTTGTAGCATTTGCTGGTCGGGTTGCTATTATTTTTACCTAAGGATTTTATAAATTACAAAACCATTTCAGATTATTTTTTAATATCTAGTAGTTTTTAGTTATAAAAAAAAAGAAATAAAAAAACTGCTGGCAGTCAAAATCATTTTTTTTTTAATTGCAATGATACTACTTTTAAAAGAATTGAGATTGAAATGAATTAATAAATCAATTTTATAATTTTTTCCTTTTTTTTGTTTATTTACAAAGAAAAAGCGACTACTCCAAAGGCATTTCTCAAAAACAGGGTGTTATTAGAAGACTTTTTACATCTTTTTTTTAACTTAGCATAACTTAGCTCTTGTGTATAATAATAGAATAATAATAATAAGCACGTTTATAACTAACGCCTCTATAATCTTAATCATAAGAAAAATAGTAAACACTTTGCAAAGTATTACAGACTGATTTTATTTTTGTTTACATTTTTTTTTTCTATTTTTTAAATTTGAACGAACTCTTATTTTTATTTTTACTGTTTTTTTTTTTAACTTTTTTGTTAATTCGAAAATTTAAATTGATTTATTTTATATTTGAATTTGGATTAATGTTTCCATGTTTTACCCAACTGCGTCAGAAAGCGGGTTGTGCTGACAGTGTTCGTAATTTATAAAACTGGAAATCATTTGTTGTCTAAATCAAGTAGTGTCTAAGATAATATTTACATGTTTGTTTAGAGCTCCTTGCTAATTGAAGGAAGAAAACAAAACTGGTCGGCTTATAGTGGTTCCAAAGTTCGGACATATTTATATTCGAAACATCGAATAATCGGATCTGTTTTTTGCTTTTCGGGCTTAGAATTTTTAGAAGAGTCAATGAAATCTTTTTTGACAATATTATACTTAGAATTTTGTTCAAAAAAATATTTTTTCTTTGAGTTTTTAATTAATTATGCAAATCACAAAAAAAAAAACAGTTTTCCTTAATTCCTTCACCCGGTAAAGGAGCTACTTCGTATTTAGTCAATAGCAAATCATTACTGATCTCAAATTGCCTCAATTTAGGAAAAAAAAAACCCAAAAGACTGATTTTTGATGCCATTTTTAATCCAAATGAAATGTTGTTATCCAGAAAAAGAATTACGATTTGGTAAAAATAAGAAAAATCCACTCCCTGCTGTGATAAAAATTGGGTATTTTTTTGTCATTACCTACTGAGTTTTTTTGTAATAACAATTTAAAAAATAATACAAAACTGTGATAGATTTCAGTTAATTTTTTTTTTTGTAAACCGTATCTGAACATTGAATTATAGATTTTCTTATTTTTACTTAATTATTTTCGTGTTTCGCCATTTTGCAACCGCCTATATTAAGCTAGAATAATTAGTACTTTAAATTAAATGTAATCATGTACTAATATTGATATTATGCTTCGTAGAAGACCAGAAAATTTACCATAATTATACACAAATTGATTAAAAAAGACACTTTACACAATATAACTCCAGAGTTAAAAAATCTGCACATACAAACGAAATTATACAAAAAAAAAAACAGTTGTGAAATTTTAAGATTTAATGATACACATATTCCATTGCAATTACTTATTAACTTTAAAAGATTAACTCATGTATGCTAACTTAGAATAAAGGAAATGAAAAAAACAATAAAAAAATAATAATTGTAAGGAATATCTTTCTAGTTGTCTAGTAAAGTAAGCTATGTATGTGTAACGTAATGTAATTCTAGTAAAAATAACTTACTAACGTAACTTAAATTTGTCAACCGCATTCTTAAAATGGCGCCAATGTTCAGGAGACTGACCCAGAATCTGGATATTTCTTTTTGTAAAATGAATGTACGCAATTTTTTGAATAAGTGCCGTGCTTCCTTCAATGAATTCATCATTATCATAAATGCTGGTTAAAGGTCTTCCCCAAGTGTCGCCACTATAACTGATCTTGTGTGTCTTACATCCCTCGAATGAATTAATCGGATTCATTTGATGGATTAGTCAATGAATTTATCAATATCTAATTTATTTTCAGACACCGGATCTAAGCAAAATGTTGCAATTAAAGTCATAACCAATAAGATAAATAATTTTAGTATTGTCAAATGTAAAATAGATTACTAAAATCAGATTTAAAGTCTAATATATTAAAAGTATGTTAGACTTAAATCTGCATCTAATCCATCTTATCACTTTTTTAAGGTTTATTCAGACTCCAAAATATTCAGCGCCATCGTAATTATTAAAAAAAAAACTTCACAAAATTGTTCTAAAATTCTCATAAAGGAAAACCCCGTCGTGACTTTTCAGCAAATATTGACACTAAATCTAAAATATCTCTGTTTCACACTTTTTTACTCTTGTCAATTACCTTCTAGAGAGCTTTAGAACTTATAAAACCAATTTTATTTCGGTCCAAATAAATAAATAGCTCAGTGTAGTATTTAGAAATTAAGTAGCATCATAATACATTAAGCATAATGAATAAAATATGCCACACATGTAAACATTAACATGGGTAGTAGCAGTCAGTTGATTTGGCTACCATCGCTTTTCCGAATTACCGCAGCCATTGACCCAAGTACTCTATAAAGCCGTAATGTTTGGCTGAGATAATGATTTATGCAGGTCAATCCCAGCCAACGTATTTGTCTGTGGCATGCTGCGTAGTCTCACAGGTCATATTATTATTGTCTATAGCTGGATATAGGTCTCCACCGCGTCAGATCCTGTACTGCCTGCATTGGGTCGTAATAATCAGACTACTTTGCAGGGAGAATATTGCACTCGTTAGTTTCCAACGGCATATGCGTAGTTATTTCGTACCAGTACTGGTCCTAGCATGCATAAGTCATCTTTTAACGGTGAATTCTCAAATGCTACTCAATTTTAAGTAGATATTTAGGTAAATGCTCCGGTAGTCCCCAAAATCATAATTTTCTTAAGTTGTATCTTAATACAATATGATTGGTGGACGTAACACCAATCTACCTCTCAATTCAGCTAACCCCATATACTGACTGTGTCATGAAATAACCAATTATAACTTGGCTTCCCCGGCGCTTTCACCTTTCAAGTCCCACCTTGCCTCTTAAAGGTGTATTAAGGGTTTTTTTGTGACAGAAAAAAATCTGTCTGTCTTTGCATACTTTTTAGTGGCTTTTATTACTTTGTCACAAACTTTTATAGATACAGAGTAATGCTGTAACGTGAAATGTAGCATAAAAGGAGTATTTCATAAGTGTAGACGCAGCGTGCGCATGAACCGAGCATGTAACTACTCGCATATGTTTCCTGAGCTGAAATGTCGCGCGTAGTGTGTACGTTTCGCGCGTGGAAGGCGTCCACACTATGGGAATTCTATTACATTGCATCTTACGTTACAGCAGTATGTACTCGGCTTAGAGTGAGTGTCGTTTGAGAATTCAATGGTGGGATCGTAGCAAAGTTGACCGCCTGTTACTGCTAACTCATGATCATATTGATCAGATCATAATTTAAATTATAAAATCATTCAATAAATTAACCCTTTGCAAATGAGGCAAAAAATGTGTTCCATAGAGCGTTAGTGAAAACTTACTAAATTGTCCTTAATAGCACTACTGTGATTAAAACTGTTATTAGGAAAAAAACATTGTTAAAAAATAGTTGTTGGAATTAATTGTGCGGTGACTTTTAAAAAACATTTTTTTTATGTGCTAAAGCGTAGGTGTACTAAGGTGTATTAGTATTATTTCTTAAATTTAAATAATAATGTGAAAAACATGTAATCGTTCTATCTTACCATTTTATCTAGGATTTTTTGGAATGTTTAAAAAGTTTTTTTTTTTACTAAATAAGTCATTGTTTTTTGAAAGCCATCGCATGCTTTGGCCTTTTGAGTGAAATCTGTGATCCCAAAAACGTGTTCATATCATTGTACAACAGTTGTAGATTATAGGAACACTAGAAAAATACTTACTTTACCATTTTAAGAATTTTTTTTGACTTAACCTGGTGATATTTTTTTCTTCATTAACATTTCATTTAAATTAACCGATTTCATTTAAATCAATTAACATTAAATTAAATTATTTTTAAAGTTTTTCATTCTTCATTAACCTTTTTTCCATTTACATATATTAATTTTTTTGGCCTGTGAAAATAACAAAGATTTTTCTTAATTAATGATGTTTTTCTTAGAAACGTAGAATTTTTTTTTTAAGTAATAACTTTATACCAGCCGAAAAATATTAAATTTTTATTTTTAACTTAAATGTTTGTGCAATATTTGCTTCGGCTATCTCTTTTTTTTTTTAATATGAGCGTTATACTGCATATTTTAACTTATTTCCTATCATAGACTATAGGGAAGCCCAAAATGAGGGTCATATTTTACTGATTTTTTTTTTACAAACGCGCCCATATTTTTGTGTAGGTTGTAAGTACATAGCAATAATTCAATCTTCAATCATATTAAAAGAAAAACTGCTTATGTACAGATTAAAACTGATAAAACTATTCTCATTAATTTTTCACGTACAGCATGACAATATTAATCGATTAGCGTTTTTTTTTTGCCAATATTTATCAATTGTCAGTGAAGATCAACTTAATTATTTTATTTTAACCAATATTATCAACTCCTAAAATCTTGATACTGAGTTTTTTTTGTATGTCTTTCTTCTGCTTTCTAAGCTGTGAAATAATTTCTATAATCTACAAACGTTGTATGCCCTGTTGTAATCTTGACTGTTATCATTATCATTTCGGGTATTAAAAATAAACCATTTCGACTGATTAATAATATACCGTTTTGGAAATATTTACTTGTTTCATTTATTCACAATCCCCACTCAATTGTGTGACATAATTTTCTTTCGTGAATTTTGAAAAAATACAATATGTTTCAAAAGAGTTTGGTATTTAAAAAAAAGTTCTTGTATAACTCCCCTTTAATTTTTAACTTCATTAGGGGTTACATACTTCAAAAGGAAAAATAGAACCCTTAAATAAGATCACGTTCACAGATATAGATATACCTAGATAACGCAAGAGCAACTACTTCGCGTGCCTAGCTTACGTACAAAAATCGTAAGTGGTCACTTTCGCGCTCAGTCTGCATCGGAGTACAGCGCTAGTCGGGTGCAGTTAAAAATATAAAAATGGTTAATTGTGCTGTTGGTGTGGGGGTGGAGCGAGGGGGACGCCGTACGCGGCGGCGTCTTCACTAAATAGTGCTTGTGACGTCACTCATAATAGGTAGTCAAAAAATGGCACGCTTGGTTTTCATACAGATCGTGGTGCTTGCGTTATCTATATCTATCTATATCTGTGATCACGTTGTTGTCTGTCTATCAAGAGTTCAAGACTCGGTAACGCGTGGAAGTATAGAGTTGAAATTAAAACATTAAAAAAAAACTTTTTACAAAAAAAAAATACAACCGACTTCAATGATAAAAACACAAAAAAGTGCAAAATAACAAAAATATCTTTAGAAGTAGACTTGACAGTTGAGCGGATAATAGTTTAGTCTCTTCGTTATTAAACACCGAATTCCGAAATTAAAATTATTTTGCACTTTTTTGTGTTTTTGTCATTGAAGTCAGTTGTATTTTTTTTTGTAAAAAGTTTTTTATTTCACCCTTTTTAGTTGTAATACCCCTCAGTCAAACTTAAACAGATACCTACCTTTCGCCATTTGGTTCCATCATCAAATCATCATGACAATTCTAATAATACCAAACACGGCTAGGATACATGGATTTATTAGAGAATTCCGGTTCTTACCTACCTTCCGGTTTCATCATCAGATCAGTTCTATGTTTCCCCTGCCCTTCTTCCTTCAATCACTCACCGACTACATGTATAAACAAAGCAATTCTACTTGTTAAGGATTTATTGAAGAGTTTCGTCCTATATCTTCGAAGTTCATTATCAGATCAAAAAGATATTTATGGGACCAATTTGAAAGTAAAATCTTTCAATCAAACAAAAATTTTCGAAATCTGTCCTCAATTGACCGAGATATCGGTGAACATACATAAAAAAAAAAGAATACATACAGCCGAACATAGAACCTCTTCCTTTTCGAAAGCCCCTTGAAGTTGTGAAAAAATCAAACTTCTAAGTTAACAAATCTTTTTTTTTCGATACTCTCAAGGAAATCAATATAAAAATAAATGTGGAAACAGTAAATTTGCTGTTGTCATAGAAAACTTTTTTATGATTTGGAAAAATCTTCGAGATCCCATTCAGGAATTAAACTTAATTTACATAGGTAAGCTTGTACAGAAGCCTGTGCGCGAGTTCGACTCGCACTGTTGTTTTTTTTTTCGTTTTATCTCCTGTACCTCTACCATGAGTTTTAACAATAGTATTCGTCGCTACTCGATATCGACGCCGTAAATATTTTGTATGGCTAATTTTGCAGCGCCTCTAGCGGTCACTTGCAGAACCAAAATTAGCCATACAAAATATTTACGGCGTCGATATCGAGTAGCGACGAATACTATTGTTAAAACTCATGGTAGAGGTACAGATTCTTCAATCTGTCGATTCGACATTGAACCTAGATATTTTGGTTATGCAATATGGCACCTTCAGGTTGTACTTAGCTATCTAGAAAAGCTGACTCCTGTAGAGAATTCCACAAAATTTTTTTTGTTACGTTCTTAAGTTTAGGTACAATAAATAAATATCGAGTTAATGCTTCAATGGTAGCCTTCCCAAACACCCTCCTCATCCTCCTGTGGATCCACATTCCATGAGGCGGCTGTCACCGATAGAATGGGGACGGTCTGCGACACCGAGGACGCTTTCTCAAGCGCCTGGCAGGTGTCAAAAATCTACTTCACAAGCAAAGACCCTTCTTGTCCAACAGCCTCATTTAACCAGGGCATGAAGAGGGAAAGGTTGACGCGCAAAGAGCGACGTCAGGATCGCAGAAGAGGTAGCAAAAACAAGTCCCCTCCTCAGAAGAAACAGGTTGCAGCTGCTGGATCAGCCAACTCAGCCAGCGGTAAGCTCAGTTTCTCTGCAGGGAAGCGGTCGCAAACGGAGGCCAACACTAGCCGACCAATACCTGACCAACCGCCAACCGATGTTGTAGGAGGACCGGCCAAAACAGCAACCACATCGTTGATGATTTTAATTCGATTCATCAAAAAGGTACCTGCCTGGGCACTTTATAGACATCGAAAGTCTTCGACAAAACAAACTTCTCCAGCATGCCGCCCTCTCCGAGCACGGGGTAGATCAGGTATTAATCGACTGGATTACAAATATGCTAAGCAAACGAGTAGTTCGCCTTGAAGAAGAGCAGCAGTTGGCCTTGATAGCTAGAGGCTGCCCACAGGGAGGGGTACCCTCCCCGCTACTGTAGAATCTTGTTATCAACGACTCATCACCATACTCAACGCGAACGTTAATATACCATAGGGTATGCTGGCAACTTCGCAATCCTTATACCTGGTAAGGTGACTGGAACGACCTTATGCAACAAGCACTGCGCATCGTGGAACGGTGCTGCAGAGATGATCTCTCAGTGAACCCCTCTAAAACTGAATTGGACATGATTACGCAAAAACGAGCACTAGGGCGCTTCAATCTGCCTAAACTGTTTAATACAGAACTCCAGTTGTCGAACGAGGTTAAATATCTGGGGGTTACCCTTGACAGTAAGTTAAACTGGAGCACTCATCTAGACAAATTAAACAGGGCTTGTATCACCTGGCAATGCAGGAAAATGATAGGTAAGAGCTGGTGGAGCCTATCCCCGAAAGTCATACTCTGGCTGTATAGCGCAGTAATTCAGCCCATGATTACTTATGGAGCTGTGGTGTGGTGGCCTAGCACCAAGTTGCCACAGCCGTAAACAAACTACAACACGTGCAAAGGCTAGCCTGCATGGCTACTACGGGCTGCATGAGGACCACTTCGACTGCAGCGCTCGAAGCTATGCTGGGATTTCCCCCACTCCACCTGTTTATACAGCAGGAAGCGACGATGGCGGCAGTACGCCTTAAAACACTGGATCTCTGGGGTCAGAGAGAAACACAACACACCGGTCTGCTTGCGGAACTCAACAACGAGCTTCCCATAACGCAAGCAATTAACGACCGGATACCTAAGCAATTTATCTTGATAAAAAATACAAAATCCAACTGCATGAGGACCACCGTTGCGAAGGGCTGTGCCCTGCAGAGCTGCGGATCTTCACTGGTGGATCCAAAACAGCTAACGGCACGGGTGCTGGAGTCTTCTCGGAGGATCTCAACATTCACATAGCAACACCTTTGGGGGTTCATAACACGGTGTTCCAGGCTGAGTGCTTGGGCATTTGCCTGACAGCCTTAGCCGTTGCAACCACGACAGTTAAGGACCGCTTGATACGTACACTCTCGGACAGCATGGCAGTACTGCAAGCGCTAAACAGCCACACGGTTAACTTGATTTATGCGTGTCACCAATGCCTCAACCAGGTGGGTAAACACAACCAAGTAACCATTCAATGGATTAAAGAGCACAGCGATTCCCTAGGCAATGATGCTGCGGACGAACTCGCAAAAAGGGGATCGAGTATGGCGGCGAAAGGGCCTGAACCCATTGTGCCGCTCCCCTTCGGATACCTACGCAATCTAGTAAGGAAACGAACTAGAGACCTACACCACAAACTATGGGTAGACCATAGTGAGTGCAGGAAGGAGGCACTTCCCTCCATTGATAGCTGCTTTACGAAACAGGCCCTACGACTGACAACTGGCCATGGGGCCTCTAATAAGCACCTCTCTGTTATAGGAGTTACAGACAGCCCACTGCGCAAAGCCTACATGGAGGAGGACGAGACTGCAGCACATGTGCTTCTAAGCTGCCCTGTTGTCGCTGGATACAGGGCAAAATACTTCGGAAACCCACCTCAGCGAAATGGTCAGTAACACCAAGGCGCTCCTGGCCTACCTTGAGGAGCTGGGGTAGATCGAATGTCACATTTGTCCCACCCGTGCGCAAAATACGCGCTTTAGTCATGGAGTTGCGGACACCAGCCCGAAATACAAAACAATACAATGCTTCAATGGAGAGGTGTATAACAATGATAAAACTCAAGTAAATCATTTTCCATCTTTTATTTCTTTTAAAACAGACAAACATGGTCTTTTAAATGGTGATTTATGTCTTTCAATGAGTTCTTCCATAGTAAAACAGTCAAAATCTCTTTTTAAACTCTTTTCATGGTGTAAAAACGCTAACATCAATTTCCCAAAATTTTTGTCGCTGCAGCAAAAATCACCATAATTCTTTAAACATAAAAATATGTATTGTTGGACTGAATCTGTTTTATTACAAGATTTATATGCTGTGGATATGTTGAATAAGTTATGTAAGAACTCTTTGCCAGTAAATTCAATCTCTGCTATAATTTCTAAGAATGTTGTTTGATTTAATGGATTTAAATTCAAAATTAAATCTTGAACTACATTGTTTTCAATTTCCAAGTCTTTTAAAATAACTTTTAATACTACTTTCAAATATTGCGGGTATTTGTTAAAGGTTTGAAGTAGCACATCAGTACAAAATCGAGAATTTTCTCGTTTTATGTAGTGATGTAAGAAATATTTGTAAAAAGCCACTAAAAAATCCTTGTTCAAGTCTTCAGCGTTTAGTATATGTTCGAATAACTTCTCTACAGTACTTGCAGGCAAAGTTTCTGCAAGTTTGATAAATAATGTTGGGGTTTTTCTACATTTTTCAACCAAATAATCAAACTTTGAAAGTAGATCGATTTCCGGGTCTAATAGTTCTTCTATAGCGTTTGAAATACTTTCATTTTGATTTTCTTGTATTGCTGGGCTCTCGTCAGTCTCTGGAGAATCATTTACAATGATAGTCTCAGTAGTTTTGTTGATTAAATCTAAGTTTTGTGGGCCAAACTTTCGCAACCATTTGTTCGACTCGTCAGGAGGCGCTGCGGCACTTAGACAACGTTGTAACATTACTTTATTTTGAGGTGCAAATGTCCATAAATATGTCATCTTTTGATTACTGTTTGTAGAGCTATTTCATTGAAATTATAATCTTTGATCAAGCTGCGCTGAACTGTTTACCATCACAGTGAAATAAACAGCTGACAATGACAATGGACAATGAGTCGACGTTGTCAGATAGTTGTCAGGTCACTTGCCCCTCGTTCCGAATAACGTTAAAAGTGATTATAGCGCCGTAGCGCGAATTCAACCAACGCGCAACGTAACAATTATTAATTAATTGCCCTTATTTTTGTGACTATTAAATTTGGTCGGATTCGCGCTACAACCGCTTTTGGAACTTTTGACGCATTCGGAACGCAGGGAAAGTGTTTTTTGGCACTATTTGGAGACCTTGCTTGCTATATGCTTTAAGACCTTGCTTCATGCCAAATTTCAGGGTTATAGGTCAATGGTACTTCCCATTGAATTTTAATTCCGGGTTGAAATATACATTTTTTGCGAGATTTAATAAACGGTCGTACAGAACAGCAGGGCTATTGGCTAACTTTTTCAAAACAGTTGATAACTGGCATTTGATGTATTGAACATAACTACCCTCCTTTCAAAGATATCCTCAACTCAATTTATTAGTTGCACTCCGGCGGCGCTTTTTAGAAGGACTAAGCCGCTTCTGACCTTCTAACCTATGTTTTTCCGTACACGCAACAGACAGAATCTTTACTCTTTGGGCAGAAAGTACCTAACGCGTTAGCGTTAGTTAAAAGGTAGACACAAAGAGAATATAAGCACTACGTTTGGTAGACATAGACAAAGTGGTAATGCTAACGCCAAACGCTAATTTCTGCCGCGATGCGGCGTGAAAGGAAAACAAAGTACAGTAGGGCGGATAGATCTTGGCGCGTCTGAAGTTAGGTTCTGCGAACTTTAGCGCTTGTGCACTCTTAAAAAAATAAATGGTTTGGAAAATTAAATGCCAATGGCAGTTGGTATTGCTGTTAACAAATGTTATTGGAATTTATTTTTATAAATCATTTATTTGGCGCGCTTATTTTGAGCGCTAAAGTTCGCAGAGCCTAACTTCAGACGCGCCAAGATCTTAGGCCAAGATTCGTCGTCCGTATTGACTACTCTGTGAAGAAAAAAAAAACAGCAATTTGGTTTGTCTATGAAAGTTAGCAAGGCCGGAATTATTGTGTTAACAGTTTTTAATGTTTTTATTTTGATTTATTTTGTTTTGACTGTGAGTGTTTTGTTGTTAATCGATCCAGTTATATCAATTCAATATTTAATTATAATAGTACCTAGAAGTGTTAAATATAATTGAATAAAGGGGTATCAATGAAAATACAATCACCTTCTCAATTACGAAAAAATATAAAACTGTAATGAAATACATATTCATTTATGTTTTAGATGGAGTACAGGCAACGTGCAAGCCAAGAGCAATTTACAATTATTCTGGATTTTATGGAGATGTAAGTACTTCTACCACAATTATTTTAACCATATGAAATTCAAATGTTTTTATTAGTTACCCCTTTTTTTTTATTTATAAGTGTAGCTCTCAACGCTAAGCATGATTGAAGTGGGTTTCAAATTATTTTCAACCCGCATTTGGCCCATGATTTCTTTTGTCAGAATATTTTTATTAAAATTTTACCACCCTCTAACTTTATTTTTGATAAAGTTTTGTAAAAAAACTGATTTTTGCCAAGTTTCAAGTTAATTCAAAAATTGATAATCCCTCATTTATACAATCTTCAAAATCCCCTAAATTGTTGTATTCAACCTTCATTATTATTATTTATGTTTTAATTATCTTTTTTTATTTGTGCTGACTTTCAAGTACATTGGGACATGGAATAAGATTTCGCATACATACAAAATTCCCCCTTTTCAACTCTTTAGGGTTAAATTTCCAGAAACCCCTTCTTTCGCCTACAGGAAGCTCTGAGCAAAATTTCATATTCCTAGTAAGTCCTAGTAGTTTTAGTTGTGCATTGATATATCAGTCAGGCAGTTTCTCCTTTTATATAGGGATATGTAGTATCTCTCTGTAATCTGTGATATAGGGTGACTGGTAATTAGTGAACAATACTTAAAAACGTGATTGTAGTCATGATAACAAGCAACTTTTACCATGGGTCTAAACCTGAAATCGCAAAAAAAATCTACCAAGTTCAGTACATTAATGTTCACCTAACTGGTAAGTATCATGACTACAATCATGTGTTTAAGTATTGTTCATTAATATCAGTCACCCTATATATAGAAGAGAGGATGTATTTTCAACAATGTTTGTGTACACTGTTTAAATTTAAGTAACCAATTGTTGTATTTTAAAACCATGCTTATAATTGTTTTTAGCCACGGTGATCTCTCTAGACCACTACCAGGGTTGCAAGGAAGAATAAGAACTGAACGACTTTGGCTGGAGCTAACAGAACTTTTAAATTCCGTAGGTGGTAGCGGCATTCAGAAATCAGTGGAAAAATGGAAAAGGGTAAATTTTAACTGCTTAAATCTCAAATTATACAGTGGTTGTTAAGTAATTTTTTTCTTTACAACTATCACAATGCCATTTAGTCCCAAACTAAGCAGTACTAATAATATGAGTACTAGACAACTGATAAACATACTTATATATTTCTAAATACATACATATTATAGATAAATTACACCTAGACACAAAACAAATGATCATGCTCGTCACACAAACGTTTGTCTTTTGTGGCAAATGAACCCACAAACTCTGGCATAGCAGTCAGGGCCACTAACCACTAGACCAACAGGTCAGTCAAATAAAAAATATGTAGCATATTTTCATACTGTTACAAACATTTTTTGCTATCCGCTCAAACGATTTTGGCTCTTAATGCATAGGTGATGCATTACGAGCCAAAATCGTTTGAATGATAGGCTGCTGTAGTAAATAGTTGGTATTATAACTACTTTTTTGCTTTTAATGCCATTGTTATGTCTACGGAATAGAAGTGAAAATCGTTTGAACGGACAGTAAAATGGTTTGTTTAAATGTCGAATCCTATTTCTAATGGTACCACACATGATTGAATTCTCGACTTTTTTTCGGTAAGAACCGCATGAAAATTTTTTTAGTAGTTCATAAGTTTATTGTGTTCATATAATTGATATAATCAAAATAGCAGAAGATAGGTAGTTATGACATAAAATAAGCAACACCTACCACCTCCACCTTCCACCAGCCACCTTCTACCAGCTTACCATGGTTTGGTTGCACCAATATCGAGGTTCGGATTGATTTTATGGGGCAACTGCAGCGTGAGGGAGGAGATATTCAAAGCCGAAAAACGATGCATAAGATCAAAGTTAAATTTAAAAACTACTGAAAGCAGTGAGCCTGTATTTAGGTCACTGAAAATACTAACCTTCCCCAACTCTGTCCATGAAAGTGTCCATTTTTGTTAGGTCGAATTTAAATTTATTTTCAAATCTAGCTATCATTAGATTACTACTCGGGGCTGGCTGCGTCGATCCGACACGGTGGCACACGTGCCCACGTGGCGGGTCGGCACAGACCGCCAGGCACTTCTTCTCATGCAACCGAGCGGGTGGGCAGGTTGCGGATAGCCCAGCTCCGGCTGGGGACCGCCTCCTGACTGCCTGAGGTCGATCCCCTAGCCGGAGTGTCTCGTGCGAGACTCCGGACAAGAGAAGTTTCCCAAAGTCAAACCCCAGGCTTAGGGATAACCCAGCACCCCAATCCCATGATCCCCCATGCCCAGATCCCTCCCTCCTTTCATCCTTATATCCTGTCGGTCCAGAGGAAGGGTAACCTCGAATTTCCAAAAGCCCACCCAACCTAACCATGAAGCAGTCTAGTAGAAAAGAAACTACCCAGGTGGGTCCCGGCCAAGCCGGGGAATCCCATGCCGATTTATCGGTCAGCCCCCATCGTATTCTGGGAGGGGGCACTAACCTGCCTATTGGTGCTGCGCCTTCTGCGCGGCCTTTTGCTATAGCAGCACAAGACCCTGATAAAATCCAGGCTGCGGTTCACGCGCCTTATAATGCCCTGACTCCGGCTGTAGTTCACTCGCCGATGAAAATTGACTCAGACATCACTAACGTGACCACCAAACCGATACAGACTGCACTTTCCAGGATTGCCTGGCAACAGAGCATCGTGAGGAAGAGCGTGGCACACAACCCTGACAAAGACACTGACGAGGCCCACCTGACTAGCCTCGGTAAGAAGCTGCGTGTACTAGCGCGCCAGCGCCGGAAAACCGAGGCAAAACTGAAGGACGCTGGCCCAGGACAACCCGCCCCGATCCCAGCAGATGAAGTACGTAAATTTGTTAGTAAGCACGGAAAAATCTGCGCCAGGGAGAGGGAACTGTGCAGCCGGATGCGTAAGATCCGAGAAGGCCTCAGCCGGCGCGATGTGCAAATGGATGCTATACTTAAAGTACGCGACCAGCCTGAAGTACGGGAACGGGAAACCCTGAACGAAAAAAGGCCGGACGCGGAAACAGGAGGAGTACGTGACCAGCCCGAAATACGCGAAGGGGAAACCCGGAACGAAAAAGGGCCGGACGCGGAAACACGCGAGCAGGGAGCCAGTGGGACTGGCAGTCTAAATCAGGACCTGACAGACGCACAGACTCAGAAGACGAGGAGGAAACGGGCCGGGAAGAAACGCCCGCGCCCGGTTTGGGTCCCTACTGAACATGCTGCACCGGGCACCTCCAAGCCACAACCTGGGCCAAGCGGCTCGGGGGCGGTGAAGAGGGTGTGCCCGGATGATATGGCTTCACCGAGCGCGCTTCAGAGGGATCCGAAGCGGGCGAGGACCCAGACTGCTTCAGAGGAGCAGAAAACCTACGCGCGGGCCACGAAGGACATTCCGGAGCGCTTCGCCGTAGCAATCTGCTTGGCTCCCCCCTCCAGAGACTTGACACATGAAGAAGCGACACGTGTAAAGACGGAACTTGAGCGACTGCTCTTGGAGTCCGATTTCACATTGCTCCCAGCCTTCCGTGGATTCCCTCGGGAGACGGATGGCACTGTGCAGATGTGGTGTGAGGACGAGAACTCCCTGACCTGGCTGACCCAGAATGTACCAAAGATACGACTCCCAGACATCGACCTAAAACTAACCGTCATGCGACAGTCTGACATACCTACCCGCGTCCGAGCCGCGCTATTCGTTCCCAGGTATAATGGGGACATAACGCGACTCCAGAGCCTTCTGATTCGTCAGAACTCTTGGTTCGACATAGGTAGGTGGTCACTGTACAGGGCAACAAGCGTCGGTGGGGATAACTACGGGACATATTTGACTCTGGGAATCCCGGCGGATGAAGTTAATAAGGTCCTGAGTCGGGAGCGGCGTATAGCTTACCTGCTTGGCTCGATATACGTCCGCTTTTACAAAAAGGAAGAGGAGATAGCTCGAGCAGCGATGACCGATGCCAAAACAGATCTTGTCCCCGCATCACCCGGATGGTCGACGCAGTTGCTGGCATCCTCTCCCAGCGACGACTGGCGTGGGACGGAGGAGGGAGGTGAACTTTCTGATGGATCCATCTCCTCTTAACTCCGCCCCAGTACCGTCGACAACCACACCCAACCCAATCCCATCCCGTTACACCAAATAAACCTCCAGCATAGCCAGACTGCCACGGCTAGCTTACGCAGGGTGCTGGAGATGAAACCCCGAACAATCGCACTGATCCAAGAGCCGTGGGTCAGGGAAAACAAGATATGCGGCCTTGGAAGTATTGCAGGTAAAGTAATATCCAGTACCCAAGACACAGAAAAACCACGAACTTGTATACATATACATACCTCAAGATTTATCCTTCATACCACTAACTCAATTCTGTTCTAGAGACCTGACGGCAATCAGGCTCCGGTGCGATAGCGATGTCCCAGAATTAGTACTTGCCTCTTCGTACATGCCAGGCTCGACGAGAACTGCCCTCCAAAAGAAATGACAGACTTGGTCTAATACTGCGAGAGCGCCAACATGGACCTGATTATCTGCACCGACTCAAATGCGCATCGTCCCCTATGGAGAAGTGAAGTATCAAACTCCAGAGGTGAGACACTAAATACTTCTTTATTCTCCACTAACTTTAAAGCGATGCGCGCACTGGTGACTTTTGTCACCGTGACTTTTTTGTCACCCTTATCAAGTCCATGGATATGTATGGAGGTGCGCGCACGTAGCGACGTGACAACTGGGTGACATTTTTGTTCGCTGACCATGGAGCGGACAAGCCCGTGACATTTTTGTCACCGCGCTGCAATCAGTGGCGTAGCATGGGGGGGCGGTGGGGGGCATGGCCCCAGGCGCCATACGAAAGGGGGCGGCAGGAAGCGCCAATTTAATAATTTGGAAAATGTAAAAATATGAGTATTTATTTATTTATTTATATATACTTTATTGTACACCAAGATAAAAAGATTATACAATTTTGAGACTTAAATTAAAACATACAATGGGCGGCCTTATCGCTATCTGCGAACTCTTCCTGGCAACCTGGGATGGAAAGAGATTGTATGGACATAAAGTGGGGTTGCACTTGGTGCGTAACAAAACAAGTTAAACAAACGAAAAAACAAAGTACATCATCATCATCATCAAACTAAATAGATACATAAATACATACATACTAAAATATAGGCAAGAAACAAGTGACGACTACAATTGATACAGATAGAAACGAAACATAACTACAAAGACAAGTAATATTCCTTCACAAGCGTTTTGAAAATATGAAGTGATTGCGCGCGTTTAATTGAGACAGACAATGCATTCTACAGACGAGAAGCTTGGACAGCAAAGGATTTATCTAAAAACGTAGTGGAATGCATCGGCACTTTGAGCCGATTTTGAGAAGCAGTGGTATATCTTGACTTTCAATAAGTGGTACTAATTACTGATTACGTCTATTAAACCAAATGTTTAATCGATTAATAACAAAAAACAAAGGGCGGCCCCATGCAGCGAAAACCCACGCTACGCCACTAACTCAAATGACGCTTCGATTTAGAGTTGTGACTGATATATTAGTATTCGCTAAGATATTAGTGATATTCAATGGATTCATGTATTACTTAGTAATCCGACTATATCTGATATGCTAATATTTAATATTCACATAATTATGTCAGGGCCATTCAACACAGGTCGAATAATATTAAATATAATGAAAAAATATTTTGTGAATATAATATCACTCGGGATTCATTCGATAACCGCGGATCATATTCACTCACTAATATGGCAACAAATGTACGAATGAAAATAAATGTATCACTCATAGGCATTAACATTAATATCTACGTAGCAATATCAAATAGTACCTAAATACTATCTCAAAAATAATATCGGTTTATTGAATACAAATACAGCAGTAATATCTATGTATTCCATCATACGCAGATATCACTAATACTCAAATATTAGTTTTAATATTACGATATTACTAGACGAATATATTCATATTAGCTAATACTGACAAATATCGGTCCCATCTTTACTTCAATTTCAAGAAAGTTTCGTCACTGTCGCTCGTCGTGCGCGCACTCCACCTTGGATACGTGACGTGACAGTGACAAACACATAAAAGTCACCGTGACTAAAGTCACCGGTGCGCGCATCGCTTAATATCATAAACAGAGGTCAGAGCCCACTTGGGTCATGTCCCGAGGACAGACGATCATAGACCTAACTTTAGCCACGGAAAGCGCGACAAATCTCATATCGAAATAAGCGCTTCTCCGATGAACGTTCCTGCTCTGATCACAGAAATATATGCTTCCTACCCTGCTTCCTTTCTTTCCTTAGCAACCAACACTGAAAAACCCGAATCAACGTGCCCGAATACAAATGTCTTGTAGGATCTCTTTTACATAGGGGACAAATAGAAAAAACTAGTATAACAAATCCGGAGCGACTAGATAACACGGTGACAAAAATCACGGACAACATAAATTGAGGTAAAGTTTTTTATTTCACACTTTTTAGTTGTTTCCCTCAGCCAAACTTAAATAGATACCTTCCGCCATTCGGTTCCATTAGCAAATCATCATGACAATTCTAATAATATGTTCTGCTATGATTTTTTGAAGAGTTACGTTCTATATCTTCGAAGTTCATTCTATATTTCAAAACAATATTTCTAGGGGACCAATTCGGGAGTATAATCTTTCAATCAAAACAAAAATTTTAGAAATCGGTTCACAATTGACGGAGATATCGGTGAACATACATACAGCTAAACATGGAACCTCCATCTTATCGAAGTCGGTTAAAAATGTTACTTCTTGAATGATATAGATTTATAACTGTATTTTTTTTTGACATTGACATTTTATATGTTTTTTTTTTTGTACATTGACATTTTAAATGATTATATTTTTTTTTAGATAGATTCGACTGACCTGTTGGTCTAATAGTTAGTGGCCCTGACTGCTATGCCGGAGGTCGTGAATTCGATTCCCTCCTAGAACAAACGTTGTGTCTGGGTGTAATTTTTATCTTTCTTTCTTTATGTATGTATTTAGTAATAAAGTATGTTTATCAGTTGTCTCTGTAGTACTCATAACACAAGCTCTGCTTAGCTTGGGACTAGATGGCATTGTGTGATAAATTGTGGAATGTTGTGGAATATGATTATCACTACATAGTATAAAACAATGTCCCTATGTATGCTTATATCGTAAAAGTCTACGCAACGGATTTTGATGCGGTTTTTTTTTTAAGATAGAGTGATTCAAGAGGAAGATTTATATAGGGTGGCTGGCAATTAGTAAACGATACTTAAACACGTGATTGTAGTCATGATAACAAACAACGTTTCAGTACATTTATGTTCGCCTAACTGGTCGAAATGTACTGAACTTGGCTGATTTTTTTCGCAATTTCAGGTTTGGTCCAATAGTAAATATTGTTTGATATCATGACTACAATCACGTGTTTAAGTATTGTTCACTAATTACCAGTCACCCTATGTGTATAAAACATGCATATTATATGTAATATCACCATTGCACCCGTGCGAAGCCGAGGTGGGTCGCTAGTTATAGATAAAGTTAACAATTTGTTTTTACAGGTGTGGTCAGATTATAAAACAAAGACAAAAAAGAAGGCAGCTGAAGTTAATGGCGGATGTCTCAATAAAAATAAGACACTTAAGCCCCTGGAGGAAAGGGTCCTGAGAATGATTGGCGCTGGTCCCGTTACGCCTATACCAGACCCGGTACCATTCATTTATGATCAAGCCGAGGAAACGGATATTGATGTAAATATGCAATCTCTTTTAAGAATGAATTGTATTCAATTAATACAAAATCAAAGAAAAATTAAGAAAAACGGCAAAAAAAAGGGGGGGGGGGGGGTAAAAAATAAAGTTTTTTTTTATTGATATAAACTAGTGCTTGACTGCGATTCCACCTGATGGAAAGCCCGCTCCACCCAAGGGCGGGATTTGTCATTGGATGATTTTACCTACCGAAAAAAAAAAAACCTGATGGAAAGTAGTGATGCAATCATTGATGGTGAGGCGCACTAGTCACTAGTCATCTGATTTAATAATAAAAATAATTTATTTAGATATCCAGATAGTTAAGAACATACACAAATTACAAACTAATGTTAGTATATATTCATAAGTCAATTAAAAACTAAATTAAATAAAATTGCCATGTCAATAATAATAATAAAATCACAGAATTAAATACACACACATATTAACAAATACACACTACACTATTTCTGGGCACGGTTTGAGGATAACACTAAACATACACACAAAACAACAAACAAAACATGCATACAAAATTTCAGCTCCATCAGTAACCGGGAAGTAGATCAAATTTAATTTGCAAGATTTGATCACAGACAAACATGGGTCAGGTGTCAAGAAAAAAAGCTTGTAAAAATAAAACATGCCCTGCCCACTGTTACTAGCAAAAGTATGTAAAAACTAAACATACTTTTAACATGTTTCAGGTACCATATTTCCCTGAACATATAGTTACGTGTCCTTCTCCACCTGCGCAGTCTCCACCAGAGGCTCTAGGTACAAGCGTTACTTCAGACGCTCCCCCCAGCCCGGAGCCATGCAGCATGGAGGCGTTTAGTCTGGCTTCAGCACATTATGCTGAACCTGTGACTTCCAATACAGGACCACAGGAAGGTACAAAGTATTCTGCATAACTTTATTTTACCCAATTACGGCAAAGCCAAAGGAGGGTTATGATTTTGACAGGCTATGTATGTATGTATGTGAGTATGTTCATCTGTTCCCACATAGCTCCTAATCTACTTATCGGAACTCGACATATGAGGTATCGTTAGAACCGTCTTAATTGTCCGCTGAACATAGGCTACGTGATGTGTCACAAAACTGGATATGGCGCCCTCTAGTGGACAAAAAGTAATGTGTTAAAAAATGAAAATTAGATAAATACGCCTTGTTTGGTATCATTTGAAAGGGCTTCACTTGTACATTTCCAAAATATTGTTCATATTTAAAGTTACGCCCTCTAGCGAAAAAAAAGTAATGTGTTAAAAAAAGTGATTTAACACCAAAATTGATTAAATAAAAAAAGTAGAAAAACTAAAACCCGACTACGACAAAAACAAAAGATGCTGAAATAAACAAGGTAACTGTAAAAACAGTCACAAGTTATTAAAGTGTTTCGTTTGGTACCTACAACGTGTGACTACGGCTTTTCTTTATGTTCTGTTCTTGTTTTTCCAGTTACCTTGTTTATTTCAGCATCCTGAAAATCTTGTTTCATACTTTTTCAGCGTCTTTTGTTTTTTGTCGTAGTCGAGTTTTTTAGTATATGCGAAACCCGAAACACCGGTCTAGTATTTTTATGCAAGGAATTTATGTACAAAATTTCATAACTGTATGACGAAAATTCACAAAGTTATTGAATGGAAAGTAATTTTTGGGACATGATATGGGGCTGTCACAATATGCACCAACACTTATTACAAAATATACAATAATAGAAACACAGATACATACATATGCTATATAATAGATATATAAATACATACATACAAAAATATATACAATAAAAAGAAATGGGAACTTTTGATAATCACAGAGACAGGTAGTGATCTTTAACAATTTTCTTGAATGTTCTTTTGGGATTCGGAAAAATTATTTTCATAGATATGGTTGGCACGGAACCCTCAGTGCACGAGTCCGATTCACACTTGCCCGGTTTTTTTTTATATCAACTATGGTTTTTATTGTTTCTAGATGCTCGAAGTTCGTCCCCAGCCGGCCCTACTATCCCACGTCGTCGTCGCATAGTTACTCGACGCAGACGGCGACTTACGCCGTTTGAATACGCCATGAAAGAGTTTGCCCGCATCGAAGACGGCAGACTACGACTGGAAGAGCTACGGATAAGAAAGCAGCATGAAAAAGACATGGAGCAACTAAGAGTGGAATCTCAAAGGAATGAAATTTTACAAAGAATTGCAGACACAACTAGTGGTATAGTGGAATTACTGTCACGACCAAGAAATGGTAATTTTATTTTGCCATAGTGTTATTCCTTGTTGCTGGAGAAAGATGCTCCGTATCCCTTTCACATTCCAACCAAGAAAATCTTCTCACGGATATTGCCTGTGTGTCTTCGCAAGATCCTGCAATACTTCGGTCATCATCATCATCAGCCTTTTAATGTTCCCACTACTGGGACACAGGCCTCCTCTCTAAGAGAGGGAATGCCGTAATCCACCACGCGGGCCCAGTGCGGGTTGGTGAATGTCACATGTCTTCAAATTTTTGGTTTTAGAACATGCCGGTTTCCTCAAGATGTTTTCCTTCACCGTTTTGAGAGCAGTGGTGATGAAATAAATTACACAAAGTAATGCGCCTGGCTGGGTTTGAACCCGTGACCTACAACAAGTCGGGGCTGTTACCACTCGGCCACCACTGCTCTCACTTCGGTCACATTGCAAGTAAAGACGGTGGCAACCATGAACCACTTTGGTCCGACCAGAACCACACTACGGTATATTCACACCGTCAGAGACAGAATTAGAAGATTTAATATTTGGGCCACCAAGATACAGGCTACGCTTTGGGGCTCACGGCCGCTTCTATTGTGTACTATTGGTCATAATCTAATTGTTTATTTCTTACTAACTTGTGTGTGTCAATAAATAATTATTATTGTCTCTTTATTTCTCTTATTTTCTATTTTTAAATATTTCTTAAAAAAACAAATTATAAACAGTAGTCCGCCGGTGTCGGGAGCAGGGTCCAAGCTACCGGTGGTTAGGGCTCCAGAGGCAGGAAACTCCTCACCATGTGAGCCGTCCGAGGTTTACTGCCTTCTTTATCAGGTCCTTGATCCAACCGCGCAACGACAGCATCGATAGATGGTCGTCGAGGCTTTTGGCTATAAGGCCAATGACGGTCACGACAATCGGCACAATGACAGCCGGGTTCACATTCCATATGTCGACAACCTCGTGTGCTGAGTCGAGATTTTTTCGTTTTGGAGAAAGAGAGTAGCTGCCCTGAATCCTCCAGCAGTGCTAAAAGGATTCAGAGCTAAGCAAAACCAAAGTGGACTTAGCTTACCTGCTTGGCTCGATATACGTCCGCTTTTACAAAAAGGAAGAGGAGATAGCTCGAGCAGCGATGACCGATGCCAAAACAGATCTTGTCCCTGCATCACCCGGATGGTCGACGCAGTTGCTGGCATCTTCTCCCAGCGACGACTGGCGTGGGACGGAGGAGGGAGGTGAACTTTCTGATGGATCCGTCTCCTCTTAACTCCGCCCCAGTACAGTCGACAACTACACCCAACCCAATCCCATCCCGATACACCAAATAAACCTCCAGCATAGCCAGACTGCCACGGCTAGCTTACGCAGGGTGCTGGAGATGAAACCCCGAACAATCGCACTGATCCAAGAGCCGTGGGTCAGGATAAACAAGATATGCGGCCTTGGAAGTATTGCAGGTAAAGTAATATCCAGTACCCAAGATACAGAAAAACCACATACATATACATACCTCAAGACTTATACTTCATACCACTAACTCAATTCTGTTCTAGAGACCTGACGGCAATCAGGCTCCAGTGCGATAGCGATGTCCCAGACTTGCCTCTTCGTACATGCCAGGCTCGACGAGAACTGCCCTCTAAAAGAAATGACAGAGTTGGTCCAATACTGCGAGAGCGCCAACGCCAACGGACTGATCATCTGCACCGACTCAAATGCGCATCGTCCCCTATGGAGAAGTGAAGTATCAAACTCCAGAGGTGAGACACTAAATACTTCTTTATTCTCCACTAACTTTAATATCATGAACAGAGGTACGGAACCCACTTGGGTCATGTCCCGAGGACAGACGATCATAGACCTAACTTTAGCCACGGAAGACGCGACAAATCTCATAAGCGCTTCTCCGCGCTTTCCTTAGTAACCAACACTGAAAAACCCGAACCAACGTGCCCGAATACAAATGTCTTGTAGCATCTCTTTTAGATAGGGGACAAATAGAAAAAACTAGTATAACAAATCCGGAGCGACTAGATAACACGGTGACAAAAATCACGGACAACATAAATTGAGGTAAAGTTTTTTATTTCACACTTTTTAGTTGTTTCCCTCAGCCAAACTTAAATAGATACCTTCCGCCATTCGGTTCCATTAGCAAATCATCATGACAATTCTAATAATACCAAACACGGCTAGGATACACTGATTTATTACAGAATTCCGGTTCTTACCTACCTTCCGGCTTAGTCATCAGATCAGTTCTATGTATCCCCTCCTCTTCTTCCTTCAGTCAGTCACCGACTACATGTATAAACAAAGCAATTCTACTTGTTCCGCCTGTTCTGCTATGATTTTTTGAAGAGTTACGTTCTATATCTTCGAAGTTCATCATCAGATCAAAACAATATTTCTAGGGGACCAATTCGGGAGTATAATCTTAGAAATCGGTTCACAATTGATCGAGATATCGGTGAACATACTTACAGCCAAACATAGAACATCCATCTTATCGAAGTCGGTTAAAAAATGTTACTTCTTGAATGAAAAAGATTTATAACTGTTTTTTTTTTTGACATTGACATTTTATATGATTTTTTTTTGTACATTGACATTTTAAATGATTATATTTTTTTTTAGATAGATTCAACTGGCCTGTTGGTCTAGTAGTTAGTGGTCCTGACTGCTAGCTATGCCGGAGGTCGTGAATTCGATTCCCTCCTAGGACAAAAGTTTGTGTCTGGGTGTAATTTTTATCTTTCTTTCTTTATGTATGTAATTAATAATAAATAAATAAATAAATGTATTTAGAAATAAAGTATGTTTATCAATTGTCTCTGTAGTACTCATAACACAAGCTCTGCTTAGCTTGGGACTAGATGGCGTTGTGTGATAAATTGTTGAATGTTGTGGAATATTATTATCACTATATAGTCTAAAACAACTACGCAACGGATTTTGACGCGGTTTTTTTTTAAAGATAGAGTGATTCAAGAGGAAGATTTATATAGGGTGACTGGCAATTAGTAAACGATACTTAAACACGTGATGGTAGTCATGATAACGAACAACTTTTCAGTACATTTATGTTCGCCTAACCGGTCAAAATATACTGAACTTGGCTGATTTTTTTCGCGATTTCAGGTTTGGTCCCATAGTAAAAGTTATTTGTTATCATGACTACAATCACGTGTTTAAGTATCGTTCACTAATCACCAGTCACCCTATATGTATAAAACATGCTTAATATATTTAATATCACCATTGCACCCGTGCGAAGCCGAGGTGGGTCGCTAGTTATAGATAAAGTTAACAATTTGTTTTTACAGGTGTGGTCAGATTATAAAACAAAGACAAAAAAGAAGGCAGCTGAAGTTAATGGCGGATGTCTCAATAAAAATAAGACACTTAAGCCCCTGGAGGAAAGGGTCCTGAGAATGATTGGTGCTGGTCCAGTTACGCCTATACCAGACCCGGTACCATTCATTTATGATCAAGCTGAGGAAACGGATATTGATGTAAATATGCAATCTGTTTTAAGAATGAATTGTATTCAATTAATACAAAATCAAAGAAAAAAAAATTAAGAAAAAAGGCAAATAAAAGGTGGTAAAAATAAAGTTTATTCTTTTTTTTTTATTGATATAAACTAGTGCATGACTGCGATCACACCTGATGGTAAGTGGTGATGCAATCATTGATGGTGAGGCGCACTAGTCACGAGTCATCTGATTTAAACATGCACACAAAATTACAGCTCCATCAGTAACCGGGAAGTGGATCAAATTTAATTTGCAAGATTTGATCACAGACAAACATCGGTCAGGTGTAACAAGATAAAAGCTTGTAAAAATAAAATATGCCCTGCCCACTGTTACTAGCAAATGAACGTAAAAACTAAACATACTTTTAACATGTTTCAGGTACCATATTTCCCTGAACATATAGTTACGTGTCCTTCTCCACCTGTGCAGTCTCCACCAGAGGCTCTAGGTACAAGCGTTACTTCAGAGGCTCCCCCCAGCCCGGAGCCATGCAGCATGGAGGCGTTTAGTCTGGCTTCAGCACATTATACTGAACCTGTGACTTCCAATACAGGACCACAGGAAGGTACAAAGTATTCTGCATAACTTTATTTTACCCAATTACGGCAAAGCCAAAGGAGGGTTATGATTTTGACAGGCTATGTATGTATGTATGTGAGTATGTTCATCTGTTCCCACATAGCTCCTAATCTACTTATCGGAACTCGACTTATGAGGTATCGTTAGAACCGTCTTAATTGTCCGCTGAACATCGGCTACGTGATGTGTCACAAAACTGGATATAGCGCCCTCTAGTGGACAAAAAGTAATGTGTTAAAAAATGAAAATTAGATAAATACGCCTTGTTTGGTATCATTTGAAAGGGCTTCACTTGTGCATTTCCAAAATGTTGTTCATATTTAAAGTTACGCCCTCTAGCGAAAAAAAGTAATGTGTTAAAAAAAAGTAATTTAACACCAAAATTGATTAAATAAAAAAAGTAGAAAAACTAAAACCCGACTACGACAAAAACAAAAGATGCTGAAATAAACAAGGTAACTGTAAAAACAGTCACAAGTTATTAAAGTGTTTCGTTTGGTACCTACAACGTGTGACTACGGCTTTTCTTTATGTTCTGTTCTTGTTTTTCCAGTTACCTTGTTTATTTCAGCATCCTGAAAATCTTGTTTCATACTTTTTCAGTGTCGTTTGTTTTTTGTCGTAGTCGAGTTTTTTAGTATATGCGAAACCCGAAATACCGGTCTAGTATTTTTATGCAAGGAATTTATGTACAAAATTTCATATCTGTATGACGAAAATTCACAAAGTTATTGAATGGAAAGTAATTTTTGGGACATGATATGGGGCTGTCACAATAAGCACCAACGCTTATTACAAAATATACAATAATAGAAACACAGATACATACATATGCTATATAATAGATACATAAATACATATATACAATAAAAAGAAATGGGAACTTTCGATAATCACAGAGACAGGTAGTGATCTTTAACAATTTTCTTGAATGTTCTTTTGGGATTCGGAAAAAATATTTTCATAGATATGGTTGGCACGGAACCCTCAGTGCACGAGTCCGACTCACACTTGCCCGGTTTTTTTATATATCAACTATGATTTTTATTGTTTCTAGATGCTCGAAGTTCGTCCCCAGCCGGCCCTACTATCTCACGTCGGCGTCGCATAGTTACTCGACGCAGACGGCGACTTACGCCGTTTGAATACGCCATGAAAGAGTTTGCCCGCATCGAAGACGGCAGACTACGACTGGAAGAGCTACGGATAAGGAAGCAGCATGAAAAAGACATGGAGCAACTAAGAGTGGAATCTCAAAGGAATGAAATTTTACAAAGAATTGCAGATACAACTAGTGGTATAGTGGAATTACTGTCACGACCAAGAAATGGTAATTTTATTTTGCCATAGTGTTATTCCTTTTTGCTGGAGAAAGATGCTCCGTATCCCTTTCACATTCCAACCAAGAAAATCTCCTCACGGATATTGCCTGAGTGTCTTCGCAAGATTCTGCAATACTTCGGTCATCATCATCATCATCATCATCAGCCTTTTAATGTTCCCACTGCTGGGACTCAGGCCTCCTATCTAAGAGAGTGAATGGGTCGTAACCCACCACGCGGGCCCAGTGCGGTTTGGTGAATGTCACATGTCTTCGAATTTTTGGTTCTAGGATATGCCGGTTTCCTTACGATGTTTTCCTTCACCGTTTTGAGAGCAGTGGTGATGAAATAAATTACACAAAGTAATGCGCCTGGCTGGGTTTGAACCCGTGACCTACAACAAGTCGGGGCTGTTACCACTCGGCCACCACTGCTCTCACTTCGGTCACATTGCAAGTAAAGACGCTGGCAACCATGAACCACTTTGGTCCGACCAGAACCACACTACGGTATATTCACACCGTCAGAGACAGAATTAGAAGATGGAATATTTGGGCCACCAAGATTCAGGCTATGCTTTGGGGCTCACGGCCGCTTCTATTGTGTACTATCGGTCATAATCTAATTGTTTATTTCTTACTAACTTGTGTGTGTCAATAAATAATTATTATTGTCTCTTTATTTCTCTTATTTTCCATTTTTAAATATTTCTTAAAAAAACAAATTATAAACAGTAGTCCGCCGGTGTCGGCAGCAGGGTCCAAGCTACCGGTGGTTAGGGCTCCAGAGACAGGAAACTCCTCACCATGTGAGCCGTCCGAGGTTTACTGCCTTCTTTATCAGGTCCTTGATCCAACCGCGCAACGACAGCATCGATAGATGGTCGTCGAGGCTTTCGGCTATAAGGCCAATGACGGTCGCGACAATCGGCACAATGACAGCCGGGTTCACATTCCATATGTCGACAACCTCGTGTGCTGAGTCGAGATTTTTTCGTTTTGGAGAAAGGGAGTAGCTGCCCTGAATCCTCCAGCAGTGCTAAGAGGATTCAGAGCTAAGCAAAACCAAAGTGGACTCAAACTGTCGCCCTGAAATATTCCCCGTTTATTCCTAATTGGCTCATCATGATAGATCAACTGCCACGCAAACTTCTCATATAGTTCAGGCTAATAAAGTCCATAAGAATGACAAAACTACTGAATTGAAAATTACTAAGCCTCTTCTGTCCGTCCGTGCGACTGTCAGTATTCTATTTATACATGTACAGAGTTAAAAGTTTGTGTCCCTTCGTCCAGCATACTCACCATGGAATCCTGATATTTCATGAATGTCAAAAAACTGTTCTGAAATAGTGCTAAATAGTGCCCAAAGGAAAAAAATAGTGCTCTTGTACTTGCGAAGTTATAGCCATAGTTCGATGAGTATGCTGGACGAAGGTTTCGCCCAGCATACTCACCTCCGTCCGGAGAATCTGTATACGCTTCAAACATAATTCATACTTCAAAAAATAGTTCCCAAATAGTGCCAAACGGTGCCCAAAAAGAAAAAACAGTGCTCGAATAACTTCGGAGTTATAGGCTTCGTTCAGTGAGTATGCTGGGCGTAGGTTCTACGCCCAGCATACTCACCTCAGTGCGCGAATATCGAACGAGCTATAGGTACAATTTACGTCTCAAAAAATTGTGCTTGAAATAGTGCCCAATATCAGTCCAATTTTTGCTTGACTTTTGACCTAGAAAACCATTAAATTTGATTGTAAACTTCTACATACATTACATTGAGTACAGTCGAATACAATATTATTAACTTTCTTTCTAACAATTTTTGTCTTGTGTAAATTATTAATTGTCTATGTAAGGGAGTATTTACTTTAGAATCGCAATATTATTAATTACACATTATTTTAATAATACTTTATAATAATATGATTAAGCCTTCGCGCGTCGCATGGGACCCCGGTAGCTAGGAACAATGATTTTATATATTTTGTCTAGATCACGGCGCTTGAAGGATTAAGATATCAAATGAAGTAAATCATGCATGAAAAATAAAGTTGCTGTTATTAATGCTTACATTACAACTGACAAAATTATTCAAAATAATCATTTTCCGGATCAAGGACGGTACCACAACGTTTACGGAATTGACCTGTATTCCTCATGTGATAAAGTTCAATATAGTGTGGCAGTAATGGATGCACGTACGGTCAATAGGTATGGGGCTTACGACGCGCGGCGCCCGCGACGCAAATGAATATGTTTATGTTTAAATACTAGATGGCGCTGCCCTAACATCTTACGATTATTAGACAAGACTGATCTGTATTTTGAAGGTGATAAGGGTCCATTTTGTGTCACAAAGCGACGCGCGGCGCCCGCGACGCAAATGAATATGTTTATGTTTAAATACTAGATGGCGCTGCCCTAACATCTTACGATTATTAGACAAGACTGATCTGTATTTTGAAGGTGATAAGGGTCCATTTTGTGTCACAAAGCAATCGAAACGAACAAGCGCTTCTCAGTTTCTTTGTTTGTTTACTTCGTCGCACATCATTATAATAACGCCGGCTTTTGAGTTTGACTACATAGTGGGTTGCAAAACCAAACAATGTGTTGGTGATGTCATTATTTACCTATATAAAATTGTGTATCTAGTACGTAATCAATATAGGAGCTGCACCCAAATCAGTAAGTATATTTCAATTTATAATAGTGGCATTTAACTAAATTGATTTTACACTCATTCATTAATTGCACTGTAAAACTAGGTAGCAAGCGAGTTGTTTTTTACAAAAACACGTTCATTTTTTCGTTGAATATGACACTGTACACTTAAAATTAAGGACATGCTTAAGAAGTTTTAAAAATGGGTACCTACTTAGTTACTTTTTTAAAGGTTTGATGTAGGTAGGTACACACATAATAACGTAATGTAACTTGTTTGTTTATCTAATTGGATCTCAAATACCTATTTATATACCTACTTCTGCGGAGGCCTGGTTTTATCCTCCAATTCTACTGGAAATGAAACACTGTCTTATTTGCTAGGATATAATTTACTTTTCTTCAATTTTTTTATTACAAGCTTGTCCTCGTTACCCGTCAGGATCTGTTCTCGTCTTAAGTTCACGTTAGTTACATTTCAATATCGAAATAGGTAGAATCAGTCAGCGCGAGCGTCGGTAGTAAGTATAAACGTAACTATAGAATTAACACAGATGTATTTTTTAGATAATATGACGTGAAGTGAAGACTATTACCGATTGTCATCCGGCGAATGCACTTAAACTTTTAAGTGTCGTCAACCTATTCATCACATTTTCTATGGGAGTTGTGACTTCGGGAAATCGTCTTCAGCCTCGTGTTTTGCCCCTTCGCTATTTATAATAGAAATCACGCTAAAATAATGGAAAACACGTAAGTGCTTAAGTACCTTTAGAGGAAGGCTGGAGCCTGTCATACCTATATTAAATTATTTAAATACGTGTTATTTTCAGATTATCTTGAAGACACAATGTTTACCACGTTAGAAGACAACTTTTTCTGACTCGTACTGCGTGAGCGGTGGGGCCCGTTATGTTTTTTACATCTATAGTTGGTATTTTCAGGTAATATAGGTAGTATAAGTACACAAGTGTTCATAATGTTATTGATGTTGATTTATATGTTAGTTAGTTAGTTGTTATTTCATATTATGTTAATATTGAAAACAAATGGCATAATAATTTGTGATAATTCTTGTGAATCTAACGACATGGATCAGCAAGGAAAACGAGGGCCTAAACCAAAGGTTTCATTAGAAACGCAAAAATTAGTAATTTCAGAATTCAAAGATGACTTTTTTAAAAATATTCCTTCCGCAAATGACTCAATTTATAAACAAATTCAAACACGGTTAAATTACAAAATGAGTATTAAATCAATCATATTAAGCATAAAACGAAATTACGAATACTTTTTTGGTGTTGATAAAAAAGAAATAATTCGTAATAATGATTCTAATTTGATAAATCAAAAGTCTACATCGTCATCAAACGAAAGCATTAATAGTGTTTCGGAGAACACCAGTACGCATACATTTTATATGGATACAATAACTTGGGATAGTATTAAGCCTCAAAGGTATTTTTATCACCGAAATAGCAAAATCGCCCCTGGTAGTCTGTATAATGTCAGACGTAAATTAAAACCAAACCAATGGACTAATGTAATTCAAATGCATCTATGGAAAGAAATAAGATCTTTATGCACTTGGTGTTTTAAAAATAATATTGTGAAAGACAATTACGAAATCAAATGCACAGGATATTGTAATCAATGTCACGCAAAAATAATTATAACAACTAACTTAGAAACGGAAAATTTAATTAAACTAGAATGTTGCATAATTAATGAAAATAAAAAGTACTCTCATAACACCAGTAAAAAAAACCGATTACGGTATTACCAAATAAGGGAATTAGGTGAAAAATTACAACACGAAGCAGCAGCTTCTATAAGATATAAATTAGCCTCAACTTTAATGAAGAAAAATGACAAGGAACCTCCAGTATTGCCAAAATTACAAACACTACATCGAATTAAACATGAAAATAAAAAAGTTGATGTTTTCCATCCCAACCCAATATTGTCACTTACTTGTATGTGTGTTTCACCACCTTTTGATAAATGTGTTAGATATGTTTCTGCTTTTCCATTTTATACATTTTACTGGACGGACGATCAAAAGAATTATTATAAAAAATGCCAAAAAGAGTTTAATTATATTAGAGTTTCTATAGACGCAACAGGTTCTATATTTAATAAAAATCTTCGGCCTGTCGTCAATGAACACACACAACTATCTCAAGAGTCGCAAAGTCCTATATTTTTGTATGTTATGATGACAGATACAACCGTTAAAAGTAGCGTGCCAATTTCACAGTGTATATCAGAAAGTCACTCTTTAGATACTATTGCTAGCTGGTTACAATCTTGGTTGGCTAATGGAAAACCTCCAAATGAAGTAGTAACTGATGATTCCGCAGCTTTAGTAGGTGCGGTGGTAAAAGTATTTTGTGGTTATAAATCCACCTCTGACTACTTAAATACATGTTTTAATATTTTAGAAAATAGAACCAAAAAAATTCCAACCTGTTATGTTCGCCTTGATACTTCGCATTTCATAAAAACATTGTACAATCAAAGTATTTTCAAAAATATAGACACTAGAGTAACAAAATTTTTTGTTGATTGTATGATTCTGATTAAAAAATGTGTTTCATACGGAGAGGTAAAGAAAATTATAGAAAATGTTTATATTATAGCAAATAATAAACACCGCGGCAGTAGAAATGGAAATTTAACACGGTGTGAAACGGCGATTTTAGAATTAAAAAACCGGATCAAAACTAATTTGCAGGAATGTGAAATACAAAATGTAGATTCGGAAAATCACGTTCCAATTAAACATTCTTTATGGGAGGGATTAGATAAAGAAGAAAACCCGCTTCTGAAAATGTATAAAGATCTTGAGGAGAAAGAAGATTTAATTAAACAATTGTGTGATCAAGAAACTGAAATCGAAAATATTTATTACTTGCCGGAAATAAAGGACACTTTGATTAGGATTCTTAAAAAACTTCCACTATGGGGAAATATAATGATGACTTATTTTAACAGTAATTATTGTACTCCAACCAGTTCAAATGTAGAAAGTTATATGAAAGACGTAAAAAAGTTATTTTTTAAAACAAATTCAAATAAGTACCGCGTAGATGAGTTTATTATTAAACACGAGCCTTTGATAACCGGTTCCATACGCTTAGCCAAAAGTGACTTGATTGATGTTCAAGAAGGAACTGAAAATATTGTCGATGAAAAAAATGAAATAAGTGACCATAACACACCACAAATAAATACTCTCGTCAATGATGAATCATTTTATGAAAACTCAATTTTTAGGAGCGAACCAAATTATATTGAAGACTGGCGGGGACTGGTGTCTAAACAGAAGAAAAATAAAAAACGAATCAATCGTCGTACAAAATTACATATTTTACAAAACGGCAGTGTTTCTACTTCAGGAACATACAGATTCACGTTTATTAATACGTGTGCTTTTGATCCCGTGGTCCAAAGTTTTTCAATTGCATATTTAGATAGACCTAATATTAGAAAATATATCAATGATAAAAAAAACGATCTTTCACAACTGACCAGAAGTTTGATCACGTATGACAATCTAAAGAAAATCACTAAGAAGGCTAGAAAACCAAAAGATATTTACACTACTCGTTCTAAGGTATTGGCTAAAATATATGATACTGTGGAATCCGATTTTAGTAGTTGCAAAAATTGTGAGTGTAATGTAACTTTTATAATAGATAACATACAAAGTTATGGTTTTTATAGTGCTAATAGATACTTAAATTGTACAAACCAGAACTGTGAAATCAATAAAGGTTCTGGCACAAAATGTAGTTGGATTCCAATAAATGTAAACATATTGACGACTCAAGGTATTGGAGCCCTTAATGAAGCTCTATTAGTAAATGATACTGAAAGGAAATGTAAATACCAATTATGTAACGGTAAAAACGCATACAAATATGAAGTACTAGACTTCGTATTTATTGAAATTAATACTTCAATTGAAATAGAAATTGATGAAATTCCTAAAGAGATCATAATAAACGGTGACACCTTTAAAATTCTGTCGGTAATAGATTTTACAAATGGTGAATCAGGACGCATGGGGCATTACAAGTCAAAGTGCTATCGATTGCTAAAGAGAACTTGGAACTGCTATGATGACCTTAGTAAAAAAGTTTGTAGTAATTCCCAATATACTGTACCACACTGCATTATTTATACGCGAATGTAAGATGAAGATCGGTCCTAACTTGTTAGTTCCTATTTTGTTATTGTTTGTTTGTTTTTTTTTTGTTCTTGTAAAAGTTATTTTATTAATAACTTACAGAAATGTGATTATAAACTGTGATTGTTAATTTGTAATTACTATAGGGTATTTAATATTAATAAAAAAAACGTGATTATAAACTGTGATTGCTCAATTTATACTTATTTGTAAGATAATTTTATTGTGATTAAAACGTTGTAGCAGTAAAACAAAGTACAAGTACCTACGTGTTATATTTTAGAAAGTTTTACCAATATTTGGCTAAACATTTTTTTATATGTATATTATATACAATATTAAAACTACAATTTTTTCTATTTACATTGATTATATTATGAATGTTAACAAAAGCTGTGAACTAGTTAACTAGAATTCTGATTACTTTGGCCCTTTAAATAGTAATAAATAACGTAAGTAATTAAAAATGTTTTTTATTGCTAAACCTTTCATTGATGAAACTATTGGAAAGAGTTTTAAAAATTTGTATAACTATGTCACAGTACTAGTTTTGACTGGTTATAAGTTTTGCCTGCAACATATATACAAAAAGAAACTGTATAATTTCCTTTTTACAATTTTTCAAGATATTAATTTTATTGGCTGCAAATGACTGTTTTTATTCAGACAAACACACAATGCAATGAAGTAATAGACTTCATTTACGCTTAAAGTTTCATTCATTTATTATTATTTATAAAATATATAATAATGCATTTAATCGAAAGTTTTTGACATGTGAGAAAATACCATAATTATTTTCAATAACATGAAGTCTACAATTAGAAAGTTTAATATTTTTGTCCAAAAACATGTGTCGACGACTGTACCCCATTTTACGTTAGTATGTAGAAGTTTACATTAAAATTTAATGGTTTTCTAAGTCAAAAGTCAAGCAAAAATTGGACTGATATTGGGCACTATTTCAAGCACAATTTTTTGAGACGTAAATTGTACCTATAGCTCGTTCGATATTCGCGCACTGAGGTGAGTATGCTGGGCGTAGAACCTACGCCCAGCATACTCACTGAACGAAGCCTATAACTCCGAAGTTATTCGAGCACTGTTTTTTCTTTTTTTTGGGCACCGTTTGGCACTATTTGGGAACTATTTTTTGAAGTATGAATTATGTTTGAAGCGTATACAGATTCTCCGGACGGAGGTGAGTATGCTGGGCGAAACCTTCGTCCAGCATACTCATCGAACTATGGCTATAACTTCGCAAGTACAAGAGCACTATTTTTTTCCTTTGGGCACTATTTAGCACTATTTCAGAACAGTTTTTTGACATTCATGAAATATCAGGATTCCATGGTGAGTATGCTGGACGAAGGGACACAAAAGTTTCACAGAATGTGTATTTCTATTGTTGCTACAACCACCAATATTAAAATTAAAGTGGGTATCCTACATACGAAAAAAAACTTTACAAAAAAAAAATACAACCGACTTCAAAAAAACATCAAAAAGTGCAAAATAACTTTAATTTCGGAAGTCGGTGTTTCTATAATAGTTTGGGCTCTTCGTTATATTAACTCCGACTTCCGAAATTAAAGTAATTTTGCACTAAGTATTAGGTGTTTTTTTGAAGTCGGTTGTTTTTCTTTTGTAAAAAGTTTTTTATTTCACACTTTTTAGTTGTAGTACCCCTCAGCAAAATTTAAATAGACAGGTACCTTCCGCCATTCGGTTCCATCATCAAATCATCATGACTATTGTAATAATACCAAACACGGCTAGGATACACTGATTTATTACAAAGTTCTGGCTCTTACCTACCTTCCGTCTTCATCATTAGATCAGTTCTATGTATCCCCTCCCCTTCTTCCTTATTCAGCCACCGACTACATGTATAAACAAAGCAATTTTACTTGTTACGACAGTTCTGCTATGGTTTTTTGAAGAATTCCGTTCTAAATCTTCGAAGTTCATCATCAGATCCAATAGTACATTGTTACCCTAGGGGTGAAAGTAACTTATTTAGTCCCGAGAAGAAGTCTGGCGTCCGAGCGAAGCGAGGTCGCTAATATTCGAGGGACTAAATAAGCCTTTCACCCGAGGTAAACACTGCTTTTCATTACGAATAAAAAGAAAATAAAAATAAAAACCTGAGTCGTCGTCGTATGATTTAAGGTATGTTTCTTTTGATTTAGGCCGTAAAAAGTTTCCGACTACTGCTTTAACCTCTTCTCTTAAGAATCAGGCGTTGAATCCTTAACTGAATCTGATTATTGTGTAATTAAAAAATTTCTTACAGTAAAGATTTAGTAAAGTACCAATAAACAAAATTCTACATCAAGTTTCCCGCCATTTTTTTTTTGTGGTCAATCGGCTATTCATCCTTCATTTTTCATTTTTATCAGTGAAAAATGGTAACTATTTCTCATATCTATGGTAGTTTTAAAGAATTAATTGAAAGTAAATTATAAATAATTATGTAATTTAAAAAAAAAATATAGATACTTATCTCTTAATTTCAATTTTGCATCGCGCTGTAATTGAGTGGATAAAAAAACAAAACTAGTTCTATCTTCGCATTTCTATTGATCTATGTCTACAACCAGTCAATTACAGCGCGATGTAAAACATACAGCCGAACATAGAACCTCTTCCTTTGCAAAGTCGGTTAAAAACTGAAATTAAAAGATAAGTATTTACATTCACTCTAGCCCATTCAGAGCCCATTCACTCTAGGAATGGGCTCTTAATTAACTATAGTGCGCTTCACCAGCAATGATTCAGGATTGCAGGTGGGATGCAGTCAAGCAGTTATTATTTTATTATAGACGTGGTGCACATTTTCCTTAAAGAATGTCATGATATTTTTTTTTATTATTGATAGGGTCGCGCTTGACCGCTATCTGACCTGATGGAAAGCGACGATACGGTCGACGATTTGCAAGCTAGACTGCGTCATTTCCCGCAAATAAAATGTTTTTGTTTCTATCTTTTTTTCTTTATCTACCCCCTTAGGGAATAGAAGTACCAGCCAGGGCCGATGGATTGGCCTTTGCACGGCAACAAAAAGAACACCCATGAATTGTTTTTTGTTATAAACTTGACTGCAATCCCACCTGATGGTAACCAGTGATGCAATGCAATCGTTGATGGTGAGGCGCACTAGTTTATTAAGAGCCTATTCACTCTAGCCTTGAAGACACCCAAATTATAATCGGATGGGAAGACCGCAGCAGGCTAATTATTGTTATTAAACGGTGCCATTACGTACAATCGATTTCTTTTGAGAAATGTCGGGAATTCGAATCTGCATTGAACGGTGAACCTGTGTCGAAACGATCTCCGTGTTTTAAATTCATTAAAGGTGCAAAGCTGAGACTTTCTGTATCGTGAAACATATAGTGAAGTGCAACTACTACCAATACACATTTCTATAACAATAAACATTTATAATCTCCATTGTTTTTATAAAATAAATCAAAAACACAACTTAAAATTTTAAATAACGGACAAAGTGAAAAAACACTGTGTTGAATAGTTGGAAGGCATCGCGTTCTGTGTCGTTCTGTGTCAACAAGCGACACTGATTCATCGCAGCGCACGGCGAGACTCCGCCTACTAAACACAGTGCCACACTGTGTCTGAAGCTGGAAAGGATCGGGTTTTGTGTCGCTGTGTGTCAACTGCAGCGCTGTGGCTCCGCGCGAATTTTGGCTTGGAATTAAACACTTGCTATCAAAATACTACCTCAACTACAATGCCGACGACATGCAAAGCTTGCAGTAAGCCTATTAAAGGTATTAATTTTATGGATTGCTCTAAGTGCAAATGTCAGTACGACCTACAATGCATAAACATCAGTTTAGAATCCTTCACCAAGTTTACCGCGAGCTATAGAAAATCCTGGTTATGCCCTACTTGTGTTTGCCTCTTGCCAAAGCGAGGAAATATTAATACTCCGGTCCGTTCGCCTGATTTAAACACCGAGGAATCGCTCTGCGATAATATAAACTTGGTGCGTGGTTCCCGAGGCAAGTCCACAGCTACGTCTGACATAACGCTTCTTGAATTAGTTACTGAGATTCGAGAGCTGCGAGAGGAGGTTAAAGAATTAAAACAATCCAACAATGATATATATATATTAAGACAGGATGTACTGGAATTAAAAGAACACCTTGCTAGTCTCTCTCCATCAATATCACAACATTTTATTGACTTTAAAGTTTTAATTGAAGACAAGAACAAAGAAATAAATGACTTGAAGTTGTTGGTGTCTCAACTACAGTCTGCAGTCAACGCTCTGGAGACAAATGCCTTAAGAAATGAGATCGAGATATGTGGAATGCCAGAGGAACGTAATGAAAACCTCACGCATCTATTGCTCACTGTTTCGCAGAAAATTAATGTAAACTTGCAAGAATCTGACATCGACAGCATATTGCGAGCAGGTCCTAAGCACAACTCGAAAGAAAAGCCTAGCCAACATCGCCCCATCATAGTTAAACTAACCCGGAAAATTAAAAGGGATGAAATACTTTCAGCGGCTAAATCCAGGAGAAATGTGACGTCAGAAGACATGGTTCATGGCACCAAATCTAAGATATACATAAACGAACGTGTCACCAAAGAGAAGAGATTATTATTTCGAGAGGCGCGCGCCAGAGCCCAACGCAATGGCTTTCGATTTTGCTGGCTGCGAAATGGGCTCATATACATTAAAAAGTTCGAAGACAATGACAATAACAGATACCCTGCGATACGTATTCAATCGTTTGAAGATCTGGACAAACATATTGGAATCTCCCCGGCAACATTACCCTCATGTGATCCGCTTAATTAATTTGCTGATTTGCTCATATAACTTACTGTTTTGCTTTATGTCCAATTTTTTGTTTATCTATTTTTGCTTGCTATTTTTGTTTGAACTCTGTTGTTATTCATTAGCTTTGCATGTCCCAAATACGTACTCACAGTCAAAAATACACACATCACTTACATTCATTACACTCAAAATTACGAGAGTCTACAATCAAAGATACTGAACGTCATTTAAACAAAACAAACAAATACTTCTTATTTATTCCACAAGCAGTAATCATTTTATTACTAGTATTGTTAAAATTTATAATCATTCCTCGCAACCGATCGCTTGCGTGGTTCTTTTATTGCATATAAAAAAGGCATTTTTCGTACACTGTATTTTATATTTAAAATCAATACATAAGATAACTATAAACTATGACGACACTTGACATTATGGAATACATAGATAACGATTATGCAATAAAATGCCACCACGTAGACATTGCAGAGGATGCGTGCAACATTATTCATAAACACAGTTATAAAATCATAACATTTAACATTCGAAGTCTTAGTCGTAATTTCTATAGCTTCATGACCGTAGTTAAGAGAATAAAAATTGATTTTGACGTAATTGTGCTAACTGAGTGCTGGCTAAACGAGAGTTCATTAATATATCAGATCGAAGGTTATAGAGCACATCATACTACAAAATATATTAATAGAGCTGGGGGTGTTGTTGTGTACGTGAAAGATACTTGGTCACCGAAAATTTCTGAACCTAAGATCGGCGACGCAGAATGCATTCTGATAAATATCCCAAATATCATAACTGTACTAGGTGTTTATAGGTCTCCTTCCTTCAAAAACATTGATAACTTCATCAACTCGTTACATGGCGTCATGCAAACCATAAATTCTGGACCATGTACGGTATTCACTGGCGACATCAACATTAACATAACTAATCCAGATGCGGCCGACTCAGCGTCTTACCTATGTGCTATGGCTGAATTGGGATTGAGACCGGCTATAAATAAACCTACCAGAATGAACTCTTGCCTTGATCATGTATTTTTTAAGGGTAAAGTAGACATAGAAACAATTGTTTGCCCGTCGTCTGTTACTGATCATGACTTAGTGATATCTGGATTATCAATTGTTGCACCAGGACAATTAACACCCTCAAAATACAAGATAACCCCTAACTATGACTCAATAGTAGAAGAACTGAGTAATGTTGATTGGTCTGGATTGTGTAACATTCAGTGTGTCGTCGAGCAAGCGGATACTTTCCTAAATATAATGAAATCTATTATTGATGCAAATTCTAAAACAATTAGCATTAGTCGGTCGAAAACTATTCTCAAGCCTTGGATGACACAAGGGTTACTGAGGTGTTCCCGAGTGAGGGACAAACTTCATCTTGAAGCTAGAAATGTACCAAAGGACCATGTAAAAACTCTTATATACACTAGATATAGAAATTTCTTTATCACTTTGCTGCGTAAAATAAAAAATAACTACGATTCTGATTTACTAGAAAAATTCAAAAATCAGCCGAAAAAACTTTGGGAAACCATCAATAAAATCTCTCATAGGAAAAAAATCGCGAACTCAAATGCTTCTGATTTGATTAATGTTCACACTTGTCCACAAAACGCAGTTAATATTTGCAATGAATTCTTTGCATCAGTTGGTCAAAGCTATGCTACTAACATTCTGAAGGGACTCAACACAACCCAGTCTAAATTGGCACAAGAGCTTGATAATGATTCAACTCCAGTAAAATCTTTCTTTTTTGAGCCCACTGACACCCGAGAAATAGAAAATATAATCATGAACCTAAAAACTGATAGTGCTCCGGGATTAGATGGTGTTAATAACTTAATGTTAAAAATGGCTAAACATAGTGTAGTTGAACCTCTAACAACAATAATCAATCAAAGTTTAGCCACGGGAGTTGTTCCTCCAGACTGGAAAACTGCCGTTATAGTACCAATTCACAAAGGGGGTGAAACAAACGTACCTGATAATTATAGACCAATATCGCTGCTTCCGGTTTTCTCAAAAATTTTGGAAAAAGTAGTAAATAACCGTCTTGTCAAATACCTAGAATTAAATAAAATTTTATCGGACACTCAATTTGGTTTTCGTAAACATAAATCTACAGAAGACGCAGTTAATCTATTAACAAATGAAATTATTGACCATCTGGACAATGGACTCGCGTGCGTAGGAGTCTTTTTAGACTTAGCAAAAGCCTTCGACACCGTGGCTATTCCAATATTGTTGAGAAGACTGGAAAACATCGGAATACGAGGTATTGCACTTGAATGGTTCAAAAGTTACTTAACTGAAAGGAAGCAATGCGTTAAGCTGAACTCCTGGCTCAGTACCGAACAAGATATATCTTTTGGAGTGCCCCAGGGCAGCGTTTTGGGACCAACACTGTTCCTAATATATATTAACAGCCTGACTAATTTACCTCTGAAAAATGCTAAAATAGTTTGCTATGCAGATGACACAGCTGTCATATTTCACGATAGCAATTGGAAAGACTGTTTTAGAAATGCTGAACAAGGCATCAATACAATCGCAAAGTGGCTAAGCAATAACCTGCTAACATTAAATGCCAACAAAACCAAGTTTCTATGTTTTCACAAAACTGCAGCTTCCTCTCCCTCGTCTCTACTAAATATTAAAATACATACATGCGACCAAAGGCAGTTCTGCAACACCAAATGTCAATGCTGTAATTTACAAAGAACACAGTCTATAAAATATCTTGGAGTAATTATTGACGAAAAACTCACATACAAGGAGCATGTCATTGCACTCTCAGCCAAGACCAGAAAGTTAATCTATGTCATTAGGGAACTTAGAGATGTTGCTTGCATGAAACTTCTTAAAGCTATTTATATCTCCTTGTGCCAATCTATCTTATCATACTGTATAAGCGTATGGGGTGGGACATCGACATCACACCTCATGCTGTTGGAAAGAGCGCAGAGATCAGTTCTCAAAGTAATGTTAAAAAAGCCTATTAGATTTCCAACAAAAGATCTTTATAAAGAGGCTGATCTACTTAGCGTGCGAGGGCTCTATGCAATGCATGCAATTATCTCCACTCATAAGCTAGTTATAAATTCTCCAAGTTACAATGACATGCTGAAGCTTAGGGTCTTTAAAATCACAAGTACTAAATGTAAAACTTCATTTGCTAGAAGATCACAGAAGTTTATGTTTCCATACCTGTACAATAAAATTGCAAATAAATATCAGCTCCAGCATAATACGACTCGTGAAGCAAAAGTTAAAGTTAAGAAATTAATCACCGGCATGAACTACTATGAGATGGAACAATTGCTACGCACAGTTGTCTAAAGACTAAACTAAACACTCTCATTAAATTCTATCACACACGACACATAATACACATAATACTCCCTCAAACACTTATTACACTTCTTCACTCATATACATACAACACACTTGCACTTTAACTTCATGTGAATAATATGCAGATTTAACTTATTTTACTATTATTGGAGTAATCGTTTTGTTTGATAGCCACGATTCAGGCCCTGCCTAGTGTGGTTTCACCGTTATTTTTGTAAATTGTAATTTGAGTTGCTAATAAAGTTATTATTATTATTATTATTATTATGTGACAGCTGAATGTCATGTGAACGATAATCCTAGCCACATATGGGGTCCTTGTACCTGGATAGTCTATATTAACTGCCTCGTTGGTCTCGTTGTCACAAACACGACTGCGGAACGTGGGGTACTGGGTTCGTGCCTGTTTTGAAGTCGGTTTAAAAAGACCCGACCTACAGTTTTGTAATGTAAATATTTGCCCTTTCATTTCATATCCCACTCAGGCATTTTCGCAAACATTCGGTTGTTTATTCCCCCCTTCATAGCTTGTAAATGGCTGATGTAGATCACAAGATCATTCTCATTCAAATCGGTTCAGTCATTGTGCCGCAGACTGACGGTCACACGTAGCGGTCAAACTTATAACACCCCTGTTTTTGCGTCGGGGATTACAAGTCACTCGTCATGCTGGAATTTGATCTTTTCAAAGATACGAGTGAAAACAAAAATATTATTGACTGTCGTCTGCCAGCGGCTGTAAAGCGTGTGTAAACAGATTTCTTCATACTAATTTTGGATTGTCGTTTCATCCGCTTACGGGACTAATTTTGGAAATTTCTCTCTTACGAGTATCTACGACATAAAAGCAAACCTTACGAAAATTTCACGAACCTAGTCCCGGTAATTTTGGTTGTGCGCTGATTTATATCACAGTCAGTATATATTATAGAGCAGTGGTGGCCGAGTGGTAACGGCCCCGATTTACGAGTTGTAGATCCCGGACTCAAACCCAACCAGGCAAATTGCTTTGTGTAATTTATTTCATCACCACTGCTCTCAAAACGGTGAAGGAAAACATCGTGAGGAAACCGGCATGTCCTAGAACCAACACTTCGAAGACATGGGACAATCACCAACCCGCACTGGGCCCGCGTGGTGGATTACGGCCCATTCCCTCTCCTAAAGAGGAGGTCTGAGTCCCAGCAGTGGGAACATTATAAGGCTGATGCTATGCTATACAGTATATATTTCCCATACTCTACTTGAATCATTTCTTACAAATAATTTAGCAATATGCAAAGACAATGATGATAAGGTTTCCTTATCTTCATAAATTGTGGCAGACATGTCTCGATAGGACGGAGCATTGAACTGTCAAAGTCACGGTTATATGCATATATATCTTGTGCGTCTGGGAAACTTAGACCTGTATCTATCGCGAAGAGGGCTACGGGTTCGAAGGTATTCCCTGGCCCTGGAACGCTAAGAGCAACTCTGAAGGAACAAAGGGGGTTTTGGTCAGTAAGTTTTATATTTAACCAACTTCTAAAAGGAGGAGGTTCTATGTTCGGCTGTATTTTTTTTTTTTTTTTTTTTATATATATGTTCACCGATATCTCCGATATGTTTTGATTGAAAGATTATACTTCCGAATTGGTCCCATAAAAATATCTTTTTGATCTGATGATAAACTTCGAAGATATAGGACGAAACTCTTCAAAAATTCATAGCAGAACTGTCGTTTGTATGTGTTTGTTCGCCGATATATCGGTCAATTGTGGACCGATTTTGAAATTTTTTGTTTTGATTGAAAGATTATACTCTCGAGTTGGTCCCATAGAAATATTGGTTTGATCTGATGATGAACTACGAACGAAACTCTTCAAAAAACCTTAGCAGAACTGTCGTAACATTTAAAATTGCTTTGTGTTACATGTAGTCGGTGGCTGACTAAAAAAAAAGGGGAGGGGGGTACATAGAACTGATCTGATGATGAAGACGGAAGGTAGGTAAGAGCCGGAACTTTGTAATAAATCATGTGTATCCTAGCCGTGTTTGGTATTATTAGAATTGTCATGATGATTTGATGATGAAACCGAATGGCGGAAGGTATTTAAGTTTGGCTGAGGGTTACTACTACTAAAAAGTGCGAAATAAAAAACATTTTACAAAAAAAATACAACCGACTTCAAAAACCACCAAAAAGTGCAAAATAACTTTTAATTTCGGAAGTCGGTGTTAAATAACGAAGAGACCAAACTATTAAAGAAACACCGACTTCCGAAATTAAAAGTTATTTTGCACTTTTTGGTGGTGTTTGAAGTCGGTTGTATTTTTTGTAAAAAGTTTTTTTTAGTTGGGAAATCATCCAATGACTTCTACCGCTCTAGGGCGGAGCAGGAGGATGTGTCAGACTTTGACTGATTAAAACCCACTCATTTCAGGGGGCTTACTCTCGAGTATAATTCCGATCGGTCGACATTTCGATTCGATGCTAGCGCCAAATTGGTTTAAAATTGTGTGACCGCACACGCCAAGCCTAATCCTGATTTTACTTAGTTTCCCAAAAAGGTAACGCAATTTGGTCTTAGCATCGAATTCAAGAGTACCTAACGGCACAACTCCAATGTCGACCGATCGTAATTAAACTCGAGAGTAAGCCCCCAGAAGCGAACCAGTAGGCTTCGACCTTGCTGGGCTCCTACGATTTTGTTAACATCTCATTGAGGTGGGCGTGGAATAGTACGCCAGGTCGACGACTGGGGCTCGGTCCGAAAGGCGACCAGTTGCTCACCGTCTGCAAGCCCGCGCCTACGTGGCTAGAAATCAGGACCGGTATCCAGGCGGCTGGGGCCTTAGAGCCGTTCCGTCGAGCGTGCGGCCGCTCCTTTTTTGGAAATCGGTTAAAAAATAAATGACAATATCCAAAGTACATGTACAAAGAATCGTACCGACGAAATTCATTCCGAGATAAAGGGTCTTGACCCTGAGGTTTCAAAAAACGGAACCCACAGATTTCGGAAAGGAGAGATACGTTACGTAATGAAAAATGTATTGCAACACGATGTCTCCAGTTGTCCCTACCACCACCGACACCACTACATATGCCACAATAGTTACACAGTCGCGCACACTCCCGCAAATTATAAATCAGACTATATTACACAGTCAATTATAAACCTTATCGTCCTTAGCACATCGTGTATTTTCCATGCACCGTATAACTTACGCACACATAAACATCAATGTTCTGTGCAAAAGCAATTTATTTTACATTTACGCTAGTTTTTGACAAAATAGAAAAGTTATCGATATTTTCATTTCTTTTTATGCAATTTTTTTTTCGGGGTTCCAAAAACAAATGAAATAAAAACCGGTATGTTCAAAAAATTATATATTAATAATAAAACAATAAAAATTAAAAAAAAAACAGGTTTACTAATTTCTCAGGAAAAAACATACGTAATACCGGCCTCATCTATTTAAACTGACGAAAAAAACATTATAACCAAATTTCAAGCTCATAGCTCGTTTACTGTGCTTTTTTTTAAATAATATAACTTAACTAGTGTTTGAATGCGATCTCAACTGATGGTAAGCAGAAATGCAATCGTTAATGGTGAAACGCACTGAGCCTATTATTCACTTTAATCTTGAAGACACCTAAACTATAATCAGACGGGAAGACCGTAGCAGGTAAATTGTTCTAGTCCTTCGATATAAGCGGTATAAACGACGATGCGAAACGCTTAGTTTGGACCGTAGAGATTTTACCAACGTAACCCTTGTGTTGTTGAAACTCGCCGAACGTAAGAAAAAGGTGATGGCGAAATCAAGTCATGCAATTTCAAAATGCATCCTGTAAAATACCGATAGACTGGCTACCATTATACAATGTGTAGAACTAAAAGTCAAAACAGGCATTGAAATTTCTTCCTTAACATTTGGCGGCTGCCCGGCTAATATAACAATAGTTAAACAGTCAGACGAGTGAGTTAGATGTTGGGGATTAATAGATGTTGAGGATAGAAAACAGTTTTGAGCATCCATGTACCAAAGAACCAGTTTTTATTCTTGTCATATGTTGAAGTTATAAAGAAACGCCTTTCAAGCATATGGATTTTTTATAGATAGACCTGTTAAGTGGCAGTTTTTGGAAAAATTGCATAAATTTCAAATAAAAGAAAATTTGCAATTGCAAGATTCATAACCAAAACCAATTAGGTGGTTTTCCAGTGGCATCAATCCATTGCGTTTTTAAAATTGCGTCTTTCGGGAAACTGTAAACATAAAATAACATTTTAGTTTTAATTTTTACCTAAGCTACTGTTGAACCTCACCACGTAAAAGGCTTTTGTTAGACAAAAAAAAATAGTACAGAGCTTGTTTAGTATATAAAATACAACACACACCCATGCACAACAAATAAAGAGCTAGAAAATGTTGTCTTATTTTAAGCAAAAGTCGGTAATATATTCTGAGTCATATTTATAGCCCATTATTATAGCGCATTCGAAGCTTTTAAAGACAGAAGGAAGAAAAATATCAAAATCTGAAAAAGTAAGGAAATAACACCAAGATAACGCATAACATACTACATCCGAAACCAAAAAATAGACCACCGACTATTAACATATAATTTAAACAACTTACTTTACGACAGTTGCTTACGTATTTCTCAACTGCTCTGTAAAATAATAATAAATAAAAATACATTATTTCACTTCGGATATCCAAACAATCGATAGTGTTATCGATAGTCTACATTTTTACCTACATTACGGACAGCACTAGCTCACCGCGTCAAACAGCGGCCGTATTATGAAATATACCGCACTGATAAAGTATCGTTATGTTATTTTTACATTGCTGGTCCAGTTATTGAGCGTCAAAATTCGGTAGTGGTTAAAAAGCAATGTATTTACTGTAACAATAATAAAGTCGCTTTGATCTTTGAAAATAAAAATAACGTAGTAAAAGTAAGGGATATTACAAGATTTGTTGTTTTTCGTGATTTTAAAGATAAATATACTATTAAACTTGTACTTACACATGGTAAGAGATTCCTCGTTGACCCAGGCTTTTTTTATCGCTTCGATTCTTGCACGAAACCACTGCACAACACGGCATTCTAAATTTATTTACGAAAACGTTCGCGATCTCGCAAGTTTATAAATGACTGGCCGTTTGCGGGTATGTGCCCATGTAGTGCTTGTGCCGCGGACTCGGTCACGCCCCCATGCCGCTTCTATGTTTTTAAAATTTCTGTGACGGAACCCATATAGGATCACTATTGAGGTACGGAACTCTAAAATAGTAAATTTTGATACAAGTGGGGAAAGTTTGTCATTGCAGCCGAGGCGAAATTCACCCGAGCCGTACAGGAGAAGGGTGTTATGAAGCCGAGTGCTGCAGTGACAAATCTCCACGTGTATCAAACGACGTTTTTCAATACACTTACGAAGAAATACAATGAAAAATCCACCAATAATATAATCTATCTTCTATCGGAAAATTACGAAGCATTTTTGTTCATTTTGTACTGAAGAAAATTTTCCAAAGTTACCTAATAATTTAGGTTTGATTTGATGGCAGCAGGCTTTTTTACCTCAATCACATAATCTGGTAGCGTAGCATCTAAAGGATTCTCTTCAAATCTTCGTTTTCACAACTATCACAAATGAATAAGTTAATATTAGGTGTACTTTTTTCCCGCGCATAACCTTTGCAGGTTGAAGAAGAAGCAAAGGTATCAAACCGTATACATCCTAATATTAGAAATATAAAATTCAAATATTTTTGAATTAAGAACACAGATAATTGTTAATTTGTTGATATTAACAAATTATTGCTTGTCTATTTATTTTATTCTGTTCAAAAACACAATTTCAAATTTCATTAAATATTAAAACCTTAAAAATACCGCCTCTTTGCTTTAAAAAAAAAAATCACTCTTGACCATGATGAAATAGGAATGAAAAAAGCCCTTGTTTTGATAAATTGAAAAAAAGCACGCGGGTGATAAACATGCCATATCGAACCTAATCATAGTGCGATAAAAGGCAGTTTTCGAGTAAGTGTATTGAAAAAGAATTTTGTAAATCGGGTCATACTTATATGACGGAGTTAATAAACATAGAAAATGTACATCCGAATTGAAAACTCTCCCCTTGTCTTTAACTTAGCATAAATGCAATAAATAAAACATGTACCCCAATAATATTTTATTAAAATATCATTGATGTGCCCACTTCAGTTTTAAATATTTTGTTTTTACGTTTCGTCGTCGTCATAGATACATTTCTATGGTCGGCGATTTATACTAACGTTTTTTTTAACACATGATTTTTTGTTCGCTAGAGGCCGTCACTTTAGATTTAAACAATATATTGAAAATGTACAAGTGAAGTCCTTTCAAATAATACCAAACACGACGTTTTTAACTTAATTTTTTATTAACACAATACTTTTTGTCCACTTGAGGGCGCCACATTGAATTTTGATGATAATATTTTTGATAAGCACAAGTGAAGCCCTTTCAAATGATTTCAAATACGGTGTATTTATGCTAACGTTTTTTTAACACATGACTTTCTGTCCGCTAGAGGGCGTCACTTTAGAATTGAACAATATATTGGAAATGTACAAGTGAAGTCCTTTCAAATGATACCAAACACGACGCGTTTATCTTACCTAATTGTTTATTAACACAATACTTTTGGCCACTAGAGGGCGCCACATTGAATTTTGATGATATTTTTCTTAAAAGTACAAGTGAATCCCTTTCAAGTGATATCAAACATGGTGTATTTATCTTAAAAAAAAAATAACACATTACTTTTTGTCCGCTAGAGGGCGCCACGTCGATTTTTGTGACACGCCACGTAGCCTATGTTCAGCGGACAATTAAGACGGTTCTAACAATAGGTACCTCATAAGTCGAGTTCTGATAAGTAGATTAGGAGCTATGAGGGAACAGATGAACATACTCAGATACATACATACACATAGCCAGTCAAAATCATAACCCTACTTTGGCTTCTGGGCGGAGCATCGCCGTGTCCTCGTGGGGGCGATCGGCGGCAGCGATCTCTCTCGCCGGGCCTTGGTTCAGGCCATGGTCCGTAGTGAGGAGGGATGGCAGGCGGTCGCCTCCTTCTGCGAAGCAGTAATGCTAGCAAAGGAGGAGGCCGACCGCATCAGGCAGAGGCAACGGGGCGCTCGCCCCAGCCGCCGCCGGGATTCCGATCCCGATTTCCGGCCACCGTAGGCGCGGGCTTGCGGACGGCGTGCAATGGGTAGCACGCTGTCCGATCGTCCGGTAACCGACCGGACCGAGCCCAAGTCGTCGATGGCGCGTTCTGTTCCCGCGCGCCTCAAGGAGCTGTCAGCACACCGAAGAGACCCAGCCTGCTAACTGCAGGTAGGCAGGGTCGAAGCGTGCTGGGGTCAAGGGCCGTTTTCTGAGAGGAAGGCTCAGCCCCGGCACTATAGGCAACGAAGGAACGGGATAGGTTTTTAGTCAGTAAGAGTCTGACACTACTTCCCGCTCCACCCAAGGGCGGGATTTGTCATTGGATGATTTTACATACCATAAAAAAAAACCCTACTTTGGCTTTTCCGTAGTCGGGTAGAAAATCGAAATCTTTATTTTTTATTTAATCTGTCACATTCACACACTTCGGAAGGTGGTGGCAGGCAATACAACACCACGCGCTTCGTTTGGTGTTGTGAACTCAGCACTTTCAGAGCTAGATTTAACACTATTAAGGTAAGAATTTTGGTGGTGATTACAGTTCCCTTGAACATTTTAATGGGTATTCCATGATTCCATCAACTTTAGTACTAAAGTGTTTTTTTTTTTTTTTTTTTTTTATGGTAGGTAAAATCATCCAATGACAAGTCCCGCCCTTGGGTGGAGCGGGAAGTAGTGTCAGACTCTTACTGACTAAAAACCTACCCCGTTCCTTCATGCCTATCATGCCGGGGCTGAGCCTTCCTCTCAGAAAACGGCCCTTAACCCCAGCAGGCTTCGACCCTGCCTGCCTGCAGCTAGCAGGCTGGGCCTCTACGGTTTGTTGACAGCTCCTTGAGGCGCGCGGGAACAGAACGCGCCGTCGACGACTTGGGCTCGATCCGGTATGTTACCGGACGATCGGATAGTACTAAAGTGTTGAAGTTTTCACTAACTTTATAGCTTCAAAAGCTCTCGACTGTAACTACAATTCATAGTTTTGACGTCTCCCACAATATAATGCCATCCTATATGTTACCGTAGAAATAAGTCTAGCAATTAGGAGTTAGACACCGTTAAATTTCGGTCGTTTTAATCCCGTGGAGGGTCGATTCGGTACATAAAAACACTATCGATGTATAAATATAAAATTAAAAAATAAAGTTTTTTTTTTTTAAACTCGAATTAATATACGCATGTATGAAATTAATTTCCTTAAGTAGACGAGTCGATGACCTTGTAGGAAGTGGTCGGTAGTTGCGTACTAACTACCTGCAGTTCATTGACCTCGATCAGCTGAAGTTTACTTTAATTCGAGTTTAAAAAAAAAGTACTTTACTTTTCATTTTTATTTTTACAAATCGATAGGGTTTCATGTACCGAATCGACCCTCCGCGGGATTAAAACGACCAAAATTTAACGGTGTATTGTTTTTTTTTTTTTAATTGTATAATTAATTTTTAATTGTATTTTTTTAATTTGTGTATTGTGGAGAAAAAAAACTTTTACTATTAATATCTATACTTCCATCCAATTGCCCCCCCCCCCCCCCCTTGATCATAGGCTGGCGACGCCCTTGATCCTAGCCGAGTTTAGTATTATTACAATTGTCAAGATGATTTGATGATGGAACCGAATGGCGGAAGGTACCTGTCTATTTAATTTTCGCTGAGAGGTCCTAAAAAAAGCATCTAAAAAGTGTGAAATTAAAAACTTACAATAAAAAAAGGTAATTTAAAAAACTAAAAAACCCGACTGCTTTTCTGAGTATTCATGAAAAAGCTCTAAAACAAGAAAGTCGTTGTACCCGATTGCACTTAGCTATATAATATTTTAAATACAAGATAAATTGTAGCGGTCGGGACCCATTCTAGAAAGTCAGACGTCTAGTCAGTAGCAGAATGGGTCCCGACTGCTAAAATTTATCTTGTATTTAAAATATTATATAGCTAAGTGCAATCGGGTACAACGACTTTCTTGTTTTAGAGCTTTTTCATGAATACTCAGAAAAGCAGTCGGGTTTTTTAGTTTTTTAAATTACCTTTTTTTATTTTTTATGTTTTTAGTTTTATTTTATTACTATATCACTTTCACAGCAATTACGAATCTAACGACACCTCGCAAACTAAAATCCATTGAGCCGTTCAGGCCGCAGCGCGTGCCAAACATTTGAATTTGGCGCCAAAAATCCGCCATTTTGTTATTTTTTTTTTTCATATACCCAGTGTCACTCTCACAGTAAATACGAATCTAACGACACCTCTCAATCTAAAATCCATCGAGCCGTTTAGGCTGCAGAGCGTGCCAAACAATTATACATACATACATACATACATACATACATACTCTCGAAAAACATAACCCTCCTTCTGGCGCAGTCGGGTAAAAAAAAATACAACCGACTTCAAAAAAACACCAAAAAGTGCAAAACAACTTTAATTTCGGAAGTCTGGGTGTTACATAACGAAGAGACCAAACTATTATAGAAACACCGACTTCCGAAATTAAAGTTATTTTGCACTTTTTTGAACGCGTTTGTATTTTTTTTGTGAAGTTTTTTTTTATTTTCACTTTATAGTTAATACTCGATTTTAACATTGCCATACGGAATCCATAGTCAAGTGTAAACGTATGTATACAATCCGTATTGACATTGACAAAACAAGGATCTTATCTATTCTAGGGGGACAGTAAACAAACCAACGTTACTGTCAACTGTCACTGTCACGTAAAAAATATATTTGACATTTGTAGTGATGGCCAAAATTACAATACACATTTTAAGTCAATCGACTAAGATGTTGAATATTAGACAAAAAAAGACAAATATTATTATTACTCATAAAACTGAAAAGAGGTATTATCTTTTGTTCCAAGACGAACAATGTTTTCAATGAAAAAGAAGTATTGGTTGAAAAGATTAACGAGTCTTTGTATTCTAGGATTTCAATAAAAATAAATCGTCATAATTCATTTTTGAACAACATCAACATCATTTGACATCATTTAATCGTGTAACGTATTTTTAATGATTTTTTGTCTTCAATGCAATTTATTTATGGCTTATAATAATTCCTTATCAATAAACTACTATGAGTACGAATAAATAACAGATGTTTTATTGTCGTTAGTGTAAATAAAGTAATAATTCATTTTTTTTTTATAAAATACACAACTATTTGAAGTAAAATCATATCAAAATTTAGTTCGCATTAAATATATATGAAAAGAATGACTTTTTAAACATGAGATTAGATTGCAAAAAAAAAATCATTATGTACATCTTTGACAGGTTAAAACTTTAATAATTGCTTCCATTCGTCCTCTTTTTAAGACCTGACTACGGTAAAGCGTAATAGTGAATATAATTTCGAAAATATAGAAATTTTAAGTTCTTAAATGTGTTAAGAACTTAAGCCAGGTTTGCGGAATTGTTGTAAAGAGTTACCATGGCTCTGGAATGTTTAAGGTCATTAAAGGAACGCAGGTGGATTATAGTCAGTAAAAGTCTGACACTCCCTCTGGTTCCACCCCGAGAAGGAAAAGATATTTATTAATCATATATAAGGTGTTAAAAAATTAACTGCAAGAAAAGTAAGAACTGGTTTAGAATTAGAAATAAAAAAAATTGACGAAAAAAAGATTTTTAAATAACAACCCGTTTCGGAGATATGCAATATTTTCACTTCACACAAAATTATTGAATATGCGTACTGTACACCGCACGTGCTCCGGCGCGGCCGCTCCGCCGTAGGTACGCGTGAGTCGTTCACCCCTGTGACATTACACGCGACGGCGCAAATTCGTAAACAGCTGATTCTAATTTTTCCATCACATTTCTCAGACTTTGGACTGGCAAATTATCGAGCTTACTTACAAATAGCATATTTTATTATACCTATAGGACTATTAAAAGCACTGGTAGACTCCTAGGATTGTTTGGACAGCAGGCACTCGTCGTTGCTCACCATACAGTTCACGGTAACGGTTACGTGCCGCAGCTAAACTTTGACCAGTCGTAATGTAGCACACTACCATATCTAAGTACTCTCGATTGGAATACGCATTATTAAAAGCACGAAACTGCACGAACGCACGTATTCGCCGTAATGACACAAGAAAACACCCTTACCGCGCGACGGATTTCGGACAACTAGGGGTCGGGAGGGGTAGAGAGAGCTGCGGGAATAGTAGCGGGCGGAGGGGGAACCGCTAGCAAGCCGCTCGCGCGCGGTACGATGGCGGCCCAAGCCGCAAGCTCAGCCCTGGGTACAGCGCACAAAAAAATATTATACTAAATTATTTTATTTATGTGAAAATATAAAAACGCTCAAAAAAAATTTTTTTTTTTTTGATGTGTTCGTTTTTCGATGGCGAGTAAGTGGACAAAATTCTTGCAGTTAATTTTTTAACACCTTATATGTCGTATGGCATTGATTTGTTGACAATAAAACAAGGCACGCCATCTAGTAGCAACTAGAAGAACTAGAGGTGGCGCGCTTGACAGATTCAGTGGCGTTTTCGCTTTCACTACGAGCTTGAGGTGGGAGAAATCCGCCGACTACAGCGGACTAGTAGTGTATCGTTGTCGAATTAAACGTTGTCGTCGTTTTTCGTTGTTATCGCAACTATTGTAAGGACGGTTTATGCGTGGAAATATTTGTGCTTTATTTCATAGCCATAAAGTTCATTTTTCATTACAATAACTGGTTTCGAAACGACGACGCGACGAGTGTGATAGTTGAATTAATGCATTCTCAACCTTATTTTTTTAGTAGTAAGATAACAATTCGCATACAGTAATTCGAAGACTGGTTTGCGCAACGAAGATTGTTAGATCACAGAAATGAAAACGGCCTATCCGTTGCAGAACATAAAACGGTCTTTGAAAGCTGTTCGTTATTGAAACGCCCACCGCTGCATCGGACACTCAGCCAGGCCGTTGTACAGTCAAGACGTTCCGAAACTGTCCGTTTTGTTGTTTGTACCTTCCTAATAACAATGCACTGTATCGAAATGTATTGAGAAGTAAACCAATTCAGTTCCTATCCGATTTTATTCATTGCACGATACCAACTAGGCCCACGTAGTAGATGATCTGGCTCGTACCTTCCTGGACGAGTTGACATATACTAAATTGTACACCACATAATGTGGACAGGATAAACATTTACTAAAACTAAATGTACAATCGGCAGTCTTATTACTTAGGGCAATCTCTTACAGGCACCTTTAGGATGGACTGAACAAAAGGAGTTAAATTTGGGGTAGTCAGTGTACAAAAATTATCATTATCATCATCATTTCAGCCGAAAGACTTTTAGTGGTCCTGATTGCTATGCCGGTGGTCGTAGGTTCGATTCCCACCCACGACAAATGTTTGTATGATGAGCACGATCATTTGTTCTGTGTCTGCGTGTAATTGATCTACAATATGTAGGTATGTAGTATTTAGAAATATAAGTATGTTTATCAGTTGTCTAGTACCCATAATACAAGCTCTGCTTAGCTTTGGGACTAGACGGCGTTGTGTGTGATAGTTGTTTTTGCAGGACATAGGCCTCCCCTAAGTGTAACCACAATGAACAGGACGGTAAGTCTCACATCCATCGAATTCCCGCAAATTTTGCCTTAATTTTTTTATGTAATATTAATCAATTACAAAAAAAAAAAGTTCGACTATAATTATATTGCAAGCACATGCACACAACACTAAAGGAAAACCTTCGTTCAAGAAAAGTATAAAGAGCGTTGTCAAATAAAATGTCAATTATTGTCAAATGTAGGGATGTAGGCAGTGATGAAATGTAGCGATAAATAGAAATTTATATAAATATTCACATGGGCCTTGATGAATCGAGAAAAAAGGATCGATTAATAGGTAAAACTTTTCCAGATTTTCGGTTTTTAAATAATAATTTATTTAATTCAGTTTAGGTCAACAATAAGCAATATTATTTTAATTTTAGAGAATCTTAATAAAATGAAAGAAATATTCTAATAGCATTTGTCCAGTAGCAAAAGTAAAAACAATGTATTTATTATATATCTGTTGCAAAAACAATCTAGTCAATTAGTAAGTGTTTTATATCCTTCCTTCTTCCTGCCCTTGTCCCATGTTATTTGGGGTCGGCGCAACACATTTTTTTCTTCCACTCTATCCTGTCAGCCGTCACACTATCACTAACTTCCTTTTCTTTCATATCACTCCTCACACAATCCATCCATCTCTTCTTCGGCCTCCCTCTTCCTCTCCATCCATCTACTTGTAAACTTAGAACTCTTTTAGTAACATGTGTTTCATCCCTCCTCTTCACATGACCATACCAAGACAAACGATTTCCTTTCAACTATATATTTGTGAAATATATGGAAAACAATGACAAAAAATAAATTACTAGTCATAGACCATATGGTTATTTTTCCGTTCGTTTCTATATTTTGACGACTTTTCATTCCATTTCCATTCTGCTGATAAATTAATTTTGAAAAAAAAAAACGTTATTTTACGATTTTTAACTGAATTTAAAAAAGGGGGTTTTTCAATTCGACCGTATGTATGCTTATTTATGTTCGCGGATAACTCCGTCGTTTATGGACCAATTTGGATTTTTTTTTCCCCATAAAAGGTATGCTTCCCGAACAGTCTCATTTTTTCAAAATTCAGTTCTAATGCAAATATTAGAGGCAACCATATAAAGATTTTGATATTTTTGTAGAGGACTTAGGCATTTACAGTCGAAAAAATATTTCAGAAGTCAATGTTTCTCGGTATTGTTTGTTTCTTATTTAACACCGACTTCCGAAATTAAAGATATTATGATCATTTTAGTGATAAATGAAATTCGGTATTGAATATTTCATATCAATTAATCGACTTATCGAATCAATAATATTTTATCTGAAAATATCGATAAATCGAAGCAAAAATATCGATATTTTTTCAACAAACCTAGTCAATCAAAGGAATCACGAATGTCAGCATGGGGATGACAGTACAGTACTTTGAAGTCAAGAAAAGAAAATGTATGGAAAGTGGTGCTATCTAGCGGGGAAGACGTGCCAACTAAGGCAAAAATATTCCATTTATATTACTAGATGTCGCCATATATGACCTCTGTCTTAAAATTTTATTTTTTTAGTAATTTGTGAAATGTAAATTAATAATAGAAAGTAAAAATTAATTTTACATTTTTTCGATTCGTCCTCGGTCTTTAAAAGTCTATAACATTTTTTATATAAATACTTAATACTTATTTTTCCAATGGCAACACTGATAATAGATAATACCATAATACGGGTAGGTAAAACTTTTCAAAGTTTTCATTCAATTTATTTTGAATTATTTCGAGGACGTTCGTTATGTGTGCCGTGAGTTTTCCGAGTTTTCTGTTCGATTTATCTGTTTTTTATTGACCATTGCGTGTTTCCTGGACCCCGAGAGTGCTTCTTACATAGTTACTTGGCTTTTCGTAAACTGATACCGACGAATACACTTATTTCGCTTGACCCTGGCATCGTTTTATGGACTTCGACGTGTATGTTTATTTTGATCAAATTTGGCTACGTTTTTGGATTACGATGGCGAGAATACCGAAAAACCCTCGCACTCATTGCTATTTTGGATGTGAAGAGCCATTATTATGGAGATTGTAAGAGATTTTATTTGAAAATTGTAATAGTGAAAATATATCACAATAAAAAGCATAAAAGTGGTTTAATTTCAATACATTAGAGACGTTAAATAATTATCTGTATAAATTGTCAAGAGCTGTAATTAATAAAATAATCTATTTCAATTTCCGTTGTTTTATTTCCCTTTATATTGATATATCCTTATCATATCCGTGTAAAAAATGTACTAAGGTGAAAAACCATATGGTTTTTCGCCTTGGTACATTTTTTACATGGAAAAATGCGTTCTATGCAAGATCACCAATATACCTATAGGTGTGTACGTAGATGGCGCCTACATAGCTATATCTATACATATCATGCTTTCGCAGACACTAGCGCCAACTAGCGGGAAGGGCGAGTAGTTAAAAATAAAACTGATCTGTCAGTGGCTCATCTATACCCTTATTATATGTATTATCTATGAATGTCAGTTTCACAGTTTGATTTTGTCTGTTGAGGAGTGGGGTTGTGTTAAAAATTATCACAAAATCAATAAAAAATATTTCGATTTTGCGTCCGTAATATTAAAAATACATGTAGAAGCAAATCATACATTGGGGTAAGTGTTGATTTCTTTGTAAAATGTAATATTCTTTGTTACTATTTCAGTAAAAACGTGTTGCAGCTGTATATTAATGTATTTACCTAGCCGGTACTACATTCCAAAATAACAAACGATAAGTATTGTTATTAACTATTCGTTTATTTGTACATTTTCCTTATGGATCGCTGATTTGCGCGATATTCATTTAATAGACATGTTTTTGCCGCATAAAAATCGTATATCGTTTCGTGATCAATTTTTTATTTTTATTTTTAAGTATTTTATTTATTAAATTGGCTGGTGATTATTTATTTAGTTTGGTGTGTAGTTGCAGGTATTTAATTTAATATGTGACTTTAGAGTTCAATACCTACACTTCATTACTAATTCTTCTTCGTATTATATTTTTGAGGTATAACTCTGAGCATAGGTATTGTTTGTAGGTATTGTTTGGGGTTATTCCCAGGAAGGAAATACTTGACTGTAAGAGGAAGATGGTTGTCTACTCTATTCTATAAAAACAACATAAATTTCTTTTTATTAGGATAGCCAAGCTCATGAAGAGTCCAGACCTGGGACGCAAAGGATAGCCCTTTGCGTCCCAGGTCTGGACTCTAAGAAAAATAGTATACTCGGAAGAAAAATAGGTGGGCTTTAGTCAATACAACATTAGTTTTAGTATATGCGATACCCGAAACATGTGTCTAGTATTTTTTGTAAAGGATCTATGTACAAACTTAACTGTATCATGAACATTACAAAGTTATAAGCCTGTTACGTTTCCTGGTTGTCTGCATAAATACATAGTCACCAGAGGTGCTCTGGCAGCTAATTCACGCTATGACCTGTCATGACCTGTGTTGTGCTGTCGGTGGTGTCCACCTTGTGACGTTTTAAAAAAAAAATTGTGAAGAAATGTAACATGGTGAAAAAATTATAGGAATCGATTCAGTTACTGATTCTCAACAAACTATATTCAGGTTTCACATAAATATAGTTTTGTATAAGTGTAAAACTCTCTCTCGTTCTACCCAGATAGGAAGAAGTTATTTAATGATGTCTCACTTAAAAAAAAAACATTTTTGGTTAAAAGATACAATTTATTTAGAGTTTTAGGCAAAAACTAATCTGGTGGTCTTCCACCTTCCTATGTTTTCTATATCCTGTTGTTTCTGATCTGTGCAGCAACATAGATGTGCTCATATTGAAGAAAGGCTGTAGGTTGCAAAGAAATTAGTAGCATTCATCATTTACCAACACGCTGTTCCCAAAATCATAAAATTGTAGTCTGTAGTATATTTGTCAAGTGTGAATACCACTCATGTCTAAAGAATAACCCTGAAGAACCCACTACAGCAACTGGCCATCAACAGTAAATTCATATTGAAAACCGTTATGAGAGACAATAGAAAGATAATAGGTGTGCAGACACCGGTGTCCGCTTGAGTAATTAAGGCATACAGTCCCTTGAACATCTAGCCTTAAATGCACACATGCTTGCAATGCCACCGAGGCGGTAGTACGAGATGTGTGCATTAAATTTCGCCCGGATGGAGCCCTGCCTTGCTTTTTTTTTTAAGACATTGCCCAGGCATTGACTCCTGTATCGTGCGTTCAAAAACATGTAAACTCACATACACAAGGCACCCAGACCCGGAACACATATTTGTAGGCCATAAAAATATTAGTTCCGTGCGAGAATCGAACTCGCGACTCGCAGCGCAGCAGCCAATCGCTTAACCACTGCGCCAACCGTGCCGTTAAAATTAAAATGAATCCATTTTCTTTGCGAAATATTGATTTATTTACATATGCTGTGTACATTTTTATGAACGCTTAACCAGCAATTTTTTTGTGTAAACATATTTCTAATGATCCAAGACGTTTCGAAGGGGAAAAGTTGTGAAAATGATAAATATTTTTTTTTACACAACACACACACACACATATATTGTTGTACAGCTTAGTACTAATCATATATTTTATTAAAATCTATTAACCTAGCCATTACCAAGGAGTAGGCTTCAGTCTCACTAGTTTATTGCACTGTTCGGGCGCTAGGTCCTGAAATGAGATCATCAAACTTCTTTTTTAGAGTTCCATACACAAAGGGTATAATTATAAAATTAATAATTAAAAAAAACTAAAACCCGACTACGACAAAAAGAACGCTAAAAAAGTATGAAACAAGATTTTTGGGATACTGAAATAAACAAGGTTACTGGAGAAACAAGAACAAAACAAAAAGAAAAGCCGTAGTCACACGTTATATAGGTATAGGTACCAACAATAACACTTGTTACTTTTTTTTTATTTAAATTATTTTGGTGTTAAAACACTGTGTTTTTACACAGTCTTTGACATCGAATTTTTTGATCGCTTGAGAGCGCCACATTGAATTTTCATGATAATATTTTTGATAAGCACAAGTGAAACCCTTTCAAATGATATCAAATACGGTGTATTTATACTAATGTTTTTTTTTAACACATGATTTTTTGTTCGCTAGAGGCCGTCACTTTAGATTTAAACAATATATTGGAAATGTACAAGTGAAGTCCTTTCAAACCGCATCAAAATCGGTCCATTCGTGTAGGAGCTACGATAGTATGATGCCACGGACAGACACACAGACACACAGACAGACAGACAGATACGTCAAACTTATAACACCCCTCTTTTCTGTCAGGGATTAAAAAATATAATATGTTCATTGAAACCTTGTTTCTAGATAGCACAAACTCTTGTAGAATCTGTGTAAGCTTTCTCACGCGCTACAATCAATAGTCTATTATTAAACGCTTTGTTATTGCTAATTACTCATATTGCCATGTAATTTCATATCAATAGTAACGTAATTAGCTTTTTCACCAACCGACACTGGGCCCGCGTAGTTTTTTTTTTTTTTTTTTTGGGTAGGTAAAATCATCCAATGACAAATCCCGCCCTTGGGTGGGGCGGGAAATAGTGTCAGACTTTTACTGACTAAAAACCTACCTTTCCGTTCCTTGCCTTTGTCCTGGGGCCCGTGGTGACAGTCTCACATAACCTTTGGCCCCAGTAGGCTTCGGCCCTGCTGGACCCCTACAGTTTGCTGACAACTCCTTGAGGCGCGCGGGAACGGTGCGCGCCGTAGACGACCTGAGCTCGGACCGGTCTGTTACCGGACGGACGGACAGCGAGCTACCCATTGCCCACCGTCCGCGAGCCCGTGCCTACGGTGGCCGGCCCGCGTAGTGGGTTACGACCCATTCCCTCTCCTAGGCAAGATGGCCGAGTCTCAGCAGTTGGGAAAATTATAAGGCTGATTAACGCTATGTGTTTTAAACTTTAAGGTAAGTAGGTAAAGTAGGTTTTTTCCAAAATTTACAATATATCTATCTATATATATAAAAGAAAGTCGTGTTAGTTACACTGTTTATAACTCAAGAACGGCAGAACTGATTTGGCTGAAAATTGGTGGGAAGGTAGCTTAGATCCAGGAGACGGACATAGAATTTTTATCCAGTTAAATAAATAAAAAAATATTTCAAAATCTGCTCATTTATTGGTAGAGTAGGGTAGAGCAGGGTAGAGTAGGGTAGAGTAGGGTAGAGTAGGGTAGAGTAGGATAGAGTAGAGTAGAGTAGGATAGAGTAGAGTAGAGTAGGGTAGAGTAGGTTAGAGTAGGGTAGATTAGGGTAAAGTAGGGTAGAGTAGGGTAGGGTGCAGCGGGAGCGAAGCCGCGGGCAAAAGCTAGTTAATAATAATTAATAGATATCAATATATAAATTAACTTTTTATTTTGGAAAATCCTCGCCTACGTCATATACATCACACATCGCATCGCATCGTCGCTTTCGTGAGATAGCGGTCAAGCGCGAACTAAACTAACTACGCTAAGGCAAAAAAAAATACACTCTTATACATCTGTGTGTGATTCTAAATCATATGTATCCTTTTTTTTAATTCTGTTTTTGTTGTTATAACGGCAGAAATACATCATCTGTGTGAAAATTTTAACTGTCTAGCTATCACGGTTCATATGACACAGACGGGCAGCTTATTAGTAGATGTATTCTGTGAAGCGCATTAAGATTTTCATACAAAAATAGAAAAAAAAACAAAAAAAAAATGGTGTTCCCCATACTTAGAACTGAAACTTAAAATATATATATTTTTTCATCGAACCCATACGTGTGGGGTATCTATGGATAGGTCTTCAAAAATGATATTGAGGTATCTAATATAATTTTTTTCTAAACTGAATAGTATGCGGGGGAGACACTTCCAAAGTGGTAAAATGTCCCCCCCCCCCCTGTAATTTCTAAAATAAGAGAAATATAAAACTAAAAGAAATATATGATGTGCATTACCATGCAAACTTCCACCGAAAATTGGTTTGAACGAGATTTAGTAAGTAGTTTTTTCTTAATACCTACGTCATAAATCGTAAACCACAATTTGTACGAAACCCTCGAGTGCGAATCCGACTCGAACTAGCCCGGTTTTTTTACGTAGGAAATTCTGTCTTAGGCCCTGCTGGGTCCCTACGGCACTGTTGATTATATATCACAATATCCACTAGGAATCAATTTGCGAATAAATACAGACTGTTTTGCTTCGTCGTTTACACCGCGTCTCTCGAAGGACTGAAACAGTTTGCCTGCTGTGGTCTTCCCGTCCAATTACAATTTAAGGCTAGAGTGAATAGGCTCTTAATATGTTAGTGCGCCTCACCATTAACGATTGCATCACTGCTTACCATTAGGTGGGATCGCAGTCAAGCACTGGTTTATATCAATCAAAACAGCCATTGAACTTCACTCGAAGAAATCCCGACAAAAAAGCTAGGCTTTTAGCGATAAGACCGCCCATTGTGACACCCTGTTAATTTTAAGTTATTGATGTAATTTTATTGTTGGTGTACAATAAATAATACATCTATCTATCTATCTTTGTAGGTATCATAAAATAACGGTATGGTAGAGAGGTGTCGCCAGCCCTAACAATTTAGTTTTGTATATAATAGGCTATTTTTACTGGTTTTTGGAATCGATTTCATATTATTATTAAGTGTTATAGGGTCCAGAAAAAGTGTTTTATTTCAATTCTTGTGAAATTAACATAAAAAATAGCATATAAAGTTGTATTATTCAAATAGTTATATATTTGACAATACGCGTCAAATTGTGTTCGGAAACGTCACACGCCAGTAAATAAACAAATTTGTATCATAGTTACTCAAAGGAATAGCAGTCAATGACAGACATATTTACAAACTTGTGACGTTTAAATAGATTCAGCCAATAGATCGCTTTCAAAAACATGGCGAAGTTTATTTCGTATCTTTTTTGTAAATATAATATATATAATATAATATATTTCCACAACTATTACACAACACCGTCTAGTCCCAAGCTAAGCAGAGCTTGTGTTATGGGTACCAGACAGCTGATAAACATACTTATATATTTCTAAATACATACATATTATAGATAAATAACACCCAGACACAGAACAAATGATCGTGCTCATCACACAAACATTTCTCCTGGGCGGGAATCGAACCCAACCCACGACCTCCGGCATAGCAGTCAGGGCCACTAACCACTAGACCAACAGGCCAGTCAAAAAAATAATCCATTATTTTTTACAAATCGCTTTTAAAACCCATAATCTACGCGGATGGCAATAAATATGAACTTATTTTTCTTATTCTATCCCAAATAAATACACCTTTTTAATTATAAACCATAGTTTACTTAAAAAACTAACTGCTAACCCGGTTAGTGTTAACTAAAACAGTGGGACGTGCCACCAGGATCCTATAACTCTACGAGGTGTGTGCCACAGTTACTTGACATACATTTTTTTCTTTTCATTCCTGTTTCAATCGTTGGCTTGGATTGTAGTAATGCTTTACGAGTTATTTACTTGGTAGACGATACTAGATTTCCTTGCAAAAAAACTATGGTGCTTGAGTACATTTTAATCGACAAAAAAAGTAAACCACAATAACATTACTTATTTATATCTAAGTATGTATTTATTATTGTATTTTCTTTTCTTTTCTGTGTGTCTATTTATTAGTTGCACGTTTTGACTGGCCTGTTGGTCTAGTGGTTAGTGAACCTGACTGCTATGTCGGAGGTCGTGGGTTCGATTCCCGCCCAGGAGAAATGTTTGTGTGATGAGCACGATTATTTGTTCTGTGTCTGGGTGTTATTTATCTATAATATGTATGTATTTAGAAATATATAAGTATGTTTATCAGTTGTCTAGTACTCATAACACAAGCTCTGCTTAGCTTGGGACTAGACGGCGTTGTGTGATAGTTGTGGAATATTTATTATTACCTACTACCATGTTGTTTCTGCACCACCCTAAGGTCGACTGGTAGAAAATGCCTATTATGGCATTAAGTCCGCCTATGTACAGTGTTTTGTGCATAAAATTTATATAAATAAAATAAATAAATAAAAAAGTTACAAAAAATTATAATAAACATACACACTTACAAAATTTCGCCTATACAATATTTTGTGTTATATAAAAAAAACTTTAAAACAAAAATACATATATAACCGACACGAATTTCGAAGTCGATGTCGGAGAAAAAAAAAACTGTGAAATTGCGAGTGGGACTCGAACATTGAGTGTTCCGTACATAAATATGTAAATAATTCAATTCTCGAATCAAGTCTCGAAGATTTTTCCGAATCATAAATATTTATTCCTATACTTATGCTATAAGACCTTGCTTTATGCCAAATTTCAGTATTCTAGGTCAACTGGAAGCACCCTATGAATTTTGATTCCGCGATATAAACGGCTTTATCTTTTTTCCCTAACTTAGAAATTTGAGTTTATCACAACTTCAAGGAACCGCAGCCCTGGGTATATGATTTTCATTTTAACTCGATACCTCCTCGCGTTACCGAGATAGAGGGTCCTGAAAAATAGAGACATACGGACAACAAAGTGATCCTATAAGGGTTGCGTTTTAGGGTTCCGTACCCAAAGGGTAAAAACGGGACCATATTACTAAGATTTCGCTGTCTGTCCATCTGTCTGTCACCAGGCTGCTTTTTTGCATAATATCAATAATGGCAACAGATGGGCACTTGAAATATTCACAAAATATTCAGTTGTATTTTCACTTTACTAATAAATAATAAAATTCAAATAGAATAAATATTTACGGGCTCCCATACAAATTCTAATTTTGACTATTTTCTGTATTGACTATAATTGAATTTACTGAATTTTAACTTTTTTCTAATTGAATAATTATATTTGAATAATTTTGTGCGCCGATTATGGCAAAACATGTTGAACTATATTGATCATATCTTAACATACACATGTTTATACAAATAAATGACTTATCAAAATACGCCATTTTTTGCCTATTTTGTTGTTGTTCTGTTGTTTACTACGTCAATGGTACGGAACCCTTCGTGCGCGAGTCCGACTCGCACTTGACCGGTTTTTTCTTTATCCTTCAGTAGTGGTACACCACAACTAAAGTGAGCAAATTCTGATTAAGGATTAGAAATAACAAATATTAACTCTTGACTGTGATCAATGATTATAGAAAAGAGTCATATGATATCATTTCATCATCATCAGCATTTGTTTAGTTTTATATCAGTTTTAAAAGGCAATTGTTCTCTGTTTTTGTGAAGATGGAAATTTGTTTGCTTAGGTCGTCCTTTTTTCTATAGACAAGGAGACAATCGTTCAATCATGCTCTTGAAATCTACTCGTATACTTATATATAAAAGAAAGTCGTGTTAGTTACACTATTTATAACTCAAGAACGACTGAACTGATTTGGCTGAAAATTGGTGGGAAGGTAGCTTAGAACCAGGAGAAGGACATAGGATTTTTTGATTTAAAGATTTTTATCCCGTTAAATAAATAAATTGCTGCTCATTTATTGGTAGAGTAGGGAAGAGTAGGGTAGAGTAGGGTAGAGTAGGGTAGAGTAGGGTAGAGTAGGGTAGAGTAGGGAAGAGTAGGGTAGAGTAGGGAAGAGTAGGGTAGAGTAGGGAAGAGTAGGGTAGTGTAGGGTAGTGTAGGGTACAGTAGGGTAGAGTAGGGTAGGGTGCAGCGGGAGCGAAGCCGCGGGCAAAAGCTAGTATTTCATAAAACTTGTTACTGGAAATACGTGTATTTTTCGTCTAAAGGTGTTCTGTGTCTGGATTCAATGTTCAAGGTTTCTATAGATATCATTTCTTTACTTTTTTAATGAGTACAATTTGAAGGGCCAAAGTTCACGGAATTTTTTGATGTTTTCCTTTCAAATAGGGAATTGTACACTAGATAATGATAACTATAAAAATCGATATCATTAATGTTTTGAAATTACACCGTCAAACAGTAAGGTAATCGCCATACAAGTTTGTATGGCCTATCTGCGACTAGGGCTCCCTTAAGTGGGTATTATGCAAACTATTTACTCAAACTCCATTATGAAATGCGTTCAAGATTACTGATTAAAGATAACAGATCAACTCAAGTATTTGTCGACCTAAATCTTGTATTGCAACATTGGCTTAATAGTAAACAATATCAAGTAATTGTGTTGCTATGGATAGATTGTAATATGGCGTCTTCAGTTGCCAGTGTTAGGCTGCCTGTCCACCGGAACAGAGCGAGGCTGCGGAGCGGAGATACGGAGAAATATTAACAACCAATAGGATTGTACAAAATCTGCGCTCCTCTTCAGTGAGTACGAACTACTCGTAGTTTAAAATTCATACAAAACTTGGAAGCGGTGCGGGGCCACGGAGTGGGGAAGCAGAGAGAGGAAGCGGAGAGAAGAAATGAGTGTAGACGCTATTATAAAACTATAGTTAAAACAGTCTGCGACTCTGCTCAGCTTTACCTCTTTGCTTCGCTCCGCTGCCTCGCTCCACTCCTGTGGACAGGCAGCCTTAGTTTACTTTTACACAAGCGTGCTTCAGTGTCGCCCACATCGTCACTTACCACCAAGTGAGCGGTCAAAAGTGACTTCTTAAATTTCTTGAAGAGCTTAGACCAGTGTTGCTAACCTCTTTGATCTTGTCACCTCTTTGATTTAGCAAGGGAATCTGATTTAGCCCTCTTAGTTTCCCTCGTGTTTAAATGAATATATAGTACATACAAATACAAACCGACTTTATAAGACACTAGCGGCCCGCCCCAGCTTCGCACGGGCGCATTAAATATATTATGCATGTATTATACATATAAACCTTCTTCTTGACTCCCTCTATCTATTAAAAAAACTTGTAAAGTTTATCTATTAAAAAGTTTTTTATTTCAGACTTTTTAGTTGTAGTACCCCAAACTTTTCGCCATTCGGTTCCATCATCAAATCATCATGACTATTGTAATAATACCAAACACGGCTACCTTCCGTCTTCATCATCAGATCAGTCCTATGTATCTCCTCCCCTTCTTCCTTTAGTCAGCCACATGTATAAACAAAGCAATTTTACTTATAACGACAGTGCTGCTATGGTTTTTTGAAGAGTTCCGTTCTATATCTTCGAAGTTCATTATCAGATCAAAAAGATATTTCTATGGAACCAACTCAAGAGAATAAACTTTCAATCAAAACAAAAATTTTCGAAATCGGTCTACAATTGACCGAGATATCGGTGAACATACATAAAAAAAAATACATTCAGCCGAACATAGAACCTCCTCCTTTTCGAAGTCGGTTAAAAAAGTCGCATCAAAATCCGTTGTGTAGTTTTAAAGATCTCAGCATACATAGGGACAGACAGCGGGAAGCGACTTTGTTATATACTATGTAGTGATACAGGGTGTATCTGGCATCGACGCACCAACGAATACCAAGGATCCAGTACATGATTCTTGACCCCCTAGTTGTGGAATTTTTCTTCGGTTTTTCTTTTTTTTTAATCTTAACGTTTTCTAATTTTAACTGGTGTTAACTTATAGCGGCAGTTAAGCCTATTTAACATGAATTCGAATTAAGAGTAATTCATACGCTACGCGGTACCTTTCATGCGCAAGTCCGACTCACAATTGGCCGGTTTTTTTACGTACTATTATCACTTAGGCCAAGAACCAATTAGGCAATTACCATGCGGAAAGAACAACTTTATCTACATTTTGAAAGTAAACTAATTTCTTTTCAACTTAAAGATAAGCAAGTCGTTTTTGAACTCGGCACTTAACAAAATCTATTATTATCTTTAAACATGCTACCGTCATAATCGTAAATGTCGTTAAAAGTGATTAGTATATTACCAATGCATTAGGATTCTTAGAATTTTTGTGAGTGAAAAATACCTCGTATTGTTTTACGCATAAGGCCGTGTTTACGGAGACGCGGCGCGTTGTGCGGCACGTTGGGCGTTTCGTCGTACATTGCAGCAGCGGGCCGCGTCATCGCTCGCGCAAACACAAACATATGGTAATGTACGACGGACCGCCCAACGCGCCGCGCAACGCGCTGCTTCTCCGTAATCGAGCACTAAGTCGGATATATGCGATAAATACTCTCGCGTTTATTCCGCCAGGGTCGTACATCCACGACCAAATACTCCATTTCGTCAGCTCTTAAGTCACCTATGGGGATTGAAGAGCTAAACGAGATGGAGTACCCAGTCGCGAACACACGACCCTGGCGAATAGGGCACGAAAATCACTCGTCGAATCAATCCGATGCAAGCAGTTAAAGGTATTGATATACTGTAAGGGAACATATGTTACGCGTTAACATCACAATCAGAAAACCTGGACTCGAAACTCTCACATCTACACTACCTCTAGTCACTGTTAGACAAGGACAGAGATAAAAGCCGGCGATGTCGTGCGAGCGAAATAGCGTTAGCCGCCGAATGTGTGTGATTGTCGCGACCGATGTGAAACCGTGCCATATAGGCACAATTTCAGCGGTCTTCGCTGTAGAGGCGAGTCACCTATCTTCCGCCAGCCTACATTGCCAGCGACTTCTTGCGCGATAATGTTTTCATTCAAACATTTTGAAACCATTTTCGAAAGTACCCTCAAAATACAGTTTAAAAGGTTGGACCGTATTTTGTGGGTAGTTAGAAAAATTACTAATGACAGTTTTAATTGTTCATTTTGATTAGAATTTGTGCCAAACTTCAAATTTATTAATCCAAGAAATAATAATTCTCCATACAAACTTTTAAAACTCCCGAAATTGTTAGGGGGTTTTAAAGACTGTATGAAGGGATGTATTATTTCCTAAATTAATAAATTTACATTTACAAATTCTATTCAAACTAGCGACCCGCCCTGCTTTGCACGGGTGCAATGGTCATATTATAGTACATTTTGATACAAGTGGGGAAAGTTTGTCATTGCAGCTGAGGCGAAATTCTCCACGGGTATCAAACGACGTTTTTCAATACACTTATGAAGAAATACGATGGAAAATCCACCAATAATCTTTCTTCTATCGGAAAATTACGACGCATTTTTGTTCATTTTGTACTGAAGAGAATTTTCCAAAGTTACCTTGATTTGATGGCAGCAGGCTATCGCAAGTATTTTTTACCTTAATCACATAATCTGGCGCCATAGCATCTAAAGGATTCTCTGCAAATCTTTTTTTACAACTATTCTATTTTATTTTTTTAAATGGCAAAGAGCCGATGTCGACTATTCTGCCAATGTCAGAAGTAAATTGGATAAGCAAGTATGTATAACACAAGGAATTAATATGCTAGAAACGAAGTAACTATAAAATGTATAAATACTCGATTGATACAATTTCTTTTTCACAACCATCACAAATGAATAAGTTTAATATTAGGTGTACTTTTTTCCCGCGCATAACTTTTGCAGGTTGAAGGAGAAGCAAAGGTATCAAACCGTATACATCCTTATATTAAAATATTAAAATTCAAATATTTTTCAATTTAGAACACAGATAATTGTTAATTTGTTGATATTAACGAATTATTGCTTACGTAATCATGTCTATTTATTATATTCTATTCAAAAACACAATTTAAATTTTCATTAATAAAATTATTAAAACCTGTATCCTCTTTGCTTTAAAAAAAATTATAATCATCCTTGACCGTGACGAAATAGGAATGGAAAAAGCCCTTGTTTTGATAAGATGAAAAAAAGCACGCACTACGATTAGGTTTGACATGACATCATGACATGTTTATCACCCATAAACATGCCATATCGTACCTAATCGTAGTGCGATATGAGGCAGTTTTCGAATAAGTGTATTATTAAGTACACCTATAAACTTGGCAGGTAGGTTCCTTATAGAGGGTGTAGACCACAGAAATCTTAATAAGGGTGTAGACGTTTGCTAAGAACGGATTTTACGAAACTCCACCCTAAGGGGATCCCGGAGGACACGGTCGAGCACACGGTAGAGGTGTGTCCCGCTTAGGAAGAGCATCGCCGTGTCCTCGTGAGGGCGATCAGCGGCGGCGATCTCACGCGCCGGGCCATGGTACAGGGCATGCTCCGAAGCGAGGAAGAGTGGCAAGCGGTCGCCTCCTTCTGCGAAGCAGTAATGCTAGCAAAGAAGAATGCATCAGGCAACGGTGCTCACGCCGCAGCCGCCGCCGTAATTCCGGTCACCGTAGGCGCGGGCTTGCGGACGGCAGGTAATGGGTAGCTCGCTGACCGTCCGTCCGGCAGCAGACCGGACCGAGCCCAAGTCGTTTACGGCGCGCACTATTCCCGTGCGCCTCAAGGAGTTGTCAGCAAACTGTAGGGGCCCAGTTGGGTTTAAGCCTAATCTAAAGCTCTGGGGAGGTATGAAAATGCATACCAGGGCCCTGAAACCAAGGCAAAGAAGGAACAGGGTAGGTTTTTAGTCAGTAAGAGTCTGACACTATCTCCCGCTCCGCCCAAGGGCGGGATTTGTCATTGGGTGATTTTACCTACCATAAAAAAACCCCTAAGGGGATAAACCGACTTTCATCCGGGCGTAGCCGATGGCAGAAGCTAGTTTTTATTGAAAAAAACGTTAACTCTTTTAAAATAGGGATAAATACTTGCCACTGATAAATAGATGAGAAACAATAAGACTGCTCGACCCGACAAGTGAACCCGGCACGCCATACTCGGTAGTGATGTAAAAAATAGATTATTTATTATTTTTAATCACTACAGGGTTTTCAACTGTTTGATCTGTTTTTAGAGTTCCGTACCCAAAGGTTGAAAGGGACCCTATTACTAAGACTTCGCTGTCTGTCCGTCTGTCTGTCACCAGGCTGTATCTCAAGAACTGCGATAGCTAGACGGTTGAATTTTTCACAAATTATGAATTTCTGTTGCCGCTACAACAACAAATACTAAAAACAAAATAAAATAAATATTTAAGGGGCTCCTATACAACAAACGCGATTTTTTTTTTGCCCTATTTTGCTCGATATCAATAATGGCAACTAGTAGGCATTTGAAATATTCACAAAATACTCAGTTGTATTTTTACTTTAATAATAAAAATAAAAGAAATATTTAAGGGGGGTTCCCATACAAAAAACGCTATTTTTTTGCCAATTTTGTTGTTGTTTTGTTGTTTACCTAGTCAATGGTAAGGAACCCTTTGTGCGCGAGTCCAACTCACACTTGACCGGTTTTTATTTATTCTCATAGATAGATAATGCTGACCGTGTCAATGATCTAGCGAACATTCATTGACCTTCTGATAATTTAATGTACAATGTGTTCCAAATAAGAATAAAATCGATTGCCATGTTGCGACGTCACATCATACTAAAGCCCGGACGCGGAGCAGAAAGAATTTCGTACGTTGACCTATTATTACCTGTCTCTGTCACTCCCGCGTAAATATAACGCGTCTCGCTCGCACAGATGCAATGGCCTCCGTCGTCAGGGATTGTAAACCCTTTACTGTAAACTTTTTACTGTTATTTTAAGTTTTGTTCTTTTTTGAATGTGGTTATTTTTGGTTAGCATTTAGTCACTACAAAAATCCTTGACGAAATTCATAAATTTAAATAATGAATGACATTGATAATTTTTATTTTATTATCATATTTCTACCAAATTAGTATTTTTAAATCGATTTTTAAATTGTTATAATATAAAATTTAAATAAATAATTTAGATATTTAATAACAATAATTTATTTAATAAATTAACCATTTTTTTCTCATTCATTTGTTTAATGTAAAACGCACTTAATATAAAAATGTTTGTGACCACTGTCATTAGGCCCAAAGGTCATTGTACGAAATTCTTCCTGCTCCGCGTCCGATCGGTCAAAAGGTCAAAGAAATTGGGCGTAAGGTGAGCAAAACAAGATTTTTCTTATAATTTGATTTATTTACGAATCGTGAACCAATAAAGTTTAATCAGAATCCAGTTCTTCAATTTTGCTCATCTCTGCGTCACCGTGTGAAGTGACTGAGTAGTGGCAAATGAAAGAAGGCGAACTGTTCTCAACAATGAAAATAAAAAAATAAGTAATTATGACTTAAAACAATATATTTAGCTTATTTATCACAGTCACAGTATAAAACAAAGTCGCTTCCCGCTGTCTGTTCCTATGTATGCTTAGATCTTTAAAACTACGCAACGGATTTTGATGTGGTACTTTTAATAGATAGAGTGATTCAAGAGGAAGGTTTATGTATAATACATGCATAATATATTTAATATCACCATTGCACCCGTGTGAAGCTGGGGCGCGTCGCTAGTACTAAATAATAACGTTTTTACTTCATTTAGATTTAACTAAGACTTTGTAATACGTTTAAAAAGACCTACAACTCGGCAAGTCTGAGCTATTACCACTCGGCCACCATTGCTCGCAAAAAACAATAAAAAATGGTTATAATAGAGAGATCCCGTTGCGATTCAATAAATGGTTTTATTGTACCCATAAAATTAACACTACCACGTCAGTGATCAGTCTCAGGTCACTGCATTTACACAAGTGTAACTGTGTACACTTTCTATAAATTACTTCCTACATACAAAAGGTGTAGAATTACTGTCATGTCCCATTGATTCTACTGACCCAGTGAAGGATTATTGAGTAGGTTTACATCGCCAGTTGACATACGGCCAGTTTGTATTCAATCTCAAAATATTAATTTAAAATGTTGTGTTATTGAAACAATCCATTATATTTATCAAAATCAATTTATATTCTAAAAATCCATACAATTGCCAGCATTATTATTATTTATGATTTCATAATCCTATGTTAATTCATTTAAGTGGGCTTGTACCGTTTTAATTAACTATAAATAAATACTATTTGCATTGGGTAAAATCATCCAATGATATCTCCGCACTGAGCTCTCTCTCTTTTTTTATTTTTTTTTCCTTTTTGGCAACTGAGCCGGTGTCGAAGAGCTCTCTCTTTACTTACCACTGGATAGGCTTTTCCATACATTTGACAGCTAATATTCTGTTCTTATTTGAAGCGCCACCTGCGAGCGTCCTGAGAACTAATTTTGATGTATAATGCAAATGGCTGCAGAGAAATCTGCAATACTTTGAAGTATGTGCGACATGTCAAGTTTTAGTACCGTAGACACTCGCTACAGTCATTACGGCCGACAGCGCCAAAATGGCGAATAACAAACACGGATAAAAAGGCTGACAGCCTCCAGTCCAGTGTGTTAATAAATAGACGTCAGTGGCCAGTGCATCTCCGCGCCCTTGGGCGGGACGGGAGATAGTATCAGCCTTGTACTGACTAAAAACCCCACTCCTGTTCCTTTTTTGCCTTTGTTCCAGGGTCCTGGGGTTCACTTTTACTAAACCCATGGCCCCAGTAGGCTTCGACCCTAGTTGGCCCTTACGGTTTGCTGACAACTCCTTGAGGTGCGCGTGGAATGATACGCGCCGTCGACATCTTGATCCGAACGGTTACCGGACGGTTGGACGACAAGCTACCCATTGCTCGCCGTCCGCAAGCCCGCGCCTTCGGTGGCTGGAAATCGGGATCGGAATCCCGGTGGCGGCGGGGGCGTGAGCGCCGTTGGCTCACGCGTGCGACCTCTTCCTTTGCATTACTGCTTCGCAGAAGGAGGCGATCGCCTGCCACTCCTCGCTTGGAATCGTGGCCTGTACCGAGGCCCAGCGCGAGAGATCGTCGCCGCGAGGACACAGCGATGCTCTGCCCAAGCGGGGCACATCTCTACCGTGTGCTCCACTGGAGCTGACATTCCTACAGAAATCCGGGTAGTTACAGCAACAGTGAGGTAGAACAGTAGGACAGAACTGTTTGGAAGGTCTGTGCCGTTTACATATAGGACAGGCCGTGAGTTACATTACAGTGATGGAGCGTCGACGCAAACAACAAACATTGCTGAATAAGTAACTCTGAATGAGATAAATGATAAAAGTACAAGAAAGTTTGTCATTGCGACCGAGGCGCAATTCGCACGAACCGTAGGCGAGTGTGTTATGGAGCCGAGGGCTGCAGTGACAAATTTGCACGTGTATCAAACGAAGTTTTTCAACACACTTATGACTCGTGTCGCGCCTCGTAGCAGTCGACGCGCGCCTGATACAATAAACAATTTTATCATAGTAAAATATGGGGGGGGGGAGAGCATGCGCACTTTTCTGCACTAGTGCGAAAAACAGTCCATTGCGTGCCTAAAATCAGTGGGATAAGAGAGGGTTTTTTAAATGACACACGTCAATTTAAGCTAGATGAGGCCAATGTTTCGTAGCTGGCTACCATGAGAAGAAACACCGAAACAAACTCTTTACCAAATGCTTTTCATTCTGTTGTTCCAGGTAACAATGCTGAGGTTACTGCTACTTCTGTGCGCCGCCAGCAGCGTGCACCTGGTGCCGCTGCAGGACGGGATACCACCTGCAGGAGAAGAGAGCTGTGGATATGAGGTACGTCTTTTATTTGCAAGGAAATCATCAAATTTTGTCCTCCCTTTCCGGGTGCAGCTAGAGGTAGTGTCAGACTTTTACTGGCTAAAATTCTCCTGTGTTCCTTTAGTGGCTTTTGTGAACTGCGGGCCGCGGGTAACCATAGCGACGACGGCCATTTTAGTTCAACTTATTTGCCGCTTACTTGCCGCGTATTATTAATACCTACTTGGTTATTGGTAGAACTAAGATTTTTAAAAAGAGTAACCATGGAGTTTCTGGCCGGTTCTTCTTCATTGGAAACGACCAATTTGGAACTGCGCTAGCTTCTGATGTTTTATAAGTGCCCATGTAGACGTATGTGAAATCAAATATTTTGATTTTGAAGCTGTTAAACTATGTAAGAATAATTTTGAACGGATTAAGATTTGGAACTTGGTGCCATAGTTCATCTAATGACATCCCCCGCCCTTGGGCGGAGCGTGAGATAGTGTCAGACTCATACAGATTAAAAACCTACCTCGTTCCTCCTTTGCCTTGGTTCCAGGGCCCTGGTATACATTTTCATACCTCCCCAGAGCCCCAGATTAGGCTTCGACCCTACTGGGCCCCTACAGTTTGCTTACGACTCCATGAGGCGCGCGGGACTTGGTGCCATAGTAACTTTTATTCAGCTTAAAAATACCTATCCAACGATATAGCACACAGCTATTGGAAGGTAGGCCCAAAATGTCGGGTTATCTCGCCCAAGCAAAAACTGGCCTGCGAGCCAAATGTCCACTTTTTAAAATGTGTATGGGTAGATTCGCCTGGACCAGTTCAGTGGAACGGGTAAGATGTCTCCTATTAAATATTTGGGGCTGGTCCGTGGCCCGATTTTGCTTAGGCGAGATGTCCCATAATCTAACTGGGGTTTATGATGAGCATTCTCCTTTGAAATTCGGTGCAACTGGTAAAAAACCTTTACCGGTAGAAAATAGGCTTATTACGCATGGCAAAGTAAGCAGGGGCTGGATTTCTGGTGTTTGATGGATTAAAATGTGTCTTTCAGATTTTTCATACAGGTAATAGGTCAATCTTCCTCTAATTCTGGAACTATTTTCCGCCACGAAAAAGTGGTGGTGGGATGATTTAGACGCGTATCACGAGATCTGATGAGAGTGGGAGAAGAATTTCTGGAAAGTCTGGGGGGAGACATAAGCCCTTGCTCCATACCAAACCAGGTCATAGGGTCAACGCGAAGTACCCTATGAATTTTGATTCCCTTGAGAGTGTCGAAATATACGTTTTTTTTTGCTTTATAAATGCCCGTATCTTTTTTTTCTGTTAACTTTGAAGTTTGATTTGTTCATAGCTTCAAGGAACTGGAGACCAGGTTATATGGTTTTGATTTCAACTTGATACTCTTACCCGAGATAAAGGGTCTTGACAGACAGACAGACGGACAACAAAATTACCGTTTTTTCCTCTGAGGGTACGGAACTTGAAAAAAAAAACCTTTCGCGGCATATAGGCATAATGATACATTTTGTTTTGAACCTACTCATTACAGTATGATGTGTTATTTACAAGTGCTACTATTGTAAACATTGAGCGATAACTCCTTGACCTTTACTCTTAGATAAATTTATCTCACTATTTATATGCCAAACTCGATAATAGAAAGTTTTGTTTGGCAAATTGTTAATAGGGTAATTATTATCAGCTGTTAATCAACTCAACTCAAAATCGTTTATTTCAATAAAACGTCAGAAGCCAGCGCACGGTTCCAATTGGTCGTTTCCTATGGAGAAGAACCGGCAAGAAGCTCCATGGTTACTCTTTTAAAAATGTGATTGTTTCTACATTTTCAAATAATACATAGAATCTGTATATTTATTTTTATTTCAAACTAATAAAAAAAAAACTGGGCAAGTGCGAGTGCCCGGTGACCATGTGTTTGTGTGGACAACCAGGTCACATAACAAGCTTATAACTTTGTTTTTTATGATACAGTTATGAAATTTTGTACATAGATTCTATACACAATAAAATATAATTATAAAATTTAAAAAGCCCCCCGACAGTCCTTGTCATCAATATGAAATGTTTGGAACTGCCCAAGACGAATCTAATGAGCCTCAACTCGATGAATTTACTAGTAGGCGTTTCAAAGTTCCATCAGCCACCTCCCAGTTCTAGCATCAGGTCCTTGTCATCATGAGAAATGTATAGTACTAGTTGACGCGAATCTAATGAGCCCAAACTCGATAGGTTTACTATGTTAACAAACAATCCAGGGTTCTTACATTCGAGCTCTATCATCAGACCAGCTAAATGGCACCAGATTGTATACGAGTATTTCAAATATTAGGTCACACATATGTTTAAAATTAAGTAAAGACTCATTAAGTGTTTAAAAACCCTACCGCAGTTAAAAAACGAGCTGATGACCTTAAACACCTGCACAGATCTTCATTTATTGTAGCTAAGAACCATCTGACTATGACTGACCTGTTGGTCTAGTGGTTAGTGGCCCTGACTGCTATGTCGGATGTCGTGGGTTCGATGCCCACCCAGGACAAATGTTTGTGTGATGAGCACGATCATTTGTTCTGGGTCTGGGTGTTATTTATCTATAATATGTATGTATTTAGAAATATATAAGTATGTTTATCAGCTGTCTGGTACCCATAACACAAGTTTTGCTTAGCTTGGGACTAGACGGTGTTGTGTGATAGTTGTGGAAATATATATATATAATATATATCTGGACTAAGCCAGCTTTCAAACAAATAAAACCGCATCAAAATCGGTTCATTCGTTTGGGCGCTACGATGCCACGGACAGACAGACAGACAGGTCAAACTCATAACACCCCTTTTGCGTCAGGGGTTAAAAATACTAGACCCGTGTTTCAGGTTTTCGTATATACTAATTTTTTTTTTTTTTTTTTTTACTATCTCACAACACCGTCTAGTCCCAAGCTAAGCAGAGCTTGTGTTATGGTTACCAGACAGCTGATAAACATTCTTATATATTTCTAAATACATACATATTATAGATAAATAACACCCAGACACAGAACAAATGATCGTGCTCATCACACAAATATTTGTCCTGGGTGGGAATCGAACCCACGACCTCCGGCATAGCAGTCAGGGTCACTAACCACTAGACCAACAGGCCAGTCAAATTAAAGTTGTACAGATGAAACTGTTGTTGAAGCTATAATCTGTGTATTTCTGATCTTCCAGAGTTGCCACGCTACTCCAGCAGGGATGCTGAACGTCCACATCGTTCCTCACACGCACGATGATGTCGGCTGGCTGAAGACTGTGGACCAGTATTATTATGGCAGTAAGTATAATACCTCTTAAAACGGTGAAGGAAAACATCGTGAGGAAACCGCCATATCCTAGAACCAAAAATTCGAATACATGTGACATCCACCAGCCCGCACTGGGCCCGCATGGTGGATTACAGCCCATTCCCTCTCCTAGAGAGGAGGCCTGGGTCCCAGCAGTGGGAACATTATAAGGCTGATGCTATGCTATGTATTTAATAAGGAGAAGGCCACACGCGTGAGCCAACGCTCCTCACGTCCCAGCCGCCGCCGGGATTCCGATCCCGATTTTCGGCAACCGCGGGCTTGCGGACGGCGGGCAATGTGTAGCTTGTCGGCCGCCCGTCCAGTCCGGCGCGCGCCTCAAGGATTTGTCAGCAAATCGTAGGGGCTCAACAGGGTCGAAACCTACTGGGGCTAGGGTTGGTTTCTGAAAGGAAGATTCGGCCCCGGTATGAAAGGCAACGAAGGGACAGGGTTTTTAGTCAGTAAAATTCTGACATTATCTCCCGCCCCGCCCAACAGCGCAGAGATGACATTGGGTGATTATACTACCAAAAAAAAAAAAAACAATACCACATGGAGAGGTAGGCCAAAGAAAAGATGGATGAATCGTGTGAGGAATGTGATATACAAGAAAAGGGAGTTAGTGATAGCGTGAAGGGTGATGGGACAGAATGGAACAAAAAAATTGTGTTGCGGTGACCTCAAATATCACAAGACGAGGGCAGGAAGTAGAAGATGTGGATAACATACTAGCTTCCGCCAGCGGGTTCACCCCCGTGACAGTCGGTTTATCTCCTTAGAGGTGGAGTTTTGTAAAATCAGTTCTTAGCGGATGCCTACACCCTATAAGGAACCTACCTGCCAAATGTTAAGTTTGTAGGTGTTATAGTTTCTGAGATTTCGTGGTTAATCAGTGAGTGATATTTTACTTTTATATATACACCGTTACATTTTGGTCATTTTAATCCCGCGGAGGGTCTATTCGGTTACTTAAAGAAATTAATTTCGTACATGCGTATACTAACTCGAGTTTTAGAAAAAAAGTACTTTATTTTTTATTTTTTTCTTTACTAATCGATAGTATTTCATGTACCGAATCGACCCTCCGCGGGATTAAAACGACCAAAATTTAACGGTGTATAGATTTAGGTGTCTTCAAGGCCAGAGTGAATAGTCTCTTAATCGGGTGGGATCGCAGTCATTAACTAGTTTATATAACTTAATACTTTCTGACAGCGGTTTGAGGCGTGATGTTGATTTCTTAATACTCGTATAAATTTTAGAACCCTTTTCGCTCCCTGGTACTTGAGGACCTTGCTTCCTGCCAAATTTCAGGGTTCTAGGTCAACGGGAAGTACATTATAAGTTTTTCCTTTTGTAGTACAAAACCCTAAAAAAGAAGTCTTATGCAATATTTCATGCTTTAAGCCTTTTAGTAGTTTCGGCTACACGTTGATATCTCATTCAGTTAAAACATACGCATACCTCGTTATCTAATGAAACTCCTGTTTCAGGTCGCAACAACATCCAGAAGGCTGGTGTCCAGTACATCTTGGATTCCGTCGTCAAGGAACTATGGGAAGATCCGAAAAGAAGGTAAGACTGAAATAGTACATTTTGATACAAGTGCAGAAAGTTTGTCATGGCTGCAGTGACAAATTTGCACGTGTATCAAACGACGTTTTTCAATAAACGCGCGATTCGTGAGGGTTGACGAGCTCTTGATACGATAAACTATTCTTGGCGACTGTCCGATAGATGATTTCGGACTGTTGTATTTGTTCAAATCGTGCGGAAAACTTTATTTGCGCGATCCAGGATTTCCTATTCCTTCTTAGTTCTTATGCGGTGCCATAGATGTCGCTACATGTTTTTTTTTTTGCTTTTGATGGTACGGAATCCTTCGTGCGTGAGTCCGACTTGCATCTGGCCGGTTTTTATGGGGTGTAATTTATCTATAATATCTATGTATTTAGAAACATATAATTATGTTTATCAGTTGTCCACTACTCATAAAACAAGAAAGAAAAAAGAAAAGAAAGAAAAAAAAACATTTATTTGAGACTCGTACAGGACAAAAAATATACAACAACAATTACAAAAACTATAAATAGTTTTTACACATAAAAAAAAACCAATAAAAAAAGAACAAAAAAAAAAGATTGAAAATAAAAGACCTGTGCGAGGTCAAAGCTCTGCTTAGCTTGGGACTAGACAGCGTTGTGTGATAGTTGTGGAATATTATTATTATTATATTGTTGTCCGTCTGTCTGTCTGTCAAGTCAAGACCCTTTATCTCGGGAACGCGTGGAGTTACCGAAATATATTCCAGTCCGCGGTCCCTTGAAACTGTGAAAAAAAAACCTGTAAGCTAACGTAAGTTAACAAAAAAAAAGATACGGCCGTTTATGTGGCAAAAAACGAATATTTCGACACTTTCAAAGGAATCAAAATTCATAGGGTACTGCCCGTTGACCTGTTTTCATAGGTAAGTTTTTACGGGACCCTAAGTGCGCATGTCCGATTCGCACTTGACATGTTTTTATTTAAATATTCTATACTTGCTAAACCTTATCTTCCACAGATTCATCTACGTAGAAACAGCATTCTTCTGGAAGTGGTGGGTGCGTCAGTCTGCTACCATCCAGCAGAAAGTCCACACGCTGGTGCGCGAGGGTCGGCTGCAGATGGTGGGTGGAGCCTGGAGCATGAACGACGAGGCGGCCGCACACTACCAGAGCACTGTGGACCAGTTCACTTGGGGACATAGGTGAGGAGGTGACACACTTCTTTTACCGTAGCTGGTGAATTTTAGGGCTGTTCTAAGTGGAACAGCTTTGAAGATCACCTGCATTTATCAAGAACTAAGTAACACTTTAGGATAAATTGATTTTAAAGGTATCTGGAGGTCTCGAAGGGCATCCAGGTGATCCTAGAGGATTTCAATTGTATTTGGGATTTGAGAGGTCCGAAGTATTTTTAAAGGGATTTCCAGGCGTTTCTAATATCACTTGTTAGGCAACGGGCCTCACGCCGCAGCCTTTGCCGGAATTCCGATACCGATTTTCCGTACCGTAGGCGCGGGCTTGCGTACGGCGAGCATTGGGTAGCTTGCCGTCCGACCATCCTGAATTGTTCCCACGCGGCTCAAGGAGTTGTCAGCTAACTATAGGGCCCAGCAGAGTGTAAGCCTATTCTGGGGACTTGGGTAAATATGAAAGTGTACACCAGGGCCCTGGTACGAAGCTGGGAATGTACTGGCAATGAAGGACCGGGGTGGGCTTTTTAGTCTGTAAAAGTCTGACACTGTCTCCGTATAGGTTGTCCGATGGTAGAAAAGTAATGGCGGAATCAAGTTATGTAATTTCTGCCTTGTTCACAGGAAATTGAATCAGACCTTCGGCCACTGCGGACGTCCCCGCGTGGGCTGGCAAATAGACCCGTTCGGTCACGCGAGGGAGTTCGCCTCTCTGCTGGCTATGATGGGGTTTGATGGGCTGTTCCTGGGCAGGATCGACTACCAGGACAAGCGCGCCAGGTTCACCAACAAGAACATGGAAATGGTCTGGCGAGGCGATGATGTTCTTGGTAAGTCATTTTTTGTTAACCCCCGACGGAAAAGACCCCGTATCATAAGTTTGACGTGTCCGTCTGTCTGTGTGTCTGTCCGTGGAATCGTAGCGCCCAAACGAATGGACCGATTTTGATGCGGTTTTTTTTGTTTGAAAGCTGGCTTAATCAAGATGGTTCTTAGCTACAATTTATAAAGATCAGTGCAGGTGTTCAAGGTCACCAGCTCGTTTGATAACTACGGTAGGGTTTTTAAAGATTTAATGGGTATTTAAATTATTTTAAACATATGTGTGACCTAATATTTGAAATACTCCAGTACAATCTGGTGCCATTGAGCTGGTCTGATGAAGGAACTCGAAAGTAAGAACCCTGGATTGCTTATTAACATAGTAAACCTATCGAGTTTGGGCTCATTAGATTCGCCTTAACCAGTGCTATACATTTCTCATGCTGACAAGGACTTGATGCTAGAACTGGGAGGTGACTGATGGAACTTTGGAATGCCTATTACTAAACCCGTTAAGTTTGGGCTCATTAGACTCGTCTTGACCAGTTCTATATATTTCTCATGATGACAAGGACCTGATGCTAGAATTGGGAGGTGGTTGGTGGAACTTTGGAACGCCTACTAGTAAACTTATCAAGTTTGGGCTCATTCTACTTTTCTTTATTCCGTGGGCTCATTAGATTCGTCTTGACCAGTTCTATACGTTTCATATTGACGTCAAGGACTGTCAGTGACGGTTATTTTTTTAAAATTTTATACTTCATATATGTACCTGAGTTAATTTTGAAGATGGGTCCACGAAGGAGTAATTCCTTGCGTTGAGCTACGTTATTTCTTTTTTACCTCACTAAGACAAAGCCAAAGTAGCACTGATCTCTATTTATTTAACACATTGGATTGGAGGCTGTCCAAAGTGCTTTTGTCCGTGTTTTTTTTTTCACCATTTTGGTGCTGTCGGCAGTAATGACTGTAGTGAGTGTCTATGGTACTAAAACTAGTCATGTCGCACCGCTTACAATATAGGGTGACTGGTAATTAGTGACCGATAAGAATAGAATAGAATAGAAAAACTTTTATTCGAGACAGACACAGTACAACGGTTAAAAAAAAAGAACGATACGACACGGACGGACGGTTCACGATACGTAAACACGTGATTGTAGTCATGATAACAAACAAATTTTACTACGGGACCAAACCTGAAATCGCAAAAAAAAAATCAGCTGGTACATTTATGTTTGCCTAGCTGGTCAAAATGTACTGAACTTGCATGTACCTACCGAACTTGCTGATTTTTTGTATGTACTGATTTCTGGTTAAGAAGGAACGTGGTAGGTTTTTAGTCAGTTAGAGTCTGACACTATCTCCCGTCCCGCCCATGGGCCATAAAAACAGCTAGGATCTGATAAAATAATCTAATAACTTCACATTCACGCAAATAAAAGTTAAAATGGACTCGTATGTCTAAATAAATGTATATTCTAAATGTTTCAGGTAAATCGTCCGACATATTTACTGGGGTGCTACACAACACCTACTCCCCGCCTCCCGGGTTTTGCTTCGACGTTCTATGCTCCGATGAGCCCATTATTGATGACCCCAGCTCGCCTTTATATAATGTGGAGAACAAAGTAGGAAATTATTTCTTTAACATATCATAGCATCAGCCTTATAATGTTCCCACAGCTAGGACTCAGGCCTTCTCTCTAGGAGAGGGAATGGGCCGTAATCCACCACGCGGTCCCGGTACTGGTTTAATGTCAAGAATTTTTTAATAAATAATATAGGACATTATTGACAATCTGTGCCTCAGATTGCACCTTTGACAGTCGATACAAGTAGTCAGACGCCTGAAAGTCTGATTATCAGTCTATCGAAGGAGTATCGTGTTACTCAGTAACTGGGATGCGGATGTCTGATAGGCAGTCGCTCCATGTGAAACACAGGTATTCAGCTGCATGCGGGTAGACTGAAACCCGAGCCCAAGCTAGTTGGGAAAAGCCGACATATGATGGCAAAAAGATAAAATAAAATGTACAATTAGCTGAATACTCACTCCTTCGGAAAGTATAGTACGCGGCAAATAAATTGAATCATCCGCTAGGGCTACACACAGCTTCCTGCTTCGACTGAGACCCGAAAATTCTGTTATAATTCTCGTCACACAAGTTGAAACATCATGGCGGACTTTGAATGCGCGCGTAAACGATTTTTGAGTCCGAATTGAAATGGAAACGGCCCGCAACCACAGCAAATGGTTCAATGTGAACTATCACACAACGCCGTCTAGTCCCAAGTTAAGCAGAGCTTGTGCTATGAGTACTAGACAACTGATAAACATACTTATACCAGGGACCGTTTTCGGTTAAGGTGTACGGTAACGCTACCGGTATTAAAATACGGTACCGCTTTATTTTAAAGGTAGACCGAAACCGGTTAAGATTTGCGGTTACGCTACCGGTATAAAATAACGATAGCGCTATTTTTTTAGGTACCGCTATACCTTTATTTAACCGAAATAATTCCGGTACCGAAATTATTTCTCGTGCGAGTACCTACGATAAATGCGACGTTGCCAGCTATCGCGACAAGTGTATTGCGATTGGCACGAAAAAAAAGCGCGGGAGTAGGGGTTTCATAGGATACCTTTATGTTAGAGGTATAGGTACCGTAAAAAATAACGGTACCGTTATTTTTCGGTAGTGAAAAATTTTGGTAGAGAAAAATAACGGTACCGTTATTTTGAGGTATTGAAATTAAAAAAATTGACGTCATACCGTTAACCCTTATAACCGATATTTTTTCGGTATGCAGTCCCTGACTTATACAACATTATTTTTAGTATTTGCGAAACCAGAATATAAGTTGTTCAAAACCAGTAACGGAATTACAAATCGATAGTATTTCAGGTACCGAATCGTCCCTCCACGGGATTAAAACGATCAAAATTTAACGGTGTATAGAATACAAAGAAAGATGGAAGGCCACCATACTAGTTTTTACGTAAAACTCTAAATAAATTGTACCTTTTAACTACAAATGAGTGCAACATAACTTTTTTATATCTTTTTTTTGTGGTACTTCATTAAATAACTTCTTCCTGTCTGGGTAGGATGAGAGACCCAAGCTAGACTAGATAGCATTGTGTGATAGTTGTGGAATATTTGTCAAGTTGAACCATCATGGCAGTCGACCTTGAATGCGCAGTAAACGATTTTCGCGTCCCAATCGAAGTGGGGGCCCCGCGCAACCGCAGCAAATGGTTCAACCTATATGCCGCGTACTATACGGACTTGAAATTAAATTAAAAATATTTTTTTTTCTATAGGTAGATAATTTTCTCGAAATATCTCGAAACATATCAGAGAAATATCGCTCGAACAACATACTAGTGACGATGGGCGACGATTTCAATTACCAAGACGCCGGGATGTGGTTCACGAATCTTGATAAACTTATTGAGTAAGTGAGCTTGTGTTTGTGTGTGTGCACATTATTGGGCTGTGTGTGCTTGTGAATGTGTGTGCATTTAATATATGTGTGTGTGTGCTCTAAAAAGCTTCGACTTTTGGTGTTTAATCTGTGAATGCTGATATATATCTGTGACTAAACATAACACAACTAGCACTTTGTCAGCGATTTTTTTCGCGAGAATGTTTTCATAAAAACTTTAATACACCCCTTAAGCTGTATTTTGAGGGTAGTTTTGAAAATCTAATGATGACAGTCTTTATTATTCATTTAGGATTAGAATATGTGCCAAGTTTCAACCCAAGGCATAAAAATCTTCCATAAAATCTTTAAAACCCCCTAAATTTTTCTACTGGGATAGTTCTGAAAACAATTTTTACTTAATTTATTTATTTGCTTCAAGTTTTAAAATTTACATTAAATACTGACAATCTTCACTTTACTTAGTTTACTATTTGTGCTAACTTTCAAGCATATAGGCCCAAGGAATGATATTTTGCATACAAATCAGTTTCTCCCTTTCACACCCTGATAAGTTGAATTTCAAAAACTCTTTCTTAGTGCTCGCCTATACCATAAAACGAAGCCATGTGCAACATTTCATAATAGTTTTGGCTGCGGACTGATATGTCAGTCAGTCAGTTTCTCCTTTTGCTTGTATATATACTCGTATATAGATAATTAGAATATATACAACGGTGCAAAATCAACTATCGGGCAGTTGCCCGGACCAACTACCCGGAGTTAACTATCCAATTGAAAAACAGCAAGAAGATCATATACGACATTAGTTTTAGTATATGTGAAACCTGAAACACGTCTCTAATATTTTTTATGGAAACAGTCTATGTAATATAATAAATTTCATAACTGTATCATGAAAAATCACAAATTTATAACCTTCTTATGTTTGAAAAGAGAATATAAAAAATAAAGTACTTTTTTTAAACTCGAATTAATTTACGCATATGTACGAAATTAATTTCTCCAAGTAAACGTCAGCTGAGCGAGGCCAATGAACTGTAAGTATGCAGTTAGTACGCAACGACCGACAACTACTTACAAGGTCATTGACTTGTTTACTTTAAGAAATTAATTTCGTACATGCGTTTATCAACTCGAGTTTTTAGAAAAAAAGTACTTTATTTTTTACTCCGAATCGACCCTCCGCGGAATTAAACCAACCAAAATTTAACGGTGTATTTCGCGTATTGTATTGATTCTGAACAAACTGTTCAGGTTTCGCATAAACTAAAAATAATGTTGCATAGCATAGCATCAGCCTTATAATGATCCCACTGCTGGGACTCAGGCCCTGTCTCTAAGAGAGGGATTGGGCCCGCATTCCACCACGCGGGCCAAGTGCGGGTTGGTGGAGGTCACACATCTTCGAATTTTTGGTTCTAGGACATGCCGGTTTCCTCACTATGTTTTCCTTTATCGTTTTGAGAGCTAATTTGTATATTAAAAAACTGTGTTATTTATTGTTAAAGATAAACACTTTCCTGGAGATCTGTGCGAACTACTCAAAGGTGTATCGGTCGAACAATATTCTGATCACGATGGGAGAAGATTTCCACTATCAGGAAGCTGCCATGTGGTTTAAGAATTTAGACAAACTTATTGAGTGAGTCTGCATGTTTGTGTTTGCATGTTTAGTTAGAAGGTAGGCGACAAACACATCTACAGAATAATTATTGGATATTATAAAAGCGAAATACCACTCACTGATTAATCACGAAATCTCAGAATCTATAACACCTACAAACTTAAGATTCCGCAGGTAGGTTCCTTATAGGGTGTAGACATCAGCTAAGAATGGATTTTATGAAATTCCACCTTTAAAGGGGGTAAAGTGGGGGTGGAAATTTGTATGGAGAAACCAATTTTCAAGCTATATAAGCCGCTGGCACATTTAAATAGTCAAAGAACAAAATGGTATATGGGGGTAGGAGGGTAAAAATAGCATACGACCTATTCGCAGACCTACCTAAAGCTCATAAAAATTAGTCCAGTCTCCTCCGAAATGAGGAATCTGATAACAATCACAGTTACACGAGATTTTTATATAGGATGACTAGTAATAAGTGAACGATACTTAAACACGTGATTATAGTCATGATAACAAACAACTTTTACCAAAGGACCAAACCTGAAATCGTGAAAAAAGTCAGTCAAGTTCAGTACATTTATGTTCGCCTAACTGGTCAAAATGTATTGAACTAGGATGATTTTTTTCACGATTTCGGGTTTGCTCCCATAGTAAAAGTTGTTTGTTATCATGACTACAATCACGTGTTTAAGTATCGTTCACTAATTACCAGTCACCTTATATACATATTAGATTTTACTTTATTTTAAACTTAAGGTAGGCCTTCCCCACTCGCGTATCGTCAACATCAAGCATGGTTGAAAAGCTTGTTGCTTTATCTAAAGCAATCCAACGCGATGTTTGATGGAGAGGCAACGCGAAAAAAGAAAGATAACGTCTGAAAACTCTGTTAGCATTCGGTGATTCCGTGATTTACTAGAATATTTCACAAAATTTGTTCAAGGAAATACGTGTTTTTTTTTAAACCCTTAAAAGTTTTTGTGAAAAATTGACATCATTTAGAATCTCGATTAAATGTTCAAGGCTTCTATATAAGTTTTCTTTTTTTTTTTTAATACATGTGTACATTATGGAGGGCCAAAGTTTACGTAAAATAGCAGATTTTCAAAGGTCTTTACTGGATTAGTTTTTCATAAATTAATGTTTTGAGTTTCTCTAGAAGCCTAGATAATATCCACAAGATATCTGTGTATCCAAAATATCTGAAGAAAGATGTGTAATAACATCATAATTACGTAAGAGCGGTTGTATGAAAATGTACCTCGGGTTGGCCCCTCTTAAGTTTGAATGAAGATTGTTTATTGCATTGTGAAAATGAAAAACATGGAAACATGCAGTTTTCGCAACGTGTACTCATGTCTTGCATATGCTTGCTTTTTTTGGTAGAGCTATTTAAAAAAAATGCATGTACAACAAACTAGATCATAAATCGCTTAATTTGTTCTTCACCTTATTCTTTGATCCGTCCTATTCGCCAGGGTCGTGTGTTCACGACTGGGTACTCCATCTCGTTTGGCTCTTCAATCCCCATAGGTGACAGAAGAGCTGACGAGATGGAGTATTTGGTCGTGGATGTGCGACCCTGGCGGAATACACGCGAGATCTTTCTGTAAAGAGAAAGTTAATCTCTTTAAGTAAACGAGTCAATGACCTTGTAGGTATTTGTCAGTCGTTGCGTACTGACTACCTACAGTTCATTGGCCTCGCTCAGCTGCGTTTACTTAAAGAAATTAATTTCGTAAATGCGTAAATTAATTCAAGTTAAAAAAGTACTTTATTTTTTAATTTTCTCTTTACAAATCGATAGTATTTTATGTACCGAAGTGTCCCTCCGCGGGATTAAAACGACCGAAATTTAACGGTGTATTTAACGTTTAAAAGGTTGAAAATGTATGAAATGTCTCTTTATGGTTTATCAAGATTTGTATACCACAAGCCAGCATTTGAAAAATCATTTCTTTTTTAATGATCTGTAAAATCATCCAATTTCGCCATCAGTTCCAATGCAAATATTTTAAATATGATATAGAGAGGTGCTAAAAGTAAGCTGTGGTGCTATTCTCTAAGAAAACGCAATGACGAATATCCAAATAGGATACAATGAAGTAACAATCCAATGTATAGGTGCATTAGGTTGATAATCCAATGTATCCTATTTGGGTGTTCGTCGAATCTACAAAATTTTCTCTTGCTCTAAATTTGTGTCATATAGAAAGAGATCGCATGAATTAGCTAACGGACTTGATATAGTACATTTTTATACAAGTGTGGAAAGTTTGTCATTGCAGCCGAGGCGAAATTCACCCGAGCCGTACAGGTGGGGGTGTTATAGGTCCGAGTGCTGCAGTGACAAATCTCCACGTGTATCAAACGACGTTTTTCAATACCTGTACGGCTCGGGTGAATTTCGCCTCGGCTGCAATGACAAACTTTCCCTACTTGTATCAAAATGTACTATTGACGCTGAGTTTCGACAATAGCTAAAATAGTAGTAATAAATAGCTAATAGTTGAAATTTGGACAGATGATTTGTTTCTGTCGCCATTGTAACAATAAATACGAAAAACAAAATAAAATAAATATTTAAGTGTATTCAACAAACATATTTTTAGATCAACATAGAACAAACGTGATTTTTAGGGTTCCGCACCTCAAAAGGAAAATTGGAACCCTTATAGGATCATTTAGGTAAGCGTCGTCGAGGCTGTCCTAGAAAGAGGTGGCTAGATGATCTGGACGCGTACTATGAGGACTGGCTCGAGACGGCGCGGGAGATAAATGTCTGGAAGGACTTGGGGGAGGCCTTTGCCCAGCAGTGGGACAGTAATGGCTAAGGAAAAAAAATAGGATCATTTTGTTGTCTGTCTGTCCACCTGTCCGTCAAGACCTTTTATCTCGGGAACGCGTGGAGCTATCGAGTTGAAATTAAAACTATGTATTCAGGTCTGCGGTCCCTTGAAGCTGTGAAAGAATTGCACTTCCAAGTTTACGAAAAAAAAGATACGGCCATTTATGTCGCAAAAAATGCCTATTTCGACCTCTCAAGGGAACCAAAATTCATATTCACTTCCCGTTGACCTAGAATCTTGAAATTGGGCAAGGAGCAAGGTCTCATAGCACAAATCTAGGAAAAAACTGACTACTGTAAATTTATAGACACGTCAAAAAAATTGAATTCGAAAAAATCTTCATAACTTAATTTGGGAATTGAGCTGTTTTCATAGATATGTTTGTACTAATCAAGATAAATGGAGTTTTAACACATAAATCATTTAATTATAACTCCAAACTATTCAAAAGTATGACACCGTGAAAAAGAGGCCCAGCCTGCTAGCTGCAGGCAGGCAGGGTCCAAGCCTGCTTGGGTCATGGGTCAGCTTTCGAAAGGAATACCCGGCCCCGGCACGATAAGCAACGAAGGTACGGGGTAGGTTTTTAGTCAGTAATAGTCTGACACTACTTCCCGCTCCGCCCAAGGGCGTGATTTGTCATTGGATGCTTTTACCTACCATAAAAAAACCCCGTGAAAAAGAGCGGGTAATTTTCTGTTCGACTGTCAAAGATGCTAGTGCGGGGCGATGGGACGCAGTGACGTAGAGATGCGCCCACTAATCGACTTTTTTAGTCTAACCGCACGGAACCCTCAGTGCGCGACTCCGACTCGCACTTGCCCGTTTTTCCTTTCCCAACTTCTTCGAAATATATAGAACGTGATGTTTCCGATATTCATTTGCAGATCGCAGTGTTTTTAGATTACGTAAAGAACCAAGCGAGGTACTATAGGAGTAATAACGTGATCATCACGATGGGCGGAGACTTTACATATCAAGATGCGGCCATGTGGTATATAAATCTAGATAAATTGATTAAGTAAGTATTTTTTTTGTACTTGCGGTATACACCATCTCTCCTTTACTCACTCTGCAGCGGCCATTAGATTATTTCGAATTATACTAATTTCTCGGACACATCGGACAACCCAGCGTACGGCTAATTTCCACCCTTAAGTTGTTGAAACTTCAACTGTCCGGACTAAGTGTTTTGCCTCGTCGTTTATACCGCGCACATAGAAGGAATGGAACAGTTTACCTGCTGCGGTCTTCCCGTTCGATTATAATTTGGGCATCTTCAGTGCTAGAGTGAATAGGCTCTTAATAAACTAGTGCGTCTCACTATCAACGATTGCATCACAAGTTACCATCAGGCGGGATTGCAGTCAAACACTAGTTTTTATCTTAAAAAAAGTTCTTTTTTTTAATTCTTATAAACCATTTAATGATTTCCCCCGCTCTAGGGCGGAGTGGGAGGGAGTGTCAGATTTTTACTGACTCTCTCTTGATCTGGATTAAATGCGCAATGTTTCTAAATAGTAGATTTATATGGCTAGGGGATAAAGCTTGCGCATGTTGAATTCCGAACGAAACTAAGGTTGCCGAGTTTTAATCCCGAACGCAGCAAGGGATTATATAATGAACTCCCGAGCACGGCGAGGGAGTTTATTATTATTAATTAGCTATAAAATTGCATGCTTATTAACTATTGGTGTCAAAGGAGCTTGTACCGCTTGTTGCTTTTAATTTCCGTTTTTCAAACTAATTTGCATGTAAGTTGTACGTACTACTAACAATTTATGTGAATGATAATTGTATGAAGCCATTGTTAAGGGCTGAAACAACGTAATGCGGTAGCCCGCGCGGTCCCATACACAAAAGTCCTCCAATGCGGCTCCCCGCGCGGGCGTTCACCGTCTACTGTATCTAAGTTAAACACCTTTAAATTTTGATCGTTAAAAGTCCTTTTTTTTAAAAACGAATTAATTTACGCATGTGCGAAATTAATTTCTTTAAGTAAACGTCAGCTGGGCGAGTTCAATTACCTGTAGGTAGCTAGAGTAGGCAACGACCAACAACTACATACAAGGTAATTGACTCGTTTACTTAAAGAAATTAATTTTGTACATGCGTATATTAATAAAATTAGAATTTTAGAAAAAAAGTTCTATATTTTCTCATTCTATCTTTACAAATCGATAGTGTTTCATATACCGGATCGACCCTCCACGGGATTAAAACGACCAAAAATTAACGGTGTATATTTTAGATGTTTGTTCCGTTTTGTAAAAAAATAAAAATAGTTTTCCATCGGGGGCAGTTTTGTTATAGAAGTACAGCTAGATCCGTAGCGTTATAATAACAATTCTAACTTATTTTGCGAATGATATAGTATTTTAACTTTAGCTTTTTTAGGGTTCCGTACTCGAAGGATAAAATGGGACCCTATTACTAAGACTCCACTGTCTGTCTGCCTTTCTGTCACCGGGCTGTAAGGGAGAGAACATACGAAGCGGTTTTTTCCCGCTACCGCCACGGTTGCGGGCCCGCAGCTTCTGTAGAATACAAATATATATGTACAAAATTAAAGCAATTTTCCGCGGTGCGCGCGGTTGTTTTCAACCGCAAGCCCGGGCTTGCGGTTGAAAATCGCAGCCATCACGGCGGCAAATCTATCGTTACGTGAGTTTCGAAATAAAATTTTCGTTTCCTCTGCCGCGGCGGCCGCGGGTGAAAACCGCTTCGTGAGTTCAGTGTCACTCACTCATCAACCGTGATAACTAGAAAATTTAAATTTTCACAGATGATGCATTTCTGTTGTCACTATAACAACAAATACTAAAAACAGAATAAAACAATATTTAAGTGGAGCTCTCATACATCAAACGTGTTCTTTTTTTGCCGGTTTTCGCTAGAGGCGGTACGGAACCTTTCGTGCACGAGACCGACTCACAATTCGCCGGTTTTTATTTTTTCTTCTTCTAATAATGTGTTTATTTTTTCAGATATGCTAACTTGAAAGCAGCCAAGGATGGTCTGAATATGACATTATTCTATTCAACGCCGAATTGCTATTTGAAGGCTATTAAAGATGCTAAGTGAGTATCCACACATAATAAAAATTTTGCGTTCACTTTGAAAACTAAGGACTGGAACAATTTAGCTTTTGCGGTCTTCCCGTCCGATTATAATTTGGGTGTCTTCAAGGCTGGAGTGAATAGGCTCATATAAACTAGCGCGCCTCACCATCAACCATTGCATCACTGCTTACCATCAGGTGGGATTGCTGTCAAGCACTAGTTTATATAATAATAAAAAAACTTAAGATGTTTTATGGTTATCTGATATTAATTTATACACTGTGAAATTTTAATGGGTGTTTTCCCGCGACAGAACGACTTGCCATAAGGAGTACTTTCGAAGCATACAGTAAAAGTAAAAAAAAAACACTTAAAAAAAATAACCGACTTCCCTAAAAAATTACAAAATCAAACTCTTTTATTTCAAATAGACCATTTACAGGCAGTTTTGAATAGTCAAAATGTCGGTCAGTCAGAAAAAAAAAAGTGAAGCTACATCGCACGTTCCAAAGCGTAGATCTCTATGGAGAAGAACATACTAAAAGGATCAAAATAACTTTAATTTCGGAAGTCGATGTTTCTCGGTATTGTTTGTTTCTTATTTAACATTGTTTTGTGGATAATGTCAATGATAGTAAAGTACACTTTAGAGTTTGTCAGCCTTACAATGTTCCCACTGTTGGGACTCAGGCCTCCTCTCTAGGCGAGGGAATGGGCCGTAATCCACCACGCGGGCCCAGTGCGGGTTGGTGGACGTAACATGTCTTCGAATTTTTGGTTCTAAGACATGCCAGTTTTCCCACGATGTTTTCCTTCACAGTTTTGAGAGCAGTAGTGATAAAATAAACTACACAAAGTAATGCACCTGGCTGGGTTTGAACCCGCGACCTACAACTTGTAAGTCGGGGACCTTACCCCTCGGCCACGACTGCTGGCAATGTTGTAATATTGCTTCGTAATCAATTCAGTTTGTCCGTAGGATAATATAAGATCCTTGGTTTTGAAAGGGAAAAACCTGACGTATAAGTGGCGCTGGTATGAATTTTCTTGATCAGCATCAGTCTCATTGGAACCATGCACTAGCTTCTGACGTTTTATAAATTCTGTGTAGGCCTATGTGAAATAAATAAATTTGAATTTCGAGTTAAATCAGAAGTGTTTATTTCAAACAGACCAATTACAGGCATTTTTGAATTGTCAAAATGTCGGGCAGTCCAAAAAAAAGTGAAGCTAAATTGCACGTTCCAAAGCGTAGATCTCTATGGAGAAGAACGTGCAAGAAACTCCATGGACACTCTTTTAAATCATATTATTAGTTACATAAATCTTGGTTACATATTTCTTGTCGCTTCTATTATGTGAGCACAATGTAGATAAATAATGAAAGTAAATAGTAATTGCAAAAAATTAAATAGAAATTGAAATAAGTTAGAGTAACGATGTACGCTAATAATCTTGTACTATACATTGTTTTCAGCCCGACTCTGCCTACCAAACACGACGATTTCTTCCCGTACGCCAGCGACTCCACAGCCTACTGGACTGGCTACTTCACTTCAAGACCTACCACCAAGTACTTTGAGAGAGAGGGGAATAATTATTTGCAGGTAAGTGCAATTAAAATAATTTGTGTTAATAAAACATACAGAATATTTCCATAAAAGCGGAAACCCTATAACCGTATTTTGAGGGTAGTTTTGAATAGTTTTTCAAATCGTCCACACAATTTGTATAACCCTTTAAATTGTTCTACTGAGGGTAGTTCTGAAAACGAATAATGACAGCTTTTGTCATTTACTTGGGTTATTATTTGTGCTAATTTTCAAGTATAGGCCGTTAAATTTTGATCGTTTTAATCCCGTGGAGGTTCGATCCGGTACATGAAACACTCGATTTCTGAAGATAAAATTGGAACTCGAATTAATATGCGCATGTACGAAATTAGTTTCTTTAAGTAAACGAGTCAATGATGTGACATGAGTAGGTAGTTGTCGATCGTTGCGTACTAACTACCTACAGGTCATTGAATTCGCTCAGCTGACGTTTTAGATTTTAAGACAATTCATTAATTTCGTACATGCGTAAAATAATTCGAGTTAAAGTACTTTATTTTTTAATTTTATCATTACAAAACGATAGTGTTTCATGTAACTAATCGACCCTCCACGGAATTAAAACGTTCAAAATTTAACGGTTTATAGTATAGGCATTGATATATTATAAGGGAAGATACGTTCGTACGCGCTAACACAGCATTCAGAAAAGCTGGACTCTAAACTCGCACATCTATGATCAGTGTCATCACAGTCCCAAACCAGTCACTGATAGGCAAGGACCGAGTAAAATCGCGCTAGCCGCAGAACGTTTACGGTTATGAAGACGTGAGCTCCATCTTTATCGCTTCGCAAAATGGCGACCAAAACAATAAGCGAAATTAGAAATATCATTAAATAAATAAAAAGATTTAATATTTTAAGTTTTCATTTCACTTACGAGTGAAATGTGATTCCATGTGATTTGTTTTTTTTTTTGAATAATTTGTACAACGCATAAAAGCACACGAAGCTATTAAAGCAAAAAGCCCTCGTTTTGTCACTCGCCGAGCGACTCACTCAGTCACAATCGGCGAGTGAGAGGCGAGTCACGTGTCTTCCGCTTTTTTGATTATATCAATGAGTATAGGACACGAAATGAGATTTCGCATAGAAAAAAAATTTCCCTTTTCCCCCCTTATAAGTTTCCGGAGTGAGGAAGAGGCCGACTGCATCAGGCAGAGGCAACGGGGCGCTCGCCCCAGCCGCCGCCGGGATTCCGATCCCGATTTCCGGCCACCGTAGGCGCGGGCTTGCGGACGGCGTGCAGTGGGTAGCACGCTGTCCGATCGTCCGGTAACCGACCGGACCGAGCCCAAGTCGTCGACGGCGCGTTCTGTTCCCGCGCGCCTCAAGGAGCTGTCAGCAAACCGTAGAGGCCCAGCTTGCTAGCTGCAGGCAGGCAGGGTCGAAGCCTGCTGGGGTTAAGGGCCGTTTTCTGAGAGGAAGGCTCAGCCCCGGCATGATAGGCAACGAAGGAACGGGGTAGGTTTTTAGTCAGTAAGAGTCTGACACAACTTCGCGCTCCACCCAAGGGCGGGACTTGTCATTAGATGATTTTACCTACCATAAAAAAACCCCCTTATAAGTTGAATTTTCAAAAACCACTTTTTATTGTTTGTCTACATCATAAAAGGAAGCTCGGCTGTGCGTTGATATGCCAGTCAATCGATTTCTCCTTTCATATAATACTTGCTTTTGTCGGTGGCTTTGCTCGCCTAAGTTTCTTCATACTAACTTTCCTTCCTTTTTCACCTCTTATAGGATGCCTACGTCATACAAAGAACACACCGTCCAAGTTTCAGGTCTTTACGATCAGCGGTTTAGGCTGTGCGTTGATCCGTCAGTCATTCAGGACAAGTAATTTTATAAGTATTATAAGTTATAACTTCGTGTTGACAATATTTCCAGGTGGTGAAGCAACTGCAAGTATTATCGGATTTAGAAAAACACAATCAATTTGTACTGGACGAACTGAAAAGTGCTATGGGTATGAAAACTCAGCTATACTAATATTATAATGTTGATATAAAGCCTTTTTTTGTTATAAATCCAAAAATCCTTGTGTACGATTACCATATAAAAAATGAAGGGACATACTTAAGGACATTACTAATAAATAGTATTGACTACGTTTCTCAAATAAAAATTATAAAATTTTAAATTTTAAATGTATAAAATTGATGATGATGATGAAAATGTTCCAAAAAGGCCTATTTACCAGATATTTTTTCTAGTGTTAGGGTATTTTGTTACCCCCACGGAAAAGAAGGGTGTTATAAGTTTGACCTGTCTGTCTGTGTGTCTGTTCGTGGCATCGCGGCGCCCAAACGAATGGACCGATTTTGATGCGGTTTTTTTTGTCTGAAAGCTGGCTTAATCGAAATGATAATTTATGAAGATCTGTGCAGGTGTTCAAGGTCATCAGCTCGTTTGTTAACTGCGTAGGGTTTTTAAACACTTAGTGGGTGTTTACTTTATTTTAAACATATGTGTGACTAAATATTTGAAATACTCGTGTACAATCTGGTGCCATTGAGCTGGTCTGATGATGGAGCTCTAAGGTAAAAACCCTGGATTGCTTATTAACATAGTAAACTTATCAAGTTTGGGCTCATTAGATTCGCCTTAACTAGATTTTCTCATGACGACAAGGACCTGATGCTAGAACTGGGAGGTGTCTGATGGAACTTTGAAATGCTTACTAGTAAACCCATCGAATTTGGGCTCATTAGATTCGTCTTGACCAGTTCTATAAAATTCATATTGATGACAAGGACTGTTGGGGGCTTAAGATTTAAAATTTTATAATTATTAGTAATGTCCTTCAGTATCCTCTTCATCTTTTATATGGTAATCGGACAAATGGAATAATCTACAAATATTAATCAACCTAAGGTGTTTTTTCAGTTTGGGCGATTTTAGCGCCTCAACATTATACATCATAAATCGTAAACCGCAATTTACCAAGTTTGCAAACCGCAATTTACGGTTTTCTTTGAATATATTCGGGAAAAAAATATGAGATTGTGTAAAAAAAAAGGTGTAAAACATTATTGGAATCGATTCAGTCATTAATTCTGAACAAATTATATTCAGGTTTCGCTTATAGTAACAGTATTACACATACGCTGCATATATCACGCCAATCGCGGTTTATAATTTTGATATGAAAAAAAAAAATCATTAATTGTACTTTGTTAACTTGAAGGTGCAAATAAACTATTTTTATTTTATTGTAACGTTTCGTGGTTCCCCTCCAGGAGTGATGCAGCATCACGACGCCATCACGGGCACGGAGAAGCAGCACGTGACGCACGACTACGAGCGGCTCCTCAGCCAGGCCCTCGACGACGCGCTCATCATCGCCAAGCAAGCCTTCAAGTATGTACGACATAATACTGTAATAGGCTATTTGACTGATTTTGGAATCGATTTCATATTATTAAGTATTGTTTATAGAGTCTAGAGCAGTGGTACCTAAACTTTCTGATCTTGTCAACCCTATAATTTGGCTACAGATACTGATTTACCCCTCCCCCCCTTCACGTTACACATGCAATATACTCGTACAAAGTACGGCATGAAGTCGAGCTAGATTTGGTGTTATTGATCCATTTATCAACCTTATTTTTAGTAATATGTCAAACTCGAAACACGGGTATTTTTATGTAAAGAATCTATGTACAAAATTTCATAACTGTATCATGAAAAATCACAAAGTTATAAGCTTGTTGTTCACTCAAACACATGGTCAGCGTGCCATCCAGGTGATTGAGGGGTTGTTTTACTCCAGTACCCAGCTGTGCACTGCGTCTAAAGCCCACAATGGCCAGCTGTGACCTGTTTTGTACTTAGTATCAGTGGTGTCCAAATTGTGATCTTTTTTAAATATTTGGGAAAAAATATAACTTATCGTAAAAATTATTGGAATCGATTCCGAACAAAATAAATTCAGGTTTTGCATGTGATAAAATATGTTATTATTACCCCCTAAGACTAGCAGTTTTACCCCCGCAGGGGTAATTACCCCCAGGTTAGGAACCATAGGTCTAGAGAAAGTGTTTTATTTCAATTCTCGTAATTGTTGATTTAGGTGAATAAATCATTGTCATAGTTGAGCTCCTGAGTAGTCCTGAGTTGAACCTTGCGAATACTGACAAATGCTTGCACTGACTGGACAGGTCCACTCAAATCTGTATGGTTCTTTTTTTAAAAGACCATCTCAGGCACTAATCTGCATTTATGGTTCTTATATAATTTAACCATTACATGTTTACTGTATGGACTTTAAAAGAGACTGTGACGCCTGAGTTTGTTTCGGTGTTTCTTCTCAGGGTAGTCAGCTAGAAAACACCGGCCTTATCTAGTTTAAACTGACGAAATAAAAAAAAAATATGGGTAAAAGTGTTTTTTAAAACTTATATGCCAAATAAATATGGTTTTTCATTTATTCTTTTCAGTAAAATGACCGTCAAAGATGCAACGAAACCGCCTCTCTTCGACTTCCAAAGATGCCACCTGAACGAATCACGCTGCTCCGTGTCCGAAAACAGTGGGAAATTTGTGGTAAGTAAACCCTCTTATAAGAAATCCTTTATTCGCACTTTATTTTTAACTAGCTGTCCTGGCAAACTTCGTACTGCCTAATGAGGATAACGCCATCTACGTGTAATACCAGAACCAGAAGAATTCATTTCAAAATGACATTTTAATAAGAGATGGCGTTGTATACAATTTTTTTTCCGTGATTTTTTCCAACCAACGACCTTACAGTTACTAGACGCCGCATGCTTGCTCTAACGCACCAAAAAAATTCTGTCAACTAGCTGAGGTGCGGGAAGCGGGGAACTGCGTTCTGATTGGTCCGACCAATGTCATTACGACACTCTAGGGATGGGATAGATTTAAATAAATCACGAAAGTATCGATATTTCTTTTTTTAATATTTAGTACAATTATTAATTGTATTTTTTACCTTCCAAGTTCTTGATATTATTTTAGCATAAAATGTACATACTTTATGTTATTAATAAATTTTGAGTGGCAAGGTAAAATAAAAAAAAAAAAACAAAAAAAGCTGAAAAAATCCTCTCAATTTATAAAAATATAACATAGGTACTTTTAATTATTATAAAGGTAAAAAATAGTATTCAAAGAACCATTTTTCTCGCTTGTTTGCAATTATCCGTTTATTTTTTAAATCAGAATCTTTCGGGAACCTAAAATCAATAACCGATTAACGATAAAGTATAAAATGAAATTGAGAAGTATAAAATGATCGTATAAATAGTAAATAGATATTTTGCTGTATCGATAACAGAGGCGGTCATAAGAATTGGTACATCACTACACACATCAGACCTATTAGTCAGATGTGTTGACAGACATACGTCGCCTGTTATTACATGTCTAGTGGCTGTAATGTCGTTGTTTCTAACTTTTCTCACCGTTTAAACCTTCCCGGGAGTATCTGGAATATTTCAAGTTCAAAATTAGCCAAATTGGTCTAGCCAATCTCGAGTTTTAGAGAGACTAACGAAAGATATGAGAAGGCACACTTGAAGATAAAAATAATATTATAAAACAAAATTTAACTCTGACCGCTTGCGTTGGTTTAATCCGACAAGTGTTTTCGTGTCTTATTCGCCAGAGTCGTGTGTTCACGACTGGGTACTCCGTCTCGTTTAGCTCTTCAATCCCTATAGGTGATAGAAGAGCTGATGAGATGGCGTATTTGGTCGTGGGTGTGCGACCCTGGCGGAATTAACGTGAGAACGTTTATCGGATATATTATATGAACTTGCTTCATGCCAAATTTCAGGGTTGTTGACCTAGTCAACGAGAAGTGCCCTATGAATTTTGATTCCCTTGAGAGTGTCGAAACATGCATTTTTTCACAGCTTCAAGGGACCTCAGACTTGAGTATATGGTTTTAATTTCAACTCGATATCTTCACGCGTTCTCGAGATAAAAAGTCTTCACAGACAGGCAGACGGACAACAAGTGACCCTACAAGAGTTCCGTTCTTTCCTTTTGAGGTTCGGAACTCTAAAAATATAAAACCTAAGGTTAACTTAAAATACATATTCAAAAACTATTTTATTATAATTTCAGATCACTATCTACAATCCCCTGGGTTGGTCTGTCAAGGAGCCTATCAGAATTCCGGTCGGTGATGGCGCATTTGAAGTATATGGCTCTGATGGTAAGCTGAATTTCAAAATCACACTAAACTTGTATTTATTTATAAACCACTAGCTTATGCCAGCGGCTTCGCTCCCGCTTTACCCTATTCTTCTCTACTCAACCCTAGTCTACCCAACTTTACCCTACTCTCCCGTTCTCTACCCTACTCTACCCTATACTAATAAATGAGCAGGTTTTAGATTTCTTTTTTATTATTTAACGGAATAAAAATATACTATGTCCGTCTCCTGGTTCTAAGCTACCTTCCCACCAATTTTCAGCCAAATCGGTTCAGTCGTTCTTGATTTATAAATAGTGTAACTAACACGACTTTATTTTATATATATAGATAGATAGATTTGTAATAAGATTGAACAAACCTTTTTTACAGTCCGTTCAACCTATTTTCACTTCTATTCCGTAGACATAAGGACGGTATTAAAAGCAAACAAGTGGTTACAATACCAACTATCTATTGCAGCCGACATTTGTCATACCACCAATGTAATAAGAGTCAAAATCGGTTGAACGCACTGCTTTTCAAAAGCTTTGTTTAAATAACTGTATAATCTTATTTCGAATGGAGTATAAAATATCTCGCTATAAAAACACAGGGTGTATCTGACATTGTACCACAAACGAATACCATGGATCCAGTACATGATTCTGGACCCCCCAGTGAAAAAAAAACAAAAAGAAACGCTCCAGTGGTTTTTTTTTTATGGTAGGTAAAATCATCCAATGACAAATCCCGCCCTTGGGCGGAGCGGGAAGTAGTGTCAGACTCTTACTGACTAAAAACCTACCCCGTTCCTTTGTTGCCTATAGTGCCGGGGCTGAGCCTTCCTCTCAGAAAACGGCCCTTGACCCCAGCAGGCTTCAACCCTGCCTGCCTGCAGTTAGCAGGCTGGGCCTCTACGGTTTGCTGGACCCCCCAGTGGTGGATTTTTCATCGGTTTTTTCTTAAACTGTGAAGCCCCAAGAGGACACCGGTCACCGCACACCTATTGTCTTTCTATTGTGTCTCTAATTACGGTATTCAAAAGGTTAATTTCTTTAACCATTGCACCCCTTCATTGTAGCGATATTTGGGGGAGGCCCATGTCTAATAGTCGAAGTCTTTGGGCTGAAATAAGTAATAAATTAAGACCCCTAATGGTACTCCTAAACGCCTTATTATTGTTCCAGGAAAACAAATCAAAACCCAAATGGTACCGCTACCACAGAAAGTCACATCGATACCAACTCGATTCTCAAAGGCTACCCAAGAAATACTTTTCATAATAGACCTGAAACCCCTTTCGTACAGAAATCTATACGTCAAAAGAAAATCACATCGACCGAAGAGAAATGTGAAGAAAGGCTACGATTTTTATGCTAACAGTAATAGTAACAATTGGGATCCTTTAAAAGAACCTATCATCAATAGATTAGATGATGGTATAAAAGAAAGAAATGATATTTTAAATAAGATGCAAGCTATACCATTTGCTCCGGTTTTCTCCGAGGATGTGTCAAACGAAGATAGAGAAACGAATCTAGATATCTTAAAAGATGGCAAAAATGATGATGAGGTGCTCGAACTGGAGAAGTTTTTGACCGAGAACAGAAAGAAAAAAGATAAAAAAGTTGATAGAATGATGCTGTATCCTACTTTAAGTGTAGATGAATTGAGGATGCTGTCCGACGAGCCTAGGACTGTTGAGAAGTTTGATGATGAGCTGGTGCTGGAAAACCAGGTGAGTTTAAAGCATATTTTGATGTCGAGTCGCCGGCGAGGGTGTTATGGAGCCGAGTGCTTAATATAGCATATCATCAGCCTTATAATGTTCCCACTGCTGGGAGTCAGGCCTCCACCACGCGGGTCCAGTGCGGGTTGGGGGATGTCACATGTCTTCGAATTTTTGGTTCTAGGACATGCCGGTTTCCTGACGATGTTTTCCTTCACCGTTTTTAGAGCAGTGGTGATTAAATAAATTACACAAAGTAATGTGCCTGGCTGGGTTTGAACTCGCAGCGTACAACTCGTAAGTCGGGGCCGTTACCACTCGGCCACCACTGCTTTCAGAGCCTAATTTGCGAGGAACTAATTTGCAATGGAAATACCCATTCGTTGCTGTCCGGCCGTCCGGTAACCGTCCGGACCGAGCCCAAGTCGTTGCCGTCGCGTGATGACCACGCGCGCCTCGTGGAGATATCAGCAAACCGTAGGGGCCCAGCAGGGTCGAAGCCTACTGGGGCCATGGGTCGACTTCTGACAAGGAAACCCAGGCTCCTGGAACGAAAGGATAAGAAAGACCATAGGAGTGATGACACAGATGACATATTTCTGTTGCCGCTATAACAACAAATAGTCGGGTAAAAACAAAATAAAATAAATATTTTCGGGGGCTCACATACAAATTCCCATTAATAGACAGTTGATGTAAAAGAAGAATAAAATTAATATTTAAGTGGCAACGGTAAAAACAATCACGTTTGTTGTAGGTGTACAGCAAACGTGAATGTTATTGCTGTATTTTTTTTTTCTACGGACGGTTTTTTTTTCTACTGGACCTTTCGTGCGTGAGTCCGAATCACACTGGGCCAGTTTTTTTTGACATAATATTAATAAAAAACACTTTCTCTTACAGTTCTACAAACTCGACGTCAACGCGGCAACAGGATTGATCAGCGAAGTGACATTCCCCGATCACAACAAATTAAACCTATCAATCAACATGTACTACTACACCGGAAGCTGCGGCGACAACCATGACACCTCACACCGAGCTTCCGGCGCCTACATATTCAGGCCGGTCATCAACACACCCATAAAATTATCTACACAAAAATCTGAAATCATAAATGGAGATTTAGTCAAAGAATTTCGAGTCAACCTAAGTCCAGCTGGCTTCATAAATACAAAGCTATATGACAGTTTGAATTTTATCGAAACTGAATGGATTGTAGGCCCAATACCCATCACAGACGATTTAGGCAAAGAATACGTAATAAAATACGAAACAAATATTATTAACAACGGTGAATTTTACACAGATTCGAATGGCAGACAGATGCTAAAACGCAAACTAGATTTCAGACCGCAATGGAACCTAACATTAGCTGAACCGATACCAGGCAACTACTATCCGGTGACAAATGAGATTTTTATTGAGAATGAAGATCTAAGATTGACAATTTTGACTGATCGGTCTGAAGGAGGAACTTCCCTCATAGAGGGAGAGGTAGAGTTAATGTTACATAGAAGATTACTTTGTGATGACGCTTTTGGTGTTGGGGAGGCTCTGAATGAAACTGGAAACGGTCATGGCTTAGTAGCCAGAGGCAAACACAGAGTAATAATTGGTAAAGACCAAAAAATAATCAAAAAGAATGTTCTAGGCATGCATTTGAGTCCTACAGTCCTATTCTCAGACGCTACAAACATAAAATATGATGATTGGTTGAAATTGAACAACGAATTTAGTTGGTTAGCAAAAGATTTGCCGAATGGTATCCATCTTTTAACTCTAGAACCTTGGGACTCCAAATTGTTGATTAGATTTGAAAATTATTTAGAAGATAATGGAGTTGTTGAAGTCAATTTGAAAGATCTTTTCAAAAATATCGAAATTAAATGTTTTAAGGAGACTATGCTGTCGGCTAATATGTTTGTAGAGGAATATAAGCAGTGGGAATGGAAGAAAGAAGGTGACCAGGATTCTGATGAAGAAAAAAGAGAATTTGAAGAAAGAGATTTGAATATTAAAATCAAATCGAAACAGATCAGGACTTTCTTAGCGTGTTTTGAAAGGAAATAAAAATTTATTTAAGTGTAGATAATATCACGATTTCTCTGTACGTCTATGTCTGTCATTCTTAGGGCCGAAACACAACCGGGTTGCGGCGCCGCGCAGTGTCGGCACCCGACGTAACGCAGAGTTTTGCGGTGTACACCGCGGCGCGAATATCATAGCTTTATTAATAAATATCACCAGTACCTTCTTTGTCGTTCATTTAAAATAGAGTAATGTCTTCTTAATAACAAATAAGCATAGGTTTATTACGATCCATGGCAGAGAAACGTCTATCCACACTCAAAAATCTCGAGGAACTGGTTATCCCTGTAGGATACGACAATAAACGCTAAAAGTCGTCGCATCATGTTTACAGACAAAAAACTCATAGAAAAAATATCACATCAGTTATCATGACGTCTATTTTGATACTGTAAAAGGAATTGGCGCATGCGGTGTGCGCCGCGTCGCCGTATTAGACAAAAGAGTTTCTCTTCAGTTTTGAGGCAGATTTGTCTACTTGAGGCAAGTCTGTCTTAGGGGCCGTTCAAGTATTACGTAAGCAGATTTTTTGCAAATATTAATTCCCCCTCCCCTCTCGTCAGCAAACCTCTTATCCCTCCCCATGCTTACGTTATTAGTTAGTTTAATGAGTAAAAGTTACAAGTCTAAATATAAGGAATACACTTGAAATAGAAAAACTAAAAAAACAACTTTTATTTTGTGATATTAATTCAAATTATTAGTTATCAGTCCATGACACACGAATCCATGACTTTCAAGTTTTCAATGACATTGGATCACAGATATAGATAGACATAGATAACGCAAGCATTACGATCTGTATGAAAACCAAGCGTGCCATTTTTTGACTACCTATTATGACGTCACAAGCACTATTTAGTGAAGACGCCCCCTCGCTCCACCCCCACACCAACAGCACAATTAACCATTTTTATATTTTTAACTGCACCCGACTAGCGCTGTACTCCGAAGCAGACTGAGCGCGAAAGTGACCACTTACGATTTTTGTACGTAAGCTAGGCATAGGCACGCGAAGTAGTTGCTCTTGCGTTATCTAGGTATATCTATATCTGTGCATTGGATGTTAGCTGCTCAGTGATGTGTGTATGCTCACTTTTGTGCGATTTTGAAAAATCGACATCGTTCTCCTATAAAAACTAAAAATATATAAGTACCACTGACATAATCACCGTCCAAACTCCCCATCCCCATGTCATCAAAAATAAGCAAAGCAAAGACCCCTCCCACCCCAATGCAGTGCTTACGTAATACTTGAATGCCCCCTTAAAACTGTCGGGACTCAAGTCTGTGCTGAGCCTTACTTGGTAAGCGACGTTATTACGTCGTAGTTATCACAAATTAAAACAATGTAGGATTATAATAGGTATATTTGTTTTTGATATAAATATTATGTTTGTAGTTAGTTATATAATATTAATGTTCATATATTTTTTGTGATCTAAGAATGATGAACCAAATAAATAATTTTATATTTTGTAATTAATTTTGTTTATTATTTATAAAAATTTCCTAACTAGCTGTGCCCGCGACTTCGTTCGCGTGAACGACGAAACTTATCAATGAGTTTTTTGTGTAAAGTGCTATTTGTGTAGAACGTTATCTATCGAGCATACCGGTATTAATACTTCTGTCCGGCGCCGGCCCCTTGCGGCCAATTACAATAGAAAACCAATTGTTTCTCATTAACGGTGATTAAGAGGGTATATGATACCTTTGCTCGCGGCATCGCTCGCGTTCTGTAAGTTTTTTGTAGTAGATTTCTACTTTGGTTCCTATTGAGCAGGATAACCAATAGCGAAGCTGACGTTCATTGCAACGAATGCTCACAAAGATAATGGTAACGACAGATAGTCACCGTACGACATAAATTGAGAGCTTCAGCATAAACGACATTGTCAGTGAGCCCGTCCAGAATATGAACATAAAGGTTCCTTGGACTACTCACACGGGAAAGAACGACGTAAAGCTGACCATGTGAAAAACAACTCACGCTAAGATCGACGCCAGCAACGCCTAGATTCTGATCTTGTGCCTTATTTATTGTCATAGCGTAACATAAAGCTACTGGAAACTGTACTTTCTTATGCTGAAATGGGAAATTGTTCGGAATCAAAGGAATTCTAGGAATCAAAACACTTTCCCCGGCACCACAACCGGTTATTTCTGCCTCAATTGTGTTAGGTTGTAGATTTATAACCTTTTATAGACTACCATTGCACAGTATATAACTTAAATGAATTGTATCTTATGATAAAATATTATAGTATCTTAGCCGTGTGCAGCGCCCCTTAGTGAACTCCACTGCGGGTGACGTAACCTACGACAAACTTATTATTTACGGTTGGTACAGTAATCGGGTCTAGGGATAGAACCGCAAAATTAAGTTTGTTTTTTATTGTATATACTTTTCCGGGATAAAAAGTACCCAGTGTGGTGCAAGTTTCATCGTAATCGAACCGGTAGTTTTTGCGTGATGCCTGAACAAACAGACAGACAGACAAAAATTTTTTAATCACATTTTTGGGTTCGGTGTCGGTCTAGTAACACCCCCTGCCATTTATTTTTTGATATTTTCAATGTACAGAAATTTTAATTCTACAGATTTATTATAAGTATAGATATGACTCGCTGGTCCAGTGTCCAGTAAAGAGCAAGAGGTCTTTTTAGACCTCATCATCCAATGACTTCTCTCGCTCTGGGGTGGCGCGCGAGGGCGTGTCAGACTTTTACTAACTAAGAGCCAACTCTGCGTTAGCCCCCCGCCCCCCTTGATCATCGGCTGGCGAAGCCCTTGACTGCGCGTGTGTCGTGTGCGGCGGTCCCCGTAGTGGAAACCGGATTACCCGCACAGTGTCGCTAGTTCAACTTTAACCTTGTGCTTGTAGTGGTGTCGATGAAGAACTTTAATGTATAATTATAATAATAATAATTTATTTAACCAAAAATACATATTACACAATTTGACATTGCTCTTAATTATGACATTGTTATAATTACATATAAATATTAGACATATGCTGCCGAACTAGGCGTGGAGCCTGTATTTCGGCATGCAGTGCCTCTAGCACTGGAACTGTATCTTCTAATATGTGATCATGAGCAAATGGAATCAATTTATCTATAAGAAATTAAGTTTGGTGCCTTTAACACTTCGATCCACAACTACCCAACTTGTTCATACAAAAGTAGACTCTAAACATCGGAATTAAGGCCTATAGTGGCGTGGATGTGAGAGGACACCGGTGTCCTCTGAGCTAGGACAGATTAAGCAACAGTAAAGAAAAAAGAAAACGACAATTAAAAAATAGGTGTAACTGTCCTCTGAGTGTATAAGTGAAAAAGGTGAGTGTGTGCGTGTGAGAGGGTGTGTGGAGATCTACATTAAATAAATTCAAACTCTGGATTCTTGTACTAATAGTAGTTTAATAGTACTAATTAAATTACGTAGGAAAAGGGGCGCGGACGAAGCATTTTTGTAAGGGACCGCGCGTGGGCGACAGGTTGACCCGATACTGGGCTTCGTTTAGCTGTAACTTGTATAATTTTGAAAATGTAATAACGTTTGTTTTTTGAGCGTGAGTAGAATAGAATAAACTTTTCAATACACTTGCACAGAAAGTGGCTCTTATTGCACTACACTTAGGTACATAATGGCACCTGTTACCAAACTGTGACATTTTGATTACCATTACGCACTAGTGCTGTAATGTAGTTATAACCTTTTTGTTCAACCTCTTTTTTCGCAAATCAAATTTTGAATACGAGAAAAATTCATATTAGGATAATGCGTTCGATCAATAGTAGGTATAAATTAGTGTCTTACTTATTTTATGCAATTTCGGCCATTTTAACTTGTAAAAACGGTTTATTTCATAATAAAACATTTAATGTATAAATCGTTCGTTCAAATAAAAAAAAATCTTTGTGGTTTATGGTTGCCATTTTACGCCATTTTAAGATGCGCGCGTTTTTTGGTGTGATTTTTTCGAGTGAATAAATTAAGTAAAATCAAATACTACTACAAAAACATTAGGAAATTTTACATCCGTATTCTAATTGCCCTAAAAATGACATTAGCGTAAAATCTTTTCACGCAAGAAAACAAACAACGACTAGGCAATTTGATCAAAAGACTATGTAGCCATAGCTTTCAGCTATGGGTCAATTAACGAAAATTAAATGCGTGCTGAATGTTGCCGCCATATTATGAATTTTTTTCCCAGTTGTGCTGTTGTAATAATAGTTAGCTAAATTATTTTTCTTCACAAGTGTATTGAAAAACGTCGTATGATACATGTGAGTAATGTATGGTTACCATTCTTGGCTCTCTTAAGACCCTTGCCACGGCTCGGGTCTTAATACCCCCTCGATGGTAACCATGTACATTACACACTTGTATCATAATGTACTATTATTGTACACAAAAATATGTAGAAACAATGCACAGAAACTTAAATCTTTGGGTGGGTTGAGTACTCCAGGGTAAAAAAATAACATTTCCCAGAGTCCATATGAGTGTTTTTTTATTTCGAGGTGGTTCCGTACCTCAAAAGGATAAAACGGAACCCTTATAGGATCACTTTGATGTCCGTCTGTCTGTCTGTCAAGGCCCTTTATATATGTATCGAGTTGAAATTAAAACCGTCAGGCCCGCAGTTCCTTAAAGCTGTGAAAAAATCCAGCTTCTAACTTAACGAGAAAAAAGATACGGCCGTTTATGTCGCAAAAAACTTATATTTCGACACTCAAGGGAATCAAAATTCATAGAATACTTCCCGTTGACCTGGAACCCTGGAATTTGGTATGGTAGTGAAAGCATTGACACAGGGGGTAAACACATTGGTTTGTTACGTCACCAGTACTTGCTACCGATCATTTGATCACTCGAAGGAGTATTGATAGACACAGCACGATATTTATTAAAAAAAAACTTTTTACAAAAAAGTACAACCAACTTACGAAAACACGTAAAATCAGGAACAAAATAGTATATAACTACCAATCAAACCACAAACTCCCACCACTGTCCACTTGTAACTTTTATCACAACCACAGAGCACTCGATTTGCATTTAATTCACTTCAACTGCGGAAACTGTTACGCCGCCGCAACCAGTTATTGTTATTAAAGTAAAAAAATACTTACGATAGCCATCTAAATTAATACTAAAATGTCTGACAACATTGAAAAATTTTCTACAAAATGAACAAAAATGCGTTGTAATTTTCAGTGAAAGTATTTCGACGGTCCCTACGTATATAAAGACATGTCGAAAATGGCATTTTTTTTTTATTGTGTCATTGGCTTAAGATTATCTATGCGCACATACTGACATGCGATTTTTTTTTAAATTTTGTTTATTTACCTTGTTTTCAATCAATCAATCAACTCTTTTATTTCAAATAGACCATTTACAGGCACTTTTGAATAGTCAAAATGTCGGTCAGTCAAAAAAAAAAGTGAAGCTAAATTGTACGTTCCAAAGCGTAGATCTCTATGGAGAAGAACGTGCAAGAAACTCCATGGACACTCTTTTAAAATCATTTTAAGTGTTACAATAATCTTGGTTACATATTTCTTGTCGCTACAATTATGTGAACACCATGTAGAAAAGTAGTGAGAAAAAAAAAAACTAACTAAAAATAGAAATTGAATTAAGCCACTGGCAGCAAAGAGATGACCAGTCTCAACTGACGGCGCCCGTTCACGAGCATGACGCGTGCCTCAACCCCACTCTGCTCAACCATTATGAAGGGAACAGAATGACTCAATAACACGCGCCACCATCAGCAAGACATTTGAGTGAGAATGACAAACTCTCAACTGCCATGCTCATTTAAGTCAAACAAATTGTAACCTAGTAAAAATGCTCCATGGGACTTCACATTCACAAAAATTTGATAAAAGTGCTTCTACATTATACAATGCTAATGGTTCCAAATAAGAAAAATAAACAAAATAAGAGCATTAAAAGGTCATAAGCTTCATCAAAGCAATATCATACCATTTCGAAAAAAACAACATACGGAAAGGGTAATAGCATCTCTTCCAATATTTATAAAACTATAAAAAAACAAAAAACTAATTAGTAGGCAAAAGTGTTAGTGGAGCAGGACCAGCATTTAGCCAAGCATTTTTATCGAGGATATAATCTTCCACTTTATAATATGCTTGTCTACATAGTGTGCGTTTAATGCATGTTTTAAATTTGGATTCATTCAATTGAATAATCTCAAGTGGTATCTTATTATAAAATTTTACACAGCACCCCATAAAAGAATTATATACTTTAGCCAATCTGAATCGAGGTTGATCTAGTTTGTGCCTATTCCTAGTATTAAAATTGTGCCTGTCACTTATCTTAGTAAAAAGATGAATATTTTTCCGAACGTACATAATATTTTCATAAATGTATTGGCAAGGTACCGTCATGATGTTTATATCCTTAAACAGTTCCCTTAGAGAATCGCACCTGCGAAGATTGTATATGGCTCTGATAGCTCTTTTCTGCAGAATAAAAATAGACTCTATGTCTGCAGCCCGTCCCCATAGCAAAATACCGTAAGACATGATACTATGAAAGTAGCTAAAATAGACCAGCCTCGCGGTATGAACATCAGTAAATTGACGGATTTTTCTGACAGCATATGCTGCTGAACTAAGCCGTCCAGCTAGTGATGCTAAATGAGAACCCCATTGTAGCCTCGAGTCGAGCGTGATTCCCAAGAAAACTGTGTTTTCGACAAATTCAAGTTTCTCTTTGTTCAATACTATTTCCAAGTCATTACTTCTAACATTCGGTAACGCAAATCTTATGCACTTGGTTTTTTTCTCATTTAATACTAAATTATTAACAGTGAACCAGTTTTGGACTTGCTGTAGAGCGTTGTTTATGTCATCAATATTAGTGGAACGTCTATTGATCTTAAAAATTAAGGACGTATCGTCAGCAAACAATACTATATGTGGTTTTTTATTAAATAAATGTGGTAAATCATTAATATATACCAAAAAAAGGAAAGGACCCAATATTGAGCCTTGTGGTACACCCATTTTGACCTTTAAACCCCGTGAATTGACACCATTTATTTGAACCTGCTGCTGCCTGTCATTTAAATAAGATTTCAACAAGCTTAGTGCAAGTTTACCTAACCCGTAATGTTCTAGCTTCAAAAGCAAGGTTTCGTGATTAACACAATCAAATGCCTTTGAGAGGTCACAGAAAATTCCTATCGCATCTTGGGCCTCTTCCCACGCTGCAAATATGTGTTTTAATAAGGTGACACCAGCGTCAGTCGTACAACGCCCTTTGGTGAAACCATACTGCTGATCGTGTAAGATTTTATTAGTATTAAAATGAATAAGCATTTGATCGAGCATAACTTTTTCAAATACCTTACTGAAAACCGGCAACACGGATACAGGTCTATAATTATTGGTGTCATTGTGCTCACCAGATTTAAAAAGAGGTATAACTTTACTAAACTTCATTACATCTGGAAAAACTCCCTGGTCCACACACAAATTAAAAATTAAGGCTAGGTATGGTGCTACGGTTTCGATAATAGATGTACATACTTTAATAGACATTCCCCAAAGGTCTTCGGTTAATTTAATTTTGATTTGCCTGAAAACCTTTATAACTGTCATAGGGTTTATATGATTGAATTGAAATTCAGCTGGACAGCGTGGCAAGTTTTCTTTCAATAAAGCAATTGAGGCCTCGGGTGAGGAATTTAAAGCTTCCGTTGTCTTAAGGGGTATATCGGTGAAAAAAATCACAAACTCTTCGGCTACTTCGATATTAGAGTTTATGGGACCACGAGAAGTCTGCAATAAAAAATCAGTGTTCCGTACTTTATTCCTACCAGTTTCACTATTAATAACCTTCCAAACGGTCTTTATTTTATTTTCTGCCGATTTAATCTTATTGCTAATAAATAGGGCCTTCGCTACCTTGCAAATATTTCTAAAAAGTTTAGAGTATTTATTTACAAACTTGTTAAAGGTTTCGGAGTTGAAGAATGGCTTAAGGCCATAAAGTTCAAAGAGTCTTTCCCTGCTTATCCTTATACCCTTAGTCGCCCAGTCACTAAATACAAACTTAGGGAAAATATTTTTCGACTTCTTTTCAAAACTTGTATTAAATTCATTAAGTACTACTGAAAAGAAATTATCATAAAATTTATTAGCATCATTTATATTATGGCCCAGAGCATTTAACTTATTTTGTAAGTTACTATTAAATTTTGTTAATTTGCCAAGTGTAATTGGCCTAAATTGAATTTGAGTTTTTTGTATGGCAGCTTTAAAGTTAAAAATTACCGTTTGTCCACTATGGTCGGACGGAAGATAATTTACAAATCGTATAAGAGAACAAGTATTATAAATACAACGAATAAGTGTCGTAGATGCGGACATCTGTACATATCTTTTTGTACGGTGTTTTAAAATGCGCGCCGCTCGGTGCGAACACGGTCTTGTCAGACATGTCCGCATAAACTATCACTTAGTAATTGCGACAATTTTTTTTCACAAATAACAATAATAAATTGTAGGCTTCTTTCAAATATGATTTCCTAAATAATTGTTACAAAGAAAACAACTTCTTATTGTTATCAAAGTAAATGAAGTTATGTCCTACATGTTTGTTTTTACGCGTAACTTTTAATATTTTTTTGGACTTGTTATTATTTACGGTTAGTTACTATAAAACATTAAACATTTTTTTACTTACAATAAACATTTTTTTAGATAAGAGATTTATGTTCCTCGGTGTAAATGATTATAGTTTGATTTTTTTTAGACTCACGTCGTGTTTATACCGAAAACAGTAAATTTTAATGGATCTTGAGGAAGTTTCTAACGACGAAAATCAATCAGCTAATATATTATCGAAAATTTATTTAAAATATATAATTGACACCTATTTGTGAAAGTGAAACACCACGACAAGTACCTGAAAATGATAATGAAGAATCTTTGATTACAACACCAATGCCAAGTCCATGCAGGACCTTCGGGGACACCGTAAGTGAATTTATATATTTGAGTGAGAGTTGCGCTATTCTTTAAGATCAAGCCCGTTAGGTTCCAGCGAAATTGCCTCGTTGGATGGCAATGCTGATTCGTTGACCGAAGGAAAGCCCAGACGAGTTTTCTGATACCACGCACAACTCGATGAGAGCTCGGACCACATGGCCCTAGTGTTTCAACCCCAAACGGCTCAAACATAACTTCCGATATATAATATAATTACGCCTTTTGAAGTTTTCTGCATTTGCAGCAGCCGCCCCAGCGCTGCCCGCCGTACTCAGAAGGTGAGATGGCGCAAGGGTGTCGACACATGTTGCATCCCACACCAAAGGCCTACCCAACGCTTCAATTGCAATATAGACCATGGTGTCCGAGGCGGTCGATTGCTTCAGCGCATTGACACCGGTGTGGAGCTCCGCTATGAGCAGCCAGTCGCATTCCGTACCAACCTGAAGAGCGGCTCATCCCACTGTTTCTGGGAAGATGGATTCTCGGGCAACGAATTATCCGGTCAAGACTTTTTCCAGGCGTTCACGGCATCGGCTAAGCACGGCAACTCACAGCTAACCAGTGATGGAGTCAAAATTCTATTGGTCAACTGTTGAGTACTGTGGACCGAAGACAGGAACGCCAGTAGGCTTGCACTAGAAATTTTGCGGATACCGAGCCCACCAAAACGAATGGGTGGCTTGATGCTCGATCATCTAGGGTCACATTTAATATGGAAGTTAGAGTATACCAAATGGTCTGACCAACTTTGTCCAAGAGATGTGGCTACTTTCATAAAGGGGAAGAGCGGAGAAAATACATGAAATTTGGTGCAAAACAACAATACCGTCTGAGGGTGAAAGCCGAATGTTGGTTAATTTTGGAAAGTCTTACCGAAATGTTGTTAAAACGTTCAATTTTGTCGTCAACGAATAAAGAAAAACTGTCTTCCAAAATTGGAGAACCTAGGAGGTGCAATACTGTGATTTTTAATGTTTAGTTCCTACTTCAGTGTGACTATACCTAGTAAAAATCTTCTTAGCATCTAAATAGTAGGTAGGTAACCTATTATTTAGATGCTAAGAAGATTTTTTAAGGTTGTCTGTAAGAGATCGCTTTTAGTGGTAAGGCCGCCCATTGTGACACCCTATTAATTTTAAGTTCTTTATGTAATTTTATTTTTGGTGTACAATAAAGAATACATCTATCTATTTTTTTTTAAATAATAAATAATGTTGAATTTATACACCTTATTTAATTAATAAAACACAAGCCTGATAATTTTATTTAAAGATATGTCTTTGTTTACATTACAAGAACTATAGTCCTACCCCGAAAGACTATAACCACGTATAAAGTGATATGTCTTCATTGAAGTACTTTTTATATCCATGGGTGACGATTTCAGGATGTTTAACGTATTGATTTAAAAACAGTAACATAATCCTACATTTTCATAAAACATTTTATTTAAAATCTATATCAGACACTGTTTTTTTGTTTCCTGCGTATAACAAGGTATCATAGACATGACTGACACACTTCTATTTTATTATCGGCGTAGAAACGGTCATCTATCAGTTTTTCCAAGAAAACGTAATAAAATTAAATATGTGTAAATAGCATTATAAAGCTCGTAAAACTATTAAAATATTGTAGAAAGAAAATATTTATTATTGGTCATAGAATTATTTCTAGGGCATGTTGAACACAAATTTCGCTCTCCTGTAAACCTCAGTTTTTGACTTGACCTTTTGTACGTAGGGACCGTCGATTTCTTCGTAAGTGTATTGAAAAACATCGTTTGATACACGTGCAAATTTGTCACTGCAGCCCTCGGCTCCATAACACACTCGCCATCGGCTCGTGAGAAATCCGCCTCGGTCACAATGACAAACTTTCTGCACTTGTATCAATATGTACTGTAGTGAAAGCACTGACACAGGGGGTAAACACCTTGGCTCGTTAGGTCACCAGCAGTTAGGTTTAAGACGTCCGTCTTAGTCGACCGCCCGAAAGCAACTGTCAACTGTTGCGTGCCACTGGTCGCCCAACGCCCATGACTCCGAGACAAGTACACAAACACTACATCCCTCCCTTAATGTGTATTTTGAATATAATTTTTTCCTTTTACCAAATATGGAAATCTACAATATAGGTAATACAGGGATTCAAGAACAATTGTAATGAGAACCTTCTATATTAATTACCATTGTATAGTTGTGGCCCATAATCACAACTATACAATTTGCGTTACAGTTTTTCGATATCTTAAAGAATGACTTTTAATAATATTAGCAGGCATCATTACTTTTCCCATTACATGAGTAGATAACTCATTCTACTAATTTTCTTAACTCTGATCCATTCCCTTTCCTCATTTTCTTCTTTAACTCCTTTTTATATCATGTCGATATCAATAATCTGAAAAATCAATACACAACCGTATTTTAACTGTCATGGTATCTCCACAATACACGTTACTAATCCAACTAAACCAAAACACCAAACGTTAAACTCTGAATGTGATCTTCGGCTACAAGCAACCCAGTAACTCCCAGTTAATTATACCTCACACGCGTTTCCATGGAACTAACAACTCCTCTCCCAGAACTCTATGGTTTCTAGTGAAACCTGACCTCTGGCCAGAGTTACAATTGATTGCGTACTCGTGGATTATTTAAGCAATTTCTACACTTTTCCCAATCCGCGAGTATTCAAGTCAAAGTACCGAATAACTCCCTCCAACAGCTGCCAGTTTTGAGGCTTTTACTTTACACGAGTGTGTTCTTGCTACCTCACACGACACTTCTATCAATAAACCCCCTAACATAACGGGATATTACCTCTGACCAATAGAAATCATGAGGCCTCTCCAAGGTTTTATTGTAAACGAGATTTAACTCATGGACATTGGTCACCACCGACCATCTATCTGATCGCTCGAAGGAGTATTGATAGACACTCAGCACGATCTTTATACAAAATATCCCGCTAACAACGCACCTACATATCTCATATGTTTTTTCTACGTTGTCATCGAACTGCTCTTTAATCAAGTCAGAAACTTAAATATCAGAGTCGCGTTTTTGTTTTGCTAGTGATTTCTATCAAGTTACAATGGTCTTTGGCTCTATCTTCAAGAATTGAAACTGTAAACTTAACTTTTCAATACACTTGCTCAGAGACGTACTTCAATTACACCGCACCCAGGCACACAATGGCGCGTGCAACTCAACCGTGATCCCTTGACCACCATTACGTACCCGTGAGATAATATAGCATATTTTTTTTCCTCACAAGTGCACTAAAACGTCGCATGAAACAAGTGAGTAACGATGACTACAGCTTCGGATCGCCCAAGACCCTCGCCACTGCTCGGGTCCAAATACCGCCCCGGCGGCAACCATCAGCACCACTTACTTACGCTTGTATTCATTTTCTATTTCTTTTTTATTTCTTTTTTTTCACTCTTGCTATACAGTTCTCTCAACACTTTCATTTTTCTCCACCACGACCCATAGTCGCGACCAAATATTCAAATTGTTACATTTTTTTAATGTCACGTATGACTAAGGACCATCAGCGAAGCACAGTTTGGAAAGTAGTACACCCTTAGGTATGCTTATATTAACATTACGTATTGTTTCCTAGGCCCCTGCTGCCTAACCACAATAATTATGCATGTTTTTCATTTGTGAAGGTCCATACTGCCTTAACACAACTATGCATGATTTTCATTTATATGGAGGCCCATATTGCCTTACCATAATCACAAATGGTTTTCATTTATTTATAGGCCATGTTGCCTTATAACAACCACATGTATTTTTCATTTATATGAAAATACTAAACTGCCAGACAACAACAATCCATGGTTTTCATTTATGTGGAGGCTCATATGGCCTTACCATAATCACATATGGTTTCCATTTATATGAAAGTCTATGTTGCCTTATCACAATCACATGTAGTTTTCATTTATATGAAAGCCTTTTCATTTAAATGAAAATACTAAACTGCCTGACCACAATAATTCATGGTTTTCATTTATATGGAGGCTCTTATGGCTTTACCATAATCACATATGGTTTCCATTTATATGAAGGCTCATGTTGCCTTACCACCATCACATATAGTTTTCATTTATATGAAGGTCTTTTCATTTATATGAAAATACTATACTGCCTGACCTCAACAAATTCTTGCCTTGCCTTGCCTTGCCTTGCTTCGCTTTACTTTGCTTGGCTTCGCTTCGTTTCGCTTGGCTTTGTTTTGCTTCGCTCAGCTTCGCTTAGCGTAGCTTAGCCTCGCTTAGCTTGGCTTAGCTTCGCTTAGCTTAGCTTGGCTTAGCTTGGCCTAGCTTCGCTTAGCTTGGCTTAGCTTCGCTTAGCTTCGCTTAGCTTCGCTTAGCTTCGCTTAGCTTCGCTTAGCTTCGCTTAGCTTCGCTTAGTTTAGCTTCGCTTAGCTTCGCTCAGCTTCGCTCAGCTTCGCTTAGTTTAGCTTAGCTTCGCTTAGCTTAGCTTCGCTTAGCTTCGCTTTGTCATACTTCGCCACATTTCGTAACGCTTCGCCACGCTTCGTCACGTCACGTCAAATTTCATCACGTTTCGTTAAGCTTACTTACGGTCATTCAACACTACTGCAAAATCCACTGCTTCAAAATACCAACAGTATTAAATATTCAAAACACATTTAAACTGACACCTTGATTTTACAAACATTAAAACAAAGTAACGCTCTTCTGAGTCCGCTCCTCCACATGATAATGTCTCCAAATACGAGACAACTCAAGAACCTTTTCCCTTTCAACGCTTAATACTTAGTTTACTAAGAATACTATGAGATTTGTTCCCAGTACGTTCTCTTTTCAAGTGGTACCTATTTGGGTATAAAAGAAACCCATTTACCGTTCTGAAAGATCATGACAGATCAAGAAAATGATTTTTTTTTCTTGTCGGGTTGTCGTGTAAAGTGTAACCGAAACTCGATTCATAAACGATAAGTTTTTTATTTTTTTTTATTTTTATATATAAAGTGATAGTAGTCTAATGATTGTTATTCTTCTTTAAACTATTGCCTTTGTTTTATTTCTTTGTTTTGTTTGCCTAACTCAGTATGTATTAAATGACATCATAATATTTACCAGTCTTTAAATAAAATTTTGATCACTTTATTTCGATAGAAATTGCCGTCCGCGTCGTTAATTCAAAACATGTGCCTACAGGCAGTAATTCAACATAAACAACTCGTCTCACAACTTCAAAATCTTAACTATATTTAACGGTATTGATACTAAAACGTTCATAATTAAACACACTTTATAGGTAATTTACAATGACTTATGTACAAACTGGCAATTTAATAGTTTTTTTTCATGTGTTTATAAATTAATCTTTCAAACACCACTACAACATAATTCAATTACTATTGATTTCATCATTCTAATTTTTTGATCGGCGTGGAGTTCACATGTCTCATTCAAAAGGCCATAAAATCAGGAACAAAATAGTATATAATATCACTTACCAAACAAACAACGAAATCCCACCACTTTCACTCTTATCACAACCACCAAACTCGACCTGCACTCAATTCACTTCAACTACGGAAAAACTTTTAAGCCTATGGGAACAACGCCATCTATCCAAAATAACGTGAAGTCATTCATCTTTTATATTCCCGTAATAATAATTGAGTAACGTGTCTTCTTTTTTGTACCCATTCCTATACATGCCTTAAAAAGATATTGTCATAAAACGAATACGTAATTGCAATGCCAGCAAAGTCCCGAAGGCATGTTATTGAAGATATTGTATACGTTTACATATCGATTCGAATCGATTAATCTTAAATTTAATTTTAATGCTGACCTATCCGCCAGGATCAAAATGATAAAACCTCTTGATTTTATAAATGAAGCTACTTATCACGAATTCTTGTTGATTGTAGTGCCGCTCAATACTTTTTTTTTATATATATTAAGAATTGATTAAAATTTGTCTATTATCTAGTGATGGCCTCATTTAGGCAATTCTCTATGTGCAATATTCTTTGTTTAGTAATCATTCGACCTTCAACAATTACCTAACCGTTTTTTTCTTTTTTCAATTATTTTTATATGTACCCTCGTATCCTTTAACAATATTTTATTTTCCGATATAATGGATTTAAACAACGAAATACATTTTGTCTTTTTGCACTAAACCTTTTACCTTGTCGCCATTTGTAGTGAAAGCACTGACACAGTGGGTAAACACCTTGGCTCGTTAGGTCACCAGCAGTTAGGTTTAAGACGTCCGTCTTAGTCGACCGCCCGAAAGCAACTGTCAACTGTTGCGTGCCACCGGTCGCCCAACGCCCATGACTCCGAGACAAGTACACAAACACTACATGTACTATTTCTTCACAAGTGTATTGAAAAACTTCGTATGATACACGTGAGTAATGTATAGTTACCGTTCTTGGCTCTCTTAAGACCCTCACCAAGGCTCGGGTCTTAATACCGCCTCGACGGTAACCACTTACATTACACACTTGTATCACAATGTACTATTAATTGAGTTACATGTCTTATCTTTTTTTTTGTATCCATTCATCCATTTAAACCAGTTATTGCAATGAAAAATGAACTTTATGGCTATGAAATACAGCATTTTTATTTCCATGCTTAAACCGTCCCAAAAGTAGTAGTAGACGAAGTTTAATGACGTTTTCTGCAACTACTTTACTCAATGATAGTTTCGTCTTCAAATAGGTCGCGGGAAAGACCGTTTTTAATAATCGTTTCTGTCGTCGCAAGACCAGGGCCTCAAGTCTGCTATTACAATAGTGCCAGAATCGTCTATCATTGATTTCATCACGGTTGATTTTGACAAGTTTGGTAATCTACTAATATAATGGCGTCACTATGATATATATATATCCGCAAGAGAACCAAGGTTGCCGACATTGCACGTAGAATCGCCAATCTTAAGTGGCAGTGGGCAGGGCGCATTGCTCGCAGAACGGATGGCCGTTGGGGCCGCAAGGTGCTGGAATGGCGACCGCGTACCGGAAGACGCAGTGTTGGAAGGCCGCCTACAAGGCGGACCGATGACCTGGCTAGAGTTGCGGGAATCCGATGGATGCGAGATGCACTGGACCGTTCATTGTGGACGGCACTTGGGGGAGCCCTATGTCCAACAGTGGACGTCTTTCGGCTGATATGATGATGATGATGATGATGACTTTCCAACAGTCAATCACTAACACATCATTGAAAGAAATGGTAATCTCGTACATAATGATAAATGAATTTCTGGCTTATGGGGTAATCTGCCAAAAAATTGTCAGTTCCTTTGATTAGTGACTTGCTATTAGATTTTTCTGAATACGACAAAGTCATTCTACCACCATTCGTTTACGAGACCAATAACCAACCAATGATCGACCATTATGATTTAGCAGATTAAGAACTTTTACCAAAATGACAATGGGATTGTGTTGGAATGTCGAATTTACAACAATAGCAGACTTGGGCCCCTGTTATGTTTCGTCGGTCAAAAATTCGACAACGACCCCTTACTACTGACAACTATTGCCTGTCGCCGATCGCCCATGGCCTGTGACTCCGAGACAAGTATACTACAAGGTCTTTAGAAGTTATCATCTTATGACTTTTCCCGCTCTAGGGTAGAGCGCGAGGGGGTTTTACTAAGAACAGGAGTGAGTTTTAGTTAGTAAAAGTTTGACATACCCTTGCCCTCCGCCTCATGATGAGGCTGAGGGTAATGACTAGGTATGACCAGGAATGCTGGTAGTCAGGATACCTGTTAAAGCCTTGGGTGCTGGCTGTAAGGCTCGCTGCTCGAAAGCTTGAGGAAGTGATGATGACGTCACGAACTAGTAGCTGCACGAAGGATGCGCTGACTCACTGTCGAGGGTCACCAACTTAGGAACAGGGTTTTTTTTTTATTTTTTATGGTACGTAAAATCATCCAATGACAAATCCCGCCCTTGGGTGGGGCCGGAAATAGTGTCAGACTCTTACTGACTAAAAACCTACCCTTCCAGTCATTGCCTTTGTCCCAGGGCCCGTGGTGACATTTTCACATAACCTTTGGCCCCAGTAGGCTTCGGCCCTGCTGGGCCCCTACAGTTTGCTGACAATTCCTTGAGGCGCGCGGAAACAGTGCGCGCCGTAGACGAATTGAGCTCGGACCGGTCTGTTACCGGACGGACGGACAGCGAGCTACCCAATGCCCACCGTCCGCGAGCCCGCGCCTACCGTGGCCAACTTAGGAACAGGGTGCAATCCCGTAAGTCTGTCCGGTCTGTACGGGCCCGATAGTTGATTTCAAACACTGATAGTGTGATGCAGGATTTTGTATTTTTAGTTCCTATGTGGTGTAATAGATGTCGTTACATGTTTATAGAAAGAAAAATCTACAAATAACAGTAGTGACCAAAGAGAATGGTTGTATAGTCTTTGGTAGAGTTTGTATAGCTGTATATAGCTTTGTCTAGCTGTGTAGCTGTGTATAGCTTTGTTCCTAAGATTTTCTATGTGTGTGTGATGGGCCCAAAACCTCTTAGAATTCTAATAGTTCCTAATATTTACTAATTACTGATCTACGGTAAGGTTTTAGAAATAAAACTCAGATATACAAGATTATCAATAGACAAGAGTATATTTTTCTTTTTAAAGGCTGCATAGACAATTAGTTAATAAGTGAATATTAATATTACCGCTGGCGTTGTGGTTGGCAATTAATAATTATTTTAACAGAGTGAAATAAAACAATTAAAAATCAGTTAATCGAAAATTTATATTAATAAAACTTAAACTATATTTACAATTATCATCTCCTTACATAAGTAAGAACAAATGTTCTAATTTCTTGCGGTTTCAACTCTATTCCTTCATTGAAGAAAAACACAGGTGTAGGCTTAGTAAAACCTCCTTGGTCAGGACTAAACTCTATGTTACTCTGGTTACCAAAGACCTCATTAAAATTTTTCACGAATTTATCTGTACGCCATGACAAGGGCAAACGGTCTTGCAGCCAGATATTGGCGGATAGCGTAGTTTCCTTTGCTCCGATAATTCTGAAATCTTTAAAAAGTTCTTGAATAAATACTCTTTTGTATCCGCTCCTTACAACATCAGATTTTTCTAAATAATTCTCCAGTCGAAGTAAAAGTTTATCATGCCATCTTTCTAAAGTCAAAATATGTACACCGACTGGTAATTTCATTCTTAAAGCGGAATATTCATTATTTTCCTTGAACCATTTCTCGTAAGTAATGTTGTAATACGATTTATGTAGTGACGTAAGAACTGTAGGTGCTAACTCTAATTCTTTTGCGAATTTCTTTTCGAATACTTTGTTCGGTCTGTAGTCAGCTTTTGACAGATACAAATGGTGTTTTCCTCTGACTATGATCCCTTTCCCGTACTCCGTTTCGTTGAGCCATGCTCGTATCCCTGTGTCGTCAGTGAAGATCCGTCTATGAAGCATCATGTCTATGATTCCGTCTACTAATGAGGTTCCTCCTTGGGCTCTGTCTGTGAAAATTGACAGGCGAATGTTTTTCTGTAAGTCCTCCATGTAGATTTTTGATGTTACGGGGTAGATGTTGCCTGAAACGTAGCTAGTGATAAATATAAGCGCAAAAAAAGTTGCTGGTCAGTATATTAATGTTCACCTAACTGGTCAAACTTGGCTGGATTTTTTTGCGATTTCAGGTTTGGTCGCATAGTAAAAGTTGTTTGTTATTATGACTACAATCACGTGTTTAAGTATCGGTCAATAATTACCAGTCACCCTATACACCGTTAAATTTTGATCGTTTTAATCCCGTGGAGGGTCGATTTGGTACGTGAAACACTATCGATTTGTAAAGATAAAATAATGTAAACTAGTCAATGACCTTGTAGGTAGTTGTCCGTCGTTGCGTACTAACTACCTACAGTTCATTGGCCTCGCTCAGCTGAAGTTTACTTGAAGAAATTAATTTTATACATACGTAAATTAATTCGAGTTTAACAAAAAGTACTTTATTTTTTAATTTTATCTTCAGAAACTTAACGGTGTATAAATTTAACTATCGGGTAGATGGCCAGAGGCCCTACCATGATATGTTAAAATGTCAGTCGTACTTGACGAGCGAAACAGAGTGATGGCGCTATACACCCTATGTAGCTGCACCCCTTTAGCGGTTCAGTATAGGTCGTACAATGGATCACGTTAAAGAACTCTGTTAGTAGAACTCTGTCACTAAGTTACCTGATCAACTCCTTTAATAGTTTTTCTAAGGAAGTGGGTTAGATAACTTAGGGCACCCACTGTACATATGTTTTTTTTTTTTTTTTACGGTTGTTAAAATCATCCAATGACAAATCCCGCCCTTGGGCGGAGCGGGAAATAGTGTCAGACTCTTACTGACTAAAAACCTACCCTGTTCCTTCCCTGCCTTGGTTCCAGGGCCCTGGTATGCATTTTCATACCTTCCCAGAGCCCCAGACTAGGCCTCGACCCTACTGGGCCCCTACGGTTTGCTGACAACTCCTTGAGGCGCACGGGAACAGTGCGCGCCGTAAACGACTTGGGCTTGGTCCGGTCTGTTACCGGACAAACGGACAGCGAGCTACCCATTGCCCGCCGTCCGCAAGCCCGCGCCTACGGTGGCCGGAAATTTGGATCGGAATTACGGCGGCGGCTGCGGCGTGAGCGCCGTTGCCTGATACGGTCAGCCTCCTCCTTGGCTAGCATTACTGCTTCGCAGAAGGAGGCGACCGCCTGCCACTCCTCCTCGCTCCGGAGCATGGCTTGAACCAAGCCCCGGCGCGAGAGATCGCCGATTGCCCCCACGAGGACACGGCGATGCTCTTCCCAAGCGGGGCACACCTCTACCGTGTGCTTCACCGTGTCCACCGGGCGTTCCGCACAGTGACGACACCCGGGCGTCACCTCCGCACGAATCTTGAACAGGTACGGCCCGAACTTGCCATGTTCGGTTAGTACCTGCGCCATGCGGAAGGTTACGACGCCGTGAGGCCTTTCCAGCCACGCCTCAAAGAGGGGCCTTACCGCCTCAATCGTGGCGTGCCCAGCACAGGGTTGCGACAGTCGTTCTCGCCATTTCACCATGAGATCTCGCCGGAACTCTGTCCGCCAAGCCGCGACTTGTCGCGGCAGCGGGGATTCGCCCCGGCGTTGCATCGCCACGCGCAGATCGTGCATGCGTGCAAGGACTGTTGCCTCCAGATCCCATGGTGGCAGGCCAGCAAGGAGGCTCGCCGCTTCGCGGGATACCGTGCGGTATCCCCGAATCATCCGTATGGCCATGACCCTCTGGCAGGCGTTCAGCAGGGCCGCCGGTCGCCTTCGCAACGTCGGCGCCCACACCGGCGCCCCGTAAAGGGCTATGGACCGAACGATGCCAGCGCCTCCGGCAGGAGGCGTCTGGACCCCCCAGGTTCGGCAGGAGCCGCTTGAGTGCAGCCGAAGTCCGATTAAGTTGGGGAGCCAAACGTCGGAAGTGCGCCTCGAAGTTCCACTGGCTGTCGAGGACGAGTCCCAGGTACTTCATCGTCGACCCGACGCCGATGTGAACTCCTCCTACCGTTAATTGGGAACCCGGTGGTGGCGCGTTCCGAGGGCCGTGAAAGCACAACTGTACACATGTAACAATTGAAAACACTTACTAGCAATTCCAGATTCTCCCGTATCCAATACCGGAGTATATGTAGCCCTGACATCTCTTATCCTTTTAATAGTCTGTCTCCCATTACTATCAGTATAAAAAACTCCTTCATTCTGAAGATCCGTCAGATATCTGACGAAGACATCTTTTCCAAACCCATCCGCGTCTGGTATTGGACCTACAATCCAATCAACCTCTATGGTAGGAAAACCTTTGTAGAGTTTGAAAGAAATGCCCGCGTAATTTGAAAATCGAATTTGTAATTCTTCAACAATATCTGATTTTAAAACTTTGGCTTCGAAAAAATCTGATATTAAAACGGGATGGGGGTCGATAGGTCTGAAGATATATGCCCCAGGCTTTTTCTTTCCTGATTCTAGTTTTTCAGGATCATCAGATACATAGTAACACATTTGAACGTCAAAACCGATGGAGACGCCGTTTGAAAGGACTATGCTTTGTAACTTGCGGTTGGTGTCGAAGTTTATTCGTATATACTGAAAGAAATAGATGGAAAAGTTAGGTTAGTGGTGGCGAATACGTTTTTACAAGCTTTCTATTAGCTTGTATTAGCAATGTATGTAACTATACTATGATTTTTTATTAGACGAAGTAAAGTGACAGCTATAACAATGGTTGTTTGACAGTTGGGCATTGTTATTTGACAGTTGGGCATTGTCCACTGCTGTCACTTTACTTCGTCTAATAAAAAATCATAGTTTATGTATGTTCGGCCCAAATCTTGCAACTCAATTTTGAAGCAGATATCTTCAACTGATTAAGCTGAAATTTTACATGCATGTGAACGTGAGATGACAATGCAACATTATGACATGGAGCTGATCTAATGATGGAGCTGAAAGGTAGCCATAGAAATTCAGCAATAAAACAATACAACCCCATCGAGTTTGGGCTTGTTTGATTTGTATTGACGAGTACTTTGATCCTATATGGTAGCCAGGGTCTGATGATGGAGCTGGAAGAAAGCTTGTTTTTAAAAAGTGTTTTTTTTTTGCTTGTAATTTATTCAAATTGCTTCTATATTAAAAAGAGTTAAAAAAACCGGTCAAGTGCGAATCAGACTCGCGCATCAAGATGGTTTCATTATTTCATACAAACATACTGTGTATTTATGTTAACAAATAAATAAATCTAGATCTGTCTCGAAATTATTTTTTCATTTTCAATACACTTACTCGAAATCCTGCTTTTATCCCTACCAATTTTAAGCACACAATTTAATGCTTTCGCTTTTCGCACTAGCGTGGAAAAGTGCGCGAGCTCATCCCTGCCATAATTTATTACATGTATCGTAACAGGTTAGGCGCAGCTTGACCCCCACGAATCATGCTTCAACCACCGTTGAGTTAAGTGTATTGAAAAACGTCGTTTGATACACGTGAAAATTTGTCACTGCAGCACTTGGCTCCATAACACCTTCACCTGTACGGCTCGGGTGAATTCCACCTCGGTCGTACCTAATGACAAACTTTCTGCACTTGTATCAAAATGTACTTATATCATAACTTATAATTTTTATTGCGTGGTAATAATACGCATAAAGACTATTTTAACCTTTTAATTCCTCCGTCGGATATATCCGACAAACGCTCTTGCGTTTATTCCACCTGGGTCACACATCCACGACCAAATCCATCTCGTCAGCTCTTCTGTCCCCTATAGGGATTGAAGAGCTAAACGAGATGGAGTACCCAGTCGCTAACACACGACCCTGGCGAATAGTACATGAAAACACTCGTCGGACCAATTCGGCGCAAGCGGTTAAAGAGGTCCAGCAGGCCAAGCCAAGTTACGACCACGCCTCCGATTTTTTTATTTATACGTAATAAGGTTTAAGTTAGCTGGTATGAGGTGTACCGTATTCGGTAGCCTGGTATCTGAAAGGTACTAGAAGCCTAACAGTGGCGTAGCTAGCCCGAGCAGAGGAGAGGGGGCTGTATCAAATATTTTTGAATGCTGTTTTCGAGACTGGATAGGTTGACAAGTCCCGATTGAAAATGAGCTCGTTTAATACTGTATTCTAGACTAGGGTAGGTTAATTTCTTATTGTGATCAGCCCCTAGCCAAATTACGACCATTTCGTTTCGATTCTCTTGCGTCGAGCACCTCGAGTCGGTTACGCCTCCGATTCCTTTGTTCTGACCACGTGATTGAACGTTGAGATGACGTCAGAACAATGGAATATTAAGTAAGATTCGCGGCGCGATTGGAACATATTATAGAACAAACCCGAAATCATCTATCGGGCAATAGCCCACCAGACATAACACCTGTCTGGTCGGAGGATCCTCCCTTTTCAACGGAGGTATGTGGGGCTTTACTCTCTGTCCCAAATACCCCCAAACTGGTGACCCCGACGTGATTCTCTGTCTTAAATACCCCCAAAGATGGACTGACATCTTCAAAAATTATAACACTCACCTCATTTTTAATAAAATTGTCACTGGACTCTGAGCTGTGATAGCCAGAGCGTTCCATCCTTCTGTAGAACTTCTCAAAATCGAAGTAAGGCGTGGTGCTGACGGGATCGGAGTCGTCATAGTAATACTCTATGTATGTCGCCGGGGTGGGTTTCCTCTTGATGGGTTTCACTTTCTGTGTGGTAGCCACTGTGGGGCCGGGCGTTGAAGTGGTGCGAGTGGGCTCGGATGAGGGTGGGCTGGAAAATAATAGTACATTATGATACAAGTGTGTAATGTAACCGTCGAGGCGGTATTAAGACCCGAGCCGTGGCGAGGGTCTTAAGAGAGTCAAGAACGGTAACCATTCATTACTCACGTGTGTCATACGACGTTTTTCAATACACTTGTGAAGAAAAATAATTTAGTTAAATTATATTACTACGGTAAAACTAGTAAAATTTTTCATAACATGGCGGTAAAAAATTAAATCTGTTGCCTATGAGCACGCACTAGGCTATGGCTATATGGTCTTTTGATCATATTGCCTAGTCATCGTTTGTTTTCTTGTGGGATAAGTTTTTACATTAATGTCATTCGTAGTGACAATAGAATATGGATGTAATATTTTATAATGTAGTATTCGATTTTATTTAATTAATACAGCCCATGAATTTCACTTGAAAAAATTACGCCAAAAACCGCGCGCATCTTAAAATGACGGTCATAGACCACAAACAATTTTTATTTTTTCGTATTCAAAATTTGTTTTGCGAACAAAAAGGTTATAGCTACATTACAACACTACAGCGTTATGGTAATCAAAATGTAACAGTTTGGTAACAGGTGCCATTATATACCTAAGTGTAGTGCAATAAGAGCCACTTTTCTGAGCAAGTGTATTGAAAAAGTTTTTTTTTAATCCAACACAAAAAATGAATTCCTAGTTTGAAACCTCAAAGCATTGGAGATTCGAGTGAAGTTGTATTATACGTTCCAAATAAGAATACTGAAAGTCAATAACCTAGATCCGTCCAATGTTGAGTGAAAACTACGGTTTGCAAAGAAAACTTATTTGCGTATCAATAATTAATTATATTTTTTTTTGCTTTCTATTACACGTTATTGTTTAAATTATAATAAACTAGCTTTTGCCCGCGGCTTCGCTCCCGCTCTACCCTATTCAGACCTACTCTACCTTATTCCAATAAACGAGCAGGCTTTGAATTTATTTTTTGTTCAACGGGATAAAAATTATCCTATGTCCTTTTCGTGGTTCTAAGCTACCTTCCCAGCAATTTTCAGCCAAATCGATTTAGCCGTTCTTTAGTTATAAATAGTGTAACTAACACGACTTTCTTTTAAATATCTAGATATTGTTTTCAGTCAGAATTTGTTAAAAAAAAACTATTTTCTTTCTTATTTTCATTGTGAGGAACAATTCGCCTTTTGCCACCACTCAGACACTTCACACAGTAACGCAGAGGTGAACAAAATTGAAGAACTGGATTCTGATTAAACTTTTTTGTTCACGATTCGTAAGTAAATTAAATTTTCATTACTCATACGCTGAAAGTACAATGCGGTCCAAATGAGAATAGGATCGATTGCCATGTTGTGACGTCACGTCGAACTGTCAAATTGAAAAAATTGGGTACGGCGAGCAAAAAAATAAACATTTTAAAATTTAATTTATTTATGAATCGTGAACGAAAAAAGTTCTATCAGAATCCAATTCTTAAATTTTGCTCATCTCTGCGTCACTGTGTGAAGTGTCCGGTTAGTGGCAAATGGAAGAAGAAGTAGAATTATTCCTAACAATGAAAATAAGACAGAAAATAGTTTTTTTTTTTATAACTAATTATTACTTAAAACAAAATATTTAGCTAATTTATATTAAACATTAAAGTTTTTACTTCACCTAGACTTAACTAAGACTTCGTAATACAAAGCAAAAACAAACCCTTTATTGATATGCAAATAAGGTTTTTTTGCAAACCGTACTTTTCACTCAAAATTTGACATATCAAGGTTATTGGCTTTCCTATTCTTATTTGGAACGCATAGTAGGTCTAAAGTTGCCTGAGGAGCGGGTTGAAGGTAATACTTTTCGTCCCTAGGGAGAATCACTTTCAACTGACAGCTATCAAATTATTAAAAAAAAACTAGTTCTATCTTCCCATTTCTATTGATCTATGTCTCCACTTTCTATACAGCCAGTCATTTACAGCGCGATATAAAATTGAAATTAAGAGATAAGTATCTATATGTATTTTTTTTTAAATTACATAATTATTTATAATTTACTTTCAATAAATTCTTTAAAACTAACATAGATATGAGTAATATTTACCATTTTTCACTCATAAAAATGAAAAATGATGGCTGAATAGCCGATTGACCACAAAAAAAAAAATGGTGGGAAACTTGTTGTAGAATTTTGTTTATTGGTACTTTACTAAATCTTTGCTGTAATTTTTTTTTTAATTACACAATAATCAGATTCAGTTAAGGATTCAACGCCTGATTCTTAAGATAACAGGTTAAAGCAGTAGTCGGAAACTTTTTACGGCCTAAATCAAAAGAAACATACCTAAAATCATACGACGACCTTTGACGACGACTCAGGCTTTTATTTTTATTTTCCTTTTATTCATAATGAAAAGCACAGTGTTTACCTCGGGTGAAAGGCTTATTTAGTCCCTCGAATATTAGCGACCTCGCTTCGCTCGGACGCCAAACTTCTTCTCGGGACTAAATAAGTTACTTTCACCCCTAGGGTAACAATGTACTATTAAAAAAAATCTTGTTTTGCTCACCCTACGCCCAATTTCTTCGATTCGACAGTTCAACGTGACGTCACAACATGGCAATCGATCCTATTCTTATTTGGAACGCATTGCACGTAGATCACCCACTTTAGAACCGTAAAAAAAACTACAACACTCACCTAGTAGTAGTACTAGTCGTAGAAGAACTAGTAGTAGTTGAAGTAGTAGTAGTCGTAGTAGAAGTAGTAGAAGAAGATGACAACACATTCTTCAGCGTCATAATCCCCCCTTCCGTAGTAGAACTTGTCACTGGCGGTAGTGTTACCATAAAGTCGCTATACAACTCCAGTTCCTTGGCTTTGCTCACGTTCGCGAGCAGTTTGGACGGACTCTCTGAGGCATCCTCGAAGTACTCGTACTCGGGAATGTCATCTAACAGTGATTTGTCGTCGATTTTCAGGTTATTTGTTTGTCTGGAAATTGAAATAGTATTAATTTGCTTTTTTTACCATAATGTATAGGCAATCGTTTGACCGCTATCTCACCTGATGGTAAGCGGTGATGTGGCCGACGAAGCCGCACGCTTGCCTAGAAGAAACCTATTCACGCTTGACTTAAAGATTTTAAGGTTATTGCTATCAGGAAACATTGACTCCGGCAGGGATTTCCACTCTTATAACGAAGGCAACACATACGCATATTTTTGCTTTTATTTTCGGGAGGTTGGGAATCGTCTCACGACTTTTCCCGAGTGTGGAGTAAGAAGGCGTATCAGATTTTGATTGACTAAAACCTGCTTGGTTTAGGCTTTCCTGAAAACCTATGGTCCTAGGCTGTAAAGGGCAATGTTCCTTACATAGGTAAATTTTAGTCAGTCATTAAGAAACTGATACACCTTCTCGCTCCACCTTAGAGCAGGAGAAGTCATTGGGTGATATCTCAAAAAAAGGTCCTAAATAATATCTGCGGGAATGTTCGAAAGAATAACCGTGTCCTGGGCAACTAAAGGAACACGTGGGGTTTAGAGCGTGGACACATGTCTACGGCACGGCACCACCACCGTTCAACGGTATGGTACGGTGCCGTGAGACGTCATGGCGTCGTGCCGCGGCTCGGTGTCGAGTACGGTACAGGACAACAACCATCGTTCAGTTTTTGTCTGGAGCAGAATAATACGTCTTTGGCGGTCCATATCAACACAACAAATATTTGTATGGCCTTCAGATATGTGATTTGGGTCTGAATCTTGTGTATGTGAGTTTACATGGTTGTGAACGCATTCACGATACAGGAATAATTCATATAATACATTTTGATACAAGTGCAGAAGAAAGCAAGAAGCAAGAAAGTTTATTATTGCGACCGAAGTGGAATTCGCACGAACCGTAGGCGAATTTGTTATGGAGACCAGCGCTGCAGTGAAGCACGTGTATCAAACGAGGTTTTTTAATACGCGCGCATCTCGTGGGTTTCGACGCCCGCGGCCCGCTTGATACGATAAACAATTTTATTACAATAATAAAATTGTGGCGGGGGTGAGCACACGCACTTTTCCGCAATAGTGTAGAAAACAGTCCATTGCGTGTCTAAACGCAGGGATATAAGAGCCGGTTTTCGAGTAAGTTTATTGAAAAGGTTTTTTTTTTACATAGCATGGCTAGGATGACAGGACGAAAATATGCATCTTTAAGATGAGAATGAATCTTGTATTTGTATTTGAGAAAAAAGGTAAGTTAGCTACATTGTATGTGTAAAGCCCGGACGCGGAGCAGGAAGAATTTCGTACGTTGACCTATTATTACCTGTCTCTGTCACTCCCGCGTAAATATAATGCGTCTCGCTCGCACAGATTCAATGGCCTCCGTCGTCAGGGATTGTAAACCCTTTACTGTAAAGTTTTTACTGTTATTTTAAGTTTTGTTCTTTTTTGAATGTGATTTTTTTTTGGTTAGCATTTAGTCACTACAAAAAATCCGTGAGGAAATTCATAAATTTAAATAATGAATGACAATGATAATTTTTATTTCCATATAATAAACTAAAAACTAAAACATAATTTTTATACCAATTCTTAAGGTCTCTTACAGATTAGGAATCCGATACCCTACTGATAAGTTATACCGCGAAACGCGAATGCTTACGGTACGCCAATTGTACATTTTGGCAGTGGTACTAAGATTTCACAAAACTGCAACTGTCACAAAGGTAACTGATCAACGCACGCGTAGAAAGCCTAAGTGGAACAGAGCCCCCTGTAAACTTAAATTTGGCAATAAAGCTTTCTCATGTTTCGGACCATACTTGTATGAAAAAATTAACAATAAGTTAAAAATCTTCCCCCAGACGAAGTTTGGGTGCAAAAACCAGGTTCAGAATTGGCTGCTCGACCTTAGTTACACTGATACAGAAAAACTGCTATCAATTATTAATTAATTAATTATTAAAACGTTCATAACCACATGCACACCTATACTCATCATAATTATATTTGTTTTTCCTTTTAGTCTTTGTAAAGCTTAGTGAATGGTGCTGAAACTCGTACTGGTTACCTAGTTACCCTTAAGTTATACTTTTGTCGAAAGAGACTGGATCCTGCGACACAGGGTATCCTAGTGCAGGATCCAGTGTCTCATATAAATAATGTTAAACTATACTTAGAACAATAAAGTATATTATTATTATTATTATTATTTTATTATCATATTTCTACCGAATTCGTAATTTTAACATGATTTTTAAATTGTTATTATATAGAATGCAAATAAATAATTTATATATTTAATAACAATAATTTATTTAATAAATTAGACATTTTTTTTTCTTCTTCAAATGTTAAATGTAAAACGCACTTAATATAAAAATGTTTGTGACCACTGTCAATAGGCCCAAAGATCATTGTACGAAATTCTTCCTAGTTTGTGCACTTGTCTCGGAGTCACGGACGATGGGAGCCCGGCGACTGGCAACAGTTGGCAGTTGCTTTCGAGCGGTTGGCTAACACCTTTATTTAAAAACAAGTAAAACTAGATTCTTGAGTAAAAGTGACTACTTAAGTAACAATTTGTATTCTATAGTGAAAATTTTAAATTTTGAATGAAGATTTCAAACGTCAAGTAATGACTTAACACTTAGATCCACAACTACCCAACTTGTTCATACAAAAGTAGACTCTAAACATCGGAATTAAGGCCTATAGTGGCGTGGATGTGAGAGGACACCGGTGTCCTCTGAGCTAGGACAGATTAATAAGATTTTACTTAGTAACTAGCTGTGCCCGCAACTTCATTCGCGTGAACGACGAAACTTATCAATGAGTTTTTTGTGTAAAGCGCTATTTGTGTAGTATTAATACTTCTGTCTCGGCGCGGGCCTTTTGTAGCTAATTACAATAGAAACGGGTGACGTAACCTGCGGCAAACTCATTATTTGCGGTTGGTACAATAATCGGGCTTAGGGATCGAACCGCAAAATTAAGTTTGTTTTTTATTGTATATACTTTTCCAGGATAAAAAAGTACTCAGTCTAATGCCCAGGATATTAAAGAATAATTATACCAAGTTTCATCGTAATCGAACCGGTAGTTTTTGCGTGATGCCTGAACAGACAGACAGACAAAAAATTTTTTAATCACATTTTTGGGTTCGGTGTCGGTATAGTAACACCCCCTGCCATTTATTTTTTTGATATTTTCAATGTACAGAATTTTTACTTCTACAGATTTATTATAAGTATAGGTAAGTAATTACTTCTTTAAAAATACGGGTGTGAGACGGACGTCTTGAACCTGACGGCTGGTGACGTAACGAACCAATGTGTTAACCCCCTGTGTTCAGGTCCAGTATGAATCTGTCAGCTGTCACATGCACCATTCCATAGTAATTGTAGTATAGTGTGTCAAAGTTTTTTTTTTAAATGTGTTGTTACCTCGTCAAATACTTCTTTTTCTTCGAATTCTTGTTCATCTTCTTGATGATAGACCTTTTGTACCTGGTGCGGATCTGAACGCGGTCTACATAGTAAGATCTGTATCCCATAGGAGGTAATTTCTGCGCTATGAAGACCAGTTCATCTTCCGTTTGGAACTCGCCTCGTCCAGGAAGAGTTTGGACTAAGTTTGGTATTGTTACTATTGAATGGTTTTGCTTCACACCTGGACAGAGAATTATGTTATTAATAATAATATTGACTTGGCTCGCAAGGTTGTCGACATGTGGGAAGTGGATTCGGCGATCATTGTACCGATAGTCGTGTCGGGTAATGGCTTAATAGCCAAGAGCCTCGACCAACACCTTAGGAGGCTCTCGTTAGGCGGCTGGATCAAGGGCTTGATTCAGAAAGCGGTACTCCTGGACACGGCTCGTATTGTTAGGAGGTTCCTTTCTCTGGAGCCATGACCGCCGGTAGCTTGGACCCTGTTCCCGATACCGGTGGGACACTATTTTTAATATTTTTAAATGTTTTTTTTTTAAATATATATATGTTAAAAATATTTAAAAATGTTAAAAAATATGTAATACAAGAAATAATAATAATAATTTTTTAATTACAGATAATACAATCCAATTATTGTTAGTAAAGACATACAACTTACAAACTAATGTTAGTACATATACATAAGTCAATTAAAAAAATAAATTAAATTAAATAGCTATGTCAATAACATAAATAAATCACAGAATTAAATAATATTAACAATTACACACTACACTACTTCTGGGCACGGTTTTAGGATAACACTTGCGTCCTCGTCCAGTGTTTCAAAAAGAGGCCATCAATCCTATCCGCTACGGTTTTTAAGAGACTGTTGGCGCTGCCCCGCACCCGCCTCATCAGGGATGGGACACGCTTTCGTACGATTGCATAGAAGTCATCAATGCGTGCTTCCGCAAACATTCCTGATGCGCTGCAGTGACGCGGCAGCCTCAACAGTGCCCTGTAAGCGTTATTGTACTGGACCCGTAAGGTATTTAAAACATTATTTTTAGTATATGTGAAACGTGAATATAGTTTGTTCAGAATCAGTAACTGATTCGATTCCAATAATTTTTACACCATGTTATATTTTTTCCTAAAAATTAACTTTGGACACCACTGAGTCTAAGTACAACACAGGTCACGGCAGATCTTAGCGGGCATTAGGTGCCAGCGCACAGCTTGGTGCGGGAGCAAAACAACCCCTCAGTCACCCGGATGGCCCTGTGACCATGTATTTGTGCGGACAACCAGGTAACATAACACGCTCATAACTTTGTGATTTTTCATGATACAGTTATGAGATTTTGTACACAGATTCTATACATAAAAATACTAGACATTCGGGTTTCGGATATACTAAAACTAATGTTGTTATTATGGAAAATAGTAGATTATGTCACTAGGGGATAAAGTAATATCTATAAGTCGCGGGCGGCATGTTGAATTCCGAAAGAAACGAATATTCCTAAGTAGTAATCCCGAACGGCAGTGAGGGTCTTATATAATTAACTCCCGAGCAACGCGAGGGATTTAGAATGCTAGAGTGATGTTCTTAATAAACTAGTGCGCTTCACCATCGACGATTGCATTACTGCTTACCATCAGGTGCGATCGCAGTTTATGTCGATTAAAAAATAATGTGAATACAAATTAAACAAAAATGTCGAAGTATTTTAGAGCACACACAACTTTTAGTCCCTATTTGGAGCCTTAGATGGCGGTAAACTGATATGTATGTATGTATTGCATGTTTTTAATAATATAAGCTAGTGCTAGTAGATGGTGAGGCGTACTAGTTTTTAAGAGCCACTCTAACCTTGAAGACACCTAAATTATAAATCGGACGGGAAGACCACTGCAGGCAAATAATTGTTCCAGTCCGCGGTATAAACGACGAAGCGAATCGCTTAATCCGGACCGTAGAGGTGTCAATAATGTTAGAGCACTCGCCGTACGTCGGGTTGTCCAATGGTTAAATGATGATGACGGAATCAAGTCATGCAATCCCGCGCACACACTCCAAAATGCATCCTGTAAAATACCGAAAGGCTGGCTATCCTAGGTCCACGCTTCGGTTCAGGGTACGTGTTCCAGGCTTTGTAGATTGTATTTAGTTAAACCAAATTAGATTTTCTGTACCTTTTGGATCATACACGTTGTATATTCCTCTAGCCACGGGCAGTCTCACTGGGACGGTGACCGGCCATGCTAGCGGATTGTAAATTACAGTCTGAAACAAATATGTTGGTTTGTGATGAAACATTCTGAAGAGCTACATCTACTGAGTGCCGCTGGCTAAAAAGTACTATAATACAATATATAAGGTGACTGACTGACTGACATAGTGATCTATCAACGCACAGCCCAAACCACTGGAGGGATGGGGCTGAAATTTGGCATGCAGGTAGATGTTATGACGTAGGCATCCGCTAAGAAAGGATTTTGATAAATTCTACCCCCAAGGGGATAAAATAGGGGATGAAAGTTTGTATGAAACTTTGACAATTTTAAACCGATCGGGCTGAGACTTTGCATGCATATAGCTACTATGACGTAGGCATCCCTTAAGAAAGGATTTTGATACATTCCACCCCTAAGGGGATAAAATAGGGGATGAAAGTTTGCATAAATCTTCTTAGATTTTCGACTGATTGAACTGAAATTAAAGATTGGAGCTACTATGATGAAGACGTCCGCTTAAATAGGATTTTGATAAATTCTACCCCCATGGGGATAAAATAAGGGATGATGGAGGATGTAAATATTGGTAGGCCCTAATTATTTACACACGCTAAACAAAAGTAAAGCCGCAAAAAATATACCTAATTATTAATAATACTTACCGTGAGCGAAGCCGCGGGCAAAAGCTAGTATATATAAAAGCGAAATACCACTCACAGATTAACCACGAAATCTCAGAAACTATAACACCTACAAACTTAACATTTGGCAGGTAGCTTCCTTATAGGGTGTAGACATCCGCAAAGAACTGATTTTACGAAACTCCATCCCTAAGAAGATAAAGTAATAAAACAATATTCCACAACTTTCACAAAACCTATTACCAAACTAGGCAGAGCTTGTACTATGAGTACTATAAACATATAAACCGTTAAATTTTGGTCGTTTTAATCCCGCGGAGGGTCGATTCGGTACATGAAATACTATCGATTTGTAAAGAGAAAATTAAAAAATAAAGTACTTTTTTTTTAACTCGAATTAATTTACGCATGTACGAAATTAATTTCGAGCGAGGCTAACGAACTGTAGGTAGTTAGTACGCAACGACCGACAACTACCTAAAAGGTCATTGACTTGTTTACTTAAAGAAATTAATTTCGTACATGCGAATATTAATTCGAGTTTTTGAAAAAAAGTACTTTATTTTTTGATTTTTTACGCCCTTAAGGATTGAATTTTGAAATAGCCTTTCTTCTTTCGGACATTCTATTCCAAAACATTCACACAACGCCATCTAGTGGCGTTGTGTTGACTTTCACACAACGCCATCTAGAGGTGTTATGTGAAAGTTGTGGAATTTGGTTTTTATTATATTTGTTTTATTTTACTGTGATACAGTTAGTTATTATGTGTTTAATATACTGGTGTACTCAATATTAGTGTACGCATTACAAAGCCACTTACGAAGAACCGGTCTCCTTGTATATTCCAGCAGGACGAGATGTTGAAGGGGCAGGCGTAGTAAATCATCTTGTTGGAGGAATCACGGAGGTTGCTGGGAAATGAATCTTCGTATTAATGATAAATAAATGATATTTATTTTGCAAATACCACCACAATAAAAAAAAAACATGTTCTATCGCTATCGGGAACAGGGTCCAAGCTACCGGCAGTCAGGGCTCCACAGAAAGGAACCTCCTCACTAAACGAGCTGTGTCCAGGAGTACCACTTTGGACACGAGGGTTCCACTTTATTATTATTATATAGGGTGACTGGTAATTAGTGAACGATACTTAAACACGTGATTGTAGTCATGATAACAAACAACTTTTACTATGCGACCAAACCTGAAATCGCGCACACACTTACTTGAAACCCTGCCTATATATCTGCAGGCATAATTGCTTGGCGAGTATAAACTTCTTGGCGTAGTACTCTATGACGTGTGGTCGGCTGGCGCCGGAGATGATCTTGTGGTCTTGCAGCACACCTGAAATACCAACATCTTTAGTATTCTCTCTCTTAAAATTCAACTCAAACTCATTTACAGGCCTGTCCGATTGTCCGGTAACCGACCGGACCGAACCCAAGTCGTCGACGGCGCGTACTGTTCCCGCGCGCCTCAAGGAGCTGTCAGCAAACCGTAGAGGCCCAGCCTGCTAGCTGCAGGCAGGCAGGGTCGAAGCCTGCTGGGGTTAACGGCCGTTTTCTGAGAGGAAGGCTCAGCCCCGGCATGATAGGCAACGAAGGAACGGGGTAGGTTTTTAGATAGTAAAAATCTGACACTATTTCCCGCTCCGTCCAAGGGCGAGATTTCTTATTGGATGATTTATATCATATCATATATTAAAAAAAAACTCAATTACCGACACTTTTGAATAGTCAAAGTATCGGTCAGTCAAAAAAAGTGAAGCTAAATTGCATGTTCCAAAGATCTCTATGGAGAAGAACGTGCAAGAAACTCCATGGACACTCTTTTAAAATTATATTACCTATGTGTACATAAATCTTGGTTACATATTTCTTGTCGCTTCTATTATGTGAGCACAATGTACAAAAATAAAGAAAAAAATCACAGAAATTGAATTAAGTCACTGGTAGCAAAGAGATGACCAGTCTCAACTGACGGCGCCCGTTCACGAGCATGACGCGTGCTTCAACCCCATTCTGCTTAACCATTTTGAAGAGAACAATAACACGTGCCACCATCAGCGAGATATTTGAGTGAGAATGACAAACTCTCAACTTCCTCCAAACTTTCCAATAGAACGGAATTCCCTGCCGAAGTCTGTGTTTCCTGATAAATAAAACCTGGGGATCTTTATCCTCTTTATTACAGATCGTGGGTTTGATTCCCACTCAAGACAAATTTTTGTGTGATGAGCACGATCATGTTGTATGATAATTTAGTTAGAAATATATAAGTATGTCTATCAGTTGTCTAGTACTCATAGCACAAGCTCTGCTTAGCTTGAGACTAGACGCTGTCGCACGTGTGAAAGTTGGGGAATATTATTATATTATTAGCTGACTGCGAATTTGCACCGCCTAAATTAATAATATAATTTATGGATATTGCGATAACATTTTTTTTAGTGAATACATATTTTTTCACCGTTTAAACCTTCCCTGGAGTATCACGAATATTTCAAGACCAAAATTAGCCAAATCAGTCCAGCCGTTCTCGAGTTTTAGCGAGACTAACGAACATCTATTCATTTTTATGTATCTATGAAGAAGATTATTGAAGTAGGAAAATAAAAGGGGAGTATACTTACCTTGAATCCACATGATCTCTTCAAATTTGACATCGTTGTCTCCGAGCTTAGCAAAGACCTGCAAATGCTTCGCTATCTGCAAACATAACCAAATGACAATGATCAAAATAATAGTATATTATGGCTAAAGGATAAAGTTGAATTTCGAACGAACCGAAGGTTTCCAAGATTTAATCCCGAACTCAGTGAGGGATTTATGTAATTAGCTCCCGAGCACTGCGAGAGATATTTTCTACATAACTCAAAGTCTGAATTTTCTTTAGGTTTACCTTCAAAATAGTTGTGTTCTCGTCAAGTGTTTCATTTCAGTGCTACGGCGTAGCGCCCATTCGCTACGCCGTAGCACTTTTGGACTTCCGCGTAGCACACGCAGCGCGTGCGCAATTTTGTTGATTTTACTGATAAATTATTATAAACCGTTAAATTTTGATCGTTTTAATCCCGTGTAGGGTCGATTCGGTACATGAAACACTATCGATTTGTAAAGACAAAATAAAAAATAAAGTACTTTTTAACTCTAATTAATTTACGCATGTACAAAATTAATTTTTCCCATTGCTCGTCGTCTTGATGATGATTCTCTCAACTAACCTGGGTAAACAAATGGATCTCCCTGGCGATGTACTTCATGACAGGTCTTGAAGTAAACGCGCCGGAGCCATGCGTGTCCTTATCATAAGTAAATGGGTAGAAATCGTCTTGCTTTGTCGCTAGTTTTGGTCTGAAAATAACAAAAAACAATAAAAAAAAACATATGTTTATTCAAAAATCAAACTGGCCAAAACAAAAAAAAAGGAGAATAAAATATGGTTACTGATGAGTCTAAAAAAAGTAATGAAAGAGCGGGAACGGTATACAAAATTTAAACTATAGAATCTTGAGTAGTGAATTTTGCTTGTTTCAAATATCAAAACATGTCGATATTAAGATTAACTTGTAAATAATAATTAAACCCTAATCTATAATTTGTTTTAGTAAATTATTTTTTACACCAACTGCTCCATAATGCTCCTTTTATATGTCATAAAACCAACACTAAAAGCAAGAGGAGATAATGTAGTATGGGTGAACCATAAGGAATAATGAGATTTGAATTTGGAACGTCAAAACCCAACGAAATTAAAAATATACAATGCATCAAATAAGTTTATTCAAAAATCGAGCTGGCCATTAACAAAAAAAAAAGAATAAAATGTTATTAACGAGTCTTTAAAGATGGTATTAAAACTAAAGTATCCAACCCGAGGATAAAGCTGTATTTGTCTTGGGTGGCTTGAATTCTTCACTTTACTCAGGTATCTATATTAACTCCCTCGCAATGCTCGGGAATAGATTATATAAATCCCTCACTTGCGTTCGGGATTAAAACTTAGCAACCTTCGTTTTGTTCCGAATTTAACATGCCGCCAGACACTGCTTTTTCCCCTAGTCAATCTATCAAAGAGTGAAAACAACTCACGAGGCCTGATGCACCGCTCTCAAATAACACGCCGGAGTAGAATAGAAAAGATACACTTTATTTTTCTGTGATCTTTGCGCCGAGTTTACTTTCCTGAAAAAATACAATAAAACATTACCTTCCTTTTCCTACTGCAGTCGGGAAAATGATTTCTCAGGTGTGCCACCAGAAGCACTTAACGCTTATTACTTTTCTCAAGTTTCTTGCGATTCTAGTGTGGCGTGGCGGTCGATCCTGATCTTGCTCGGAGCGCATTGTGCACGCTTTATGTCCTTGCGTCCACAGAGTTTAAATAGGTAGGTACTTAACATAGTCGCGATCTTTTGGCACAGACGCGTCGTAATGTTGCCACTGTATTTTTATATTTCTTTTTTTATCTATTTTTCAATCGTATATTTGTACTTCCCATAGATTTATTTAAATTTTATTTTATTTTATTTTTTTTCGATTTGTATACAAGACCGTGCCGACGTCTATATGTCTACATTGTCACCGGCCCGCACTGAAAACCAGCGTCGTAGACTCGTCGCATTCTGCGTAGGGTCACGACATTAAGCTGAGTGCTCGGCCGTTTTGCGCGGACGTGGCGCATACTTCTCACAATATTAATGTATCATTGTTAAACCTGTTACTTGCGCCTTATCCGGCAAATAAAAAGTTTTTCTTTCTTTTTCTTTCTTTCTATCCATAAAATAAAAACTTACAAATCGGCTACGATGGCATAGACAAATACATATATTGAGCAGTTAAACTTATGGAGATGCCCTAGGCGTCGGGAGTCGCAGGATAATGGCCACGGGAGGTGAAGGCTTGCGGACGAAAAGTATTGGGTTGGGCCTTGCAAAAGTCTTCGACGTTTCATGCCTCAATGAAACGTCAGCAAACAATAGGAGCCTAGTGTGGCCGATATAAAGGGAGCCTGTGGTCCTAGAACGCAAATGGCAACTGAAGGACACTCCTATATTAGACTTAGTTATCTATATCTATACTTATAATAAATCTGTAGAAGTAAAAACTCTATACATTGAAAATATCAAAAAAATAAATGCCTGCCATTTATTTTTTTGATAGGATGTTACTAGACCGACACCGAACCCAAAAATGTGATTAAAAAAATTTTTGTCTGTCTGTCTGTTTGTTCAGGCATCACGCAAAAACTACCGGTTCGATTACGATGAAACTTGGTATAATTATTCTTTAATATCCTGGGCACCACACTGAGTACTTTTTATCCCGGAAAAGTATATATAATAAAAAACAAACTTAATTTTGCGGTTCGATCCCTAGACCCGATTACTGTACCAACCGAAAATAATAAGTTTGTCGTAGGTTACGTCACCCGTTTCTATCGTAATTAGGAACAAAGGGAACGCACCGGGACAGAAGTATTAATACTGATATGCTCGATAGATAACGTTCTACACAAATAGCACTTTACACAAAAAACTCATTGATAAGTTTCGTCGTCCACGCGAACGAAGTCGCGGGCACAGCTAGTGTAGAATAATATTGTGCACTGGATCCTCGAATATGTTCTCTCTCTATAACACAAAGGTTTGCTGGTAGAAAACTCATTGTTGAGTTAACCTATTTGTTATGTTTTCTTTTTTTTATGGTAGATAAAATCATCTAATGACAAATCCCGCCCTAGCTATTTGTTATGTTATATTTTTGTGTACAATAAAGAATTAACGAATGATACAGATGTGGTTTTAATCAAGATAATGCCCCAGTGAGTCATGATGATGAATTTGAATCAGAATAGTTTATTTCAAATAGACCAATTACAGGCACTTTTGAATTGTCAAAATGTCGGTCAGTCCAAAAAAAGTGAAGCTAAATTGCAAGTTCCAAAGCGTAGATCTCTATGGAGAAGAACGTGCAAGAAACTCCATGAATAAAAAAAATAGTAATTGAATTAACAGCACTGGATGCACAAGTAAGTCCGGGTGATGATGTCCGAGTGAGTCACCACTGCACCACACACTCACTGACTGACTGCGTGATACTACAGCTGTGCTGCTTGTGAGATATCGTGCGCCCGCAACGGTAAAAGTTGTCGAAAATTTATCGCTGTGTTTAAAAAGATCCACTAATAAAAATACTCCACTATTTTTTAATTAGCGCAAATACTTAAAGGGCTTATTAGAAAAGGTCTTGTTATTATTTTAGTAAAGTCTCAATGAATAATATCCATAAACAGCAAAGTTATAAGCGTTTGTTTATATCTCAAAATCTCACTCAATTTATGGAAACATTGTACAGGTTATTGTTTATGAATGAAAGAATGTCAATAAAAATGGAAAAACACTGCGCTTAGTATTTTCTAGTAGTAGTTGTTATGAATAATTGATTTAATTATGAATTTACCAAATGAACAATTATCGTGGACAATTTTGGGATTTCGTTTTTTTTTTTTTACTTTTGACTACATAAATATGATCAGTAACGGGTACTGATTGAGCCCCATTTTTTTGCACTAATTAAAAAATAGGGGTGTATAAGACAAAGGCATAAAGGGAAAGAAGACTTACATAATGAGCTTGTCGACATTTGCAAACCAGACCCCTGCGTCATAGTACCCGTAGCGTTGCCCCATCATGACCATCACATTCTTCGTAGTGTAGTACGGGCCCTGCCGCTTGAGCATCTGCTGCATAAATGTCTCTACCTGTTGAGCAGATATAGGTTTTTAAGGTTCTGCGGGCCTAAAAAGGTCACATGAGCAATTCGTCTAGAGCAAATCATATTCCGAATTCCTAGCAGATCATACGCAATTCTTCTAATGTTCGTAAAATGGTTGCACAAATTAGTCGAATAATACTCAATTCACTGCATATCAGAATCATATTCCTTGTAAATATTGCCGTATAAAAAAAGTAACATTCATATTATGATTTTACAAAAGTGGCTTTTTTAGACCTGCTGGGCCTCAAAAGGTAAAAAAACAGAACCCTTATGGCACTCATTACATGATAGGTTTTGCTGTCAGTTTTGCCACTGTCAATATTTTGATTGACGAATAACCTACCGTGTAACGGGGTGATTGACGTAGCATAGTAATGATTGACGAAAACCATAATTCACCATCATTCATGATTGATGGCAATAATTGACGTTTGCATGACCGTGTTATGGGCGCCTATAGGATCATTCAGTTGTCCGTCTGTCTATCAGTCAAAACCTTTTTTCTCGGGAACGCGTGGACGTATCGAATTGAAATTAAAACGGTCCCTTAAAGCTGTGAAAAAAACAACTTTCTCAATTAACAAATATAAAAGGTACGGCCGTATACCTAAGTCAGAAAAAACGTACATTTCGAATTTTCGACACTTTCAAGGGAATCAAAATTCATATCATACTTCCCGTTGTCCCCAGAATCGTGAAATTTGGATAAGCAAGGTCTTATTGCACAGATATAGGAATCAATCTGAAAACAGTAAGTTTATAGTTACGTCACGAAAAAAAAAATTTTTTTTGCTACTCGGAAAAATATTCAGGACTATTTGGGAATTGCACTATTTACATAGTATACCTAAGTTTGTACGGAACCCTCAGTGCGCGTGTCCGACTCACACTTGCCCAGTTTAATTAATGACATAAACTAGTGCATGACTGCGATTGATGGTAAGCAGAGATGCAGTCGTTGATGGTGAGGCGGTATTCAGCTGTCCACGCGCTAGAGATGATGGTGGACGATGATTGTCGATTTTGGCGCTTTGCAACACACTTAGACATTATGAAATCCTTCTAGATTATGGAAAACGATGATGGAAAACCATTTCTGTGGGACCAAAATATTGATTGTTAGTATAATTATTATAAGCGTGAGTTCGAATCTCGCCAACATGCGTCTCTTTTTGTCAATTCTGTCCTTATGAATTAAAAGTTTTCTACTTTGTTTTTAGGTACACTTAACTCATTTCTAAAATATAATAAATTATTATTTTACTTCTAAAACTGTTTTTATTTATTTTCACTACATGTCTAGATAAAATAAGAAAAAAAAATCACTTTGGCAGTTCCCCGTGTAATGTGCTTTATAATTGTCTTAAAATATGTCATTACTAAAAGTTTTGTCCACTATTTTGTTATATTCTTTTAGAATACCTATTTGAAATGCTATAGAATAGGATAATATAGAATTTGACATAGCAAAAAGTGGTTTAAATATCAAAAGAAGGTCAAGTTGGCTACTAACGTTGTGGTGGGAGTCATTCTCCCCTGATCGTTTCATTCTGACTTGAAATAATAGTATTATTGTTAATTATTGACAGCTGGATGGCGTCAGCCTAATTATATTATGAGTCCAGGACTTAGATCGGCTCCTGGCATACCGATTGACGAAGTAGCCACGGACCTCCCGGCTTACAGACATCGAATTTTCTTCAGTTGAAAATTATGAAGAAAACTTCGTTTGCGAGATGCAGGATTTCAACTTTAAGATTTTTTTTCTCTTAAACCTCTTTACTTTTGTTCTAACAAATTTGTGTTAAATAAAAGCCCTTACTGTTATGTTTATTTATGTATTTTTTGTTTTATCATAGAGCTTTTAGTTTTATTTTTATTTAAGGGTCAAATTCTGTAAGTGAATTTACGATTTTTCCTGTAGGAGAGAAAAGGTGCAGAGATTTCCCTCAACAGTAGTTTAGGCAGTTCTCATTGGGTCCTAAATTCATCTGTCAAAATTACTGGCCCACTGTAACACCCATTTAACGATTATAAGACAAAGATAGAATCAGGATTTTGCGAACATTAAAAAAGGACGCATAGGTGTTGTCAACTCTTGCTTCTAAAGAGCTTTTCCGGAGCTTTCTTGACTCTATTTCATAAATATTGATATTAGAACTACATTAAATTATTGTGATTTACTAAAAATTATTCTTTTAAACTTATAGAAAATGCTGGGTGAATAAGGAATATTATTACTTTTACCTATTTACTGTGAAACGTCAGATTGGCGCATGCGTACTAGACTAATTTTTGGAACTAAATCTTGGGAACTATATTTGAACAAACACGTAAGAAGCAATTCCCGTATTTTTAAGGAACTTTATTTAGTTTATGTATACACATATACACAGAAGAAGATACATTATTGTACAAAGGTAGAGCTTATTTCAAAAGGAATTTCTTCCAGCAGACCTATGAAAGGAGATATTAGAAGAAATATAGACAATAGTGTGTAAAAATAAAAAGATATCGTGAACTTTGGCATTTTAATTTCGATCACAATCTGTCAAAAACATCTTTTAATCGTGCGCTCTAGTTGGTGCAACTTGAGTTTAAAGTCCTTCAGCAAAGCATTTAATACAAAATTAAATAACTGAATGTGACATGCATCATGTAAAATAGTCCGTGTCTTTGTGGCGTCATCTACCTTCAACTTGTAGCTTATTGTTTGACTGCGTAGTACTTCATATCGCAATATAGATGTCGCTGTATCTGCCTTATCTCAAAGTCTGAGTTACTTTTTGGTTCCACATATTAAAAATGAGAATGATAAAAAAATACATATAAATGAGTTATCAAACAAGAACATAAAAAATAACAGGAAAATAAGCGTGTTTACAAAGGAATGACAAAAAGAGAAGCATGTTCACTCATGAAACGTGTCAAACTCGCAAACCTTCGGCCAAAGACGATGACAGGAGATAGCAAACAAAATCGTGATCCGATCGTTGTTACCTAGGAGTAGTAAGTCGCTCAGTCTAGTGTGGACGACTGGACCTAACTTCAGTTTATTTCAGTAAATATTTTTCGTTTTTACTCTGTAATTAATTAGAATTCAATAATTATCGCAAATAGTTCTAGAAAATAGCGTAAAAACATACAAATTACAAATTTAACTCGCATGTTTAGCTAGCTGACAGTTTTTTTAAGACATTTCTTCTGATGTCCGCTCTATTGTAGAGGCCAGGCCTGGCATTTGAATTGGACTGGCCTGTTGGTCTAGTAGTTAGTGGCCCTGACTGCTATGCCGGAGGTCGTGGGTTCGATTCCGACCCAGGACAAATGTTTGTGTGATGAGCACGATCGTTTGTTCTGCGTGTAATTTATCTATAATATGTATGTATTTAGAAATATATAAGTATGTTTATCAGTTGTCTAGTACTCATAACACGAGCTCTGCTTAGCTTGGGACTAGACGGCGTTGTGTGATAGTTGTAGAATATTATTATAAGTAAGTATTGTATCTAAAATCAGTTTCCGCTTTTCATGTAATTGATTAATCTGTGGACAATGGTGTGAGTTATATGTTTACCTATTTATCTGATAATTCTATATTTCACTTTAACATGTAACTGTTTTTTGTCCCTATGTTAAAAATAAAAATAAATAAAATCTCTGGTGGATATTCAAGGTAGTCTGCGAAAATTTAAATTTTCATAAGGCCGCAAGTTAATAATGAACATGGAACCTGACATTGACCTACAAAATGCAAAAAGCTTAAAAAACATTTGAATTTTCGCGGGCTACCTCCTTCCGCAAACACCTCCGTGCACAGTTGTTGCCTTGTTTTTAATACACAATATCACACACACACACACTTCCACACATCCAATTACACTTATACACTCATCTTTATATACAGTGCGCATTGTTTTATATTAGTTCCTCTAAATATTTCGTTTCCTTTTGTGCTTTCTATGTATTTTTTTTTTATTTATTTTTTATTTATCGTTATTATTAGTTTTTAGTTCAAAATATTATATTGCATACTGGCTATTGTTGTCCTGCAACGATAGGCAAACAGTATTATCCCATTACGCGTTTTGTTGGTAACCTCACTCTCGGACTCCACGAGACAGACACGACCTAGTATGGAGTCCAATAGTAATATTCTGTTTCCTTTGTTTGTATTCTCTAAATTGTATTGTAAATCTAGATTTTAAGTAATTTGTAAAGGAAATGTAAAGTACTTGTTTCTTTCTCTGGAAAATAAATCATATTAAATAATATTTATTAGGAAAAAGACAACGAAACAATCCACCACCGGGAGTTCAGAATCATGTACTAGATCCATGGTATTCGTTTGTGGTACGATGTCAGATAAACCCTGTATAGTTTTTTAAACAATCTTCAGCTCCGAGACACTCAAAAGCCATTATGCTTTGACTTGATAAAATTAAGTTTATAAAAACTATAGACGTATACAATGTACTTACCCTCTCTTCCACATTGCTGAACGTTGAATCCGAGGTGATGATGAGGGGATCGTTGCAGAATCCTCCGAAGCAATACCCTGGAGGAGACCAGTAGCCATCGAACAGCTTGTGTGTGTAGATGTCGGTGTTAGAACCTGGGATATCAAGACATCATCATGATGATGCTATAAATATTTTATCCGGGTGTTATCTTTTATTTTTGTGGTTTTCCAGAGGTTCAAAGAAGTTCAAAATTAGTGCAAACTCGACTTAATTAAAACTGGAAAAATGTTATTGTAAGATGTTCTATTGGTTCATGTTTTTTGACTGACCGACATTTTGACTATTCAAAAGTGGTAGAGGCCCAGCCTGGCAGCTGCAGACTGGTAGAGTCGAAGCTTACTGGGGCCAAGGGTCAAAGCAACGGAAGGAACGGGGTAGGTTTTTAGTCAGTAAGAGTCTGACACTATCTCCCGCTCCACCCAAGGGCGGGAGATGTCATTGGATGATTTTACCCACCACAAAAAAAAAAAGAAATGGTCTATGGGTGATTCTTTGAAATCAAGACAACTTCTCATTCATCTGGCCTAGCTTCCGTACCCTATCAATTTTGTGTCGTGAGCCACTGGGCACAAATGAATGCCTTTAATACATTTAGTGATCGGGGAAAACTAGTAAATAAAAATATCAGATTGTAAAGAAAAATCTAGGCCAGACGAATGCCAACACCGGCCAACGCCGAAAACCAGCGCTGTGTGCTCATCGCATTGTGCATGAGGGCACAGCTTTATGCTGAGCGTTCGGCCGTTTTGCACGGATGTGGCGCATATCTGTCCTTTATAATGATTTTTGTCTAGTTTTTAGTTGCGTCATTCCGTGTAAATACTTAAACTGTTTTTCGTTTTTTCTTTTTCTTCTCTCGGTTTCAAAGAATCAGTATTCGCGGCAAATATGTTGAACGCGTTACTATGACGCGCAGCTTCGATTAAAACCCGAAAAATCTGTTTTAATACGTGGCAAATAATTTGAACTAAAATGGCCGTCGTTGCTATGGTTATGCGCAATCCCCCGCTGTGCTGCACTTCGATTGAAATATGAAAATCTGTTACATGTTTTTTTGTTTATTTTTTTGGTGGAAAAGTCATTCGACGACATTTTCCGCCCTTGGGTGGAGCGGGAGATAGTGTCAGACTTTTACTGACTAAAAACTCACTTTTGTTCCTTATTTGTCTTCGTTCCATGGCCCCAGTCTGTTCTATCTATTACTAGATTGTTTCAACTTATTTGCCGCGTCACACTTACCTAAATCATCGCTCCCCCGCCACACGAACTCCAAAGACCTGGTCTTCATTCTGGTCAGTTCGTCATCGAAACTGATAGGATTTATAAAATGTCCGTCGAAGCCCATCTGAGCCATGAGGGACGCGAACTCCTTGGAATGTCCGAACACATCTGCTTGCCAGGTCACCAATGGGCGGCCACATTCTAGGAATGTTGCGTTTATTTTTCTGCAAATAAAAAGATTCAAAATACTTAACAATAGTAATATCAGTTATATTAGCTGAAAGTAAATTTTCCTTCAAGCGTAAAATTCGCAACTACTACTTGAAGTGCTCTCAACTTTAGTTCGGTCTTCGTCAGAATTGTCATATTATAAGTCCTATTAATGATTTGATATATATCATAGTATATATTAGTTTATAATATTAGCATATATAAGTATTTTATTATTATAAGTAACTAATTTTAATGATACTTACTATATTATATTAGAAATATCGGTTATTTATTTATTGTGCGCACCTAACACAGTTTTGTCTTTTTAACCCAAAGGTTGACAGCCCAGTAGAGAATGCCTTGTTGCATTAAGTCCGCTTATGTACCACTATTGTACATGAAGATTAAATAAATAAATAAATATTACAGTAATACAAACCCTACGCTAACTATGACTAACTAAAATATGGCGTCAAAAAACTCTGGCACATCGCTGTCGACCGGCAATGTGCCCAAAAGACTGGTGGCATTGCCACGCTTAATGACAATATCCTCTTTCCAAGGCCAGCTTTTGGGTCACGCGAATTGTCAATTAGACATTTTGACAGATCTTTATACAACTTGTGAGCATATGGACCCCACGAAAAATTAGAAACATTTTTATTTTATACTAGCGTTTGGCCGCGTCTTCGCCTGCGTACTAAAATATAGCCTATATCACTCAGAATGAAAGCAGCTTTCATTCTGAGTGATATAGGCTATATTATCAATTGGACCAGTACTTCCAGAGGCCTCCTACAACCATAAAACAAACTTTGCCTCTTTATAATTATTATACTGCCAATTTAAATGTTCACAATTGGAAGGAATTTGGAATTCTCACGATCCGAAGGCGAGTGTGTTATGGAGCCGTGAGCTCCATAACACACTCGCCTGTACGGCGCGGGTGAATTTCGCCTCGGCTGCAATGACAAAATGTTCCCATGTGTATCAAAATGTACTATTTTCGTAACACTCTCGTTTATGTCACTCGCCGATTGCGACTGAGTCAAATTAGGGCAAACAATCCTGTTTGAAAAATTCCAGCGGTCCATGAGCTAGAAGCGAGTCACCTATCTTCCGCGGTTTTGATTATGTCAATAGTTTATAAATTATTTCAAAATACGCACTTCCACAAGAAGCGAATTCATTAAACAAATGAATGTGGAGTAATTTGAGAGAAATGTCAATGAAACTCCACACATCTTACCTCAAGCTATAAGTGAAGTGGTCGATGATAGCGTGGTAGCTGGTGGTGGCCTCATCGCTCATACTCCAGCCACCTCCGACGAAGAACAGCCTGCCTTGACGGAGCAGCTGGTAGACCATGCGCTTCACTGGAACCAGAAGTATCATTAGTATGGTTAGGTAACATATTGAATTGAGGACAATAGGTGCAGCTGAGCCGATTGCTGAGCATGTGGAAAAACAACAACTTAGGGTGTGGACACACATGTCAGTGCCGAGTACGGTGCACCGCGGGCAAAAGACACCACCCATGTTTCAGTTTTTGTCATGTTAAGGACCGCGGATCAAGATGTATTATTCTGCTCCAGCCATGACGTCGACGCCGTGACGTCTCACGTTACCGTGCCACGGTAAATGATAAATGATATTTATTTTGCAAATAGGTTTTAAAAAACACTTTTACACGTCAATATTTTTTTTTTCGTCAGTTTAAACTAGATGAGGCCGCCGTTTCCTATCTGGCTACCCTGAGAAGAAACACCGAAGCAAACTCAGGGGTCACAGTCTCTTTTAAAGTGCTTACAGTAAATTTGTAATGGTCAAATCACATGAGAACTATGCAGATTTGTCTGAGATGGTAATGCCGTAGACATGTGTCCACGCTCTTAAGGTATGTTACTGTGGACATGGTAAGGTCGGGAGGTTCCTGCACCGGATTGGATGATTTCCTACCTTAAAAAATCTTCTCGGACGATATACTATGGTCCTCACATTGTAATGTGAGCCAGGTAACTATGCCCCAAGAAGTCGCAAAGACACACCACGTAAGGCGCTTTGCACATGGAACAACTATTGCAGCAACTGGCAACTAGTTGTTTACATAAATATTTCAATTGGACTTCGCACACATAGCAACTCGAGTTTCGAATTCCGGTGATCGTTAACAGTTTCAGTTGCAGTAATCGATGACTAAGTTAGTTACTAATCGACGCAACTAAGGAGTGGAATTCCCTGCCGGAGTCTGTGTTTCGTGATGGCTACAACCCGGGAATCTTTAAATCAAGAGTGAATAGGTTTCTTCTAGGTAAGCGCGCTCCATCGTCGACCGTATCGTCGCTTTCCATCAGGTGAGATAGCGGTCAAGCGCGAACTTATCAATAATAATAAAAAAAAACTAGCTAGTGGTTTTTAAAGCTGGCCTCCCTCTCTCTGGGCCCGGCAATGCCAGTGTCGCTCAACACGTCGCCGAATACACACATAAAATTGCGGGAACCGTAAACGTTATAGGAACTATCAAGTTTTTACAGGAAACTTTTAAAAAGTTGATAGTTGCCTCAACTTAAGTTGCTCCATGTACAATACCCCTAAATGTTTAGCGATATGTCCCTGTGACATTATATCTCGTCAAAACGCGACTTCAAATACACAAGCTACGCCGTAGCACAAGATGCTCAACGACGTAGCAGTACCGCTACGGCGTAGCACAGAGCAATGACACGAAATTGGTTTACAATATTAATTCTATGACATTATAAAAAAATATCCAAAATAGTTTTAACAATAAATAATTAAATAAAAAAATTATTAAATAATTGCATTATTTCGTTTACCTGTTAGATCTCGGCTCTTCCACCAGTGAAACAAGTACGGCATATCCGAGAAAGTGAACCTTAAAAATAAAATATAATAAAGTTTTTTTTTTAAGGATTTCGTCGTCCTAAGTCGGCAAGAACCCTTATAGGGTCACGTTATTGTCCGCCTGAATGTCTGTCAAGACCCTTTTTCTCAAGAACGCGTGGAGGTATGAAGTTAAAATTAACATCAAATACTCTCATCTACTACACCAAGCTGCAGTGAAGAAAATAAACTTCTGAATCAACGTAATCTAATGATAAGGCCTTTTTAGAGTTCCGTAGCCAAATGGCAAAAATACGTAACCCTTATGGATTCGTCATGTCTGTCTATATGTACGTCCGTATGTCACAGCCACTTTTTTCCGAAACTATAAGAACTATACTGTTAAAACTTGATAAGTAGATGTATTCTGTGAACTGCGTTAAGATTTTCACACAAAAATAGAAAAAACAAACAATAAATTACCCAATTTTTTTAATTTTTTTTTCTATTTTTTGATTGGTTCCCCATACTTAGAACTAAACCTCAAAAATAAATTTTTCATCAAACCCTTAGGTATGAGGTATCTATGGATAGGTCTTCAAAAATGATATTGAGATTTCTAATATATATATTTCTAAACTGAACAGTTTACTGACTACTGTCTGAGAGAGAGACACTTCCAAAGTGGTAAAATGTGTGTCCTTTTAACAAACTTACTGATTTATAAGAAGTAAAAGGAGGAGAGGGATTTATGAGACGACTTTGCTAACTGTGAAGAAAATAATTCCGTTGACCTATCATCCTGAAAGGAGACCACTTTTTTAGGTCTTTTCTGAAAGATTGTCGTACTTTCAGAAAAGGACCAAAAATATATGGAGCTTCATTGATCTCTTTTGGCATGAAGCAAGATCTCATAACATAATTAAAGGACGTTACGTCACAAAAAAACTTTTTTTTTTTGCCCAGTTTCAGGGTTCTACGTCATCGGTAAGTAACCTATAAATTTTGTTTCCTTTGAGAGTGTCGAAATATAAGTATTTTGTGACATAAACGGCCGTATTTTTTTGTTTTAACAAAATGTTTGATTTTTTCACAGCTTCAAGGGCCTGAGTATAATATGTTTTCAATTTCAACTCGATAGCTCCACGCGTTTCCGAGATAAAGGGTCTTGACAGACAGACAGACCGGATCCTATTAGGGTTCCTATAAAATTTTAGTCGTTTTAATGCCGCGGAGGGTCGATTAGGTACATGAAATACTATCTAAAAAACTTTTTTTCTAAAACTCGAATTAATATACGCATGTGCGAAATTAATTTCTTTAAGTAAACGAGTCAATGAACTTGTAGGGAGTTGTTGGTCGTTGCGTACTAACTACCTACAGTTCATGGGCCTCGATCAGCTGACGTTTACTTAAAGAAATTAATTTCGTACATGCGTAAATTAATTCGAGTTTTAAAAAAAGTACTTTATATTCAAATTGATAGGGTTTCATGTACCGAAACGACCCTCCACAACTGCACGGGATTAAAACGACTAAAATTTAACGGTATATAGAAAACTTACTTTCTCTTTTCATTAGTCCAAAGAGCAGTGATTACAGCATCAAGAATGTTCTTCATGTTGACCACACTGTGGTCGTATCCCGGCTCATCTGAAATTTAAGTGTGAAAAAAGGTTTCAATGAAAATATTTTTTTCAATACACTTGCTCAGAAAGTGGCTCTTATTACACTACACTTAGGTATATAATGGCACCTGTTACCAAACTGTGACATTTTGATTACCATTACGCATTAGTGCTGTAATGTAGCTATAACCTTTTTGTTCTACCTCTTTGTTTGCGAAACAAATTTTGAATACCTACAATAAAAATAAAAATTGTTTGTGGTCTATGGCCATATTTTAAGACGCGCGGTTTTTGGCGTGATTTTTTCGAGTGCAGTTTATGGGCTGTATTAATTAAATAAAATCAAATACTACATTATAAAATGTTACATACATATTTAATTGTCACTACAAATGACATTAACGTAAAAACTTTTCACACAAGAAAACAAATGACGACTACGCATAACGCAATATGATCAAAAGACCATACAGCCATAGCCTAACGCGTGCCTATCAGTTAGCTGAATTATTTTTCTTCACAAGTGTATTGAAGAACGTCGTATGATACACGTGAGTAATAAATGGTTACCGTTCTTGACTCTCTTAAGACCCTCGCCACGGCTCGAGTCTTAATACCACCTCGACGGTAACCTCCTACATTGCACACTTATATCATAATGTACTATAATATCACCATTGCACCCGTGCAAAGCTGGGACGGGTCGCTAGTAGGTATTATAGTTACATTACACCTCAACACTGAACTAAAAGTACGTGCTCATTATACAATGTAAACATTTGTGTCACCCCGGGAATCGGAAACGAAAACACATATCCTCCAGCACTGCAGTAATGGCCACTAATCACTAGACCAACAGTCTATTTGATAGTTTTGCGCGTCATTTTGGGGGTAATTTTGTTCCCTAGTTTATTAAAGGTTTTTTACTCACATCCAGTAAAATGTTCGTAGAATGTGCGCGTGTCGCCTAGCTCGGCGTGCGTGGCTGGCACTATGTGGACGTTCAGGACATTTTGACCCATAATTGGACAGCTCTGGAAGAAAATTCTGGGTTTAGAACGTCTGCTGCAGGTACTATACACCGGACAAACGACTTGAAAAAGTAATTAACGGCGTGTTCTTTTTATTATGGTAGGTAAAATCATCCAATGCCAAAGCCCGCCATTGGGTTGAGTGGGAAATAGTGACTCTTACTGACTAAAAACCTGCCCTGTTCCTTCCCTGCCTTGGTTCCAGGGCCCTGGTACGCATTTTCATACCTCCCCAGAACCTCAGACTAGGTCTCGACCTTACCGGGCCCCTACAGTTTGCTGACAAATCCTTGAGGCGCGCGGGAACAGTGCGCGCCATAAACGACTTGGGCTCGGATCGGTCTGTTATAGGACGGACAGCGAGTTACCCATTGCCCGCCGTCAGCAAGCCCGCGCCTACGGTGGCCGGAAATCGGGATCAGAATCCCGGCGGCTGATGCGGTCGGCTTCCTCCTTTGCTAGCATTACTGCTTCACAGAAGGAGGCTACCGCCTGTCACTCCTCCTCGCTCCGGAGAATGGCGTTTACCAAGGCCCGGCGCGAGAGATCGCGTGCGGGAATGGCATGTTATTAAGGTGTCTTGCATAAATAGACTAGAATAATCACCCTTGTAATATTCCCACTAATGGCACTCAGGCCTCCTCCCTAGGAAAAGGAATGAGCCGGCTGCCACGCGCGCTTAGTGCAGTTTGGTGGACGTCACATGTTTTTTCATTTTCGGTTCTGGCATAAGCCAGTTTCCTCACGATGTTTTCCTTCACCGTTTTGTGAGCATTTGTCAAGAAATAAATTACATTAGTAATGCGTCTGGTTGAGCGGGAGGGCGTGTCAAACTTTTACTGACTAAAACACACTCCTATCCTTCTTTGCCTTGGGTACCGGGACCCCGGTAGGCTTCGGCTCTTCTGGGCCACCACGGTTTTGCTGAAATGTTTTTGAGGCGCGCGTGAAACATTAAGTAGGCTCCATCGGCGACTCGGGCTCAGTCCGGAGTTTTACTAGACGGTTGGAGCGACCCGTCGCTCGTCGTCTGCAAACCCACGAATGGATGTGTAGTGTGACGACAATGGACTCACGCTGGCTCGCTGTTCACTTTACGCTCCGGAGCGACTGCGGGCGTCGCGCACCTGTACCGTACGGTGCCTGTTCATGGCCCCTCCGTCACGTACTCTAACCGCTCGATATGCCCCTACAGGCCTGGCGCTCAATCTACTGAACGCCCTGTGGTGCTATTCTCTAAGAAAACGTAGCGCTGCCACAACGATGAACATCCAAATAGGATACATTGAATAATTAATCCAGTGTATAGGTGCATTCGGTTGACAATCTAATGTATCCTATGTGGGTGCTCGTCGTTGAGGCAGCGCTGCGTTTTCTTAGAGAATAGCACCACTGATTGCTCAGGAACCTAAATTCGACAATTTTTCTATCGCACAAAAGAAATGATAAATATTTGTATAAATTTTTTTAGTTCGTAGATTGTTGGCTTGCTATACGCTTTGGTGAATACTATAAGTATAGCAAGCAATTGATAAATAAATAAATAGTTCCAGTAACTGGAAGTAGAAGAAAGTGTACTCACCATGTACCCGCATCCCTCGCCATACTCTGTTATGGGCGTCAGCAGGTCCTTGGTCACAGGGTTCATCGCCAGCACTGGCGTTAGCCCCAGGAGTTGCAGCAATGTTGAGAAGGTAATCATTGTTCTTTACGCTGCATATTTAAAATAGGAAAAGGTTCATGAAAAGTAAGAAATAGTAGATTCAATAAGTGTTAAAATAGCAGCATTATTGAGTCAAGGAAAACAGTATCTGCGAAGATCCAACATTCCATTCACTTTATTATATTTTTTTTATTAAGAATGTATAGACTCGAGTTAGACTACTATCTCACGTGATGGTAAGCGATGCTGTGGTCAACGATGCAGCACGCTTGCCTAGAAGAAACTAATTCACTTTTGACTTAAAGACACCTAGGTTGTTACTATCAGGAAACAGATTCCGGCAGGGAATTCCACTCCTTATTTGTACACATAGGTCGTTAAAGTCATAACCAATAAGAATTAGGTGCATTTTGAAGCAAAAATTTGACTACTATTGGAGGAGAAAGTAGTATGTTCGATTTTAGCAAATTAATACCATTTCCTTGACTTAAGAAGGCCCTTCCCGATCCATGAGCATGGTTTAAAACCTTGTTTAATTCAATGCAATGGTTTGATAATAAAAAGTGGGCAACGCGAAAAAAATATGAAATTTCACAAAACTTGATAACGAACCGATATTTGTAATACAAAACAAGTTTGAAAAGAGTGTCCATGGAGTTTCTTACATTCTTCTAGAGATCTACGCTTTGGAATGTGCAATTAGCATCATTTTTTTTGACAGACCGACTTCTTGACTTTTCAAAAGTGCCTGTAAATGGCTTATTTGAAATAAAATGCTTTGAATCTTTGAATCTTGTTCCAGAAATTACGTGTTTCTTTAAAAAATGCAAGTGTTTTAAAAACAAAAATCGTCTTTTAGAATCTCGTTTAAATGTGCAAGGTTTCTAAACATAAATGTTTTTTTTTTTACTTTTTATAAGCTATTTTATTTTTAATTAATTTTTACAACTTGCAATGTATGTGTGTAACTTTGTAGGTTGCAACTCTACTTTTCTAATTTATAATTACTTTATGAAGACCAGAGGCCTAAAATTACTGTAAAATTTGTGAAAAATAGCAGATTTTCAGGATGTCTTAACTGGAGTAATTTTACAAAAAAAATACGTTTTGATTTCAATAGTAATCTAGATAATAATTACAGGTTAACTGAGTTTCCAAAATATTTAAAGAATAATGTAGTGATGCATTATGTAATAATGATCATAATATTTTATGTAGGTAACTGCTGTTGTATAGAAACAGTATCACGGGTTGGGCACTCTTAAATATATTTGTTTCAATTAACGTGAGATAAGTCTTTAGCTTACACTTTAATACCTTAGAGCGTTCAAACCGAGGTAAATTTTCACACAACTTATCTAAGTGATTATGATGTTATTACACATCTTTCTCCAGATATTTTGGATACAGATATCTTGTGAATATTATCTAGGCTTCTATAGAAATAAAAACATAAAATTAATCCAGCAGAGACCTCTCCATAATGTACCTACTCATATATATTAAAAATATAAAAAGTACTTCCATAGATGCTTTGCACATTTAATAGAGATTCAGAATGACGACAATTTTCTTCAAATGCTTATAAGGATTTTAAAAAACACGTACCTATTTTTCTGGGATAAGTTTTGTGAAATATTCGAGTAAATCACGGAATTAACGAAGTTTTAAGGCGTTATCTCTCTGTTATAGCGTTGTCTTTTCATCAAACATCGCGTTAGATTGCGTTAGATCAAGCAACAGGGGCGTAGCTACCGCTGTATCTACCGTATCAATGATACGGGGACCCCGCGCTACTAGGGCCCCGACGTAGGGAAAAATCTGCAATATGTTTTCCACAACCGTCTCGTCGGATCGTCAAGCATTTGTAAAAAAGCACAATTTTCTTGTATACGGGGCCAATATAGGTCTTTTGTTACGGGGCCCCTGTGAGACTAGCTACGCCACTGTCAAGCAACTAGCTTTTAAACATGGACTTTTAATCCATGCTCGACGTTGATGATAGGCGATAAGATAGGAGATAGAAGATAGCACAATTAACAGGAATATATACCTACTTAGATATATCTATGAGTTAAATTAACAGAAAATTTTCCGTGATAACTGAAAGTGACTCAAAGACTTTTTAAAAAATCACACGTTTTTACCTTTAAACACTTCAATGAATCAACTTGAACTGTGTGGAGTTAGGTCACACACATCTTAATATACTTCACAATAATATGTATTTGTTTTGTCATCAGAGCCGCTTGAAGGCATTGTATAATGAAATTCAAGTTCTGTTTGCTTTCCAATTGTTTTAGGGTTCCGCATCCAAAGGGTAAAAACGGGACTCTATTACTAAGACTTCGCTGTCTGTCCGTCTGTTACCAGGCTGTATCTCAAGAACCACGATAGCTAGACAGTTGAAATTTTTACAAATTATATAAATATTTCTGTTGCCGCTGTAACAACAAACTCTAAAAACAAAATAAAAAATATATTTAAGGGCTCCCATGCAACAAGCGCGATTTTTTTGCCCTTATTTCTCTCGATATCAATAATGTAGGCAATTGAAATATTCACAAAATACTCAGTTGTATTTTCACTTTAATAATAAATAATAAAATTAAAATAAAATGAATATTTAAGGGGGCTCCCATACTAAAAACTCCATTTTTTGCCTATTTTGTTATTGTTCTGTTATTTACCTAGTCTATGGTACGGAACCCTTCGCGCGCGAATCCGACGCGCATTTGGCCGGTTTTTTGTTGTTATTATATTAAAGTATTGTTTATATTTTTATTTCACATGATCTTCGATTGTTTGTTCATCTTGAATATGCCAGAGATGTAACTGTAGTTTATAGGTCAGTGCTTGTTCCGAGCCGAGCAAACGTTGAGTGCACCGAAAATATGGGGCGGGAATTCGTAGTTGGGTCAATATCATTTTTTCTGTATTTTGGTGGCGAAACCTTTACTTCAGCTTTCGTGGAAACTTCACGAAAAGTAAGTAAGAAGTTTCTTCTCGGTTTTCGCGAAAATTAGGGACTTCGTTTTTAGGTAGGAAAATCATCCAATGACATCTCCCGCCCTTGGGTGGACCGTGCGATAGTGTCAGACTTTTACTGACTAAAAACCCAGTCCTGTTCCTTCTTTGCCTTTGTTTCAGGGACTCGAGGTACACATTCACATTACCCATGACTCCAGTAGGCTTCGACCCTGCTGGGCCCCTACGGTTTGCTGAAATCTCCATGAGGCGTGCGTGGAACGATACGCGCCATCGACGACTTGGGCCCGCTCCGGACGGTCGGACGGCGAGTTACCCATTGCTTGCTGTCCGCAAGCCCGCGCCTGCGGTGGCCGGATATCGGGATCGGAATCCCTACGGGTGCTAGCCGCTAACTGCTTTGCACGCGGAGGCGATTACTGGCCACTGCTCCTTGTTTCGCACCATGGCCTGTACCAAGGCCCGGAGGGACATGGGTTGACGCTAATTTTCACGAAAACTGAAAAAAAAGTTTCGCCACCAAAAATTGTTATGTGTGTATTCACCGAGTTCGCACCTACACTATAATTAGGCCGTCGCCTCCTTTTGCGAAGCAGAACACGCCGCCGCCGCCGCCGGGATTCTGATCCCGATTTCAGGCCACCGTAGGCGCGGGCTCGCGGGCGGCGGTCAAAGGGTAGCTCGCTGTCTGTCCGTCCGGTAACAGACCGGTCCGAGCCCAAGTCGTCTACGGCGCGCACTGTTCCTACGCGCCTCAAGGAGTTGTCAGCAAACTGTAGGGGCCCGAACTAGGGGAAAATGAACCCCGGGGCCCCGGATCGAAGGCAAGGAATGGAACAGGGTAGGTTTTTAGTCAGTAAGAGTCTGACACTGTCTCCCGTCCCACCCAAGGGCGGGATTTGTCATTTGATGATTTTACCTACCATAAAAGAAAAACCTACACTATAATTGCTGTAGGATGCAATGGTGCGGGTGACAGCTGTCGGATTCAAAAAATGTAGCTACCTGTAAAATAAACAAAAGTTAGGTCAAGTCGTCCACACTAGACTGAGTGACTTACTAGGTAACAACTATCGGATCACGATTTTGTTCGCTATGTCCTGTCTATTGGTAGTCTATATTTAATGTCTTTGCCTACAAAACTTGTTGCACTGAAGGATAAAGTTTTCCCGTGATTTTACGATGATACCGCTGAGGCAACTGACAATACAGCGCGATTTAACCTTGAATCTTCCTAGCAGTCTGCACTAGTGAGAGTCTGCGTTATGAGATTTCTATATTTTTGTAGTAAAAAATCGTAGATATAGAACGAAACTCCTCAAAAAGTCATAGTAGAACTGTCGTTACAAGTAAAATTGCTTTTCATTACTCATACGCTGAAAGTAGGTCTGAAGCTGCCTGAGGAGCGGGTTGAAAGTAATACTTTTCATCCCTAGGGAGAATCACTTTCAACTGACAGCTGTCAAATTTAAAAAAAAAAACTAGTTCTATCTTCGTATTTCTATTGATCTATGTCTCAACTTTCTATACAGCTAGTCAATTACAGCGCGATGAAAAATTTAAATTAAGAGATAATCTAAGAGCAGAGGTTAAAGTTGTAGTCGGAAACCTTTTACGGCCTAAATCAAAAGAAACATACCTAAAATCATACGACGACCTTTGACGACGACTCAGGTTTTTATTTTCCTTTTATTCGTAATGAAAAGCACAGTGTTTATCAGAATCAGAATCAGAATCAGAATCAGAAGCGTTTATTTCAAATAGACCAATTACAGGCACTTTTGAATTGTCAAAATGTCGGTCAGTCCAAAAAAAAAAAGTGAAGCTAAATTGCACGTTCCAAAGCGTAGATCTCTATGGAGAAGAACGTGCAAGAAACTCCATGGATACTCTTTTAAATCATATTATTAGTTACATAATTCTTGGTTACATAATTCATGTTGCTTCTACTATGTGAGCACAATGTAGATAAATAATGAAAGAAAATACTAAATGCAAATATTTTAACAGAAATTGAAATAACAGAAATTGAAATAAGCCACTGGCAGCTAAGAGATGACCAGTCTCAAATGACGGCGCCCGTTCACGAGCATGACGCGTGCACCAGCCCCACTCAGCTCAACCATAATGAAGGGAACCGAATGACCCAATTACACGTGCCACCATCAGCGAGACATTTAAATGAGCATGACAAACTCTCAACTGCCATACTTGTAAATTCAAATATATTTGTAACCAATTAAAAATAAAAATGCTCCATGGTACTTCACATTCACAAAATTTGAAAAAGTGCTTCTACATTATACAATGCTATTGGTTCCAAATACAATAAGTAATCAATTGTCAAAAGCTTCATTAAAATAAATAAATTAAAAAAAAAACATCTCGAAAATAACAATACAAAAAGGGTCATCTCATCTTGTATATTTATATACTTATTTAAAAAAACTAATTAGGCAAAAATGGCTGTGCACGTGGAGCCGGACAGGCATTTAGCCAAGCATTTTTATCTAGGAGATAATCTTCCAATTTATAATATGCTTGTCTACATAGTGTGCGTTTAATGCATGTTTTAAATTTTGACTCATTGAGATTGAGAATCTCAAGTGGTATTTTATTATAAAATTTTACACAGTACCCCATAAAAGAACTATGTACTTTAGCCAATCTGAATCGTGGTTGATCTAATTTGTCCCTATTTCTAGTATTAAAATTGTGCCTGTCACTTATCTTAGTAAAAAGATGAATATTTTTCCGAACATACAAAATATTCTCATAGATATATTGACAAGGGACCGTTTATTTCCTTAAATAGTTCCCTAAGAGAATCGCGTCTGCGAAGTCTATATATGGCTCTGATGGCTCTCTTCTGCAGAACAAAAATAGACTCTATGTCTGCAGCCCTTCCCCATAGCAAAATACCGTAAGACATGACACTATGAAAGTAACTAAAATAGACTACCCTCGCAGTATCTACATCAGTAAATTGACGGATTTTTCTAACAGCATATGCTGCTGAACTAAGCCGACCTGCTAGAGATGTTAAATGAGGACCCCATTGTAGCCTCGAGTCAAGCGTGATTCCCAAGAAAACCGTGTTCTCGACGAATTCGAGTTTTTCTTTGTTTAATACTATTTCGGAGCTATTGCTTTTAACATTCGGTAACGCAAATCTCATGCAATTGGTTTTTTTTCCATTTAATACTAAATTATTAACAGTAAACCAATTATGGACCTGTTGCAAAGCGTTGTTTACATCATCAAGGTTTGTGGAACGTCTATTGATCTTAAAGATTAATGAAGTATCATCAGCAAACAAAACAATATGTGGTTGTTTTTTTAATAGATGCGGCAAATCATTTATATATACCAAAAAGAGAAAAGGACCCAATATTGAGCCTTGTGGTACACCCATTTTGACTTTCAAACCCTGGGAATTGACACCGTTTATTTGAACATGTTGTTGTCTGTCATTTAAATAAGATTTCACTAAGCTCAGTGCAAGTTTACCTAGCCCATAATGTTCCAGCTTTAAAAGCAAGGTTTCGTGATTAACGCAATCAAAAGCCTTTGAGAGATCACAAAAAATACCTATCGCATCTTGGGCTTCTTCCCACGCTGCAAATATGTGTTTTAATAACGTGACACCAGCGTCAGTCGTACAACGTCCTTTGGTGAAACCATACTGTTGATCATTTAAGATTTTATTGGTGTTAAAATGGTAAAGCATTTGATTAAGCATAACTTTTTCAAACACCTTACTGAAAACTGGCAACACTGATACAGGTCTGTAATTATTAGTTTCACTATCTCGGGTGAAAGGCTTATTTAGTCCCTCGAATATTAGCGACCTCGCTTCGCTCGGACGCCAAACTTCTTCTCGGGACTAAATAAGTTACTTTCACCCCTAGGTTAAAAATGTACTATTGTGGTAAAAAATCGTAGATATAGAACGAAATTTTTAAAAAGTCATAGCAGAACTGTCGTTACAAGTAAAATTGCTTTTTTTCTACATGCAGGTGACTGACTGAAGGAAAAAGGGGATGGAATACATATAAATGATCTGATGATGAAGCCAGAAGGTAGGTAAGAACCGGAATTCTGTAATAAATCAGTGTATCCTAGCCGTGTTTTGTATTATTAGAATTGTCATGATGATTTGATGATGGAACCAAATGGCGGAAGGTATCTATTTAAGTTTGGCTGAGGGGTGCTACAACTAAAAAGTGTATAATAAAAAGCTTTTTACAAAAAAAAAACAAATACAACCTACTTCAATGTAAAAAAAAGTGCAAAATAACTGTAACTTCGGAAGTTGAAGAGACTAAACTATTATAGAAACATCGACTTCCGAAATTAAAGTTATTTTGCACGTTTTTGTAAATTGAAGTAGGTTTTATAAATAGTACATTGTTACCCTAGGGGCGAAAGTAACTTATTTAGTCCCGAGAAGGAGTTTGGCGGCCGAGCGAATCGAGGTCGCTAATAGTTCAAAGGACTAAATAAGTCTTTAACCCGAGGTAAACACTGTGCTTTTCATTACGAATAAAAGGAAAATAAAAACCTGAGTCGTCATCAAAGGTCGTCGTATGATATTAAGTATGATTTAGGCGGTAAAAGGTTTTCCACTACAGCTTTTCCCTCTTCCAGAATCAGATGTTAAATTCTTAACTGAATCAGATGCACTTACAGTGTAATTACAAAATCTCATATGAGATTTAGTAAAATTGGTACAAAAAAACTCTAGAATTCGAAAAAACTAAAGATTGGATCACCATTTTGTTTTTTTTCTGTGGTCAACCAGCTATTCAGCCATCATTTTTATTTTTAACAGTGAAAAATGGTAAATATTTCTCATATCTATTACTTTTAAAGAAATTATTGAAAGTAAATTATAATTAAATCATTTAAAAACATATGTAGGTATTTATCTTTCAGTTATTTAAATTTTACATCGCGCTGTAATTAACTGGCTGTATAGAAAGTTGGGACATAGTTCAATAGAAATGCAAAGATAGAACTTGTTTTTTTTTAAAATAATTTCAGCTGTCAGTTGAAAGTGATTCTCCCTAGGGATGAAAAGTACTATTTTCAACCCGGTCCTCAGGCAACTTCAGACCTACTTTCAGACTATGAGTAATGAAATAGTACATTGTTACCCTAGGGGTGAAAGTAACTTATTTAGTCCCGAGAAGAAGTTTGGCGTCCGAGCGAAGCGAGGTCGCTAATATTCGAGGGACTAAATAAGCCTTTCACCCGAGGTGAACACTGTGCTTTTCATTACGAATAAAAGGAAAATAAAAATAAAAACCTGAGTTGTCGTCAAAGGTAACGTATGATTTTAGGTATGTTTCTTTTGATTTAGGCCGTTGTTTAGGCGATTCTTAAAAACTAATGAATACAAAGTTGTATAGTTAGCTGTAAATATGTAGATATAGACATACAGTCCCTTCTCTAATTACTTGTCTGTGTCAGTTGAAAATAAAGCTTCGCGATGAACGTACGTTACTTTTATTCAAAAAATCCCGTTAAACCAAACACAACCTTATTGCTATAAACATATGGTCCTTCGAGCCGGATTCGAGTCATTGACCGAAGCAGGTGCAAGCGAGCGCCGTGAGTGAGAACAATAGCATTCCTTTAGCGATAAGGATTTTTCCGAGAAGTGGTTTAAAAACAAATTAGTGAATTGAAATAAATAGACTTTAGTACGTGTTACAAACTTATAAAACGCAGAAATACAGTGAACTTACCTGTTTATTTCGATAAATACAAGTGTTTGTGCAAATATAAAGATGGAGGATCAAATTGCGTATCAAAATGAACTATTGGAAAACCTAAAAAAGGCCGAAAAGAACTTTAAAAAATCGCCGAGAGACAGGATAAAACGATCATATTTAGAAACGAGGTTGGAATTATTAGAAGAACTGTGGAAGGACTTCAAAGAGGGTCACAAGTGTATTATTCTCAAGATTACTGATACAGAAAAGGAAGACCCTTACTTTATGCAAGGTATTTGTGAGGAATTTGAAGAAACCTACATAAATTACAAATCAATATTAAGAGAAGCTCTCCAGCCTTTTTTAGAAGAATCAAAATTTCAACCTGCCTTATCTCAATCCTCTTCAATTAACGACGTGCAAGATTTCAAGAATCGTGGAATAAGGTTACCCAGCATACAGATACCGACATTCACGGGAAAGTACGAGGAGTGGCAACCATTCTATGACCTGTTCCGTACACTGATTCACGACAATGAATATCTGTCACGTGTACAGAAGCTGCATTACCTTAAAACCAATTTATCTGGAGAACCTGAGGTACTGTTACGTAACTTTTCCATAACAGATGCAAATTATGAGGAGGCCTGGGACCAATTAATAAAACGATATAATAATACGAGGTTCAACAGCAACGCAATTATGAAGATTTTGTTTACGCAAAAACCCGTGCAGACGGAGTCGGCTAGTTCAATTAAACAACTGGTAGACACAACTTCGACTTGCTTGAAGGCTTTGAAGAACATGGGTTTGCAGACTGATACCTGGGATATAGTGACTACCTACTTAGTTGTATCGAAATTAGATGCTGAATCTATAAAGTTATGGGAGCAACAAATTAGTACATGCAATTACGAAATACCCACTTGGTCCGAATTAAGAGATTTTTTAGAATCAAGGTTCAGAGCGTTAGAAATGATAGAAAGTACTAAAGTTAAAACAGCACAACCCAAACTGGTGACTAAACCTAAGGTTTTACATGCAAATGTATCCAGCAGCGACAGGAAACGGCCCGAAACAAAATGTGCCCTATGCAGTGGTGACCACTACATCTTTTCTTGCAAAAGGTTTGCAGATAAATCACCAAATGAGAGACAAGAATTTGTACAAACAAACAACTTATGCTTCAATTGTTTGGCGCCTACACACTCAGCGAATAAATGTCGGCAGTCGTCGTGTTGTAGACGTTGTGGACGGCGCCATCACACCCTTCTGCACTTCGAGAAAAAACAGCAGGATGAGAAACCGAAGGAAAGTGAGACTTCAACTGCAGGTATAGCAAACGACAAATCTAAAGGTACGCCGATTTCTGTATCTAATAATGAGCATATTGTAACGAACTTTTCAAGTGAACATATACAATCAAACGGTGTCCTATTAGCTACTGCTAAGGTGTTAGTAGATAGTAGGGATGGTTGCAAATACTTTGTGAGAGCTTTGTTAGACCAAGGCTCACAAGCTTCATTTATTACAGAGGCAACAGTACAATTATTAAATCTTAATCGCAAATCAGTGAGTGGTTGGGTGTCAAGTGTAGGAGAGAGACAAACAAAAATCAAACACAGGGTTACGTTTTTTGTCAAATCGTGTCATAATCCTAATGAGTCAGTGCGAGTTGACGCGTTTGTATTGCGATCGCTAACAACAATGCTACCCACCACTAATCTAGGTATTCCTGAGTGGTCAGATTTAAAAGACTTGAAGTTGGCAGACCCAGGATTTGCAACACCAGGGAAAATAAACATTCTCCTTGGAGCTGAGGTGTACAGCGACGTTTTGTTAGACGGCGTTATCAAACATCCTGTGAGTAATTTGTTAGCACAAAACACAATTCTAGGTTGGGTTTTATCAGGAAGGATGTCACGAGAATGCACTTCAGCAGGGAAGAACTTCACCAGCCTGCATGTTCAGCTTAAAGAAGATGAGATGCTGAAGTTATTTTGGGAGTTAGAAAATGAACCGAACACCCTTCAAAAGAGATTGTCAAACGAAGAAGAAAGATGTGAAACGTATTACGAGGCTACAACGACCAGAGACCAGGAAGGAAGGTATGTGGTAAGATTACCTTTCAAAAACAATAACCAAGAAAGTCACCCTGATGGACTGAGGGAAATAGCTGCCAAAAGATTTGAGTTTCTAGAGAAGAAATTCGCAAAAAACTGTAAATTTCATGAAGAATATGGCAAGGTCATGCAGGAATACATTGAGCTTAATCACATGATTGAAGTGGAGTCTGCAAATATTAATAATCCTGAAGCGGTATATCTTCCACATCACGGTGTAGTAAGAGAAGATAAAGATACGACAAAACTTCGGGTTGTTTTTGACGCTTCATGTAAGGGTACTAATCATGTTTCTTTAAACGACAATTTTCTTGTGGGTCCTAAACTGCAACAAGATTTACGTCACATACTGATGAGATGGAGAACACACAAAATTTGTATAACGGCAGATATTATAAAAATGTACAGAATGGTGCGTGTTGCTGAGGAAGACACAGACTATCAAAGATTATTATGGAGACCAACAACGACTGAGCCAATAAAAACTTATAAATTGATGAGATTAACCTTTGGTACCGCATGTGCACCATATCTTGCCGTGAAGACACTACAGAGATTAGCTGATGATGAAAAATCTAAATTTCCAGCTGCTGCTAAAATAACAAAAACAGATTTCTATATGGATGATCTATTGTCAGGTTGTGAGACAGAAGATGAAGCTGTGAGTATTTACAATGACATGAACAAACTTTTGAACTTAGGAGGCTTTGAGTTACAAAAATGGAGCAGTAATAATGAGAATGTGTTAAAATATATAGGTACAAACAAACGAGATGATCATGAACTGCCTCTTAAGGTCAATAGTTTAGTTAAGGTACTAGGAGTTAATTGGAATCGAGAAGCAGACAGTTTTATATATTCCCTCAACTTACCAGAAACAAAGGAGCCGATAACTAAACGACGTGTTCTTTCTGATGTTGCTAAATTGTACGATCCACTAGGTTGGATAGCTCCGGTTGTTGTCATAGCAAAAATTATGATACAAAAGTTATGGAAAAAAGGACTAGGATGGGACGACACCATAAGTGACGAACTGCTAGCAGAATGGTTAAAGTTCAGAAATAATTTAATTAACATTAAAAATGTTTCAATAATAAGATGGTTACAATGTTCCCACACTTCTACAATAGAGTTGCATGTCTTTGCAGACGCGTCGCAGGCTGCATATGGGGCAGCAGTGTATATCCGAGTAGTAGAGGGAGGCACAGTCTACGTTAATTTAATATCAGCAAAAACCAAGGTTGCTCCTATTGAGAAACCACTATCTATTCCGAGGTTGGAACTCTGTGGTGCCACTCTAGCAGCCAAACTGATTTTCGAGACAGCGCAAGTCATGAATGTTTCTAAGGAAAATTTACACGCATGGACAGACTCGACCATAGTTCTAGCTTGGTTAAAGGGTGGGGCGAGTCGATGGAACACATTCGTCAGCAATCGAGTCTCGGAGATATTGAATATTCTAGATTATGAGCAATGGGGTCATGTGACTACAGATACAAACCCGGCTGATTGCGCCTCAAGAGGCTTGCAGGCCTCAGATTTGATAAATAACACTCTGTGGTGGAATGGACCGGCTTGGTTGTCTGCACTAGACCTAAACATAGATTTAGTTGATGTTGAGGATACACACCAAGAAGAGAAAGCCAGAGTTTTCACTGCTTTATTAAACACTGAAGAGGAATTAATTTGGACTAAGTTCTCTAATTTACAGAAAATGTTGAGAGTAATTTCATACTGCAGAAGATGGTTAAATCTAAAGTTAAATAAAAACCAAATCAAATACAATACTAAATTTATTACAACACAAGAAATTAATGAAGCTCTTAATAATTGCATTAAACAAATTCAAGGAATTGAATTCAACAATGAAATAAAGCAGTTAAAATCTCAAAGAAGTGTTCTAAAAAGGAGCAAACTACGCAGTCTTTGTCCCATTATCGACGATAATGGTATTTTAAGAGTTGGCGGACGAATACAACAGTCGCAAACTGCGTATGATACAAGGCATCCTATAATTTTACCTGCTAAGAGCCATCTTAGTAGACTTATAATTAAAGATGCCCATTATAAAACATTACATGGCGGACCACAAGTAATGCTTAATTACTTGAGGTCGAAATATTGGATAATACAAGCTAAGGATCAAGCAAAAAAGTATTATCGAGAATGTACAACTTGTATTAGATATGCAAAAAACAATGCAATACAGTTGATGGGTCAACTACCAGAGGTACGAGTAACACCCAGTAAACCTTTTAGATCAGCTGGTGTGGATTATGCAGGACCCATTAATATCCGATTTTCGCCAGGCAGAGGAGCTAAATCTTACAAGGGCTATATTTGCCTCTTCATTTGCATGGCAACACGCGCTGTGCACCTAGAGGCTGTCACAGATCTGACTTCTAAGGGATTCATTGCTGCTTTCAGGCGCTTTACAGCTAGACGAGGACACTGTCAGGACCTTTTTAGTGACAATGGTACTAATTTTGTAGGAGCAGACAAGCAACTCAGAGACATGTTTGATAAGGCCAAGTCTTCCATTCCTAGTGAGATAGCAGAGTTGCTAACTTTAGAACGTACTACATGGCATTTCATCCCTCCACATGCGCCTAATTTCGGGGGTTTGTGGGAGGCTGGAGTGCGCAGTACAAAAACACATCTCACAAAGGTAATTGGAAATAGTACACTCACCTACGAGGAACTTACCACAGTATTAGCACAGATCGAATCTTGTTTAAATTCGAGACCTATCTCAGTTCTAAGTGATGACCCCAATGACCCCCTTCCCCTGACACCTGGTCACTTTCTGATTGGCGAACCTTTATTAAACCTATCAGATGATAACAATACACATTGTGATCGTATTACTAATCTCGAACGATGGAGATTAGTTCAAAAGATGGTCAACGATTTCTGGAAAAGATGGTATAAAGAATATCTTGTAAATCTTAATAAAACCTATAAATGGAACACAAAACAACTTGAGCCAGAAATCGATGACATAGTTATCTTAAAGGATGATAATATCCCACCTAGTAAGTGGATATTAGGAAGAGTAATTCAAAAACATGTCGGTCCCGATAATCTTACCAGAGTTGTATCAGTTAGATGTAAAAACAATGTTTTCAAACGACCTGTTAGTAAAATATGTATCTTAACTAAATAAACTTAAGATTAGGGCTAACTACTCTTTGTAAAACTAATATAAGGCTTGCCTACTTAACTAATTATTAAAACTAACTACTTATAAAAAAAAAAAAAAATAACAAATAACTTGCCATGTTTGTGTCCATTATATAGCTAGGCAATGATGTTGGTAATACTCGTAGTATTTAAAAATGTTATGTATGTGACCTAGATAAGTACTACCCTGAACTAAATCGTTGAATTGATTGTTTAAAAGCATTAGTTATGTAATTTACCAAAGCAGCTGTTTAATAAAATTACTATATGATTCCGGCCCTCCCATAGATTAGATGTGAGTATAGGTAATTATGTAATAGCTTGTCAACCTTAGTTTGCCGCGATATTAATTGTTGTTGGAGTTGTATAAAGATCTACCTATTTGTGTACTTATATTAAAGAACTGCGTTCTTTGGGGGGCGGAATTTTTAGGCGATTCTTAAAAACTAATGAATACAAAGTTGTATAGTTAGCTGTAAATATGTAGATATAGACATACAGTCCCTTCTCTAATTACTTGTCTGTGTCAGTTGAAAATAAAGCTTCGCGATGAACGTACGTTACTTTTATTCAAAAAATCCCGTTAAACCAAACACAACCTTATTGCTATAAACAGCCGTAAAACGTTTTCGACTACTGCTTTAACCTCTTCTATTAGGAATCAGGCGTTGAATCCTTAACTGAATCTGATTATTGTTTAATTACAAAATTTCGTACAGCAAAGATTTAGTAAAGTACCTATAAACAAAATTCTACAACAAGTTTCCCGCCATTTTGTTCTTTTTTTCTGTGGTCAATCGGCTATTCAGCCATAATTTTTCAGTTTTATCAGTGAAAAATGGTAACTATTTCTCATATCTATGTTAGTTTTAAAGAATTAATTGAAAGTAAATTATAAATAATAAAAATAAGTCGGGTTTTTCTTCCTGACGCTACAACTTCAGAACGCACGAACCGATTTCCACGGTTTTCCATTCGTTGGAAAGGTCTCGGGCTCCGTGAGGTTTATAGCAAAGAAAAGTAGGGTAGAGTAGGGTAGAGCGGGAGGGAAGCCGCGGGCAAAAGCTAGTTATAAGTAATTATGTAATTTAAAAAATATATATAGATACTTATCTCTTTCAATTTTACATCGCGCTGTAATTAACTGGCTATATAGAAAGTTGGGACATAGTTCAATAGAAATGCAAAGATAGAACTAGTTTTTTTTTCTAGTTTTTTTTTAATAATTTGACAGCTGTCAGTTGAAAGTGATTCTCCCTAGGGATGAAAAGTATTACTTTCAACCCGGTCCTCAGGCAACTTCAGACCTACTTTCAGACTATGAGTAATGAAAAAGTTTTTTCGCGTAACCTGTTAATAAAAGTTGCGATATATGAAACAACAAACTTTTAAAAAACCATCACACGTTGGCGATGACGAGTAGAGAAGGCTCCTCTTAAATAATTTAATTACCCTGTTGTGTACAAAGAGTAAAGGAATTGTAATAAATAAAACCACAAAAAAATAACAAAATATAACAAATATATTTTAGTAAATTGTAGTCTTACAATCTAAACACGATTACAATGATTGTTCACAAATAAAATCTGTTTATTTAAAGACAAAATTAAATTCTGAAACATGTTTACAGGGGACAATACAATTAGGAGTTTTAAACTACCCTAAGGCCACAAAAAAACGCCTTCACAAAAAGAAGCCGGTTTGTAGCTTCTTTCGTGTTTTGTTCCCTTGGCGCTTTTTTGTGGCGACTGTTTTTTTTTTGTGGCCCGTGTGCGGCGACCCTTATCGTCAAAGCGTTGAGCAATATATTGCTTTAAAGTATTTTTGGTCCTAGGACTTATTGTAACATTTTCACATACAAATAATCTTTGATGTCAGGAAAATATTCAAAGTTATTTTATTATACACTATAGTGTATTCACGTTAAGGAAATAGTGACGTCAACTGAGACCTTTGACCAATTAAATCATAATATATTAGAATCACGAACCGGCATTGGGTCCGTGTGGTAGATTACGGTCGACTCCCTCTTCCAGAGAGGAGGCCTGAGTCCCAGCAGTGGGAACATTATAAGGCTGATGCTATGCTATATTAAAATGCCGAGATCACAATGATCAGTTGAAGTAAGCCCTTCAGAAAATACGGTATGTAAAGTATTTATTTTCAAAATTGACAATAAATTCTAAAAATAAATATAGTACGCGGCAAATAAGTTGAACCATTTGCTATGGTTACGCGCACTTCGATTAATACCCGAAAATCGGGTTGCTATAGTATTAATGGTTTAATTTTTGCCAGTGTGAATACGTCTTTGCAGTTTGCAATGATGATTTACTATTTCCTCCACGTGCATAGACTATAGTAATGTCTTGATCACTCGTACCGAGCGAGCGAGACGGCGCTATCGACCGAATACTCAGTAGAAATAAACATAGAGACGAGTGCTCGGCGTACAACTCGCTTACATCTCTGTCTCGGCCGAGCAACACTTTACTGTCTCGCCCTTTTACTGGGTACGTGTGATCAAGGCATTATCCCGCCCTGCTTCACCCGGGTGCGAATTATACACTCAAATCGTTTTCGTTTATTGCTATTTCTATGAATAAAAACCGCATCAAATTCCGTTAAGTGGTACAAACAGACAGACGTAGAAAAGACTTTGTTCTATACAGTTTAAATATTTCAAACTATAGTATAACAAGGATTGAACATGCTTTTCAAATAACAGATTTAAAAATGTTACCCTTTTACAACTAAAATATCGTCGGTTAGAAACAGTAGTGGAATATTTCAAAATTTTGGGTTTTTAGCTTGACGTTGAAATATGATTTCAATAAAAATAATAATAATTTTTATTTTTCAAAAACAAGTACAACCATAAAAGAAAAAATCTACGGTCCAGTCTAAGCATTTTGCGTTTTGCTTCGTCGTTTATACCGCGTACATCGATGGACTGGAACAGTTTGCCTGCTGCGGTCTTCCCATCCGATTATAATTTAGGTGTCTTCAAGGTTTGAGTGAATAGGCTCTTAATAAACTAGTGCGCCTCATCATCAACGATTGCATCACTGCTTATCATCAAGTGGGATCGCAGTCAAGCACTATTTTTTAAACCAGTAAATTTTGGTCGTTTTTTTTTTTTTTTTTTTAATCCCGCGGAGGAGCAATCGGTACATGAAACCCTATCGATTTGTAATGATAAAAATGAAAAATAAAGTACTTTTTTTTAAAACTCGAATTAATTTACGCACTTACGAAATTGATTTCTTTAAGTAAACGTCAGCTGATCGAGGCCAATGAACTGTAGTTAGTGCATAACAACCGATAACTACCTACAAGGCCATTGACTCGTTTACTTAAAGAAATTAATTTCATACATGCGTATATTAATTTGAGTTTTAGAAAAAAAGTACTTTAGTTTTAATTTTATCTTTACAAATCGATAGTGTTTCATGGACCAAATCGATACTCCACGGGATTAAAACGACCAAAATTTAACGGTGTATATATATATACATAATAAAAAAAAATGCTTGGAGCGGTGTGAGAGATGATGTACCTAGACAATAGTTTTAGTGTCTGAATCCGAACTAGGAAGAACCTGTATTCCATGTTCTGTTTCAATGCAATATAATTCAATATTTGAATAAATCGACTAAGGAATATGCATAAAACAAATACATCTTTCATCTTAAATTGGATATTATCTCAAAACTATTTACAATGCGTTCAAAATAACAATAGGATCGGTCGCCATGTTGTGACGTCACGTCGTACAGTCAAATCGAAAAAAAATTGGCAAAATTGAAGAACTCAGAGATGCGAAAAATTGATGAACAGGATGCTGAAGTGTATGATCGACGTACGAGCCAATACCGCGGTTTTATAGAACGTCGGTTTTACTCGCGGCTCGTCGGTGCTGATCGACTAGCGAGCAAAATAGTTTTGAACGACGAGCCGAGTAGGAAATGAAGCAAACACGACGAGCCGCGAGCCAGGCTCGTTTGTATTGCAATGATACACCGGCGAGCTTTACCGACGAGCCATAAGACCGCGGTTTTACTCGCCCGTCGATCAGTGGTGCTCTTCTCTGAGAAAACGCAGCGCTGCCTCAATGACGAACACCCAAATAGGATAGATTGGATTATTAATTCAATGTATCCTATTTGGATGTTCATCGTTGAGGCAGCGCTGGTTTTCTTAGAGAATAGCACCACAGGGCCAAACTTTCTTCGATCACAGTTCGCAAATAAATTAAATTTTAAAAATTCTTATATTGCTCACATTATTAATTCTTCAATTTGACAGTATAACGTGACGTCACAACATGGCAGTCGATCCTATTCTCATTTCGAACGCATTGTATTTTAAAATATTCCACAATTGTTTCCGACCGACGTTTTCAAATTTATAAAAATAAAAAAATACCCTTACACCGAAATCCTAAGTAACGCAACAGATATCCCCCAAGCGCACCACATTACACTATATTGTTATACAACCATCACGCTAACATATTAATATAATATATATAACACTGATATTACAACATCTTCCTGATCATGTAGTTGAGGATGCCTCCGTTCTTGAAGTACGTGAGGTCGACCTCGGTGTCGAAACGCACTTTCACTTGGAATGATTTGCCGTTGCTTACCTGTGGGGAAAAATAAGGTAATAATAATAATATCATTTATTTGCGTAAAATGTGGTGGGTACAAAGATGTTATTATGGGAAAGTAGGTACAAAGACACATTCCGCCATTTAGTGATGGCATGCAAATATTTAGTCGATAGGGTTTTAGGGACTTACAATAACTTACCACTATCAACATTTTTATAAATTAAGCAAATAGAATTATAAACAGATCTATACCTCAATTATTTAAATTAAATATGAAATACACATTAAGGTAATCAATTTACCAGAGAATTAGGTAAATAATAAAAATAAAACATTTATAAAAATAAAAATGAAGTCATATTAGGATAATACATTATAGTCAACAAATGACTACAAATAAGTTGCATTACAATGCCAAATAATAAATGATGTCAAACAAATAAAAGAAAATGCAAGAAAAAACTAAACACAAACTAAGTTAAATCAAAAGAAATGTTAAAATGAATGACAGTCATGTCAAAGTTAAATTAGGAACCGATCACTTTTCCGAATTTTTTTTTGTTCGTATTTCATGTGACAAAAACTATTGACCGACGTCTTTTTTGTTATATGCATTATTTGACATATTTTTATATCAGGTGTCATAGGTATCAATTTACCGAATTGCTATTGGCCGAAGCCTCTCTTGAACGTTTTTCATTTGCCAAATGATTTATTTGCCGAAAAAACAGTTTACAGAATTTTGGTCACAAATATATTACATGGTTTTAATACGCGGTAAATAACTTGAACCATTTGCTAAGGCTTCGCCGGCCAGCAAGCCGAAGCTGCGGGGGTGAGCGTTGAAACCATCTGCGACGATAAGCTCGCGTGGGAACTGAGACAGGAAACCTTCCATGCTGGTATAATGAAGGGTCGGAAAAATAATACTTCGAATAAATGTTATTTCGGCTAAAAGAGTGTCCATGGAGTTTCTTGCACGTTCTTCTCCATAGAGATCTACGCTTTGGAACGTGCAACTTAACTTCACTTTTTTTGTCTGACCGACATTTTGACAATACAAAAAAGCCTGTAAATGATTTGTTTCAGATAAAAGTTTCTGATTGCTGCGTTACCTTGACAGTGATAATGTCTCCCGGAGCGATAGTGTCAGCTAGCTCAATATCGTAGGTCTCGCTACCATTGAGGCCGAACGTGTCAGCGTTCTCTCCGTCCAGGAACTGCAGAGGGACGATGCCCATACCGACCAAATTGGAGCGGTGGATGCGCTCAAACGATTCCGCTATTACTGCGCGTATGCCCTGGGGAAGAGAAAATATAACAATAATTTTTTTTAAGATTTTATTTTGTTTATTTAAGAGTCTTTAGACCTTAATATTTTTTATATAATTTGACAGGCCTGTTGGTTTAGTAGTTAGTGGCCCAGACTGCTACGCCGGAGATCGTGGGTTCGGTTGCCACCCAGGAAAAATGTTTGTGTGATGAGCACGATCATTTATTCTGTGTCTGGGTGTAATTTATCTGTAACTAGCTTTTGCCCACGGCTTCGCTCCCGTTCTTCCCTACCAATAAATGAGCAGGTTTTGAATTATATATTTTTTATTTAACGGGAATCATATTATCCTATGACCTTCTCCTGGTTCTAAGCTACCTTCCCACCAATTTTCAGTCAAATCGCTTCAGCCGTTCTTGAGTTATAAATAGTGTAACTAGCACGAGTTTCTTTCATATATATATTGAAGATAGATATGTATGTATTTAGAAATATATAAGTTGTAAACACAACCTAGCAAAATGGGGGATTACAGACAACTCCGACACCCAGTGTGAGAGCGGTGCTCCTGACCAGACAATGGCCCACTTATTGAAGTGCCCAAAATGTTCCTACAAATGCACCCTGGAGGACCTAACGCCACTGACGCTGCTATAAACGTGGCAACGGACTGGACCCAAAAACTCTGAGGGAAATGGAAACCATCGATTCGAGAAGAAGAAGAAATATATAAGTATGTTTATCAGTTTTAAGTAGTAGTACCTATAGCACAAACTCTGCTTGGGACTAGACGGCGTTGTGTGATAGTTGTGGAATATGCCGTACCGTACCGAATCTACCCTCCACGGGATTAAAACGACTAAAGGTGTATTATGCAAGTATTATACATATAAACCTTCCTCTTGAATCACTCTATCTATTGTTGATAGTCTCGAACTTACCGCTATGATGGTAAGCGATGATGTGGTTAACGATGGAGCACGCTTGCCTAGAAGTAACCTATTTACTCTTGACTTAAAGACCCCTTTTTTATCGTCGGTAAAATCATCCAATGACAAATCCCGCCCTTGGGTGGGGCGGGAAATAGTGTCAGACTTTTACTGACTAAAAACCTACCCTTCCATTCATTGCCTTTGTCCCGGGGCCCGTGGTGACATTCTCAAGGTTGGAGCTTGTGCTAATCCATAGGTATTAATAATATAAATGTCAAAGTAACTCAATCTGTCTGTTACACTTTCACAGTTAAACTGCTGAACGAATTTTGATGTAATTTGATAAGGAGTAAGCTTTGCAAGGTTCATCCCAAAGAAGGACAATGGCCCCTTATTATCTGCGACTTCTAGTCAGTAATAACCGATATTCACGCAGCCGAAGCCGCCGGCGGGAGCTAGTGTTATAAGTACTTACGAGTAGATACGGGCCCTTCGCGGCCCAGTCGCGACTGGACCCGGAGCCGTAGTCCTTGCCCACGATAGCTATTAGAGGCACCTTCTCTGACGCGTATCTGCAAAGACGAAGAAATTCTGTTATTTTTAATAAAATATCTATCTATACTTATAACAGGTGAATCCCTTTAAAAATGATACCAAACATGGCGTATTTATCTCATTTTTATTTTTTAAACATGACTTTTCCGCTAGAGGGCGTAACTTTAAATTTGAACGATATTTTGAAAATGTACATATAAAGCCCTTTCAAATGATACCAAACACGGCGTATTTATCTCATTTTTATTTTTTAAACATGCGTTTTTGTCCGCTAGAGGGCGCCATATCGAGTTTTGTGACACATCACGTAGCCGATGTTCAGCGGACAATTAAGTCGGTTCTAACGATACCTCATATGTCGAGTTCCGATAAATAGATTAAGAGCTATGAGGGAACAGTACCTCTACCATGAGTTTTAAGCAATAGTATTAGTCGCTACTCGATATCGACGCCGTAAATATTTTGTATGGCAAATTTTGGTTCTGCAAGTGACCGCTAGAGGCGCTGCAAAATTTGCCATACAAAATATTTACGGCGTCGATATCGAGTAGCGACGAATACTATTGCTTAAAACTCATGGTAGAGGTACAGATGAACATACTCACATACATACATACATACATACATACGCCTGTCAAAGTCATAACCCTCCTTTGGCTCGGGTAAAAAGCTTGGTCTTGAATAAGTAACGAATCAACGCAAAGACTAAACCGCTGATCGTAGACCTGAAACTTGGAGGGTGTGTTCTTTGAATGACGTAGGCATCCGATAAGAAATGATTTTTCAAAATTCACCACCAAATAGGAGAAATGTGTGTTCAATAGTTGTATGGAGAAATAGGTTTTTTTAGGCTAGGCCTTCATGTGGGCTGCTGGTAGAAGCTAGTATATACACCTTTAAATTTTAGTCGTTTTAATCCCGCGGAGAGTCGCTTCAGTACATGAAATACTATCGATTTGGTACTTTTTCAATAACTCGAATTAATATATGCATGTACGAAATTAATAATTTAAGTAAACGAGTCAATGACCTTGTAGGTAGTTGTTGATCGTTGCGTACTAACTACCTACAGTTCATTGGCCTCGCTCAGCTGACGTTTACTTAACCCCACACATTATTATTATTACGTAATAGAGCCTTACTTCAGACGCGCCAAGATTCGTCGACCGTATTGTAGGTTCCTTATAGGGTGTAGACATCGCTAAGAACGGATTTAACGAAACTCCACCCCTAAAGTGGTCCCCACGGCGTCGTCACCTTCCGTTTGGCGCAGGTGCTGACCGAGCACGGCAAGTTCGGTCCGTACCTGTACAAGATTCGTGCGGAGACGACGCCCGGGTGTCGCCACTGTGCGGACCGCCCGGTGGACACGGTGGAGCACACAGTCGAGGTGTGCCCCGCTTGGGAAGAGCAGCGCCGTGTCCTCGTGGGGGCGATCGGCGGCGATCTCTCGCGCCGGGGCTTGGTTCAAGCCATGCTCCGGAGCGAGGAGGAATGGCAGGCGGTCGCCTCCTTCTGCGAAGCAGTAATGCTAGTAAAGGAGGAGGCCGACCGCCTTAGGCAAAGGCGGACACGCCGCCGCCGCCGCCGGGTTTCCGATCCCAATTTCCGGCCACCGTAGGCGCGGGCTCGCGGACGGTGGGCAATGGGTAGCTCGCTGTCCGTCCGTCCGGTAACAGACCGGTCCGAGCTCAGGTCGTCTACGGCGCGCACCGTTCCCGCGCGCCTCAAGGAGTTGTCAGCATACTGTAGGGGTCCAGCAGGGCCGAAGCCTACTGGGGCCAAAGGTTATGTGAGACTGTCACCAAAGGCCCCAGGATAAAGGCAAGGAATGGAAAGGTAGGTTTTTTAGTCAGTAAAAGTCTGACACTGTTTCCCGCCCCACCCAAGGGCGGGATTCGTCATTGGATGATTTTTACCTACCACAAAAAAAAAAAAAAAAAAAAAAACCCCTAAAGTGGTAAAACGTGGGTTGGAGGTTTGTATGGGGAAACCGATTTTCAAGCGGGCGGAGCTGCTGGCAGAAGTTAGTTATTACTAGCTTTTGCCCGCGGCGTCGCTCCCGCCAACTGTTTATTCTACTCTACCTTACTCTACCATGTACCAATAAATGAGTAGATTATTTTTCTTCATTTAACGGAATAAAAATTATCCTATATCCTTCTCCTGTTACCTCCCTACCAATTTTCAGCCAAATCGGTTCAGCCGTTCTTGAGTTACGAGTATAAATAGTGTAACTAACTCGACTTTCTTTTATATATATAGATTTATAGGTACCTGTCAGCCGCGTCGAATATGTCCATGGTATCTCCGCTGGGGTGGTGCGTGGTCCTGGGCCCGGCGGCCGCCGCCATCTTGTTCACGAGCCGGATGTTGGCGAACGTGCCGCGCGACATCACGTCGTCGTTGCCGCGCCGGGAGCCGTACGAGTTGAATTCACGCGGAGTGAGGCTGGAAAAGAAACATGTGTTCATTACATAATCCGCCCTTACGTGTACCTTTATGAGCGTGGACACATGTCAACAGCACTTCACCGTCACCGTGCAACGTCACGACGCCGCCACTATGAGACAGCATCGTGCCGCAGCAGTTTTTGGTCTGGAGTAGAATAAAAGGGCTTTCGCGGACCCTATCAAGACAAAAATTGAATAATGGTTGTTGTCTTATGCCCGCGGTGCACAGTACTGGGCACCGTGCCGCGACACAGTGTCGTCTCACGGCACAGTGCATTGTGTAATTTATTTCATCACCACTGCTCTGAAACCGGTGGAGAAAAACATCGTGAGGAAACCGGCGTGTCCTAGAACCAAAAAATTGAAGACAAGGGACATCCACCAACCCGCACTAGGGCCGCGTGGTGGATTACGGCCCATTCCCTCTTCTAGAGAGGAGGCCTGAGTCCCAGCAGTGGGAATATTATTATGCTATGCTATGCTACATACTTTGTACATTATTAAATATTTACTAATATTTTTATTTATTTTTACTGTGCTCTTGGGCACAATATTGACTGGTCTACACTGTCCTTACATAATTAATTATTAATACTTTAATATGGAAATTTTGTAAGACAAATCATTTTTTATAAAAAAAGATACATCGGGTTTTTATGGTAGGTAAAATCATTTAATGACAAATCCCGCCCTTGTGCGGAGCGGAAGATCTTAACAAAACTGATACTTCCTCTCCCTTGCCCTAGAGTAGAAGGAATCATTTGACGTCTTCCAACTGAAATAAAAGGCAGATGATGGTAACTCACCCTCGGTCAGCGAGGAACCTGGCAGCTGGCGAGTTCCTGGCGATGGAGCCCGCCGGGGAGATGTGGTCGGTGGTGACAGAGTCGCCCAGCAGAAGCAGGCAGCGGGCGTTCTTTAGACCTTGGATTGGTTTCAGCTCCTGTAACAAATAGAATGTATGTAAAGACTAGCTTTTACCCGCGACCTCGTGTTACGGGGCTGGGTGCATCGATAGGACGCTGCAGCTATCGCTGCGCCATCTATCGGCTTATCAAGACACCTGGTGCACTTACAACAAGCCCTTAGAGATAAATATTCTTTACTAACACCCGTATTCACAAACGTTACTATGAGGTCTCACAGTGCGCGCGAGCGCACAGGGCCCCTAAAACTTATTCATAGACGATACTTGAGTGGCGGCTAGCACTATGCGTCCCTTAGAATGAACGCACAGCTAAGGTAGCCTGCTAGCTGTTTTAAGCAACGCATAGCTAGTGTCTCTCGATTTTCTGAGGTTTATTATGTGTTACGAGAATTTTTTTTTACTGTTTGTGATAATTTTCCATTTTAATAGCGTCCTTTTACAGTGGATTATAGCAGTGAAGAAGAATTTGATAATTATATCAATGAGGGATTCACAATAAATACCAGAAAAGTGATACGGGATTTCCAAAATCCTTTTGATTATTACAGTTCGTACGGCACCTACTAATGAAAACTGTAGGTACTATACCATTATAAGAGTTTTGTAAAAATATTATGCTATATTTGAATTGTGTCTATTCAGTCAACTCAAACCTATTTCTACTATTGTTAAAAGGCTTTTAACTTTATTAACGAACTATCTATATATACTATTACTTTATCTATTATTATCATCAACTAACTTTTACTCTACCCTATCCTAAGAATCTTCTCCTGACAATAACGAACACAACAAAAAAAGAATAAGTGAAATCGGTCCAGCTGTTCTCGAGTTTTGCGCTTAGCAACACATTTAGCTATTCATTTTTTTATTATAGAATATTAATTTTGCAGATGATTACGGGAGACCTTATAAGTGTGAGTCAACCAACCAACAGTATCAAGAATAGTGAAAAGGGTCTCTTATCTCTTCAGTTTGAAAATAAATTTAGTTATTAGTTTTCTAAACCACTTAGGAAGAATTAAAGAAGTATTTTTGGTTTTATAAACCTGAAGCTTTTGCTCTATCCATATTTATTAAATCCACAAATACACAGTAAAATCAATACGAAGACGAACGAAATAGTTCTCGAATACCGGTCACCATTTATGTATTGAGGTTATGTTATGACAAATGAAATGATCGTCAAGCAGCGAAGTGAACTACGCAACACAAACGAACCAATCACAGAGCTCTATTCAATGCAGTGCGTTTGCTTAGTCAAGGGTCGTTTGAGTATTGTTTATGAATAAAAAGGCTTGCCATATGCAACGCAGTGAGAAATGCCTTACTTCGCATAGCGTTGCTACTTTACTGAGGAAAGTATTGTTTGTGAATACGGGTGTAAGTCTCAATAGCGCCATCTATCAATTCTTTGAGACACTAGTAGTGCAGTAATCATTTATGTTAGTTATTTATAAGCCCTAATATTCTAGCAATAATTGATTACCTTGGAAATATTACTGTTAATCACATCTGATTATAATGTTTTAGTTTATACACCAACAGCTTGTATTAATGTAATTAATTGTAATAAGTTTGTCAATTTATGTGACTTATTAAAATATTTCGTGCTATGAAAGAAAGGGGATAGTATTTTGACTTCCGGGTGACGGGGTTTGTGGATGCATTGAGCGACGTTTGTAGAGTGGCTGGATTTTCTAAAATCATGAATTTGTGTAAAACTGTGTGAAATATATGAAACCTGAATGATGTCACTTCGTTTGATTTCCCACGTGTACCTCTACCATGAGTTTTAAGCAATAGTATTCGTCGCTACTCGATATCGACGCCGTAAATATTTTGTATGGCAAATTTTGGTTCTGCAAGTGACCGCTAGTGGCGCTGCAAAATTTGCCATACAAAATATTTACGGCGTCAATATCGAGTAGCGACGAATACTATTACTTAAAACTCATGGTAGAGGTACTAAACTCCTATCACACTCGCTCCCGTCAACTAATTACCTACCCTACCTTTGTACGCGTCAAATAAGTTGGACGCGCAACCCCCACTTCGATTGAGACCTGAAAATCGATTGAGCATTCAAGGTGTGTGGTTGTGTGACGAGAATTATAACCTATTTCCAAATCTGATCAATGTAAAGATGATACTATGTTGCTCCATCTGTTTAGGTACTTAACTAAATGTAAACAATCTTCATAATTATGTCTTTTATATAAAAATTGTCTAAAAATCTTATCCAACACAATTAGCTATTTACCGATGTCAGATAATTCATCATCATCATCATCATCACCAATGTTCCCACTGTTGGGACTCAGGCCTCCTCTCTAAGACAGGGAATAGGCCGTAATCCACCACGCGGGCCCAGTGCTGGTTGGTGCATATCACATGTCTTCGAATTTTTGGTTCTAGGACATGCCGGTTTCCTCACGATGTTTTCCTTCACCGTTTTGAGAGCAGTGGTGATGAAATAAATTACACAAAGTAACGCGCCTGGCCGGGCTTGAACCCGCGACCTACTACTCGTAAGTTGGGGCCGTTACCACTCGGCCACCACTGCTCTCCAGTCAGATAATTAACTAAATGTAAATTATCTTTGTATGTCTTCTATACGATTTTTTTTTAAATAAAAAGATTTAGCAAGATTGTTTACGTTAGGTACTTAAACAGATGGAGTATGGAAATAAAGAGTATGACGTCATACATAATCAAGATTTCTGCTTACCCGAGTGCATAATGAGTCAATTTAGGTAATTACTAATTACAACAGCATTAAGTAAGTGATGTTAATTATTAAAATGGCCTAATGACGTGTCTTGTAAAATATTATTCCGATTATAACCTCAAAAGAAAAAAAAAACGGGCAAGTGTGAGTCGGACTTCCGTTCCGCACAAACTTGATAAATTGCGGTTTACGATTTATGAAGTATTCAAAAAAACTAACAACTACCTGCTAGATCTCATTCAAACCAATTGTCGGTGAAAGTTTGCAATCTATAATGTACATCGTAATCAAATAATGTACATCTACACTAATATTATAAAGAGGAAGGATTTGTATTTTTGTGTGTATGTTTGTAATGAATAAACTCAAAAACTACTGTGCCGATTTAAAAAATTCTTTCATCATTAGAAAGCTACATTCGCCCTGAGTAACATAGGCTATATTTATTGCTAGAAAAGATTTGGGATCCTTACTAAAACTTCAGTAACGTAACCCAAGGTGTAAAAAAAAATGCCATAAAACATCTTTCGTCGCATGCGCTGCGGAAACTATTGATGATAGAACAAAAGTATGTTCTACAATATTAAAGAACGTATCAATTACTACAAAAAACTTCGTCATACTATATTTCCAACTATTATCATTATGTCACAATAACCACTTTTTACATTCTAAAAGTTGATAGAAATACCGAACAAAATTAGACCATGTTATTCATACTTCTGTTTAAATCTTTATCCAAATAAATCATATTGTTTTCAAGCCTGTTTCAATTCATTCTACATGAATAAATAAATTAATTCGAGTTTTTTAAAAGCAGTACTTTATTTTCTAATTTTTTCTTTACAAATCGATAGTATTTCATGTACCGAATCGACTCTCCGCGGGATAAAAACGACTAAAATTTAACGGTGTATTAACATGTTTATCAGTTGTCTAGTACTCATAACACAAGCTCTGCTTAGCTTGGGACTAGACGACGTTGTGTGATAGTTGTGGGGGAAAAATATGTGCCAACAGTTTCACTATGACCTTAATTTCGAGAAAAATAAAAAATAATGTTTAATATTTGGTTAATCCTGCAAATAGAAGGGTCGATTTAGCTGTTTTTGGGAGATATGAACATTTTTTTTTTTCTATTAAATTTTTTAGAATTATTTCCCAAATTTAATTATATTAAAATACCTTACGTTTCAAATAAATCTCGCTTACCCTGGTCATGCCGTCGAAGAAGGGCGGCCTCTTGATGTACGTGGAGCTGAGGTCCCAGCCGTACAGCTTGCCTTGCGGCACCGACAGCGCCTGCCACGATGGAGATCCTTGCTCGATTTTGGCGTACACCTGAAAATTATTACATTAGTTTCAAAATAAATATAAAAGCTCCTTTTCAAGCAGTTTTATTTAAGGGTATTACATCGCTCAATGACCTTCAAGAATTTACCTCTACATTAGTAGAGAAGAATTGACCTCTAAACAGGCATTACAGGGGGTGCTGCGCGCGGGGTGTTAGTACTGATTCGAGTTTTTTCTTGATTATTTATCGATATTCAATGAAATTCGAAAAAAAATCAATACAAGTTATTCAATTTATGTGGTATAAATTCAATGTATAAATATAGAGCCGTTTTCGAGAAAATATGGAATTTATGTTCAAAAAAGGCCTATTTACCAGATTTTTTTTTCTAGAGTTAGGGTATTTTTTTGAGAAACGTAATCAATACAATTTATTAGTGATGTCCTTAAGTATCCCCTTCATTTTTTATATGGTAATCGTACATAAAGAAACTTCAAACAACCTAGGTGTTTTTTTGGATTTGGGCGATGTAATCCCCTTAAGGTGGGAAATCATATGTTAAATTTTATTTAAAGGACCAATTTTGATAATTCTTTTTGTCCTGTTTTAAGTTATAAAACCGTAATAACCATGGAGTTTCGTGCCGGTTCTTCTTCACAGGAAACGACCAATTTGGAACCGTGCACTAGCTTCTGACGTTTTATAAGTGCCCATGTAAGCCTATATGAAATAAAAACTTTTTAACTTTGACTTTGATAATCCTTTAGATAATTCAAGTAACGAAGGGTATTTTGTCAGTTCCATAGGTAAATTACCAGTTAACACATATAATTTTAGCTGATTGATGAACTATTAACTAAAAGTAAAAAATATCTGGCCACAACATATACAAATCTATGGAGCTTTGTTGATGAAGCTACAACTATACGACAGCATGCTAGGGAAGGTCACTCATCTACAAATCGATGTTAATAGTTAAAATCAAAATCATAATCAGCTCTTTTATTTCAAATAGACCATTTACAGGCACTTTTGAATAGTCAAAATGTCGGTCAGTCAAAAAAAAAAATGTGAAGCTAAATTGCACGTTCCAAAGCGTAGATCTCTATGGAGAAGAACGTGCAAGAAACTCCTCCACTCCAAAAATTTGATAAAAGTGCTTCTACATTATAAAATTTGAAACACATACCTCCTTGAACATTCCAGGAATGACATGACGAATAGACGTCTATGAAGCTACGCGTCCGTAAACAGTGGGCCTAAGGAGTCTCTGCGCGTTAGGGATTGTCACCCATCTACAAATCCATATTAGTAGTTGAAACACATACCTCCTTGAACATTCCAGGAATGACATGCTTGTTCTCAACCTCTTGTATCTCGGCCCTCGTCGGCCAGATCTCGCGGAGGTACACGGGAGTGCCATCAGCTCTAGTACCTGTAATGAAATAATTGATGGGTTAGTTAAGAGCGACCAATTTGAGGTACATTTCCATACAACCGCGCTTACATGATTATGATGTTATTACACATCTTTCTCTAGATATTTTGGGAACACGGATATCTTGTGTATATTAGCTAAGTCTCTATTGAAATCAAAACATAAATTTGGGTGAAATTAATTCAGTAAGGACTTCTGAAAATTAGCTGTTTGACGTGAACTTTGGTCCTTCCTAATGTACTCATTAAAGAAACCTTGCGCATTTTATCAATGTTCCGCATTGTGTGTGTCTATACAACCCTATTTTTACCCGACTGCGCCAGAAGGAGTATATATGTATGTATGTATAATTGTTTGGCACGCTCTGCAGCCCGAACGACTCGATGGATTTTAGCTTGAGAAGTGTCGTTAGATTCGTATTTACTGTGAGAGTGACACTGGGTATATCAAAATAATAAAAAACAAAATGGCGGATTTTTAGCATCAAATTCAAATGTTTGGCACGCTCTGCGACCTGAACGGCTGGATGGATTTTAGTTTGAGAGGTGTCTTTAGATTCGTAATTACTTTGAAAGTGTATCGTAATAAAATAAAACTAAAAAAATAAAAAACGGTAATTTAAAAAACTAAAAAACCCGACTGTTTTTCTGAGCATTCATGAAAAAGCCCTAAAACAAGAAAGTCGTTGTACCCGATTGCACTTATCTATATAATATTTTAAATACTGGCAGTCGGGACCCATTCTAGAAAGTCAGCCGTCTAGTCAATAGATTGGAGTAATCTGCAATGTAATATAGGTATGTTACAAAAAAAAAAAAAAAAAAAAAAGGTATGTGCTCTCAATTCTAGAATGGGTCCCGACTGCCAGTATTTAAAATATATTATAATAATCCTTATAGATAATAATCCTGCATCGCGCAAGTAACATTCTCCGCGCGATTTGAACATAGTTATAGAACAGCCCGAAATCATGTATCGGGCAATAGCCCACCAGACACAACATCCCGTCTGGTCGGAGGATCCTCCCTTTTCAACGGAGGTATGTGGGACTTTACTCTCTGGTCCGCATACCTCCAAAAAACCCTGATCGACGAGTGGGGAAGTGCCTTCTTAGGGATTTCCATATCAGGCCATATTCCAATCCAATACAGCAAGTAGTGAATACGCATTACTTACAATAATACACTACAATAATTTCTTTTATAAAGCCAGTTGTGCGTCCGTTTGTCACCACCGGGATCCAGCAAAATATCAGCGTCGGGTATATTTGCCTGACACATGCTGAGCTGGGCTCCCATTTGGTGCAACATTAAGATGCACACCGCACTTTTTTTTAAGTACCTACCCGATAAGTGTCACTTTTTTATGTTGTCATTAGTTCTTAATTCTTATTTTAATGTTTTCTTTATCTATTTATTTTGTATAGTTATTATGCTGTTCACCATTATGTGACATTTTTGTTATTTTTTTATTTTATTTTATCGTTTGTCTCAGTGTAAATGCTTAGTTTTGTATAATTTAGCTATGTTTTAGTGTGCGTTTTGTGTTGCAACGAATACATTTTTTATCTATCTCTCTATTTCTAATTCTTAGCTGTACGCATAATGAACGTGTTCCCAAAACTTCTATGATGTTCTTTTTATGGTTCCGTAGCTCAAAAGGAAAAAAATCGGAACCCTTATAGGATCACTTTGTAGTCCATCTGTCTGTCTGTCAAAACCCTTTATCTCTGGAACACATGGAGGTATCTGCAAGGTTTCATAGCTAGATGAACACTGTCCGCCGTATTCCAAAAAGCGATCTAAAATAGTTCCGGGACTATTACTAGGTTTAATCCCGATTAAACGCTATCTAAGAGCCAAATTCACCAATAAACTAATCGCGATTCGTTCAAACAAAATGCAGTTTGAGTGCCTAATCGAGATTACAGCTTCATTTTGCATTTCACCGCGATGACTTGAACCTAGTTTATGCTAAACTCAGTTTCAATTCTTTTGTTATCGCCCATGTTTACGACACGGGTCTTTAAACTAGATTACGCTGAACTCAGTTTAGTTGAACTAAGTTTTTATATTGAATGATGAAATCAGCCCTAAATGTAGTTTTCGGAATTATTACTAAAAAATACCAATTAAAAGCGATCTAAATATATTTCCGGGACTATTATTAGGTTTAATGCCAATAAAAACTAGTAATAGTCCCGGAACTATTTTAGATCACGTTTTGGAATAAGGCGGTGTAAGTTTGTAGTTACGTCACAGATGTTTTCATAGGTAAGTTTGTACGGAATTCTCAGTGCGCAAGTCCGACTCGCACTTGCCCGTTTTTTTGAACAACTTACCTAACGGCTGTGTCTCAAAGTCGATATCGACAGTTCCCGCCAGAGCGTATGCTATGACCAGCAGAGGTGAAGCCAAGTAGTTGGCTCTGGTGTTCGGATGGATGCGACCTTCAAAGTTCCTGTTGCCCGAGAGCACGCCGCAGCAGACCAGCTCGTTCTGTGGAGAAGACAAGAATTTATAAGTATTATGTAACAAATCTTTGTAATAACTTTAGGAGCTAAACTTGACTTTATTGGGATATACACCGTTAAATTTTGGTCGTTTTAATCCCGCGGAGGGTCGATTCAGTACATGAAACACTATCGATTTGTAAAGATAAAAATGAAAAATAAAGTACTTTTTTAAACTCGAATTAATTTACGCATGTACGAAATTATTTCTTTTAAGTATACGAGTCAATGACCTTGTAGGTAGTTGTCGGTCGTTGCGTTCTAACTACCTACAGTTCATTGACCTCGATCAGCTGACGTTTACTTAAAGAAATTAATTTCGTGCATGCGTAAATTAATTCGAGTTTAAAAAAAGTATTCTACTTTATTTTTCATTTTTATCTTTAGAAATCGATAGTATTTCATGTTCCGAATCGATCCTCCACGGGATTAAAACAGATAAAATTTAATAATAAAGTACTTTTTATAAAATTCGAATTAACATACGCACGTACGAAATTAATTTCTTTAAGTAAACAACAGCTGATTGATTGCAATGACCTGTAGGTAGCGATCGATGACTACCTACAGGTCATTGGACTCGCTCAGCTGTATTATGTATTTTTTAATTTTATCTTTACAAATCGATAGTGTTTCTTGTACCAGATCGACCCTCCACGGGCAACCTTTAAAAGAAGATACCAGAGTTGGTAGAAGATGTACTGTTAATTTTGACTAACCAATTTAACGAGAAAGGCTATATTTATTTAATAACATCACTCTACAACCAATAGAAGCAGAGCAGAACTTATCAAAGAAAGATTGAAAGCATTTATTTCAAATAATGTCAAGGAGTCAGTCTGTCAGAAAAAATGATGCTAATTGCACATTCCAAAGCGTAGATCTCTATGGAGAAGAATGTGCAAGAAGCTCCATGGACACTCTTTTCATCCCTTCCTTACCTTCTCGATGGTATTGGCAATGTTATCGTCGATGGGTCCTGAGTTACCGATGCACGTCATACATCCATAGCCCACGATGTCAAAGCCTAACTTCTCCAAATAAGGCACTACACCGGATTCCTGAAAAAATCAAAGAAAATAACACTATCAGCTTTGTTTAATGTTCCCACTGCTGGGACTCAGGCCTCTCTAGGAGAGGGAATAGGCCATAATCCACCACGCGTGCCCAGTGTGGTTAGGTGAATGTCACATGTGTTAGAATTTTTGGTACTAGGACATGCCGGTTTCCTCACGATGTTTTCCTTCACCGTTTTGAGAGCAGTGGTGATGAAATAAATTACACATGTAATTTAAAAAACTAAAAAACCCGACTGCTTTTCTGGGTATTCATGAAAAAGCCCTAAAACAAGAAAGTATAAATAAATAATATAAATTGTAGCAGTCGGGACCCATAATATACGAGTAGGTATGTGCTCTCAATTCACTAAGCCTCCATTTCTAGAATGGGTCCCGACTGCTACAATTTATATTATTTATTTATACTTTCTTGTTTTAGGGCTTTTTCATGAATACCCAGAAAAGCAGTCGGGTTTTTTAGTTTTTTAAATTACCGTTTTTTATTTTATATTTTTTTAGTTTTATTTTATTACGATATCTCTTTCACAGTAATTACGAATCTAACGACAACTCGCAAACTAAAATTCATCGAGCCATTCAGGCCGCAGAACGTGCCAAATATTTGAATTTGGTGTCAAAAGTTCGCTATTTTGTTTTTTTTTTATTTTGATATACCCAGTGTCACTCTCACAGTAAATACGAATCTAACGACACCTCTCAAGCTAAAATCTATCGAGCCGTTCAGGCTGCAGAGCGTGCCAAACAATTATACATACATACATACATACTCTCGAAAAACATAACCCTCCTTCTGGCGTAGTCGTGTAAAAATGCGCCTGGCTGGGTTTGAGCCCGCGGCCTACAACTCGTAAGTCGGGGCCGTTACCATTGCTCTCAACAAATAATTCTGTGACCAGTGCGTGTTGCCAGTGATGACATATGGCTCTGAAATGTGGTCGCTCACAGTGGGTCACATCTGAAGGTTTAAAGTCACCCAAAGGGCAATGAAAAGAGCTATGCTCGGAGTTTCCTAGCGTGATCACATCAGCAATGAAGATATCCGCAGGAGAACCAAGGTTACTGACATAACCCCAACAATTGTCAAACTTAAGTGGCAGTCGATCCTGATTTCCGACTACAACGGGCTTGCAGACGGCTAGCAATGGGTAGCTCGCTGTCCGACCGTTTAGTAACCGTCCGGACCGAGCTCAAGTCGACGACGGCGCGTAGTGTTCGCGAGCCTCAAGGAGTTATGGCCTGGAAGGTCCTGGCAGGGTTGAAGCCTACTGGGGTAGGCGGGGCACATTGCTCGCAGAAAAAATGGTCGATTTTATGTATATTTTGTGTTATGACAAATAATTGTTTTATTTATCTATATTTGAGGTAAGCGTGGAACACCACGTGCCTTAGACTACTCGAGCTTGGTCCTTACAGGGTGAGCGGACTGCGATCTACCTATTGCTCGTCGTACGCAAGCACGCGAACACCTGTTCGAAGATCGCCCTGCGACTCCGGACGCCCGCGCACTTACCCTGAGATAGTAGGTGACGACGCCAGAGCCTGGCGACAGCGAGGTCTTGATATAAGGGAGAACACTCAGGCCATTTTCTACAGCTTTCTTGGCAAGGAGACCTGGAAACAAATACAGGATTTATTAGACACTAGCTTGTGCCAGCGCCCTTGGGTGGGGTGGAAGATAATGTCAGACTCTTACTGACTAAAAACCTACCCTGTTCCATTCATTGCCTTCGATCCAGGGCCCGGGGGTTCATTTTCACCTAACCCTTGGCCCCAGTAGGGTACGGCCCTACTGGGCCCCTACAGTTTGCTGACAACTCCTTGAGGCGCGCGGGAAAGGTGCGCGCCGTAAACGACTTGGGCTCGGACTGTTAACGGTTGGACGGACAGCGAGCTACCCATTGCCTGCCGTCCGCAAGCCCGCGCCTACGGTACCTACTTAAAAGTAAGAAACTATCCCGAAGGAAGTTATTACTGCGATAAAAAGTAACCTACGAGTATGTCCTATTGTAGGACTTGGTCTACCCATGTACCAGGCACCGAAGAGGCCCAGCCTGCTAACTGCAGGCAGGCAGGGTTGAAGCCTGCTGGGGTCAAGGGCCGTTTTCTGAGAGGAAGGCTCAGCCCCGGCACTATAGGCAACGAAGGAACGGGGTAGGTTTTTAGTCAGTAAGAGTCTGACACTACTTCCCGCTCCGCCCAAGGGCGGGATTTGTCATTGGATGATTTTACCTACCATAAAAAAAAAAACCCATGTACCAGGCGGACGACTCCTTCTGTGAAGCAATAATGCTAGCAAAGGAGGAGGCCCTCATGCCCTAATCACCGGAATGCTGATCCCGATTTTTGGCCACAATAGGTTTGCGGAAGGCGAACAATGGGTATCTCGCCGTCCAACTGTCCGAACCGAGCCCAAATGGTCGACGGCACGTATGAAAGGCTACGAAGGAACAGGAGTGGGTTATTAGTTAGTAAAAGTCTGACTCAACCTCCCATTCTGCCCAAGGGCGGGAGACGTCATTAGATGATTTTTCCACCTAAAAAACATGTACCAAGTTTCATCGAAATGCATTCAATAGTTTTTGCGTTTATAATATTAGTAGGATGACTCACCAGCTCCCAGCATCACGCTAGGGTTCGAAGTATTGGTGCAGGAAGTAATGGCAGCGATGATAACAGAGCCGTGTGTGATGGAGTACGTCTTGCCGTCACTGTAGCTGAAGCTGGCGGTAGTGGAGAGGTTCGCGGGCGATATGCCGTAGCCTTTGAAGCCGACCTGAGGAAGAAGGAAATCCGGAATCAGTGTGTGATAGAAGCGACAAGAAATATGTAACCAAAATCTTTCTCGAACTATGGGCCTTACTCTTGAGTTTAATTCCGATCGGTCGACATAGGAATTTTGACGTTTCGTACACTTGAATTCGATGCTAGCGCCAAAATTGCGTGACCATTTTGGGAAAGTGAAATCGGCATTGAGGGTGGCGTTTGGTTACGTAATTTTTTTTTTATTATTGATAGGTTTGCGCTTGACCGCTATCTCACCTGATGGAAAGCGACGATGCGATCGACGATGGAGCGCACTTACCTAGAAAGAAAAGAAGAAACCTATTTACCCTTGACCTAAAGATTCCCGGAGGATTTTAAACCAATAGCGATGCAATTTTAAGCAATGGCGCTAGCATCGAATTCAAGAGTACGAAACAATTCCAATGTCCACCGACCGTAATTAAACTCAAGAGTAAGCCCCCTGGTTCAGGCAATTTTCGACCTCCTATAACTTCACTCAAAATGCAATCAAACTACAGTGAAACTGCGCAGCGACAAGCGAGCTGTACAAAGTCGTGGGTCATATTCGTGTACTCTAGAAGAAACGTAGGCCCACGCCGACAGCGTTGAGCTATGTAACCGCCTATTCGAGCAAGACACACGTGTATCAATGACGTCAATTCGTGCGCAGCCTCTCCGTGGGTTGCAGTGGGCACAGTCACATACATTTTCTTACAAAGCGAAGCTTAATACAAGTGCGTAGCCTCTCCGTGCGCCGCGGTGGGCCCGCGCCTTGATTCATATTATTATCCTAATACAATTCTGCTAACGTAGCCTTTTGAGACCCCTAGGGCCCGGCGTGAGAGATCGCTGCCACCGCTAGTCTCCACGAGGACACTGTGGTAGCCTTTGGATATTCTTATATTCTTTATTGTACACAGATTATAGTGTTTACAATAATTAACAATAATAAATATAACATTTAAAATTTAAAAAAAAACCCAGCTGTCCTTGTCATCAATATGAAATGTATAGAACTGGTCAAGACGAATCTAATGAGCCTAAATTCGATGGGTTTACTAGTAGGCGTTCCAAAGTTCCATCAGCCAGCTCCCATTTCTAGCATCAGGTCCTTGTCATCATGAGAAATGTATAGCACTAGTTAAGGCGAATATAATGAGCCCAAACTGCAAGCTTTACTATGTTAATAAACAATCCAAGGTTCCTAACTTCGAGCTCCATCATCAGACCAGCTCAATGGCAGATTGTACACGAGTATTTCAAATATTAGGTCACACATATGTTTAAAATAAAGTAAACACCCATTAAGTGTTTAAAAACCCTACCGCAGTTAACAAACGAGCTGATGACCTTGAACACCTGGACAGATCTTCATAAATTGTAGCTAAGAACCATCTCGATTAAGCCAGCTTTCAAATAAAAAAAACCGCATCAAAATCGGTCCATTCGTTTGGGCGCTACGATGCCACGGACAGACACACAGACAGACAGGTCAAACTAATAACACCCCTCTTTTTCACCCGACGGTTTAAAAAATAGGACAGGTGATGTACACATGCGAGCTAAACCCACAATAGGGTTTTGTATGGAACTCTTATAAAATTACCTTTATCCACCTCTTAGATAGCATTCTTCGCAATCGTTACATCATAGCACAAGGCCATAAACACTTATAATTTCACTTCGAGCACGTGTATAGTATGTTTGTAATACAAATAATATATTAATAAGAACAAATCACACTTCCGCTTGGTCAGCTATTCTGGCCGTCAGTTCTTAGTAATGACCTTGATTAGTAAGCGTTGTGTGACACTATGTACGTATTGAGGGTTTGTCTGCTTTTTAAATAATATTGAAAATTAATAATAATAATATTCCACAACTATCACACAACACCGTCTAGTCCCAAGCTAAGCAGAGTTTGTGTTATGGGTACCAGACAGCTGATAAACATACTTATATATTTCTAAATACATACATATTATAGATAAATAACACCCAGACACAGAACAAATGATCGTGCTCATCACACAAACATTTGTCCTGGGTTGGAATCGAACCCACGACCTCCGGCATAGCAGTCAGGGCCACTAACTACTAGACCAACAGGCCAGTCAACATACGAATGTTTGGCGAATGTTCCTGACAAACAAAAAGGAAATAATGTATTGATTGTATGGATATAGAATGGCAATACAAATGATATAATTTTATATTTATTTTAATATTTTTTTACTTGCATTTCACATATGCAGTTCCCCACCCCCAGTATACCCCAAATTGAAAGTAGGTTTCTCTACACAAACTTTGTGCCTCCCTTTCATCTCCTTAGGGGGTGAATTTTAGAAAATCTATTTTAGTGTTTGTATACATCATAAAAGGAACCTCTGGTTAACAGTTTCCTAGGTCCAAGGGTTTGAGCTGGGAGTTGATGAGTTAGTGAGTCAGGACTTTGCCTTTTTAGAGTTCCGTACTCAAAGGGTAAAAATGGGACCCTATTTCTAAGACTTCGCTGTCTATCCGTGTCTGTCATCAGGTTGTATCTCAAGAACCGCGATAGCTAGACAGTTGAAATTATTACAAATTATATATTTCTGTAGCCGCTATAACAACAAATGCTAAAAACTAAATCAAATAAATATTTAAGGGGGCTTCCATACAAAAAACGCCATTTTTTGCCTATTTTGTTGTTGTTCTGTTGTTTACCTAGTCAATGGTCCGGAACCCTTCGTGCGCGAGCCCGACTCGCACTTGGCCGGTTTTTTAATATAGAAGAATATCAGTATAGATAATCACAAGGAGTGTTTGCGTGTATACACAAAAAAGTATTGTGACGAACAGACAATATAAAATGACATACTTATATGTAGTGAAAACTCGGAAGAGTAGAAAGAAAATGCTGACTGTAAGCTTTTCGGTAATATAACATATTACTGTACTATTGTTAAGGCATTTAGTTACAGTTCCTTTTGATTTAAGGACATTATTTGATAGTGGTGATGATTTTAAAGAACTTGGTGAATTTTTGTTATATTTGACTTGTGAATATGTGTTTTGAGTGATTTAGTTTTACAAGTAAGTTTTGCACATAGGTTTTTTACTACTTTAAGCTAATGATTTCATCCGTATAAAAATACCCGACGGTGACGACCAGCTACCTATTGCTCGCCTTCCATCCGCGAAAAGTCCGCGCCTACGGTGGCTAGAAATCGGGATCGGTATTCCGGCGGCTAAGGCGTGCATTACTGCTTCGCACGCGTAGCGACCGTCTGCCATTCCTCCTCGCTCCGGACCATGGCTTTTACCAAGGCCCAGCGGGAGTTGACTGGCCTAATGGACTAATGGTTAATGGCACTGCAGGCCTAGCCAAGTTACGACAAAAAAATCTACAATCGGTAACAGCTCGGCGTAAGCGATTTTAGAAAACGATTAAACGATCATTTCGTTAACGCTTGTCAAATTGTATCTTGGCTACCATTTATACCATAAAACTGCGACAGCAACAGCGATGAACATTGTAGAAACGCTTACATTTTTTTGAACGATGTGAATTTGGCTACGAATTGTCTCTTGTTCTAACTACGTGACTTAACGTGGGATGTTTCTACTAGCGTAAACGATTGTAGATTATAATATGGCTAGCCAACAAATTTTTGTGTGATGAGCACGATCATTTGTTCTGTATCTGAGTGTAATTTATTTTTAGTAAGTATGTATGTATTTAGAAATATTTAAGTATTTTTATCAGTTGTGTCGTACTCATAGCACAAGCTCTGCTTAGCTTGGGACTAGACGACGTTGTGTGATAGTTGTGGAATATTATATAAAAAAAACTCCCCGTCACACAAGTTGAAACATTATGACGATTGACCTTGAATACGCAGTAACCGATTTTCGGGTCCCAATCGAAGTGGGGGGCCGCGTGCAACCGCAACAAATGGTTCAACCTATATACCGCGTACTATACGGACTAATTTTTTTTTTCTATAGGTAGATAATTTCCTCGAAATATCTCGAAACATATCAGACATAATGTTCCAAGACTCTGTAGGCAATACAACGATTTGTCGAAACGGTTCAACTTGGACATAACCCTGCCACTCTTAAAGTACAAAAAAGCCTGACCACCGCTAAATAACAATGTTTGTACCATAGTTCCTTTCTCGTAACTAGGTCCTTATTAACTAATTAGTCATCTTAAGTTATTTTTTTATTTTTTTCAATTTTAATTTTATCATTTTTATTTTTACTCTAATTTTACAATTCTAATTATTATTTTATAAGTTATAAATTTAATAATTGACAATAATTTATTAATTCATAATACCATTTCAAAGAGACCAATGACCTATTTATTATTGTTACTCGAATTACTATGTATCCCCTTTGAACTTTGTATCTTGACCCTAATTTTTAGTTTTAATTTGACATAACTTATTGGAATGTGTTTTTGGTTTATCTGTTTGGTATTTAGTTTGTAAATTTTTAATTGTCTAGTTTACACCTAGTTATATATGCATGCTGTGATCTCCTGTAACTGAAGGAGCACACGTTAAAGGACCCCACGACTAAATATTTCTACTGTATCTGTGTGACCTTTGTTGGAGATCCAAATAAACAAATGAATAAATGAATGTATTTAGAAATATATAAGTATGTTTATCAGTTGTCTAGTACTCATACCATAAGCTCTGCTTAGCTTGGGACTAGGTTGCGTTAGCGTTGTGTGAAAATTTTCGAATTACTTCTCAATATATCTTAGAACCCTAATGTCACATCATGAAGCCAACCGATGATTATCCCTGTACGCGCTATGCTAGTGCACCCAAGGACAAACCCCGGTTGGTGAAAAACTTTTGCGACATATGGAAAACAAAGACAATAGGACTATAGTTTTTGGAATCTTAACTGGACTGGTTACTAGGAACTATGTTGAGACTATGGTCCTTGCCTCAACAATGTTATTAATGCTCATGGATAAAAAGGCAGGGGATTGACTTGCACACTCAATAAATGAGCCCCAAAAACGGCCGCTAGCACGAAGTGACGTAGCAACAAGAGGGCAACATATCCTGAGGTGCTTGAGGAGTGGAGAGGTATACCACGGCTATCAGGACAATCCCGGGAGTACGGTCAAGATTGGAATTATTAATAATAGGGAATACACATAAACTCTTCATACAATAATTGCTTCCTACATCAACATTGCTAATTACGTAATAAAGTAATGAGTTAATCTAAACCATTGCTGTCTAATTATGGGTCTGTGAGTAATTTAATGTAAGTGGTGTTAATATCATAATGAGCAATTATAACTTTGTAAAATGATTCAGACTATTAGTGTCTCATTATTTAAAATTCCAAGAATTCCGGTAGTAAGGAGACTATGCAGGCATTTTTATTTGCTAGATCCGTCTATGTAAAACATTAAGTTTAAATAAATAAATACAATATTTTTAGCTGTAATAAAAAAATATGTAACAATTTTTAAAATATCTTCATCACATATTCAGGTCTAAGGTCCCTTGAAGCCGTGAAAAAATATTTTGATTTGATATATATCATAGTATTTATTAGTTTATAATATTAGCATATATACGTATTTTATTATTATAAGTAACTAATTTTATTTGAAATTGTTATTTATTTATTGTGCACACCTACCACAGTTTTGTCTTTTTAACCCAAAGGTTTACTGGTAGAGAATGCCTTGTTGCATTAAGTCCGCCTATGTACCTCTATTGTACATGAAGATTAAATAAATAAATAAAAAATCACACTTTTAGGTGAACGAAAAAAAGATACGGCCGTTTATTTCGCAAATAACGTATATTTCGACACTCTCAAAAGAATCAAAATTCATAGGGTTACCGTTAACTCAAAATATTGAAATATGACGTGAACCGATGTCTTATAGCACAAGGATAGGAATAAATCTAAAAACTGTAAATTTGTAGAAAAATCTCCGGGTTCGATTCATGAATTGAACTATTTACATAAGTTAGTATGTACGGAACCCTCTGTGTGCGAATCCGACTCGCGCTTGCCCAGTTATTTATAGGTACCATAACCATAAAAAATATTAAGTTTTCAAAGTGAATACAAACTTTTTATGGTATGTGTACGAGCAGATATAAGAAAAGTAGCATCTAAATATTCCTCCATAATTATTTAAAAAAAAAAGTGATACTGACAGGATAGAGTGGAAGAAAAAAACGTGTTGCGCCGACCCCAAGTAATATGGGACAAGGGCAGGAAGAAGAAGAAGAAGAATTATTAAAAAACCGGCCAAGTGCGAGTCGGACTCGCGCACGAAGTTCCGTATCATTGACTAGGTAAACAACAGAACAAAAACAAAATATGCAAAAGATTGCCTTTTTTTGTACGGTTGCCCCATTAAATATTAATTTTATTTCAATTTTATTATTTATTATTAAATTAAAAATGCAACTGAGTATTTTGTGAATATTTCAAGTGCCTACCTATTGCCATTATCAATATCGAGCAAAAAAAGGGCCAAAAAAATCGCGTTTGTTGTATGGGAGGCTCCTTAAATATTTATTTTACCTATTTTGTTTCTAGTATTTGTTGTTATAGCGGCAACAGAAATACATAATTTGTGAAAATTTCAACTGTCTAACTGTCGTGGTTCTTGAGATACAGCCTGGCGACAGATAGACAAGTCTTAGTAATAAATAAAAAATAAAATAATATAATATTTAATTCGGATAAGCTACATCCATATGGGTTAGTAAACAAAGAACAATAAAAACCTGTTAGTAAAACTTAATGCTATCAGTCTAATTTATTTTGAAACTAGGTGGTTGTTCACGATGCATCTGTGAACAACATCATCCAATGGGGTCTCCTTTTTCCCTTTGGGTACGGAATCCTAAAAACGAGGTAACAACCATGAAACAATGGTTGATATCAATTCGACCACAATAATTATAAATAGCTTATCATTAAAATTGATTTAACAATCAATAAAGATACCGGAATTTTTGAGGTATTCTTTACAGGGTGTGTTTTTGTGAATGACACACACAATTTGTCTCTGCATTACCCAAGGGTTGACAAGTAGAAAATGTCTTTAGGCCCTAGCGCACGAGCAGTGGTGGCCGAGTGGTAACGGCCCCGACTTACGATTACGCATTACTTTGTGTAATTTATTTCATCACCACTGCTCTCAAAACGGTGAAGGAAAACATCGTGAGGAAACCGGCATGTCCTAGAACCAAAAATTCGAAGACATGTGACATCCACCAACCCGCACTGGGCCCGCGTGGTGGATTACGGCTTATTCCTTCTCCTAGAGAGGAGGCCTGTGCCTCAGCAGTGGAACATTAAAAGGATGATGATAGAATATAGTACGCGGCAAATAAGTTGGACCCGCAGCTATGGTTATGCGCAGCCCCCCTCTTCGATTGGAACTCGAAATTCGCTTACTGCGCATTCAAGGTCGACCGCCATGAGGGTTGATTCGTGTGCTGAGGATTATATCCGCTGCGCCCTAGAGCGCGAAAAATCATTAGATGATTTCCCACCTCTTCTTATTAGCAACTTTGAAGCTTTATAACTCAGTGGTTGATGTAAATTATCAAAAAATGTTCTGGTGATGATGATGATGCACGAGAAGTGCAATAAAACGATGATTTTCTGAATCTTACTCCTCGGTAAAGGTTGAGGTTAACAGGTTTAAAAAAAGTAAATTTTAACACAAGTGAAGAAAGTTTGTCATTGCGACCGAGGCGAAATTCGCACTAGCCGTAGGCGAGTGTGTTATGGAGCCGAGGGCTGCAGTGACTTTGCACGCATATCAAACGACGTTTTTCAACACACTTACGACTCGTGGGGGTTGACCCTCGCTTCTTGGGGGTCGCGCCTGATACGATAAACAATATTATTACAATAAAATTTTGGCGGGGACGAACACGCGCTTTTTTCCGGACTAGTGCGTAAACAGTCCATTGCATGCCTAAAAGTGGTGGGATAAGAACGGCTTTTCGAGTAAGTGTATTGAAAAATATATGTTTATAACATATGATTTTTCGTATGATTAATATCTTTGTCAAAAAAAAAAAAATGCAGTTTTCCTACTCTTTCGAAACGGCTTGGAACTTTAATTACTTAAGCCCCAAGTAACACCGGTGTTCGCACACCTATTGTCTTTCTAAAGTGTCTCTAATTACGGTATTCAATGGGTTTAATTCGAAATAGCGGTGGGCGTCACCGTCAATTTTAGCGGTACGACGCTGCAACGCGGTTATGTCTTTCAGCCCTCAAATACGACCATAAGGTTTCTGGAAACCGATAGAATAGAATCATCCTATACACACTTGTAACAATTAAGAAAACCGCAAAACGATAAGATATATGTCATCACTATATATAATGTTATAACCGCAAATACTGTTATTATTACAAAAACTATTCAAATGGTGAGTAAATATTATATTTGATTGTCAAAGAAAGAAAAAAAGTTGTCGCGTTTTAAAAAAATTCGCTTTGACATCTCGGTCTGTCAAAAACTGCTGTAATATCCAACATTATCAAAAGGCCTGTTGGTCTAGTGGTGAGTGGCCAGGATTGCTATGCCGGAGGTCGTGGGCCCGATTTTCACACAGGACAAATGTTTGTGTGATGAGCACAATCCTTTGTTCTGTGTCTGAGTGTAATTTACCTATAGTATGTATGTATTTAGAAATATATAAGTATGTTTATCAGTTGTCTAGTACTCTTAACACAAGCTTTGCTTAGCTTGAGACTAGATGGCGTTTTGTGAAAGTTTTGGAATTATTTCTCAATATATCTCAGAACGCTAATGTCCTAGACCTCTGGACGGCGTACGAGGAGCCGAAACCAACTCAAGAGGCCCTTTAGACACTTATAATGGACCGTGATGCCAACCGATTATTATCTGATTTATAGTATGTATGTATTTAGAAATATATAAGTATGTTTATCAGTTGTCTAGTACTCATAGCACAAACTCTGCTTAGTTTGGGACTAGACGACGTTGTGTGATAGTTGTGGAATATTATTATTATTTTAAAAAGTTTTTTCACATTCATTGTTGCCGAAAAATTTAAGATTTTATCAAAATCAAAGTCAAAGATTTATTTGCAGACTCGCTTCTGGCAGCGTCTCCGCCCGCGTGTTACTCGGTTACAAACTTCCAGCCCCCGTTTTACTCCCTTAGAGGTGAAGTTTCGTTAAATCCGTTCTTAGCGGATGTCTACACCCTATAAGGAACCTACCTGCTGAATTTAAAGTATGTACGTGTTATAGTTTCGGAGATTTTGTGATTAAGGCCAGGTTCTCATTTTGAACTTTTTTAAACCTCTAGAAATCCACCAATATAGAAAAGAACAGCATGAAAATTTATTTTATTAAAATTGACTATATGACCAAGCGCTTGGCAAAAATAAAGACATAACATAAATTAGTTGGCTGCATAAAAAAAAAACGCGAATATGACCCTAATTTACGATTTTAAACGTATTTATCTACGAGATTAAAAAGCACTTTGCAAAAGCAAAAATCTTGAACAGTTTTGTTTTTTTTTTAAATAAAAATAAAACCGCTGTTTTGGGGCCTCAAAGTCGACATAGTCCCGAGCGAAGTTCATACAAAAAAAAACACAGTGACTAGAACTGGCCCTTAATCAGTGAGTGGTATTTCGCTTTTATATATTTTTTTTCTATTCTAGGTTTTGATGAAATCAAGATGGCGAAATTTCTCAGTCATGCCATTTGGTGAATTAGCTTATGAAGTGACGCATATTATCATAAAGCTAAATCACTAAATAGTATTATTGGGAACGTTCTACTAATTGAGCAGCTTCCAGCAAGAAACAAAGGATTTCAACAAAAGAAAAAATAATCATTAAGATCAATTAATTTACTGTGTGTTAACGAGTACTTATTAACTAATTGATTTGAATATTAATTAATTCCCTTGTGTGTATGTATGTCTGTGAAATATTTTTATTTTCTTTTAATTTTCAAATATAATACAATGACCAGTTTTTCAAATCTGTACAGTATTTATATTTTAATAACTAATGCTTTTTTTTAATGAATTGCTGGCCAATTAGTTAAGCCCTTTTTAAACTTGTCTGACAAGAGATTGGCCAATAATAATTAGCATTTTTTTCGAACAGTTCATAACAAAAACAAAAATCTAAGGACACATTAATTATGACCTATTTGTTTCATAAGTATCTGCGTTCTTAATTATTTAATAATCTAAAATTAAAAATTAAAAAAAAAACCACTGTTGGGGGTTGAGCATTTCTCATGATGACAAGGACCTGATGCTGGAGTTAGCTGATGGAACTTTGGAATGCCTACTAGTAAACCCGTCGAGTTTTGGCTCATTAGATTCGTCTTGACCAGTTCATATTGATGACAAGAACTGTCGGGGGCTTTTTAATTTTTTTAATTTTATAGTTATTAAAAACAGAAGAGTACCAATAAATGATAACTTAAATCTTTTTTACATAGCTCTTTTTAGGGCTCCGTAACCAAAGGGCAAAAACGAGACCCTATTAGTAAGATTTCGCTGTCTGTCCGTCTGTCTGTCACCAGGCTGTATCTCAAGAACCGCGATAGCTAGACAGTTGAAATGATTACAAATTATGTATTTCTGTTGCCGCTATAACAGAAATACTAAAAACAAAATAAAATAAATATTTAAGGGGGGCTCCCATACAACTTACGCGATTATTTTGACCCTTTTTGCTCGATATCAATAATGGCAACAGGTAGGCACTTGAAATACGGTCGCCTCCTGCGAAGCAGTAATGGTAGCTAAGGAGGCGGCGGCACGCGTGAGGGAACGAACATCCACACTACCCAGACACCAGCACCCTCATCTCGACTTCCAGCCACCGTATAGGTGAGCTTGCGGACAGCGGGCAATGAGTAGCTCACCGTCCGGTCGTCCAGACCGAACCCAACTTGTCAATGACGTGTAGTTTCACACGCGTCTCAAAGAGATGTCAGCAAAAATGAGATGATTATACCGAGTCACAAAAAAGTAATTATTTTATGACGTTATTACAATGTTACAGTTAGCAGATTTTCCCTGTTCCTGTACAAAGACCTTACTTTATACCTAAGGATTTGAAGTCCACAGGAAGTACCCCATGAAGTTTAAATTTCCTAGCAAGTGTCAAAATATGAGCATAATCAGAGCAAAAATTTATTTATTTATTTAATCTTCATGTACAGTAGTGGTACATAGGCGGACTTAATGCAACAAGGCATTCTCTACTAGTCAACCTTTGGGTTAAAAAGACAAAACTGTGGTAGCTGTGCACAATAAATAAATAACAGAAATCTATATATATAAAAGAAAGTCGTGTTAGTTACACTATTTATAACTCAAGAACGGCTGAACCGATTTGGCTGAAAATTGTTGTGAAGGTAGCTTAGAGCCAGGAGACGGACATAGGATATTTTTTTTATCCCGTTAAGTAAAAAAAAACCGCTCAGTTATTGGTATAAGGTAGAGTAGAGTAGAGAGAGTGGGGAAAAGTAGGATAGAGTTTGGTTGAGTTGCGTAGAGTAGGGTAGACCGGGAGCGAAGCCGCGGGAAAAACCTAGTTTGGTTTATAGGTTATCTTTAAATTGCGTCAACTTAGAATTTTCTTTTTTTTTATTGGTGCTTGGGGTAGCAGACTTGAATACACGATATTAATTTCAGCTTCATACCAGTGATGTAACGTATAACCGCATTCGAATTTGCGAATATTAGCAAATGTTTGACATTTGCATTCGTAATCGCAAGAAATACACACACATACACACACACTCTTACACAACATACTCTAGTCCCAAGCTAAGCAGAGCTTTTGTTATGGGTACTAGACAACTGATAAACATACTTATATATTTCTAAATACATACATATTATAGATAAATTACACCCAAACACAGAACAAATGATCGTGCTGATCACACAAACATTTGCCCTGGGTGGGAATTTAACCCACGACCTCCGGCATAGCAGTCAGGGCCACTAACTACTAGACCAACAGGCCAGTCAACATACGAATGTTTGGCGAATGTTCCTGACAAACAAAAAGGAAATAATGTATTGATTGAATGTATATAAAATGGCAATACAAATGATATAATTTTATATTTATTTTATTATTTTTTTGATTGCATATCACATTTCTAGTGACACATTTTCTTTTTTATTTAGGGTTTTATTGTTCCTTGAAGGACATACCAAACCCATTGTACTAAACATTATCTATACATTCCTTTATATTAACCTATAATATATGTTTCTCTATTGGCTACTGAGGGAGTCGGTATTGAGGCTCTGGCAGTAACAGGTAAAATATTTTCGCCATTTTCGAAACTGGATCAGCTAAAATGCGCTCAATGATTCCTACATCCATCCTATTAACACTCCGCTGCCGCGACAAATCGCGGCATGGCGGACAGAGTTCCGGCGGGATCTCATGGTGAAATGGCGAGAACGATTGTCGCAACCTCGTGCTGGGCACGCCACGATCGAGGCGGTAAGGCCCCTCTTTGAGGCGTGGCTGGAAAGGCCCCACGGCGTCGTCACCTTCCGTTTGGCGCAGGTGCTGACCGAACACGGCAAGTTCGGTCCGTACCTGTACAAGATTCGTGCGGAGACGACGCCCGGATGTCGCCACTGTGCGGAGCGTCCGGAGGACACGGTGGAGCACACAGTCGAGGTGTGCCCCGCTTGGGAAGAGCATCGCCGTGTCCTTGTGGGGGCGATCGGCGGCAGCGATCTCTCGCGCCGGGGCTTGGTTCAAGCCATGCTCCGGAGCGAGGAGGAGTGGCAGGCGGTCGCCTCCTTCTGCGAAGCAGTAATGCTAGCAAAGGAGGAGGCCGACCGCATCAGGCAACGGCGTACACGCCGCCGCCGCCGCCGGGTTTCCGATCCCGATTTCCGGCCACCGTAGGCGCGGGTTCGCGGACGGCGGGCAATGGGTAGCTCGCTGTCCGTCCGTCCGGTAACAGACCGGTCCGAGCTCAAGTCGTTTACGGCGCGCACTGTTCCCGCGCGCCTCAAGGAGTTGTCAGCAAACTGTAGGGGCCCGACAGGGCCGAAGCCTACTGGGGTCAAAGGGTATGTGAAAATGGCACCCGGGACCCTGGGACCAAGGCGAAGAATGGAACGGGGTAGGTTTTTAGTCAGTAAGAGTCTGACACTACTTCCCGCTCCACCCAAGGGCGGGATTTGTCATTGGATGATTTTACCTACCGAAAAAAAAAAAAAAAAAATCCTATTAACACAAATTGTTAAACAAAATTTTAACCCTAAAATCATTAAAAAAAAAATCGAATGAACATATCGTCGCTGTAGAATGAATACCTGATTTGTCGAAAATTTTATTTTTGTGTAGGGATAGAGAAATTCTTATGTAATTTCTCTGGTATAATATAGTTAAGTACGGCATTGGTTACTAACATAAATAGGTCCTATTTAACCGACTTCAAAAAAACAGGAGGTTTCTCAATTCGACCATATACACCCCTATTTTTTAATTAGTGCACAAAAAAATGGGGCTCAATCAGTACCCGTTACTGATCATATTTGTGCAGTCAAAAGTAAAAAAAACGAAATCCCAAAATTGACCATGAAAATTTGTCATTATTGGTAAATTCATAATTGAATCATCATACATAACAACTACTACTAGAAAATACTAAGCGCAGTTTTTTGCCATTTTTATTGACATTTTTTTATTCATAGACCATGTTTTCATAAATTGAGTGTGATTTTGGGATATAAACAAACGCTTTGCTGTTTATGAATAATATTCATAAACATCAAAGTTATGAGCGTTTGTTTATATCCCAAAATCTCACTCAATTTATGGAAACATTGCACAGGTTATTGTTTATGAATGAAAGAATGTCAATAAAAATGGAAAAACACTGAGCTTAGTATTTTCTAGTAGCAGTTGTTACGAATTATTGATTCAATTATGAATTTACCAAATGACAAATTTTCGTGGACAATTTTGGGATTTCGTTTTTTTTTTACTTTTGACTACATAAATATGATCGAGTAACGGGTACTGATTGAGCCACATTTTATTTTTGCCCTTATTAAAAAATAGGGGTGTATAACATTCTTCCATCACTACTTCATACCACCATGCGTTCCTAAGAAAAAGTGTTTTAATAGAGAGTCATACGGATGGACAACAAAAATCTTTTTACAAAAAGAAATAACCAACTTCACTAGGAAAAAAAAAACCAGTAAAATGATCAAAATAACTTTAATTTCGGAAGTTTGTGTTTCTCGGTATTGTTTGTTTCTTATTTAACACCGACTTCCAAAATTAAAGTTATTTTGATCATTTTACTGGTTTTTCTTTTTTCTAGTGAAGTCGGATATTTTTTTTTGTAAAAAGTTTTTTAGATTGGTCCATAAACGACAGAGTTATCCGCGAACAAACAAAAAAAAAAGCATAATTATATACGGTCGAATTGAGAAACCTCCTTTTTTGAAGTCGGTTAAAAATGATCCTATAAGATATACTATATGGTTTAGTTTTGTTGACTAACAGACGGAACCATAAAAAACACTAAAAATGCTAAATAACTTTTGCAAAACCATTTCAGAACGGTATTTCAACATTATTTATCATTTGTCATTTAACCCTAAAAAGGACGCGGACGGCGGGCAATGGGTAGCTCGCTATCCGTCCGTCCGGTAACAGACCGGTCCGAGCTCAAGTCGTTTACGGCGCGCACTGTTCCCGCGCGCCTCAAGGAGTTGTCAGCAAACTGTAGGGGCCCGACAGGGCCGAAGCCTACTGGGGTCAAAGGGTATGTGAAAATGGCACCCGGGGCCCTGGGACCAAGGCGAAGAATGGAACGGGGCAGGTTTTTAGTCAGTAAGAGTCTGACACTACTTCCCGCTCCACCCAAGGGCGGGATTTGTCATTGGATGATTTTACCTACCGAAAAAAAAAAAAAAACCCTAAAAAGGAAATAGAAAGGTATTGACATTATATTTTAACTAATAAGTTCAAAACATATTTTTGTCAATAATAGCTTCTTATCATTACTTAATTACATCTTTTGTTCCCAGCCCATTGTTCCAGATAAATATACCCAAAACTATTAAGTGTCAATATTAATTAAGAGAATCTCACCCCATTAGTTAAATAGCAATATTCACCTAATTAGGTAAATGTACATGTCATTAGCGATTTTAATATAAATAGTATAGTATTTCCAAATTCAAATCAGTATTCGGTTGGTTTTCGAACAAGTACGATCTAGTGAGTGTTTGCGACAAAAGTGAAATACGAGTAAGTCCAATTTTTTTTATTAGTGACTTAAAATTTAAGATTTGCTACGATATTTTTGGTGTTTTGGTAACTGAAATGGTAAGATATTTTTATTCATATCTTCAATTATGCATCTCAGTAATAGCAGTCACTCACTCAGAAGACATGTTTATAATTCTGTCTCTAGGTACAGTGACCGCTATCACTGAATGATTCATTATTCTTTGTTCTTTTGTCTCTTACTAGTAATAGTCACTCATTCAGGATTCATGTTTATAACTGGGTGCAGTGATCGCTGCCATTGAATGACACTGACTATCTCATTTCTTCGTTATTTTTATCAATTTTTGTCCATCATCAGTAGTAGTCACTCACTAAGAAGACATGTTTATGATTCTGTACCTTGGTACAGTGACCACTGCCACTGAATGACAATTATCAGGATTTTTTAAAATTATTATACATACGTTATCATTGTCACTTAACAGTAGTAGTCACTCACTCAGTAGACATGTTATAATTCTGTCACTGGGTGTAATGACCACTGCCGCTGAATGACGCTGATCATCACATGTCTTCATAATTTCTATCGATATTTGTCTATTAGCAGTAGTAGTCACTCACTCAGTAGACATGTTTATAATTCTGTCACTGGGTGCAATGACAACTGCCGCTGAATGACAGTGATTCTCGCAGTTCTTCATAATTATGTGCGTTATTTTTTCATTGTTTGTCTCTCAGTAGTAGTAGTCACTCACTCAGGAGACATGTTAATAATTCTGTCACTGGGCGGAGTGAACACTGCCGCTGAATGACACTGACCACCTATTTATTAATTTCTAGTTAAATTATATAGTGTTGCTGTTTATTGTTCCACTTCCACAGAATTAAAGCAAAATGGTTTTCAGCAAGTAACGATCATTTATGTTTCATTATTTTGTATGGTCTGTTTCAGTATAATTTGTAGCTCAGTAGTAATTAACACTCACTCAGAAGGCATTTTTGTTCTTTTGTCAAGGTTGTACTGACAACTACTACTGAAAGATAAATCACAACATTGCTACGTCGACGACACCTCCTGCGTGCAAGTAAATCAAGTTAATACCATCGAGTCACATTGGAAACATATATCACAAAATTACTCAGCTTCAGTTTCCACTCACTCAGAAGACATGTTGATAATTCTGTCACTGGGTGTAGTGAGAACTTCTGCTGTAGGCCGACTATCTTCAACTGAGTGGAACGGATTGTTATTTAGAGACAGTTGTCACTCACTCAGAAGACATGTTTATAATTCTGTCACTGGGTGCAATGACCACTGCCGTTGAATGACACTTATCTTCACATTTCTTAGTTATTCTGTTTTGTTTCATTGTTTGTCTCTCAGCAGTAGTAGTCGCTCACTCAAGAGACATGTTTATAATTCTGTCACTGGGTGTAGTAACTACTGCCGCTGCATGACGCTGATCTTCCCGTTTCTTCATTATTCTATGTTTTATTTCATTGTTTGTCTCTCAGCAGTAGTAGTCACTCACTCAGGAGACATGTTTATAATTCTGTCACAGGGTGCAATGACAACTACCGCTGAATGACGCTGACCCTCTCTTTTCTTCATTATTTTATGTTTTGTTTCACTGTTTGTCTCTTAGCAGTAGTAGTCACTCACTCAGTAGACATGTTTACAATTCTGTCACTGGGTGCAATGACCACTGCCGTTGAATGATACTTATCTTCACATTTCTTCATTCTTCTGTTTTGTTTCATTGTTTGTCTCTCAGCAGTAGTAGTCGCTCACTCAAGAGACCTGTTTATAATTCTGTCACTGGGTGTAGTAACTACTGCCGCTGCATGACGCTGATCTTCCCGTTTCTTCATTATTCTATGTTTTATTTCATTGTTTGTCTCTCAGCAGTAGTAGTCACTCACTCCGTTGACATGTTTACAATTCTGTCACTGGGTGTGATGACCACTGCCGCTGAATGGCAATGATCAGCATAATTTTTCATTTTTCTTAATTTGATGTTTATTTATTTATTTACAACTTCTTGCACAAGTAAAAAACTGTACAAAGGCGGACTTAATGCCATTATTTGTCTCTCATCAGTAGTAGTCACTCACTCAGAAGACATGTTTATGATTCTGTACCTTGGTGTAGTGACCACTGCCACGGAATGACAATTATCAGGATTTTTTTAAATTATTCTTTATTTGTTGTCATTGTCTCTTAGCAGTAGTAGTCACTCACTCAGTAGACATGTTTATAATTCTGTCACTGGGTGTAATAACTACTGCCGCTGAATGATGCTGATCATCTCATGTCTTCATTATTTCTATCATTATTTGTCTATTAGCGGTAGTAGTCACTCACTCAGCAGACATCCTTAGAATTCTGTCACTGGATGGAGTGAACACTGCTGCTGAATGACACTGATCATCTCATGTGTTTATCATTTTTATCGATTTTTGTCCATCAGCAGTAGTAGTCACTCACTCAGGGGACATGTTTATAATTCTGTAACTGGGTGCAGTGATTACTGCCGCTGAACGACACTGAAAATCTCATTTCTTCAGTCTAAAAGTTCAAAACATATTTTTGTAACTAACAGGTTCCTATCATCAATCAATAACAACCATTTCCAGCCCAATATTCCAGGAAAATACGTCCGAAATTATAGGGGCATCAATTTGCTACTGAAATAATATCTCTCCATCAGTCAAATAGCAATTGTTACTTAATTAAGTACAGGTACATCTCATTAGTGATTTTAATATAGATAGTCTAGTATATCCTAATGCAAATCAGTATTCACTTGGTTTTCGATCAAGTACAACCTAGAAAGTAAGCCTTTGCGATAAAAGTGAAAGAACTCAAAAGTTTTATTACTTTATTTTGGAGACTTTAAACGTAAGTATTATTATTTTTTTTCTTTGTTTGTCTCTCAGCAGTAGTAGTCACTCACTCAGGAGACAAGTTTATAATTCTGTCACTGGGCGGAGTGAACACTGCCGCTGAATGACGCTGATCTTCCCGTTTCTTCATTATTCTATGTTTTATTTCATTGTTTGTCTCTCAGCAGTAGTAGTCACTCACTCAGAAGACATGGTTACAATTCTGTCACTGGGCGGAGTGAACACTGCCGCTGATCTTCCCGTTTCTTCATTATTCTATGTTTTATTTCATTGCTTGTCTCTCAGCAGTAGTAGTCACTCACTCAGAAGACATGGTTACAATTCTGTCACTGGGCGGAGTGAACACTGCCGCTGAATGACGCTGATCTTCCCGTTTCTTCATTATTCTATGTTTTATTTCATTGTTTGTCTCTCAGCAGTAGTAGTCACTCACTCAGAAGACATACCCCCGATTTCTGATTTAAGCATTTGAAGTTGAGAATTACTCAAACTATACTTTACCCTGCAAACTTGTCAAAATTTGGCATTTAAGTATGGTTTAAGACATTCTTAACTCAAAATACTCAATTCAGAAACCCGCCATTAGTTACAATTCTGTCACTGGGCGGAGTGAACACTGCCGCTGAATGACGCTGATCTTCCCGTTTCTTCATTATTCTATGTTTTATTTCATTGTTTGTCTCTCAGCAGTAGTAGTCACTCACTCAGAAGACATGGTTACAATTCTGTCACTGGGCGGAGTGAACACTACCGCTGAATGACGATGATCTTCCCGTTTCTTCATTATTCTATGTTTTATTTCATTGTTTGTCTCTCAGCAGTAGTAGTCACTCACTCAGAAGACATGGTTACAATTCTGTCACTGGGCGGAGTGAACACTGCCGCTGAATGACGCTGATCTTCCCGTTTCTTCATTATTCTATGTTTTATTTCATTGTTTGTCTCTCAGCAGTAGTAGTCACTCACTCAGAAGACATGGTTACAATTCTGTCACTGGGCGGAGTGAACACTGCCACTGAATGACGCTGATCTTCCCGTTTCTTCATTATTCTATGTTTTATTTCATAGTTTGTCTCTCAGCAGTAGTAGTCACTCGCTCAGTAGACATGTTTACAATTCTGCCACTGAGTGTAATGACCACTGCCGTTGTATGACGCTTATCTTCACATTTCTTCATTATTCTGTTTTGTTTCATTGTTTGTCTCTCAGCAGTAGTAGTCACTCACTCAGGAGACATGTTTATAATTCTGTCACTGGGTGTAATAACTACTGCCGCTGAATGACGCTGATCCTCTCATTTCTTCATTATTATTTTTTTTGTTACCTTGTTTGTCTCTTAGCAGTAGTAGTCACTCACTCAGCAGACATCCTTATAATTCTGTCGCTGGATGGAGTGAACACTGCTGCTGAATGACACTGATCATCTCCTGTGCTCATCATTTTTATCGATTTTTGCCCATCAGCAGTAGTATTCACTCACTCAGGGGACATGTTTATAATTCTGTAACTGGGTGCAGTGATTACTGCCGCTGAACGACACTGAAAATCTCATTTCTTCAGTCTAAAAGTTCAAAACATATTTTTGTAACTAACAGGTTCCTATCATGTATCAATAACAACCATTTCCAGCCCAATATTCCAGGAAAATACGTCCGAAACTATTAGGCATTAATTTGCCAATGATATAATCTCTTTCCATCAGTCAAATAGCAATCGTTACTTAATTAAGTACAGGTACAACTCATTAGTGATTTTAATAAAAATGGTGAAGTATATCCAAATTCAAACCAGTATTCACTTGGTTTTCGAACAAGCACAATCTAGAAAGTAAACCTTTGCGATAAAAGTGAAAGAAGTCAAAAAGTTTCATTAGTTACTTTGACTTGGTGACTTTAAACGTAAGTATTCTTTTTTTTTTTTGTTTGTCTCTTAGCAGTAGTAGTCACTCACTCAGTAGACATGTTTATAATTCTGTCACTGGGTGCCGTGATTATTGCCGCTAAACGATACTGATCTTCGCAGTTCTTCATAATTGTGTATTTTTTTCATCGTTGTCTATTAGCATTAGTAGTCACTAACTCAGTAGACATGTTTCTAATTCTGTCACTGGGTGCACAGACAACTGCCGCTGAATGACGCTGATCTTCCCATTTCTTCATTATTCTGTTTTTTTCTTCATTGTTTGTCTATTAGCAGTAGTAGTCACTCACTCAAGAGACACGTTTATAATTCTGTAACTTGGTGCAATGCCTACTGCCGCTGAATGACGCTGATCTTCATATTTCTTCATTATTCTTAATTTCATTTATTTGTTTGTCTCTCAGCAGTAGTAGTCACTCACCCAGGAGACATGTTTATAATTCTGTCACTGGGTGTAATAACTACTGCCGCTGAATGACGCTGATCCTCTCATTTCTTCATTATTATTTGTTTTGTTTCCTTGTTTGTCTCTTAGCAGTAGTAGTCACTCACTCAGCAGACATCCTTATAATTCTGTCGCTGGATGGAGTGAACACTGCTGCTGAATGACACTGATCATCTCCTGTGCTCATCATTTTTATCGATTTTTGCCCATCAGCAGTAGTATTCACTCACTCAGGGGACATGTTTATAATTCTGTAACTGGGTGCAGTGATTACTGCCGCTGAACGACACTGAAAATCTCATTTCTTCAGTCTAAAAGTTCAAAACATATTTTTGTAACTAACAGGTTCCTATCATGTATCAATAACAACCATTTCCAGCCCAATATTCCAGGAAAATACGTCCGAAACTATTAGGCATTAATTTGCTAATGATATAATCTCTCTCCATCAGTCAAATAACAATCGTTACTTAATTAAGTACAGGTACAACTCATTAGTGATTTTAATATAAATGGTGAAGTATATCCAAATTCAAACCAGTATTCACTTGGTTTTCGAACAAGCACAATCTAGAAAGTAAACCTTTGCGATAAAAGTGAAAGAAGTCAAAGAGTTTCATTAGTTACTTTGACTTGGTGACTTTAAACGTAAGTATTCTTTTTTTTTTTTGTTTGTCTCTTAGCAGTAGTAGTCACTCACTCAGTAGACATGTTTATAATTCTGTCACTGGGTGCCATGATTATTGCCGCTAAACGATACTGATCTTCGCAGTTCTTCATAATTGTGTATTTTTTTTCATCGTTGTCTATTAGCATTAGTAGTCACTAACTCAGTAGACATGTTTCTAATTCTGTCACTGGGTGCACAGACAACTGCCGCTGAATGACGCTGATCTTCCCATTTCTTCATTATTCTGTTTTTTTCTTCATTGTTTGTCTATTAGCAGTAGTAGTCACTCACTCAAGAGACACGTTTATAATTCTGTAACTTGGTGCAATGCCTACTGCCGCTGAATGACGCTGATCTTCATATTTCTTCATTATTCTTTATTTCATTTATTTGTTTGTCTCTCAGCAGTAGTAGTCACTCACTCAGGAGACATGTTTATAATTCTGTCACTGGGTGCAATGACAACTACTGCTGAATGACGCTGCTCATCTCATGTCTTCATTATTTATATCAATATTTGTCCTTTAGCAATAGTAGTCACACACTCAGGAGACACGTTTATAATTCTGTAACTGGGTGCAGTGATTACTGCCGCTGAACGACACTGAAACATCTCATTTCTTCAGCCTAAAAGTTCAAAACATATTTTTGTAACTAACAGCTTCCTATCATGTATCAATAACAACCATTTCCAGCCCAATATTCCAGGAAAATACGTCCGAAACTATTAGGCATTAATTTGCTAATGATATAATCTCTCTCCATCAGTCAAATAGCAATCGTTACTTAATTAAGTACAGGTACAACTCATTAGTGATTTTAATATAAATGGTGAAGTATATCCAAATTCAAACCAGTATTCACTTGGTTTTCGAACAAGCACAATCTAGAAAGTAAGCCTTTGCGATAAAAGTGAAAGAAGTCAAAAAGTTTCATTAGTTACTTTGACTTGGTGACTTTAAACGTAAGTATTCTTTTTTTTTTTTGTTTGTCTCTTAGCAGTAGTAGTCACTCACTCAGTAGACATGTTTATAATTCTGTCACTGGGTGCCGTGATTATTGCCGCTAAACGATACTGATCTTCACAGTTCTTCATAATTGTGTATTTTTTTTCATCGTTGTCTATTAGCAGTAGTAGTCACTCACTCAGTAGACATGTTTCTAATTCTGTCACTGGGTGCACAGACAACTGCCGCTGAATGACGCTGATCTTTCCATTTCTTCATTATTCTGTTTTTTCCTTCATTGTTTGTCTATTAGCAGTAGTAGTCACTCACTCAAGAGACACGTTTATAATTCTGTAACTTGGTGCAATGCCTACTGCCGCTGAATGACGCTGATCTTCATATTTCTTCATTATTCTTTATTTCATTTATTTGTTTGTCTCTCAGCAGTAGTAGTCACTCACTCAGGAGACATGTTTATAATTCTGTCACTGGGTGCAATGACAACTACTGCTGAATGACGCTGCTCATCTCATGTCTTCATTATTTATATCAATATTTGTCCTTTAGCAATAGTAGTCACACACTCAGGAGACACGTTTATAATTCTGTCACTGGGTGCAGTGATTACTGCCGCTGAACGACACTGAAAATCTCATTTCTTCAGTCTAAAAGTTCAAAACATATTTTTGTGACTAACAAGTTCTCATCATCAATCAACAACAACCATTTCCAGCCCCTTATTCCAGGAAAATACGTTCTAAACTATTAGGTGTCAATTTGCTAATGACACAATCCCTTTCTATCAGCCAAATAGTAATTGTTACCTAATTAAGTACAGGTACATCTCAATAGTGATTTTAACATGAATAGTCAAATAAATCCAAATCAAAATTCATTTGGTTTTCGAACAAGTACGATCTAGAAAGTGAACCTCAGCGATAAAAGTGAAATAAGTCAAAATTTTGATTATTTACTTTGATTTAGTGACTTTACACGTAAGTATTCTTTTTTTTTGTTTAGTCACTGGGTGCAAAGACAACTATGTGTCTCAGCAAAAGTAGTCACTCTCTCAGGAGACATGTTTATAATTCTGTCACTGGGCGGAGTGAACACTGCCGCTGAATGACACTGATCCTCTCAGTTCTTTATTATTATATGTTTTTTTTCATTGGTTGTCTATTGGCAGTAGTAGTCACTCACTCAGGAGACACGTTTATTGTTCTGTAACTTGGTGAAATGCCTACTGCCGCTGAATGACGCTGCTCATCTCATGTCTTCATTATTTCTTTCAATATTTGTCCATTAGCAGTAATAGTTACTCACTCAGTAGACATGTTTGTAATTCTTTCACTGGGTGTAATAACTACTGCCGCTGAATGACGCTGCTCATCTCATGTCTTCATTATTTCTATCAATATTTGTTCATTAGCAGTAGTAGTTACTCACTCAGTAGACATGTTTATAATTCTGTCACTGGGTGTAATAACTATTGCCGCTGGATGACGCTGATCATCTCATGTCTTCATTTTGACTAGCCTATTGGTCTAGTAGTTGCTTTTAAGCCGGAGGACGTGGGTTCGATTCCCACCCAGGAGAAATGTTTGTGTATGAGTATGATCATTAGTTCTGTGTGTGGGTGTAATTTATCTATAATATGTATGTATTTAGAACTAAATAAGTATGTTCATCAGTAGTCTAGTACATATAACACAAGCTCTGCTTAGCTTGGGACTAGACGGCGTTGTCTCTTACAGTTATGGAACATCATTATTATTATTTCTATCAATACTTGTCTATTAGCAGTAGTAGTCACTCATTCAGAAGACATGTTTATAATTATGTCACTGGGCGGAGTGAACACTGCCGCTGAATGACACTAATCGTCTCGGTTCTTATTGCTTTTTTTTCATTGTTTTTCTCTCAGCAGTAGTAGTTACTCACTCAGAAGACATGTTTATAATTATGTCACTGGGCGGAGTGAACACTGCCAGTGAATGACACTGGTCCTCTCAGTTCTTCATTATTCTATGGTGTTTTCTTTTTTCAGTGTCTCTTAGCAGTAGTAGTCACTCACTCAGCAGAAAAGTTTATTATTCTGTAACTGGGTGTAGTGAGCACTGCCGCTGAATGACATTGATCATCTATTTGTTAATTATTTCAACACTGGATAGAGTTATAACTGTTGCTGAGCTACACTTACGTATGATATGATTTTCATGTACTTCGGTTCTAATTGTTGTTAATTTTTATTCTTTTTTTAGGATGTAATTTTCTACTGAAGTTTTTTCTCGAGCTAAATTATTTATTATTATATTAATTGTTTTACAGCTTGTTAAATTATATTGTGTTGCTGTTTATTGTTCCACTTTCATAAAAGCAAATTTCAGCAATTAACGATCATTTAAATTTTCCTTATTTTGTATGGTCTGTTTCAGCATCATTTGTCGCTTAGTAGTAATTGTCATTCACTCAGAAGACAAATTTGCTCTTTTGTCAAGGGTGTAATGACAACTACTATTGAAAGATAAATCACAACAAGAAGGTGTAGTAGTTCTGCTGAGAGGGAACTATCTTCAATTAAGTGGAACGGTTTGTTATTTAGAGACAGCTGTCACTCACTCAGGAGACATGTTTATAATTCTGTCACTGGGTGCACTGACCACTGCCGCTGAATGACGCTGATCTTCTCATTTGGTCATTATTCTGCTTTCTATTATATTAATTGTTTTAGTTGTTCCAGTTCAAATAAATGAAAATAAATTGTCTTCAGCAAGTAACGATCACATCAAAGGTTTTATTATTTTGTATAATCTGTTTTAGCATTATTTCTCTCTTAGTAGTAGTGATCACTCACTCAGTTGACATGTTTATAATTCTGTCACTGGATGAAGTGATAACCGATGCAAAGAGATGCAATCATCACCGTAGTATTTAATCATCATTATGAGGAGGTATAAGCCAGCAAAATTATCACTTTGGGATAGTTGTCACTCACTCAGTAGACATGTTGATGATTCTGTCACTGGGTGTCTGATGACTATCGCTAAATGATATGAATCATCGCATCTTCATTTGTTTTAGCAACATTACAAATAAGGATTTTCAGTAGCTGTAAGTACTGCAAATAGTTGACTTCATAACAATTAATTTTTCACAGTTATGTGTTTAGCAACTTTGTGACAGTTTTCACTCACTCAGTAGACATAATTCATTTTGTCTCTGGGAGCGTGATGACTATCACTGGGTAGCTACATCAGCGTTATCGGAAATGTCTTGTATTACATCATACTGTCATAAATGAAACTTGATATGGAATTTTTCAGATTTTGACTAAAAACGAGTATTGGGCAGAATTTTAATTTATAATTTGTGTCACAATAAATACTGCTTAGTTTCAGATTTTTTCATATTTTTTTACATCGCATTATGGCATTATTATTGCATCACACCATCATGTGATATTCAAATTGTATTTACTAATCACCTTTTGTAAACTACTTAGCAACAGGAAGATTTTATGAAATCTGTGTTTCATACAGTAATAAGCACGCTGTGGCAGAATTTAAATCAGGACCTATTTGTAGCTTCAACTTATAACTAGTGCTACTTAGAACATTAACATTTTGAGTAATCTTCCATGTAAGAAAACTTTGGTAAGTACATGGCATTATTTTCTATGACATCTTAATCTTCAATAAGGCCATTAGTATAGTGTATAGTGATAATTTGTGCTGAGCGGCGACTATGTTCAACCCAGTGGAACAGTTTGTCATTTGTAGACAGTTGTCACTCACTCAGTAGACAAGTTTATCATTCTGTCACTCTGGGAGTCTGATGACTATCAATAAATGATACGAATCAACGCATTTCAATATTTTACTGATTTCAGTAGTAGTTGTCACTTACTCAGAAGCTACACTGCGCAACCTCTAAGTAATACTAATCTTCTTATTTCTTATCTTTCTTTTAAAAGATCCAGTTCTATGTGGACTAAAAGTAAAATTTGTTTTCAGAAGGTAACGAAAATTTAAGATTTTCTGTTTTAGCAACATTTGTCGCTCACTAGTAGTAGTCAGTCACTCAGAAGGCATGTCTGTGCTTTCGTCAAGGGTGTAAGAACTACTAATATTGAAATATAAATTACAACATTGCTACGTCGACGCTACCTACTGCTTGGAAGTAAATCAAGTTAATACCATCGAGTCATATTGGAAACATATATCACAGAATTACTCAACTTCAGTTTCCATTCACTCAGAAGTCATGTTCATAATTCTGTCGGTGAAAACTTCTGCTGAGTTGCGACTATCTTCAACTGAGTGGAGCAGTCAGTCATTTAGAGACAGTTGTCACTCACTCAGTGGACATGTTTATAATTCTGTCCCTGGGAGATCGATGACTGCCGTTAAATGATACGAACCAACACATTTGGGCTGCTGTATTTAGTGCACCGAAGAAGTATGAATATATGTTATTCTGACACTGAGTGTAATGAATACCAGCACTGTGAGGCACTTTCCATCATTTTACGTGTTTATTTATTATTTCTAATGACATCCACAAAGTTTTGTATATTACCACTTTTTCTCTTAGTAGTAGTGATCTCTCACTCAGTTGACATGTTTATTATTCAGTCACTGGATGAAGAGATAACTGCTACAAAGAGTACAATAATCACCGTAATATTTAATTATCATTATAATAATAAATTACTAAAAAAAAATATTTTCATTTTCAATATGGGGGACAAGCCAGCCACATTATCACTCTGGGATAGTTCTCACTCACTCAGTAGGCATGTTGCTGATTCTGTAACTGGGCGTTTGATGACAATAACCAAATGATATGAATCATCGCAACTTCATTTGTTTGTTTATTTTAGTAAAATAAATAGCAGTGGTAAGCACTGTTAACGGTTGGCTCTTGACGTCATAAAAATTTCTTTTTCAGTTATTTTAAGTGGATAGCCACTTCGCGACAGTCGTCACTCGCTCAGTAGATGTGATATTCAATCTGTCTCTGGGAGCGTCATGACAATCACCGGGTGACTTTATCAGCATTATTGTATTACATCATACTGTCATAAATGAAACTTGCTATGGAATTTTAATTTATAATTTGAGTCATAATAAACACTGTTTGATTTCAGGTTTTATTAATTATTTTTTACATCGCATTATGGCATTATTATTGCAACACAACATTGAAGCCTAATCGTTTAATGTGATAATTAAACTGTATTTACTAATCACTTTTGTAAAATACTTAGCGACTGGTAGATTACATTAAACCGGTGTTTCATACAGTAATAAATAACCACGGTGTGTCAGAATGTAATTCAGTAACTATTCAGACCATGAACTTATAACTAGTGCTACTTGGAATAGTAACATTTTGAGGGATCTTCCATTTCATCCAGAATTTGAGTAAGATTGCATTGTATTGCATTGCATCAGCCTTATAATGTTCCCACTGTTGGGACTCAAGCCTCCTCTCTAGGAGAAGGAATGGGCCGTAATTTACCACGCGGCCTCAGTGCGGATTGATGGATTTGATTGAATTTTTAAGTAAGATATATGGCTTTATTTTCTGTGATATTTTATTATTTAATCTTTACAAAGGCATTTATTTTGGAACAGGAATGCGCTGAATACTTATGACTCTTACCAGCAGTCGTCACGGACTCAGTAGACATGTTTAAAATTATGTCACTGGGCACGTTACGATTGTTGCTAACAGTTGCTCATCTTTATCTCATAAGCGCCATTGTTATTATATTTCTCTCAGCAGTAGTAATTATTCACTCAGGGGACATAAAAAAATGTTTGTCTTTGGGTGAAGTGATAACTGAAGCAATGAGAAACATTCTCCGTCATGTTTCCTAAAGTCACTTAGCAATAATGATCACTCACTCAGTAGACAAGTTGATCATTCTGTCACTGAGAGTGTGATCGTTGCTGTTAAATGACAGAACCATCATCAAGCAAAAATTTAAATATCATGTTGACTTTTTGTTTCCATTGTTTTATTTTCTAATATTTTTATCAAGCTTTTATGTTGTTTTTTGCCTTTTACCGCCAATATATAGTGACTGATAATTAGTGAACTTAATCACATGTTTGTTGTCATGATAACAAAAAACTTTTAGTATGGGACCAAACTTGAAATCGCAAATAAACTCAGCCAAGTTCAGTACATTACAGTACATTTGACCATTTAGGCGTTTTTTTTCGCGGTTTCAGGTTTGGTCCCATAGTAAAAGTTGTCTGTTATCATGAATACAATCACGTGTTTTAGTATCGTTCACTAATTACCAGTCACCCTATGGAGGCTCGCTTTTAGGATTAGGTCACTATTAGTCTTTATATTTCAGTGTTATTATTATAGCATCATCCTTTGCCTCTTAGCAGTAGTGATCACTTACTCAGTAGACATGTTTATGGTTCTGTCACTGAGTATAGTGATGACTACCGCTGATTGACACTAATCAGCACTGCAGCGGATAAATATTGTTTTATGTTTTTAAATTTTGTTCGTCAAAAGGAAAAGACGGAACACTTATAGGATCACTTTATTGTGCGTTTTATTGTACGTTATCTTGGGAACGCGTAGAGGTTTTTGAGAGTTGAAATTTAAACCATATACTCAGGTCTGCGGTCTCTTGAAGCTGTGAAAAAATCAAACTTCTAAGTAAGTATGCTGATATAGACTGACTACACTTTCACAAGATATTTTATTTCGTTTTGTAGGGTAGTGAAAATTTTAGATTTTTTTGTTTTATAATGAACCAAATGTGAAGTAATTTATTTTTATTTCAAAATTACTTTTCGTAGCATTATAATGGCAGCATATCTAATGACCCTTAATTATTTAATGTAATATTTTAACGGTATTTTTAAATCATATCTTATCAACCTATTAATGATGGGCACATCTCATTAGTATTCCAGAAATAAATGGCTACAGGGAGGTCGTAATTTCGTTAGTACACACTAGAAGCTTGTACAATTAACTAGCGCGATTGAGTTAATTTAACTTTGGCACAATAAGGAATTTCCTATCATTTATCTCAAATGTGCAAAGAAACGGAGAAAAGCGGGGAAAGACTTGGAATAAAAACAAGAAGAGCCGTCGTCAAAGAGTATGTTATAAAAATCTTTTAGCAGTAGTAGTCACTCCCTCAGAAGACATGTTCATAATTCTGTCACTGGGTGTAATGATTACTATTGCTGATTGATATTTTCATCATTTGTCATCATGCTGAGAAGATTCATCACCACCGAGTATGTTGTAATAAATCTTTGAGCAGCAGTACTCACTCACTCAGGAGACATGTTTATAATTCTGTCACTGGGTGTAATGATTACTGTTGCTGAGTGATATTTTCATCATTTGTCATCATGCTGAGAAGCTTCATCACCACCGAGTATGTTGTAATAAATCTTTGAGCCTTAGTAGTCACTCACTCAGGAGACATGTTTATAATTCTGTCACTGGGTGTAATGATTACTATTGCTGAGTGATATTTTCATCATTTGTCATCATGCTGAGAAGATTCATCACCACCGAGTATGTTGTAATAAATTTTTGAGCAGTAGTAGTCACTCACTCAGGAGACATGTTTATAATTCTGTCACTGGGTGTAATGATTACTATTGCTGAGTGATATTTTCATCATTTGTCATCATGCTGAGAAGATTCATCACCACCGAGTATGTTGTAATAAATCTTTGAGCAGCAGTACTCACTCACTCAGGAGACATGTTTATAATTCTGTCACAGAGTGTAATGATTACTATTGCTGAGTGATATTTTCATCATTTGTCATCATGCTGAGAAGATTCATCACCACCGAGTATGTTGTAATAAATCTTTGAGCAGTAGTAGTCACTCACTCAGGAGACATGTTTATAATTCTGTCACTGGGTGTAATGATTACTATTGCTGAATGATATTTTCATCATTTGTCATCATGCTGAGAAGATTCATCACCACCGAGTATGTTGTAATAAATCTTTGAGCAGTAGTAGTCACTCACTCAGGAGACATGTTTATAATTCTGTCACTGGGTGTAATGATTACTATTGCTGAATGATATTTTCATCATTTGTCATCATGCTGAGAAGATTCATCACCACCGAGTATGTTGTAATAAATCTTTGAGCAGTAGTAGTCACTCACTCAGGAGACATGTTTATAATTCTGTCACTGGGTGTAATGATTACTATTGCTGAATGATTTTTTCATCATTTGTCATCATGCTGAGAAGATTCATCACCACCGAGTATGTTGTAATAAATCTTTGAGCAGTAGTAGTCACTCACTCAGGAGACATGTTTATAATTCTGTCACTGGGTGTAATGATTACTATTGCTGAATGATATTTTCATCATTTGTCATCATGCTGAGAAGATTCATCACCACCGAGTATGTTGTAATAAATCTTTGAGCAGTAGTAGTCACTCACTCAGGAGACATGTTTATAATTCTGTCACTGGGTGTAATGATTACTATTGCTGAATGATATTTTCATCATTTGTCATCATGCTGAGAAGATTCATCACCACCGAGTATGTTGTAATAAATCTTTGAGCAGTAGTAGTCACTCACTCAGGAGACATGTTTATAATTCTGTCACTGGGTGTAATGATTACTATTGCTGAATGATTTTTTCATCATTTGTCATCATGCTGAGAAGATTCATCACCACCGAGTATGTTGTAATAAATCTTTGAGCAGTAGTAGTCACTCACTCAGGAGACATGTTTATAATTCTGTCACTGGGTGTAATGATTACTATTGCTGAATGATATTTTCATCATTTGTCATCATGCTGAGAAGATTCATCACCACCGAGTATGTTGTAATAAATCTTTGAGCAGTAGTAGTCACTCACTCAGGAGACATGTTTATAATTCTGTCACTGGGTGTAATGATTACTATTGCTGAATGATATTTTCATCATTTGTCATCATGCTGAGAAGATTCATCACCACCGAGTATGTTGTAATAAATCTTTGAGCAGTAGTAGTCACTCACTCAGGAGACATGTTTATAATTCTGTCACTGGGTGTAATGATTACTATTGCTGAATGATATTTTCATCATTTGTCATCATGCTGAGAAGATTCATCACCACCGAGTATGTTGTAATAAATCTTTGAACAGCAGTACTCACTCACTCAGGAGACATGTTTATAATTCTGTCACTGGGTGTAATGATTACTATTGCTGAATGATACTATCATCATTTGTCATCATGCTGAGAAGATTCATCACCATCGGGTATGTTGTAATAAATCTTTGATCCTGAGTAGTCACTCACTCAGAAGACATGTTTATAATTCTGTCACTGGGTGTAATGATTACTATTGCTGAGTGATACTATCATCATTTGTCATAATACTGAGAAGATTCATCACCATCGGGTATGTTGTAATAAATCATTGAGCAGTAGTAGTCACTGACTCAGAAGACATGTTTATAATTCTGTCACTGGGTGTAGTGATTACCATTGCTGATTGATATTTTCATCATTCGTCATCATGCTGAGAAGATTCATCACCACCGAGTATGTTGTAATAAATCTTTGAGCAGTAGTAGTCTATCACTCAGTAGACATGTTTATAATTCTGTCACTGGGTGTAATGATTACTATTGCTGAGTGATATTTTCATCATTTGTCATCATGCTGAGAAGATTCATCACCATCGGGTATGTTGTAATAAATCTTTGATCCTGAGTAGTCACTCACTCAGGAGACATGTTTATAATTCTGTCACTGGGTGTAATGATTACTATTGCTGAATGATATTTTCATCATTTGTCATCATGCTGAGAAGATTCATCACCACCGAGTATGTTGTAATAAATCTTTGAGCAGTAGTAGTCACTCACTCAGTAGACATGTTTATAATTCTGTCACTGGGTGTAATGATTACTATTGCTGAGTGATATTTTCATCATTTGTCATCATCCTTAGAAGATTCATCACCATCGGGTATGTTGTAATAAATCATTGAGCAGCAGTAGTCACTCACTCAGGAGACATGTTTATGATTCTGTCACTGGGTGTAATGATTACTGTTGCTGAGTGATATTTTCATCATTTGTCATCATGCTGAGAAGATTCATCACCAGCGAGTATGTTGTAATAAATCTTTGAGCAGCAGTAGTCACTCACTCAGTAGACATGTTTATAATTCTGTCACTGGGTGTAATGATTACTGTTGCTGAGTGATATTTTCATCATTTGTCATCATGCTGAGAAGATTGATCACCACCGAGTACATTTTAATAAATCTTTGAGCAGTAGTAGTCACTCACTCAGGAGACATGTTTATAATTCTGTCACTGGGTGTAATGATTACTATTGCTGAATGATACTATCCTCATTTGTCATCATGCTGAGAAGATTCATCACCACCGAGTATGTTGTAATAAATCTTTGAGCAGTAGTAGTCACTCACTCAGGAGACATGTTTATAATTCTGTCACTGGGTGTAATGATTACTATTGCTGAATGATATTTTCATCATTTGTCATCATGCTGAGAAGATTCATCACCACCGAGTATGTTGTAATAAATCTTTGAGCAGTAGTAGTCACTCACTCAGGAGACATGTTTATAATTCTGTCACTGGGTGTAATGATTACTATTGCTGAATGATATTTTCATCATTTGTCATCATGCTGAGAAGATTCATCACCACCGAGTATGTTGTAATAAATCTTTGAACAGCAGTACTCACTCACTCAGGAGACATGTTTATAATTCTGTCACTGGGTGTAATGATTACTATTGCTGAATGATACTATCATCATTTGTCATCATGCTGAGAAGATTCATCACCACCGAGTATGTTGTAATAAATCTTTGATCCTGAGTAGTCACTCACTCAGAAGACATGTTTATAATTCTGTCACTGGGTGTAATGATTACTATTACTGAGTGATACTATCATCATTTGTCATAATACTGAGAAGATTCATCACCATCGGGTATGTTGTAATAAATCATTGAGCAGTAGTAGTCACTGACTCAGAAGACATGTTTATAATTCTGTCACTGGGTGTAGTGATTACCATTGCTGATTGATATTTTCATCATTCGTCATCATGCTGAGAAGATTCATCACCACCGAGTATGTTGTAATAAATCTTTGAGCAGTAGTAGTCACTCACTCAGGAGACATGTTTATAATTCTGTCACTGGGTGTAATGATTACTATTGCTGAGTGATATTTTCATCATTTGTCATCATGCTGAGAAGATTCATCACCATCGGGTATGTTGTAATAAATCTTTGATCCTGAGTAGTCACTCACTCAGGAGACATGTTTATAATTCTGTCACTGGGTGTAATGATTACTATTGCTGAGTGATACTATCATCATTTGTCATAATACTGAGAAGATTCATCACCATCGGGTATGTTGTAATAAATCATTGAGCAGCAGTAGTCACTCACTCAGGAGACATGTTTATGATTCTGTCACTGAGTGTAATGATTACTGTTGCTGAGTGATATTTTCATCATTTGTCATCATGCTGAGAAGATTCATCACCAGCGAGTATGTTGTAATAAATCTTTGAGCAGTAGTAGTCACTCACTCAGTAGACATGTTTATAATTCTGTCACTGGGTGTAATGATTACTGTTGCTGAGTGATATTTTCATCATTTGTCATCATGCTGAGAAGATTGATCACCACCGAGTACATTTTAATAAATCTTTGAGCAGTAGTAGTCACTCACTCAGGAGACATGTTTATAATTCTGTCACTGGGTGTAATGATTACTATTGCTGAATGATATTTTCATCATTTGTCATCATGCTGAGAAGATTCATCACCACCGAGTATGTTGTAATAAATCTTTGAGCAGTAGTAGTCACTCACTCAGGAGACATGTTTATAATTCTGTCACTGGGTGTAATGATTACTATTGCTGAATGATATTTTCATCATTTGTCATCATGCTGAGAAGATTCATCACCACCGAGATGTTGTAATAAATCTTTGAACAGCAGTACTCACTCACTCAGGAGACATGTTTATAATTCTGTCACTGGGTGTAATGATTACTATTGCTGAATGATACTATCCTCATTTGTCATCATGCTGAGAAGATTCATCACCATCGGGTATGTTGTAATAAATCTTTGATCCTGAGTAGTCACTCACTCAGAAGACATGTTTATAATTCTGTCACTGGGTGTAATGATTACTATTGCTGAGTGATACTATCATCATTTGTCATAATACTGAGAAGATTCATCACCATCGGGTATGTAGTAATAAATCATTGAGCAGTAGTAGTCACTGACTCAGAAGACATGTTTATAATTCTGTCACTGGGTGTAATGATTACTATTGCTGAGTGATATTTTCATCATTTGTCATCATGCTGAGAAGATTCATCACCATCGGGTATGTTGTAATAAATCTTTGATCCTGAGTAGTCACTCACTCAGGAGACATGTTTATAATTCTGTCACTGGGTGTAATGATTACTATTGCTGAGTGATACTATCATCATTTGTCATAATACTGAGAAGATTCATCACCATCGGGTATGTTGTAATAAATCATTGAGCAGCAGTAGTCACTCACTCAGGAGACATGTTTATGATTCTGTCACTGGGTGTAATGATTACTGTTGCTGAGTGATATTTTCATCATTTGTCATCATGCTGAGAAGATTCATCACCAGCGAGTATGTTGTAATAAATCTTTGAGCAGTAGTAGTCACTCACTCAGTAGACATGTTTATAATTCTGTCACTGGGTGTAATGATTACTGTTGCTGAGTGATATTTTCATCATTTGTCATCATGCTGAGAAGATTGATCACCACCGAGTACATTTTAATAAATCTTTGAGCAGTAGTAGTCACTCACTCAGGAGACATGTTTATAATTCTGTCACTGGGTGTAATGATTACTATTGCTGAATGATATTTTCATCATTTGTTATCATGCTGAGAAGATTCATCACCACCGAGTATGTTGTAATAAATCTTTGAGCAGTAGTAGTCACTCACTCAGGAGACATGTTTATAATTCTGTCACTGGGTGTAATGATTACTATTGCTGAATGATATTTTCATCATTTGTCATCATGCTGAGAAGATTCATCACCACCGAGTATGTTGTAATAAATCTTTGAGCAGTAGTAGTCACTCACTCAGGAGACATGTTTATAATTCTGTCACTGGGTGTAGTGATTACCATTGCTGATTGATATTTTCATCATTCGTCATCATGCTGAGAAGATTCATCACCACCGAGTATGTTGTAATAAATCTTTGAGCAGTAGTAGTCTATCACTCAGTAGACATGTTTATAATTCTGTCACTGGGTGTAATGATTACTATTGCTGAGTGATATTTTCATCATTTGTCATCATGCTGAGAAGATTCATCACCATCGGGTATGTTGTAATAAATCTTTGATCCTGAGTAGTCACTCACTCAGGAGACATGTTTATAATTCTGTCACTGGGTGTAATGATTACTATTGCTGAGTGATACTATCATCATTTGTCATAATACTGAGAAGATTCATCACCATCGGGTATGTTGTAATAAATCATTGAGCAGTAGTAGTCACTCACTCAGAAGACATGTTTATGATTCTGTCACTGGGTGTAATGATTACTGTTGCTGAGTGATATTTTCATCATTTGTCATCATGCTGAGAAGATTCATCACCACCGAGTATGTTGTAATAAATCTTTGAGCAGCAGTAGTCACTCACACAGTAGACATGTTTATGATTCTGTCACTGGGTGTAATGATTACTGTTGCTGAGTGATATTTTCATCATTTGTCATCATGCTGAGAAGATTCATCACCACCGAGTATGTTTTAATAAATCTTTGAGCAGTAATAGTCACTCACTCAGTAGACATGTTTATAATTCTGTCACTGGGTGTAATGATTACTGTTGCTGAGTGATATTTTCATCATTTGTCATCATGCTGAGAAGATTGATCACCACCGAGTACATTTTAATAAATCTTTGAGCAGTAGTAGTCACTCACTCAGGAGACATGTTTATAATTCTGTCACTGGGTGTAATGATTACTATTGCTGAGTGATATTTTCATCATTTGTCATCATCCTGAGAAGATTCATCACCACCGAGTATGTTGTAATAAATCTTTGAGCAGCAGTAGTCACTCACTCAGGAGACATGTTTATAATTCTGTCACTGGGTGTAATGATTACTATTGCTGAGTGATATTTTCATCATTTGTCATCATCCTGAGAAGATTCATCACCACCGAGTATGTTGTAATAAATCTTTGAGCAGTAGTAGTCACTCACTCAGGAGACATGTTTATAATTCTGTCACTGGGTGTAATGATTACTATTGCTGAGTGATATTTTCATCATTTGTCATCATCCTGAGAAGATTCATCACCACCGAGTATGTTGTAATAAATCTTTGAGCAGCAGTAGTCACTCACTCAGGAGACATGTTTATAATTCTGTCACTAGGTGTAATGATTACTATTGCTGAGTGATATTTTCATCATCTGTCATCATGCTGAGAAGATTCATCACCATCGAGTATGTTGTAATAAATCTTTGAGCAGTAGTAGTCTATCACTCAGTAGACATGTTTATAATTCTGTCACTGGGTGTAATGATTGCTATTGTTAATGGATATTTTTAATGATTGTGTGATCTCAATGCAATGGTATGTTTCAAGTAGCACCGTGACTTCTTCAAGGGTAGTATAAGGTAAATTCAGGTGTAGGACCTGGGTTTCTCTATATATTCTAGTAAGTGCACCTACCCCTATTTTTCTCTATGCCAAAGATTGGCTGGTAAAAAATGCTTAAGGCATCAAGAGGAGCTTTCCCTACTTGACTATCGTCAACGTCGAGCATGGTTTAAAAGCTTGCTGCTTCATCTAACGCAATCCAATGCGTTGTTTGATGGAGAGGCAACGCGAAGAAAGAGATATATATATAACGCCTGAAAACTCTATTGGCTTTCAATTCTATGATTTACTCGAATATTTCACAAAACATGTTTCAGTAAAAACATATTTATTTTAAACCTTGACATTTATAATGACATTTTTAAAAGTCATAGAACAAATTAGATTGTTGTTAATCATATTAGTACCTTAGTAATAGGCTGCCAGCGTCTTACAAATGACCCTGTAGAACTTTGAGCAGTAGTAGTCTATCACTCAGTAGACATGTTTATAATTCTGTAACTGGGTGTAATGATTACTATTGCTGAGTGATATTTTCATCATTTGTCATCATGCTGAGAAGATTCATCACCACCGAGTATGTTGTAATAAATCTTTGAGCAGTAGTAGTCACTCACTAAGGAGACATGTTTATAATTCTGTCAATGGGTGTAATGATTACTATTGCTGAGTGATACTATCATCATTTGTCATAATACTGAGAAGATTCATCACCATCGGGTATGTTGTAATAAATCATTGAGCAGTAGTAGTCACTCACTCAGAAGACATGTTTATAATTCTGTAACTGGGTGTAATGATTACTATTGCCGATTGATATTTTCATCATTCGTCATCATGCTGAGAAGATTCATCACCACCGAGTATGTTGTAATAAATCTTTGAGCAGCAGTATTCACTCACACAGTAGACATGTTTATGATTCTGTCACTGGGTGTAATGATTACTGTTGCTGAGTGATATTTTCATCTTTTGTCATCATGCTGAGAAGATTCATCACCGCCGAGTATGTTGTAATAAATCTTTGAGCAGTAGTAGTCACTCACACAGTAGACATGTTTATAATTCTGTCACTGGGTGTAATGATTACTGTTGCTGAGTGATATTTTCATCATTTGTCATCATTTGTCATCATGCTGAGAAGATTCATCACCACCGAGTATGTTGTAATAAATCTCTGAGCAGTAGTAGTCTATCACTCAGGAGACCTGTTTATAATTCTGTCACTGGGTGTAATGATTACAATTGCTGAGTGATATTTTCATCATTTGTCATCATGCTGAGAAGATTCATCACCACCGAGTATGTTGTAATAAATCTTTGAGCAGTAGTAGTCACTCACTCAGGAGACATGTTTATAATTCTGTCACTGGGTGTAATGATTACAATTGCTGAGTGATATTTTCATCATTTGTCATCATGCTGAGAAGATTCATCACCGCCGAGTATGTTGTAATAAATCTTTGAGCAGTAGTAGTCACTCACTCAGGAGACATGTTTATAATTCTGTCACTGGGTGTAATGATTACTGTTGCTGAGTGATATTTTCATCATTTGTCATCATTTGTCATCATGCTGAGAAGATTCATCACCACCGAGTATGTTGTAATAAATCTTTGAGCAGTAGTAGTCACTCCCTCAGAAGACATGTTTATAATTCTGTCACTGGGTGTAATGATTACTGTTGCTGAGTGATATTTTCATCATTTGTCATCATGCTGAGAAGATTCATCACCATCGAGTATGTTGTAATAAATCTTTGAGCAGCAGTAGTCACTCACTCAGGAGACATGTTTATATAATTCTGTCACTGGGTGTAATGATTACTATTGTTAATGGATATGTTTACTGATTATGTGATCTCAATGCAATGGTATGTTTCAAGTAGCACCGTGAATTCTTCGAGGGTAAATAGTATAAGGTAAATTCATGTGTAGGACCCGAGTTTCTCTATAAGAGCACCTACCCCTATTTTTCTCTACGTCACCCAAAGGTTGGCTGGTAGAAAATGCCTAAGGCCTTGTTTACGAAGACGCAGCGCGTTGGGCGTTTCGTCGTACATTGCAGCAGCGGGACGCGTCATCGCTCGCGCAAACACAAACATATGGCAATGTACGACGGACCGCCCGACGCGCCGCGCAACGCGCCGCGTCTCCGTAATCGATCACTAAGGCATTAAGAGAGGCTTCCCCCACTCAACTATCGTCAACGTCGAGCATGGTTTAAAAGCTTGTTGCTTCATCTAATGCAATCCAACGCGTTGTTTGATGGAGAGGCAACGCGAAAAAAGAGAGATAACGCCTGAAAACTATATTGGCTTTCTATTTCACAAAACTACTACTAACTATTTCAGTAACTAATTCTATGATTTACTCGAATATTTCACAAAACGTATTTCAGGAAAAACATGTTTATTTTAAACTTTGACATTTATAATGATTTTAAAAGTCATAGAACAAATTAGGCTTTTGTCAATGATATTAGTACCATAGTCATAGGCTGCCAGCGTTTTACAAATAACCCTGCAGAAGTAATGCACAAACTTACCTTATTAGTCAAGCACTCCTGGAAGTCCTTCTTCATGACCGACACGGAGACTCTGTCCTGGGGCCTCTTAGGTCCACTTACTGAGGTCACCACTGTAGCCAGGTCCAGTTCCACTACCTGGAAATATTTTACAATGTAATAAGTTTCAATTGTTTTAGTTTTTCAGTTTACTGTAGCACATATATCGCCGGAATGCTCATATTCTTTCCCTTCTATATAATGTTCTCTTTTCCCCCTTTTCGCCTCATTACCTTAAAAAATGTTTTGAATTTCTCTGCAATTCTCACACTAAGTTTCTTAGGTCATCAGAGAACCTGCGACTTAAAATGCCAATACATTCCACGACTTTCTTTGACAAATCATTTACTGTCCAAGCTGCTCGTCTGTGGAATGAATTGCCAGACACAATTAAACGCGCTCAATCGTTGCCTGTTTTTAAAAGACTCGTTAGGGAACATTACCTGTCGCTGTGAATGTTGTTAATCGTCATGTAAATTTCTGTATTGTTATCAATATAGTATGTATATATTATATAACATATATACACCACTATTTTTTAATTATGGCAAATACTTAAAGGGCTTATTAAAAAAGGTTTTGTTATTATTTAAGTAAAGTCTCAATGCATAATATTCATCAATAGCAAAGTTATGAGCGTTTGTTTATATCCCAAAATCTCACTCAATTTCTGGAAACATAGTACAGGTTATTGTTTATGAATGAAAGAATTTCAATAAAAATGGAAAAACACTGCGCTTAGTATTTTCTAGTAGTAATTGTTATAAATAATGATTCAATTATGAATTTACCAATAATGACAAATTTTCGTGGACAATTTTGGAATTTCGTTTTTTTTTACTTCTGACTACACAAATATGATCAGTAACGGCTACTGATTGAGCCCCATTTTTTTGTGTACTAATTAAAAAATAGGGGTGTATATAACTATGTATATTGTAATATAAATATGTATGTAACTGGTATTGTCATACCAATGACAGCCCCATTTCTTGTCCAGACAATTCCTGTTCATTCCAGGTTGCCTGGAAGAGAGCGCAGGATGGGATAAGGCCGCCCATTGTATATGTGTGTTTTAGTTTTAGTTCCTTATTTTTGTATATGTAATGGTGTACAATAAAGCTTATAAAGTGAAGTTTTTTAAAAAGTATTTAAAAATGTAATCAGTAAGTTTATAAAATGAATAAATGGGATAAAAACTCAGGTGTTGGTTGTTAATATTAATTACTAGCGACCCACCCACCTTAACGTTTTGCCACCACTAAAAGATTTATCGAAGTGTGGCACAGCGGGAGGTGGCGCATAACCATTGCAACAACGGTCATTTTAGTTCAAGTTATTTGCCGAACCTACCTCAGAGAAGATAGGGTCCTGTTCTGGGTTGTTGTAGTCTCTGAACTGCTTGGTGGCGCGCAGGTACGCTTCTATTATGGCGATCTTCTCCTTGGAGCGGTCTGGTGATGACAAGAATATTTATTTGTTTAAAACTTTATGCAATAATGAAACACTGTACAAAGGCGCCCAACAAGCGCCCGATCAATGCCATAAAACATTGACTTTGTGAAGCCTACTCTTCGGTAACGGGTAGGTCAATAGATTTGTAAAAATATATATTTTGTTTATCATAGATTCATGTACAACATTATCAACATACGATTTTTTCATGCAATTACTATTTTGTCTAAAAAAAATATTTCACAATTTCATAACTTTTCCTAACTCCTTCGAAACGGCTCGATCTTTAAAAATACTTCCTGTTGAATTAGAGACACAATAGAAAGACAATAGGTGTGCGGACGCGGCGTCCTCTTGGGGAATAATGAATTAAACAGAAAAATTGGTGGTTAAAATCAATCAATATTTCGCAAAAAAAAAACGGATTTATAAGTCAGCGGGGCTCTATCCGGGCGCAACTGGCCGGAATTAAATGCACTGATACTTGTTCGCCGCCTAGGTGGCCCGTACGAGTATGTATGCATTTAATGCCGGGATAATGTTCAAGGGACTATACGCCTTAAGGCTAAGGCATTAAGGCTGTCGCCGCCTGGCCGCGGTATACGCCATGCTCCGGAGCAAGGAGGGATGGCAGGCGGTATTATTATTATATAAGCATGCACTTTGGTGCGTGTGCGCAAGTAGGTATTGCATGACTTGATTTCGCCACCTCATTTCTACCATCGGACCACCCGATGTACGACGAGAATCCACCCTTACATTGCTAAAACCTCTACGGTCCGAACTAAGCGTTTGGTCTCGTCATCATCATTGCTTCACTATAAACGATTGCATCACTGCTTTCTATAAATTAAAAAATATATGTACACAGCTAAATTTTTATCGTTTTAATCCCGTGGAGGGTCGATCCGGTACATGAAACACTATCAATTAATAAAAAAAAAAAAAAATAACGTACTATTTTTCTAAAATACATAAGAATGTACGAAATTAATTTCTTTGAGTAAAAATCAGCTGATCAAGTGCAATGACCTATAGGTAGTTAGTACGCAACGACCGTCAACTCGATCGACTCTTCACGGAATTTAAACGGTGTATAGGAACCAGCTTACTAGTCTGCGTGAGATATTCCAGCGAGCGCTCGTCGACAGGGAAGTGCGCGACCGTGGCGCCGAACTCGGGACACATGTTGGCGACCGTGGCTCGGTCCGCGATGCTCAGCGCTGACACTCCGGGCCCGTAGAACTCCACGAATTTGCCCACCACGCCGAGAGATCGGAGGTGCTGTGGAAATAGTACATTTTGAATTTTTGATACAAGTGCAGAAAGTTTGTCAATGCGACCGACGCGGAGCCGTAGACTATATGTTATAATATAATATATAATATTCCACAACTATCACACAACGTTGTTTTGTCCCAAGCTAAGCAGAGCTTGTGCTATGGGTACTAAACAACTGATAAACATACTTATATATTTCTAAATACATACATATTATAGATAAATTACACCCAGACGTTGAACAAATAATCAAGTTCATCACACAAACGTTTATCCTGGGTGGGAATCGAACCCACGACCTCCGGCATAGCAGTCAGGGCCACTAACTACTAGACCAACAGGCCAGTCATGGAGTTATGGAGTCAAAGGCTGCAGAGTCATGGAATTGCCTCGGACTCGTAAGTTCCGATCTGGCAACCCTTAAGTGATTTTTGGACAAGTTGACTCTTGAGCCGTGACCTTTAAACTAAACCTGGGTCCTTCAGCTGCCCTTTGCGTTACAAGACCACGGGTCCCCTTTTCAGAAAATGGCTGCAGCCCTAGCATGCATCTATCTGAGGAGCGAGTGCAACACTACGCGCTGTCACGCAACACTTGGACTCAGTCCGGTCGGCGAGCTACCCATTGCTCGTCGTCAACAACTCCGAGTCTACTGTAGATAGATATGGTGGTGTGATGGCTTTTGCAATCCAGGCTTGGTGACTCTTTCAAACAAGCTGGCTAAGATAGCGATGACAATTTAGATGATTGTAATTTAGATGTCCTAGAACCAAAAAAAATCGAAGACATGTGACATTCACCAACCCGCACTGGGCCCGCGTGGTGGATTACGGCCCATTCCCTCTCTTAGAGAGGAAGCGCGAGTCCCAGCAGTGGGAACATTAAAAGGCTGATGATGATGATGATGTTGATAGTTGTAATAACTTACCTTGGTGATAGTCAGCACCAAGTCCGTAGAAGTGGCAAGAGGGTTCAGTTCTCCGATCAGCTTGTATCCCACCACCTTGGGCAGCAGCATGCTTATAGCTTGCCCCAGCATCACGGCTTCAGCTTCAATTCCTGGACGATCACAAAATAACGTGCATTGAATTATACTTAACTTATGCAGTCTCTGTGGGTATTAAACTACACTGGTTTCTGCCAGCGATTTCGCCCGCATGGAGACATGGGGATGGTTGAGGTTCCGTACATATAGTAGAGATTTAAGCCGACAATTTTAAAAATTTCTAGCAACCGTGCAAAGCTAGGGCGGGTGATTAGTGTTGTATAATAAGCTATATGACTGATTTTTAGAATCGATTTCATATTATTAAGCACTAGCTGTGCCCGCAACTTCGTTCGCGTGAACGACGAAACTTATCAATAAGATTATTGTGTAGAACGTTATCTATCGAGCATACCGGTATTAATACTTCTGTCCCGGCGCGGGCCCTTTGTGGCTAATTACAATAGAAACGGGTGACGTAACCTACGACAAACTTATCACTGGCGGTTGGTACAGTAATCGGGTCTAGGGATCGAACCGCAAAATTTAGTTTGTTTTTTATTGTATATACTTTTACGGAATAAAAAGTACCCAGTGTGGTGGCCAGGATATTAAAGAATAATTATACCAAGTTTCATCGTAATCGAACCGGTAGTTTTTGCGTGATGCCTGAACAAACAGACAGACAGACAAAAAAATTTTTTATACACATTTTTGAGTTCGGTGTCGGTCTAGTAGCTAGTGCCATTTATTTTTTTGATATTTTCAATGTACAGAATTTTTACTTCTACAGATTTATTATAAGTATAGATTTTTTTTAAATCTAGAGAAAGTGTTTTATTTCAATTCTAGTAAATATTAACATAAATAAGTTTTCAATGAAAATATTCTTTTCATAACAAGCTTTTATAGCGCGGTAAATACCTGTATAATTTTATACTCATCAAGTCCACTCCAAAAAGTTCAAACACGATAATGTTATCTTATTTCTCTAATTACCGACCTTTCCATGGCCATCATCAGACCCTGGTCATCATCTAGCACCAAAATACTCGTCAAGACAAATTACACGAGCCCAAACTCGACTTAATTACCGAGGTCCTATGGCCATCTTCCGGTTCCATCATCAGGTCAGCTCTATCGAATCTTTTAAAACCCATAATCTATGCGGATTGCAATAAATATGAACTTATTTTTCATACTGTCAAATAGCCTATCACACTATTTCTTATACAATCTTTATAGAAAATATAATTCGCTAGCTTCTGCCGGCGAATTCGCCCGCTAGTCATGGGGATAGTTCAGGTTATGTACATTCATATTATAGTAGATTTAAGCCGAGAACTTCAAAGATTTCTTTCTCCGCACAAAGCTAGGGCGGGTGATTAGTGTTGTATAATTGAGGGCCTTGAAAGCAAAAAAAGATAACGGTGACTTACCACCAACGCCCCATCCCACAACTCCGAGTCCGTTGATCATTGTAGTATGACTGTCAGTGCCCACCACGGAGTCAGGGTGCAGGAGATCGCCACTGAACACAACGCGGGCCAAGTACTCCAGATTTACCTGGAAAACAAAAATATTATCTGTATTCTGTTCATAAGTCCTCGTTAAGTTCCATGGACCTCATCAACAGTGCAGTAATTGGGTACCTAACTAAAATTTTTAATTGTTTGTATCTATCTAAAATCACAAATAGAATGAAATCTTCAAAATTATTAAATTTTCTAGCTGACCTGGCAAAACGGATTTTTTTTTTTAATTTTTCAATTTTTTCTCACCTTTTAAACCTTCCCTGGAGTATTACGAATATTTCAAGACCAAAATTAGCTAAATTCGGTCCAGCCGTTCTCGAGTTTTAGCGAGACTAACGAACAGCTATTCATTTTTATACACCGTTAAGTTTTGGTCATTTTAATCCCGCGAAAACCCTATCGATAAGTAAAGATAAAATGAAAAAAAGAAGCACTTTTTTAAACTCGAATTTATTTAAGCATGTACAAAATTGATTTCTTTAAGTAAACGTCAGCTGTTCGAAGCCAATGAACTGTAGGTAGTTAGTACGCAACGACCGACAACTCCATACAAGGTCATTGACTCGTTTATTTAAAGAAATTAATTTCGTACATGCTTATATTAATACACGTTTTAGAAAAGGGACATTTTATTTTTTTATTTTATCTTCATAAATCAATAGGGTTTCATGTACAGAATCGACCCTCCACGGGATTAAAACGACCAAAATTTAACGGTGTATATATAAGATTATTAAGTTACAAACCTGGTCGAAGGGGAAACTCTCACATAACTATACAGGGTGTATCCAACATTGTACCACAAAGGAATACCATGGATCCAGTACATGATTCTGGACCCCCCCAGTGGTGGAATTTTCGACGGATTTTTTCAGGCGTCAGGCAACTACCACGTATCTGTCTGGCATTTTTGCTGAACTGGACCTATTAGCCGCAATCGTGAGACACACAATGTTATTTTTATCCTTTTTTTTATCTTAAGCGTCTACATGTTATTTCTGCATTGTGTGTGTCTATATGTGTCAAATAAATTATTTTTCTTTCTTTCTATTTTTTTTTTTTTGTAAATCTGTGCTTTTTTAATTTTAAATTGTATAAAATCGTTATTCTTACCAAATTAGAAGATATTATCAGTACAAAAAGAAAAGAAAAAAAAAACAATGGAAAAGATTATGCTCGGAATTTCTTTGCGTGTCGTGTCATCGAAAATCACATCAGGAACGAAGATATCCGCAGGAGAATCAAGGTTGAGATGGGGCCGAAAGGTTTTAGAGTGACGACCGCGCCCCACAAAACGCAGCGTTGTGGCCCCACACAAGGTGTACCGATGACCAGGTGAGAGTCACGGGAATGCGGTGGATGAGAGAAGCACAGGACCGTTCGCTGTGGCGACACTTGGGGAGGCTTAAGTACAACAGTGAACATTCTTCGGCTGATATGATGATGAGACAGATAGCATACCTGGTGCACGATACCGGATCCTGGCGGTACGATGAGCATGTTGTCGAAGGCTTGCGCGCCCCACTTGAGGAACTGGAACCGTTCCTTGTTCCTCTCGAATTCTAGTTCTTGGTTCTTGTTTAGGGCGTCTGGGCTGAAAAATAATATTAATATAATAATATATTCCACAACTATCACACAACACCGTCTAATCCCAAGCTAAGCAGAGCTTGTGTTATGGGTACTAGACAACTGATAAACATACTTATATATTTCTAAATACATATATATTATAGATAAATTACACCCAGAGACACAGAACAAATGATCGTGCTCATCACACAAACATTTGTCCTGGGTGGGAATCGAACCCACGACCCCCGGCATAGCAGTCAGGGCCACTAACTACTAGACCAACAGGTCAGTTCAAAAAGAAAAGTGTTTTAAACAAGTTTTCAATTAAAATATTTTTATATATAGGGTGACTGGTAATTAGTGAACGATACTTAAACACGTGATTGTAGTCATGATAACAAACAACTTTAAATGTGGGACCAAACCTGAAATAGCGAAAAAAATCAACCAAGTTCAGTACATTTTGACCAGTTAGGCGAACACAAAATATGTACTGGCCAACAGAATTTTATCACAATTTCAGGTTTGGTGCCATTGTAAAAGTTATTTGTTATCATGAATACAATCACGTGTTTAAGTATCGTTCACTAATTACCAGTCACCCTATATGTACCGATAGTTAAACACGTGATTGTAGTCATAATACAAGCAGATTTTTTTTCACTTTTAAACTTACCAGTAAAAAAGAAGTATAACATAGAGGCTCGTGTTTAAGTATCGTTCACTAATTACCAGTCACCCTATATGTACCGATAGTTAAACACGTGATTGTAGTCATAATACAAGCAGATTTTTTTTCACTTTTAAACTTACCAGTAAAAAAGAAGTATAACATAGAGGCTTACCTCCTAGCAAAGTCCACCTGCACAGAGTGGTCAATGACCAGATCAGCCGGGCAGATGGGGTTGATCTTCTGCGGGTCTCCGCCGAGGTTCTTGACTGCGTCTCTCATGGCTGCGAAGTCTACCACTGCTGGTACTCCTGTTAGGTCCTGTTGGTGAATTGTGGTGGATAATGGTTGTTAATTTACTATAATACATATTTCTGATGGAAAGTAGTGCTTTGTGGTTTAACTGCTATTCAAATGTAAACGTTGGAGATGCAGAAATTCGGCCCCCTGCAGAGCAATTCCGAGCTACTGTAGGTCAGAGCTTACAGACGGTGAGCAATGGGTAGCTTGCAGACGACGAGCAATGGGTAGCTCCGTTCTATTCCACGAGCACCTCAACGAGATGTCAGCAAAATTGCCAGGACCGACAGCTTAGTCGACGGAACCGTTTAGACAGAACGCTTAGTCCGAACCGTGTCATCATTATCATCTTCCTGCCTTCGTCCTTCCTGGCCCATTTTACTTGGGGTCGGCGCAACTCGTTTTTCTTTTTTTTGTTCTATCCTGGCACCCATAACGCTAACACTGACTCCCTTTTCTTTCATATCACTCTTCACACAATCCACCCATCTTCTCTTTGAACTTCCACACATCCATTATTATTATTAGATTATCAGCACACCTGCAGAATAACCCTGGCGGGTTTGAAGGCGATCTCCACGGGCTCTCCGGCCTGGTTGGTCTCCCAGTCCAGTACGTTCTGGACATCTTTCTGCAAGACCTGGAAGTTGTCACAGTTCCTGACGCAGGACTCCAGGAGTACGCGCACGGAGTAGGGCAGACGATCTGTGAAAGAGAATGGATATTTTGGTAATTAAAGAATAGAATACACTTTATTGTTTCCTTGCCCTTGTCGGAGTTTCCTTGCGTGATCGAATCAGGAATGAAGATATATGTAATGTGTTCCAAATAAGAATAGGAAAGCCAATAACCTCAATCTGTCAAATTTTGAGTAAAAAGTACGGTTTGCAAAAAAATACTTTTTTTTGCGTATCAGTAAAGGTTTTTTTTTTACTAGTCTTAGTTTAACCTAGGTAAAGTAAAAACATTATTGTATATTAGTATATTAAATTTGCTAAATATATTGTTTTAATTCATAATTAGTTTAAAGAAAAAAAAAAAATTTTCTATCTTATTTTCATTGTTAGTAATAATTCGCCTTGTGCTTCCATTTGCCACTACTCAGACACTTCACACAGTGACGCAGAGATGAGTAAAATTGAAGAACTGGATTCTGATAAAACCTTTTCGTTCACGATTCGTAAATAAATTAAATTTTCTTGTTTTGCTCACCGTACCCAATTTCTTCAATTTGACAGTTCGGCGTGACGTCAAAACATGGCAATCGATCCTATTCTCATTTGGACCGCATTGTACAGGAGAACCAAGGTTGCCGACATAGCACGAAGAATCGCCAAACTAAAGTGGCAATGGGCAGATCACATTGCTCACAGAATAGATGGCCGTTGGTGCCGAAAGGTTCTGGAGTCGCGACCGCGTCCAGAAGACGCAGCGCTGGAAGGCCTCCTAAAAAGTGGACCGATGACCTGGTAAAGGTTGCGGGAATCCGATGGATGCGAAACGCACAGGACCGTTCATTGTGGCGACATTTGGGGAAAGCCTATGTCCAACAGTGGACGTCTTTGGGCTGAAATGATGATGATGATGAAACCTTAATTGTACCCCAAAATAGTAACAAAACTTTTAGCATAGCATAATCAGCTATACACCGTTAAATTTTGTTCGTTTTAATCCCGCGGAGGGTCGATTAGGAACATGAGACACTATCGATTTGTAAAGAGAAAATTAAAAAATATAGCACTTTTTTTTTACTCGTATTAATTTACGCATGTACGAAATTAATTTCTTTAAGTAAACGTCAGATGAGCGAAGCCAATGAACTGTAGGTAGTTAGTACGCAACGACCGACAACTACCTACAAGGTCATTGACTTATTTACTTAAAAAATAATAATTTCGTACATGCATATATTACCTCGACTTTTAAGTACTTTATTTTTAATTTTATCTTTACAAATCAATAGTGCTTCATGTACCGAATCGACCCTCCACGGGATTAAAACGACCAAAATTTAACGGTGTATAATGTTCCCACTGCAGGGATTCAGGCCTCCTCTCTAGGACAGGGAATGGGACGTAATCCACCACGCAGGTTCAGTACGGGTTGGTGCATGTCACTTGTCTTCGAATTTTTGGTTCTAGGACATGCCGGTTTTCTCACGATATTTTCCTTCACCGTTTTGAGAGCAGTGGTGATGAAATAAATTACACATACTAATGTGCTTGGCTGGGTTGCTGAGAGCAGAGGCCGCTGGTGGTAATTGTTGGAAACAGTTTATAAAAACTTTTGGGTTTCAAAAGTTTGATTTTTTCACAGCTCTAATGGACCGCTGACCTGAGTACTTTATACCTCCACGCGTTCCCGAGATAAAGGGTCTTGACAGACAGACGGACAACAAAGTGATCCTATAATGGTTCCGTTTTTTTCCTTTTGAGTTACGGATCCTAAAAATCAGTGAAACTGTAATACGTTGGATTTTGAGCTGAATTGCCATAGCAATACGGTTAAAGTCGTTTGCGATAACCCATACAAACACTTTACATTATATTTTTGTTGGTTATGTCGTGTGTCGTTGGTAGCCTATAATCATTAGAATGGCGCTATCGGCGGTTGTTGATAAGAGATAAGGATCTGTTGATATTGAAACAAACAGGGGATAATTATGATCTGGGTGAGTGTCTGGATGAGCAGTAGTTTTTTTTTATGGTAAATAAAATCATCAAATGACAAATCCCGCCCTTGGGTGGGGCGGGAGATAGTGTCAGACGCTTACTGACTAAAAACCTACCCTGTTCCATTCATTACCTTCGATCCAGGGCCACGGGGTTCATTTTCACCTAACCCTTGGCCTAGGCTTCGGCCCTACTGGGTCCCTACAGTTTGATGACAACTCCTTGAGGCGCGCGGGAACAGTGCGCGCCGTAGACGACTTGGGCTCGGACCGGTCTGTTACCGGATGGACGGACAGCGAGCTACTCATTGCCAGCCGTCCGCAAGCCTGCACCTACGGTGGCCGGAAATCGGGATCGGAATCCCAGCGGCGACGGCGGCGTGTGCGCCGTCGCCTGATGCGATCGGCCTCTTCTTTTAGTAGCATTACTGCTTCGCAGAAGGAGGCGACGGCCTGCCACTCCTCCTGGTTGAGCATTAGTGTTACAGTGGTAACGGCCTCGACTTACGAGTTGTAGGTATTACCTTTGTACGTATAGGGTCCACAGTACCTCAAGACGAAAGTCTATGACCAGTGCGTGTTGCCAGTGGTGACATATGGATCTTAGACGTGGTCGCTCACAATGGGCCTCATCAGAAGGCTCAAAGTCACCCAAAGGGCAATGGAAAGGGCTATGCTCGGAGTTTCCTTACGTGATCGAATGAGAAATGAAGATATCCGCAAGAGAACCAAGGTTACCGACATAGCACGAAGAATCGCCAAACTTAACTGGCAGTGGGCAGGGCACATTGCTCGCGGAACAGATGGCCGTTGGGGCCGAAAGGTTCTGGAATGGCGACCGCGTACCGGAAGACGCAGCGTTGGAAGGCCTCCTACAAGGTGGACCAATGACCTGGCTAGATTTGCGGGAATCCGATGGATGCGAGATGCACAGGACCGATCATTGTGGCGACACTTGGGGGAGGCCTATGTCCAACAGTGGACATCTTTCGGCTGATATGATGATGATGAAGACGTAAGGGGTGGGATGTCCACCATGTACCGGTGTCGCAACACTCTACGTCTGGTAGTCCGATGATGGAACGAACTTGGCGGAATTAAGGCGTGCAATTCCAACGCACTTTCCCCGAAATGTTTACCATTACTTAGGCCGTGTTTACGGAGACGCGGCGCGTTGGGCGGTCCGTCGTACATTGCCACATGTTTGTGACTGTGCGAGCGATGACGCGGCCCGCTGCTGCAATGTACGACGAACGCACAACGCGCCGCGTCTCCGTAAACACGGCCTTAGTCTTCAGTATTTTACTGGAAACTTCATTGTTTACCAACATTTCTGGTGAGAACCATTGCTGATTGTCGATGGGAAAGGCTAACGACATTATCTGCATTGATATCAGCCCCCCTAGCCAAGCTACTATCGTTTCGTTAAGCGTGAACGCTTGGAGTTGGCCACGCCCCCAATTCCTTTGTTCTGACCACGTGACTGAGCGTTGAGATGACGTCTAACGCTGCTGAAATCTTTTGGAGGCGCGCGTGGAACTCGACGCGTAGTAATTGACTTGGGTTCGATTCGGACGGTTGCTGGACGGGCGGGCGGCGAGCTACTCATTGCTCATTCCAACATATTTGAGTTAATTGACCTTTTATACTTGCAGGATTTATTAAATTAAAAAAAAATATATATATATTTTTCCCGAAATTAAGGATAGGTTTGCAAATATCTCGCGGTAAAACTGTTGGGGAATCTATTTAGGTTCATTTCTTTTTGTGTTTATTTCAATGCGGTATATTTTTAGAAGCTTTGAAAACTGCCTTTTTTATGGTAGGTAAAATCATCCAATGACAAACTTTGAAATCTGCCTTTTTGGTGTTTTTTAACCGACTCATGGCCAATGACGCCCCAGGCGCGTTATAAGCAAATATCACTGGAAGCCATGGACGCACTCGGCACGACATATCGAACTTTACTTAAAAACAGATTTCGAAAAATTGAGATAAAGAGGACTACCACTTTATATCCTAAAAAATTAAACATTGAACTTGACAACACTCTTGGCGCTCTAGGTGCGTCATCTTTGATGTAAGCTTTTGGGGGGTGGTGGAACAGAGAGTAAAGTACCTCCGTTGAAAAGGGAGGATCCTCCGACCAGACAGGTGTTATGTCTGGTGGGCTATTGCCCGATAGATGATTTCGGGTTTGTTCTATATGTTCCAATCGCGCCGCGAATCTTACTTGCGCGATGGAGGATTAGTTCATTTGTGACGACATAGATGTCGCTACATCACTCCCCTCCGGAGATCGGAGATCGATAGTTCTTGATGGTTCTTGATGCGTCGTGTGATGCGTGCCAGGCCAATGGAGGTTGGTTCCAGTGAGTCGGAACCGGATTCCGCATAGTTCTCGGTGAGTCGGAACTGTCTGCGGTGATGCCCCAGTGAGTCGGGGTGGTGCTATCCCAGTGAGTCGGGATACGATGCTGCAGGCTCCAGTGAGTCGGAGTAGTGCGGCTGGCTCCAGTGAGTCGGAGCGGTACTGTGCGACATAGGGCTTGACTGCTGTCGTCGACCAGGAGAAAGCTCTTCATATGACTGGCCGAAGGTGCAAGTGCTTAGCCAAGGTCGCTGATGAGGCTGAGGGTGATGACCAGGTATGACCAAGTAGTCATGCTGGTGGTCAGGATACCCATATAGCCGTGGGTGCTGGCTGTATGGCTCGCTACTCGAAAGCTTGAGGAAGTGATGATGACGTCACGAACTAGTAGCTGCACGAAGGCTGCGCTGACGTTCTTTGTCGAGGGTCACCAGTTTGGGGGTATTTGGGACAGAGAGTAAAGTCCCGCATACCTCCGTTGAAAAGGGAGGATCCTCCGACCAGACAGGTGTTATATCTGGTGGGCTATTGCCCGATAGATGATTTCGGGTTTGTTCTATATGTTCCAATCGCGCCGCGAATCTTACTTGCGCGATGGAGGATTAGTTCATTTGTGACGACATAGATGTCGCTACAAGCTCATGACGCGGCCGGCGCGTCATCGTCCAGTGTTAATGCATACTTCAGCCAGGCCCCGGCTGAAGTATGCATGAAAATGATGGTGGCAAATGAGTCGGTTAAGGTTAACCACAAAAGTGCAGCGACAACACTATGGATATTCCTCGTTTAGCCCTCAGGGTAAAGCCAAAGCGTGAACAATAAATTTTCATCTCAACGCGACCGTTTTGCTTACGTGACTTCAGTCGCGTACTCACGAGTTATTTGGCCTATTCCCACAAGGTCAGAAAGCCATTCGAATCGCGAGACGAATGGCGAACTTCGACTCTTGATTGCAGTCTAACTCGGCTATAGTGGTACCTAATTAATTAATTTATTTATTTTTTTATAAACTAGTACTTGACTCCTACCTGATGGTACTTGTTTCGTATATCTAGTATTTTAGTCGATGCGAAAAGTTGGCATAATATTTATTTTTATTATTATTTTTTTTTTCGATGGGAAAATCATCCAATGTCTTCTCCACGCCTTGGGCGGGGCGGGAGATAGAGTCAGACGGAGTGAATAAAGATCCACTCCTGTTCTTTCTTTGCCCTTCCTAACCGGGACTGAATCTTCCTTTCAGAAACCGACCATGATCCCAGTAAGCTTCGACCCTGCTGGGCCTCCTTGCGGATGCTGTCGACGACTGTCCGGACGGTTAGCGGACGGCCAAACGGCGTGCTACACATTGCTCGCCGTCCGCACGCCCGCGCCTACGGTGGCCGGAAATCGGGATTGAAATATCGGCAGCGGCTACGGCGTTGCCTGACGCATGCGGCCTCCTTTGCTAGGATTACTGTTTCGCAGAAGGAGGCGACCACCTACCACTCCTCCTCGGTTCAGACCATGGCCAGTACCAGGCTCGACGCAAGAGATCTCTGCCACCGATCGCCCCCACGAGGACACAGCGGCGCCCTGCCCTAGCGGGCCACACCTCTACCATGTGCTCCACCGTGTCCTTCGGGCGGTCCTCACAGTGTTGATACCCGGGCGTCGCTTCCGCACGAATCCGGTGGAATTTGAAGGCATCCCGACACGCAGGTTAGGTTATAAGACTATGGGCTATCTTCAAACTCTGTCCACGTCGGTAATGTCGTGTCGCCGTCGTATCGTTGCCGCTTCGTCGACTGAGTTTCATAGTTCGAGTATGGTCGCTTCACGCAGGCGTACACCACGCGTATAATGACGAATACGCATTTATGAAGCTACCTGTCCGTGGACAGTAGGCCATAGTTTTGTGTGGTCGCTTCACGCAGGCGTACACCACGCGTATAATGTCGAATACGCGTCTATGAAGCTACCTGTCCGTGGACAATAGGCCATAGTTTTGTGTGGTCGCTTCACACAGGCGTACACCACGCGTATAATGTCGAATACGCGTCTATGAAGCTACCTGGCCGTGGACAGTAGGCCATAGTTTTGTGTGGTCGCTTCACACAGGCGTACACCACGCGTATAATGTCGAATACGCGTCTATGAAGCTACCTGTCCGTGGACAATAGGCCATAGTTTTGTGTGGTCGCTTCACGCAGGCGTACACCACGCGTATAATGTCGAATACGTGTCTATGAAGCTACCTGGCCGTGGACAGTAGGCCATAGTTTTGTGTGGTCGCTTCACACAGGCGTACACCACGCGTATAATGTCGAATACGCGTCTATGAAGCTACGCGTCCGTAGACACAGTAGGCCATAGTTTTGTGTGGTCACTTCACACAGGCGTACACCACGCGTATAATGTCGAATACGCGTCTATGAAGCTACGCGTCCGTAGACACAGTAGGCCATAGTTTTGTGTGGTCGCTTCACACAGGCGTACACCACGCGTATAATGTCGAATACGCGTCTATGAAGCTACGCGTCCGTAGACACAGTAGGCCATAGTTTTGTGTGGTCGCTTCACACAGGCGTACACCAAGCGTATAATGTCGAATAAGCGTCTATGAAGCTACGCGGCCGTGGACTCAGTAGGCCATAGTTTTGTGTGGTCGCTTGACGCAGGCGTATACCCTGTGTGTAATGACGAATACGCGTCTATGAAGCTATGTGTCCGTGGACAGTAGGCCATAGTTTTGTATGGTCGCTTCACGCAGGCGTACACCACGCGTATAATGACGAATACGCATTTATGAAGCTACGTGTCCGTGGACAGTAGGCCATAGTTTTGTATGGTTGCTTCACGCAGGCGTAAACCAAGCGTATAATGTCGAATAAGCGTCTATGAAGCTACGCGGCCGTAGACACAGTAGGCCATAGTTTTGTATGGTCGCTTCACGCAGGCGTACACCACGCGTATAATGTCGAATACGTGTCTATGAAGCTACGTGTCCGTGGACAGTAGGCCATAGTTTTGTGTGGTCGCTTCACGCAGGCGTACACCACGCGTATAATGACGAATACGCATTTATGAAGCTACGTGTCCGTGGACAGTAGGCCATAGTTTTGTGTGGTCACTTCACGCAGGCGTACACCACGCGTATAATGACGAATACGCATTTATGAAGCTACGTGTCCGTGGACAGTAGGCCATAGTTTTGTGTGGTCACTTCACGCAGGCGTACACCACGCGTATAATGACGAATACGCATTTATGAAGCTACGTGTCCGTGGACAGTAGGCCATAGTTTTGTGTGGTCACTTCACGCTGGCGTACACCACGCGTATAATGACGAATACGCATTTATGAAGCTACGTGTCCGTGGACAGTAGGCCATAGTTTTGTGTGGTCACTTCACGCTGGCGTACACCACGCGTATAATGACGAATACGCATTTATGAAGCTACGGGTCCGTGGACAGTAGGCCATAGTTTAGTATGGTCGCTTCACGCAGGCGTACACGACGCGTATAATGACGAATACGCATTTATGAAGCTACGGGTCCGTGGACAGTAGGCCATAGTTTAGTATGGTCGCTTCACGCAGGCGTACACCACGCGTATAATGACGAATACGCATTTATGAAGCTACGTGTCCGTGGACATAGTAGGCCATAGTTTTGTGTGGTCGCTTCACACAGGCGTACACCACGCGTATAATGACGAATACGCGTCTATGAAGCTACCTGTCCGTGGACAGTAGGCCATAGTTTTATGTGGTCGCTTCACGCAGGCGTACACCACGCGTATAATGTTGAATAAGCGTCTATGAAGCTACCTGTCCGTAGACATTAGACGTATTCTTCATTCAAGTTTCAAAACTACGTGTTTAATTCAGAATCGCTCGGCAATTGCCTCGATTACTTTCATATGTATATCGACGATTCGGGCAGGAGGTCAGAAGTCAAGTAAAATTAAAATTCCTATTTCGTTATCGCACATGACGTTCTACTCTATAGTCTACAGTCAATGACATTGGGTGTGTTTCTTATGTAATGACCGATAGTAGTATTTAAAATGGTTTTCTTTGAAATTGTAATAGAATTTCATCACTCTTGTTTTGACACGTCCGGTAACATACCGGACCGAGCCCAAGTTGTCGACGGCGCGTTCTGTTCCCGCGCGCCTCAAGGAGCTGTCAGCGAACCGTAGAGGCCCAGCCTGCTAGCTGCAGGCAGGCAGGGTCGAAGCCTGCTGGGGTTAAGGGCCGTTTTCTGAGAGGAAGACTCAGCCCCGGCATGATAGGCAACGAAGGAACGGGGTAGGTTTTTAGTCAGTAAGAGTCTGACACTACTTCCCGCTCCACCCAAGGGCGGGACTTGTCATTGGATGATTTTACCTACCATAAAAAAAACTCTTGTTTTGTCACTATTGTTATGGAGCCCCGTCGCCCGCGAGAAATCTAATATATAAAATTTCAATGTCACAATGTTAGTTACCGTACTCCTCCGAAACGGCTTTACCGATTTTAACCAAATTTTATATACGTATTCAGTAGGTCTGAGAATCGGCTACTATCTATTTTCCATACCCCTAAGTGATAAGGGTTGTTCACCCTAAAAAATTTTTTTAAATTTTTTGACGAAATTTTTTGTTTTTATTTTTTTATAATATGGCATTAAAAAATACATACAACCCTAAGTTTTTACTTTTTTATCACCAATCCCTATTATTTTATGGCCATTTTAGTAATTTAATCATTTTTCATCCCGCTCGATAACTGATCAATTATAGTGTTTTTAACTGTACTCCGTGAAACTAGAAATAATTTATAAGGCAAAACAACGTTTGCCGGGTCAGATAGTATTTACATATATAGAAATATGTGTGCCCACTGGCACTTGAGTCTAGTGATTCTTCGGCCTAAGTCAAAAAATTTCTTAATGCTTGGTCAAGTCGTTATCTTAAACTAGTTTCTACCACGGGCTTCGCCCGTATGAATATAGGTTTCTACATACAAACTTTGACCCCCTTTCACCCCCTTAGGGGTGGAATTTCTTATCGGATGCCTACGTCATAAAGATTCAAAGATTCAAAGCATTTTATTTCAAATAAACCATTTACAGGCACTTTTGAAAAGTCAAGAAGTCGGTCTGTGAGAAATAAATGACAAAAAAAAACTTTTTTAAAAACAAGCTTTCAATTAACGTAAGGGTATAGGATAAAAGTACTCGTCAATACATATCAAACGAGCTCGAACTCGATGGGGTTGTATTGTTTTATTGCGGATCAGTTCCTATGGCCACCTTCCAGCTCTATCATCAGACCCTGGCTACCATATAGGATCAAATTACTCGTCAATAGTAATCAAACAAGCCCAAACCCGTTGGGGTTGTATTATTTCATTGCTGTTCCTATGGTTTACTTCCAGCTCCTTCATCAGGTTAGCTCCATGTCATCATAATATTGCATTGTCACCTGATTTACACATGCATGTAAAATTTCAGCTCAATCGGTTGATGATATCTGCTTCAAAATTGAGTTGCAAGATTTGAGCCGAACATACATAGTTACATACAGTGCAAGCTAATAGAAAGCTTGTAAAAATGATGCTAATTGCACATTCCAAAGCGTAGATCTCTATGGAGAAGAATGTGCAAGAAACTCCATGGACACTCTTATCAAACTTGTTTTGTACTACAAATATCTCGGTTACATGTTTTTTGTTGCTGCTATTATGTGAGAACAATGTAAACAAGATAAAGAGAGAAAAAAATGTCGAATTATAATATTAAAAATAAACCACTGGAAGCTAAGAGATGACCAGTCTCAACTGACAGCGCCCGTTCACGAACATGACGCGTATATCAGCACCACTCAGCTCAACCATTTTGAAGGGAACCGAATGATCCAATACACGCGCCACCATCAGTGAGACATTTGAGTGAGCATGACAAACTCTCAACTGCCATGCTCATTTACGTCAAACAAGTCCATGACCTTAAACTATAAATTGCCCCATGGTACTACAAATAACATGACCTCCAAGTTTCAGGTACGATCTGCGGTTTAGGTTAGATTGCCAGTTTTTTTTTTTTATGGTAGGTTAAATCATCCAATGACAAATCCCGCCCTTGGGTGGAGCGGGAAGTAGTGTCAGACTCTTACTGACTAAAAACCTACCCCTTTCCTTCGTTGCTTATCATACCAGGGCCGAGCCTTCCTTTCAGAAGCCAACCCTTGGCCCCAGTAGGCTTCGACCCTGCCTGCCTGCTCGCAGGCTGGGCCTCTACGGTTTGCTGACAGCTCCTTGAGGCACGAGGGAACAGTACGCGCCGTCGACGACTTGGGCTCGGTCCGGTCGGTTACCGGACGGTCGGACAGCGAGCTACCCATTGCTTGCCGTCCGCAAGCCCGCGCCTACGGTGGCCGGTACAGATTGCCAGTAACATATACATAGATAGAAGATTGTGTTCCAAATGAAATATCTGATATTTTGAACAGATCATATTGACAGTTTTCTAGAAAGCGTGATAACATTCTTAGTCACATTTATATCAATTCTTCTCAATAAGAGGTACCTCAATACCTCTTATCGACATTGATAACTGCCTAATGTCATTCACGCTTATCAAAATCTCTGTGTAAATATTTACGTATCTCAACATTGCCTTGAACTGTTGTATAAAAAATAAAACGATAAAAAAAGTAATTGCAATGCTTGTAAATAACGTTTTTCTTGTTTTCGTTAAACGGTTTTTTAGGGTTCCGTGCCTCAAAAGGAATAAACGGAGTCCTTATAGGATCAATTTGTTGAACGTCTGTCTGTCTGTCAAGACCCTTAATCTCAGGAACGCGTGAAGGTATCGAGGTGAAATTAAAACCATATACGCAAGTCTGCGGATCTTGGAAGCTGTGAAAAAATCAAACTTCTAAGTTAACGGAAAAAAGATACGGCCGTTTATGTCGCAAAAAAAACGTATATTTCGACAATCTTAAGGGAATCAAAATTCATAGGGTACTTCCCGTTGACCTAGAATCCTGAAATTTAGCATGGAGGAAGGTCTTGTAGCGCAAGTAAGTATAGGAAAAAATCTGAAAACTGAGTCACGTCACAAAAAAAAAAACATTTTTCGACTTGTAAAAATCTTCGAGACTTGATTCGGGAATTGAACTATTTATACACCGTTAAATTTTGGTCGTTTTAATTCCGTGGAGGGTAGATTTGGTACATAGAACACTATCGATTTGTGAAGATAAAATTAAAAAATAAAGTGTTTTTTTTCTAAAACTCAAGTTAATATACGCATGAACGAAATTAAATTCTTTAAGTAAACGAGTCAATGATCTTGTAGGTAGTTGTCGGTCGTTGCGTACTAACTACCTACAGTTCATTGGCCTCGCTCACCTGACGTTTACTTAAAGAAAATTTCGTACATACGTAAATTAATTCGAGTTTAAAAAAAAGTACTTTATTTTTTTTCTTTACAAATTGATAGTTTTTCATGTACCGAATCGACCCTCCGCGGGATTAAAACGACCGAAATTTAACAGTGTATAAGTTAGTTTGTACGGAACCCTCAGTGTGCGAGTTCGACTCGCACTTGCCCGGTTTTTTTATTATGGGTAAGCTCGCGTCCAACCAGAATCTCACCTGATGGTAAGCGATGATGTGGCTGAGGATGGAGCAGGCTAGCCTAGAAGTAACCTATTCCCTAAATTGTAGTTGACTGGCCTGTTGGTCTAGTAGTTAGTGGCCTTGAATGCTATGCCGGAGGTCGTGGGTTCGATTCCCACCCAGAATAAATGTTTGTGTGATGAGCACGATAATTTGTTCTGTATCTGGGTGTAATTTATCTATAACATGTATGTATTTAGAAATATATAAAGTATGTTTATCAGTTGTCTAGTACTCATAACACAAGCTCTGCTTAGCTTGAGACTAAACGGCGTTGTGTGATAGTTAAAAAAAAAAAAAAAACAGGAAGCACAAACTCCGGCAGAGAATTCCAATCTTTAGCTGTACGCACAATGAATGAATTCCCAAAACGCTTTGTACGTACGGGTGGGATGCTCACCATATACCTGTCTGGGGCCAAAGGTTATGTGAGAATGTCAGCACAGGCCCCGGGACAAAGGCAAGGAACGGAAAGGTAGGTTTTTAGTCAGTAAAAGTCCGACACTATTTCCCGCCCCACCCAAGGGCGGGATTTGTCATTGGATGATTTTACCTACGTTAAAAAAAAAAAAACCATATACCTGTGGCGCAACGCCGTACGCCGTTGAAAGACTAGGGGACCTTATGGAGCCCCGTAAACGAAAATATCGGGTAACCGAAATATTCTCCGCCATATTGGATTTCGACTTTTTTATCCCCCGACGGAAAAGAGGATTTCTTAGCTACAATTTATGAAGATCTGTGCACGTGTTCACGGTCATCAGCTGGTTTGTTAACTGCGGTAGGGTTTTTAAACACTTAATGGGTGTTTACTTTATTTTAAATATATGTGTGATCTAATATTTGAAATACACGTGTAAAATCTGGTGCCATTGAGCTGATCTGATAATGGAGCTCGTAAGTAAGAACCCTGGATTGCTTATTAACATAGTAAACTTATCGAGTTTGGGCTCATTAGATTCGCCTTAACTATATGTTCTATACAGTTTTCATGATGACAAGGACTGTCGGGGTTTTTTTTTTATGAACTTACCATATTTGTCTCCTAGGCCTGTGACGTCATAGTACTTGAATTCCTTTCCGTCGATGGTAATGGACTTCAGGAGGTGGCTGTACGGGTTGTTGGTGGCTGGAACAAACAATAAATGTTAATAGGGAATATGCTTACAACTTTTTATTTGCTAAACTAGCGACCCGCCCCAGCTTCGCACGGGTTCAATGGTGACATTTATTCATATAAACCTTCCTCTTGAATCACTCTATCTATTAAAAAAAAAACTGCATCAAAATCCTTTGCGTAGTTTTAAAGATCTAAGTACACATAGGGACAGACAGCGGGAAGCGACTTTGTTTTATACTATGTAGTGATTAATTTAGGGTTCTATACCCAAAGGGTAAACTAAAAAAGGGGCCCTTAGCCCTCACTGTCCGTCTGTCTGTCACTAGGCTGTATCTCATTAACCGTGACAGCTTGACAGTTGAAATTTTCACAGACGATTACTGTACACCCCTACTTTTTAATTAGTGCACAAAAAAAAGGGGCTCAATCAGTACCCGTTACTGATCATATTTATGTAATCAAAAAATAAAAATCGAAATTCCAAAATTGTCCACGAAAATTTGTCATTATTGGTAAATTCATAATTGAATCATTATTCATAACAATAGGAAATACTAAGCACAGTGTTTTTCCATTTTTATTGACATTCTTTCATTCATAAACAATAACCTGTACAATGTTTCCAGAAATTGAGTGAGATTTTGGGATCTATACAAACGCTCATAACTTTGCTGTTTATGAATATTATGCATTGAGACTTTACTTAAACAATAACAAGACCTTTTCTAATAAGCCCTTTAAGTATTTTCCATAATAATTAAAAAATAGTGGTGTATTTCTGTTGCCGCTATAACAACAAATGCAAGACTAGAGTGAATAGGCTCTTAATAAACTAGTGCGCCTCAGCATCAACGTTTGCATCACTGCTTACCATCAGGTGGGATCGCAGTCAAGCACTAGTTTATACAAATAAAAAAAATATAGGTACTAAAAACAACATAAAATAAATATTTAAGTGGGGGCTTCCATATAAAAAAACGTGTTTTTTTTGCCGTTTCTTGCTACAGATGGTACGGAACCGTTCGTGCGCGAGTCCTAATCGCACTTGGCCGTTTTTTACCTCTAGTACACAAATGTATGTATTTATTATTGTATATTTTGTTTCTTTTCTGTTTGTCTATTTATTAGTTGCACCTACCATGTTAAGTTTCTGCACCACCCTAAGGTCGACTGGTAGAGAATGCCTAAGGCATTAAGTCCGCCTTTGTACAGTGTTATGTGCAAAGTTTGTTTAAATAAAGTAATTTTAAAAGATTTTTTTAATAATTTAGATCAACCACTGAGTTATAACCAGAGGTCGGAGTAAGTAGATTGATTTAAGGTCGTTGACGTCAAACATAGAGGATAATATGGATATGCCTGCAAAATACCGGAACTTCATATTTATTGTGATATTTGTTCCGGAATTTTGAATTTAGCACGAATTTGTGTTTAAGGTAAAAAACGTATTAATAATATCAATCTACGCTGCCAGTGTTAGCTAATGGTGAAAGAAATCAGTATTTTATTTTATATAAAAATACCTTGGAATTGTTACACCTTGTCCCTTACTGTTGAATTAGGAATGACGCTTGACAGTATGACGCTTTATTTTATTTTAGTCCATAATTCCAATCCCGGAACTTTTTCCGGTACTTCCCGCACATTATGGATAAAATGGCATGTCCATATTATAATATCTTGACGCAAGTATATAAAATCAATCTACCTACTCCGACCTCTAGTTATAAAGCTTCAAAGTTGCTAATAGGAAGAGGTGGGAAATCATCTAATGATTTTTCGCGCTCTAGGGCGCAGCGGATATAATCCTCTGCACACGAATCAACCCTCATGGCGGTCGACCTTGAATGCGCAGTAAGCGAATTTCGAGTTCCAATCGAAGAGGAGGGGCTACGCATAACCATAGCTGCGGGTCCAACTTATTTGCCGCGTACTATATTCTACCATCATCATCCTATTAATGTTCCACTGCTGAGGCACAGGCCTCCTCTTTTGGAGAGGGAATGAGCCGTAATCCACCACGCGGGCCCAGTGCGGGTTGGTGACTGTCACTTGTTCGAATTTTTGATTCTAGGACATGCCGGTTTCCTCACGATGTTTTCCTTCACCGTTTTCAGAACAGTGGTGATGAAATAAATTACACAAAGTAATGCGCCTGGCTGGGTTTGAACCCGCGACCTACAACTCGTAAGTCGGGGCCGTTACCACTCGGCCCCCACTGCTCTATATTCTATAATTTCGAATATTAATTGATAAACAGACCACAAAGAATCCATAATGTCAGCAAAAAATTAAAAGCATCAACTTAATTATAACCTTTTTTTTATATTTTATAAAATAGCACTTGACTGCAATCCTACCTGATGGTAAGCAGTGATGCAATCGTCGATGGTAAAGCGCACTAGTTTATTAAGAGCCTATTCACTCTAGCCTTGAAGACGCCTAAATTATAATTGGCCGGGAAAACCGCAGCAGGCAAATTGTTCCAGTCCCTCGATGTACGCGGTACTTATAAACGACGAGGCAAAACGCTTAGTCCGGACCGTGGAAGTTTCAACAACGTAAGGGTGGATATTCGCCGTACGCCGTACGCGGGTTGTTCGATGGTAGAAAGGAGATGGCGGTATCAAGTCATGAAAACCGTAACAAATGTTCTAATAATACAATGTCACAAAAATATAATTGTCAAAATCTTTAAAAAATGATAAACTGGTTTTATATATATATTAACAAACACTTTTTTCATTCGTATTCCCACGATCTCTCATGACGAAAACTACGTACACATCCACATTGATTTAGCTCACGAGGTTGTCGAAATGTGGGAAGTGGACACAAAACTCATTGTATCGCCACAATGACTGTTGTATCCACTTCCCACATGACGCGACAGCCAATGGTTTAAGGAAATGGAAATCCACAAATATCTAATATATAAAATTTCAATGTCACAATGTTAGTTACCGTACTCCTACGAAACAGCTTTACCGATTTTTACCAAATTTTATATACGTATTCAGTAGGTCTGAGAATCGCAGGCAGGCAGGGTCGAAGCCTGCTGGGGTTAAGGGCCGTTTTCTGAGAGGAAGGCTCAGCCCCGGCATGATAGGCAACGAAGGAACGGGGTAGGTTTTTAGTCAGTAAGAGTCTGACACTACTTCCCGCTCCACCCAAGGGCGGGACTTGTCATTGGATGATTTTACCTACCATAAAAAAAAAGGTCTTAGAATCGGCTACTATCTATTTTCCATACCCCTAAGTGATAAGGGTTGTTCACCCTATTTTTTTTTTTTCTATACATAATTTATAAGACAAAACAACGTTTGCCGGGTCAGCTAGTTTATTATAAAAGAGAAATACGAAAGACGTCTTAGACCGTATCCGACTGTGCTTGGGAACGACGAGCAATGGGTAACTCACCGCCCGGTAACCCAAGTCGTCGACGGCGCGTCGTGTTCCACGCGGGCCTCAAAGAGATGTCAGCAAACCCGTAGGGGCCCAGCAGGGTGGAAGCCTACTGGGGCCATTTTTTTTTATGGTAGGTAAAATCATCCAATGACAAATCCCGCCCTTGGGTGGGGCGGGAAATAGTGTCAGACTCTTTTTGACTAAAAACCTACCCTTCCATTCATTGCCTTTGTCCCAGGGCCCCGGGTATCATTTTCACATAACCTTTGGCCCCAGTAGGCTTCGGCCCTGCTGGGCCCCTACAGTTACTGGGACCATGGGTCGACTTCCGAAACGAAAACCCGTGGTCCTAGAACGCAAGGCAACTGAAGAACCATTGGTGTGGGTTTAGTCAATAAAAGTATGACATGCCAGCCCGCTCCGCCCTTGAGCGCGAGAAGTCAATAAAAAAATATTTTAATAAAATTGACTATATTATTATGACTAACCGCAGCCGCGCCGGGCAAAATCAAAACATGATGTAAATTAGTTGGCTCGATAAGAATAAATCGCGAATCTTACCCTAACTTACGATTTCAAACGTGTATCAACGAAATTGCGTCACGGCAATATTTGAAAGTTACAAAAATAATAAAGCCTAGTTTTTAAAAGGGCCTCGTCAAAACATTTTTCTTTTTATTTTATTATAAACTAGTACTTGACTGCAATCCCACCTGATGGTAAGCAGTAGTGAATCTTGAATAGTTATAGCTTTTTTTTTTTCAAAAATAAATCCGCTGTTTCAGGGCCGCCATGTCAACATAAACCTGACTAAATATTTCTATGGGACCAACTCGGGAGTATAATCTTTCAATCAAGACAAAAATTTTCGAAATCGGTCCACAATTAACCGAGATATCGGTGAATATACATATGAAAACGACAGTTTTGTTACGATTTTTGAAGAGTTTCGTTCTAGATCTTCGAAGTTCATCATCAGATCAAAAAGATATTTTTTGGGACCAATTCGGAAGTATAATCTTTCAATCAAAACAAAAACTTTCGAAATCGGTCCACAACGGACCGAGATATCATCGGTGAACATATGCAAAAAAAAAAATACAGCTGAAAATAGAATCTCCTCCTTTTCGAAGTCGGTTAATAATACTCAGTAACTACAACCGGCTCCTAATAGCCAACGGCCTTGCGGCAATATCTGAGGCTCACATTGGGCATTTGGAACAAGGGTTTGATTCAGAAAGCGGTATCCCAGAACACGGCGCGTAGTGTGTTCGTGGCATAACCAAGAAAATTAAAGCTATCTATTTGACGACATAAACTGAATTGTTAAAGGCATGGAGCTATATAAGGTGTGGTGTTAACTAAAATCATCACTACATAGTATAAAACAAAGTCGCTTCCCGCTGTATGTCCCTATGTATGCTTAGATCTTTAAAACTATGCAACGGATTTTGATGCGGTTTTTTAATAGATAGAGTGATTCAAGAGGAAGGTTTATATGCATAATACATGCTTAATATATATAATATCACCAAGAGGACACCGGAGTCCGCACACGTATTGTGTCTCTAATTACGGTATTCAAAAGGTTAAATCCCAATCCCGCAAATCCCGCGGAACACGCGGGATTGATGACTTCAAATCCCGCAAGCTTGCGGGATCGCGATTCCAATGCGCGATTGGATTTCCTAGTCACGGTAAAGCCGCTGAACGCCGAATATTCATTGTGGCATTATAAAGAGGTGTGTGTTCATTAATGTGTGTTACCTAACAACTAAGTCATGATGACTTAGGTAAACAAACTTCACTGAGTTCAAAAGTCCATTTTTTACCTACAGTGATGCAATGTTATTTGACAAGTTTCAAAGAATTAAAATCACACTGTTCACTTGAAATTCGTAATATTTATAACAGTTATTTTTGATGTGGTATGCCACCATAACAGTCCAGTGACAGCGTTGAGCGTTCACTTGCTTGCACCAAAATTGTATATAGTTATCATACAGCCACATTACACGACTGAACACTGCCTCCCATAAAATAACATTTTAGTAAAAAAAATACAATCGACTTCAAAAAAAACACCAAAAAGTTAAAAATAACTTTAATTTCGGAAGCTGGTGTTTCTATAATAGTTTGGTCTCTTTGTTATTTAACTCTTTCAAAATCGGTCCACAATTGACCGAGATATCGGTGAACATATGTATTAAAACGACAGTTCTGCTATGATTTTCAGAAGAGTTTCGTTGTTTATCTTCGAAGTTCATCATCAGATCAAAAAGATATTTTTATGGGACCAATTCGGAAGTATAATCTTTATATCAAAACAAAAATTTTCGAAATCGGTCCACAATTGACTGAGATATCAGTGAACATAAATAAGAAAAAAATAAAAAAAAATACACAAACATTCGCTTAGCTTGGGAGACAGTACCAGTACCTACAGAAAATTTTACCGATGTGTAATTATAAGTCTCATTGTGAACTCTGTAACGTTGAAATAAAGATTATTATTATTATTATTATCTAAGGGTGTTTTTAATATTGTGCAGATTTCATCACGCATGCGGATTTACTCTGCATGCGTAACTTCCACAAATTACTTTTTCCTTACGCATGCAGATTCTTTTGCGTGTTCTCCGTGTAATGGAGGTGTGTCTTTACATTCAAGTGTGAACTAAGATCTACATATTATAATGTAATACTGACATAGTTAGACAAAATATTAATGAGTTCAAAAGTCCACTAACAGTAGCTCATTTACATATTATTTAACATGAACATTGAAGGTAAACCCACCTCTCTATGTAGATATTTTGAGTAAAAGTAAAGTATGGTATAGTACCTACGTTATTTAAGTATGATTGATATTCTTTACTAGACACTAAATTCTGCAATACCCTTCTACAATTTAGGACATTTAAAACCGGTCAAGTGCGATTCAGACTTAGACAAAGAGTTCTGTACCAACCATAGCAAAAAAACAGCAAAAAATCACTTTGGTAGTAGGGGAGTCCCACTTAAATATTCTTTTTTCTGTTTTTAGCATTTGTCGTTATAGCGGCAACAGAACTACATCATCTGTGAAAATTTCAACTGTCTAGCTGTCACGGTGCTTGAGATACAGCCTGGTGACAGACAGCAAAGTCTTAGTAATAGGGTCACGTTTTTCCCTTTCGGTACAGATCCCTAAAAATTATCAATCATTGTCAAAATTACTGCTGTGCGTTATTTTTCTTCAATTTTGGGGTTGCAACCTTTACGAATAACTCTGTAACATACAAGACAGTGATTTGAAGCTTTCAGAGGTAATTCCCACCAGAGAAAATCTCTGTTGCTGCAAGCTAGTATAAAATATGCATGAAAAGTGGTATATTTCCACAGATTGTGTTTTATAGACACATACAAAAATTTCTATACTGAAATTATATTTTTTTATATTGTCTAAAATCTCTAATAAGAATGTTACAGGAAAAATATTGATAATATATTTAAATTTTCAAGGTACACGTGTGACCAAGCAGTTTTAGACAATTACTATGTGAATTCTAATAAGATAATGTACATATTTGATTATTCATGTGGCATTGACGAAAAACTTATCAGATTGCACCTAGAGTAACCTAAAAAAAAATATAGCCAAACATTAACCTCCTCCTTTATGAAGTCGGTTAAAAATAACGTCTTCCTAAACATGTTTTCATACTTTAATGATATTATAATATGTTGAAGTCATTTTGTCAACAGCAGTTCTGATAAACCGATGAATGATCAGATAAATGCTTATTTCGACAAAAACCACATAATTTCAACCGGTTTTTCGAATCGCTTGCCGTTAACACTTTTATCACACTTTAAATTACATAAACAAAATAGCTATAAAACACTTATCAAGTACATCATAAGTTTTTTTTAGTGTGTATAAAGTTAACTTCCGAAGTTTTTGAGAAAAATATAGAAGTTTCGCTTACCTGCCATGTTCAGTGATAACTTTGTTTGAGCACTAATTGAAGGCACAGGCACACTCCCGAATCTCGATTATGAAAAGGGAAAACGCACAAGAAATTATACAAAACCTACGTCACGAAAATAATCAACGAAACACACGTTCATTCGATTGACACTGACGTAAATGTCGCCGTCTCGTTGTCGGCTGTCGCCCAAAGCTGTCGCCAGATTGTCTAATGTCAAAATTATATTACCAGAAAATAATTTTAAAAACTACTAAAGCACTATTGTCAAGGCGAAACGCTGAACAGTAGAATAGCAAATTCATGTGACTTTGAAGGGTGAGGCGACGAGTAAAATTGGGTGAAGCACAGTCGTGTCCTCTTGGGGAGTGGTGGCGATCGGTGGCAATGATCTCTCCCAACAGGCCTAGGTACAAGCCAAGGTCCAGAGCAAAGAGGAATTACCTCATCGAGATTTCAGCAAAACCGTAAGGGCTTTCAGGGTCGAAGCCTATTGGGGCCATGGGCTAACATTAAAAAAAAAACTCGGGGTTCTGCCAAAACAGGAGCAAAGGAGTGGGTTTTAGTCAGTAAAAGACTGACACGCACTCCCACTCAGCCCTTGAGCGGGAGAAGAATAAGAATTTGCACGATTTCCTACCTAAAAAAATAGGGTAAAAAATAAAAAAAAACATTAGTTAACTTTCATTAGAGTTTGTAACGTTTTGATAATTTCTTTTCAGAAACGAAATAAATAATGTATAAGTTAAGTTTTAATAATTTTTTAATAATGTATGTATAAGTTGATTTTTAATTGATTTAGTGTTCGACTGAAAGTGGTTTTTACGATTGAAATTTAAACTGAAACTTTCATAAAAGGATCATTTTTTAAGATAAAAATAAAGAAAACAGTAGTAGAAAACAATAGTATAATCAGTCAGTCAGTATTTAGTTTTTCCTCTTTAAATAACACAGTTACACATGACTTAAATGTAATTGCCACTAAAATACCTTGATACTAAGCATTAAAATTAATAAAATGTGTCGAAATGTCGTCGCCGCTTACTCGCTTGAATGGAATTTAACACGCCGAAGATGCCCAATCACAGCGGTAAACTCCTGAATGCAGTTTCGGTTTCAGTCGTAGTTTAGGCAACTGTGCCGCCGAAACCGAAACTAAACGAGAATTCGTTTTTTTGCCGAAAGTCGCCCGAAACCGAAACCAAAATTTTGGTCGGACACTAAATATTTTAATATGTTGAAAGCGATTTCATTATTCCCCGAGAGGACGCCGGCGTCCACACACCTATTGTCTTTCTATTGTGTCTCTAATTACGGTATTCAACAGGTTACGGTAGACAAATCGACATAGTCTACATACCAAGAGGATACATAAACAAGAAGTCATCAAATATGATTTATATTAATCAAACACGAAATTGCATTGGTAGATATTATAGCTAAGACAGAGACTGTAATTGTGTCTGTCGTAGCTATCTACATTTTAATATCATTCAGTCAAAGCAAAAATAAGCAAATACTGCGCGAATCAATATTTTTTTATACCAACTCAAAGCTTTATTATCTACTAATTTAGAAGATTTGGTAATATTTTTTCTTGGTGATTTGTGGAGTAGCGATGGATCGCCTCACATTTTTCGAGTTACTTTACTCAATTTAGAACAGTGGCTGACTCAAGTTGAAACTCAAATCAACTGAATTCGACTTGAACTTAAGCTGTCGCCATTATTGATATTAAGTAAAAAAGGGCAAAAAAAACGCGTGTGTTATATGAGAGCCCCCCTTAAATATTTATTTTATTTTATTTTTAATTTTTGTTGTTATAGCGGCAACAAAAATACACAATTTGTGAAAATTTCAACTGTCTAGCTATCTCGGTTCTTGAGATACAGCCAGGTGACAGATAGACGGATAGACAGCGAAGTCTTAGTAATAGGGTCCCTTTTTTACCCTTCGGGTACGGAACCCTAAAAAGTATATGATGAGTGCAACGTTCTACTTTCAAGTGTGACTATCTCGCTCGCCAAGTTCAATAACTTAGGTTGAAAATTGATTTGATTCGCGGCAGGTCGTCGTCGTCGTCGTAGTGCTTACATACATTCTCTTTGTCGTCGCGACTCGCGTCGTCTTGCTTTCAAGCTCTGTTGAATCATTATCACAGATAACTATATATAATGGTGCTATTCTCTAGAAAACACAGCGCTGCCTCAACGACGAACACCCGAATAGGATATATTGAATTGTCAACCTAAACTGCCTATAAATTGGATTGTTAATTCAATGAATCCTATTTGGATGTTCTTCGTTGCGGCAGCGCTGCGTTTACCTAGAGAATAGCACCACTAGTTAGAGACAGATATTATTATCGAGTTACCAATTTAGCCATCGAGTGAACTCGAGTTGACTCGTTTGTTTTTTGACCCCAGTAACTCGGTTAAAATACCTACGGGTATAATGTGGATAGCGCATGGTGGATTAATTAATTTATCGTGATGACTCAAATTAAATTAAATATCATATGTGATGTTAAGTTGAAAACAATAAATAAGAAAAAGTTCTACATTATTTATTAGTAAAATATCTCTAATTTTGAATGCAGCCTTTTACAAATCAAGCACTAATCGCGTTCCATTCCTAGTATTGTCTTATGAAATTCATTGTGTATATCTTTGTCTCATCTAATCATGTACACTAAAAAGTGACAAAACATAATGCTACTACCGAGAGTTGTCAAGCGAAAACTCGATGACAAAAAATTGAAAAAAGTTCGTTGACTGTCATTGTTTTCGACTTTTGGTGTTGTATTGCTATTTTATTTAATTAATATTTGTGGAAAGCGGCGATCAATATGTCGACATTCGATCTGAATTCTATCAACTCCGCGCTATCAGATTCCGGCAGGCCGATCAGTGGCGTGGATTTCTCTGGAAAATCTCTTAAATTGGACAGCGCAAGCGATGGTATGAAGTGGTTTATTTCGCATTTCAGTGTATTTTTGCGCCTCAAAACGTCAATATTATTAATTTTTACCTTTCCAATTAACTTAGAAGTAAATTTCAAGGATCTACTTTTATTATTTACTGTTGGTAAAACATAACCTATAACTTTTATGTTTTATTTAATTAGTGTTGTTAAATCAATTTTCCTTGTGTTGTCGTTATGGCAACCACATCTAATGGGTACATTTTCCTTCTAAGTACTTGCTATTAATAAAAATAAATAAAATAAATTAATGTCTAGGAGCAAAATACTGAATTTAATGAGCTGGTGTAGTGCACTCAAAGAAACTTTGTAAACCTATGTGGAAAGTAATGTAGCGTAGATAGGTTTTATGTTTATTGACAGCATAACATCAACCACTAATGATCATCAATGCCAGCCTATGCTTGGAACATTGAAATTTCCATATACTTTGTTTATTTTTTACTAGCCTGTTCTGTCCCACTCATAAGCAAAGGCCTCCCTCCACTTTTTCCAGGTTTCGCGGACCTGCGCTTTCTCTTGCCAGTTCTGGCGAAATCTGTCTAGTCTGTCCCACCATGTCTTGTTACACTACAATAATATTGCTGCTTTAACTAAATAGTATTAATAAAATTATTATTTTTATTTATATGTTTAAATTTCATGTGAAAAAGGGCAATAGACGGATTCAATGCAATAAAAAAACGCGTGATCAAATCAGGAATGAGGATATCCAAGGTTACCGACATAGCATGAAGAATTGCCAAACTTAAGTGGCAATGGGCAGGGCACATTGCTAGCAGAACGGATGGCCGTTAGGGCCAGAAGGTTCTGGAATGGCGGCCACATACTGGAAGATATAGCGTTGTAAAGCCTCCTAAAAGGTGGACCGATGACCTGGTAAAGGTTGCGGGAATCCGGTGGATGCGAGACGCACAGAACCATTAATTCTGGCGACTCTTGGGGGAGGCCTATCTCCAACAGTGGATGTCTTTTGGCTGAAATGAATGAATGACTATTATTATAAAGCTAAAGAGTTTGTTTGTTAAACATGTCAATCTCGGACTATTGGTTCGAATAGAAACATTCTTTTGGTGTTAGACCATAACTGACTGGCCTGTTGGTCTAGTGGTTAGTAGCCCTGACTGCTATGCCGGAGGTTGTGGGTTCGATTCCCACCCAAGACAAATGTTTGTGTAATGAGCACGATCATTTGTTCTGTGTCTGGGTGTTATTTATCTATGATATGTATGTATTTAGAAATATATAAGTATGTTTATCAGCTGTCTGGTACCCATAACACAAGCTCTGCTTAGCTTGGGACTAGACGGTGTTGTGTGATAGTTGTGGAATATATTATTATATATATTATATTATTATTATTATTATTTATCAAGCTATAGGCTATACACTGCTAAATTTTGATGGTTTTAATCCCATGGCGGGTAAATCTGGTACATGAAACACTAGCTCGAGCGGACACCGGTGTCCTCTCACATCCACTCCACTATAGGCCATAATTCCGATTTTTAGAGTCTATTTTTGTATGAACAAGTTTGGTAGTAGTGGTACTCAAATATTAAGATAACATTAAAAAAATAAAGTACAACTCAATGTCCTTGTAGATAGTTATCCCTACAGTTCATTAGCCAGTAAGAGTCTGCCACTATCTCCCACTCCGCCCATGGACTGGGGATGTCATTAGATGATTTACCTACTTAAAAAAAAACCTATCATAACAAATACCTAGCTTAAAGATGGATGAAAAAAGACTGCATGTAGCAGAGATGAGAATGTTGAGATGGATGTGTGGTGTGACGAAAATGGATAAAGTGAGAAATGAGTATATTAGAGGAAGTTTGAAAGTGGCGCCAGTGACTGAAAAGTTGAAAGGAAAGCGTTTGTCTTGGTATGGTCATGTGAAGAGGAGGGATGAAACACATGTTACTAAAAGAGTCCTGAGTTTGCAAGTAAATGGATGGAGAGGAAGAGGGAGGCCGAAGAAGAGATGGATGGATTGTGTGAGGAGAGATATGAAAGAAAAGGAAGTTAGTGATAGTAATAATAATAATTTTATTTTCAGGGATCGGAGGCCCATAGAAAAAAAATTACATAAAATAATCTTAAACAATAATAAACTAATACATATTATAAAAACAAAACGTATTTAACTATAATTTATAGACGTAATGTAGTCGGCGTCGTGTTGCGCTGCGTGGTGTCGTGTAACCGTCCGCGGAAACGTAAGGAAGAAGAACAAATACCTAGCTTTGATTCACATACTTTGCCAAAAAGACAAAGGCCTCGCAAAGGTCTACGGTTAAGGTTATCCCTGGTAAAGCTTAAGTTTATGAGTGTGTTTGTGTGAGTTTGTTTCTTCTTCACGCTCAAATGAATGAACGTATTTAGGTTAAATTTGGCACATCAGTAGAACTTTTTCTGGAATAACACGTACTATAGGATACTTTTATCCACGCAGCATGTTCTCTTGGGATAATTTCCTACTTTCAAAGTAAATAAATATCTTCAAACTTGACTTCCCCAGCACAACCCATCGTGGACGCCATCAACAGCTGCCCGGACCTGCAGTACCTTACTCTCACGGGCAACACTTTGGGGGTGTCTGCAGCCGAGGCCATTTCCAAGGCGCTGGAGCATCACCCCGAGCTGAAGGTGGCGCGTTTCTCCGACATGTTCACCGGTAGAATGAAGACGGAGATACCGCCCGCTTTGGTACGTATTTTAACCCTTTAAGAGCATCAAATCAGACATAGTTTCTTGCACATTCTTCTCCATACAGATCTATGCTTTGGAATGTGCAATTAGCATCATATCGGACCAGGATCAAAAGGAAAAAGCAGACCCCTTATAGGATCACCCTTTGGACCGTCTGTTTGTCTGTCTGTCAAGAGCCTTTACCTCGGGACCACGTAGAGGTATCGAGTTAAAATTAATACCATGTTTTCAAATCTGCGGTTCCTTGTTGAGGGTGTGCAAAAATCAAACTTCTAAATTAATGGAAAAAAAAGATGGCCGTTTATGTCACAAAAAATGTATATTTCGACAATCAAGAAAAACAAAATTCATAGGGTACTTTCCGTTGCCCTAGCATCCTGAAATTTAGCATGAAGCAAGGTCTTAGAACAAGTACAGGGAACAATCTGAAAACTGTAAACTTGTCACAAAGACACAAAAAAATAAATTTTGATTCGGAAAAATCTCGATTTGAGAATTGAAATATTTACAAAAGTTAGTTTGTACGGAATCCTCTGTGCGTGAGTTCGATTCGCATTTGATCTGTTTTTTTTTTAATCTAGTATTTATTATTTATTTATTTATTAATATTGCTTGCTATACTTACAGTATTCACCAAAGCGTATAGCAAGCCAACAATTTTATTTACGAACTACTACTAATCTCTCAGTGGTAGGAGCAGTGGTGGCCGAGTGGTAACGGCCCCGACTTACGAGTCGTAGGTCGCGGGTTCAAACCCAGCCTGGCGCATTACTTTGTGTAATTTATTTCATCGCCACTGCTCTCAAAACGTTGAAGGAAAACATCGTGAGGAAACCGGCATGTCCTAGAACCAAAAATTCGAAGACATGTGACATTCACCAACCCGCACTGGGCCCGAGTGGTGGATTACGGCCCATTCCCTCTACTACAAAGGAGGCTTGAGTCCCAGCAGTGGAACATTAAAAGGCTGATGATGATGATGATGACTACTCTCTCTAGCTACTTTTTTTGTCTTCTCTTCCAGGCTGCTCTCGGAGACGGTATGATCACAGCCGGCGCGCGCCTCAGTGTCCTTGATCTGAGTGACAACGCCTTCGGACCTATAGGAGTGGAGGGCCTGGCGAAATTACTACAGAGCGATGTCTGCAGTGAGCTGGAGGTATGTTCCTATTTACAATTACAATATAAGCCTAGTACAGTACGGCCGACGGATCTTGGCGCGTCTGAAGTTAGGCTCTGCGAACTTTAGCGCTTGTGCACTCGTAAAAAAATAAATGGTATGAAAAAATAAATGCCAATAGCAGTTTTTATTGCTGTTAACAACTGTTATTGGCATTTATTTTTATAAATCATTTATTTGGCGCGCTTATTTTGAGCGCTAAAATTCGCAGAGCCTAACTTCAGACGCGCCAAGATCCGTCGTCCGTACTGTAACTGGGTTGTGGGGCTTTGATAGGCAGTCGCTCCATGTGCGAAATTAATTTCTTTATGTAAGATATTAATTTCGTACATGCATATATTAACTCGAGTTTTAGAAAAAAATACTTTATTTTTTAATTTTATCTTTACAAATCGATAGTGTTTCGTGTACCGAATCGACCCTCCACGGGATTAAAACGTTCAAAATTTAACGGTGTATAAAAGCGAAATACCACTCACTGATTTCGTTTTGTTTTCTTTTTATATTTTTAGTTGTGTTATATAATTTACGTATATATTCTATTAATTTTATAAATAATAACAGTTTGTCCTCTTAAACCTATTGTTTATGGTTACGCCGATCAGCGTCTCACTGTCAACGACGGCTAGCGCTGAAAATCAGCGCTGTGGCTCTGTCCTGCACACGAGCTCCAGCATTTTGCTGAGCGCTGGCCGTTTTGTGCGGATGTGACGCATATCTTTTTATGTACTTTTTTATTTTATTATATAGAGTCAGTGTGTGTAGCTGTTATTTTAAGATATGCGCCATGTTTTGGTGCAAATAAACTTTTTCTTTCTTTTCTTTCTTTCTTTCTGATTAATCACTAGATCTCAGAAACTATAACACCTACAAACTCAGAATTTGGCAGGTAGGTTCTTTACAGGGCGTAAATTTCCGCTAAGGAAAGATTTTATAAAACTCCTCCCTCAAGGGGGTAAAACGGTGATTGGAAGTTTGTATGGAGAAACCGACTGTCATGCGGGCAAAGCCATGGGCAGAAGCAGTATATAAATAAATAAATGGTCTTCTTCCAGGAACTACGGCTAAACAACAATGGTCTTGGTATAACAGGAGGTCGTCTGCTCGCCAAAGCGTTGTCCGCGCGCCCTCGCAAGCTGAAGATCTTCATAGCCGGCAGGAATAGGCTGGAGAATGATGGAGCCACTGCGCTGGCTAAGGTGTTCCAAGTGAGTAGACTCAAAGATATTGAGGAAAAAGATTCAGTATCATTCCCACTCCTAGTGTTTATGCCCACGCCTTGTTCATCGCTGCCCACACTTCATTCTTGTTAGTGTTACCAAAATCTTTTAAATCGTTGCCGAAATTTTGTTCATTGTTGCTCATAACTTTAGACTGACCTGTTGGTCTAGTAGTTAGGTTAGGTTAGGTTAGGCTAGGCCATAACGGCGATTGTCATTTTAGTTTAATTTATTAGCCGCGTACAATAACAAACATTTTTAACCGACTTCAAAAAAAGGAGGTTTCTCAATTCGATGTATATATGCTTTTTTTATGTTTGTTCGCGGAAAACTCGGTCGTTTATGGACCGATTTGCAATTTTTTTTTTTTCTCCTTAAGGCGTATGCTTCAAGATTGGTCCCATTTTTTTGACATCTTGATAATGTTAGTTAACATTAAAACAAGTTTTCAATTAAAATATTTTTTCCATAGCAAGTTTTTGTAGCGCGGTTTATACTTATATTATTAATACTCATCAAGACCATTCCTAAAAGCTCTAACACGATAGGGTTATTACCGAATTCCTGTGGCCATCTTCCAGCTCCATAATCAGACCATGGTTACTATCTAGCACCAAAGTACTTGTCAAGACATATAATCAATAAATATGTATATGTGCATAATAAAAATCGACACGATTGTAAAAAATATCTTAAGTTGGATTAAAACACTTTCCTATGAGAAAACAGAGGCTTTGTTACATCATATTGTATAATTAGATAACTCACACATTATTCTTACACCTCTTTCTAATTATCAATTTCACATCAAAACACACACATCTCAACATATTTCACATTCATCTCAAAACACACACCTCTTTACGTCACTGACACCACTTTCACGTCACACCACTTTCACTTCACAACACACACCACATTTCACATTCCACGTCATGCGTATATTGTCTTATTATCGTTATAGAAGAGCGAAGCCTTCTAACACAGGCATTGTTTGCCTAAAAGGAGGCTTCAAGTACAAATTTGTAACAATACGCTAATTGTGCCAATAAACTATTTTTTTTTCTTATATCACACGAGCCCAAACTCAATGGGGTTGTGTCTACTACCGAGTTCCTATGGCCACCTTCCGGTTCCATCATCAAATCAACTCCATGTATAACAATTTTGCATTGTCATCTGATTTACACATGCATGGAAAATTTCAGCTCAATCCGTAACCGGGAAGTGGATCGAATATAATTTGCAAGATCTGATTACAGACAAACATCAGCATCAGCAGGTCTGAAAAGGCCACTTTTGTTACAAAATAAATTCTACAAAAGTTTTTTAGAATCATAACATGAATCATATTTTTTTTTATACGGAAATATTTACAAGGAATATGATTCTGATATGCAGTGAATTGAGTATGATTCGACTAATTTGTGCAAACATTTTACGAACATTAGTAGAATTGTTTATGATCTGGCCAGCAGGACAGGTGAAACTAAATAAAAGCTGGTAATAAACACAATTTAAATTTGTTACAGAACATGGGTACTCTAGAAGAGCTGGCCATGCCACAGAATGGCATCTACCACGTTGGCATATCGGCGCTCTCGGAGGCGTTCAAACGCAACGCTCAGCTGGCGCGCCTCAACTTGAACGATAACACTGTCGGCGCTAAAGGAGCCCAGGCCATAGCTGCTGCGTTGCCTAAGTAAGTAATATATGAAAGTTTATGTTGCCCACTGTACCACTATGCCCACACCTTGTTCTTTTTTGACCAAATCTTATCCTGTGATGACTATGCTTTGTTGATGATATGTTGAAGATGTTCACATCTTGTTCTGTGACTCACATTTGATTTATCATGATCTCAAACGTCCAATAATGTTCACGTCGATTTCTTCTTTAAACACCGCAATTTTGGTCGTTTTAATCCCGCGGAGGGTCGATTCGGCACATGAAATCCTATGGATTTGTAAAGATAAAATGAAACATAAAGTACTTTTTTTCTAAAACTCTATCTAATATACGCATGTACGAAATTAATTTCTTCTCAACTGGTCAAAATGTACTGAACTTAGCAGATTTATTTCGCGATTTCAAGTTTCGTCCCATAGTAAAAGTTATTTGTTATCATGACTACAATCACGTGTTTAAGTATCGTTCACTAATACCAGTCACCCTATATATACAGTGAAGGAGTAATTCAGATGAGAGAATGACGATTCTTTCTCATTGTTACAGCTTGAAAAACTTGAAAAGCATAAACTTCGGTGACTGTCTCTTAAAAAGCAAAGGCGCCAGTGCGCTCGCGAAGGCGTTCAAAGACAACTCACTACTTTTGGAGGTAAGACAATTTAGTTTTTATATTTTCTGTACCCAGAATTTGATGTCTATAAGTAAATCCTAATTTCTTTAAATAAGAATCTATACACCGTTAAATTTTGGTCGTTTTAATCCCGTGGAGGGTTGATTCGGAACATGAAACACTATCGATTTGTAAAAATAATATAAAAAAGTAAAGTACTTCTTTTTTAAACTCGAATTAATATACGCATGTACGAAATTAATTTATTTGAGTTAACGAGTCAATGACCTTGTAGGTAGTTGTCGGTCGTTGTGTAGTAACTACGTACAGTTCATTGCCCTCGCTCAGCTGACGTTTACTTAAAGAAATTAATTTCGTACATGCGTAATTTAATTCGACTTTAAAAAAAAGTACTTTATTTTTTAATTTTCTCTTTACATATCGATAGTGTTTCGAATCGACCCTCCACGGGATTAAAACGACTAAAATTTTACTGTGTATATTTAAAAGGAATCGTTTGTCGTAGACATGTGTCCACGCCCTAAGTGATAGCGTGACGGGTGACAAGACAGAACGAAAAAACAAAACGTGTTGCGGCGAATAATATGTGAAGAAGCAAAAGATTTAGTTGTAAAGTTCTCCTAACATGTACCATTTATTTGTGTTCCAGTCCCTAGACCTGTCTCACAACGAGATCGGTCGCGAGGCGTGCATGGAGGTCGTGGACGCCATCACGGCGCTGCCCGACAGTTACGACAGGCTCAGCAGAGTGGTGCTAGCCGGTAAGTGACCCTTTCTTACAAGCTTTTATTTAGTTTCACCTGTCCTAGTGTTTGTGGCGGCGATTTGGTCAGCTCACAGATGAACTTCGAGAGGCTGCGGGAGTTCGCGCACGCGTGGCGTGCTGCCCGGAGCAAGATGGAATGAGAGGAACAGGAATGAACACCGATACCATTAAACTGGCGACACGGCGACGAAGTCAACACCATTTTTATAGTTTTTAACATTAGGGAGAATGCAAACCGGGACACACGTGGCTAATTTGTAAAGGATCAAGAAGCGCCTGCGGACAATAAAATAAGATGGCCAAGGGTGCTAAGTCCGCAGCCGCCCCACGATTCGATTCGTCATAACATATGTTAGTTGGTCGGGCCATGGGAAATGGAGGGAGTGTCCCAGTGTTTGTCTGTAAGCAAATCTTGCAAATTAAATATGATCGACTTACCGGTTACCGATGGAGTTGACATTTTGCATGCATGTGTAAATCAGATGACAATGCAAAATTATTATGACGTGGAGTTGATCTGATGATTGATCCGGAAGGTGGCCATAGGAACTCTGAGATTAAACGACACAACCCCATCGTGTCTGGGTCGTGTGATTCGTCTTGACGAGTATTTAGGTGCTAGATGGTAACCAGGGTCTGATGATGGAACTGGAAGATGGCAATAGAAACTCTGTAATAAGCGCAATAACATAGCCCTATCGTGTTCGAGCTTTTTGGAATGGTCTTGATGAATATTAATTATATAGGTACAAAAAAAAAAAATACAACAGACTACAAAAAAAATAAACATAAAAAAGTGCAAAATAACTATAAATTCGGAAGTCGGTGTTTCTATAATAGTTTGTTATCTTCGTTATAAAAACCGACTTCCGAAATTAAAGTTATTTTGCACATTTTGTGTTTTTTTTAAGTCTATTGTATTTATTTCGTAAAAAGCTTTTTTTATTTCACACTTTTTAGTTGTAGTGCCCTTCAGCCAAACTTAAATTAAAAACCTTCCGCCATTCGGTTCCATCATGACAATTTTTATTTTCTTTTTTTTTAAGTTGCTTAGAATACCAAAATCTTCTTCTAAATGTGATAAATATTCTTCTGAAAATCGCATCAAAATCGGTTCAGCCAAACGCGAGATAATCGCGGACAAACATACTTTTTTGGAATTTGGTTAAAAAGTGATTTTCTTTGCAAACTGGTTTTTTTATACAGGAAACAGTCTCGGTGGAGCTAACAATAAAAAGACGATGCGGGACAAACTCGGCGCCTCAGCCGAGCTCAGTGACGGAGAGGGAAGCGAAGACGAATGTAAGTATTATATAATTATATAATATTCCACAACTATCACACAACGTCGTCTAGTCCCAAGCTAAGCAGAGCTTGTGTTATGGGTACTAGACAACTGATAAACATACTTATATATTTCTAAATACATACTTAATATAGATAAATTACACCCAGACACAGAACAAATGATCGTGCTCATCACACAAACATTTGTACTGGGTGGGAATCGAACCCACGACCTCCGGCATAGCAGTCAGGGCCACTAACTACTAGACCAACAGGCCAGTCGAAGTATACTATATTACTTTATTTACTGTCTACTTTTTGATCTTCATACAGCAAAAGTGATTAATTTCTAGTAGATACGGAACCCTTCGTGCACGAGTCCGACTCACACTTGGCCGGTTTTACACTTTCGCATGATGTATTACAGTCTTACTGTGCAATTATTCAGTGATTTATTATTATTTTAATTACATATTTTTAACACAATATAAAAAGAAATAGAAATATGAAAAATGTATTATTAATAAATTAATTATTATTATCATCCTATTTCCCTAGATGTAACTGACTCAGAAGAAGAGAATTCGAATTCAGAAGAAGAAGAAGAAGAAGAGAACGACGGCCAGAACTCAGAAGACAGCGCCACAGAGGACGCACAGCATCTAGACACAGCCACTGACTTCGCTCAAGACATCACTTTGGACACATCGGGTAAATTCACACAATTCAATATTAAGATTTCATTATTTTTCATACAACCATCTAAGAATTCATGAAGCAGTTTTCACCCGCGCTCGCCGCGGTTACGTAACCGCCGCGGTTGCGATTTTTGCCCGCAAACGGTTATGCTAGACGGGCGAAATGATCGGTGCCCGTCGCCCGCCTACCGCCCGCGTCACATGCGGCCGCGGTCCACGAGTTTCCACTAGTTGCTCGCCGGTTCAGCGAGAGCTGTGAGATATCTTTACTGGATTAGTTTTACACAGAAATGCATGTTTTGATTTTCATAGAAGCCTAGATAATGTCCGCAAGATATCTGCGTATCCAAAATATCTGAAGAAAGATGTGTAATAATATCATAATCAAGTAAGAGCGGTTGTATGAAAATATACCTCATGTTGTGGCCGCTCTTAAGTACATCTACATCATCATCTTCGTCACCGTGTAGTTTTATAATTATTTTATATATTTACTTATTTATAGTGTATTATTTGGTACTTTATTAGCAGTACACCACAGACTACCCCCTGTAATTCTTTAAGTTCTTACGATCCATCCTAAGGTTGTCTGGAAGATATCGCTATCAGCGATAAGACTGCCATTGTACCCGTACATTTAGATTTATGTACAGTTTGTGTAACTTTTTGGTGTACAATAAAGTTTTATTCTATTCTATCTCTGTCAAACTATTTCGGGAGATACAATTAATGTGGTTATACTAAGTCCTTTTCATATTTTGTACAGGTATTGAAGAAGTACAAACAGAAGTAGGCAGATTCCTAGCACAGCCGACAATTGAGAACTTGAACCGACTCGGAGCGAACGCACCCGATGTCATAGACGTGCATTTACAGGTAAAACTACTAATCTAATTAGTTCATTATGTCTCATTGTTGGGCAAAGGTCTTCCTCTATCGATCACATAAATAAAGAACTATTTTTATGGTAGCTAAAATCATCCAGTGACATCCCTCGCCCTTGGGCGGAGCGGAAGATAGTGTCAGACTCTTACTGACTAAAAACTTACCCCGTTCCTTCATAGCTTTGGTTCCAGGGCCCTAGTATGCACTTTCATGCCTCCCCAGAGCCACAGAGTAGGCTTCGATCCTGCTGCTGGGCCCTGGTACATGCCACGCTCCGGGGCGAGGAGGCCTGGCAGGCGCGAGCCTCTCAGTGCGACGCAGTCATTCTAACGAAGGAGGTGGCCGCGCGCGTGAGGGAACGTAATTATGTCCTCACGCCCCAGCTTGCTTTGACCTCGACTCCGATTCCCAGCCACCGTAGGCGTGGGCTTACGGACGACAACCAATGGGTAGCTCGCCGTCCATCTGTCATCCGTCGTTTTCATCTATCTTCATATATATGAAAATGAATAGCTGTTTGTTAGTCTCGCTATAATTCGAGAACGGCTGCACCGATTTGGCTAATTTTGGTCTTGAACTATTCGTGATACATCAGGGAAGGTTTAAACGGTGAGAAAATATGAAAAAAAAAACACGGAAATAAAAATCCGACTATACCTACCATTTTTTTTTTTTTTTTATCTTAGGTAAAATCATCCAATGACAAATCCCGCCCTTGAGAGGGGCGGGAAATAGTGTCAGACTTTTACTGACTAAAAACCTACCTTTCCATTCCTTGCCTTTGTCCCGGGGCCCGTGGTGACACTCTCGCATAACCTTTGGAACTATACCTACTATGATTTTTTATTAGATAAAGTAAAGTGACAGCTATAACAATGGTTGTTTGACAGTTGGGCATTGTCCACTGCTGTCACTTTACTTAATCTAATAAAAAATCATAGTATAAGCGTTACGAAGTTTGCTGGGTCAGCTAGTAAACAATAAATAATTTCTTTAATCGCATAAATGAAATACATAATCAAATTCTTTCTCCATTTCCAGGCCATCAAAGACCCAACTGCCCTAATCCAAGCGTACGTAGACGCGACATTCTGCGTGGCCGGCCTCTCGGAACAGAACCCCAAGGCGGCCGAGCTGGCGGACCAGATGTTCCCCATCCTCATCAAACGCGCGGGACAGCAGCACGCCGCCGCTTGGATCCTGGCCAACAGTGTGCTCTCGGCGCTGGGACTCATTAAGGTAATATCGGTTATTTATTTGTGTGAATTATTTGATTTATTAAACATGGCCTACAGTGGCCCATGATAGCCAATACTGGCTCGTGATGGTATATGCTGGCTCATGATGGCCTATGCTGGCCCATAGTGGCGTATGAGGGCCAATGTTGGCCCTTGAGGGGCACGTGTCGGCCCATGATTGCTAATGCTTGCCCATGGTGACATATGTTGGCTTATACTGGCCCATGATGGCCTGTGCCGCCGGCCCAGGATGGTCTGTGCAGACCCATGATGGTATATTCTGGCGTATGTTGGCTTATACTGGCCCATGTTGGCCTCTAAGCGTACGTAGACACGAGATTCTGCATGGCCGGCCTCTCGGAACAGACACTGATCTACAATACCATATATACTACATATGCCCTACTGTGACAGTGTGACCACAATTTAAAAAAAATATTTTTCTTACGAGCTCATTGATATATTATAAGGGAAGATGCGTTACGCGCAAACATCGCTATCAGAAAACCTGGAGTCGAAATTCACACATTTATGATTAGTGTAATCACAGTCGCAAACCTACAGTCACTGATAGACAAAAACAGAGATAAAAGCCGGCGCTGTTATGGGAGTGAAATCGCGTTATTGAAATTAGGCGACGGTTCTAATTTCAGCGGTCTAGATGCTAGAGACGAGCTGGATATTTTCCTTAAAAAGCAGTAAATTGAAGGTGTGTACCTCGTTGTTCCAGTCGGAGGACAAGGCGCGCAAGATCCGCTGGGCGCTGGGCCCGTGCTACTCGTCGCTGGCGCGCGCCATCGACGCGGCGTACTTCCCGGCCGCGCTGCGCGACACGCTGCGCTTCTTCGCGGCCAGCAAGCGGCCCGCCCTGCCGCACGCCGCCGCCCTGTGTCGGTAGTCGCCCACTCACTGGCTCTACTGCCTGGATACCCATACTTACTACCTACTACTGCAATTATATATAAGGTGACTGGTAATTAGTGAACGATACTTAAACACGTGATTGTAATCATAAAAACGCAAAAAAATCTGCTGCTCAGTACATTTATGTTCACCTAACTGGTCAAATTGTACTGGACTTGGCTGATTTTTTTCGCGATTTCAGATTAGGTCCCATAGTAAAAGTTGTTTTTTGTTATGACTACAATCACGTACTTAAGTATCGTTCTACAAATAAAATGATCTTTATCTTCACTAATTACCCAGTCACCCTATATAGGCACTAGAGGTTTTCCATTTTTCTAAACTGCAGCGTTTTACTAATCGGTAAAGTCACGCCTGTCACCCTTTCGCCGGCAATGAACAAAAGCCAATGCAAGCTTTTGGCATGATTTGCTTTTTTTCTTTTCGCCAAAAATGCAACCTAGCATATCATATAAATGTTAGAGACCAATACGAGAAATCAATAGCAAAAAAATCAGGTCCTTAAACCGTAACCGAACGATGATACGTATAGAAATGTTACTAAACTCTATTTTATCATTAAGGCCCTGATCGACGAGCGAGTAAAACCGCGGTCTTATTGCTCGCCGGTGTATCATTGCAATACGTACGACGAGCCTGGCTCGCGGCTCATCGTGTTTGCTTCACTTTCTATTCGGCTCGTCGTTCAAAACTGTTTGACTCGCTAGTCGATCAGCACCGACGAGCCGCGAGTAAAACCGACGTTCTTTAAAACCGCCGTATTGGCTCTTACGTCGATCACCCACTTAAGGCCGTGTTTACGGAGACGCGTTGGGCGTTTCGTCGTACATTGCAGCAGCGGGCCGCGTCATCGCTCGCGCAAACACAAACATGGCAATGTATGACGGACCGTCCGACGCGCCGCGCAACTCACCGTGTCTCCATAATCGAGCACTTAGAGATAATAATTTCACAAGTGCAAATGTCAAACTTCGGATTTATGATACCAGATTTTTTGATCAAAGTGATGTCTCCAAATTCGATTTTTTATACCGGTTGTTTTAGTAATACAACCTTTAAGGCAAGTAGGACCAAGATATGTTAGTGTTTATTTATATTAGAGTCTAATACGAATTTTAAAATAAAAAATATACAAAAAAAAACTGTAATTTAAAAAACTAAAAAACCTGACTGCTTCTCTGAGTATTCGTGAAAAAGCCCTAAAACAAGAAAGTCGTTGTACCCGATTGCACTTAACTATATAATATTTTAAATACAAGATAAATTGTAGCAGTTGGGACCCATTCTAGAAATGGAGGCTTAGTGAATTGAGAGCACATACCTATATTACACTGCAGATTACTCCAATCTACTGACTAGACGGCTGACTTAACAAGGAGGGTTATGTTTTTCGAGAGTATGTATGTCTGGTGCAGTCGGGTAAAAATTACTAAATTTTTTTACACTCGGCCTTTTACTTTGGACGCGGTTGCCGGCCTGCAGCCATCTATTGTCTTTCTATTGTGTCTCAAATTACGGTATTCGAAGGGTCACATATCTTCGAATTTTTGGTTCTAGGACATGCCGGTTTCTTCACGATGTTTTCCTTCACCGCTTTGAGAGCAGTGGTGATGAAATAAATTACACAAGTAATGCGCCTGGCTAGGTTTGAACCCGCGGTCTACATTCGTAAGGGGGTTACCATTCGGCCAACAAACTTAAAAAAAAATTGATAAACGAATCGAAAAGATACGCGTTAGTGTTGTGTTAGTGAGTGTTGTGTGTTGGTTGACACTATTCAATGCGGACACGCCGTAAATACCGAAATCAAAATGAAAAATAACCCGTGATAAAAAGCCTATAGCGATCTACTAAATAGTCTCTAACTTCGTTTGGTTACCGTTGGTAGACATAATTCTTTTTGCTATTGATTTCTCATACAGTCCTTGAAGAAATGACCTTGATTTCACTTTTGGCGAAAAGAAAAAGAATTATATGCCAGCAATGTATGGCAAAAGTTTCATATCCTCTTTAAACAAATAACATACTGTAAAGATTGGACCATCTATAACACTTTACAAGCATAATAATTTATTTAATTTACCCATAGTTATTTTTCCTAATATTTCTTGTTGTATTCTTCGCATACATTCAATTTAACATGATTTCCGCATATTAATTGTACATATTATTTTGATAATCGTGTTTGGTTAGTACCACATAAACTTTTATACTAAAATAAAGTATGAAGTCTGTTGTGCCGCAATGAATTTGTGCTGTGCACAATTATGACAATGTCCTCATTCTGTTTTCAATCTCAGATACATTAGGGCACAAATCGTCCCCTATCTTGATGCGCAACGCTGTCAAATTGACAAGCAACTTGACAGGCGCCACGTGAAAGCGTTGTAAAATGTGGAATGGCAAGTTGCGGGACAAAATGTCCTCCAATATGATGCGCAACGCTAAATTTACGTGACGCTGTAATGTTGCTCGGTATACCCCCTATTTTAAAACTCATTCACGTGATGCAAGGGACAATTTGTCCCCTTATGTATAGACCTGAGATTTAGACATCTAAACGTAATGCCTAAAATAAAACTGCGTTTTTTGACATTACGTTTAGTTGTCACCTAGTGTTAGTGAGAAGGGGCATTAGTTTAGTTTGTAATAACTAAATAATAAAATGTTTTAATTTGGTATGGTGTTGTTTTATTTGTTTTACATGCCTCCCAATATGTATTCTTTAATCCCTCGGCCGCCAGGGGGGTATATTATTACGTAATAGCGCGCTTTTTAGAAAATCACAAAAATATAAAAAAGTCTTTTTAGGGATTTTTCCAAAAAAAACTAAGATATTGAAAACAAAATTTTCGGCCCAATGAAATTCGTACCCCTGTGTGTACAGTACGACAATTAGCGTTTTTTCAAGGTCATTCAAGTTGTACAATCGACGCGTTAGGAAAGAAATTAATTTCAAACATGCGTAAATTAAATCAAGTTTAAAAAAAAAGTATTTTTTAATTTTCTCTTTATTTTTTAATGTACCGAATCGACCCTCCACGGGATTAAAACGACTAAAATTTAACGTTGTACACATTATATACAAAACACTAATTAAAACTATAAATTATAATATACTTAGATATATTGTTTAATATTTTAACTAGAAACTAATATTTATTTTAATATACTTACACTAAAACCTACTCCTATTCGCAAAAAATAGTTGTTATTCAAAAATTAGAAACCTGAGCGTTAGCGAGAGAATTAAAAGAGTCACGGGTTGAAAAATCTTTACACTTTAGTGCAACATTTTCATCCCACCTCAGCAAGGACATTATTTGGAACGTATATTCTAGTAAGTATTGAGATCAGTGATCTCAAATGATTGAACACTATCCCCCGATTTCTGATTTAAGCATTTGAAGTTGAGATAAAGGATAAATGATATGATATGATAAATGATATTTTATTTTTGCAAATAGGTTCTCAAAAACACTTTTACACGTCAAAATTTTTTTTTTCGTCAATTTTAACTAGATGAGGCCGGAGAATTACTCAAACTCCACTTTAGCCTGCAAAACTGTCAAAATTTGGCATTTAAGTATGGTTTGAGTCGTTCTTAACTCAAAATACTCAATTCAGAAACCCATAGTGAACTTGTGAAGTAATTGAAACAGGCTCGATCTCGGTAATTGCAGCTGAGAATTTTATTGTAGCATTGACTACCTTAGCGAAGGTTGCGAGAAGGTTGATTGTAAAAAACAGAATAGTTGCACCCGCTTTTAACGGGAACCAAAAAAGGATAAGACTAGGTAATACTTAGGGTTGAAAGACTATCCCCGCGTTCCGAATTGCGTCAAGAGCGATTATAGCGAGAATCCGACAAAATTTAATAGTCACAAAATATCAGGGCTATTAAGTAACAATTGTGACGTTGCGCGTTGGTTGGGTTCGCGCTATAATCACTTTTGGTGCAGTTCGGAAACGAGGGCTAAATAGCCTTCACTTCGGGTAAATAAAAATAAGACATTTTTGACAGATTGACACTAATGACAGTGACAGCAAAACATAACCTTAAAAACAAAAACTGTTATTGTTATGACAAACTCGATTATTATTCTAATAAATTAGTAAATAAGTTTACAATTCCTTATAGTTGATATAAAGGTAGGTAACAAAGCTAAACATTAAGTATACAAAAAATCGACTTGCTTGATACGAGCTAACAACTTTCTTGGTTGGTTAAATGTGCAAGTGAATATTAAAATCACTGTAAAATAGTTATTAATTTATTATTTCCCAAGACCGGCGCCCGCACACCTATTGTCTTTCTATTGTGTCTCTAATTACGGTATTCAACAGGGAACAGAAGATGCAAATTCAATATCATATCAGACTATCCGCGATCCGCATCTGTTTGTCTGCTAACTCCACGCAGCGAATTTTGAGGCAGTGTTCACTAATAGAAATTACACTAAACAAGGAAACATAACTAGCAACCCGCCCCATCTTCGCACGGTTGTAATGGTGATACTAATACCTCGAGCATCGCCGTGTCCACGAGGACGCTCTTCCCAAGCGGGGCACGCCTCTACCGTGTCCTCCGGGTGGTCCGCACAGTGGCGACACCCGGGCGTCGTTTCCGCACGGATCTTGTACAGGTACATCCCGAACTTGCTATGTTCGGTTAGTACCTGCGCCATGCGGAAGGTCACGACGCTGTGAGGCCTTTCCAGCCACGCCTCAAAGATGGGCCTTACCGCCTCAATCGTGGCATGCCCAATCCCATCAGGTGGGAGTGCAGTCAAGCACTGTTGTGCTGTTGTGATGTCGCCCCACATGCTGTTTATTATTCTAAGTAAAATAATATCACTACATAGTATACCTAATACAAATTCGAATCCCGCTGTCTGTTCCTATGTATGCTTAGATCTTTAAACTAGATTCAAGTAGGTTTATATGTATAATACATGCATAATATATTTAATATCACCATTGCACCCATGCGAAGCTGGGGCGGGTCGCTAGTATATTATAATAATAAAAAAAACTTGTCATTTTCAGTTGATAAAATGACGGAGTCACTAAATCTAAGTATACAGTTTGGTGGAGGAGCAGAACTATTGTTCGATAAAATAAAGAAAAGAGAAGTAGAGTTGCCAGCTTTAAAAAAGTACTTACCAGATTGCCAGCATGAAAAATGGACCATCAGAGAATTGTTGTTGTGGATTAAAGAGAACTTGTTGAGAGAAAGAGAAGAATTATTTTTACAGGTAATAATATATTTTTGTCCTATGACATTTAGTTGTTGTTCTTAGTAATCTTGCATAGTACGGAGCCACTTTCACATCCTGTCTTAACTACAATGTGTTCCAAATTAGAATAAGATCAATTGCCATGTTGTGACGTCATGTCTAAAACTTTTTACGTTTACAATTCGTGAATAAATTAAGTTTTAATTATTTCTTGTTTTGCTCACATTGTCGTTAATTCAACTTTAACGGTGTGCATGTAGTCGTGTCGATGGAGAACTTTAAAATATTATTACGTAGCAAAAGGGGCGCGGGGCGCGGTGAGCCCGGACGGCGCACTTTTGTATGGGACCGCGCGTGCGCTTAACGAAGCGTTGGCCCTTACAACGCCCGTGCATGCGGCAGTCGGAAGCAGTGTGAAAGCAACTGGCGTCTACATGCTTTTTGAATTACACACGCCCACGCTAGCATCTGCGCCCGCCTCCGCACTACAGGCCTAACCAAGTTACGAGCATTATGACCATTTCGTTTCAATTCTCTCGCGTCAAACGCCTCGAGTTGGCCACGCCTCCAATTCCTTAGTTCTGACGTCATCTGAACGCTCAGTCACGTGGTCAGTACAAAGGAATCGGAGGCGTGGCCGACTTGAGGCGCTCGACGCAATAGAATCGAAACGAAACGGTCGTAACTTGCCTAAGGGGGAGCTGATCCCGCGATGCAGGATTTCAACATATGAATTTTGCTTCCTATGTGACATCTATAGATGTCACTACGTTATATTTGACTATTATAATCTATAGGATTATATAAAACAAAGTCTTCAGTGGTGTAGCTAGTCCTACAGAGGCCCCGTATCAAAATTTCCACAGGGGTCCCGTACCAAAATTCCAACCGGGGCCTCTTATAAAAAAAATGGTGTTTTGTACAAATGCTTGGCTAGGAGACGGTTGTGGATATCATGTTACGAATTTTTGCCTATTTCGGGGCCCCTGAAGGGTGGGACAATTGATACGGCAGATACGGCGGTAGTTACGCCCCTGAAAGTCTTGTTAGTTACACTATTTATAATTCAAGAACGGCTGATTTGGCTGATTATTGGTGGGGAGGTAGCTAAGAAGTAGGAGACGGACATAGGATAATTTTTATCCCGTAAAAAGAAATACAAAACCTGCTCATTTATTGGTATAGGGTAGAGTAAGGTAGCGTAGGGTAGAGTAGGGCAGAGTAGAGTAGAGTAGGGTAGAGTAAGGTACCGTAGGGCAGAGTAGGGTAGAGTAAGGTAGCGTAGGGCAGAGTAGGGTAGAGTAGAGTAAAGTAGGGTAGAGTAGGGCAGAGTAGGATAGAGTAGGGTAGAGCGGGAGCGAAGCCGCGGGCAATAGCTAGTATGTGATAATTTTTTATTTGGTTTGTTTCAGGGAGAGTCAGTACGGCCAGGCATTCTGGTCCTTATCAACGACGCGGACTGGGAGCTATGCGGCGAGCTGGACTATGAGCTGCAAAATAGAGATACGGTCATGTTCATATCTACGTTGCACGGCGGGTGAACTTATAATATACGATTTATTTATTAGCTTTGTGTTTTATTTGTCACTAGCGACCCGTCCCAGCTTCGCACGGGTGCAATGGTGATATTAAATATATTATACATGTATTATGGAGATGGATGGATGGAGAGCAATTGTTGCCGAGTGGTAACGGCCCCGACTTACGATTAGTAGGTCGGGGGTTCAAGCCCAGCCAGGCGCATTACTTTGTGTGATTTATTTCATCACCACTGCTCTCAAAACGGTGAAGGAAAATATCGTGAGGAAACCGGCATGTCCTAGAACCAAAAATTCGAAGACATGTGACTTCAACCAACTGGGCACTGAGCCCGCGTGGCGGATTACGGCCCATTCCCGTTCTTAGAGAGGAGACTTATGTACCAGCTGTGGGAACATTAAAAGGCTGATGATGATGATGACGTGTATTATACTTATACCTTCCTCTTGAATCACTATCTATTAACAAAACACGCATCGAAATCCGGTGCGTAGTTTTAAAGATCTAAGCAGGAATAGGGGCAGACAGCGGGTAGCGACTTTGTTTTATATTACGTAGTGATAGTAGCTAGATGCTGTCAGAAGTTTAGCAGAAAATTATCGCAAGGGTACATACTTTCGGGAAAGTGGCGTAGCTAGTCCCACAGGGGCTACGTATAAAAAAGTGGTGCATTTTACAAATGCTTGGTTTACCCTACGAGACGGTTTTGAATAATATGCTGCGAATTTTTGCCTACGTCGGGGCCCCCTAGGGTGGGGTACCCGTATAATTGGTAAGGCGGCGTAGCTATGCCTCTGTTTCGGGATAAAAGGTACCCTATGGGCTAGTCCAGGACATAGACTACCTGTTTTACGTGTACGAAGTTTAATCAAAATCCGTTCAGCCGTTCCAGCGTGAAGAAGTAACAATAGTACATTGTTACCCTAGGGGTGAAAGTAACTTATTTAGTCCCGAGAAGAAGTTTGGCGTCCGAGCGAAGCGAGGTCGCTAATATTCGAGGGACTAAATAAGCCTTTCACCCGAGGTAAACACTGTGCTTTTCATTACGAATAAAAGGAAAATAAAAATAAAAACCTGAGTCGTCGTCAAAGGTCGTCGTATTTTAGATCATAGGTATGTTTCTTTCGATTTAGGCCGTGAAAAGTTTCCGACTACTGCTTTAACCTCTTCTCTTAAGAATCAGGCGTTGAATCCATAACTGAATCTGATTATTGTGTAATTAAAAAAATTCTTACAGCTGAGATTTAGTAAAGTACCTATAAACAAAATTCTACAACAAGTTTCCCGCCATTTTGTTTTTTTTATGTGGTCAATCGGCTATTCAGCCATCATTTTTCATTTATATCAGTGAAAAATGGTAATTATTTCTCATATCTCTGTGAGTTTTAAAGAATTAATTGAAAGTAAATTATAAATAATTATATAATTTAAAAAAAATATAGGTATAGATACTTATCTCTTAATTTCAATTTTACATCACGCTGTAATTGACTGGCTGTATAGAAAGTTGAGACATAGATCAATAGAAATGCGAAGATAGAACTAGTTAACAACTTGACACTGGCGGATGCACAAGAGTGCCAGCCATAATCTCCTGTCGATGGATTGAGAAAAAAAAAAAACTAGTTTTTTTTTTTAATAATTTGACAGCTGTCAGTTGAAAGTGATTCGCCCTAGGGATGAAAAGTATTACTTTCAACCCGCTTCTCAGGCAACTTCAGACCTACTTTCAGCGTATGAGTAATGAAAACATTCAAACACGCTCACGACCGTTTGCCTTTAACATAATAGCGTAATTGCCTACCTATTTAATAATAAAAAAGATCTCACGACTAGGGTTGCCGACTGTAACGACTGACTGTAACGTATCACATTTTTTTTTCAGTAAGTTAGGTAACGTAACGTTATTATAAAGTATGGTAGGCAACCCTACTCACGAAGTCACGACACCATCTGAGACCATTTTTAATACCTACTACGGATAGTCTACTAGTGATAGTGTCTCATAACATGTTTTTTCATTACTCGTGGTCTGAAAGTATGTCTGAAGTTGCCTGAGGAGCGGGTTGAAAGTAATCCTTTTCAACTCTAGGGAGAATCACTTTCAACTGACAGCTGTCAAATTATTAAAAAAAACAAGGTAGTTCTATTTTCACATTTCTATCGAACCATGTCGTAACTTTATATACAGCCACTCAATCACAGTGCAATGAAAAATTGAAATAACATAAAGATTAGTACATGTTTTTATAAATGACTTAATTATAATTTACTTTCAATTATTTCTTTAAAAGTAAAATAGATTTGAGAAAGATATTTACCATTTTTCACTGTAAAAATGAAAAATGATGGCTGAAATCGGCTAAATAGCCGGTTAACCACAAAAAAAAGCAATATAGCGGGGAAAAGAAAACGGCGATCCGATATTTATTGTTTTTTTCGAGTTCTAGAGTTTTGTTTATACATACTAGACTATGATAAGTTCATCAGATTCATTTAAGGATTTAACGCCTGATTCTTAAAAGAAGAGGCTCAAGGAATAGTGGAAAACCTTTTACTGCTAAAATCAAAAGAAACATACTTAAAATCATACGACGACCTTTGACGACGACTCAGGTTTTTATTTTTCTTTCATTCGTAATGAAAAATACAGTGTTTACCTCGGGTTAAAGACTTATTTAGTCCCTCCAACTATTGGCGACCTCGCTGCGCTCGGACGACAAACTCCTTGACAGGATTAAATAAGTTACTTTCGTCCCTAGCAAGGGCGTCACCAGCCGATGATCAAGGGGCTATTGGAAGAATAGAGAATAATAAAAAAGTTTTTTTTTAAATAATAATAAATGCTTATTTTTTCTACAATATAATTCCTTAATTGCTAGCCTTATATCTACGGTAACATATAGGATGGGTATTATATTGTGGGAGACTGGAGCCTAAACTAGGCTCTGAAGTTGTAAAGCAAGCCTTTAGGGGGGGCCGTAGCCCCGCTGCCCCCCCTTGACGTCGCCCATGGTCCCTAGGGTAACAATGTACTATTTAGTTCCCTTTCTCACCTGGTACCTGCCCAGGACCCCCAAGGGGGAGCTAGACAAGCACACAGGTATTCAAAGTACATGAGACGCTGCTGAGAACCTAAGGTTTCATCCATGTGAAAATAAGTTATGTCGGATAGCTCTTATTGAAAGTCTGTGTGACTATTAACTGCAGTTTAATTATTATTTAACAATGGTCTCGGTGTGCGCTGATGCGGCGTCAAGATAGAACAACCATGCATGACCCGTAATTGGCTTAGCGATCTCGTTTGTACGGAATCATGACAAAAACTTCTGCACAGGGATGTACTTGAAGTAATTTAGAGAAATAGTCGTTTGACGATTGAAAATCGTCTTGAGAATCATATTCCTTGGGTTCATTGATATTTATTAAATTTATTATATTATATATTAATTATATTATGATTGAGTCATCTATCTTCAGCTGTTTTGATTATGCATAAGCACGTGGACCGCTAAAATCAAGATATTTTTTCCTAATTTCACACAGTCGCTATCTAAGCGACTAATATAAACGAGAGTGTTAGGCCGTGTTTACGGAGACGCGGCGTGTTGGGCGTTCGGCGTACATTGCAGCAGCGGGCCGCGTTATCACTCGCGCAAACAAAAACATATGGCAATGTACGACGGGCCGCCCTCCGCGCCGCGCAGCGCTTTGCGTTACCGTAAACACGGCCTTACGCAATTTTTTTTTTTGTACTAAGTGAGATAAAGGTTATCAAAATGACTTCGTGTGCTTTTATGCGTTGTACAGATTATTCATAAAAAAAAAAAACAAATGACATGGTATGGTATGGCATGGTGGCATTTCACTTGTAAGTATATATTTCCAATTTCATTTGACATTTTAAACGAGGTAATTAATTAACAAATATTATGTGTAGTTATTGTCTGTAAGTGTCGCCGCATTTGAATAGTTCTATTGAAATAATCTCTGAAAGTACTGGTGCGAATGTTAATTTTTTTTCACCGTTAGAAAGTTGCTTTATTTCTGAGCGACATTGGCAAGACATTTTTTATGTAGGTACGCGAGCGCAGCTGTGGGCAAAAGTTAATAATATGTACCCTTGCTTTTCCAACTTACTTTAGAAATTAGCAGAATAATTGACAAGAAGAGATTCTTGCCATTAACATAAGAAAAAAAAATAGAAATATTTGTATTTATGCCAAGTAGGACCTACGTTTTATTTTTCGCGAGCCACACAAGATGGGTTTCAATTGTGAAGAATTGTATTGCAGTGCCCTTATTTATCGTAGCAAGTCAATTGGTTGGAGGAAAAGGGTAACAATGTTGAATATAAATGACAGGTCCATCTTTATTTGGATATACAATGTTCACATAGACCCTTTTCGTATATTTCTGAATAATATTACAAGGAATATAGTTAAGGCTGCGTATTCAAAGAGTGAAAGCAAAATGGGAGTTCGTCTGTTTGTCATGTTTTTTTGAAACTGTCAGAGACGAGATATTTCATTTTATATTTACGCATGAACAAGGTACTTTAGGGGCGGACACGCATAGGTAACTGCGTTGCAGCGCTGCTGCAATCGGCAGTGACACCATCGTTTATTGTCGTATCCTTTTTATTGTATTTGTAGATATTTCGGCCTGATGTCCGCAACTCTACGACTAAAGCGACGAATGTGACATTCGACCCACCGCAGCTCCTCAAGGAAGGCCAGCAGCGCCTCTTTCGCGGAAGTTACCTGGGTTACCGAAGTATTTTGCCCTGTATCCAGCGATAACTGGGCAGCTTCGAAGCAGATGTGCTGCAGTCTCGTCCTCCTCCATGCAGGCTCTGCACAGTGGGCTGTCTGTAACTCCTATGATAGAGAGGTGCTTATTTAAGGTCCCGTGGTCAGTTGTAACGGCCGTCACTTTCCCTAACTGAGGTTTAGTCAGTCGTAGGGCCTGTTTCTTAAAGTCGCCATTAATGGAGGGAAGTGCCTTCTTGGCCTGCCTGCACTCACCATGGTCTACCCATAGTTTGTGGTGCAGGTCTCTGGTTCGTTTCCTTACCAGATTGCGTGCGTAGGTACCCGAAGGGGATCGGCAACGCGGTTATGTGTTTATTGTGGCCAGCGATTAGCTTAAAAAAATCGAACAAAACGCAACCTAACTAGCAAAGAGATCGTATAAGCAATCATTCTCTCGACAAAAGATCGAAAACACTCGTATAAAAGATCCTATTATTTCAAAAAGCTGTATAAATGCAGCGTTCTAGATTTATTGACAATTCATCGCTTTTTGACTCTATAACATGTCTAGTAAACGAAAATTTCTCACAAACCATAATTTTGTTGCTAAATAATGTGTTCAGGAGGTTTTATATATCATTTGTGCGTATATTACAAATGTAGATTAATACATATGGCTATTTGTCATTGCAGGTTTGACTCCGTAATGTACGAGGCGCTTAAACAACTTTAATTTTAGTATAATGCGAAATCCGAAACACGTGTCTGATATTTTTTTACAAAATTTCATAACTGTATCTTAGAAAATTACTAAGTTAGAAGCCTGTTATGTTACCTGGTTGTCCGCACAAATACTTGGTCACCGTGCCATCGGGCAACTGAGGGGTTGTTTTGCTCCCGCACTCTCCTGTGCGCTGGCAATTAATGCCCGCTATGACTTGCCGTGACCTTGTTGTACTTAGTGTCGGTGGTGTTCAACTTGTGACCTTTATTAAATATTTTTGGGGAAAAATGTAACATGGTGTAAAAATTATTGGAATCGATTCAGTTACTGATTCTGAACAAACTATATTCTGGTTGCGCTTAGACTAAAAATAATGTTGTATAAGTTTATTTCAATAAATTCATTTTAATTAGATTATTTAATACTAACGTTGCAGTCCATCCCTGTTTGCTGTCACTCAATTAAAAATAAAGGGGCAGGCCTTCGCACCCCTGTTGTAGGGGTGCTCGTACAGTCGCTAACACAAGTGATTATGTCGCATGCAATGAAAAATAAGCCAACAATAGCTTTTCGAAAAGCCGTTCTTATTCTTACTTACCACTTTTAGGCACACAGTTTACTGTTTTTCTGCACTAGTGCGCAAAAGAGTGCGGTCTCACACTGTCATGCTTTATTGTATTTATCGGATTACCGTATCAAGATGACCGCTAAGCGATTCCCATAAGTCGCGCGTCAATCCTCATTTAGTATTTTTTTCGTAAGTGTATTGAAAAAAGTTGTTTGATACATGTGAAAACTTGTCATTGCAGCACACGGTTCCTAGGAGCTAGCGACGTCGAGCAAACAAAAAAGGAATTAGCGTCACTCCCCGCGCATCAACATTATTCGAATAATAATATGTCTGTACGGTCGACGTACATTAACCTTAAATTACTTTTAGCTGACAAGGCGAATCAATGGGTTCACTTGTCACAACTAATATTTCTACTTACTTAGGGCTGATTTCATCATTCAATATAAAAACTTAGTTCAACTAAACTGAGCTCAGCGTAATCTAGTTTAAAGACCCGTGTCGTAAACATGGCAACAACAAAAGAATTGAAACTGAGTTTAGCGTAAACTAGGTTCAATTCATCGCGGTGAAACGCAAAATGAAGCTAAAATCTCGATTAGTCGCTCAAACTGCGTTTTGTTTGAACGAATCGCGATTAGTTTATTGGTGAATTTGGCTCTAAGTGTGCAACTTACCAACACGCGGAACAGACGTACATGTAAGAATCACCAACCTTTACGTTGTACGAAACTAGTGAATAAACTTTTGGGTTACTATGTGAAGTGTTTTGCATGTTTGGACACACTCGCTACCTAACATACAAACAGTTCAGGAAACAATCTGTCCCGTACAATGTCTTTCATTTATTAAACATAATATGAATAAAACCGTACATCAAAAGATTGGTAATTAAATTATTACAAGTTTTTATTTAGTTTCACCTGACCGATGTTTGTCTGTGGTCAAATCTTGCAAATTAAATTTGATCCACTTCCCGGTTTCCGATTGAGCTGAGATTTTGCATGCATGTGTAAATCAGATGACAATACAAAATTATTATGACGCGGAGCTGATCTGATGATGGGATCGGGAGGTGGCCATAGGAACTCTGTAGTTAAACGACACAACCCCATCAAGTTTGGATTTGTTTGATCCGTCTTGACGATAACTTTGGTGTTAGATGGTAACCAAGGTCTGATGATGGAGCTGGAAGATGATTTGAGCTTTTTATAATGGTCTTGATGAGTATTAATTATATAGGTATATACCGCGCTGAAAATCTTGCTTTGATGAATGATTTTCATTGAAAATTTGTCTTTTAGTATGTGAAAGTTTCACAAAAATACACCCAATAGTTTTTCTCTTCTGATCTTCGCTCTTTGTTTGTATTAGACATAACATCTATATCTATAATTATAATAAATCTGTAGAAGTAAAAATTCTGTACATTGAAAATATCAAAAAAAATAAATGGCACTATATAATGGTGTTACTATACCGACACCGAACCCAAAAATGTGATTAAAAAAATGTTTTGTCTGTCTGTCTGTCTGCCTGTCTGTTTGTTCAGGCATCACGCAAAAACTACCGGTTCGATTACAATGAAACTTGGTATAATTGTTCTTTAATATCCTGGGCACCACACTGGGTACTTTTTATCCCAGAAAAGTAAATAAAATAAAAAACAAACTTAATTTTGCGGTTCGACCCCTAAGCCCGATTACTGTACCAACCGCAAATAATAAGTTTGTCGCAGGTTACGTCACCCGTTTCTATTGTAATTAGCCACAAAGGGCCCGCGCCGAGACAGAAGTATTAATACCGGTATGCTCGATAGATAACGTTCTACACAAATAGCACTTAACACAAAAAACTCATTGATAAGTTTCGTCGTGCACGCGAACGAAGTTGCGGGCACAGCTAGTTGTAAATAAATCGCAATAAGTTCGGTATGTAAAATGATTAGGCAAATATTCTAGTTTAACATATATTTATTCCAAAACATACGAACTAGCTGTTTAGACGTGATATTGGATTTAAAATCATCAAAAATCATAATTTATTTACCCCATTTACCAACAGCCTGTAGCTTGGGCGAATGACCAATTTTCTCCACGTGTATCAAAATGTATACCAAAACCACTTTTCCCACCGCCTGTACTTTTAAAAGTACACTCGGCGCCACAAATTGTGCCCCACCAGAGATTGTGTTTTAATCTGTGTAATATGATTACGCGCGCTAATGCCGGGGGTCGACAGCGCCTACATACATTGAAAAACATGACATTTTGCCTTACACTCGATAGATTATGTGAGGTTTACAAAAGGGGTAACTTGGGACTGTCAAATTGTTTGTTTTTTAGGGGAAAACATAGGTTTTTACAAGTTTTATATATTATATTAGTTTCATCTGACCGATGTTTGTCTGTGATCAAATCTTGCAAAATAAATTTGATCCACTTCCCGGTTACCGATTGAGCTGAAATTTTGCTTACACGTGTAAATCGCGTGACAATGCAATATTATGATGACATGGAGCTGATCTGATGATGGAACCGGAAGATGGCCATCAGAACTCGGCAATTAAACGACACAACCCTATCGAGTTTGGACTCGTGTGATTTGTCTTGAGGAGTGTTTTGGTGCTAGATTACAACCAGGGTCTGATGATGGCTATAGAGTCTCGGTAATTAGAGCAATAAAATAACTTTTCAATACACTTGCTCAGAAAGCGGCTCTTATCGCACTACACATAGGTATATAATGACACCTGTTACCAAACTGTGTCATTTTGATTACCATTACGCACTAGTGCTGTAATGTAGCTATAACCTTTTTGTTCAACCTCTTTGTTCGCAAAAAAAATTTTGGGTACGAAAAAATAAAAATTATTTGTGGTCTATATATTTTAAGATGCGCGCGGTTTTTGGCGTAATTTTTTCGAGTGAAATTCATGGGCTGTATTAATTAAATTAAATCAAATACTATATTATAAAATGTTACATACATAATCTATTGTCACTACGAATGACATAAACGTAAAAACTTTTAACACACAATAAAAACAAACGACGACTAGGCAATATGATCAAAAGACATATAGCCATAGCCTAGCGCGTGCTTGCATAGGCAACAGATTTAATTTTTTACCGCTATGTTATGAAATTTTTTACTAGTTTTACCGTTGTAATACTAGTTACCTAAATTATTTTTCATCACAGGTGTATTGAAAAACATCGTATGATACATGTGAGTAATGAATGGTTACCGTTCTTGGCTCTCTTAAGACCGCCTCGACGGTAACCCCCTACATTACACACTTATATCATAATGTACTATTATCGTTTTTGAACTTTTTGGAATGGGCTTGATAAGTATAAAATTATATCTAGGTATGTACGAGTATATACCAAGCTATAAAAGCTTGTTATGAAAAAAATATTTTCATTGACAACTTGTTTTTATGTAGAATTTTTTGTTGTGTTTAATATTCAAATGTGACACAGTCTCGAGCTTGCGGACGGTGAGCAATGGTTAGCTTGCCGCCAGGCCGGCTACCAGACGGTAGCCGTCCGGACTGAGCTCAAGTCGTCGACGAAGCTTAAGGCGGGTTTCTGAATTGAGTATTTTGAGTTAAGAACGGGTCAAACCATACTTAAATGCCAAATTTTGACAGGTTTACAGGCTAGAGTTTGAGTAATTCAACTTCTAATGCTTAAATCAGAAATCTGGGGTCTGTATTCACCTCGCGCCTTAAGGAGATGTCAGCAAAACCCTAGTGGCCCAGCAGGGTCGAAGCCCTGGGGCCATAGGTTTGCTTCTGAAAGGAAAACCCATGGTTCTGGACCGCAAGACAAACAAGGAACACAGGAGTGGGTTTTAGTCAGTAAAAGTCTGACACGCCCTCCCGCTCCGCCAAAGAGCGCGAGAAGAGATATCTAAACATTTCCCACCTAAAAAAAAAAACTACACACAAAAACTGTGTGTTTTCAATGTTAGCGTGAAAGTGAAAAGGCTTTTCTTTCAATACACTTACTCTAAAACGCGCTCTTATCCCACCGCTTTTAGACACGCAATGGACTGTTTTTCGCACTAGTGTAGAAAAGTGCGCTTGATTGGCCCCGCCACAATTTTATTGTAATAAAATTGTTGGTGATATCAGGCGCGCGCCGACCCCCACGAGGAACCCCCGCGAGTCGTAAGTGTATTGAAAAACGTCGTTTGACACACATGCTTTATCACGGTAGCTATCTGCTCCATAACACACTCGCCTTCGGCTCGTGCGAATTCCGCCTCGGTCGCAATGAACTTTCTGCACTTGATTCTAAATTTACCATTGATAAACTAGTGCGCTTCATCATTGTCTACCATCAGGTAGGATCGCAGTCAAGCACTAGTTTATATCATTAAAAAAAGAAAAAGCTGCGAATATTCCAGTTTAAGTCACGGAACTCCTTCGTGCACGAGTCCGACTCGCTCTTGACCGGTTACTTTTTCACTAAACACTAAGTCTTTATTTAGAAAGTTCGCTTATTAATTATTAAACAACAAAGTATTAAAAAGTCAAGTGAAATAGGTGAATTAACTTACGATCCGTCGTGTACGCTCGGAGGCGGTCGGATAACTTCGGCCCGATCGATTGTCGCCTGGATCGAGTGGTTTTGATACTTTGACATTTTAATTTAGTTTCAACTTTGATATTCAATTACTTTGATAATAATTTTGACCTTGTATTTTTTAAATATTTAGTTAGGAGTTTCATTAAAGTGTATTTTTAGTTAAGGTTTTTAATAATGTTTAGTTTTTTATTTGTAAGTAAGTATATTGTAACTAGTTGTATTATGATGTTATTAATATAAATAAAAATATAGCATTGCAGATTGATTTTTATATTTACTACGAACGGGTGCAATGTTGATATTAAATATATTATGTATGTATTATACATAATTATAAACTTTCCTCTTCCTCTGTATCTATTAAAAAAACCGACAGACAGCGGGAAGCGAATTTGTTTTATACTATACTAGTGACCCGCCCCAGCTTCGCCCGGGTGCAATGGTGATGCATGTATTATACATATAAATCTTCCTCTTGAATCACTCTACCTATTAAAAAAAACCGCATCAAAATCCGTTGCGCAGTTTTAAAGATCTAAGCACACATAGGGACAGACAACGGGAAGCGACTTTGTTTTATACTATGTAGTGATTTACAGCAAGTACTCTCTCACTCACCTTACATCTGTATATAACGAAGAATATTTGAAGTAAATATTTGAAGACATTTTTTTTTTGGTGATTCCGTACCTCAAAAGGAAAAAAATCTTCTTTCTTTCTTTTATTTTATTAATTATAAGCTCGCGTTTGACCACTATCTCACTGCGATGATGTGGTCGCTGATGGAGTAGGCTTGCCTAGAAGTAACCTGATCATTCTTGATTCAAAGACCCCTAGGTTGTAGCTATCAGGAAACACCAACTCCGGCAGGGAATTCCACTCTTTAGTTGTACTAAATCCATTGAAAACAACCATAAGTCTATCAAATCTGGAGATGCTGCCAACGGCAGTGCCTCGGCGCCCTCAAGGTCGGAGAATCTCGAAACCTGATTAGCATGTCTCTAATTGTACTAACCGAGACTCCTACTTTCGGAATCTAAATACTGTAGGTTGCAAAATTAATTTGATCCCAACAGTGGGAACATAAAAATTGACTAAAAAAAAACACTAAAAACATCAAAATAACTTTAATTTCGGTAGTCGGTGTTTCTGGTATTGTTTGTTTTTATTTAACACCGACTTCCAATCATCCGAATAACCTTGTGCTTTTTTGAAGTCGGTTAAAAAGGGTGCTGGGTGGTGTTTAAGCTTTGCTAATCACTACATAGTATAAAACAAAGTCGCTTCCCGCTGTCTGTTAGATCTTAAAACTATGCCACGGATTTTGATGCGGTTTTTTTTTATAGATTGAGTGATTCAAGAGAAAGGTGTATATATATAGGGTGACTGGTAATTAGTGAACGATACTTAAACACGTGATTGTAGTCATGATAACAAACATCTTTTATTATGGGGCCAAACCTGAAATCGTGAAAAAAAATCAGCCAAGTTCAGTACATTTTGACCAGTTAGGTGAACACAAATGTACGGACCAAAGGAGTTTTTTTCGCGTTTTCAGGTTTGGTCTGATAGAAAAAGTTGTTTGTTATCATGACTACAATCACGTGTTTAAGTTCACTAATTACCAGTCACCCTATATAATACATGCATAATATATTTAATATAACCATTGCACCCGTGCAAAGCTTGGGCGGGTCACTAGTGCAAAATAAAAACGATCGCAAGTATCAAGACTCATCCTCTCAGCCCGCACCTGGCACACGTTGCCGTAGGTCGGCACATACCGCCCGGAGAGTCATATTTTATCGCTCCTCTGCATACATCACCGTGAAGTCAGCCGGACGTCGGCTAGCGATAGAGGCTAGGTTTTTTGACGTATGTCTGGCTATACTTAGCTTGTGTAAAGAGTAGGTTAGGTTAAATAGTACCTAGATGGGCTGTGACTAAGGGATAGAGTAGCATCTGTTATTTCTATTTTGACCGAAACGAAGGTTGCTAAATTTTAAGACTGAACGCCAGTGAGGGGTTTATATAATTAATTACCGAGCACTGCGAGAGAGTTAATATAGAAACCTGAGTGAAATGAGGACTTCAAGCCGGACGGACGGTTACCGGACGGTCTAACGGCGAGCTACCTATTGCCGGAAAATCGGGATCGGAAACCCGGCAGCGGATGGAGCTTGCGATCTCCTCCTTTGCTAACATTACTGCTTCGCACGCGGAGCTTCATTGTTGGTGTACAATAAAGAATACATCTATCTATCTCGAGAACGTGTCAAGATATCGAGTTGAAATTTACACTATATACTCAAGGCTGCGGGCCCTTGAAACTGTGTAAAAATCAAACTTGTAAGTTAACGAAAAAAAAAGATACGGCCGTTTATGTCGCATAAAACGTGAATTTTGATACTCTAAAGGGAATCAAAATTCATAGTGTAGACCCGTTGACTTAGAGCCCTGTAATTTGGCATGAAGCAAGGTCTCATAGCACAAATATAGGAATAAATCTGAACACACTAAATTTGTTCTTCGAGGAACCGCAGACCTGAACATGTGGTTTTAATTTTAACTCGATGCCTCCACGCGTTCCTGAGATAAAGGGTCTTGACAGACAGACAGACGGACAACAAAGTGATCCCTTATGGGTTCCGTTTTCCTTTTTTAGGCACGAAACCTTTAGAAACGGGCAAAGTGTGAGTCGGATTCGAGCAAGAAAGGTTCCGTAGCATTATCTACACACTATCCCACCAAAAACATTCTGTAAAAAACTAGCCAAGTCTCGTTGGAGCTGCTTGTTTATCTCTAAAAAGTAATGAAATTTAGACAAAGTCGTGCCAAATCTAAGTTTCTTTACTGCGATTTCTTTATTATTATAGTTAATGTTGTGTGACTTGGCCTCCAGGTACTCCAGATCTTCGATTATCCTAGTTTTTATAGTTTTCCCTTTATGTGACCATTAAACCCTAACTCTGTACCAAATTTCAGCTCTCTGAGTTTATGGGAAGTACTAGTTTTATTCTGATGATCATGAGTGAGTGAGTGTCATAAATACGAAACTTAGCTTTCGCTTAACTTCGGAACTAAATGACCTACAGACTTGAAATTTTGGATTTTAACCATGTGATTATAGCTTACTGGATGACGAAAATTTCTGCGTTCTGGTCTTATTCAGAGGTTCTCTAATAGGGCCCTGAAAATGCAGCGAAATAGTTCCAGTAAAGGGTGGTACGGCAGTGTTTGCTTCGTGCTCGTCTTGGCGGGGGCACTACCGTGCCCCCCGATATTTTAACCTTTTTTTAGTTTCACCACTCCTGGTGTTTGTTTGTTGAAAAATTACATTTGTTGTATGGGAGCCTAGCTTAAATATTTATTTTATTCTTTTTTTAATATTTGTTATTATAGCAGCAACAGAAATACATCATCTGTGAAAATTACAACTGTTTATATAAGCTACCACGGTTCATGAGATACAACCTGGTGACAGACAGAGAGCAGTGGTGGCCGAGTGGTAACGGCTTCGACTTACGAGTTGTAGGTCGTGATTTCAAACCCAACCAGGCGAATTGTATAATTTATTTCATCACCACTGCTCTCAAAACGGCGAAGGAAAACATCGTGAGGAAACCGGCATGTCCTAGAACCAAAAACTCGAAGACATGGTGACATTCACCAACCCGCACTGGGCCCGCGTGGTGGATTACGGCCCATTCCCTCTCTTAGAGAGGAGGCCTGTGTCCCAGCAGTGGGAACATTAAAAGGCTGATGATGATGATGATGATGTCAGACAGACGGACAGTGAAGTCTTAGTAATAGGGACCCTTTGGTACCCCTTAAAAGCAACTAAAATAAACGGCAATTTATACAGTCAACTATTGACTACGCCGTAGCGTTTCGTAGACCGTCTACGTAGAATGACGTAGCACTAGCTACGAAAGTACGGTAGACAAATATTTTGTTTCAGAATTAGTTTTGCAACTAAAGACTTTTTTACAAATCATTGGGTACGATGACAGCCCCCGCAGGTGCGGGCTAGCGGACGGCGAGCAATGGGTAGGTCGCCATCCGACCGTCCGGTGGCCGTCCGGACCGAGCCCAAATCGTCGACGGCGCTTATTGTTCTATGCGCGCCTCAAGGAATTGACAGCAAACCGTAGGGACCCAGCGGAGTCGAAGCCTACTGGGGCCAAGGATCAGTTTCGAAAGGAAGGTTCAGCCCCGGTATGAAAGGCAGCGAAGGAACAGGAGTGGGTTTTTAGTCAGTAAAAGTCTTACACTATCTCCCGCCCCGACCATGGGCACGGAGATGTCATTGGATGATTTTTACCCACCATAAACAAACCCCTATGAAATGAGGGTTCTAAATTTATGTCTCACGCCGCAGCCGCCGCAGTAATTCCGCACCAAATTTCCGGCCACCGTAGGCGCGGGCTTGCGGACGGCGGGCAATGGGTAGCTCGCTGTCCGACCGAGCCCAAGTCGTTTACGGCGCACACTATTCCCGTGCGCCTCAAGGAGTTGTCAGCAAACCGCAGGGGCCCAGTAGGGTCAAGGCCTAGTCTGGGGCTCTGGGAAGGTATGAAAATGCATACCAGGGCCCTGGATCCAAGGCAGGGAAGGAACAGGGTAGGTTTTTAGTCTATAAGAGTCTGACACTATTTCCCACTCCACTCAAGGGTGGGATTTGTCATTGGATGATTTTACCTAATATAAAAAAAAAGTTTATGTGGAGAAAATCTACTTCAACGAGGGCGAAGACGGCTGAAGACACTAGTCAACATGTAAGTATAATAAAAAATATATAAGTACTTAACTATACACATAGATCAACTAAATTATTTAACGTAAAGCAAACAAAAAATACCTGTTATCAAACAAGACATTAATAAACTCATAATTAAAAACAACTTACTAATAAATAAGCACTTATGAAGAAAAAAATACAATATCAATTATAATATATTTGATGAAGCAACTCGCGCCGATTCGCTGTCTCTCTCACACGCTGTCTGTCTCGCTCTAGCATGCAACATGGCGTCTAATCTAGGGTAGTATGGATGTGGCATATTCACTTGAATGAGCTTAGAAGGGAATTGTTTTGAGCAAAACTAGTAAAAAAAATAATATCTATATACACTGTCAAATTTTGATCGTTTTAATCCCGTGGAGGGTCGATCGCTTACATGAAACACTATTGATTTGTAAAGATAAAATTAAAAAATAAAGTATTTTTTTCTAAAACTTGAATTAACATACGCGGTTACGAAATTAATTTCTTTTAATAAACGACTCAATGACCTTGTAGGTAGTTTTTGGTGGTTGAGTACTAACTACCTACAGGTCACTGAACTCGCTCAGCTGATGTTTACTCAAAGAAATTAATTTCGTACATGCGTAATTTAATTCGCGTTTAATAAAAACACACTTTTTTAAAATTTTATCTTTACAAATCGATAGTGTTTCATGTACCTAATCGACCCTCCACGGGATTAAAACGAACCTTTTTCGAAAGCGAGTAACCGTGATAATTGGAAAGGATGGAGGGAGGCCTTTGCCCAGCAGTGGGACTATACAGGCTAGCTATAATAACAATAATAAATAATAACCTTTATTTACTTTGTTAATTATTTACTGGAATTTTGATTTTTACTAAAGACTTTCAGTTTTTCTAGCTGATGTAGGATTATTTGTGGACAGAGCAACACAGGTTGGGTGATAACTATCGAGGATCGAGATGGATGGCGTATAATTTAAGAGGCTTATCCTTATATCCTTGGCTTATATCCAGCTGTAGGCAGTTCATTGTATTAATTAAACTTTGCTAATCTATCTATACTTATAATAAATCTGTAGAAGTAAAAATTCTGTACATTGAAAATATCAAAAAAATAAATGGCAGGGGGTGTTACTAGACCGACACCGAACCCAAAAATGTGATTAAAAATTTTTTTGTCTGTCTGTCTGTTTGTTCAGGCATCACGCAAAAACTACCGGTTCGATTACGATGAAACTTGGTATAATTATTCTTTAATATCCTGGGCACCACACTGGGTACTTTTTATCCCGGAAAAGTATATACAATAAAAACAAACTTAATTTTGCGGTTCGATCCGTAAGCGCGATTACTGTACCAACCGCAAATAATAAGTTGATCGCAGGTTACGTCACCAGTTTCTATTGTAATAAGCCACAAAAGGCTCGCGCCGAGACAGAAGTATTAATACCGGTAAGTATGCTCGATAGATAACGTTCTACACAAATAGCACTTTACACAAAAAACTTCATTGATAAGTTTAGTCGTTCACGCGAACGAAGTTGCGGGCACAGCTAGTTTTCAAATATAACTAGACATTCGAAAAGAGACCAAGTAAATTGTGGTTTAGTGCACAAAAATCACAATGACAAATAAAGAACACCTTTGCTTTGCTGAGCATTTTTACACATATTTTAGCGGGCGAATTTCGGACAATCCTTTCTTAGTACACACCTCACCTACGCCACATCGAGACTAAGTGCAACACAGGTCATAGCAGGCATAGAGCCAACGTACAGCTGGGTGCTGGAGTAAAACACCCCTCAGTCACCCAGATGATCCGGTGGCTACGTATTTGAGCGGATAACCAGGTAGAATAACAAGCTTATATCTTTGTGATTTTTCATGATTCAGTTATGAAATTTTGTAAATAGATTCTATACATAAAAATACTAGGCACGTGGGTTTCGGGTTTCACATATACTAAAAATAATGCTGTATATAGAGTAATCATCATCATCATCATTTCAGCCAAAAGATGTCCTATGCAGGACATAGGCTTCCCCCATCCTGAGCATCTTGCATCCATCGGATTCGCGCACTGTCGCCAGTTCATCATTCCACCTTGTAGGAGACTATTCAACGTCAAATTTAGCATTCAAGATGATTAAAAATGCCATTCAGAATATTCATACAAAATGCCAACCCACACTATACAAATGGCACATCCAAAAAGCGACGAAACTTAAAACCTCCATGGCAGAAAATATCGAACCCTCGGTAGTGTTCGCCGGGAAACATAGGGAGACAGTCGCGCGCTTCCTTTCGCGAAAATCCTGAAAAACCTTACATAAAAACTGTATTAAATACAAAAATTTTACAAAAATAGTGAAACAAGTTCCCTATTAGTGTAACTGAGTGATTTTCAGTGACTAAAAGTGAGTTACTTTAGAGTAATAAATGAACGTTCTCGCGCAAGATGGCTGGGTTTCAAAGCTGAAGAAATCGGAATTTCAGTGAATTTTTTGGGTGTTGTCTTCGTGATTACTGGTAGGTTTACAAACTAAAAGTTTATTTATAAAACTGTCTATGCAAAAGTATCTAATTCACACTGATATATAAGTCTAAATAGTGCCATGGATGGTAGTCTGAAAATGTGGTTATAAGCGATTTGAACTCAGTGTTCTTTCGTTTAGCATATATCTGTCTATGTTAAAACAAAAAACAGTGAAATCTTCAGGAATGTAATGTTTAGAAACTTCGAATTTCCAGAAGGATTTTGTTGAAATGATATCTCTATGGGTTAAAATTGCATATGATAAAGGAGAGGGTAGCAGTCTACATATATGTAATCTAGAGATTTGTAATACATAACATGATTGAAAAGTATATCCATGGAGTTTCTTGCACATTCTTCTCCATAGAGATCTACGCTAATGTGCAATTAGCATCATTTTTTTTTGTCTGACTTCTTGACATTTCAAAAGTGCCCGTAAATGGTTTATTTGAAATAAGTTAGCATAGCAAAGCATCAGCCTTAATAATGTTCCCACTGCTGGGACACAGGCCTCCTTTCTAGGAGAGGGAATGTGCCGTAACCTACCACGCTGGCCACTGAAATAAGTTCTTTGATAATTATACGAGTATTTCTTTAAAAATACGCTGTGTGTTGAATGGGAGTTTCAAATTTTATACTACTATGCAAGCTTGCATCCCCTATTTCACCTTATAAGGGGTTGAAGTTTCAGAAATATTTCCCGAGTACGTACCTAACTAAAAGACTTTTTTCTTTTGACTGGCCTGTTGGTCTAGTGGTTAGTGACCTTGTCTCTATTCCAGAGATCGTGGGTTCGTTTCCCACCCAGGACAAATGTTTGTGTGATGAGCACGATCATTTGCTCTGTGTCTGGGTGTAATTTCTCTATAATATGTATGTATTTAGAAAAATATAAGTATGTTTATCTGTTGTCTAGTACTCATAACACAAGCTCTGCTTAGCTTGGGACTATACTATGATTTTTTATTAGACGAAGTAAAGTGACAGCAGTGGACAATGCCCAACTGTCAAACAACCATTGTTATAGCTGTCACTTTACTTCGTCTAATAAAAAATCAGAGTATAGACGGCGTTGTGTGATAGTTGTGTAATATTATTATTATATTATATTATTATTATTAAAGAAATATAGTGTATTGTTGCTAAATCTAGTGGAATAAACAATGCGTTGTCTCTGTGTTGTTTTACTAGCAAAACTAGTTACTTAAAAAGGAGTCAGGGAATTTACAGAAAGGCTGAGTAACAAAACAAAATAAACGAGATATAACTTGCCCCTCTATACACCGTTAAATTTTAGTCGTTTTAATCCCTTGGAGGGTCGATTCGGTACATGAAACACTATCGATTTATAAAGACAAAATTAAAAAAATATGTACTTTTTTTCTAAAACTCGAATTAATATACGCATGTACGAAATTAATTTCTTTAAGTAAACGAGACAATGACGTTATACAGTTCATTGGCCTCGATCAGCTGACGTTTAATAAAGAAATCTATTTCATGCATGGGTAAATTAATTCGAGTTGAAAAAAAGTACTTTATTTTTCATTTTTATCTTTATAAATTGATAGGGTTTCATGTACCGAATCGACCCTCCGCGGGATTAAAACGACCAAAATTTAACGGTGTATTTATTTATTTATTTATACTTTATTGTACACCAAGATAAAAAGATACCTATAAGAAGATGAGAATAATTTCCTGAAATAAAATAATTGTTATTATTATTGCATTCATAAAGCATTATCACCCTTGAAGTAGGTTCTATTTTTGCTTACGTTTTATCTTAAAATTAGTGATTTTAAAAAAGCAACATAGAAAAACCACCATTTGAAAATTAGAAAATCTTTTTTTGAGGACAAGAAGTCGTCAATAGTTAAACAAGTCTCCCACTCTGTGTGCTATGAGAAGGAGTACTTATCAGACTTTTACTGACTGAAATCAAATAAGTTGAACCCGTTGTTATGGTTACACATAGCCCCCACTTCGATTGAGACCTGAAAATCGGTTCTTGCGCATTCAAGGTTGACCGCCATGATGGTTCAACTTGTGAGCTGAGGATAACACTTGACTGCGATCCCATCTAATGGTAAGCAGTGATGCGATCGTTGATGGTGAAGCGCACTAGTTTATTAAGAGCCTATTCACTCTGCAAGCAGTGGTGGCCGAGTGGTAATGGCCCTGATTTACGAGTTGTAAGTCGCGGGTTTTGCTCTTAAAACGGTGAAGGAAAATATCGTGACGAAACTAACATGTCCTAGAACCAAAAATTCAAAGACATGTGACATCCACCAACCCGCACTGGGGTCGCGTGGCTGATTACGGTCCATTCCCTCTCCTAGAGAGGAGGCCTGAGTCCCAGCAGTGGGAACATTGTAGGCTGATGCTGCTATGCTATGCACTCTAGCTTTGAAGACACCTAAATTATAATCAAACGGGAAGGCCGCAGCAGGGAAATTGTTGGATTATATTTTAGTTGCCTTTTACGTTCAGGGGTCACGGTAGCTCTTCTGAACGATTGAACAGCTCACAGGCTCGGTCCTAATGGGCCCTGTCAATCAGGCTAATGCTTCCGACAAACCCTTTGGGGAATGCTGTGAGACAAAGGGATATTGAGGGTATGAGTATTCAGATCTGAACAAGGAAAAGGATATATAAGAATAATGTTATACCGGTTTAGAATACTTACTACTCTTTTTTAAATGTTTAATATCATTAAAAAAAACTTGGTAATTGCAAGGCGGACTCGCATACGTAGGGCCAAAATCACCAATAAACTAATCGCGATTATATAAAACAAAACTCAGTTTGAGCGCCTAATCAAGATTATAGCTTCATTTTGCGTTTCACCGCGAGTTTAGCGTAAACTAGGTTCAATTGAACCTAGTTTACGCAAAACTCAGTTTCAATTCTTTTGTTGTCGCCCATTTTTACGACACGGGTCTTTAAACTAGATTACGCTGAGCTCAGTTTAGTTGAACTAAGTTTTTATTTTGAATGATGAAATCAGCCCTTAGGGTCCCGTACAAACTAACTTGAGTAAATAGTTCAATTCCCGAATCAAGTTACGAACATTTTTCCAAAATGACTTTTTTGATTTTTTTCAGATTCTAGGTTAATGGGAAGTAACCTATGAATTTTATTTCTCACTAGCTGTCTCGGCGGACTTCGTACTGCCTAATAGTCAATGAATACTTCTTTTCTGACCGTTTAAACCTTCCCTGGACTATTACGAATATTTCAAGACCAAAATGAACCAAATCGGTCCAGCCGTTCTCGAGTTTTAGCGAGACTAACGAACAGCTATTCATTTTTATATATAAGAAGATAAGAGAGTCGAAACGTACGTTTATTCCATTAACTTAGAAGTTTCATTTTATCACAGCTTGAGGTTTTAATTTCAACTCGATACCTCAGACAGGCAGACAGACAGACAGACGGACAACAAAGTGATCCTATAAGGATTCCAATTTTTTCTTTTCAGGTATTATATGTTAATAGCAAACTATTTTATTATCATTTATATTTCTTTATAATATTGGGTGATCCCATTACCATTAATGAAGCTAAAATACAGGCTTATATCCGTTTCTCAGGCCGTCCATTAATATAATATGAAATTAAAGACGTTGTAGTGAGGGAAATGACAGCATTTAGTAAACCGATTAATTACTGTCACACAGCGGTTATTAGTGATTACTGCTGACCGTTAATAGTCGGCCTGTTCTAGTTATCGATCAATATATCAATACATGTTTTTTTTTTCAAACTAGTGTCCATTTAGCGTTAGTAAAAATATATGAAAAAAATGTTTTCAACGAAAATATTTTTTTTATAACAAGCTTATACACCGTTAAGTTTTAGTTGTTTTAATCCGGTGGAGGGTCGATTCGGTACATGAAACACAATCGATTTGTAAAGATAAAATTAAAAAATAAAGTACTATTTTTAAAACTCCAAGTAATATACACACGTACGAAATTATTACCTTTAAGTAAACGAGTCAATGACCTTGTAGGTAGTTGTCGGTCGTTGCGTAGTAACTACCTACAGTTCATTGACCTCGCTCAGCTGACGTTTACTTAAAGAAATTAATTTCGTACATGCGTAAATTAACTCGAGGTTTTAGAAAAAGTAATTTTATTTTTTAATTTTCTTTCATGTACCGAATCGACCCTCCACGGGATTAAAACGACTAAAATTTAACAGTATATACCTGTATAATTAATACTTGATCCCAAACTCGATGTGGCTTTGTCATTTTATTGCGGAATTTGTATGGCCACCTTCCAGCTCCATCATCAGACCCTGACTACCATATAGGATCAAAGTACTTGTCAATACAAATCAAACAAGCTCAAACTCGAAGGGTTACCGAGTTCCTATGACCACCTCCTAGCTCCATCATCATATCAGCTCTATATCATTATAATATTGCATTGTCATCTGATTTACACATGCATACAAAATTTCAGCTCAATCGGTAACCGGGGAAGTGAATCACATTTAATTTGCAAGATTCGATCACAGACAAATATCGGTCAGGTGAAACTAAATACAAGCTTGTAAAAACTCGTGTATCAATGTTAGTACTCTATTTTTTAAGGTTCCCAACATCAAAAGGAAAAATCCATAGAAAATCAGAGAAGGCTCGACCCTGGTATGAAAGGCAACGAAGGGACGGGTTTTTTTTTTTTTTTGGTGGTGGGTAAAATCATCCAATGACATCTCCCGCCCTTGGGCGGAGCGGGAGATAGTGTCAGACTCTTACTGACTAAAAACCCACCCCGTTTCTTCGTGGCCTTAGATACCAGGGCCGGGCTTTCCTTTCGGAAGCAAACCCTTGGCCCCAGTAGGCTTCGACCCTGCCTGCCTGCAGCTAGCAGGCTGGGTCTCTACGGTTTGCTGACAACTCCTTGAGGCGCGCGGGAACAGTGCGCGCCGTTGACGACCTGGGCTTGGTCCGGATGATAACCGGACGGTCAGACAGCGAGCTACCCATAGCTCGCCGTCCGCAAGCCCGCGCCTACGTTGGCTGGAAATCAGGATCGGAATCGGAATCCTCGCGGCGGCTGGGCCGTGAGGGTCGTTGCCTCTCACGTGCGGCTTCCTCCTTTGCTAGCATTACTGCTTCGCAGAAGGAGGCGACCGCCTGCCATCCCTCCTCGCTCCGGACAACGAAGGGACGGAATAGGTTTTTAGTCAGTAAGAGTCTGACACTATCTCCCGCTCCGCCCAAGGGCGGGATTTGTCATTTGATGATTTTACCTACCATAAAAAAACCCTTATAGAAACACTTTGTTGTCCGTCTGTCAGTCAGTCTGTCTGTCAAGACCCTTTTTCTCAAGAACACGTGGAGGTATCGAGTTGAAATTAAAACCATATACTGTGGTGCTATTCTCTAAGAAAACGCAGCGCTGCCGCAACGACGGGAAATACACAGTCTCTTTATTTTTATTTATCTAAAATTAATGATATTTTATTTTTATCTATTTGCACATTGCACCGTTCCGGCGTCTTTTTGTCAGCACTGGCCAACGCTGAAAACCAGCGCTGTGTGCTCATCGCATTGTGCATGAGGGCAGCTTTATGCTGAGCGTTCGGCCGTTTTGCACGGATGTGGCGCATATCTGTCCTTTAAAATGTTACGTTTGTCTAGTTTTTAGTTGCGTCATTGCGTGTAAATAAACTGTTTTTATTTTCTTTCTTTCAGTATTACCACGGTATTACAGTAGTTTGACTCTACTTTACCTGCCAAAATAGCACGACGGATGCTCTACTTCTGGGTGGTAATTAAAAAATAACCACAAAAGCGGGAGCTCCGTCCGACTTTTTTTTTTGGTGGTGGGTAAAATCATCCAATGACATCTCCCGCCCTTGGGCGGAGCGGGAGATAGTGTCAGACTCTTACTGACTAAAAACCCACCCCGTTTCTTCGTGGCCTTAGATACCAGGGCCGGGCTTTCCTTTCGGAAGCAAACCCTTGGCCCCAGTAGGCTTCGACCCTGCCTGCCTGCAGCTAGCAGGCTGGGTCTCTACGGTTTGCTGACAACTCCTTGAGGCGCGCGGGAACAGTGCGCGCCGTTGACGACCTGGGCTTGGTCCGGATGATAACCGGACGGTCAGACAGCGAGCTACCCATAGCTCGCCGTCCGCAAGCCCGCGCCTACGTTGGCTGGAAATCAGGATCGGAATCGGAATCCTCGCGGCGGCTGGGCCGTGAGGGTCGTTGCCTCTCACGTGCGGCTTCCTCCTTTGCTAGCATTACTGCTTCGCAGAAGGAGGCGACCGCCTGCCATCCCTCCTCGCTCCGGACAACGAAGGGACGGAATAGGTTTTTAGTCAGTAAGAGTCTGACACTATCTCCCGCTCCGCCCAAGGGCGGGATTTGTCATTTGATGATTTTACCTACCATAAAAAAACCCTTATAGAAACACTTTGTTGTCCGTCTGTCAGTCAGTCTGTCTGTCAAGACCCTTTTTCTCAAGAACACGTGGAGGTATCGAGTTGAAATTAAAACCATATACTGTGGTGCTATTCTCTAAGAAAACGCAGCGCTGCCGCAACGACGGGAAATACACATTTTTATTTATCTAAAATTAATGTTTTTTTATTTTTATCTATTTGCACATTGCACCGTTCTTGCGTCTTTTTGTCAGCACTGGCCAACGCTGAAAACCAGCGCTGTGCAATCATCGCAATGTGCATGAGGGCAGCTTTATGCTGAGCGTTCGGCCGTTTTGCACGGATGTGGCGCAATCTTTCCTTTAAAATGTTACGTTTGTCTAGTTTTTAGTTGCGTCATTCCGTGTAAATAAACTGTTTTTCTTTTCTTTCTTTCAGTATTACCACGGTATTACAGTAGTTTGACTCTACCTTACCTGCCAAAATAGGTCGACGGACGCTCTACTTCGGGCTTGTAATAAAAAAATAACCACAAAAGCGTGAGCTCCGTCCCACTTCGCTCCAGCCTTAGCTTTCTAACTTAACCCGCCCGTGTTGGGGTGCCCTAAAATATATTAATTCTTCATGACGCACTAAAGTAAAGTCGAACTTCAGTGTGTTGTACAAGCATGAGTTAGTCGCAGTACAGTTTTGTCGCACAAGCCGAAATCGCAAGTCCATTTCCTCACGTATTACACTTTGCTAAGCCTGAGTGAGATTTGAAAACAGATTTAAATTGAAAAGGCTTTTGAACGCGAGGGTGCTATTATGGCGGGGTAGGGCGTTGAGATTGTCAATACACAAAATAGGAATTATTTATAATCCCTGAGAAATATCAGGGCTGTTATCAATTGAAGAGAATTTTAAGTACGCCGTCATTAAAAACCGATTAAATAATCATTTAGTACCTTCAGTCCTCGTAGGCAGATTAATGAGAGGATCTAATGATGGGATAAATCTATATATACCTTGAAATTTTAGTGGTTGTTTTCCCGCGGCAGAAAGACTTGCCATAAGGAGTACTTTCGAAGCACACAGTATTTTTTTTTTAAATTAGTCCGGAACACTCGGTGGAGCACACTGTAGAGGTTAGCCCCGCCTAGGCAGAGCATCGCCGTGTCCTCGTGGGGACGATCGGCGGCAGCAATCTCTCTCGCCGGGCTTTGGTTCAGGCCATGGTCCGGAGTGAAGAGGGATGGCAGGCGGTCGCCTCCTTCTGCGAAGCAGTAATGCTAGCAAAGGAGGAGGCCGACTGCATCAGGCAGAGGCAACGGGGTGCTCGCCCCAGCCGCCGCCGGGATTCCGATCCCGATTTCCGGCCACCGTAGGTGCGGGCTTGCGGACGGCGTGCAATGGGTAGCACGCGGTCCGATCGACCGGTAACCGACCGGACTGAGCCCAAGTCGTCGACGGCGCGTACTGTTCCCGCGCGCCTCAAGGAGTTGTCAGCAAACCGTAAAGGCCCAGCCTGCTAGCTGCAGGCAGGCAGGGTCGATGCCTGCTTGGGTCATGGGTCAGCTTCTGAAAGGAAGGCCCGGCCCCGGCACGATAGGTAACGAAGGAACGGGGTAAGTTTTTAGTCAGTAAGAGTCTTCTCTTCTCTTAACGGTGTATAGGTAAAACTGTGCAGGAACTATAGTGTTGGTCCAGTAGTTGAGGCACTCGCCACTCATGCGTGGGGTTACGGGTTCGGAATTTATTAATGCGAAATGGCTCCCCATGCAGAAAATTTCAAAAGGCAAAAAAACGCGTCCCGCGTGCGTATTGCACGCATTACAATAAATAATTGTATGAAAAGGACATTTGCGGAAGTCAGGCCCGGTATCCAGCAAAGCGGAGAAGAGAGGAGACGAGATGTGTTTGAACTAACCAATCCGATTTCGTTATTTCCACATCTCTTCTCCGCTTAGCTTTGGTAGAAATGGATCAAGCGGAGAGGAGAGGAGACGTCTCACTTTTCTATAGAATTTTGTGCGGCGTGCGAGCAAGCGGTGCGGCAGAGCGGAGAATTGTCTAGTCGGGTGGCCGGGCGGTGCACGCACTCGCGCACCCCACACGTCGCTGCCTTCTCCTCCAACCTTTTCTCACACGGCTCACATCTCTGCTACATAAAGCTCACATCTCCATTCCGCTTTGGTGGAAATAACCTGACAGCTTCGGAACACATCTCCTCTCGTCTCCTCTCCTCTCCGCTATGGTGGAAACCAGGTCTTAAGCATGCGGAGCAAATCCGCATGCGTGTTGAAATCCGCACGATATTAAAACACCCTTCGAGTAATATAAATACAGGCCATACAAATGTTTGTTACGAGCGGGAATCGAACTCAACAGATGCAGCGTAGCAGCCAACCGCTCAATCATTGCGCATATAAGCAAACACAAATATTTATAAGTATATGTAAGTATGTTTGTATTTATATGTGTTTATATATTGTTCAATTCCTATTTTTTGTTATTTTAAAATTGTACACTGGATCTTACCCTCTAATGTGATCTCTCTCTATCACTCAATGGTTTGCTGGAAGAAAACTCAACTTTGAGTTAAGCTCGCCTTTGGACATAAATTTTGTAATCCATTGTGTTATATGTTGTTTTGGTGTACAATAAAGAATTAAGAAACACTTCAGCTTTATAAAGAGTAGGTGTAATATATAGACACGTTTAAGAGAACAGTTTCCTATCAAAACTAAAGCTTTCACCCACTGAAACATATTTGATTTAGGGCTTCAATCTGTAATGCAATTTGTCCAGAAAACGGTGGTCCTACAGGGTAGCTAACCTTTTTATAGTAGGTGTACTAGTTTCGCTAGCTAGAGGGTGTACCGCAGATATTGAATAGAGAAGTTCGTCCGGGTAGGTATACACCGTTAAATTGTGGTCGTTTTAATCCCGTGGAGGGTCGATTCGGTACATGAAACCCTATCGATTTGGAAATGATAAAAATGAAAAATAAAGTACTTTTTTTTAAACTCGAATTAATTTACGCATGTACGAAATTGATATCTTTAACTAAACGTCAGCTGAGCAAGGTCAATGAACTGTAGGTAGTTAGTACGTAACGTCCGACAACTCCCTACAAGGTCATTGATTCGTTTACTTAAAGAAATTAATTTCGTACATGTGTATATTAAAGCGCGTTTTAAAAAAAGTACTTTATTTTTTAATTTTATCTTTATAAATCGATAGTGTTTCATGTACTGAATCGATCCTCCACGGGATTAAAACGACCATTTAACGGTGTATAACATTATTTTTAGAATTTGCGAAACCTGAATATAGTTTGTTCAGGTTTACTTAATTAATACTGTAATGTGAACTGTGCAGTAATTGAATCAATTCCAATAATTTTTACACCATGTTATATTTTTCCCAAAAATATTAGTATTAACCGACATAAAATACCTACAACAGAGGTCACGGCAGGTCATATTGCCAGTGAACAGCTGGGTGCGGGAGCAAAACAATGCCCCAGTCGCCCGGACGGCCCGTTGAACATGTGTTTGAGTCTCTTCTTCTTTTCGAGTCGATGACAAACTCACTAAACTGTTGGGGCGCAGTAGGTGGCTACGTTAACTGCAGCATCGGTGGCACTCATTAAAAACTCCATAGTGCAGGTGTATGGGCACTTAGGGTACTTAGGGTACTCCAGCATGTGGCTCATGTTTTGAACACGGGCACCGCACTCACATTGAATGAACATCATGTGTTTGAGCGAATATCCTGGTAACATAAAAAGCTTATAACTTTGTGAACTTTCGTGATACAGTTATGGAATTTACATAGATTCTTTACATAAACTATTACTAGACACGTGACTATTATTAAGGGACTGACACGTATTTCGGGTTTCGCATAGCTAAAAATAAGGTTGTATATGTTACTAGCCAAATTCGATTTTACAATGAATTACTTTCGCCTAGGCGCAATCAGTAGCGTAGCTAGTCCCACAGAAGGGCCCCGTATCAAAAGTCCCACAAGGCATTAAAAAATACGAAACTTGTGAACAACTTGTTGCGATTTTTTGCGTATCATCGATACGGCAGATACGGCGGGCTACGCCCCTGGGTGCAATACTAGTCCACGCGCGAATTAAGCGATATTAGAATTTTAGGGAACCCCGACACGGACAGGTTAGGTTAGGCAAATCTAAACGTTCTCAAAAATCTCAACGTTAGGCTCTCAACTTACTTTCAAAATAAGAAATCACGGATACCACACCCGAAACCGTAACGAGCTAGAACTCAGACCACCAAGAACCAACTACGGGAAGAAAAATATTTTATACGAGGGAGCAGTGTTATATAATAAATTACCAGATGATATGATTAATGTAAAAAAGTACAAATAACTTTAAAAAAAAAATATTTAAAACTTATGTGTCTAAAATTGTATAACTAAACATCTTGCCTATCTAAATTCTTTAAAACACTATATGTACATTTGTTTTTATTTTTCTATATAATCGACTCACGGAGTCACGATGTATTAGTATAACTGCATGATCTATTTGTAATAGTCTCATATTTAAGTGAACTATTTGTGTTCTTTATGAGAATAAATATCTTTAAACCGAAATAAAGTGGGCACTGAGCTCCCGCCTTGTTGCCAAATTGTACATGGGCCGTCTATCTGTCAGAACTTCTCAACCCACATACTAGGCAAAACGATACGTCTTGGATAGACTGATGGCCAGACTTTCTGTCATCTGATTACCTGTCACGACTGTCAAAGATTTACTAATGACAACCAGGACCGACGGCTTTACGTAAGTACTTTCCGAGGTACGGAGTAACCAGTAACGTTCTAGGCTCGCGTTTGATCACTACGTCACCTGATGGTAAGCGATGATGTGACCGATGATGGAGCACGCTGGTCGAGAAGTAACCATTCACTCTTAAATTAATGGGGGGGCGTTAAGTTTTTTTTTGGTTAGTGGAAAAATCATCCAAGGACATCTCCGCGCCCTTGGGCGGGGAGGGTGATAGTGTCGGACTGTGGGCGACACACATATATTTACACAGTTTACACATTACACGTAAACAATAAATATATACAAATCACCTACATTTATTTACATATACATTTATTTATATATATATATATATATATATAGACTCAGGATGGCCTATATCAGAATCTTCCATGTTTCACGTGGGTCAGAAACTCGAACAAAGTCACAAATTGATTCTCCAATGATTTATTTCTCCTTAACTTCACAGATTAACAAAATATAACGCTAACACTCTTTAATTAGGCATAGATAACGATACTGAATTAAATCAACTTAAAAACTGTTAAAGATGGCGTCGGAAGTAAGCGATTCGTCGAGCGCGTGGTGCGTTCGCGGTTCTCGATTCCGAAGTGGACAAGATGGCCGCCCCGCTCCCACCGGTGTGACGTTCCGCAAGAATGGCAGCTGACAGACAGCTGACATATGTCATGCTGCCATTCTGTTCCGACGTCGTCGACAGCAAACGTCAAATGTCATGTGTCGCGCCGTCATATATATTTACATAAAATATTTTCACTTATAATACCACAAGTCGTCAAGTTTTTCAGGAAAAATCACTCGCGCTTCGCGATCGTGATTTTTTAACCTGAAAAACTTGACTCCTTCATTTGTTTGCAACGAACCTATCGCGAAATACCCGATAATTTTGAAGCTCGTGTGGTATTCGGGGGATTATTTTTCCGTCCCAAATGTCGGCCAATAGAATCTCCAATTTTCACAATTGAATTCAACCTGTCAGTTTGACGTGTGGTTAATTTGACTGGATCATGTTTTGTTTTTTATATATAGCAACTACCAGAGAAAATTTTCAAAAAATTATCAGTATAATACCATGTAGGTTGTACCACGTGACGTCGAATGGTGCAATTCTATTGGTCGATATTTGGGTCGGAAAAATAATCAAGATAACAACACTACACATATACACTAACACTAAACACTTCATACGTTAAACACCGCAACGTAACATTGGACACGCGCATCGTCGATGACGTGCAGGCGATATATTTTCTTCTACCGCCGCCGCGTTGTTATATTCGTTTCTCACTAGTCACGATCTACGCTGCCCGCTGAACATACGTGCACCCGCGTCGATATAAGTTGTCGTCAAAATCTACCTGCTTTGTCCTACCGCTGTGCTTAAAAAGACCTGTGATCGCTGCTATTCTACATCAGCTTGTGCTTGGCTCATTTGCGACTTCTATAGTGATTGTGTGTGGAGACAATACACCTGGAGATACTACAAAGGACTTTAATTTATTCACCATCTACCCAGTGAGTACCTACATCACACACGCACCCTCCAAACAACCAAAGGACTTTTAATGACTAAAAACCCACTCCTGTCTCTTCGTTGCCTTTCATACCGGGGCTTAACGTTCCTTTCAGAAACCGATCCTTGGCCCCAGTAGGCTTCGACCCTGCTGTGGCCCTACGGTTTGGTGACCACTTCTTATGCGCGCGTGGAAAAATACACGCCGTCGACGACTTGGAATCGGTCCGGACGGTTACCGGACGATCGGACGGCAAACTACCCATTGCTCGCCGTCCCCGGGACCCCTAGGTTATAGCTATCAGGAAACATAAACTCCGGCAAGGAATTCCATTCCTTAGTTGTTCGCACAATGAATGTGTTGCCAAAACGCTTTGTACGTATGGGATGGGTGGGATGTCTACCATGTACCGGTGATTGCTAACTTACAGTGGTGTAGCAAGTCCCACAGGGGCCCCTGCATAAAAAAAATGGTATTTTTTTTTACAAATGTTTGGTTTACTCTACGTGACGATTGTGGATAACATGTTGCAAATGTTTGCCTTGGTCAGGGCCCCTGTAGCGCGGGGGCCTCGTATAATTGATACGGCAGATACGGCGGTAGCTACGCCCCTGCTAACTAAGAAAAGTACATATGAATTGCAATATTTACATTGGTACTTGTAAAAAACTTTCACTACCAGTAAAAACTATTAAAATACAAGCAAAACCACTGTAAATCACTAGTCATTATACAAACTTAATAACAACACTTTGCTTTGAGTAAAAACTCATATTTTAAAACTATTTGCACTTAAAAACCCAAAAACAAACAAAATCCAACCTTACCACCTTCAAAATACGTCACATATTTCTGTGATACTGTGTTAATAACCCAATTTGTGTGCTGTTAAACTTTTGCAAGGGATTTTGAACTGTGTATTTCTTGTTTTAAAGTGTAAATTCGGCTGTTGTACACGTGAATGGGGGTTTGAAGTACTTTGATTCAATGATATAAGGGTTTTTTGCTATGATTTGGTTCAATCATATGTCATGGGGGCCATCAAATGTTATTATGGGGTGAGTGTTTCAAGGGAAAGCTTTTTACTGAAATTGGATCAGGAGAAATGTAAAAACTTAAAACCTTTAATTCAGTTTGTCTCTACTTACGGAGGAAACTGAGGGCTTATTCTGAGCTTCTCAATTCTTTTAAAAAAGGTTTTTTAAGGTTCCGTAACTAAAAAGGAAAAATAACGGGCGCTCGCCCCAGCCGCCGCCGGGATTCCGATCCCGGTTTCCGGCCACCGTAGGCGCGGGCTTGCGGACGGCGTGCAATGGGTAGCACGCTGTCCGATCGTCCGGTAACCAACCGGACCGAGCCCAAGTCGCGCGCCTCATGGAGTCATCAGCAAACTGTAGGGCCCAGTAGGGCCGAAGCCTACTAGGGCCAAGGGTTTAGTGAAAATGAACACCAGGGCCCTTGTTCGAAGGCAATGAATGGAACAGGGTATGTTTTTAGTCAGTAAGAGTCTGACACTATCTCCCGCGCCACCTAATGGCGGGATTTGTCATTTGATGATTTTAACTACCATGAAAAAACCCCAAAGGGGGTTAACCGAATTTCGCGCGGGCGAAGCCTGGCATAAGCTAGTATATTTTACAAATATAAAAGGAAAAACTGACTGATTGACATATAAACGCACAGCTGATACTTCTGGGACTAAGAGCATGAAATGTTGCACTAGGTGTCCTTATACACCGTTAAATTATGGTCGTTTTAATCCCGCGGACGTTCGATTCGGTACATGAAATACTATCGATTAGGAAAGAGATTTTTTTTTTTTTGAAAACTAATTTATTTACGCTTGTACGAAATTAATTTCTTTACGTAAACGTCTGCTAAAGTGCTAATCGAGGCCAATGAACTGTTGGTAGTTAGTACGCAACGACCGACTACTACCTACAAGGCCATTGACTCATTTACTTAAAGAAATTAATTTCGTACATGCGTAAATTAATTCGAGTTTTAAAAAAGTACTTTATTTTTTAATTTTCTCTTCACAAATCGATAGTGTTTCCAATGTTACGTTATGGTGTTTTTAACGTATGAAGTGTTTAGTGTTGGTGTATATGTGTAGAGTTGTTATCTTGGAAATATTTTATATATAAATATATGACGGCGCGTGGCATTATTAATTCATTATTCCCCGAGGACGCCGGCGTCCGCACACCTATTGTCTTTCTATTGTGTCTCTAATTACGGTATTCAACAGGTTAAATAATGAAAATCGGTTAATTTGGAGAATCGTTATTTGATTTGTTAGTTTTTTTAATAATTGGTCATTATTTTGTTATTTTTAGCGATTAGTCGATTTGATTTTGAGATACTGGTAATTTTAATTAAGAGCGGGTAACACCGAATGGAGTTGCGTCTGTCATGACGGGCGAACGTGATGTCAATTTTTCGTAGGGTAGTTGACAACCGTTGCATGTTTTGAGCACTCGCTCTAAATCGCCAATTATTGTTGTAATCGTCTATTGTTTACGTAATTTAGGTGTCTGTATACTTAAAGTAGTGAACAGTCATCGCTACAGTGTATTAATTTCAAAGTTTCCTGAAGTTCAACGCCCAATATGGATTACCGCACTGACGAAGTCACGAATCAGCAATCAGATGCAACAGCCCGGTCTCCCGATTTCCCGTTATATATATATAAATAAATGTACGTGATTTGTATAATAATATATTTATTGTTTACGTGTAATGTGTAAACTGTGTAAAATGTGATTCGCCCACAAGTGTATTGAAAAACGTCGTAAGATACACGTGAGTAAATAATGATTACCGTTCTTGGCTCTCCACCGCCGCCACGACTGGTAATCATTTACATTACACACTTGTATCATAATGTACTATTATTTGTTGATTAAGTTTAGATTTTTAATTCCAGGTACCGATTTCGAGTCGATTGCCTGCTTTCAAAAGTTTAAGAGGTAAGTTTACGTATATTATATACATAGGTACGCATGGAGTTCCACATATAGAATTTAAGAAAAATTATATTTAAGAATTCGATCCAACTGGCAGTATTATCGACTCATATAAAAAAAATATATCAAAACATATCTAACAGTTACAATAAAAATCTTAATTTATTAATTTGAATTAAATAATATTGAATTCATTTATGTACTATGAATTAAATTAAGTTAAATAATAAGACCAAAATTACATCACTACATAGTATAAAACAAAGTCGCTTCCCGCTGTCTGTTCCTATGTATGCTTAGATCTTTAAAACTACGCAACGGATTTTGATGCGATTTTTAATAGATAGATTGATTCACGAGGAAGGTTTATATGTTTATTACATGCATAATATATTTAATATTACTATTACACCCGTGCGAAGCTGGGGCGGGTCGCTAATTAAATAATAAGATTAAAATTATAATTTAGGAACCCTCATTTTTTGTTAAGTAATCTTTTGCCCTAAAATGCTGAGAGCCATTAACCAACTATTTTATTCGTATCTCTACAAAATGCTTATATCCAACCACATTAATAGTGCCTCAACGAGGGTTCGAACTCGTGACTTCACGCTGTGCTCTTGTTATTACGAACAAAGCTTTTATATTACTAATTGAAATCACACCAGTGTGCAGTGCCGTAAGCAGGGCGATGCTAACGGTGTCCAGGCACAAGGCATAGAACCAGCAGGTCTAAAAAGGCCACGTAAAATCATAATATGAATCATATTTTTTTTTATACGGCAATATTTACAAGGAATATGATTCTGATATGCAGTGAATTGAGTATGATTCGACTAATTTGTGTAACCATTTTACGAACATTAGAAGGATTGCTTATGATCTGCTAGGAATTCGGAATATGATTTGCTCTAGATGAATTGCTCATGTGACCTTTTTAGGCTCGCTAAAGGGGCGTAGAAATGATCAAAACAGAGCCTAAGTTTTGTATTATACTTGGTAGTAAGCAGCATACATACTATAGCTATTATTTATTGTATAACCCATCCTCGGCAAGGTGTTAAAATGTTTGAGCTTACTTCACTCACTCTTATTATTATTATTATTCCATTTATTTAAATTATACATACATATTTCATACATTTTTAAATATTTCTTAACAAAAAAAATTTGAAAAAAAATATTTAAAAATATAAAAAATAGTAGCCCACCGGCATCGGGAACAGGGTCCAAGCTTTCGGTGGTCAGGGTTCCTGAGAGAGAAACCTCCGGACAATGCGCGCCGTGTCCAGGAGTACTGCTTTCTGAATCAGGCCCTTGATCCAACTGCCTAACGAGAGCTTCCTATTATTATTATTATTTATTTCTTTATTGCACACCTTAACTCTCTCTCTTTACTCTTGTTCTAGTGAAAGAATTAAGAGCTATATAACATTAAAACTTCAAAGGGCACAGTTATAGAAGCTCGCACCGGGCGTATAAAAGGCAAGCTACGGCACTGCCAGTGTGTAGTGACGTAGTTGGACTCAAACGGGACAAATATAAAAAAAAATAGGTGATTTTAGGGTTCTCAATCTCAAATGGAAAATAACGGAGCCCTTTTGTGATCACTTTGTTTTCCGTCTGTCTGTCTGTCAAGACCCTTTACCATAGGAACGCGTGGAGGTATCGAGTTGAAATTAAAAAAAATATACCTGAGTATAGGAAGGAGCTGTTCAAAAATCAAACTTCTAAGTTAACGAAATAAAAAGATACGGCCGTTTATGTCGCAAAAAACGTATATTTCGGAATTCTCAAAGAAATCACAATTCTGGTTACAAAGCAAGCGATCTTACCTCCGGATTTGGAGTGACCTGAAGATGTACCTTTAAGACTGCTACTGGAACTAATAAACAAGAAGAGTTAGGCGTATCGATTCTTCTGCGATTGTTATGCTAGCAAAAGATGAAGACACACGCGCGAGGGAATTGCCTTCACGCCCCAGCCGCCGGGACCCTGATAACGTTTTCCGGCCACCGTAGGGCTTGCAGATGGTGAGCAATGGAAAGAAAGAAAGAAAGAAAAGAAAGGAGTGGAATTCCCTGCCGGAGTTTGTTATTCCTGATAGCTACAACTTGGGGGTCTCTTAAGTCATATTTCGTGGTAGAAAACAGAAATAAATTGACGAACGATGAAATAAAATTACGGAATAGTTAAATACTAGCTTTTATTATATTTTGGTATAATAGCTAAACTCAACGATAACTTCTTGACATTTTAAACTTATAATTGTCTTGACATTTGGCGCCCTCTATGGGTGATATTTCCAAACTTTAGTTCATTGACATTTCACACTACTACCTACTCGTCCATATTGTGATATTTTTCTTGAAGACTAGTCCTTGCCAGCGGTTTCGCCTTCGTGAATTTAAAGAAAACATTCCGAGAGAACATGAGAACATACTCCAGGCATAAACAATATAAACACTAAAAACAAATCACAAACAAAAATAACACTCACACAAAAAGAAAAACAAATAAAATAAATAAATAAATATCCTATGCGATATTCCAAGATTTCTACCTGTGTACTACCCGGTCTACCTGTTTGCCAAATTTCGTGCAAATCTGTTCAGCTCAAACTTTGGTCTTATAATAATTGATATGTTATAAAGGAATACGTCGTTTTAATCCCGCGGAGGGTCCATTCGGTACATGACATACTATCGATTTGTAAAAAAAAAATAATAAAAAAAATACCTACCTGAAATTAATTTCTTTAAGTAAACGAGTCAATGACCTTGCAAGGAGTTGTCAATACTAACGTACTAACTACCTATAGTTTATTGGCCTCAATCAGCTGACGATTACTTAAAGAAATCAATTTCGTACATGCGTAAATTAATTCGAGTTTAACAAAAAAAGTTACTTTATTTTTCATTTTTATCTTTACAAATCGATAGTGTTTCATGTACCGAATCGATCCTCAATGGGCTTAAAACGATCAAAATTTAACGGTGTATACGATACGCGCTAACATCGCAATCAGAAAACCTGGACTCGTTCCTGATGTCAGCGGTCCACGCGCTTGAGGCGAGTTTTTTTTTTTTAATTGGTATAAACTAGTGCTTGACTGCAATCCCACCTGATGTTAAGCAGTGATGCAATCGTTGATGGTGAGGCACACTAGTTTATTAAGAGCCTATTCACTCTAGCCTTGAAGACACCTAAATTATAATCGGACGGGAAGACCGCAGCAGGCAAACTGTTCCAGTCTCTCGATGTACGCGGTATAAACGACGAGGCAAAACGTAGAAGTTTCAACAACATAAAAGTTACTTACCTATCTTCCGCTTAGGTTCCGTAACTCAAAAGGAACATACGGAACCCTTATAGGATCACTGTGTTGTCCGTCTGTCCGTCTGTCAATACCCATTATGTCGGGAATGCGAGAAAGTATCGAGATGGCGACCGTATCTTTTTTTTTCGTTAACTTACAAGTTTATTTTTTTTACCTGTGACGTATATTATTCTAATTGAAATTGACATGTAAATAAAATTGTAACTTGTCATTTAGTTTTATTGAAATTGACATATGAATTATGTAACCAGTGTAATTGTGATCAGGATTTTATTTTATTTAAATTGAAATTCTGACATATTATTATACGAGTAAATATTGCACACCTCATGGGTATGTTACAGTGAGATATAACAAATAAATTATAAGAACTGACCATACACCAATAACTGAATTTGTATTTGTATTTTTGTATTTGAAATATTTGAGTAAATGACGGAATTTAATGCACACCCAACCGTTTAGCAATCCGCATCAGGCAACGGCGCACACGCCGCCGCCGCCGCCGGGATTCCGATCTCGATTTCCGGCCACCATAGGCGCGGGCTCGCGGACGGCGGGCAATGGGTAGCTCGCTGTCCGTCCGTCCGGTAACAGACCGGTCCGAGCTCAAGTCGTTTACGGCGCGCACTGTTCCCGCGCGCCTCAAGGAGTTGTCAGCAAACTGTAGGGGCCCAACAGGGCCGAAGCCTACTGGGGTCAAAGGGTATGTGAAAATGGCACCCGGGGCCCTGGGACCAAGGCGAAGAATGGAACGGGGTAGGTTTTTAGTCAGTAAGAGTCTGACACTACTTCCCGCTCCACCCAAGGGCGGGATTTGTCATTGGATGATTTTACCTACCATAAAAAAAACCCGTTTAGCAATTGTTTTAATAGTCGGTTCGATCTTCACACAAAACCAATATTTGCCTTCATTCTGTAGATTGTTTGTGTGTGTGAACAGCATATGATTGTATTGGTAAACATAACTGCGAAATAGGAGTAACTAACTAGTTTTAACACTTCGATCCACAACTACCCAACTTGTTCATACAAAAGTAGACTTTAAACATCGGAATTAAGGCCTATAGTGGCGTGGATGTGAGAGGACACCGGTGTCCTCTGAGCTAGGACAGAATAATGGACGTCAGCACTTCTTTTACGAGCTTTTATTTAGTACAAGTAAACGAGTCAATAACCTTGTAGGTAGTTGTCGGTCGTTGCGTACTAACTACCTCATAGGTCATTGGCCTCGCTCAGCTGACGTTTACTTAAAGAAATTAATTTTGTACATGCGTAAATTAATTCGAGTTTTAAAAAAAGAACTTAATTTTTTAATTTTCTCTTTACAAATCGACAGTGTTTCATATACCGAATCTCTACGGGATTAAAACGAACAAAATTTTTCAGTGTATACTGCTCACCGTTGCCAGACGTCCCGACTTTTAAATCTAAATTAAATGCCACGCGCGGGACAGCCTTAGTCCCGCTTTTCGGGGATAACTCGACCGTGTGTGCAGCGTGCTGAGGAAGCTCGGTCGGGTGGCACAGACAAAGTGAACTGGCCGCCCGCCGATACGGTAAATCTGATTTTAAATTTTTATCATATTTTTGTTAAAATATATTTTCTATGGCTATTTTTGCTATCTATTATCACGTACACGTAATTTAAAATTCAAACAAAAAAAAAAAATTAAAAACTTCTATCTTCTTTACAAGTTTTTTTACTATGTCCCGCTTTCGACGAAAGAATCCCGCTTTTTATACTAAATGTTTCAAAATCCCGACTTGGTTTAGAAAAAATCTGGCAACGCTGACTGCTCTATAAAAGTATGCTATGAAATGCTATGAGGTTTTCATTAAAAACTTGTTACACTTGCTTTTATTTAGTTTCACCTGTTCCGATGTTTGTCTGTATCTCATGAATCGAGATAGTTATGCGTTGAAATTTTCACAGATGATGTACTCGTATTTCTATGGCAGCTATAAAAAAAATAATACTTAAAACGGAATACAATAAATATTTAACTGGGGCTCCCATATAACGAACGTGAAGTTTTTGCCTACTTTTGCTCAGTATTAATATTATAATACGGAAACCTTTATGTGAGAGTCCGACTCACACATGGCCAGTTTTTTTTATTTATTTTTTATTTATAAAACTAACCCCGAAATTACCCTGCTGGGGTCATGGGTCAGCTTCCGAAAGGAATACCCGGCCCCGGCACGATAGGCAACGAAGGAACGGGGTAGGTTTTTAGTCAGTAAGAGTCTGAAACTACTTCCCGCTCCGCACAAGGGCGGGATTTGTCATTGGATGATTTTCCCTTCCATAAAAAAAAACCCTGAAAATACCATAAATTCAAAAAGTATAGAAAACATATCTATAGAAACCTCGTGCTTTTAATCCAGATTCTGAATAGCTACTTTTTTTTCCACGAAACTTTTAGGGTTTTATAAAAACCACGTGTATTTCTTGAAACAAGATTTGTGAAAAATTTTAGTGAGTGATGGAACTACCGAATATCAACAGAGCGTACAGGCATTCTTTCCTTTTTTGTGTTTATTTATTTATTTATTTATTGAGTAGGCACCTCAACGACTTACCCACTAAGACATACACAAACAAAAACACATACAGTTTTAAGCATAGTGAATTCGTCACTTACAGAGGTGCACAGTATTGACAAAGAAAAAAAAAGAAAACATAGAAGACGTTAGCTTAAATATATACACAGTATATTCACGGGCGAGCTATTATCCAAAAACAGTGGAAAAATTTAATTTAAAGCAATGAATGAAAGAAGCAAAACAAAAAATATAAGGAAATTTAAGTATACATCTACATTACACAGAAACATATACAGACAATTATAGAGGTAGTTCACGTTTAGCAATGGTATTGAGGTTCCGAGGTGGTTGTGTTGCCTCTTTGTCAATGGATTGTTTGGATGAAACAACAAGCTTTTGAAGCATGCTTTACGTTGACTATAGACGGATCGGGAAGGTCCCATCGGGAAGATCCTTAAGATAACCTCCTGCCTAAAGGCTCGATTACGGAGACGCGGCGCGTCGGGCAGTCCGTCGTACATTGCCATATGTTTGTGTTTGCGCGAGCGATGACGCGGCCCGCTGCTGCAATGTACGACGAACGCCAAACGCGCCGCATCTCCGTAAACAAGCCCTAACTATTCTTTGAATTCTTATTTAAATAAAGAAATCTATTTTGAGTTGCGATTATAATAATATAGATCGCTCTTTTTTACAATTAGCTCGTAAGTAGTAAAGCACTAAAAAAGGTTTGGGTAGGGCTGCCACGAATTTTCTCGCGCTCTAAGGTGTAATGGGAGGGTGTGTCAGATTTTTACTAAATAAAACCACAACTGTTTCTTTAGTTACCCTTGCGTTCTAGGACCACGGGTTTCTCTTTCAGAGTCGGCTTCGGTTTTGTTGAAGTCTTTCGTGTTCTTTCGGGTTGCGACGGACGCTGTCGCCATATAGTCAAGAGTTCATGCCGGAAATCTGTAGTCCAAGTTTTGCCCCGGCGTTACATCGTGCATGCGTGCAAGAATTGTTGCCTCTAGATCCCATGGTGGCAAGCCGGCAAGGAGGCTCATCGCATCGTACTCTGGACAGTCATGACCCTCTGGCACGTGTTCAGCTTGGCCACCGGTCGCTTTCACAGCGAAGCCACCCACACCGGTGATCCATAAAGGGCCTTAAAACTTGTCTCTTATTCCTTATTCCACCGCTTTTAGTCACACAATTGACTGTTTTCCGCCCAAGTGCAGAAAAGTGCACGTGATCGTCCCCGACACAATTTTATTACATTTATCGTATTAGGCTGGGCACATGTCAACCCGCACGAGATCTGTATTGAAAAACGTTGTTTGATACACGTGCATAGTTACTGCAGCTCTCGGCTCCATAACACACTCGACTACGGCTCGGGCGAAATTCGCCTCGGTCGTAATGACAAACTTTCTACAGTTGTATCAAAATGTACTTTTGTTTCTAGTAAAAAAACGGGCAAGTGCGAGTCGGACTGTAACGAAGATTTTTCCCAATCGCGTTTTTTTCTATGACGTAATTATAAATTTACACTTTTCAGATTTTATCCTATACTTGTGCTATGAGACCTTGCTTCATGGTAAATTTCAGGATTCTAGGTCAACGGGAAGTACCCTGTGAATTTCATTCCTTGAGAATTTCGAAAACGTATTTCTTTGCGACATAATGATATGTGTGAAACTAGGCGCGCTTTTAAATCAAAGTTAAAGTGGTGTCAGAATAATCAACGACAAATAAAAATGGATATTTTAGCGGAACTTCACTCAAACAAGAAATTCGGTCAGTTCTGGAAAAACACCAATAAAATGAACCATAAGCCGAGCCTTCCCGTCAGCGTGGCGGGATTGCACGAGCCTAGCGAGATCGCCACTATGTTCTCCCACCATTTCAGGGTGGACTCTCCTCTAGGGCGAGCGCGGCTGGAGCCCGATGCTGAGGAAGGTAGTGAGCGTAGTGTTTATTTTACTACGAAGGAAGTGCGTGCGGTGATCAGAGGCATGGTGAGGGGTAAATCCCCGGGTCACGACAGCCTCAGCATCGAGCACCTGCAGCACGCGGGTGTTCATCTACCCAGAGTGCTTTCTATGTTTTTTACCCTATGTTTGGGCCACTCCCATCTGCCCGATAATTTAATGCGTACTATAGTTGTACCCATCATCAAAAATAAAACTGGTGATACGTCAGATGTAAACAACTATAGACCAATCTCCCTTGCCACAGTAGTTGCCAAAGTGCTGGACAGTCTGCTTGGTCAGCACCTGGATAAACATGTCTCGCTAAACGACGCGCAGTTCGGCTTCAGGCCCGGCCTTTCTACCGAGAGTGCTATCCTGTGCCTCAAGCGGACTGTTCAGTATTACACTAGTAGAAAGACTCCAGTGTATGCTTGCTACCTTGATTTATCGAAAGCTTTCGATCTTGTATCGTACGATATTCTATGGGGTAAATTAAGGGATGAAACTAGTCTACCTGGAGAAATTATGCTATTATTTATGCATTGGTATAACAAGCAGAAGAATTGTGTGAAATGGGCAGGCTCGCTCTCGGGGGAGTACGGGTTGGAATGCGGGGTGAGGCAGGGGGGGCTGACCTCTCCTACGCTCTTCAACCTGTATGTCAACCGACTGATCGAGGAGCTCAGCAGCACCGGCATCGGGTGTCATATAGATGGAGTATGCGTCAATAACATCAGCTACGCAGACGATATGGTGCTGTTGAGCCCGTCGATTGGTGCCTTACGAAGGCTCCTGAATATTTGTGAGTCCTATGCGGTGACTCATGGGCTCAATTACAACGTAAAAAAAAGTGAGATAATGATTTTCAGGCCAGACAACAAGCGACACACATTCGTTCCGAATTTCACATTATGTGGTACAGCTCTAAAGAAAGTCGAGCAATTTAAGTATTTGGGCCACTGGGTCACCGAGGACCTTAAGGACAGAGTGGATATTGATAGGGAGCGCAGAGCGCTGTCTGTCCGATGCAACATGTTGGCCCGCAGGTTTTCGTGGTGTACGGGGACTGTCAAAGTTGCACTTTTTAAAGCGTACTGTCAGTCCTTTTACACCTGTGGCCTGTGGGTTAACTATACGCAGCGGACATACGGCGATCTGCGCGTCCAGTAGAATAACGCGTTCCGGGTGCTGATGGGGCTGCCGCGCCACTGCAGTGCCTCCGCGATGTTCGCGGCGGCCCACACAGACGGCTTCGCGGCCATCATGCGCAAACGGTGCGCTTCTATCATGCGCCGTACACGCGACAGTCCCAACACCATCCTGCGCGCGCTGGCGGACCGGTGGGACTCTCCGATGCTGGCTCGCTGGATACGGCTGCATGCAGTCGTGTAGTGATTTTCCACCATCATCGGGAAGTCCACCCGGACTGGCCACCAATATATTTTATTTTTTTTGTGTTGTTTAGTCATAATTTTTTTTTTTTTTTTTTTTTTACTAACACTAGTTTGTAAGCTCGCATTGTACTAACGAATATGGATGTAATCGCAAGATGAATCTGAAATAAATAATTTATTATTATTATTTCCTTTTATTCGTTGTATATACATATAAATTACATTTTTAAATATTTTTTTATAGAAAGTAATACAAAAAAAAAAAAAAAAACATTTAAAAATATAAAAAATAGTAGCCCACCGGCATCGGGAACAGGGTCCAAGTTACCGGTGGTCAGGGCTCCTGGGAGAGAAACCTCCGGACAATACGCGCCGTGTCCAAGAGTACTGCCTTCTGAATCAGACCCTTGATCCAACTGCCTAACGAGAGCCTCCGCAGGTGTTGGTCGAGGCTCTTGGCTATTAAGCCATTGGCCGTCACGACTATCGGCACAATGACTGCTGTGTCCACTTCCCACATGTCGACAACCTCGCGAGCCAAGTCAAGATATTTAGTTTTTTTATCCTTCTCAGCTTTCACGAGGTTCTCGTCATGAGGGACCGCTATATCAATAATCATTGTGCGACGCTCTAGTCGATCTATGACCACTATATCAGGCTTATTGGCAACAATAGTCCTGTCAGTGATTATAGATCGATCCCAATACAATGAGATATTGCCATTGTCGAGAACTGGGTCGGGCACATACCTATAGTACGGTACTTCTGTTTCCACAAGATTGTATTTAAGAGCAAGTTGCTGGTGGATAATCCTGGCTACGAGGTTGTGCCTATGCAAATAGTCTCCGTTAGCTAGATGAGAACATCCAGAAATAATGTGTCGGATTGATTCCCCGGGCCGGTGGCATACCCGACAGATGTCAACCGTACCGTCCTTCACAATATATTTCCGGTAGTTGTTCGTCATCATAACTTCGTCCATTATCGCACAGACAAAACCTTCGGTTTCCCCGAAGAGGTCACCAAAACGGAGCCAAGATACGGACGCTAATAGGTCTACAGAGGGCCCATGTAAGGCCCGGTAAAAGCGTCCGTGAAGCTCCTTGCTCTGCCATACTTCCCTGCGGTCATTAGTGTCCAGTATTATAGGTTTGCGCCAGTTCTCGTTAGCCAAGGAGAGCGGAGTGAGGCCCTTGTCCACCGCTACCACATCTCGGTGTATGCCCACGTCGGTTTCCAGGAAGTATTCCCTGAGACTGCACACCTCGCGGTTGTGTAGGGTCTTAGCATTTAAGAAGCCGCGACCCCCGCACTTCCGCGGGATGTACAGTCTCATCACCGAAGACCGTGGGTGATGCATCCGATTTGCGGTAAGCAGTGTGCGGACCCTCCTATCCAAGGCGTCAAGTTCTGTCTGAGTCCATTTGAGTATGCCGAAAGAGTACATCAACACCGGCATGACCCAACCGTTGAAAGCGCGCACCTTGTTCCCGCCTGATAAAAGACTATTCAGTACTTTATTCAGGCGGCCGAAGAAGCGCTCCTTCAACGACCGTTTCACGTCATCAGCATTGATGCCTAACGCTTCCGACATACCCAAATACTTGTAAGTTTCAGTTGAGCAGAGGGATCTAAGGTGTATGGAATCCGTAAGTTGAATTCCCACGGATTCCATAATCTCTCCTCGCTTTACATGCATGACTGCACATTTGTCCACACCAAATTCCATCCTGATGGCACTACTAAAGGTTTCAGTTACCTTTAGTAGCTCCATCAGTTGCAAGTCGTTGGGGGCAAAGAGTTTCAGATCATCCATGTAAAGAAGGTGAGATATGACCTGACCACCTCTTTTCAACCGGAAGCCTAAGCCAGTACCCTCCAGCAGTGTGCTGAGAGGGTTCAAGGCTAGGCAAAACCACAGAGGACTCAGACTGTCACCCTGGAATATGCCACGCTCAATCCTTATCGGTTCACTGTTCTCCCGAATCTGTCGACATCCCGGATAGCGAAGGACTGTTCTCCACTGCCCCATACACGACATCAAGAAGGTGCGCAGAGTTGTATCAACTTTGTACAGTTCTAGCACCCTCATGAGCCATGTATGAGGAACAGAGTCATAGGCCTTCTTGTAATCTATCCAACATGCCGACAAATTCTTTCGAGAACGTCGAACCTGTTGGCTTATGGCCATATCGATGAGGAGCAGCTCCTTAGTACCGCGGGACCCGTTCCTACATCCATTCTGAGAGGCTGACATGATAGAATTTGTCTCAATATGACTATTGATTTTAGCTCTCAGAATGGATGTAAGAACTTTATAGACCGTCGGCAAACACGTGATCGGTCTATAATTTTTAGGATCCGCAGTACTACCTGATTTGTGGAGCAGGTGGGTTATTCCTGTTGTTAGGAAGGGGGGTAGCGACCCTGACTCTAAGGCAGACTGGAACTGAGATGCCAAGCGAGCATGCGACCTTTGGAACCATTTTATCCAGAAATTGTGCAGCCCATCCGGCCCAGGAGATTTCCAGTTAGGCAACGGACGGACTGCACGGGCTACATCTTGGGGGCTGATGGTAATTGCCCCCATTTCTGGTAAAAGATCACATGTGCGCTCGACCTCTCGGATCCAATCACCCTCGATGTGACTGATAGGCGCCGACCAGATGCTGCGCCAAAAGGAACACATGGCGTTATCATCCGGCAGGCGTGTATCAGTCACACCTTGGTCCGGTCGCTCCCAAGCCCTGTAAACCCACCTTTCATTACTTTGGAATGTGCGATTCTGAGTGTACCGCTCCACTCGGCACTTATACCGACGAATACGGCTTGCCCATGCATAGATCTTCTGCTTCAGGAAGTCGATACGCTCTGTGACGCAGGGCAGATAATCTCGAGGACTAATATCAGTTCCTGAGAATGCCCGCCTCACAAAGCGCATCACTCTAGGGCGAGTATTGCCCTCCCTGAAGCAGATAAGCTTGCCGATGAGTGCTCTAGCCTCACCGATACGGCGCTCAATCCTGCACTGCCAGGCCGGCACGGTTGGTCGTGTAGCTCTGTCAAAATTAGGAAATTTACAGTGAGCTACGCGACATGCCGCTACAGCCCCACAGTACAAGATTGAGTGGGTATCAGTGAGGTCTTCGCTGCTATCAAAACAATTTGATAGCTCCGAATCTAAAGCACACACCAGCGCCCTATTTCTCTTGTGCATGGGCAAACGAGGTAGTCGAGGTCTAAGCCCCGGCGGAGTGGAGCGGTACTCCCGAAAAGCGTCCTCCAAAGCGCTCCTCAATCGTTCATTGCACTGGGTACTCACAGATATAGCCGCGTCATCATCGGCGTCACCAACGTGGTCGGGTCGCGGTGAAGCACTGGGTTGAAGTTGCTCCGCGACCGGTGGTGTAGCAGGTGAAACACGGCTACTCTGCGATTCCAGGCGCAGTCTATCAAGCACAGCATCATCCAACATACGGCTACGCTGGATGACCCGTACCTGATCCGACAGTCGTTGGGCTGTGACGTTGACAGCTGGCTCAAGCACCTGAAACAGAGAGAGCATCCGACCACGGTACGCAGTCAAGTTAGTTCCCCCCTCTGTAGCCCCAAAGTATGAGCGCATGACATTTTCATTAATGGATTGTGTCCATCTCATGCGCTGCACACTTCCACCGGCAGCGGGGACCCTATCAGAGGCCGGAGGGCCTCGAGGTCCCAAGCTGGCCGGAGGTCGGCCTCTTCCCCGTCGACGCGCTGGTGGTGGTGTCGTCGGCGGCGAGAAATATTCGTCGCTCGAGCTCGACGCAACTGCAGCTACCGGAATCACTGGACTCACGGCTGGCGCTGGTCCCGGCGGCTGCGAGGCGGAGCTGAGCGACGAACCCGAAGATGTTGGGTGTGTGAATGGTTGTTTCGCCCGGCTTCTAGTCAGCATTCTCTCAGCATATCAGTTTGTTTTTATTGCGTTGCCATGTTTTTCATTTATAATATGGTAGGTATCCGGTAATTTCACTATTATTCTTTTTTTTTTCTTAATGTTTTTGGGTGGGTGGACATTGTAATTAGGTGTTAAGAATAAATTTATCGAAAAATATTTCGGAGAAAAAATTTCTTGTCAGTCGACTTGACAGCCGGGCCACAGATTACTAATTTATTATTATTATTATTATAAACGGCCGTAATATACACCCTGTTAAATTTTGGTCGTTTTAATCCCGTGGAGGGTCGATTCGGTACATGAAACCCTATCGATTTGTAAAGATAAAAATGAAAAATAAAGTACTTCTTTTTTAAATTAATTTCTTTAAGTAAACGTCAGCTGATCGAGGCCAATGAACTGTAGGTAATTAGTACGCAACGACCGACAACTCCCTACAAGGTCATTGACTCGTTTACTTAAAGAAATTAATTTCATGTACTGAATCGATCCTCCACGGGATTAAAACGACCAAAATTTAACGGTGTATATATTTTTCCGTTAATATAGAAGTATGATTTTTTCACAGCTTCAAGGGACCGCAGACTTGAACATATAGTTTTAATTCCAACTCGATATCTCCATGCTTTCTCGAGATAGGATCACTTTGATCCTATAAGGGTTCCGTTTTTTCCTTTTGAAGGAACCCTAAAAACGGCTAATTAATTCGAAGTTTTAGAGTCAACCCTAGTGAGTAAGGCTCCCTTTGCGTGACCGATAATAATATATCCTGCGTGGTAGTTAGGACCTTGTTCGACTGTGATGTACGGCGAGTGGAAATTAAAATCATTATCGGTGCTGTACTTATGTAAATTGTACGCGTGAGTTGTACGAACCTGTGGGTATTGGGGGCAACGTTTTCTAACAAATACTGTATCTGTTTGATTATCTATTTCTATACACCGTTAAATTTTAGTCGTTTTAATCCCGTGAACGGTCAATATGGTACATGAAACACTATCGATTTGTAAAGATAAAAAAAAAAAAAAGTACTTTTTTCTAAAACTCGAATTAATTTTACGCATGTACGAAATTATTTCGCCTTCGACACTGCTAGGCCGAAGCCCAGCAGTGTGTGTGTCCTACTGGTGTCAAGGGTCTGCTTCTGACACGAAAGTCTCGGCCCTGGTATGAGAGGCAACGAAGGAATGGGGTGGGATTTTTAGTCAGAAAAACTCTGACACTATCTACCGCTCCGCCCAAGGGAGGGAGGTCTCATTGGATGATTTTCCCCACCAAAAAAAAGAAAACCAAACAGGCTCGAAGCTTACTCAACAAAAAAAGGAAAGAGCACAAAAGCATTGAAGGAACACGGTGGTATTCGTGAGTAAAAGTCTGACTCCCGCTTCACTTTAGAGATAGGTTGTAGATATCAGGAAACACAGACTCCGGCAGGAAATTTGACTCCTAAAATTAAAACTTATTTGAATTAGGATCAATCTTATCGCACAACTAGTAAATTCTACAGAAGGTGTGCATCTGCATTCTCTTTGTGTAATGAATTATAAAACTAAACCATAAAACATAATAATATCTACATAAGTAGTATAAATGAAATGCAAATCACGTAAATCTGATAGCTAATGGCTTTGGTATAAAGCACACGTAGAAATGAAACCTATTATCTTCGGTTTGTATGAAACTAGTGCTTTGCCAGCGACTTCGTTCGCGTGTGTTTGTTATGTTTTCATTTAAAAAAAAAAAAATATCTCTTAAATAGTATGTATTAAAATTTAATATAATAATAGTCTATAATGACAGTATATAATGACAGATGATGAAGCCGGAAGGTAGGTAAGAACCGGAATTCTGTAATAAATAACTGTATCCTTGCCGTGTTTGGTGATTTGATGATGGAACCGAATGACGGAAGGTATCTGTTTAAGTTTGGCTGAGAGGTACTACGAATAAAAAGGGTAAAATAAAAAACTATAAAATAACTTTATATAATAGTTTAGTCTCTTCGTTGTTAAACACCGACTTCCGAAATTAAAGTTATTTTGCACTTTTTTACATTAAATATTTATAATGATGAGAAAAACTCATCGTCGAATTCGAAGACAATGATGGTCACTACGCACAGATTAACCTGATTCATATTACTTAATATTTTAAGGGTGGACACTGCCATACGGAATAATGTCTTACTACCCTATTTATCGCTAAAACTACCACTGTTATTACTGAACTGCATAAAGGGCTGTCAATCATGAGGTGCCACAGACTAATCACGCTAGAACTCTATACATATGATGACGTGTGTGTAGTGTTCGCGTGTTAATTGATATCCACGAACATGCCACTAATGCGGCCCTAGTTGTGACTTTGGAGTTAGGAAATTAATAATATCACTAAGGCAAAAAGGGGGTAAAACGGGGGTTGGAAGTCTGTATGGAGAAACTGATTTTCACAGGGACGAAGCCGCTGGCAGAAGCTAGTGTATTTATATATCTCTCAGTTCAGGATGCCAAAAATGGTAATTAAAAAAACTAAAAAACCCGACTGCTTTTCTGAAAATTCATGAAAAATCCCTAAAACAAGGAAGTCGTTGTACCCGATTGCACTTAACTATATAATATTTTAAATACAAGATAAATTGTATCAGTCGGGACCCATTCTAGAAATGGAGGCTTAGTGAATTGAGAGCACATACCTATATTACATTGCAGATTACTCCAATCTACTGACTAGACGGCTGACTTTATAGAATGGGTCAGCAGGTTTTTTAGTTTTTTAAATTACTTACCGTTTTTTATTTTTTATTTTTTTAGTTTTATTTTATACGATATCACTTTCAAAGTATTTACGAATCTAAAGAAACCTCTCAAACTAAAATCCATCGAGCGTTCAGGTCGCACAGCGTGCCAAACATTTGAATTTGGCGCCAAAATCCTCCATTTTTTTATTTTTTTATTTTGGTTTATAGAACGGAACTCTTCAAAAAATCATAGCAGAACTATCGTAATAAGTACAATTGCTTTTTTTATACATGCAGTCGGTGATTGAAGGAAGAAGGGGAGGATACATAGAACTGATCTGATGATGAAAGTTTAATAACGAAGGGACTAAACTATTATAGAAACACCGACTTCCGAAATTAAAGTTATTTTGCTCTTTTTTGTGTTTTGTCACTGAAGTCGGTTGTATTTTTTTTTAAGGTGGGCATTCATGTAATGATTTCTCCCTCTCTAGGGTTGAGAGAGAGTGCGTGTCAGTTTTTTACTGACTAAAACAACACCTATGTTCAGTTTTTTTTTTTTTTTGGGTAGGTAAAATCATCCAATGACAAATCCCGCCCTTGGGTGGGGCGGGAAATAGTGTCAGACTTTTACTGACTAAAAACCTACCTTTCCGTTCCTTGCCTTTATCCTGGGGCCTTTGGTGACAGTCTCACATAACCTTTGGCCCCAGTAGGCTTCGGCCCTGCTGGACCCCTACAGTTTGCTGACAACTCCTTGAGGCGCGCGGGAACGGTGCGCGCCGTAGACGACCTGAGCTCGGACCGGTCTGTTACCGGACGGACGGACAGCGAGCTACCCATTGCCCACCGTCCGCGAGCCCGCGCCTACGGTGGCCGGAAATTGGGATCGGAAACCCGGCGGCGGCGGCGGCGTGTGCGCCTTTGCCTAATGCGGTCGGCCTCCTCCTTTACTAGCATTACTGCTTCGCAGAAGGAGGCGACACCTATGTTCAGTTGCCTTTTGAATTTTAAGACCACGAGTTCCTCCTTCATACTTTTACTCATGACCCTTACATAGTATAAAACAAAGTCGGTTCCCGCTGTCTGTCCCTATGTATGCTTAGATCTTTAAAACCGCGCAACAAATTTTAATACGGTTTTTTTTAATAGATAGAGTGATTCAAGAGGATGGTTTATGTGTATAATAAATGCATAATATTGCAATGCACCCGTGCGAAGCCGGGGCGGGTCGCTAGTAATATAATATATTCCATAACTATCACACAACACCGTCTAGTCCCAAGCTAAGCATAGCTTGTACTATGAGTACTAGACAACTGATAAACATACTTATATATTTCTAAACACATACATATTACACCCAGACACAGAACAGACGATCGGCGGTCATCAAACAAACATTTGTTTTGGGTAGTGATATTCAATTCCGCTATTAACTATGCGCGCTATAGACTATTGAATAAGTAGGTAAAATCATCCAATGACGAATCCCGCCCTTGGGTGGGGCGGGAAACAGTGTCAGACTTTTACTGACTAAAAAACCTACCCTTCCATTCCTCGCCTTTGTCCCGGGGCCCGTGGTGACACTCTCGCATAACCTTTGGCCCCAGTAGGCTTCGGCCCTGCTGGACCCCTACAGTTTGCTGACAACTCCTTGAGGCGCGCGGGAACGGTGCGCGCCGTAGACGACCTGAGCTCGGACCGGTCTGTTACCGGACGGACGGACAGCGAGCTACCCATTGCCCACCGTCCGCGAGCCCGCGCCTACGGTGGCCGGAAATTGGGATCGGAAACCCGGCGGCGGCGGCGGCGTGTCCGCCTTTGCCTAAGGCGGTCGGCCTCCTCCTTTACTAGCATCACTGCTTCGCAAAAGGAGGCGACCGCCTGCCACTCCTCCTCGCTCCGGAGCATGGCTTGAACCAAGCCCCGGCGCGAGAGATCGCCGCCGATCGCCCCCACGAGGACACTAGTGATAATGGTAAGTAATATTCACCGACTTGAGTAATCAAATTGAGTTATAAATATGTATTTATAGATTTTAATTAAGAATTTACTTCCGTCCTTGAATCGAGAGCAGGGCAGAAAGTTTACCTACTTGAAAAGGTCTAAGGCCCGTGTTTCAAATAAGTTTCATGGATCATAACAGGAGAGGAATAAATCAAATTAATTTCAATAAATTAAAAAAAAATCTATTAATACGAGCATCACCGGCCTGTTCTCGTTAAGTTTGCTACTGTTGATATCAAGGCCTCTGTTTGGAAAGCCAAGACAAGATTGAAGGGCTCCAAGATATCTATTAAGGAGTTCCTGACTAAGGCCAGGCAAGCTGTCTTCGGAAAGGCGCGGGAGCACTTTGGAATGCGAGCGTGTTGGACTCAGGACGGTGTCATCTGTGTTAAGGCTTCAGACGGTGTCCGGCACAAGGTAACATCCAACGACGAGCTCAAGCCTTTAATAGCAAAGTACCCCAAAGCGGCGGCTTCAAAACCATCAACGAGCGGAGGAGGTGGAGATGCTGCTGGAACCCTGAAAGTGACTACACGTAAATAACAATCCGAAATATTTTTATTGTTGCTTTTTTTTTCTCTTCTTCTTTTGTTTATGTGATTGTCTGCTTTTGATTTGCTCTCATTTAATTACTAACCGTTTCGTAGTTTTTCCATCTGTTATTCACTCTTCTATTGGTTAGTGGCTTACTGTTTACCAGGTGATTTTATAAGCAAGTTTACTTGTTATTTGCTTGATTTGTAGCTCGATACCCTCAATACAATTAGTTATTTTATTTAATATACTCTTTGCTCAAAACCCTCAATACAATTTGTTATTTTAACACTGTCAAATTGTCAATGTCAAATTGACGTACGACTTTGACATTTAAAATTAACGTTCGGAAACTTGTAGATGGATCCCATGGATTTATTATTTTTTACAATAATGCTTGATTTGTGAGTCCGTCACAACTTTATCTTTTTATTTCTTTGTATTTAATTTTTCTTTTATGTTTGGGAACTTTGGTTTTCTTCTGATTTCTATTATGTTGTTGTACATGTTTTAGTAATTTTGTGATTGTGTTAAGTGTTGCTATATTGTTTGTTTTGCAATTTTTTTACTGTTCGTGTTTGCTGGCGGGTGGTGCAGAGCTGCACGTTTTGCGCCTTAGTGTTTTTTTTTTTTTATCTTAAGCGTACTTATATATATATATGTGTTGTTATTTATTTATATATATGTTATATTTTTGACTCATTGTTTCCTATTTATGTCAGACAATGAGTCTTATTTTTCTGCTTACGAATCTGCTGCCTCTTCAAACGACCCAAGCTTTTGTTCGCTAGGTGGCACCCTTGGTGACTTTCTGCAGAGCAATTTTAATGATGAGTCTAGTCGGTTGATGAATGTATGTCATATCAACGCTCAGAGCATTGCCAGTCACTACAGTGAGCTGTACGATGCGTTTAACAACAGTAACGTTCACGCCATCCTGATCTCCGAAACATGGCTCAAACCGCATCTTCTGTCCACCACTTATCCTCTCACTGGTTTCGTTCTTATACGGAATGATCGGACTGGTAAAGGTGGGGGTGGTGTGGCTATTTACCTTCGCAGCGACTTTCCTTACAAAATACTTGCTTCTTCTTCTTCAAACTATTCTGCATCTGCTGAATTTATCTTCCTTGAAGTTTGTGTCAAGGGAGCCAAGGTCATCATTGCTGTTGTTTACTGTCCCCCTACTGTCGATTACTTCACTGAATTCGAATCGGTTCTTGAATCTTTGGGTTCAGAGTATGCGCACCACATCATAATGGGTGATTTCAACACAAACCTCCTTGCCCAAAATTCCTCTAGATCCCGCAAGCTTCTCCATCTTATTGAGTCCGCTAGTCTGCATGTGTTACCTCTCCAAGCTACTCACCATAACACTGCAGGCGACGATACCTGGCTCGACCTTATCCTCACCTCTAATCCTTCCCTCGTCTCTTCCTATGGTCAACATGACGCTCCTGGCTTCTCTCATCACGATATGATTTTCCTCTCCTACATCCTAAAACCCCCAAAACCTAAACCGAGGGTTCTGTACAGGCGTTGTTTTGCGAGAATGGATGTCGAAAGTCTTAAGAGGGATGCATCTTTGGTTGACTGGGAGATAATGACGGAGGCCACTTCGGTTGACGATAAGGTTTCGATCTTAAATGATGTTGTGATCAACCTCTATAACATTCACGCTCCCGTCAGAAAAGTGAAACTGAAACGTCCGCCCGCGCCTTGGATGACAAGAGATATACAAATGGCCATGCGACGCAGGGACCGAGCGTTCCGTAAATATAAAAGGGATCGTACGGATGAGAGCTGGGCACTTTTTAAGGCATCTAGGAATAGATGTAATCAGATGATACGTAATGCTAAACGCCGTCACATTCTTGAAAACATTTCTTCTTCCTCTTCTGCCGATATTTGGAAATTCCTCGGAACACTTGGTATCGGCAAACCGCGACTTTTAGACCCTCCAAACTCCATCGACTTAGACGATCTCAACCGTCATTTCTCTACTGTGCCTACTATGGATCGTCTAACTAAACAACATACACTGTCTCTGATCTCTGGTCTAACGCGTCCTAATATTAGTCCTTTTCGCTTTGTTCCAGTTGAACCGGGAGAGATCAAAAAGATAATACTTTCCATTAAATCCAAAGCGGTAGGATGTGATAATATCACTCGTGGTATGATCATAACTATCCTGGATCAACTCCTACCTGCCATTACCCATGTAGTAAATTTTTCCTTGTACTCCGGTGTATTCCCATCCTTGTGGCGAAAAGCCTACGTTCGTCCTTTGCCTAAAGTTCCCAATCCCAAATTTCCAACCCATTTCCGCCCAATCTCAATCCTTCCCTTCTTATCTAAAGTGCTCGAGGCCTGTGTCCACAAACAACTCTCTAACTTTGTGCACTGTAACTCATTGATTAGCCCTCTACAGTCTGGGTTCAGGCCTGGGCACAGCACTGTTTCCGCTCTCCTTAAAGTGACTGGCGATATAAGGGCAGGTCTGGAAGACACCAAAGTCACTGTACTAGTGTTGGTCGATTTCTCGAACGCCTTCAATACCGTCAGTCACGATATCCTGTTAGCCATCCTGACCTATCTAATGGTCTCTCCCGAAGCACTGGAATGGTTCACCTCCTACCTTCAGGAACGTCAGCAGTCGGTTCACGTTGGAGATTCTTCTTCTCATTGGTGTAATTTGGATACTGGCGTTCCTCAAGGCGGCATTCTCTCTCCTCTTCTATTTTCTATTTTTATAAATCTTCTTATTTCCGAACTTCAGTGTGCGTATCATCTGTATGCAGATGACCTACAGTTATACTGCCAAGGGAGGGTTGATGAATTATCTGACACTATTGGTAAATTAAATAGGGACTTGGTAGCCATTAAAACATGGTCCGACAGATTTGGCGTTGCTGTGAACCCCGACAAGTGTCAGGCGATCGTCATCGGCAGTCCACGAAGTATTGCCAAAGTGGATTTTACAACTCTGCCACCTGTTCTGTTTGACTGTACGGCAGTTCCTTATAGCGCTGACGTAAAGGATCTAGGCTTGCGCATCGACAGTACCCTGAATTGGCGTACTCAAGTCGCTAGTGTCAGTCAAAGAGTTACGGGAACGCTTCGGGGCCTGTATCGTTTGAAAAATTTATTACCGTCGAACACGAAGGCAATGCTTGTGCAGACCCTAATTTTCCCAATCATCGATTATGGTGACGTGTGCTACTATGACCTGAATGCAGATCTACTCAACAAACTTGACCGTCTTCTAAATAACTGCATTCGATTTGTTTTCAATCTGCGCAAATATGATCATGTCTCCTCATATCGGTCGCTTCTAAACTGGTTGCCCATACGCCAGCGCAGAGAGCAAAGAGCTCTTACAACTTTGTTCTCATTTTTAGTCTCTCCTAATTCTCCTAGTTATCTAGCCCCTCACTTCCAATACATTTGCGCCAATCATAACAAAAGACTACGGTCATCACATAACCGTCTACTTCATTGTCCCACTCACTGTACTGACTTCATTCACAACTCCTTTCATATCCAAGCTATTTCTCTTTGGAATGCACTCCCCCAGGAAATCAGGATGGCCACCAACCGATTGACCTTCAAATCGAAGGTTCGCGAGTACATTCGTAAGAAGTTGGCAGCAGTATCGTCACAGCGCTAATTTGATTCCTCAATATTTCTCTGCACTAATGTAAAAATAGATTCGTGTATTCTCTCTTTTTTTGTCTATTCTTTTTTATTTATTTTTTTCTCTCTTCTTCATTATAGTTTGAGTACATATATATATATTATGTAGGTATATTGTATTTATAGGATATAGGTATATATTTATATATGATAATATGTAATGCTTAATTTTGCACCTACCACAATTTGTCTCTGCATCACCCAAAGGTTGACTGGCAGAAAATGCCTTAAGGCATTAAGTTCGCCTTTGTACTGTTTGTGTGCATAAAGAATAAATAAATAAATAAATAAATAAATAAATACTTTACCTATATAAATAAAAGTGAATTATCTGTTTGTGATAACTATCAAAATATTATATTTTTTTAACTGAATTCATATCAAAATATATTCAATGCCTACAAAGACTGGATTTTAGACTTCTTTGTGCAGGCGATATCTCTTTTCCTCTCTTTAATTTTCTTTCTTCCAGTCCATCCAAAGGTTGTCTGGTAGAAATTGCCCTGTGCGATAAGACCGCCTATTGTACACTAATTTTTTTATAAATGTTTGTCCTTTAATAAGGTAAGGTGTACAATAAAGAAATAAATAAATAAATAAACATCAGGGGCTCTAGTCTGCTATTTTTATGAATTCGTCATTCCAACATGATTCCATTGTCATTTTGCAAATAGTTCATAATCTGTTAATTCATAATGGCCGATCATTAGTCGGTCAGTGGTCTCGTAATAGAATGGTGGTACGAGCTGTTTTGTAACGAATTAAAATCAATGCATGCACAATAACGTTCTAATGGTAGATTACAGATCAAAGGAACTATAAAATTTTTAGCAGATTACCCGCATACATCAGATATTCATTTGTCATTGTACATTCTATGCCATTTCAATGGAGTGTCAGAGGTTGATCATTGGAATGTCATAATAACACCATTATATTAGTAGATTACCAAAATTGACAAAATCAACAATTCTGATATCAATGACAGACCATTCTGGCACTATTGTAATAGCAGACTTGAGTCCCTGGACGGTTTCCAGTCGATTCACTTTTAAGGTGAAGGCACATGAACACATTCGCAGGAGTTGGTGTAATCATCACAACGTTGATTTGATGGATTTGTTTTTCATAATATCATTGTTAGTTTGTAAATATGTATCTAAGTATTTGTGTTATTGTATTTCTCATCTAATTTACCATAAGTTGCACCTATCATGTTATGTTTCTGCACCACCATAAGGTTGACTGGTAGGAAATGCCTAAGGCATTAAGTCCGCCTTTGTACATAGTTTTTTACTAGTGCATAAAGATTTAATAAATAAATTTATCTACCGATAGCAAAAATGCCATTTTTAGCATATTTGTCTATATGTCTATTTGTTCCACTTAATTTCTGAAACGGCTGGACCAATTTTGTTGAGACTTTCACTGACAGATAGCTAATATTACAAGGAGTAACTTGGAATGCTATTTCAAACTGCATCTTCGAAACTGCAATTTATAGGCTCGCGTTTGACCACCATTTCATCTGATGGTAAGCAAGAATATAGTTGAAAACAGGGTAAGGACAGTTGCTGTCTCGTTTTCGAATTCATGAAAGAAAAAGGTCTTGCTGATGCACTTGCACACACACATGCTTGTTGTAGCTGGAAGCATCTACCACCACCTTTTGTTCACTTTTTTATGGTGTGTTAAGTTCCAAGCTTACCTAGTCTATGTAAAAATCAATATACTGTACGTAATGGCATACTCGTAATAACAAGCCACAAAACATGCAACGTGCATATTGAATGTTCCCCGCTGTTGACACTGTGTTCAACTCCCCCCACAACATGAACGTGATCGTATCGCTTCTTGAAACATATTGTGTGTTAAAAGAAGGTATAATATGAAGTTTAGAACAACCGAAACCCGAATGTGGTTTTTTTGAGATGGGAAAACCGTAGGGACCAGTAGATCCGTAGGGCCTATCTACCCTACTCCTCTACAGTTTTGCTAATATATCTTTGAGGCGTGCGTGGAGCATTACTACGCGTTTTTTCTTTAGGTGGGAATCATCCAATGACATCTCTCGCCCTTGGACGGAGCGAAATACATTCCAGGGCCCCGGGTTTTCCTTTCAGAAGCGGACCCATGGTCCCAGAGTCTTCGACCCTGCTGGGACCCTACGGTTTTGCTGACATCTCCTTGAGGCGCGCGTGGAATACTACACGACGTCGACGACTTCGACTCGGTCCGGACGGAGAGCTACTACGCGTGGTCAACGACTTGAGCTTGGTCCTAACCGGATGACCGGATGGCGAGTTGTCTATTGCTCGCTGTTCATAAGCCCGGGTCTATGATAGCCGGGGATCGCTCTGCCACTCCCAATGCCCGGAGCGCCTCTTGTCGTAGCGGATGGTTTTTGCGACTTTGATAAAGAACCTTAAAAATGATATAATCGTGCCTGAAATAACTTTTTTAATACACTTACTTGAAAACCCGCTCTTATCCCACTGCCTTTAGGCACGCAATGGACTGTTTTCCGCACTAGTGCGGAAAAAAGCGCGTGCTCGCCTCCGCCATAAATTTTATTTTAGTAAAATTGCTTAGCGTATCAGGCATGCGTGTACTCCCACGAGGAAAAACGTCGTTTGATACACGTGCAAAGTCACTGCAGCCCTCGGCTCCATAACACACTCGCCTACGGCTCGTGCGGATCCACCTCGGTCGCAATAGCAAACTTTTTGCACTTGTATCAAATTGTACTATTTCTTGGTATGGAAATCCTCAAAGATATTGTCTGGAGTGGAGCTCGTACTGATTATAATATCTTGGAGTTCCCTCGTGTAGTGGCGTCTGGAGCTGTATGTGCGGCGTAACTTCCTTTACCTGGGACTAGTGGTGGCCTGACTTCGGTCCTGGACCTTTTTAGAGGGTCTGGAAGAGGCCCTCTTCAATAACTGGTGCTGGACGACAGAGTACCACTAGAAATCCATTAGAGATACATAGACAACACGGCAGAAAGTATATACTCTCAAGAAAACCGATTCGTCTCTCAAAATATCACAAACAATAACAAAAAAAAAAAACATTTCACGAAAAGTATCGGAACTGTAATAAAATTAGGAAAGTTCGACTTTATTGCGAAGTAAACTTGACTTTAAAAGTCAGAAGTTGATCGACTTTCAATCATACCGAAGCCGTAATACGTCTTCGAGTTTCGCTTTTATGTTAAATAAGATAAAAAGGTTTGTTTTGTTTACATGTAGAGTGTTGTCTCTGTCACCTTTATGGCGAGAGAGAGGTCTATGCTCAAAGTTTCCTTGCGTGATCGAATCAAGAGTGAATATATTCGCCCCTAAAATTTTGCCAAAGATTTAAAAGCACCAACTTATATTCTAAGCGATAGACAAGCTCGTTCATGGTAACTATTTGTCACAATACTGAGACGTTAAAACAAAAGTTCGCTGCAGCGCTAAATTGTCATTATGACGTCTAACAAAACTTTTATAACTTACAGCGCTTAAATACTGCAAAACTGCACTAATGTCATCAAGTCATCAATGTAAAGAGGTGTATGGCCTGCAGTACACTTAAGTCAAGCAAAGTGATTGTACGGCACGCCTAATCTAGTGCGTAGTACATATATATCGTTGTTTAAAAGCAAGGTAGCTTTTAATTTGTTTGGTAACATTTTAGGGGTAAAAGGGGAACTAAAGAAATCACGATTTCAGAAACAGGAACTCGCTTAAAACAACGAAAGAGTCTCAGAAACACTGGCGTAGCTACCAAAGAACTGGGCGAGGCACTGCCCCGCGGTGCCCAAGCTCGGGGGCCCCCCATAACCTGATTAGCAAACCCCTTATTAAAGTAGCGAAAAACTCTCCCACCTTCGAATTATAAATGAAATAGATTACAACTCTGGGCTGGGCGGGGCAGTGCTCCGGGGCCCTCTAACTCAGGGCCCCCCAAAACCTGATTAGTAAAAAACTCTCGAAACAAACCTTCGAAACATAAATATAACTGATTGCTACTCTGGTCTAGACGTGGCAGTGCCCCGGGGCCCACAAGGTTGGGGGGCCCCAATGCCAGTCTAGCTAACCTCTTATTGACGTAGCAAGAAATTCACCCACTTTGGAAATATAAGCTATTTCTTATATCTATGATTGCAACACTACTTTAAACATTACATTTTGTTTTAGTCAATAAAAGTTACACCCATTCCACCTTGAGAAGAAGATTTCTGACAAAAAATAATATTTCTTTATTTTCACACAACGCCAGCTAGTCCCAAACTTAGCAGAGCTTGTGCTATGAGTACTACACAACTGATAAACATACTTATCTATAATACATACTTAATGTAGATAAATTACACCCAAAGACAGATCAAAAATAATTGTGCCCATCACACAAAAATTTCGATTGGCCTGTTGGTCTAGTGTTTAGTGGCCCTGACTACTATGCCGGCGGTCATAGGTTCGATTCCCACCCAGGAAAAATGTTTGTGTGAGGAGCACGATAATTTTTTCTGTGTCTCGGTGTAATTTATCTATAATATGTATGTATTTAGAAATATAAAAGTATGTTTATCAGTTGTCTAGTACCCATAACACAAGCTCTGCTTAGCTTGGGACTATATGGCATTGTGGGTCAGTTGTGGAATATTGTATTATATTATATATTATATTTGTCTTGAGTGAGAATCCTTCACCTCTATTATCCTCCACGAGACCAACAGGCCAGTCAACGAAAAAATAAGGTGCCCCAGATTTTTAGGCCCAGGGCCCTTGATGAGCTACGCCCCTGCTCAGTAAACAATACACGGGGATCTTTAAAGGAAAATCTCTAAATAATGAAACAGGCCAACTTTGCAATGGATGATCGGATTCTGTCCAACTTTTGCTTGAATATTACATGGAGTTTGTAAGTGTGCATGATCTCGTAAAGTTGATCTTTTGAGTTTTAACCCGGAGATGTATTTAATGTTTTAAAATATTAATTTACATTGAATAATAATCTTGTAAATAGAACAATTTTTTGTGGTTCATTCCACACACTTTCTCGAACAATTTACCTGCTGCGGTCTTCCCGTCCGATTATAATTTAGGTCTCTTCAAGGCTAGAGTGAATAGGCTCTTAATAAACTAGTGCGCTTCACCATCAACGATCGCATCACTGCTTACCATCAGGTGGGATCGCAGTCAAGCACTAGTATATAAATAAAAAAAAAACAGGACAAGTGTGAGTTGGACTCGCGCATTGAGGGTTCCCTACAAATCCTATGAAAATAGTTTAATTCCCGAATGAAGTTTCAGGAATTTTTCCGAAACGAAAAAATAGTTTTTTTTATTGTGACGTAACAAAACTTTGCTGTTTTCAGACTAATTCCTATATCTGTGCTGTGAGCCCTTGCTTTATGCCAAATTTCAGGATTCTGGGTCAACGCAAAGTTAGATACTTTGCGTTGACCCAGAATCCTGAAATTCCCTAGGAATTTTGATTCGCTTTAGTGTCGAAATATAAATTTTTTGCGACATAAACGCCCATATCTTTTTTCCGTTAACTTAGAAATTTGTTTTTTTAACAGCTTCAATGGAACGCAGACCTAAGGTTATATAGACATAAGACCTTCAAGCGTTCCCGAGATAAAGGGTATTGAAAGACAGACATACGGATAACAAAGTTATCATATAAGGGTTCCGTTTTTTTCCTTTTCAAATACGAATCCCTAAAAACAAACAATTCGTTCTATTTTTGTATTTTTGGCAAGGCTTGTTATGCCAGTACCTTTCCAAATCAACGACGTTGACCTCAGAAACATAATATTTATTTCGTTTTTCCTTGTGTTTTCTAAAGCTTCCTTACACGCATTCTCTTCACCATAAGACCCTTTTAGGGTTGGGAAGCCGTAACCGATCCTGTATCCCCACATCTCTATTTTCAAAAGGGTTATCCACAAGAATGTTACAATTTTACGAATGACTAAGTAAAAAGTTTGGAATGACCCTTTCAGGGGCGGATCTATGGGAAGGCTCATGGGCCTCTGGTACGAATAAGATGCAAAGCAATTTTGTTGTCCAGCAACTTTTTTGTTTCTGTCGCAGTCTCCGTGTCGAGATTTAAAGGATGGGTTCACGGAAGCGACAGTGATTCAAATTTTTCCGAAAAAATTTGCTGCCTATAGACGCGGTGATATGATGGCGCATCGCCGAATCATCATCACCATCATCATTTCAGCCGAAAGACGTCCACTCAAGTAATTCCCGCGACCCTCACCAAGTCGTCAATCCACCTTATGGTAGGCCTTCCAACGTTGTGTCTGCAGTCAACGTCAACACTACAGAACCTTTCGTTTCCATCGATTTTTGGTTTTGCGAGCAATATGCACACTGCCACTTAAATTTGGCGATTCTCCGGGTTATATCGGTAATCTGATGGAAATATGCGTGGCAGAACCGAGGTCTCCAAACACGCGACCAACAATAACTCTGAGCAGTCGGGTCACTACATGCGCGCACTTTTATACAATCCCTTAGACTGGATGTGAGAAACATATTAGTTGCTGAGAGTAAAGTTGCTCATGCGGGCTATATCTTTAAAATGCCTCATTTTTGTAAAGCTTATTTCTGTTTGCGTATAAATATACGACACAAATCCGTACTAATATTATAAATACGAAAGTTTTTCTGTGTGGCTGTTTAAAACTTTTGTTTAACGGCTGAACAAATTTTAACTTAATTTGGTAATATACGGTAGAACATATCTTGGATTAGAATATAGTACACTTTTTATTCCACGCGCACTAATTCACAGCTACAAATTATATAACATAGTACTAGCGTTTGCCAGCGGCTTCGCCTGCTTGAAAGTAGGTTTTTCTATGCGCTGACGTCATAAAAGAACCTTGTGCAAAATTTCACCTTTCTAGTCCCAGCGGTTTTGGCTGGTCATTGATATGTCAGTCAATCAATTTCTCCTTTTGTAATATACAGTTTTCTTTATTATAGTTTCTGTACATACGAGTATGCCATTGCTAAGGAATTACCTTAAATTATATCCACGAATAAATATAATAATAATATTCCAAAACTTTCACACAACGCCGTCTAGTCCCATGCTTAGCAAAGCTTGTGTTATGAATACTGATAAACACACATATATATTTGTAAAATACATAAATATTATAGATAAAATTACACCCAGACACAGGACAAATGATCGTGCTCATCACACAAACCTTTGTCCTGGGTGGAAATCGAACCCACAACCTCCAGCATGCAACAGTCAGGGCTACTAATCATTAGTCCAACAGTCAGATAAAAATACTCCTTAGGTGTCTGGCCCTTGAGGCCTTTCTGAAAAAAAAATTGGATCCGCCCTTAGACCCTTTTAAGATGTAGTGCAAACATAGCTTAGATATTTTCTGTTTATTATTTTTGTAAAAGGGATGAGAGGTACAGGGTGTATTTGAAATATTTAGAGGGCTCGCGCCAGGCCCTGGTACGGGCCATGGTCCGGAGTGAGGAGGGATGGCAGGCGGTCGCCTCCTTCTGCGAAGCAGTAATGCTAGCAAAGGAAGAGGCCGCACGCGAGAGGCAACGGCCCTCACGGCCCAGCCGCCGCGGGGATTCCGATTCCGATCCTGATTTCCAGCCAACGTAGGCGCGGGCTTGCGGACGGCGAGCTATGGGTAGCTCGCTGTCCGACCGTCCGGTAACCATCCGGACCAAGCCCAGGTCGTCAACGGCACGCACTGTTCCCGCGCGCCTCAAGGAGTTGTCAGCAAACTGTAGAGACCCAGCCTGCTAGCTGCAGGCAGGCAGGGTCGAAGCCTACTGGGGCCAAGGGTTTGCTTCCGAAAGGAAAGCCCGGCCCTGGTATCTAAGGGTTTTTAGTCAGTAAGAGTCTGACACTATCTGCCGCTCCGCCCAAGGGCGGGAGATGTTTATACCCGCCACCAAAAAAACAAAAAAGATATTTAGAGGGTATTTTATTTTTGTGGTATTAGGGAACCCGATAGGTTATAAAAGCAACTTTGCTTTGAATACAAGCGTAATGATAGAGCAGTTATGGCCCAAAAGTAAAGGCCCCGACTTACAACTTGTAGGTTATGAATTCAAACCCAGCCAGGTGCATTGCTTTGTGTAATTTATTTCATCCCCACTGCTATCAAAACGGTGAAAGGAAACAGGGGAGTGAGTGGTAGTGAGAGACAGTGAGGAAGAGAGCGGGGGTGAGTGAAGAGAGTGAGAGGTCGTGACGTAGAGTGAGAGAGAGTGAGAAGAAGAGAGCGGAAGTGAGTGGAGAGAGTAAGAGAAAGTGACGTAGAGTGAGAGTGAGTGAGAGAAAGTGAGCGGAAGTGAGTCGTCACTCTGTCTGCTTTTTGTAAAAAACAATTATTTCATTCATATCACATATTTAATTTCTTGATCATAAAAATCTTCACAACATAACCTCATCTTGAACCACTAAGTATTATTAATATACACAGAATTTTATTGACTACAAACTTGACTTACTACTTATTACTTAATTATATACTATTCAAGTTATACATTTATTAAATTATATAAAAACATTATTAATATTACAGATACTTGATTAAATTAAATATATTTTATTAAACTTAAATGTCAATATCTACTAAAGTGGTATTTCAATAATATAATAATATTTTACGACTATCACACAACGCCATCTTGTCCCAAACTAAGCAGAGCTTGTGCTATAAGTCCTAGACAACTGATAAACATACTTATAAATAAAATATACCCGGACAAATGATCGTACTCATCACACAAACATTTGTCTTGGGAGGGAATCGAACCTACGACCTCCGGCATAGCAGTCAGCGCCACTGACAACTAGACCAAAAAGCCAGTCAATAAATCTTTTGATAATTTCATATTCTACATCTTGGAAGTTATATGTAGTAGATATGTTACTGGCAATCTATATAATCTGGTATACCCAGGCAATTTATAGAATAAATGGTATAATTTTTTTAATAATTTTCAGGTGGTAATAAAAAAAAATAACTTTAACCTAACCGTGTCGGAGTGCCCCAAAGTCCCTGCTCTCGTGTTTTACATAGATTACCGGCTGTGCTTTCGGTATTGTATAGAATATCTGAATTATACAGATTGCCGGTAACAGATTACATTTGTTTATAGATTGATATATTATAAAATTCGTCTAATGATTCCTAAATTGACTACAGACTGACGATGGTAGAATAAAACTATATTTGCATTAGTTTGGTGCATTTTGTTTTCTAAGGCCGTGTATACGGAGACGCGGCGCGTTGGGCGTTCGTCGTACATTGCAGCAGCGGGCCGCATCATCGCTCGCGCAAACACAAACATGGCAAGGCAATGTACAATAGGACCGATGGATCTTGGCGCGTCTGAAGTTAGGCTCTGCGAACTTTAGCACTTGTGCACTCGTAAAAAATAAATGGTTTGAAAGAATAAATGCCAATAGCAGTTGTTATTGCTATTAACAACTGTTATTGGCATTTATTTCTATAAATCATTTATTTGGCGCGCTTATTTTGAGTGCTAAAGTTTGCAAAGCCTAACTTCAGACGCGCCAAGATCCGTCGGCCGTACTGTACGACGGACCGCCCGACCGACGCGACGCGTCTCCGTAAACACGGCCTCATAGTATTAGGCCAAAAGACACAAAGGATATTCTTTTCCTTATCTCCTTTTGTATTAGGAATTGTTTTTATTGGGGCGGTCCTGCCCTCGTATGAATATCTACTTAGATTAAATCAAAATAGCGGAAGATAGGAGACTAGCCTCTTGCACGTAGACCGCTGAAATTGTGCCAATTGTCATGATTTCACATCAGTCGCGACGATCACACACGTTCGGTGGCTAACGGTATTTTGCTTGAATGACAGCGCCGGCTCTTATCTCTGTCCTTGTCTATCAGTGACTACTACAAAATTTAGGGGTCTGCAAAAATCGCCAATACTTTCGAAATATCAAAGATAATGTTTATTCCTTTCTTATGTATGAAGATAATAAACCAAAGTACTGTTACGTCTGCGTAATGAGTTTGCATAAGATTATATGCAGACTCATGCGTATACTCATAAGTTAGCATACTGGCTGAATAGTAGTTCGAAGGATATTAGTATCTTCTAGAATTAATTTGAATATTTGTAAGAGTAGATTGTTTTATTGTTTTATAGGCAGTTTTATGTAGTCGTTCAAAGTGGAAGGAAGTATTTTTTTAATATCATCGTTAAAGGCCTCAAGCAGTTTCATTTTTATAAAAGTATAGATCCCGGTAGTCGAGCCTGCAGCACCCAGCGTTCGACAGTACCTACCCATTTTACAAATAATGAATCTTGCTTTTTGTACAAAGAGATATAAAGTAATTTCAAAAAGTTGGGCAACTATCCTGGTTTTACTCTATGAGTTTAGAGTTCAGTTTTTCTGATTGCGATGTTAGGACGTAAGGTATTTTCCCATAAAATATATCAATGGATCTATCAATCAAAGGTTTGCTGGGAGAAAACCATTGTTATGTTAAGCTCACCTTCATGTTATGTATTGTTTAAAAACTGCGTAGTATATTAAGTTTTTATTTAAATTTAAACTAATATTATGAAGAAGAAAGATTTGATTTTTACAAGCTTTTATTTAGTTACACCTGACCGATTTTTGTCTGTGATCAAATCTTGCAAATTAAATTTGATCCACTTCCCGGTTACCGATTGAGTTGAAATTTTGCTTGCATGTGTAAATCAGATGACAATACAAAATAGCTCGGTAGCTAAACGACACAGCGCCATCGAGCTTGGGCTCGTATGATTCGCCTTGACAAGGACGGTGCTAGCTAAACAAGGGACTGATGATGGAGCTGGAAGATGACCATAGGATCTCGGTAAGAAACGCAATAAGGTAACCCTTATCGTACCCTTAACAGGTATACACCACTATTTTTTAATTAGTGCAAATACTTAAAGGGCTTATTAGAAAAGGTCTTGTTATTATTTAAGTAAAGTCTCAATGAATAATATTCATAAACAGCAAAGTTATGAGCGTTTGTTTATATCCCAAAATCTCAATCAATTTATGGAAACATTGTACAGGTTATTGTTTAAGAATGAAAGAATGTCAATAAAAATGTAAATACACTGCGCTTAGTATTTTCTAGTAGTAGTTTTTATGAGTGATTGATTTAATTATGAATTTACCAAATGAAAAATTATCGTGGACAATTTAGGGATTTTTTTTTTTTTACTTTTGACTACATAAATATTATCAGTAACGGGTACTGATTGAGCCCCATTTTTTTTGCACTAATTAAAAAATAGGGGTGTATATACCGCGCTCTAAAAGCTTGCCATGAAAAAATTATTTCATTGAATACTTGTTTGTATGTTTATTTGCTTGCTACGATTTAACTCAAAACTACTTGGTTAAAGCAAGCTACATCTTTACTGAATAATTTGTTTTTTATTATATTTCGAAAAAAAAAAACAAAAATTTTAAGATCGCTGCCTAATTGCAACAATGTAATCCAAGGTATCAAAATGTTGCTATAAGCTATAAGTCATTATTTATGTCGAAATTGCACCCAAGCGGAGCCAGGGCGGGCAAATAGTGTAATATAAAGAATTAAGTTTTTTCCACAACAATTTCAAAATCATCTTTCTAGTTTCAAGATTAGCGTGGTTTTAATATTGTCAACTGTAAACAATATTAGCTTTAATATTTATGCGAAATCCGAAACACGTATTTATAAATAACTAGCGACCCGTCCCAGCTTCGCAAGGGTGCAATAGTGATATTAAATATATTATGCATGTATTATACACATAAACCTTCCTCTTGAATGTCTCTACTTCTAAAAAAAACCACTTCAAAATCCATTGCGTAGTTTTAAAGATCTAAACATACATAATGGACAGACAGCTGGAAGCGACTTTGGTTTACACTATTTATTGAAGAATTTATGTATAAGATTTATCATGAATAATCAAAAAGTTATTTTACCTAGCTTGTTATGTTACCTAGTTGTCCGCACAAATACATGGTCAGCTGGTTATTGGGGTGATTGAGGGGTTGTTTTGCTCCAGCACCCAGCTGTGCGCTAGCCTTTAATGCCTGCCATTACCAGCTGTAACCTGTGTTGTACTTAGTGTCGGTGGTGAACAAACTTGTGAACTTAAAAAATATTTATGAATAAAAAATCATGGTGTAAAAATGATTGGAATCGATTCAGTTACTGATTCTGAACAAACTATCTTCAAGTTTCGCATACTAAAAATAATGTTTTATATTATACAGGCAACTTGGCTACTTCTTCGTATAACGATTTCTGCCTTACTACCAACTTGAAATGCCTCATTCACTCACAGTAATTTAGCCCTTATTGACTGGCATATCTTCATCAATTAGTAAGCCACTCTTTTTCATCTCATACCCTTTCAAACATAATTCGTTGGCCATAGTAAGTTATATTTATTGTCAACAGCGTTATGATCAAAATCTTTAATAACAGCATACTCATTGTCTATAGTATAAGGTTCATTTACTTCTATATGTGCTCCGTATTTGTCATCAATATAGTTCTTGACTATTTTGCGAATTTCTCCCATATCATATTCATCTAAATTATTGACTACAGGCATAAAATTATTAACGGATAGATCTTTGAATTTCAGTTTGAGTTCTGCTTGAGCTATTTTGACGTTGGATTTCCATACTTTTAAACCAATTGAAGGATTATTTGTATCTATAGTATTAGCATTGTATGGTTCTTTCTTAGTAATTGCTATATTGCCTATAGGAATAGTTAATTCTGTATTACTGTTATATAAATTATTTTTAACATCTTCTCTCGTATTAATGTAATTTAATAAACTGGTTTTGAATTCATTATCTTCATTTTCTTTATCTGCTCGTAAAGGTAATTCTTCTATTGGATTATACTCTTCGAATTCTAGACTCTCTTTTAGATTGTTAATACCTAGTTTTGTTTGAATAGGTGTTGTTATATCTAGTGGCGTTTCCTTATGAGGAAATAGAGAACTATATTCCTCTAATTCTGGAATTTCTTGCATTGCATCAAGACCTAATTTAGTTTGAAGTGGTGTTTTCATTTCTACTGGTGTTAGGTACTGGGGATTATAAGGCTCAAATATTTCAACAGGACTGTAAAAGTCAGGGGTATTTGGAATTTGTTGAATATTTGTAGATTTAACAGAATGAATGGGAGATTTATAAGGAACTACACTAGGATCATACGCTTGAATAGGCGTTCCTAGATTTTGAATGAACTTTGGAGATTTCAAAATAGGTTTCTGGTACGTCTTATAACCTGAGTATTTGATATCCTTAATATTGTCGTTAGGAGCATATGAAGTGGATTGATAAGGCATTTCCAAAGTGTTAGCAAGTTCAATTGTGTTGGGAGGGAACTCCCTTTGAGAATAAGGTTTTAAACAGGTATGCAAGTAGTTCTTAGGGATTTTTTTAGGTGAATGTACTAGTCCAGGTTGAAATTCACTTGATTTGAGGGAAGAACTCTCTAATTTGGGGACATCCTCAAAATCTGTAGGAAGGTTACTGAAATCATTTAGTATATTTGGAGATGCATTATAGACAGTTTTAACATCTGCAGAAGGATCTATAGGAAATTTTTTGTATGCAGGGACAGTAAAAACTTGTGGACATTTTCCTATATGATTGTTAGCATAGAAATGGTCCAGCTTTGATAACTTTTGAGGTCTATGTGTAACATCATTGTATGTAGGCACGTTTGATCCTTTGATTATTTCCGGTGAAATTTCGGCAAATGACTTAGCTTCAATACCATTAGGTTTATTATCACGTACTTCAATATTTTTAGGTTCGAGCTCATAAGGTATCATTTCACTATCGTATTCATTAAAATCATTTAGCTCTATGACATCGTATTCTGTATTAGGACCAGATTTTCTTAGTGGTATTGGTTTCACAGTATCCTGTTTTTGTGGTATTTCAGATATCACTTCATAAGGGTAATTGTTAATTCCTACTGGTGATATTTTACTATGAAGTTTGTATTTATTTAAAAAAGTTTGAATATTTTCTTTTTCTGGGGCTACTTCTATAGGAATTTCATGGTGTGGTAAAGATTTTGCTAAGATTGGTGGCTGAAGCCAATCATTGGGTTTAAACGATATTGGGCTGGTGTAAATTGGTAATGGACGTGTTCCTACAGTCATCGGGCTGATGGTTAGTTGAGGTTCAGTGTTGGCAGATGTGAAGAAATTGGTTGACGATGATGATCCTTGAATTGAGGGACCTTGAATCAAATCTTTATACTCTTGTGGACTTAGATAGACTGGTAAATTTGCCAATACTTGGTTGCTATAGCGTGAAGTCTCTAGTTTTGAAAGTAACGGCTTGGGTTTGGAAGGAGGGAAATTTGTATTTGATAATGTAGTGTAAGGGGAGAATTGTGTAGTATCAGGTTCCACTGATGGAGTGTATTTAAATATTGGTGCTTCTCTATCAGCAGGAGTGTAGTCCACGACTAGTGGATCAGATTTTAGTTGCGATAGTGGAATGAAATTTGTAGTATCTATTTCTTCAACTTCCTCAGGTCCTTCTGACAAAGATAGTGTTGGCCTTAAATTGTTATATTTTGATAAAGGTATTGTGCTATGAGGTGATTGTGGCATTGTTAAATATTTAAGATGAGCTGGATGAACCTTTCTTTGCTGATTTAGATACATCGGTAACGATGAGGCTCTGTCTGTAGCCAAAAATTTTTCCTTTCTGTGTTCATATGGTTTTATTTCTTCAATCACTTCTGAATCTAAAGAATATGCGTATTGTGGCGATAATTCTGAGGCAGAAATGTCTGTAACTTCAACAGGCTTAGCAGTGTTTACAATATTCGTTTTCATTGGAATTTTAGCTGGAGATTCTACAATATCATAATTTGAAATTAAAGGCATATTTGTTAAAGAAACTGGTGATTGATAATATTTGTTCAAACGTGGTTTTAATAAACTGTTAGACGTTTTAGGCGAAACATTTATAGGTGCCACGGTTTCAGCTATTTCTGGGGCTAGTGGGGTGAATGAACTAGAATATTCATATTTACTAGTAGATGGTGACTTGTCAGGGAATGCCGAATAAAGGCTAGAGAAATGTATAGGACATAATGGAATATTATTTTGGGAGGAAGTTAATAAGGGTTTTAATATTGGGTTTTTTAGCAATGGATTAGTAGATGGTAATAATTCTGAAACACTTTCAATTGGTAATTGAGATACATACTGTGAGTAATTAGGAACTTCTTGAGGTTTGTATTGACGTGATTTTTGAGGCATAAATTTTGTTAAACCTGATGAATATAATGGAACTGAAGGAGTTAAAGGAGATGAATACGAATCGAGACATTCTTTAGAAATATCTAGAGGTTGTAGATTCGATAATAGAATACTATCAAAAGGTGTAATTTTAGGTGATGAGATAAGATTATTTGGAACATGATATGATGGTACTTCTAGAATAGGTTTAAAATTAGGATATGAGAATGGGTTTTTAGCTGATAGTGGTTGATTTGAAGCATCATATACAGGAACAATTGGAAGACTATATTGGGGTATACTAGGTCCATTTATTAGTCGATGGGGTATTGTTTCTAATCGTAAAGGAGAATAGCTTGCAACTGGTGATAGTTTTGGATGTGTTTTGGCAGTATATTGGATATTAGGACTTGGTTGAACTGGGTAATATTCTGTAGACTCTACTGGCTGAGTGAGATATGGTGATGACGGCAGAGGGACTTTGAATTGACCGCTAGAAAATTGTCTGTTAGGCTTTAAAATGTTTTGAGGGCGAACTGTTTTTTTCAAAGGCTTGCTTAGTGTTTCACAAGGAAAAGTTTCCAAAGGTACTGTTAAAGTTGGAGATGGCAAACTGTATCTTGGAGTATTATAATGAGAAGTGTGTTTATTACATGGTACTTGTAAGTTGGAAGGCATAAAAAATAGTGATGATGGTATAATGTGATTTGTTAATGCTTGCTTTGCTGTTTGTGGAGCAATAACAGGCTTAATGGTCGGGAAGGGTACCGCAGAACTTGATACCGGAATGGGTGAAGATAATGTTGCTGGTAAAGCATACTGTGGAGAAATAGATAACCACTGCGGTTTGTTAAGGTCTATGCTAAGAGGCTCAACAATGTTGTTAGAAAACGGTGGGATAGTATACGGTGAATTTGCTGAAGGAACAAAGGTATTTTTTACAGAATTTGGAAGTGCTGCTGGTGGATTGTATGTTTGGTAGTGAATAGGTGCTTCACTTAAAGGTATACCATCTTGAAATTTAGTAGGGGCTGATAAAACAGAACACTTGTATTTTGGAGTAAAGACTGGTCTCAACAATTTTCCACTTTTGGGAAGAGATAACGGAGTGATGTATTGATTAGGAGATGGTTCTTCTATAGGCATAAAGTGTGGAATAATTGGTGGAATATATTGGTTACAACATGGCATTGATGATGAGGGGCGTTGAGATGTAAGAGTTTTTGATTTAGGATCAAAGTGTGTTGGTGGTAATTGAATAAAATTGTCTAGAATAGCAGACAAGGTTGGAGGTTGTGATATTGGTAAATTTATTGGCGAAACAAGCTTTAGAGGTGTAATCGGTGACATAGGCATATTTTGGCTACTTTCGAAATAATTTGGTAAAGATAATAATGGTTCTTGGTTTATGGGTACTATGTTACAAGGAATTGCAGACGTATATGGGCTCAATAGTAAAGATAGGTTAGGAGCTGAAGTAACCGGTATTGGATGTTTTAAAAACTGGCCCGATTGAATTGATGTTGGCAGTGAAGCTTGGTATGGCTTTAGAGAAGGCATTGGTAGTACATTATCAAATATATTTGGTTGAATTAATTCAGTTAAAGGTGGTGAAGGCAAATGTGATATTCCTGGTTTACTATATAGTGGAGTATAGTGTGTTGGCAGCGGTCTTTGATATAAGTTTGTTTTCGTTAATGGTTCAGTAGCAACACTAGTGATAGGATCAAAAGGATTAAGATCTTCCTGATTTACAAAATCTTCGTCAGTAAAATTTTCAGTCGTATGTTCTGGAGCTAAAGTATATGACATAGATTCTAAGGGAACACTTGATTCATAATAATAATTGTCTTCGTCATTACTGTGTGTACAAATGTTCTCTTTTTTTACTTCAAAAGCAGGTACTTCGTTCGTTAAAAATGATGTTTGTAAGTTAGACATTACTTCTCCACAAGGTACATTTTGTTTTATTTGTGAACTGATTGGTAAAGATTTTGGAACGTGAGTAAAATAACTTGGTATTGGTGTATCTGTGTTAGGACTTATTGGTAGCTTTTGATTGGCATTTAGCAACAAGTTATTATCCAGGAAAATAGGCTTTACATTTATTGGTTTCATTAATTGTGGTTTTTGTTTTATTATTTGAGGATTTTGGATATATTTCAATTCTGATGGTAAACATATTAGATTCGAAGTAAGACTGGAAGTTTTTGGCGATATTGGAGTACTGTAAGCTGGTAAAAGAATACTAGATGATTGTTTCAGTGTATGTGTAGGTATAGGTAAATAACTGTGTGATGGTGTAACTGGACTGACATAAGAAGGTGACAGAAGACCAATTTGCATGGGTTCCACTGGAATGGGAGGTATTGGAGTCAATGGTAAATCTAAATTAGTCAAACATTTTGGTATTGGGCTAAAGTATGATGCTGACATAGGTTCAACATATTTGACCAAATATGGATTTCTGACAGCTGGTGTTGTCTTACTTTCATAGGTTTGTGAATAAGGACTGTTGTCAAATGGAAGTGGACTAGTATGAACAGGTAAACAGGGGTTAGAATAAGTGAGAGATGGTTTATAAATTACCGATGATGAGATCGGCTTATTATATGCTGCTGTTTGTACATATAAATTGTCTGATGGTTCTATATTTATAGATGTAAGGGGACTAGAAATTTCTGGTACGATTGGGCTCGCTGTACAAGGGATGAAAGATAACGTTGATGGTGCAAGGCTTGCTGGATTAAACGGAAAACTAGTACTTGAGTATGATATTGGCTTTGCATAAGAAACCGATAAAGGTTTGGCATAACTTTGTAATATTGAACTCATGATTTCATTTGACAAAGGAGTTTGAATCGGTGAAAAGTTAACTGCCCGCATTTGACAAGGAATACTGTTTAGTTTATTTGAAGCGGTGGGAATTTGTAACATTGATTCTAACGCTGAACTAGGCAGAATTATAGGCGAGTCCAAATATGGTTGTGTCAAAAACTGCGGTACATATTCTTTGCCCAGCTTAAGATTTTCGATAGAATCTATAAATTGTAGCTTATTCGGAATTTTATACCATTGTGATAAGGGTACATTTGGAGATTCAGTAGGTAATGATATCAATTTTGGAGGAGGATCAATCGTTTCAGAAAATTGTGTGCCTAATGGTATATTAGAATAAGGTGAATTGCATGGTCGAGGTTTGGTAAAATCAGCGTTTGTTACTGGAATAGTACCTAATAATGTTGGTGAAACTATTTCGTTTCCAAATGTTGGAATAGTAGGAGTCATAGAAGGCAAAATAGACATATCTTTAAGCAATTGGTGTGTATCTTCATCCATTAAAGACATAATATCATCTACTACGACGGGGTTATATTCTGGATTAGAAACTGTAGATTCTGTGTTACATGGAAGAGCAGTAAAGGATTTTTTCGGAAGTAAAGGACTGTAATTACTTAGAGGCAAAACGTTAGATGGTGTACTCGATACTAACGATGATACTATAGTTTCTCCTGGTATATTCATGTAAGGATTGGATGATTGAGGGTAAAGTTTATTTTGAGAAACTAAATCTAATAATAGATTGAAATTCTCTGATGTAAATGGAGAATTTTGCACTATTGGTCTTAAACCAGGCGAAGCTTGATGGACGTTTTGGTTATAAGGTGGTTGTTTTAGCCAATTGCGGTCTACCAATGGTATAAACGGTAGTTGGGGAACTCCTTTGGTGTAAGCGTATTCGGGAGACATCATTGGAATTGGGGAATAATTGGAATTATAGCAGGCTTTCCCTTTTGTACTAAATTCAACTGGTGAGATTTCCTGCTCTGGGATTATTTTTAATGGATGATATTCAAAGGCTAGTTCCTCTTGTAAACCTTCACAAGGAAGTTCTATATAACTATTATCTGATGCTATACTAGATAAAGATGACAGTAATTTGTCACATGGTTTTATTTCAGATGGTGATAGATGAGATTTAGTTATTGCATTAGTGAACTTTGATAATAATTCTTGTAAATCAGATGGCATATTGATTGGTTTTAGAGAAGGTCCACCTTCAATCAAGCTTGATGACTCAGGATTATAATATCTTGATATTTCAGACTTATCAAGTTGACTTTCAAAATCTAAGTGAGGACCTATGAGAGATGAATCTAATGGTTTCAAATTAGCAAGTTCTGATTGTAGTTGCAATTCTTGATTTATCATTTTGATTTCATCATTAGAGAACGGTGTGGTTAGTAAATGTGGCCCCACTAAAGAAGTATCAAGAACATTATTAGAATCAAAAGCACGGTAATCCGATTCTGGTTTTAAAGTACCTTTAATAGAACTATGAAGTTGATGAGTAGCCTCTGACAGTGATGACGTTGCTGAAGATTCTATTGTCTCTTGAAGATCTGGCCTTACAAAAGAGTCGTCAAGTTCAATCATAGTATCTAAAGCATGTGGTTTCATTTCTTGGAATAGATTTAAACCGGTTAAAGAGCTATCAAATTGAGTTTTGGAATCTATTGCTGCTAAAATATTTGAAGGTTTTTTGTTCAAATTTGAAGTTGGTACTACTTTATATGTTTCAAGATGATCTACAGAATCTAATATTTGTGACATGTCTCGAGAATCTGATTCCTGCAATAAATTAGGTCCTATTAAAGAGCTGTCAAGTTGTATTTCAGAATTAGCCTCTAAAGTGATATCTGCCGATTTCGATTGGTCTTCTAATATTGTAGAGTCTGTTATTTCTAGATTGGGTTCTATAATTTGAAAGTCCGTTTCTTTTGATGATGATGTTATTGATGAACTCTCGGTGATTGGGAGTTCTAAATTCATTTCTAATAAGTTATTAAGTTTTGTATTTGTGTTAAGGTTTAAATCAGCATTTACAGGTTTGCTTAGTAACTTTGTCAACATTGATGACGGTAAGATTATATTTTCCATCTCATCAAACTTGATATCTGTATTTTCAATATTATCATGGGATTTAAGTGAGTCAGATCTATCTTCTGAAGCATGTAAATGTGGACCAATAAGAGAAGAATCTAAAGGAATTAATTTAGGAGAATTAGACTCTGGTACTAACTCTCCTTCAATGAAGTTTGATTCAGTTTCAACTGGTTCATATAATATTGTTGTATCTACGGTTTTAGTTGTGTTTTCATGCTTCAATATATCTGATTGTTTAAGGTCATTGACTCTATCTACATGCAATAAATCTAAAGGTGTCAATTCAGTAATGTCTGATTCTAATGGTATCATTTCATTTGTAATTTGAATTTCATCATTGAGTAACGGTTTAGTTGGAGATACTGTTTTTAAGTGTAGGTCAGTCAAATAATTATCCGGTGATGAGCTAGTAAGATGATTTTGGTTAAGTTTAGTTTTGATTTGTGATGGTGATGTTACTGGTACTTCTTTATATGATGTGAGAATATCGGTTTTATAGATATTAGAATCTAGCACCACTTGTGGTCTTGATATTTCTAAGTGAGGACCTATCAGAGATGTTTCTAGAGGCACCAAATTAGAAGAATCGGATTCTTGATGTAATTCTACATTTGCCATTCGATCTTCATCACTGAGCTTGATATCACTAGTCGCTAGAGTTGACAATTGTGAACCAATAAAGGAACTATCTTGATGTTTATTGTCTGTTTTTTTGTTTGAGTTTAAATACTGATTACTTTGTAGTCCGGGAGATTCAGATGCAACAGCGTGAGTTTGAAAATCATTGGGACTTAGCAAAAGGGAGTCCTCTATTTCTAAATGAGGACCAATGAGAGTTGAATCTAAAGGTGTCAAGTTTCTAAGATCTGATTCTACAAGATCTTTATTATCACCAGTTCTGTTTTTATCAAAAACGGCTGAGTTGGTTGTTGATTTATCATTTAGAGAACTGATACTAACAAATTTTGAACGAGGTAGCTCAAAAGGTAACCAACTTATTGGATTATCATTACCAGAGATTTCTGCGTCTAAAGCATTGAGGATCTTTGTTAGAGGTATACCATATTTGTATGATAAAGCTTGTAAGTCACGTTCCAAACTTTGTGATGGATTGAAGTCTATTTGCATGGGTCTTGTATAAATTGGTGAATAGAGTGTATTGCTTGATGGTGTCATTTGTTGAATGTTTTTAGTTGCGCACTCACAAGGCAGTTGAAGTACTGATTTGGGTACTTCTTTTGATTGTAGTGGTTTTAGAATTTGATTTTGTTGTTGACCTACATTTGGAGCTAAGTAATTACTGAGAATATTACATAGATTTTGAGCAGGTAAAATAGTATATGGCAAAGATGGCACAGTTTGATGCGGAATACTGTTCCATAGATTAGGACAAGTACTTGGAAAAGAACCTGGTTCTAACCACAGTGGGTTCAATGATGAAAATGGAGTGCAAGGTGCAAAAGGTAAGAGTGGGATTGGTTTTGTCTCTTGTGGGTAGTCTGCGTTAAAACACAGATTACTTTGGTCCATAGATATTGGTAGAGAATCTAGTGTTGGAATTTTAGGGGGTTGTAAAGGAATTACTTGAGGTGATGGTTCATAATACGATGGTATAAGTTGTGGTGGTTTTAAGTATGGATTTGTAATGTAAGGGATTGTATTGCAAGGGTATTGGTTCTTGTTAGCGGAACATGGAATCATTGTTTCTTTTATGTCATTGTCCATAGGCAAACATTTAACTAATCCTAAATTATCTTTAGTTGGAATTAAATTAGGTGGAATTTGTTGAAGGCTGTAGGGTATAACTGATAAAGGATTTTCATCAAACTGATTTGTTGTAGTAATTTTATGAAAATCACTGAGGGGTTTTGGTAAAGCAAATTTTGAAGGCAATATAGTGTTTTTCATTGACATTGGTGTATTGACTCCTAATTGAAACGGTGCTGTACAATATGGTTCTTGAACATCTATATTAAATGAGGGCGCAATTTGGAATATACTTGAATCTTTAGTTGAGATAGATAGATCTGGTGATATAGACTTTGGACTATCAGAAAACTTCTTATTTGTTAATGGTAAAATGTAATCTCGTGGTGAAACAGCCACATGTAAATCGAAATTCGAGATAGGATTATGGGAACCACTTTCAATCAAATCAGTGGTGGAATACTCTGGAAAAGAAGACTGAGAGTCCGTTTCGACTACGTTAGCTAACTCTTTTCCTGGAATTGGGATTTCAGTGAATGGGTTTATTGGTACATTAGACACTGAAGAATGATCATGTAGGTCTATTGGTGCTTTTTGATTTTCAGGAGGAAGTAAGTGTAACTGTGCGCTATTATAGTCTAAAATTCCATCAGTCAAAGATGAGGTTAATTTAGGTTTATAAGGAGTTGTTTTCAGTTTTGTTTCTTGAACAGGCTGAAAATCTTGTAAGACAGGTTCGTTTAGATCTATCATTTCAGAAGATAAGAACTCCTGAGCTTCATCAAAGTCAGTATCGGTACTAGTGTAATTGTTTTCTTCTAGTTGAATAAAATCATTATCATCGTAAGTATCAATGTCATGATCTGTAGAAAAATCATAATGTTCTCTACAATTATCGTCTTCGTTTTCGCAGGGTAATTTTATAAAATCTTGAGAAGAATTTAGTTCTAAATAGTCTGTATCTATATCAATATCGGTAATGTTATTATGATCAAATTCAACGGTATCAAAAGATTCCTTTTCATACTCGTGTGTATCCGTTTCATTTATATTTTGTAGTATTTCGAAATTATTATTAATCATATCTTTTGTTGTATTATCTGATTGTAATTCTACATGAAATTCTTCTTGGTTTATATATTTATTAGGTACTATATGATTTTTGCTGACATTTTCCATGTCGTTATTAAGAATTGGTTGTTTGTTAGCATTGCTGTTAAAAATATGAGGATCACAAACTGACGAGTTCAAAATATTTTCTAATTCATATTTACCTAAATTTAAGGGTAATTCACTTTTATCTAATGCAGAATCGGTATTTAATTCGTTCACTGTAACCTGATTATCATTATTAATATTGTTGTGAATATGTCCTTTATGATTCACAGATTTCACTATACTACCAAAAGCTGTATCAGCAATTTCGGAAAGCTCATCTAGTTCAATTTTAATAGGTTTAATGCCATTGAGTTTTTTGTCAATATCCTCATCTAGGAGAACAAATTCATTTTTGTCTTTGTCAATCTCTACGTATATTGTCCTTGGTTTTCCAGTTTCTCTGTCTTTGGGCAGAAAAACCTCAAAATATTTATGTTCTTTATTAAATTCTGTATACGGTTTAACATGGTTTCCGTTTTTCAATTTATGATGATGATTTCTATGATGTGTTTCATCTGGATTTTTAATATGATGGCTATGAAATCTATCAACATCAGATTCGCTGATATTGTCATCTAATTTACCTTGATTTGTATGTACATTGTTTAATTCAGTAGTATTGGTTGGATTTTGAATTTCGTCTTCATTTTTATCATTCTTATGAATACTAGTCGTATTTATAGGACTATGTTCATTTGTTTTTCCTATTACGCGAGTTTTATCAATACTTTCAGCTGTTAGTAGCCAGTTATCAAACTTCATAAGTAAATCATCAAATAGCTCTTTGTTTACATTTAAGGTACCGATGTTTTGATAATCATGATTTGCAAAATGGTAAAAGGTGCACCTCATGTCGGTTCCATTGCAAGCGTTTTGTGCTTCGTGCATTATTTGAAATATGTTGTTGTCTGCCGAAATGCAAGAGACGTCTTGAGTTGATAACACATGGTCTGGTATCTGCAAGAAAATTAAATAATTTAGGTCTAATGAATTTATTACTCATCAAAAACAATACAATCATAGTTCACTTAATAATGAGCCTAATTAAAACTAATAATAATATAACAGACCATCGATCGAGAATTTTTTAGTAAATTTTACAATAATGATGTTTTGTTATTTTTTAATTTTGTTTTAAACACTGCAAGTGATTCACTATCTTTAATATTATTTGGTAGATTATTATATAATTGTGCTCCTTCTATGCCTTCGTAATTTAATTTGGTTTGTGTTTCTCAAAAACTATTTTGTTCCTTGTCATAAACATATATGTACCTAAAATTTAACACAAATCTACTAAAAAAGGTTTTCATTATTCGTTTTTAGGGTTCCGTAAGTCGTAAAAAACGTATATTTACACTCAAGGAATCAACATTCTTATCGTACTTTCCGTTGACCCAGAATCCTGAAATTTGGCATAAAGCAAGGTCTCATAGCACAAATATAGAAATAAATCGGAAAACAGTAAATTTCTTGTAACGTCACGAAATAATAAACACTTTTTTGTGACTCGGAAAAATCTACGTGACTTATATTCGGGAATTGAACTATTTACATAGGTAAGTTTGTACGGAATCCTCAGTGCGAAGTCCGACTCGCACTTGATCAGTTTTTTAAAACTGCTTCTGTAAAACGGTTTAGAGGGTGTTAAAGGTTGTATGAAGACTCTTATTCCTTGGGTTAACAAACCCGAAATCACAAAACTCGACTATGACAAAAAAAACGACTCTGAAAAAGTATGAAACAAGATTTTCTGGATGCTGAATTATATTATACATGGTAACTGGAAAAACAAGAACAGAACATAAAGAAAAGCCGCAGTCACACGTTAAACATGACGTTTTGTCCGCTAGAGGGCGTAACATTAAATTTGAAAAATATTTTGAAAATGTACAAGTGAAGCCCTTTCCAATGATACCAAACACGGCGTATTTATCTCATTTTTATTTTTTAATACATTACTTTTTGCCCGCTAGAGGGCGCCATATCGTGTTTTGTGATACGTCACGTAGCCTATATTCAGCGGACAATTAAGACGGTTCTAACGATACCTCATATGTCGAGTTCCGATAAATAGATTAGGAGCTATGAGGGAACAGATGAACATACTAACATACATAGCCTGTCAAAATCATAACCCTCCTTTGGCTTTGCCGTAAAAAGAGAGATGGGACACAAGACAATCTACATACGTGTCGCACTCGAGCAACGCACACATAGACAGTGCTCACGGACATGATATCTTGTACGTGACTAAACCGTGCATCTAGCACTGGTTTACAGTGCTAGATCACAGATAACTTTTTCTAGCGACCGCCGAGCGTAGGTATAAAAAGTGAAGTAGATACAGTACGTCCGACAGATCTTGGCTCGTCTGAAGTTAGGCTCTGCGAACTTTAGCGCTCAAAATAAACGCGCCAAACAAATGATTTCTTAAAATAAATGCCAATACAGCTGTTAACAGCAATAACAACTGCTATTGGCATTTATTTTTTCAAACCATTTATTTTTTTACAAGTGCACAAGCGCTTAAGTTCGCAGAGCTTAACTTCAGACGCGCCGAGATTCGTCAGCCGTACTGTACATAAGTTAGAATTCTGTACCTATATAAGGTGACTGGTAATCAGTAAACGATACGTAAACACGTGATTGTAGTCATGATAACAAACAACTTTTACTATGGGACCAAACATGAAATCGCAAAAAAAATCAGCCAAGTTCAGTACATTTTGACCAGTTAAGCGAACACAAATGTGCTGTAACTGACCAGCAGGTTTTATTTTTCAGATTTCAGGTTTGGTCACAAAGTAAAAGTTGTTTGTTATCATGACTAAAATCACTTGTTTAAGTATCATCCACTAATTACTAGTCACCCTATATATTTTGTGCCGAAACTTAGCACAAATTCTAACTAAAATAAGTAATAAAAACGTTCATTTATATTTTTTTAAAACATCCCTCAAAACATTCTAGCGAACGAAGTCGCCGCAAACTACTAGTAAGTCTATAATACCTGTACTCCAGAGGGAACAGGAGTATCTGGAAGTATCTTCTGTAGTGTACTGGCTCCATGCTGTACCACGTGGTGTGATGAAGCATGCTCTGAGGGTCCAGTCGATACTGCTGTTATTGAACCTGGAAATAATATGGACTTTTATTACTACACCTCAAAGATCACAGTGTCTGTCTTAGCACCCACGATCAACTTAGTCTTACTATCCACGGACGCGCAGCTTCATAGACGCGTATTTGTCATTTACGCTTGGCGTACGCCTGCGTGAAGCGACCATACTAAACTATGGCCTACTGTCCACGGACGTTTAACTTCAGAGACGCGACGGCACGACGACGTTGCCGCTTTGAAGCTAGGCGTCCGTGGACAGTAGAACTTATAAGTCACGGCTGTTGCGTTTGACCTAAGGGTCGCCGCAGATAGGTCACACGCGACTGCCATAAATGCAACTACTAGAAGCTAGAATCTGTTACAATGGCAGCTGAAGTGCGTGAGTTGATCGATACTTGCAGTCGGTGTGCCGTATATCATCTTGGACTCCGACGAAGAAGGTTTAATTGAGCTGTTTCTGATAAAAAAGGGCGTCCTGGAAGATGAAATCGTAGTTATTCTATAGCATAACATGGCATAGCATCAGCCCTATAATGTTCCCACTGCTGTGACTCAGGCCTTCTCTTTAAAAGAGAGAATGGCCGGTAATCCACCACGCGGACCCAGTGCAGGTTGTTGGATATCACATATTTTCTTCACCGTTTCGAGAGCAGTGGTGTTGAAATGAATGTGTAAGTAATGCGCCCGCCTGTGTTTAAACTTGCGACCTTCAACTCTTAAGTCATAGCCGTTACCGCCACTTACACACACACACACATACATACACAGGCCTCCCAAAAGTGTCTGCATAATAATCGGTTCTGTGCGCCTTCCTGCGATCCTCACTAGGTCATCGGTCCACATTGTGGGAGGCCTTTCAACGCTGCGTCTTCCGGTACGTGGTCGCAACTCCAAAACCTTTCTCCTCTCCTCCAACCGTTCTACGAGCATCATACCCACTGCCACTTAAGCTTGTCGATTCTTCGTGCTATGTCGGTAGCCTTGGTTGTCCTGATATCTTCATTACTACCACTGCTCAGTCGGAATGGACTTGGAATGAAATCTTACGCTTTTTGCGGACTCAAGGCACGAAGATTTCTCGTTAAGTACCTAATTAAGTTTTCTAAAGTATTCTTCCCGTCCCTTTAAATTACTATAATACTTTTGCTTGCAGAAATTGGCGACAGTGACGGAGGAGGGGCATCTCTGCAAACAATGCTGTAGCAGAATTTTAAAATTAAATTATAATTCTGGTACAGTCCGCAAAACATTCGTCTAGAGGAATTCGGATAGATAATAACCTAAGTTCAAAATGGCTAGAGTATATTTGTAAAAATAACAGGTATTTATAAATATTAACTTCGTGAGGAAGTAAGTAACAGATTTTGTTAATACTCCCTGTAGAGATGAATTTTTAAACGAGTTCAAAAAGGAGGTTCTATGTTCGGCTTAATGTATATTTTTTATTTATTTATGTTCACCGATAGTTCAGTCAACTGTGGACCGATTTTGAAAATTTTTGTTTTGATTGAAAAATTTATACTCCTGAATTGGATTCAAGATTCAAAGATTCAAAAGCATTTATTTCAAATAAACCATTTACAGGCACTTTTGAAAGGTCAAGGTGTCAGTCTGTCAGAAAAAAAAAAATGGTCCTATAGAAATTTTGTTTCACAGATATTGTACGAGTATTTTTGCTGCTGCTATAGCAACAAATACTAAAAACAGAATAAAATAATGTGGGCTCCCATACAACGAACGATTTTTGTTTTTTGTTCTATATTAATAACAGTAACAGATAGACGCTTGAAATATTCACAGAATATTTTGTTGTTTAGATAAATAATAAAATTAAAATTAAATATAATTATATTTAAGGGCCCACGCAACACACGTGACTTTTTGGCGTTTTTTGCTCGATATTAATATCGTATGGAACCTTTCATGTAAGAGTTTGACTCGCACTTGGCATGTCTTTTAATTGGATCCAGTAGTTTTTGAATTAACGCATTCAAACGAACAAAATCTTCAGCTATAAAATCGCTTGCTATAGTGGTATTTCGCATTTTTATATAAAGTAGATTATATAAAAGCGAAATACCACTCACGAAATCTCAGAAACTATAACACCTACAAACTTAAAATTTGGCAGGTAGGTTCCTTATAGGGTGTAGACATCCGCTAAGAACGGATTTTATGAAACTTCACCCTTAATGGGTGGGGGGGAGGGTAGTTGTGCCCCGCTTGGGAAGAGAATCGCCGTGTCCTCGTGAGGGCGATCGGTAGCGACGATCTCTCGCGCCGGGCCTTGGTTCAGGCCATGGTACGGAGCGTAATGCTAGCAAAGGAAGAGGCCGACCGCATCAGACAACGGCGCTCACGCCGCAGCCGCCGCCGTAATTCCGATCCAAATTTCCGACCACTGTAGGCGCGGGTTTGCGGACTGCGGGCAATGGGTACCTCGCTGTCCGTTTGTCCGGTAACAGACAGGACCGAGCGCCTCAAGAAGTTGTCAGCAAACCATAACCAATAGGGTCGAGGCCTAGTCTGGGGCTCTGGGGAGGTATGAAAATGCATACCAGGGCCCTGGACCCAAGGCAGAGAAGGAACAGGGTAGGTTTTTAGTCAGTAAGAGTTATGATTTTACCTACCATAAACGGAGTGTAACGTACTAATAAAGGGCTAGCCGCTGGCAGAACTATTTTTTTTTTACACTGCGATCCCACCTGATGGTAAGCAGTGATGTAATCGTTGATGGCGAGGTGCACTAGTTTATACTTTTGAAAACCATAATTAGAGACACAATAGAAAGACAATATAGGTATGCGGACACCGGTGTCAAGAGGGGTTTGACAGTTTAAGAGCATTTTCACTGTTATATTAGTATAGCTGATAAATTATCTCCTTCATTTGAAATTCATAACAACAATACACCTAACCCTATATATTCTTAAGCTTTGCCAAGATTCATCCGACGAGGATAAACGAAATTACAGTAAATCCACAAAACGCTGGCGTTTAATTCAGAACATTAAACAATGCTCAGGTGTTCTACAAAATGGCGATTTGTTCCAGTTAATATTTTAATTTGTTTTCTTGGAACAAGCTTGAACCAATTTCCATTCCTGCGGTACGCGGTGTTAAGATCTCGTTTGAAAACTACTATTAAGTATGATGATAAGAGGCTTATTAGGCCCCGTAACGGTTACGAAGCTATAGGCTTGTTTTGGTAAAGCGTGGTACGAGGTCATAGTGACCCCGTATTTATGTAGATACACTCCTGTATTATAAGGTACAGTACGGTCAACGGATCTTGGTGCGTCTTAAGTTAGGCTCTGCGAACTTTAGCGCTCCAAATAAATTATTTATAAAAATAAACGCCAATAACTGTTGTTAACAGCAATAACAATTGCTATTGACGTTTATTTTTTACGAGTGCCCAAGCGCTAAAGTTCGCAGAGCCTAACTTCAGGTGCGCCAAGATCCGTCGGCCATACTGTACCTATGAAATTGCCGTTTTCTAAAACGGGTTGCATTGAAATTTTAAATTATTGGATTGACTTGGAATTATAAGTTGAAATAAACTTTGTATTAAAGGACCATTATTCTTTTTTCGAAATTAGGTATTTATTGGTTTCTTTGTGTACGTATTTTCTCTAATATTGGTGTATTTATGAATACGCATCTATGAAGCTACGCATCAGTTTAGTACGTAAACTTCACGCACGCGTACACCAAGCGTATATTATCGAATATGCATCTATGAAGCTACACGTCCGTGGATAGTCTTCCATAGTTTAGAATATAAACTTCACGCAGGCGTACTCCAAGCGTATAATGTCAAATACGCATCTAAGAAGAACGTCAAATTCCGATCGTTCTAAGCGCCATCTTGGAATTCGTTCCACACTTAATATTCGCGTCACATCCTTACTTATTCAGAGTGGATTTGAAAAGAATGTTTTTTAAAGTCATGGCTTCAATTTTGAGCCTTATTTAATGGTTGAAAGTTTGCGTTGAGAGCGTGTTTCAAGTTTTTTACTAACCGACTTCAAAAGATGAGTTGTGCATTTGTTGTCTTTTTTATTATGGGACTTTATTACTAGACACAGCTGTCCGTCCGTCTGTTCGTCAGTCACCAAAATGAGTCAATGTCCTTGTAGGTAGTTGTTGGTCGTTGCGTACTACCTACCTACAGGTCATTGAACTCGCCCAGCTGACGTTTACTTAAAGAATTTAATTTCGTACATGCGTAAATTGATTCAAGTTTAAAAAAAGTACTTTAATTTTGTCTCTACAAATCGAAAGTTTTTATGTACTGAATCGACCCTCCACGGAATTAAAACGATCAAAATTTAACGGTGTATATATTTCACAACTATCAAAATTCACACAACGCCGTCTAGTCTCAAGCTAAGATCTTGTGATAAACATACGTATATATTTCTAAAAACATACATATTATAGATAAAATACACCCAGATACAGAACAAATGATCGTGCTCATCACACAAACATTTGTGCTGGATGCGAATCGAAACCACGACCTCCAGCATAGCAGTCAGGGCCACTAACCACTAGACCAACAGGCCAGCCAAATTTTAATCCAACCCGACCTAGTTTATGGGCAACACGACATCTCATGAAAACAATGGCGGCAAGAAACATAATGTTCAGTGAGTAATAAAATTCTTCCATTTTGCCACCTTTATATAATGAATCATTGGGCTAGTTAATTAGCATAGATCGTGGCGTGTTCGCCAGTCATTAGTGAGTTGTTTTTAGATTAATTGTTATAAATCTGTGAGTCACTTTTGTTAATGACTGCTAGTTTTTCATCTTTACTGTGTATAGTTGTTCGTGGGTCTTTTTAGGGTTTCCCATCTCAAAAAGAAAAACTGGCGCAGTGCGAGTCGGACTTGCGCACGAAGGCATATCGAAAAAACGGCAAAAAATCGTTTTTGTATGGGAGCTCCCTTTAGTAGTTATTTTATTTTTATTTTATTATTTACTAGCTTTTGCCCGCGGCTTCGCTCCAGCTTGCACCTTACCCTACTCTACCCTAATCTTCCCTACTCTACCCTATTCTACCAATAAATGAGCAGATTTTGAAATTTATTTTTTATTTATTTAACGGGATAAAAATGTCTATGTCCTTCTCCTAGTTCTAAGCTACCTTCCCACCAATTTTCAGCCAAATCGTTTCAGCCGTTCTTGAGTAACTAACACGACTTAATTTTATATATATACAGATTTTCGTATTATAGTGAAAATACAACTGAGTGTTTAGTGAATATTTCAAGTGCCTACCTGTTTCCATTATTGATATCGAGCAAAAAAGGGCAAAAAAATCGCCTTTGTTGTATGGTAGCCCTCCCTCTTGAAATATTCACAAAGTACTCAGTTGTATTTTTATTTTAATAATAAATAAAAAAATAATATAAATATTTAAGGGGCCTTTACAAAAAACGTCATTTTTTGCCTATTTTTGCTGGACACTGTTGTTTACCTAGGCAAAGGTACGGAACGCTTCGTGCGCGAGTCCGACTCGCACTTGACGATTTTTATATATCTTCTTTGAATCGACTGCAATATTTATTTATCTAAACAATATACTTAATAAAATTATCATTTGATGAATTTACATAATTCTGTCGGCGTTTAATAAATCATCCTCCAAGCGGAAACCGGTGCCCGCTTGGGTGGTCTTACACCTGTATTTATAAACAAGTAAAACTAAATACTTAAGTAAAAGTAACTACTTACGTAATAATTTCTATTCTATAGTTAAGAATTTTTTTAATTTTGAATGAAGATTTCACACGTCAAGTAATGACTTAATAAGATTTTACTTAGTAACAAGTAATTACTTCTTTTTAAATACGGGTGTTAGGGTCTCAGAGACTCGTAGGGACACCGGTGTCTGCATCTATTGTGTCTCAGTGTCTAATTGCGATTTGTCAAGCGAGTTACCCAACACTATTTCTCATGTGCATTAAATAAATCGTATGGTTGCTACACCAAGCGATTTCTCAAAAAACTGTTATCCCGTAGGATGTCGTAAAAGGCGACTGGCGAGGCGCCTCACTCGCGGGACCCGACCAAACGTGTGTAACGAAACCATAGCGCGATGCAGCCGGACGGTACAACGCCATCTATCGAGCACTAGTCACAACAATCATTCCGAATTTTGTATTTTTGATTCTAACTTTGTAGGTACTTATTTTATTTAAAGATTTTGCGCAAAATTAAATTAAATAAAAATAATTATTTAACACAAAAATGATTTATGTAACCGATGGAAAAGTCCTTTGCTTTGTACTCACAGAATTGAAGAAATGGCGCGAAACTAATATGGCGTCTGTCTTGTGACGTTTGATAGTTTGAACAAATATGTATTTTAAAATGCATTTTGACAAAGTAAATACTTTTTCTAGTTTGAAAAAACTAAAAAACCGACAAGTGCGACTCGTACTCGCGCACCGAGGGTTCCGTTCCGTACAAACTTAGTAAATTGCGGTTTACGATTTATGACGTATTAAAAAAAAACAAAACTACCTACTAGATCTCGTTCAAATCAATTTTCGGTGGATATTTGCATGGTAATGTACATCATATATTTTTATAGTTTTATCATTCTCTTATTTTAGAAGTTACAAGGGGGGGGGGGATACATTTTACCACTTTGGAAGTGTCTCTGCAAACTGTTCAGTTTAGAAAAATTAGAAACCACAATATCATTTTTGAAGACCTATCCGTATGGATTTGACGAAAAAAAAAAATTGAATTTCTGTTCTAAGTATGCGGAACCCCCAAAATTTATTGTTTTTTTTTTTCTATTTTTGTGTGAAAATCTTATGCGGTTCACAGAATACATCTACTTACCAAGCAGTTCTTATAATTTTGGAAAAAGTGGCTGTGACATACGGACGGACAGACAGGCAGACATGACGATTCCATAAGGGTTCCGTTTTTGCCATTTGGCTACGGAACCCTAAATATTTGATTGAATCGATATACTCTTTTTTTTCGCTTTTGCCCGCTTTTTTTAATCATAAATGAAGTTGAAGTTTTTCTGTCCCATGCTTAAGTTTGGAATAAAAAAAAAATAACTTACATATTAAAATCCACGCCGAGGTCAGTTTTAGTGTTTTCATATCGGGCCCGGCATTTATTTGGCATTTAGATTGTTACCTAAAACAAAACAAAAAATATAAGCATAAGCATATTGTATTTAAGGTACCCAATAAAAACATAAACAGAAAAAAAGGTTTATTTCAATTACTATAGGCATTTTGATACATATTATTGGAAATCACTTTTTAAGCAAGTAATTGCTTGTATTAGATGACTCCGCTCTTCCACTTGTCATTTATATGCAATTGAAACAGTAGACAGTGTTAACATGCAATCATTAAAAAAAATAAAATAAAAAGGTAACTGAAAAACCTCTTTCTTTTTGAAGTCGGATAAAATTTTTACAAATAAAGTTCAGATCGCGCGTGTAGATGTTGTATGTGTAACCTGAGTGAGTGTGTGTATGTGAGTGTGACTAGTGAGGTTGTGTGGCATGTGAGTAATAGTGAGCAATGCTTAGTTCACTTATCCTATTTATCCCCTAACAGAAGCTTCTTTAAAGGTGCTCCCATAGGAGATAAATGGTCAGAGAGACGTATCCGCTAGTTCGGATGTGTGATGAGAAGGGACGAGGAGTACCCAGCAAAGAAAGCCCTAGCGATCCCAGAAAGGAGAAAAGGCAGAGGGCGCCAGGGACCGTTTTCGGTTAAGGTATACGGTTACGCTACTAGTATAAAATAACGATAGCGCTATTTTTTTTAGGTACCACTATACCTTTACTCAACCGAAATAATTCCGGTACCGAAATTATTTCTCGTGTGAGTACCTACGATAAATGCGACGTAGCCAGCTATCGCGACACGTGTATTGCGATTGGCGTAAAGAGCGTGCCTCGTCGCGCGTTCTATCCCCGCAAACAGGTCAAGAAAAGCGCGGGAGTAGGGTTTCAAAGGATACCTTAATGTTAGAGGTTTAGGTACCGTGAAAAATAACGGTACCGTTATTTTTCGGTAGTAAAAAATAACGGTACCGTTATTTTGAGGTATTGAAATATTAAGGTATGCCGTCATACCGTTAACCCTTATAACCGATATTTTTTCGGTATGCAGTCCCTGGAGGGCGCTCCCTAGCTACGTGGTTGACAACCGTATCCAAAGACCTAGAACGAGCTCAGCTGGACACAAAGACAACCCAGGATATACTATCCTGGCGCCTAAAGACGAGGCGAGCCGACCCCAAATGAAGGGATAAGGCAAGGAAGAAGAGGAAGCATATTGTATTTAATGATCCCACTGCTGGGACTCAGGCCTACTCTCTAGGAGAGGGAATAAGCTGTACCACGGCACATGCGCGCGCCACACTTTGAAATGTTTTTTTTTTAATTATATAGACTACCTAGTGTTTGACTGCAATCCCTCCCTGAGATCACCTGATGATAAGCAGTGATGCAATCGTTGATGGTGAGGCGCACTAGTTTATTGAGAGCCTATTCACGCTAGCGTTGAAGACACCTACATTATAATCGGAAGAGAAAAGGCAAATCGCAAATCGCAGCAGGCAAATCGTTTCAGTCCTTCGAAGTACGTGGTATAAACGACGATGCGAAACGCTTAGTTCGAACCGTAGAGATGCTAACAATGTGAGATTGAACACTTGCCGTAAGTACGTCGGGTTGTACGATGGTATATTCAATTTGTTTAGGTACATATCTAAAAATGTTTACAATTAGCTATTTAACTAAATCGATGTTAGTTACTTAACCTAGTTGAGCTCCTTAGTAGTCCTGAGCTGAGCTTCACGAATACTGACAAATGCTTGCACTGACTGGACAGGTCCACTCAAATCTGTATGGTTCTTTCTTCAAAAACCATCTAGACAAATCTGCATAGTTCTCATGTGATTTGACCATTACCAATTTACTGTATGGACTTTAAAAGAGACTGTGATCCCTGAGTTTGTTTCAGTGTTTCTTCTCAGGGTAGTCAGCTAGGAAACACTGGCCGCATCTAGTTTAAACTGACGGAAAAAATATTGACGTGTAAAATTATTTTTTAAAACCTATTTGCAAAATAAATATCATTATTATTATTATTCCATTTATTTAAATTATATACATATTTCATACATTTTTAAATATTTCTTAACAAAAAAAAACACATTAAAAAAAACATTTAAAAATATAAAAAATAGTAGCCCACCGGTATCGGGAACAGGGTCCAAGCTACCGGCGGTCAGGGCTCCAGAGAAAGGAACCTCCTAACAATACGAGCCGTGTCTAGGAGTACCGCTTTCTGAATCAAGCCCTTGACCCAGCCGCCTAACGAGAGCCTCCTCAGGTGTTGGTCGAGGCTCTTGGCTATTAAGCCATTACCCGACACGACTATCGGTACAATGATCGCCGAATCCACTTCCCACATGTCGACAACCTCGCGAGCCAAGTCAATATACTTAATTTGTTTATCTTTCTCGGCTTTCACAAGGTTCTCGTCATGCGGAACGGATATGTCAACAATCATTGCACGCCTCTCGTTTCGGTCCACCACCACTATATCAGGCTTATTGGCTACAATAGTCCTGTCAGTGATGATGGACCGGTCCCAGTACAAAGTGATATGACCATTATCAAGAACTGGGTCGGGCTCATACCTGTAGTACGCCACTTCTGATCCTACAAGAGAGTATTTTAAAGCAAGTTGCTGATGGATAATCTTGGCTACAAGATTGTGCCTGTGCAAGTACTCGCCGTTAGCCAGACGAGAACAACCGGAGATAATGTGACGAATTGATTCTCCCGGACGGTGACATGCCCGACAGATGTCAACCGTGCCGTCCTTCACAATAAATCTCCGGTAGTTATTCGTCATGATAACTTCGTCCATAATTGCACAGATAAAACCTTCGGTTTCCCCAAAGAGGTCACCGAAACGCAGCCAAGCTACGGACGCCAATTGGTCTACATCGGGCCTGTGAAGGGCCCGGAAAAAGCGTCCGTGAAGTTCCTTGCTCTGCCATACTTCCCTGCGATCGTCAGTGTCAAGCACTACCGGTTTGCGCCAGTTCTCATTAGCCAAGGAGAGCGGGGTGAGTCCCTTGTCCACTGCCACTACATTTCGATGCATACCCACGTCGGCAGCTAGGAAATATTCCCTGAGACTGCATACCTCGCGGTTGTGTAGGGTCTTAGCATTTAAAAAACCTCGACCGCCACACTTCCGCGGGATATACAGTCTCATCACCGACGATCGTGGGTGATGCATTCGGTATGCAGTCAGCAATGTTCGGACCCGCCTATCCAGGGCGTCAAGTTCCGTTTGAGTCCATTTGAGTACGCCGAAAGAGTACATCAATACCGGCATGACCCAACCATTGAAGGCGCGCACCTTGTTTCCGCCTGAAAGAAGGCTATTGAAAACCTTCTTCAGGCGTCCAAAGAAACGCTCCTTCAACGATTGCTTCATGTCAGTGATATTGATGCCTAGGGCTTCCGACATACCCAAATACTTATAGGTTTCGGTTGAAGAGAGAGATCTCAGGTTTGTGGAATCCGTGAGTTGAGTGCCCACAGATTCCACAATCTCCCCTCGCTTTACATGCATGACCGCACATTTGTCCACACCAAACTCCATCCTGATGGCACTACTGAAGGTTTCAGTTACCTTCAGTAGCTCCATCAGTTGCAGGTTGTTGGGGGCAAAAAGCTTCAAGTCATCCATGTAAAGAAGGTGAGATATAACCTGACCACCTCTCTTCAACCGATAGCCTAGACCTGAATTCTCCAGTAGTGTGCTTAGAGGATTCAAGGCTAGGCAAAACCAAAGCGGACTCAAACTATCACCCTGGAATATACCTCGCTCTATCCTTACAGGTTCGCTATTCCTCTGGATATGTCGACATCCTGGATAGCGAAGGACCGTACTCCATTTCCTCATACACGACATCAGGAAGGTGCGTAGTGTTGTATCAATTTTATACAACTCTAGCACCCTCATGAGCCATGTATGAGGAACGGAGTCATAGGCCTTCTTATAATCTATCCAACATGTCGACAGATCCTTTCGGGAACGTCGAACCTGTTGGCTAATGGTCATATCAATGAGGAGCAGCTCCTTAGTACCGCGGGACCCATTCCTACATCCATTCTGAGAAGGTGACATTATCAAATTTTTGTCAATATGGTTGTTAATTTTGCTTCTCAGAATGGATGTAAGAACTTTATAGACAGTCGGCAAACACGTGATCGGTCTATAATTTTTAGGTTCCGCAGTACTGCCTGATTTATGGAGCAGGTGGGTTATTCCTGTCGTAAAAAACTCGGGCAGCGACCCTGACTCTAGGGCAGATTGGAATTGAGACGCCAAACGAGCGTGCGATCTTGTGAACCACTTTATCCAGAAGTTGTGCAGTCCATCCGGCCCTGGAGATTTCCAGTTAGGCAACGGACGGACTGCACGAGCTACATCTTGGGGGCTGATGTAAATTGCCCCCATTTGTGGTATTGGATCGCACGCGCGCTCCACCTCCCGAATCCAATCACCCTCGGTGTGACTGACAGGCACCGACCAGATGCTGCGCCAGAATGAACTCATGGCGTCATCATCCGGGAGGCGCGCGTCAGTCACACCTTGGTCCGGTCGCTCCCAAGCCCTATATACCCACCTTTCGTTGCTTCGGAATGTGCGATTCTGGGTGTATCGCTCCACCCGACGCTTATACCTGCGGATACGGTTTGCCCATGCATACACTTTTTGCTTCAGAAAGTCGATGCGCTCTGTGACTCGGGACATGTAGTCTCGGGGGCTGATGTCTGTCCCCGAAAATGCCCGTCTCACAAAGCGCATCACTCTAGGGCGAGTGTTGCCCTCCCTGAAGCAAATTAGTTTGCCGATGAGTGCTCTGGCCCCACCAATACGACGCTCGATCCTGCACTGCCAGGCCGGTACAGCTGGTTTCGGTCGTGTAGCTACGTCACTGGTTGGGAATTTGACGTGAGCTACACGACATGCCACTACGGCCGCGCAGTACATTATCGAATGTGTATCGGTGAGATCTTCGCAGTCATCAAAATAGTCAGACAACTGCGAATCCAGAGCAGCCACCAGCGCCCTATTCTTGTTATGCATGGGCAAACGAGGTAAGCGAGGCCTAAGTTCGGGTGACATGTTGCGATATTCCCGAACTGCACACTCCAAAGCACTCCTCAGTTCGCTATTGCACTGGGTACTTACGTGAGCAACCGTGTCAGTATCCTCCTCGTCAGCATGGTGGGATGTGCAGCTGGACGGTGGTGCCACAAGTGGAACTAAAGGCTGCGACGGAGGGGCAATGACACGGTTACTCGTTTCCGTTCGGAGGCGATCAAGTACAGCATCATCCAACATGTGATTACGCAGGATGACCCGCACCTGATCCGACAGTCGTTGGGTTGAAACGTTGACGGCTGGCTCAAGCACCTGAAACAAAGAGAGCATCCGAACACGGTACGCGGTCAGGTTGTTTCCTCCCTCTGTAGCCCCGTAGTATGAGCGCATGACGTTCTCGTTGATGGATTGCGTCCATCGCATGCGCTGCACACTTCCGCCGGGAGCTGGGACCCTATCAGAGACCGGTGGGCCTCGAGATCCTAAGCTGCTCGGCGGCCGGCGTCCTCTCCGTCGACGCGCAGGTGGTGGTGACGTGGGCGGAGAATAAAACTCGTCGCTGGAGCTCGACGCAACTGCCGCGGCCGGTGTCACAGCACTCACGTTGGGGCTGGGTTCCGGCGGCGGCGAGGCGGGGCTGAGCGACGAGGCCGGAGGTGATGGGCGTGCACGGCGTGCTGCGGCTCTCGTCAACATTTATGTTTTGTCGTCGGAAATTTTCTTTGTCATAAATGTGACCTTAATATGACATAAAGCCTATTTATTTTACGTTTGGCCATTATACTCGTAGTTTATGTAGGTACACCGGTATTTTACAATAAACGGTTTACTGTAGTTTTGGGTCTTTTTTTTGTCGGATAACTTAATTTTGCTATAATATTTCTATACGAATTGTTTAAAAGAAATTGGAGAAAAAATTTTTCGACACTTCATGTTGACAGCGAACCACAGATTAAGATTATTTATTATTATTATTATTATACACTTTATTGTATATTAAACATCATATATAGATGTATAGTTTATTGTCATTTAACCAAATTTAAACCATGTTTGTATATCTTTTATACGACTTTTTTAAAATAAAAAGACATAAATCAAGATTGTTTGTGTTTAGTTAAGTACCTGAACAGCTGGAGTATAGATGTTTGGATTCTGGAAAACGAATCAGCAACTATTGCAATTGTTCGACCACATCGTCGCTTACCATCAGCTGAAAGAGTGCTAAAACTAACTACTATTATAAAGTAAACTCTCGCCCTTAAAGAGCCATCACTTGTGTTGCCAATTTGGGCGTGAAGCCGTGGGCGATGAGTCACTTCGACCACTGATAAGGCTACGAAGGTGCAAGCCAACTCACAGAGGCCCTTTATACAATTTTCATGGAACATGATACCAACCGACGATTATCCGTGTACACTATGCTAGTGCACACAAGGACAAACTTCAGATGGTCGCAAACTATTGTGACATAAGAAAAATAAAGATTTAAGGCTATGGTTGTGGGTTACTTAACTGGACTGGTTACCAAGAACCATGTTAAGACTATGGCCCCTGAACTAACAATGTTATTAACATCAATATGACATGTATAGAACTGGTCAAGACGAATCTAATAAGCCCAAACTCGATGGGTTTACTATGTTAATAAGCAATCCCGGGTTCTTACTGCCGAGCTCCATCATCAGATCAGCACGATGGCACTGGATTGTACACGAGTATTTCAAATATTAGGTCACAGATATGTTTCAAATAAAGTAAATATCCATTTAGTGTTCAAAAACCCTACCGCAGTTAAAAAACGAGCTGATGACCTTGAACAAATGCACAAATCTTCATAAATTGTCTTCGTATCTTCAAAGAATCATCGATTACGTCAGCTTACAAACAAAAAAAAACCGCATCAAAACTGGTCCATTCTGGTAGGAACTATGGTGCCACGGACACACAGACAGACAGAAAGACACGTCAAACTTAAAGGTAAGGTTAAAAAAGGTAGGGGGTGACTTGCACACTAAATAAATGGGCCCCCAAAAATGGCCTCTAGCACGGAGTGACGTAGCAACAAGAGGGCAACATAATATCCTGAGATGCTTGCTTATTATTATTAGAATAATAAAGAAGAGCAGTGATGGCCGAGTGGTAACAGCCCAGACTTACGAGTTGTAGGTCGCGGGTTCCAACCCGGCCAGGCGCATTACTTTGTGTAATTTATTTCATCACCACTGCTCTCAAAACGGTGAAGGAAAACATCGTGAGGAAACCGGCATGTCCTAGAACCAAAAATTCGAAGACATGTGACATCCACCAACCCGTACTGGGCCCGCGTGGTGGATTACGGCCCATTGCCTCTCCTAGAGAGGAGGCTTGAGTCCCAGCAGTGGGAACATTATAAGGCTGATGCTATGCTATGCTAGTATTAGAATAATGGAGATTCTTACCCCAAAAACATTGATTAACTTTAGATTAACACCTCCATTTTCAAGTAAGGCCAACTCGGTAATAATGAAATATTGTTTAAAAAAACATCACTGAATCTAATTGAGTGTTTAACACTTGATTCAATTTCTAGATAAACGTGTCGATCGACGCGTACGCTGTGATATTGAATGGTGAAGTAGATATATTAGCACGTTTTCTTCAAAATAACAGCGTAGAACGCGGCAAATAAGTTGAACCATTTGCAAAAATCCCCCCCTCCACTCTCGTCAGCAAAGTAAGCAAAGCACTCATCCCTCCCCCTCCATGATTATACACCGTTAAATGTTGATAGTTTTAATCCCTTGGAGGGTCGATCCGGTACATGAAACACTATCGATTTGTAAAGATAAAATAAAAAAATAAAGTACTTTTTTTCTAAAACTCAAATTAATATACGCATAAATTTACGAAATTTATTTCTTTAAGTATGCGAGTCAATGACCTTGTAGGTAGTGGTCGGTCGTTGCGTACTATCTACCTACAGGCCATTGGCCTCGCTCAGCTGACGTTTACTTAAAGAAATTAATTTCTTACATGCGTAAATTAATTCGAGTTTTAAAAAAAAGCACTTTATTTTTTAATTTTCTATTTACAAATCTATAGTATTTCATGTACCGTAAAACGACCAAATTTTAACGGTTTATATAGACAGGTTAATATGGCGTCATAAAACTGATCCGCATCGCTGTCGACTGAAATTGTGCCCAAAAGTCTGGCGGCATTGCCACGTTGTATGGCAATGCTTAATTTCTGACCGAGGTAAAAGCCAGCCCTTGGTTCTCGCGAAGTTTCAACTAAGCGTTTGAATTTGGATAATTCTATAAAAAGCGTATGAGCACTCGGACCCCACGGCCCGAATTGAAATAAATAGTTTTTTTTTTATTGTAGGTAAAATCATCCAATGACAAATCCCGCCCTTGGGTGCGGCGGGAAATAGTGTCAGACTCTTACTGACTAAAAACCTACCCTGTTCCATTCATTGCCTTCGTCCCAGGGCCCCGGGTGACATTTTCACATAACCTTTGGCCCCAGTAGGCTTCGGCCCTGCTGGGCACCTACAGTTTGCTGACAACTCCTTGAGGTACGCGGGAACAGTGCGCGCCGTAAACGACTTGAGCTCGGACCGGTCTGTTACCGGACGGACGGACAGCGAGCTACCCATTGCCCGCCGTCCGCGAGCCCGTGCCTGCGGTGGCCGGAAATCGGGATCGGAATCCCGGCGGCAGCGGCGGCGTGTGTGCCGTTGCCTGATGCGGTCGGCCTCCTTTGCTAGCATTACTTCGCAGAAGGAGGCGACCGCCTGCCACTCCTCCTCGCTCCGGAGCATGTCCTGAACCAAACCCCGGTAAAATAAATAGATGGAATATAAAAAAAAAACTTACTTCAAATTGCATGATTTGTAATAGGGAAGTTTTAGTACTGCATTTTTAACCAGTTCTCAACTCAGTAGCACCGAAAACTGTAAAAGAAATAAAAATAAAATTACAATTTTGACGACTCACTCTGGAATATAGCATCACTACTTAAGGTGGCCTCCCCCTATCGCCTATCGTGAACGTCGAGCATGGTTTAAAAGCTGGTTGCTTCATCTAAAGCAATCCAACGCGATGTTTGATGGAGAGGCAACGCGAAAAAAGCGAGATAACGCCTGAAAAGTCTGTTGACATCGTTACACAAAACTTGTTCCAGGAAATACGTGTTTTTTTAAAACCCTTGAAAGTTTTTGAGAAAAATTGTCGTCATTCAGAGTCTTGATTAAATGTGCAGGGCTTCTATAGAAACACTTTTTTATATTTTTATTCTATGAGTACACTATGGAGGACCAAATTTCACGTAATATAGCAGATTTTCAGTGGTCTTTACTGGATTAGTTTTACACAAATTTATGTTTTGATTTCCATAGAAGCCTAGGTAATATCCACAAGATATCTGCGTAACCAAAATAAGAAAAACACTTAAAGTATTAAAATAACCTTATTTTCGGAAGACGGTGTTAAATAAGAAACAAACAATACCGAGGAACACCGACTTCCGAAATTAAAGTTATTTTAAGGCCCGGTTCTACTCATTTTGACCTTTTTTAAACCTATGGATATCCACAAATATAAAAGAGAACACCATGAAAATTTATTTGATTAAAATTGACTATATGGTCATGGGCTTGGCAAAAATGAAAACACGAAATAAATTAGTTGGCTCGATAAAAAAAAATCGCGAATCTGACCCTAATTTACGATTTCAAACGTATATCTACGAGATTACGTTCCGGAACTATTTGAAAGAAACAAAAAAAAAAAAGCTTGTTATTTAAAAGCGCTTCGCAAGAACAAAAATCTTGAATAGTTGTTGTTATTTTTTATATAAAAATAAAACCGCTGTTTTGGGGCCTCGAAGTCGACATAATCCCGAGCGAAGTTCATACAAAAAAAAAAAACAGTGACTAGAACCGGCCCTCAATCATTTTAGTGTTTTTTTTTATGAAGTCGGTTATTTATTTACTTTTTTAAAGTTTTTTCACTCGTCTTGATTAGGATGCTTTTCCACGAGAGATGTGCTATGTACGTTGCTAAGGATGCGTTTGATATCCTCCAATCATATTCATTGGTCACATAGCTTAGTACTGATGGAAACGGATTCAACTAAGATATGTTTTTAAAAGCTTTTATTTATTTTAACGTGTCCCGATGTTTGAATGTGATCAAATCTTGTAAATTAAATTTGATCCACTTCCCGGTTACCGATTGAGCTGAAATCTTGCATGCATGTTTAAATCAAATGACAATGCAAAATTATTATGACGTAGAGTTGATCTGATGATGGAACCAGAAGGTGGCCATAGGAACTCGGTAAATAAATGACACAACCCCATCGAGTTTGGGCTCGTGTGATTCGTCTTGACGAGTATTTTGGTGCTAGATGGTAACCAGGGTCTGATAATTAATGAACTAGAAGATAGCCATAGAAACTCGGTTATCTATATCTGTGTTTGAACTTTTTGGAAGGGTCTTGATGGTTATTAATTATATAAGTATATACCGCGCTATAAAAGCTTACAATGAAAAAAAATATTTTCATTGTTAACTTGTTTTTTGTTAACTCAGAAGTTTGATTTTTTATATGGAAGGATAGATGGTTTTGTGTTATGATTCCCTACTATCGATACATCGCATAGCTCGAGCTGCTACTTCCTCGCTCAGCTATTTTGCAGCGGCGCAACTTCACAGCACATCTTACTCGCACCTCTACACATCTCAGTGGATACAGTCACATAGTTTCATAGCTTAGCTATTACATTTTCGCAGCATAACTGCTTAGCATATCTCTGGTGGAAAACAAGGCTTTGAACTCCAAATTCTCAATTTGAAAACCAACCGATAATATTATTTTTTGAAAAAAGAATAGCTGAACCTAATATTTTAAGCAACCATAAATAATGTTATTTTTAAATATAGAAAAAATTATTATTACTTTTTTTTTTGTAGAAACCTGGATTTTGAGTCAGCAACCACTTCTAAGTGAACTGGCCAAAAACTAACTGACTAGGGAAACTAAAAAATTAATTATCTTAACATTTTTGTTGCTACATAAGTATTAATATTTATAAATATTTAAATAAATCCGCCACAGTACCTTATCTCGTGTTTTTGTTGAAATTTAAATTGTTTATGGATTTCAAATTAAGAAATCGTAAATAGAGTAACAGTTTATGCACCTTTGGTTATGGTTTTGTAATGTTTTTATAGTTGGAACGTGTTTAGCGTGAAGGTTAAGTAGGTTTACAAATGTCAAGTTGATTTTGACGTCTTTGATTTGACAGGTAGGAATAGTACGCGGCAAATAAGTTGAATCACTTGATATGGTTAATCGCATTATGTAATTTATTTTTTCACCGCTGCTTTCAAAACGGTGAAGGAGAACATCGTGAGGAAACCGGCATGTCCTAGAACCTCGAATTTTTCGAAGATATGTGACATCCACCAACACTCACTGGGCCCGCGTGGTGGATTACGGCCCATTCCCTCTTCTAGAGAGGAGGCATGAGCAGTGGGGACATTATAAGGCTGATTGTGTGAAGTGTTTGACTGCGATCCAACATGGGGGCTTACTCTCGAGTTTAATTCCAATCGGTCGCATTGGAATTGTGACTTTAGGTACTCTTGAATTTGATGGTAGCGCCAAATTGGTTTAAAATTGCTTTACCATAGGCCAAGACCTATCCCCATTTTACTTAGTTTCCCAAAACCATTGATATATATGTACTACGCACTAGATGAGGCGTGCCGTACAGTCACTTTACTTCACTTAATTGACCTGCAGGCCGAACACTTTTACATTGATGGCATTAGTGCAGTTTTGACGTTCATGCAGTGTCAGAGCGAGGCTTATAAATACAAATTTAAGTGAACTTGGACATATATAATAATTTTGTAGTCAAGTAAGTAAAACCATTGGTTGTTCAAGCAATGTAATAGCTTCTACTATCGTAATAGTACGTTAGAGAAGATATTATTTTATTTAAACTCTTCCCCATTTTACAATCATAGACTAAAACATGCAGATGTTCCCTCCCACAAAAAGCTGAATTAGGTTTTTACCTACAGCTAGTTTACCAAATACAGACTTCGCACGGTCTTTTATACTGTTTGAAATTTTTAAATATTTTATTTAATGCTCTTTCTTTTTTTTGTATAATTAATAACAATGATTTTTTTTTTAATAAATTACGACGAAATGTCAGCAAATCATGAGGTATCAGTTTTCATCGGTAAGTTTTGTTGTTAAGCATGCTGTCATTCGTTAGCACTTAGGTAATTTACGTACCATATTACGTGCAGGTTAATATTAATATTTGAATTAGGTTCAGTTGAACTTGTAGTCTTAATAGTGATTACTGATTTATTTATTTGTTTTACTGTTATTGAGATCTCGTTTTTACATACACTATAATTACATTTTGAAATAGAGTATTATTGTAATGAAGTATTGTAGGCAAGAAACTGTGTCACTTCTGCGGTATAAAAATCTATATAGATGACATGTCATCACACTAAGTTGAACGAAACGCGTAAGTACTAGGAAATGCATGGCGCTTGAGACCTTTTGGTCGCGAAAAAGTATCCTCTATAAGCTGTCTTAGCGCTGTAAGTTTTAAAAGTTTTGTTAGACGACATAATGGCAATCTAGCGCTGCAGCGATTTTTTGTTTGAACTTTTCAGTATTTTGACAAATAGTTTATATGAACGTGCTTGTCTATCGCAAGAATATAGGTCGATGCCCAAAACGGTCACGCAATTTGTCCCTAAAATCAAATTCAAGAGTACCTAAAGTCACAATTCCAATGCGATCGATTGGAATTAAACTCGAGAGTAAGCCCCCTGATGGTAAACAGTGATGCAATCGTTGACAGGAGGCGCACTAGTTTATTAAGGGCCGGGTGTAGTCACTGCGTATTTTGTATGAACTCCGCCCGGGATTATGTCGATTTCGCGGCCCCTTAACAGTGGTTTTATTTTTATAAAAAAAAATAACTATTCAAGATTTTGGTACCTGCGAGGTTTTCAAATAACAATCTATATTTTTCTTTTTAATTTTCAAAATATTTCCGTAACGTAATTTCGTAGATAAACACGTTTGAAATCGTAAATTAGGGTCAGCTTCGCCATTTCTTTTTATCGATCCAACTAATTTATATCATGTTTCCATTTTTGCTCGGCGCTTGACTTTATAGTAAATTTTAATAAAATATGTTTTCATGGCGTTCTCTTCTATATTTATGGATTTCTAGAGGTTTAAAAAATTTCAAAATGAGTAGAACCTGGTCTTAAGCCTGAGCTTATTAACTCTAGCCGTGAAGACACCTACACTGCAATCGATCGGATCGGTGTATTAATTAAATACTTAATTACCGATGTGCATAATAACATAAATTAATTTATTAATTAAATCTGTACACCGTCAAATGGTCGTTTTAATCCCGCGGAGGGCCGATTCGGTACATGGTGTGCTATCGATTTGTAAAGAGAAAATTAAAAAATAAAGTAGGTACTTATTTTTAAACTCGAATTGATTTACGCATGTACGAAATTAATTTCTTTAAGTGAACGTCAGCTGAGCGAGGCCAATGAACTGTAGGGAGTTAGTACGCAACGACCGACAACTACCTACAAGGTCATCACTCGTTATAAGAAATTAATTTCGTATATGCGTATTCAATTCGAGTTTTTGAAAAAAAGTACTTTATTTTTTATTTTTTTCTTTAAAAATCGATTGTATATCATTTACCAAATCGACCCTCCACGGGATTAAAACGACTAAAATTTAACGGTGTATAAAAGAAATTTGTGTTAGTTACACTATTTATAACTTATGAACGACCGAACCGATTTGACTGAAAATTGGTGGGAAGGTAGCTTAGAACCAGGAGAAGGACATAGGATAATTTTTATACCGTTTAATAATTTAAAAAAAAAACTTGCTCATTTAAGGGTGGAGTAGGATAGATCGAGAGCGAAGCCGCGGGTTAAGCCCGCGTGTATAATAAATTAATATTATTAATTAAATATGTAATAGATATATTAAATAATATTCAATAGTTTTTACGAGCGTGAAGAAGTAACAAAATATACACAAGACACCTAGACCAGGAACAACTGTAGGCCGAAAAATTATTTGTTCCATGCAGGAATCGAATCCGCTACATACAGCGCAGTAGTTAATCATTCAACCACTGCGCCCAGCCTAATTTTTAGGGTCCCGCACTCAAAGGGTAAAAACAGGACCCTATTACTAAGACTTCGCTGTCTGTCCGTCTATCTGTCACCAGGCTGTATCTCAAGAATCTCGATAGCTAGACAGTTGAAATTTTCACAAATTGTGTATTTCTGTTGCCGCTATAACATCAAATACTTATAAACGAAATAAAATAAATATTTAAGGGGGCTCCCATACAACAAACGCGATTTTTTTTGCCCGTTTTTGCTCGATATTAATAATGGCAACAGGTAGGCACTTGATATATTCACAAAATCCTCAGTTGTATTTTTACTTTAATAATAATAAATCATAAATCTTTATCTCCCATACAAAAAAACGCCTTTAATAATAATAAATCATAAATCTTTAAGGGGGTCTCCTATACAAAAAGTCGCCATTTTTTGTCTACTTTGTTGTTGTTCTGTTGTTTACTTAGTCATTGGTACGGAACCCTTCGTGTCCGGTAACCGACCGGACCGAGCCCAAGTCGTCGACGGCGCGTTCTGTTCCCGCGCGCCTCAAGGAGCTGTCAGCACACCGAAGAGGCCTAGCCTGCTAACTGCAGGCAGGCAGGGACGAAGCCTGCTGGGGTCAAGGGCCGTTTTCTGAGAGGAAGGCTCAGCCCCGGCACTATAGGCAACGAAGGAACGGGGTAGGTTTTTAGTCAGTAAGAGTCTGACACTACTTCCCGCTCCACCCAAGGGCGGGATTTGTCATTGGATAATTTTACCTACCATAAAAAAAAAACAATTATAACAGCTGAAGTCTGTTAAAAAAGTTAAAAATCAATGGAATATATCATTTGTTCGGACATTTTTAATTACTTTTCGAGTCCACAGAGAGCTGGCAAAAATCGTGATTCCGAAGTAATATAAAAAGTTATAACAATCAAACTTTTTGTAACATTAATTGTTGCAACTTAACCATTGAGTTATAGAGATATAAAGAATATTCATGGTTTTACACCAATGAGGATTTTCTGAAATTAAAGGACATGGCTAAATTGAAGTATGGACGACTGCCCCACAATGAAAATGCATGTATAAACATGGCACCTAGCAATATATAATGCTGAATAGCTGAAAAATAGTATTTTATAATCAAAAAGGTTCAGGAACTTTTCAGATCTGCACAATCCTGAAAATAAATCGCGTAACTCCTACGGCAAAGGTATAAAAACTTCAAACAATGACATTGCTATGAACTTTTAACTAGGCGCTTTAATGTGGCTGCGAAGATTTTTATTGATGATTGTGTTTTTCACTGACGATTTTTCACTAAGGTACTTAAAGTAAAAATCTACAAATGGGTAAATGCACTAAAAAAACTTGATTCAACGGACTTATGATAGATAATCTCCACAAAAATCATAATATTAAGTGTGTTCTGTTGTAAAACCTAAACTACTTATCCAAATGAGTTGAAATAAAGACAGTATTGACAGACAATGTAAATAACACTAAGATTGAAATGATGAACGTATTTGAAAAAGATATTAAATACTAACTAAGCCAAATATTTGTAATTTCTGTATTGAGGTAGTTTTGTAAACAATTCTGCATAAACTAGATAATTAACGCACTGAGTAACCAGGGACATCAAAAATATATAATAAAACAATAAAAATGCGATTTATTTATTTATTTGGTAAGTCTTATTATGACATTATCTAAAAATGAAGCCGGAGATGATAATGTGTTCTAATGTCTCGCCCACCCGAGATACCAGACCACTGTCATGACATGACAACAGCCCAGAGTTCTGTTACCCACAATACAGCTACAGTAATATGACAGTATATCATCTAAATGATTGTTTGTGGCTTCAGTTTCATACAAAATATACACATAGTATATTTTATGACCAATATGCCTCGACTTTATTCGGCCTATTAGAAGTTGAGGACTTGATGCACCTAAATGATTTACTCTTTCAAGATCTGGGCACACTTCAATATTGTAAACACCATTTGTCTAATATGCTCTCCGTAGTATGACCGAGTTTGTTTGGCTTGATATGGTCCTAATGCCATCAATATTAAGTCACTATGCCCCAATATTGGAAAACTCTCCAATTGGGGCAGGTTACCATCCACTCTTAAAAACTTTGTTTGTTGCCTATTCAAATTGTTTTCCCTTACAAAGGTTCCTAAACGGTTAAGCTGATCCATAAAACATGTCACTCTCTAAATTAAATGTTGGTAGATTTTTTTCAATTTGGTTTTCTGTAAAACTTGAGTATATATTATTATTTTCAAGTAGCAAGTGCCAAACATTCAAGTTCAAATGTACATCACATACCCTAGTATCGTGGGGAATATAAAAATTATAATTTTCAATAAGTATTTTTTTTATAAATGCTGGAATAACATGTAACTTTTGTTCAATAACACAAGCATTAAACACACAGTGTCTAGAGGTATTTGCAGCCCGTTTATAGTTTGGCAGGTTTAATTCTGGCTCTGGAACAGGTCTCGGTACTGGTTCAGTTTCAATTATTGGTTCAGGTTCAGCTTGTAGTTCAGGTACAGACTCATTTAGTGGCTCAGGTTCACCTGAACCGCCAGCTTGTGGCATAGGTTCAGGTCTCGGCAGAGTTGACCGATTTTGGTCCTGATTTGTCTGCCTTTGATGCCGTATCCAACAGGGATGACACACATAGTTGATGGTCTAAAAAAAAGGTAATTTAGGTTATTGGTATGATGTCATCGTTATAGAGAAAGAAATGATGATTATTAACTGTTTATAGGCTGAGGAACTAAATATTTGGATACTGATATTGATAATCATTTGTATTTTAGGTGATTTATGTTATTTTTTTTATATTGTAATATAATAATGACTCTCTGCATGTGTTGGTTTTGGCTGTTAGTGCAGAGAATATCTAGGTATCAAATAAATAAATAAATAAAACAATGCATAGTGTATAAACACCACTTTAATTACCTGATGGAAAGCTGGATGTGATATTGGTAAATCCTGCATCATCAAATTGTTTCTTTCCATTTCATGATGTATGCTTCTGACAGAACGACCACAAGTTATGCACACCATTGTATGACCAAATAAACGATCATCATTAGCTTCTGAATTCAGCATTTCATAACAAGGATGACAAATGTTGGCATCCCTTGGAACCTAAAAAAACAAAACTGAATTATCATAGTACCAATCATTGTTTCTTATATTTATTAGTTTTAAAATTAATCGCAGATGACTTACCTCTATTGTTAACCATCGTGCTAGGTTCATGAGTAAAAGAGCAGGCAAAGAAGAGGTGAAATGCCGCCGCAGTCTGCGTGTGTACACCACAGTTTATGCACCGCATGATTGCAATTCAAGTCCGTGTCGAGAAGCGAGAGGTCAGTAGTTAGGCGAGCAATCAGTAAGTCCAATAAACAAGCGAAGTTCAATGAAAATCCAAAATCTAACTAAATCCAAAAAGCACAACAAACAAATAAACGGCAGAGCGTTGAAACGACGTCTGACGTTTGTTTTTTTTTCATAGAGTAGAGATGGAATTGTTTTTAATGTAACAAAATCGATAAAATAATCGAATGGGATAAAAGAAAAATGTTAGTAATACACTTATCCAGTTACAATTATTTTGTTTCAGAAAATAAATCGTTTTGATAACCCTTATTATAAATCGATGTTAGTTCAATAACTCGATTTGACATTTTGGAAATGCGATATGTCTCCTCCTTAGCTTGAAGTAATTCTTGATTATCTATAATCTTGTCAAGTCAAACCAAAACAAAGCATAAAAACAATTCAGATACTTTTTTATTTTTATTAGTTCACGAAAGTTCTATGAAATTATTAAACATTAAATAATTCATGAATGAATATTTAAATAATACGGGTTAGTGTGAAGTTCTTATACATGTTAACCGTTTTGGGGGCAGCCGTTTAGCCATCTCTTTTACTTATTTATTTATTTTACTATTTATGTTATAGTATACACTACTAAGTAACAATAAGACTTACACGCGCAACCGAAAACGCTGACAGTGCTATTAATTTCTTTATGTAAACGTCAGCTGGGCGAGTTCAATGACCTGTAGGTCGTTAGTTTGCAACGACCGACTACTACCTAAAAGGCCATTGACTCGTTCACTTAAAAAAAAAAAATTGTACATGCGTATATTAATTCGAGTTTAAAAAAAAAAGTACTTTATATTTCATTTTTATCTTTACAAATCGATAGTTTCATGTGCCGAATCGATCCTCCGCGGGATTAAAACGACCAAAATTTAACTTTTAACTTTATATATATATATATACCGTTAAATTTTGGTCGTAGTAGGTTGGTAGCTGTTGGTAGTAACAGCTTAAAATAAATAATAATTTTTGATAATAAAGTCAAAGCCCCATTCGGAGTTTAAAAGTTGTGACAAGTGCTCGATAGATGGCGTTGTACCGTCCGGCTGCATCGCGCTATGGTTTCGTTACACGCGTTTGGTCGGGTCCCGCGAGTGAGGCGCCTCGCCAGTCGCCTTTTACGACATCCTACGGGATAATAGTTTTTTGAGAAATCGCTTGGTGTAGCAACCATACGATTTATTTATTAAATGAATGAAATAGTAAAGTAAACAAAACATCTGTTTTTGGGGCCTAGGGTTAGGCAAAGTGAACCCCGGGGCCCTGGAACAAAGGCAATGAAGGAACAGGGTAGGTTTTTAGTCAGTAAGACTATGACACTATCTCCCGCCCCACCTAAGGCTGGGATTTGTCATTAGATGATTTAACCTAGCATATTTTTTTTTATCTACATATTTCTATAGAAAAAAGTTTCTGAATATTTTACATAGAAATGAAGATTGAAGTGTAATATAGACGTAGTGGATTGGTTTGAAAAATTATTTTGAGAACATCGATATCATAGATACCCAATATCATTTAAATCATCGTCTCATAAAAATAAAAATTGGGCAAGTGTGAGTCGGACTCGCACACTAAGGGTTCAGTACAAACTAACTTAAATAATAGTCGAAGTCTCGAAGATTTTTTCGAATCAAAGTATATTTTTTCATATGTATTCCTATAAATTTTACTATTTACAGATTTATTCCTACATTTATGCTATAAGACCTTGCTTTATGCCAGATTTCAAGTCAACGGGAAGTACCCTATGAGTTTTGATTTCGTTAAGTGTCGAAATGTACGTTTTTTGCAATATAAATGGTCGTATCTTTTTTTCCCTTAACTTAGAAGTTTGATTTTTTCACAGCTTCAAGGAACCGCAGATTTAAGTATATATTGGTTTTAATTTCAACTCTATACCTCCATGCGTCCTCGAGATAGAGGGTTTTGACAAGCAGACAGACGGACAATAAAGTGATCCTTGAAGGGTTCCGTTTTATTTTCCTTTTGAGGTACGGAACCCTAAAAAAGAACTTCGACAAAGAACCTCTATCTTTTCTGAAGTCGGTCAAAAAGGCCTGAGCGTAATAAATATGATAATTTGTAAAAATATTTGTGTGTAACGGTATACCTTTTTGGTCGTTTGATTGATTGGAAAAGTAAACGAAAGTGATTTGGGACAAATGTTTATTTTGTACCTATTTCAAGATGAAAGATAGGTCAAACTAGTTTTGGGATACTAAAATATATTAAAACGAGCATCTGACCGCGGCTTCGCCCGTGTCAAAAATAGCTTTCTCCATATAAAGTTTGGACACTCGTTTTATCCCCATTTTGCTGACGACTCCTTGAGGCGCGCGGGAACAGTGCGCGCCGTAAACGACTTGGGCTCGGACCGGTCTGTTACCGGACGGACGGACAGCGAGCTACCGATTGCCCGCCGTACGCGAGCCCGCGCCTACGGTGGCTGGAAATCAGGATCGAAATACCAGCGGCGGCGTGTGCGCCGTTGCTTGATGTAGTCGGCCTCCTTCTTTGCTAGCATTACTGCTTCGCAGAAGGAGGCGACCGCCTTCCACTCCTCCTTGTTCCGAAGCATGGCCTGAACCAAGGCCGGCGCGTGAGATCGCTGCCGCCGATCGCATACCCTTAGGGAATGAATTTTCTAAAACGCTCTCTTAAGCGTCATCCACACATTTCCGGGTCAGGGCTACCCGTTTTCCAAGTTGTTCGTTTCAGTGTTCAGTTTCACATATCACGGAAATCGGTATCAGTGAAAAAAATTTAAACTTCCTTACACACTTTAATTCCCATCCTATATTATCCCATATTATTTTTTTCGTCTTAGAATTCAAATAATGTGGATAAGAAATATGATGAAGTATATTATTCTGTCGTACAAGTTCTATTAACTTGTCTGTGTTCATGTTGTCGTCAACGTACCTAGATAAAAATCGGATAGCACGGTCAGTGCGTCCGTGCGTCCGAGCGTGCACCGGGACACTGCCAATACAGATGCCACTGACACGGAGCTATTTGAACGAGTTCGTACAAAATTGTCAGTAAACGATTTTTTCTCCATACTTGACGGAACATGGCAGGGCCGGGTACCCGGAAATGTGTGGATAGCACTTTTGTGCTCGCCTACGTCATAAAAGGGAACCTTACCCTCCTTTCCCCCCTCCTACCCCCCCCTTCTACCCTCCTTCCTTTTGGTGTACAATAAAGTTTTATTCTATTCTATTCTTGTGCAAAAATGCTCGTAGTCTCAGTAGTTTCTCTTTTACAAGCTTTTATTTAGTTTCACCTGACCGATGTTTGTCTGTGATCAAATCTTGCAAATTAAATTTGATCCACTTCCCGGCTACCGATTGAGCTGAAATTTTGCATGCATGTGTAAATCAGATGACAATGCAAATTTTGTATAACACGGAACTGATCTGATGATGGAACCGGAAGGTGGCCATAGGAACTTGGTAGTTACACGACCGAAACGTTCCTAAGGCCACGATTTTTCTTCAAATTTTAAGATTCAATTCAGGAAATTACGGGTCAACGAGAAGTAGCCTATGAATTTTGGTTCCGTTGAGTGTCAACATAGGTCGACATATGTATATGTTTTTTTTTTATTTGTTATAAACTAGTGCTTAACTGCAATCCCACCTGACGGTAATCAGTGATGCAAGAAAAAACGGCCGTATCTTTTTTTCGTCAATTGAGAAGTTTGATTTTTTCACAGTTTCAAGGGACCGCAAACTTGAGTATATGGTTTTAATTTCAACTCGATACCTCCACGCATTCCCGAGATAAAAGGTCTTGACAGACAGTCCCTTTTTTTTCTTTTAAGGCACAGAACACTCAAAATCAATTGCTGGTAGTTTTGCTAACACTGGAAAAAGGTTGGACCGATTTTAATAATATATAATATATAATCTTTTTTTTGTTTGGTTTACCAGTGTCTAGAGAAGGTTTAAAAGCATAAAAAATAGGTAGGTAGAGTAGGTACACTGGGCGTCGAAGAATGGTAGAAAACGCCCTCTTCCAACCCCCTTAAAAAGGTCCAGGGTCGACAGATTACGACATCCATCGGCCCATCAATCTGGACCCGAGATGGCGGCGCGTATTGTTTCACGCGTGCCTCTCTTGATGTATAGGAAAGCTCTCTCCAATATGGGAGGAGACCCACGTGGATCGGGTCACCACTAGTCTGGGGCAGTGGAAGCTAACTGCACCCGCAGCTCCCGACACAGGTGTACGAGGGAACACCGGGGTGTTTTTAGTCAGTAAGAGTCTGACAGACCCCTCCACTTACCCCAGGGTATAGGACATCCATGAGGGTATCCACCCCGTAAAAAAAAAACTTTTTACAAAAAAATACAACCGACTTCAAAAAAAACACCAAAAAGTGCAAAATAACTTTAATTTCGGAAGTCGGTTTTTCTATAAAAGTTTGGTCTCTTCGTTATTTAACACCGATTTCCGAAATTAAAGTTATTTTGCACTTTTTGGTGTTTTTTTGAAGTAGGTTGTATTTTTTTTTATAAAAAGTTTTTTATTTCACACTTTTTAGTTGTGGTACCCCTCAGCGAAACTTAAATAGACCTTCCGCCATTTGGTTCCATCATCAAATCATCATGACAATTCTAATAATACCAAACACGGCTAGGATACACTGATTTATTACAAAGTTCCGACTCTTACCTACCTTCCGTCTTCATCATCAGTTTTAGTCAGCCACCGACTACATGTATAAACAAACCAATTTTACTTGTTACGACAGTTCTGCAATGGTTTTTTGAAGAATTCCGTTCTATATCTTCGAAGTTCATCATCAGATCAAAAAGATATTTTTATGGGACCAATTTGGAAGTATAGTCTTTCAATCAAAACAAAAATTTTCAAATCGGTCCACAATTGACCGAGATATCGGTGAAAAAAACATACAGCCGCCATAGAACCTCCTCCTTTTCGTAGTCGGTTAAAAAAAAAGGCAGATAGGGTAGGTAGAAGTTAGCTTCAAATTAATTATACAAGTTTGTAATAGAAAACAAGTTCTTTAATAACTAATTATAATACAATTTCACCACTAACCAACGTATCAACTACAGCACCGGGAATAGAGAATAAAGAAGTGAAGAATCTTCTGGAAGGTTGTATCGATGGAGTAGTCGAAGAAGGCTTGTCTCTCTTCTTAGGAGGTGGTTCCGAGTCATCTTCTGGAGTTGGCTTTGTGTCTTCTGGAGGTGTTTTCGAGTCTTCTGGAGGAGGTTTCGGCTTAGGTTTTTTAGGAGTTGGAGAAGGTGATGGTTTGAAAGGCTGCCGACGTGATTTTATATCGGGAAGAGGTTCTGGCTTTGAATCTTCAGTTTCATCGGAGTCTGAATAGTCTGTGAATGAAATGAATAACGTTTTAGATTAAACTTAAATCCGTGGCAGGTTTGTCGAGTGTTGGTAGCAGCAGAGTACCATCTATCATTCAACTCGAGATACAGATTCTGGCAAGGAATTCCACTCTTTAGCTGTACGCATACCTAATGAAGTGTTCCCAAAACGCTTTGTACATATGGGCGGAATGTCCACCATGTATCGCTGGTGCAACGCCGTACGTCTAGTGGTCCTATTATGGAACGGACTTCATTCAAGAAGTGTAAGCATATGTAGTTACCAAAGAATGAACACCTGCCTGCAGAGCATGATTTCGACGGCAGCTGGATGGCTCCGCATGACCCTGACGGCTGAGCAGGACACATGAAAGGGCAGGGCAGGGTGCAGTACGTGCTGAAGGCATTGCTGCATACTTTGGAGAATTCTGAAGAAGAAAAACAAAAAATCAGCCCAGTTCAGTACATTTTGACCAGTTAGGCGAACACGAATGTACTGACCAGCAGAATTTTTTCGCGATTTCAGGTTTGGTCCCATAGTAAAAGTTGTTTGTTATCATGACTACAATCACGTGTTTAAGTATCGCTCACTAATTACCAGTCACCCTATATACATATACAACAACGTATCTATATTTTATAAAAATACACCACTATTTCTCCTGGTTACGCTATAACTTAAGAATGGTTTTACCGATTTCATTTAATTGTTTCAGGGTTCCGTAACTGTAAATTTGTGGTTACGTCACAAAAAAAGTACTTTTTTGGATTCGGAAAAATCGTCTAGGTTCGATTCGGCAATTGAAGTATTTACATAAGTTAGTTTGTATGGAACAGTCAGTGCGCGAGTTCAATTCGCAGTGGCCCGGTTTTTTTTGTTTTCCCGAGCCCCGGGGTTTTTTTTTATGATAGGTAAAATCATCCAATGACAAGTCCCGCCCTTGGGTGGTGCGGGAAGTAGTGTCAGACTCTTACTGACTTAAAACCTACCCCGTTCCTTCGTTGCCTATCATGCCGGGACTGAGCCTTCCTCTCAGAAAACGGCCCTTAACCCCAGCAGGCTTCGACCCTGCCTGCCTGCAGCTAGCAACCTGGGCCTCTACGGTTTGCTGACAGCTCCTTGAGGCGCGCGGGAACAGAACGCGCCGTCGACGACTTGGGCTCGGTCCGGTATGTTACCGGACGATCGGACAGCGTTTCTTTTCTGTAGCGAACCAGTAGGCTTCGACCCTGTTAGGCCTCTACGGTTTGCTGTCATCTCTTTGAGGCGTGCGTGGAACTGTACACGCCGCCAACGACTTGGAATCTGTCCGGACGGTTACCGGACGGCGAGTTACCCATTGCTCGCCGTCTGCAAGCCAGCGCCTATGGTACCAGCTGGAGCTCGAGGGCCTTTGGAGGAATATGGAACAGAGAGTCAAGTCCCACATACCTCCGTTTAAATGGGAGGATCCTCCGACCAGAAATGTGTTATATCTGGTGGGCTATATTGTTTCCGGGCTGTTCTATATGTTCAAATCGCGCGGAGAATGTTACTTGTGCGATGCAGGATTAGTTCATTTGTGACGACATATGTAGATGTCACTACAGGCCGTTCTCTCAAGCGTGCGGCCGCTCGCGCCGGGGCCTGGTTCAAGCCATGCTCCGGAGCGAGGAGGAGTGGCAGGCGGTCGCCTCCTTCTGCGAAGCAGTAATGCTAGTAAAGGAGGAGGCCGACCGCCTTAGGCAAAGGCGGACACGCCGCCGCCGCCGCCGGGTTTCCGATCCCAATTTCCGGCCACCGTAGGCGCGGGCTCGCGGATGGTGGGCAATGGGTAGCTCGCTGTCCGTCCGTCCGGTAACAGACCGGTCCGAGCTCAGGTCGTCTACGGCGCGCACCGTTCCTGCGCGCCTCAAGGAGTTGTCAGCAAACTGTAGGGGTCCAGCAGGGCCGAAGCCTACTGGGGCCAAAGGTTATGCGAGAGTGTCACCACGGGCCCCGGGATAAAGGCGAGGAATGGAAAGGTAGGTTTTTAGTCAGTAAAAGTCTGACACTGTTTCCCGCCCCACCCAAGGGCGGGATTCGTCATTGGATGATTTTACCTACCACAAAAAAAAAAAAAAAAAAACCTTAGCTAGCATTACTGCTTCGCTGAAGAGGGCGACCGCCTGTCATTCCTCCTCGTTTTTAACCGACTTCGAAAAGGAGGAGGTTCTATGTTCGGCTGTATGTATTTTTTTTTATTTTTTTTATTTATATTCACCGATATCTCGGTCAATTGAGGACCGATTTCGATTTTTTTTATTTTGATTGAAAGAAAATATATTTTTATGGGACCAATTCGGAAGTATACTTCCGAATTGGTCCCATAAAAATATATTTTTGATCTGATGATAAACTTCGAAGATATAGGACGAAACGAGCAGAACTGTCGTTTGTATGTTTATTCGCCGATATCTCAGTTAATTGTGGACCGATTTTGAAAATTTTGATTGAACGATTATACTCTCGAGTTTGTCCCATAGAAATATTGTTTTGATCTGATGATGAACTACGAAGATATAGAACGGAACTCTTCAAAAAACCTTCGCAGAACTGTCGTAACAAGTAAAATTGCTTTGTTTATACATGTAGTCGGTGGCTGACTAAAGGAAAAAGGGGAGGAGGTACATAGAACTGATCTGATGATGAAGATAGAAGGTAGGTGAGAGCCGGAACTTTGTAATAAATCAGTGTATCCCCGTAATGACTACCAAAGGCCTAAAACACAAAATTTTTGTAAAATGATTCGCAGTGCACATTGTATGGTCACCTAAACCGGTGCTTTACCGTACGAAATCGCGTCAGAAGTTTCTGCGATCATTATTTCTGCCGAAAGCCGTTTACTGTTGGACATAGACATCCCCCAAGTGTCTCCATAACGACCTGTCTTGTGTTTCTCGCACCCATCGGATTCTCGCGACCCTCTTCAGTAAGTCACCAGGTCATCAGTCCATGTGGGAGCCTTTCAACGCTGTGTCTTCCGTCTACGTGGTCGGTACTCCAGAATCTTTTGTCCCCATCAACCGATTCGATTCGAGTAATGTGCCTTGCCCACTGCCACGTAAGTTTGGCGATTTTTTTTGGCTATGACGGTAGGTAACCTTGGTTCTCCTGATATCTTCTTCTTTCTGATATTACTACCACTGTTCAGTCGGAATGGACTTGGAATGAAATCTTACGCTTTTTGCGGACTCAAGGCACGAAGATTTCTCGTTATGTACCTAATTAAGTTCTCTAAGGTAATCTTCCCGTCCCTTTAAATTGGCGGTGGATATCTTTATTTCTGATGCGATCACTCAAGGAAACTTCGAGCATAGCCTTTTCCCTTTGGGTGACTTTAAATCGCTACCCACACATTTCCGTGTACCCGGCCCTGACGTGTTCCGTCAGGGACAGGGAAAAAATCGGTTACGTACAATTTGTACGAACTCGTTCACATAGCTCCGTTTCAGGGGCAGCCGGATCGTCAGTGTCCCGGAGCACGCTCGGAGGCACGAACTCTCTGACCGTGCCATCCGATTTTTATCTAGGTACGTTGACGACAACATTAACACAGGGTTGATAGAACTTGTACGATTGAATAATATACTTTAAGATCTTTCTAATTCAAAAAACTTGAATTCTAAGAAGAAAAATATAATTTGGGATAATATAGGAAAAGAATTAAAGTGTAATGGTAAATTTAAACAGTTTAACACTGTTACCGATTTCCCTGATATGTGTGAACACTGGTGATGGATGGCGCGTCCCTGACGGGAACACTGAAACGAACAACTCGGGACACGGATAGCCCTGACCCGGAAATGTGTGGATAGCTCTTAAGCCTTCTAATGAGGTCCATTGTGAGCAACTACGTTTCAGAGCAGGGTTGTGTTGTCACTGGCAACATGCAATGGTCATAGACATTTCTTTGCGATGCGACGTCGCGTCGCTTTGCATCGCAGTTTGATGTGGGAACCCAAAGCGCGTTCTTTCTTATTAGGGTTCTGTACTCTTATTGAGGGTCCGATGTCCATCTGGCTGTTCCGATGTCAACCAGGTTGTATCTAATAGCTAGACAGTTGAAATTTTCACAGATGGTGCATTTCTGTTGCCGCTATAACAACAAATATCTCCCATAAAATGAACTTTACTTATTTTTTTTTTCATTAAAGACCATCTCAGACACTAATTTTCATGGTTCTCTTTTGATTTGACTATTACATGTTGGATGGATTTTTAAAAGAGACTTTGCCTGAGAACAAACACCGACCGACACTTACTCTGGGGTTAAGTGGCGGTGTTTCTTCTCAGGGTAGTCAGCTAGGAAACACCGGTCTCATCTAGTTTAAACTGAGGAAAAAATAAATATTAATTTTCAATACACTTACTCGAAAACTCACTTTTATCCCGCCACTTTTAGGCACGCAATTGACTGTTTTTCGCTCGAGTGTCGAAAAGTGCGCGTGCTAGCCCCCTCCACAATTTTATTATATTTATCGTATCAATCTGGGCGCGCGTCAACCCCCACGTGTCATAAGTGAAAAACGTTTGATACACGTGCAAAGTCACTGTAGCCCTCAGCTCCATAAAACACTCGCCTACAGCTCGTGCGAATTCCGCTTCGGTCGCTATGATAAAATTTCTCCATTTGTATCAAAATGGACTATTATAAAACTTACCAAAAAATATTAATAAAATATATACACTAATTACAGCCATTCTTTACAAGTAATCTTCAATCTACATTTCTTAGAACAAGCGTTGGAGCACTTTCTAATAGAGTTTATATAATTTTTATATTAAGTACTAGTTTAAACTACATTGTGTCTTATTTTATGAGACATAAAGTTCACAATCAATCTTCATCCGTTTAATATTTTAAAACCAATCGATTCATTTGATTGAAAATTAAAAATCAACTCAAGATTTTGTTATACTTTTTGATAATCAAATAAAAACTAAATTAAACTTGCATTAAATATAAAAATGTATGTTGTCGTGTGTATGTGTCTGTGTGTGTGTTTATATTTTTATATAACATACACGGTCTTCCCGTCCGATTATAATATAGGTGTCTACAGAGAATGGGCTCCTCATAAACTAGTGCGCCTCACCATCAATATTTGCTTACCATCAGGTTTTTTTTTTTTTAGTTTGTAAAATCATCCATTGACATCCCCTTGGGCGGAGCGGGAGATAGTGTCAGACTCTTATTGACTAAAAATCTACCCCGCTCCTTCTTTGCCTTGGTTCAGGGCCCTGGTATGCATTTTCATACCTCCCCAGAGCGCAAGACACTTACCATCAGGTTTTTTTTTTTCTGTAGATAAAATCATCCAATGACAAATCCCGCCCTTGGGTGTGTTGTAATATCACATCACTAGTTACTAACTAACTAATGGTCACAACCCTAGTGAGTCATATTCTCATTGTCGGTATGGGTGTTCACTATATCAAATGTTTCAATATAAACATTACATGGTGTCAGAAGTGAAGAATCCAAAAACACGAAGAAAATCGCGAAAAAAATGGACCACTCATCAACAGTCAAAAGCGGTAGCCATTTTGAACAAAGTCTGAACAATGCGATTAAAGCCTTGAAAATCACCTCAGATTCAACAAACAACAATGCGGAAGCATGGAAACGCTGGTGGCAGCAATTTGAGCTGTATTTGTTAGCCACAGGTCTGGACAGGGCAGGTGAAAAACGCAAGATCGCCATTTTACTCCATCTCATTGGTGAGAACGGTTTAAATATATTTAACACTTTTAACCTCAAATTAGAAGAGACCACGATACTGGATGTCAAAGAAAAATTCGACCATTATTTTGAGCCTAGGAGAAACTTGACCATGTGCCGTTATAGTTTCTTCACAAGGAGACAACAGAAATCCGAGTCCATCGAGGGATTCCTGGCAGATCTAGAAAATAAAAGTCAAGAATGCGAATTTGGAACGCTCAGGGAATCACTCATCAGGGATATTTTTATCGCAAATCTAAATCTAGATTTAGCACATGTCCGTCAGAGATTGCTGCAGGAACCTGATCTGACATACCAGAGGATGCGAGAACTAGCAAGGACACTCATCGTTGCTCAGCAGGATGCAGAAAAGATGCTCAATGGTTCTACAAAGGAAAATACGGAAAATGTCATGCATCTACGTCGGAGGAGCCGTAGTCGAGGGGAACGTCGACAGCGAGCTTCACCAGTCGGTCAGCAGGGATCTGGCGCAGGGAAGTCACCCAACAAAGGAAAACAGTCTCCCAACCCTGAAAAGCGCTCGAGGACGTGTAGCCGCTGTGGGCAGTCTCACCGCTACAAGTGCCCAGCGCAAGGAGTCAAATGCAGGTCATGTAAATCATTTGGTCATTTTGCTAAATATTGTTTCACAAATAAAAAAGTCAATCGCTTAGTGTCATTTAGTCATAATAATAGTCAAGATAATTTTGTTGGAATTATAAGTCATAAGTCAAGTCATTCCAACAGTCATTTAAAGTCACATAAACATGTCAAGTCAATAGGCACACCGTCACACACTATGCACTTACACCGACAATCACAGTCAGGATGGTCATATAATGGCCAGTCACAGTCTAGGAATGATTCCGATGATGAGAATGGTGTCATATCTGAGAGATCTCATGTAGACTCACATTGTCATAAAAAATATTATAAGTCATGTCTCAATGATGAAAGTGGTGAAAATGTAATATCTGAGAGGTCCAAAAATAGCCTCGGTGATGAATGCAATCACCAGTCTGAGAGATTCAGTAATTATAAGTCATGTCTCAATGATGAAAGTGGTGAAAATGTAATATCTGAGAGGTCCAAAAATAGCCTCGGTGATGAATGCAATCACCAGTCTGAGAGATTCAGTGTCAAGTCAAAGAAGTCAAATAAATATAGTCAAAGTCAAAGTTCATATCTCAATGATGAACACAGACACATGTCTGAGGAATCACTCACTATCATAACAAAACCATTTCATCAAAAGTCATTTGTTACACTTAGAACAAGTACGTCAATCACATCACCACAAAGTCAACAAGTCAACACAGTAGATACAACACAAAACAAATACTATTCTAATCAGTCATGGAACATAAACATTTTAGTAGGTCATACACAAATTAGTTGTATCATTGATTCAGGAGCTGATCTTAACATAATGTCAAAACAAACTTTTCTTTGTTTAAAACGTCATTCTCAAATGACACTTGTCAAATGTCAGATAAATGTCACTGGATTTGGTGGCAAGTCAATACCCATAATTGGTAAAGTCAATGTCAGATGCAGCTTAACCTTGAATAACAGTACTATTATAGAAAATATAGTATTTATAGTCGCAGATTTAGTTTGTCCAAATGTCCTAGGTCTTCCCACTTGTGAGAAATTAGGTATAATTAAAAGAGTTTTTTCAGTGTCAAAACAAAATTTTTGTCAACAAATTCTTACACAATACAATGATGTATTCCAGGGTCTTGGATGTCTGCCTCCTGTCTGTCACCTGAAACTCAAACCTGATGCAGTGCCATGTGTGGATCCTCCCAGGAGAGTACCATTTGCGTTGCTCGATAAACTTCGCGAAGAGTTGGATCGCATGGAAAGAATGCAGGTGATTGAGAAAGTCACTAAGCCTACAGAATGGGTGAATAGCATAGTAATTACTGTCAAGAATTCAGGTCAGTTGAGAATTTGTTTAGATCCTAGAAATTTAAATAAGAATATTATAAGGGAAATCTATCCACTTAAGTCAATTGATGAGATAAGATCTCAGTTAGTTGGAGCTGAATGTTTCTCTCATTTAGATGCTTTTTCAGGATTCTGGATGTTAAGATTAGATGAATATAGTTCTGATTTATGTACCTTTCAAACACCCTTTGGTAGATATAAATATTTAAGATTGCCTTTTGGTATAAATGCATCATCAGAAATATTTCAGAGAGTTATGATGAATTTGTTTGGTGATTTAGAAGGAGTCTTAATATTCATCGATGACATTCTTGTCTATGGACCGAATGAGGCCATACATAATGAGAGATTACATAAGGTCATGCAAAGAGCACGTCAAGTCAATTTAAAGTTCAATAAGTCTAAATGTAAATTTCTAGTTTCTGAAGTCTGTTTTTTAGGTTATGTTTTTAGTAAACATGGTGCTAGGGTCGATCAAGAAAAAGTAAAAGCAATTGTCAATATGCCTACACCACAAAATGTCAAAGAATTGCAAAGAATTTTAGGTATGATCAACTATTTAGGTCCCTTTATTAGCAATTTGTCAGAAAAAACTCAAATTTTAAGAAATCTTTTGAAAAAAGATTCAGTCTGGACTTGGGATGAAAATCACAGTAAATGTCTTAAGAGTTTAATAGATGAAATCACAAAGTCACCAGTCTTAGCTCATTATAACCCCAATATTCCATTAGTCTTGTCAGTAGATTCGTCTAAGTCAGCATTGGGAGCAGTCATTTTACAAAACAATAAACCCATTGCTTATAGTTCAAAAACATTAACAGAAACTCAGTCTAGGTATGCTCAAATTGAGAAAGAATTGTTAGCAATACAATTTGGTTGTGAAAAGTTTCACCAGTATGTATATGGTCATAGAGTAACTGTCCATACTGATCATAAACCCTTAGTCTACTTATTTGATAAACCATTACATGATGTACCAGCTAGATTACAGCGAATGATGTTAACTTTACAAAAATATGATTTGAAAGTTATACATGTCCCAGGAAAGCAGATGTATATATCAGATACATTGTCCAGAGCAGCCTTAAAAGATCATTATATACCAGAGAATGAATCTGAAATATCTTGTCATGTCAATTTAATGTATTCAAATTTAGCTATCACAAAGGAATACAGTACAAAACTGTTGCAACATACAAATAAAGATGAAACTTTGCAATTGTTAAAGAAATATTATTATGAAGGTTGGCCAAAAAATAAAAATAAAGTCAGTCCATTGGCAAAACCATTCTGGAGTACACAAGCTGAAATTCATGTAGTCAAAGATTTGTTGTTTAAAGGTTCAAAATTAATAGTACCTCAGTCTATGTATAAAGAAATGTTGGCTAAAATTCACGAAGGTCACCAAGGTATAAATAAATGTTTAAAAGTAGCAAGAGATTCTTTGTATTGGCCAAGCATGTCAGCAGATATTAAAAATGTGGTAGAACAGTGTCTCATATGTGCAAAATATAAACCTTGTAATCAAAAGGAACCACTACAAAATTTTGAAATAAATAAGTATCCATGGCAACAAGTTGGTATTGATTTAATGTATTTTGATAACCTTACATATTTAATTGTCACAGATTATTATTCTAAATACATAGAAATAGCTTTGTTAAATAAAAACAGTACAGCCAAAAATGTAATTACACATTTAAAGTCTATTTTTGCCCGTCATGGAATACCTTTGTCATTAGTGTCAGATGGTGGACCTCCTTTTCAGTCATTAGAATTTAAAAATTTCCTACATGAATGGGACATAGAACATAATGTAACTAGTCCATATCATTCACAGTCAAATGGACAAGCAGAAAGTTCAGTCAAAATAGTCAAAAATATGTTAAAAAAATGTAGAGAAAATTCGTCTGACCCATATATAGCCTTATTACAACATAGAAATACACCTAAGAACAACTTACCATCTCCAGCACAATTGTTAATGTCTAGGAATTTAAGAGATAACATTCCAATGTCATACAAAAAATTAAAACCAAAGGTTGTAACATTTAAAAATTATAAAGAGTGTGTCAATAAGAACAATGAAAATAAGTCTAAGTATTATAACAAGAATACTAAGTCATTGTCAATATTCTATCCCAATGATCATGTCTACTTCAAAAGAAAACCAAATTATAATTGGGAACAGGCCATTGTCAAACAAAGGTTGACAGGAAATAGGTCATATATCATTGAGGATGTCAATGGAGTTAGGTATAGGAGAAACAGAATTCACCTAAGGCATAAATATTCTCCTATGTTATCCAACTCGTCGCAGGGGGGAGAGGAAGGTGATAGTCGGGAGTCAGCACCTCAAGAATCCTCATCTCAATCCATAGGTCAAAAGTCAACCCGTTATGGTAGAATTGTAAAGCCAACTAGAAGGCTAATTGATGAAATCAATTAAATGTACTAAAGTGTATTTTAGATTAAGTCATATTTAAGCCAAGATGTTTTGTATTGTAAAACTAAATAAGTACTTGTCAGATACTTTGTATTGTCAATTGAATTTAAGTCAAGTCCATCCACAGCCTATGTTACATTGTTTGTTAAAGGTTAATTTGAACTTAACAAGGGGGATGTTGTAATATCACATCACTAGTTACTAACTAACTAATGGTCACAACCCTAGTGAGTCATATTCTCATTGTCGGTATGGGTGTGGCCGCCTAAGCAGTGTCTGATTAATCTTAATATTATGTACATGTTCTAAGTCTAATAAATCTAGTATTCACTATATCAAGTGTTTCAATATAAACATTACAGGGTGGAGCGGGAAGTAGTGTCAGACTCTTACTGACTAAAAACGTACCCCGTTCCATTCTTCGCCTTGGTCCCAGGGCCCCGGGTGCCATTTTCACATACCCTTTGACCCCAGTAGGTTTCGGCCCTGTCGGGCCCCTACAGTTTGCTGACAACTACTTGAGGCGCGCGGGAACAGTGCGCGCCGTAAACGACTTGAGCGGGATCGCAATCAAGCACTAGTTTATATATAAGTATTTAAATATATGTCACCATAAAATTGTAAATACCGTTATGTTACAATCTATTTCGCGAAATTGTAAACTATCGAAAGATTGTAAACCTATAAAACAGCTCACAATTTAACGCATTATTTTTCGGTAAAACTTCGTTAATATTAAATTTTCAAATGGCAAAGAACAGTTGAAATTATTGGATTTAAGAAAAAGCTTTCAAAACATGCTCACGTTTGACGCTAGGCAGAGGCAACGGGGCGCTCACCCCAGCCGCCGCCGGGATTCCGCTCCCGATTTCCGGCCACCGTAACGAACCGTAACCGACCGGACCGAGCCAAAGTCGTCGACGGCGCGTTCTATTCCCGCGCGCCTCAAGGAGCTGTCAGCACACCGAAGAAGGCCAGCCTGCTAACTGCAGGCAGGCAGGGTCGAAGCCTGCTGGGGTCAAGGGCCGTTTTCTGAGAGGAAGGCTCAGCCCCGGCACTATAGGCTACGAAGTAACGGGGTAGGTTTTTAGTCAGTAAGAGTCTGACACTACTTCCCGCTCCGCCCAAGGGCGGGATTTGTCTTTAGATGATTTTACCTACCATAAAAAAAAAACCCTTACGTTGTTGAAACTTCTACGGTCCGGACTAGGTGTTTTGCCTCGTCGTTTATACCGCGTACATCGAAGGACTGGAACAGTTTGCCTGTTGCGGTCTTCCCGTCCAATAATAATTTAGGTTTCGTCAAGGCTAGAGTGAATAGGCTCTTAATAAACCAGTGCGCCTCACCATCAACGATTGCATCACTGCTTAGCATCAGTTGGGATAAATTAAAAAAAAAAAAAAGAAGCCTAGGTAATATACACAAAATATCTGAAGAAAGAGGTGAAATAACATCATAATCACGTAAGAGCGGTTGTATGAAAATGTAACTCGGGTTGGTCGCTCTTAAGAGGTCGTGGGTGGGCCACTGTGTAGGCAAGGTCGATCGCTCAGGTGCATAGATTGAACTTCTTAACTGTGTTGTATTTCCCTGAACTCTGAGTGCGCTGGCTTTTGTTTTATCGAGTTTCGAGTTGAAAGTAGTTTAAATTCATGGCATAAATCTGTTACCAACACTTTGTATAAAGACAAGTTTTGCCTTTAGAGGCAGTACCTAATGGAGAGATGTCCCCTTAAAATAGGGTTACCAGATGAAAAAATGAAAAGTCCGGAGAAAGAGGCTGACTTCCATCGAAAAATCCGGAGAATTTTTGCAGTTCTATAATTTAAAAAAAAAATATTCGCGGTGGCTGAAAGAATCTGCAATGGCGACCACGTACCGGAAGACGTAGCGCTAGAAGGCCTCCCACAAGGTGGACCGATGACCTGGTTAAGATTGCGGGAATCTGGTGGAAGCGAGACGCACAGGACCGTTCATTGTGGCGACATTTGGGGGGGCTTATCTCCAACAGTGTCTTTCGGCTGAAATGATGATGATTCGCGGTGCGTTAGTTGAACCTTCAATGCGCAGTGCTTAACAGTTTTTTGGGTTTCAATAGAAGTGTGGCACCGGCACCTTATACTATGATTTTTTATTAGATGAAGTAAAGTGACAGCTATAACAATGGTTGTTTGACAGTTGGGCATTGTCCGCTGCTGTCACTTTACTTCATCTAATAAAAAATCATAGTATAGTTCAATTTATTTGGCGCAAACCTGCTATAAAATTAACGTTTCCATAAACTGCAGATCTTGCTTACACGTTGCACATCACACTCAAAAGGCTCCCCCTTTGATGTTTTTTTTTATGGTAGTTAAAATCATCCAATGACAAATCCCGGCCTTGGGCGGAGCGAGAAAAAGTGTCAGACTCTTACTGATTAAACACCTACCCCGTTCCTTCCCTGCCTTGGTTTCAGGGCCCTGGAATGCATTTTCACACCTCCCCAGAGCCCCAGAGTAGGCCTCGACCCTACCGGGCCCCTACAGTTTGCTGACAACTCCTTCCTTTAAGCTGGCAGTGTCACCTCACTCCAAACTAAGATTCATTTTAATAATAATTATTTATTTATTTGAGTTTTTTTACCTTTTTATTAACTTTTTTTTTTATTAATTTGTTTAAGTTTTAACTGCAAGCTGTATTTTATTGAATATTCTAAATCCTGAGATTTCATGAGGTGAGTCCAATAATCCTGAGATATGGAAACCCTACCTTAAAGTGAAATTGACAGGCCTAAAACTTAATAGCACTTAAGTATTTGCGCTTTAGTATCTATAGTACCCTACTTCAACACTACAATTGGCGAGATATCATTCAATCAATCAATCAATCAATCAATCAATCAATCAATCAATCAATCAATGATCAATTGGTGAGTTGTCGGTTGTCGCGTACTAACTACCTACAGTTCATTGGCCTCGATCAGCGGACGTTTACTTAAAGAAATTAATTTTGTACATGCGTAAATTAATTCGATAATGTTTCATGTACCGGATCGACCCTCCACGGGATTAAAACGGTCAAAATTTATCGGTGTATACATTTAATTAATTTTGCGTTTCTTGTTTTACTATTTTATTTATCATCTCTAAAAGCATCGCGTTTGATGAACTAACAAGCTTATAAACCATGTTATCGATGGCGACAGACGGTTCGGGAAGGATGGAAGGCCTCTCTTAATCTACTCGTCTGTCAGCCAGTTTGACGTGACTTATAGCCAGGCTTGGACGACGACTCGTCTTAGCTGGACTGATAGATATATTACAAGATTCCCAGTTACTGTTACATACTTACATAGAAAGAAAGAAAAACAGTTTATTTACACGGAATGACGCAACTAAAAACTAGACAAACGTAACATTTTAAAGGACAGATATGCGCCACATCCGTGCAAAACGGCCGAACGCTCAGCATAAACCTGTGCCCTCATGCACAATGCGATGAGCACACAGCGCTGGTTTTTAGCGTTGGCCAGTGCTGACAGAAAGACGCCGGAACGGTGCAATGTGCAAAAAGATAGAAATAAAAAATAATAAATTTTTGATAAATAAAATAAAAATAAGGAGACTGGAGGACTGGAGGACTGAGGACATGATGTATTTATGATGACTAGTTTCTATTACCAGTGGTTTTGCCTGTGTGAAAACAGGATATATACAACCTTATTTTTAGTAGCGAAACCCGAAACACAGGCCTAGTATTTTTATGCAAACAATCTATGTACAAAATTTCATAACTGCATCATGAAAAATCACAAAGTTATAAGCTTGTTATGTTACTTGGCTGTCCACACAAATACATGGTCACCGGGCCATCCGGGACACTGAGATGTTGTTTTGCTCCTACACCCAGCTGTGCGCTGTTGTCTAATGCCCGTTATGTCTTGTCGCGATCAGTATTGTACTTAGTCTCAGTGGTATCTATATTGTGACTTTAAACATTTTTTTTGAGAAAAATATAACATGGTGTAAAAATGATTAGAATCGATTCAGTTACCTACTGATTCTGAACAAACTATATTCAGGTTTCGCATATACTAAAAATAATGTTCAAGGTACAGCACGCCCGACGGATCTTGGCGCGCCTGAAGTTAGGCTCTGCGAACTTTAGCGCTGAAAATAAGCGCGTCAAATAAATTATTTATAAAAATAAATGCCAATAACAGTTGTTAACAGCAATATCAACTGCTATTGGCATTTATTTTTTCAAATCATTTATTTTTTTAGGAGTGCACAAGCGCTAAATTTCGCAGAGCCTAACTTCAGACGCGCCAAGATCCGTCGGCCGTACTGTATACAGCCTATGTTAGTCAGTGACAAAGTTTCTTCAACATTCTACTGGTAAAAGAATTTTTAAAGTCAGTTCAGTACATAATGAGTTTAATTCATTACAAACAAAATAGTAAATGAAGTGACTAGGATTTTTTTATGGTAGGTAAAATCATCCAACGAAATCCCCCGTCCTTGGGCGGAGCGGGAGATAGTGTCAGACTCTTATTGACTAAAAAGAAAAAGGTTCCAGGGCAGGGGCGTAGCTACCGCCGTATCTGCCGTATCAATTATACGGGACCCGCGCTACAGGGGCCCCGAAATAGGCAAAAATTCGCAACATGTTATCCACCACCGTCTCGTAGGGTAAACCAAGCATTTGTAAAAAAACACCTCTTTTTATAGGGGGGCCCTATGGGAATTTTGATACGGGGCCCTTGTGGGACTAGCTACGCCAGTGTTCTAGGACCCTGGTATACATGTTCACACTATGCCAAGTAGAAAGCATTGTTTTTAAGTCGCAGGAGGCATCTTTTCGGTGGCTTTGAACAAGAAATCGAAAACCAGCCGTGATCAAGAGTTTCTTCCTTTATGTGAATTGCAACATGAGATTCTAGTGTCAGTTCTTCATTTCTTCTTCTTCTTCTTAGTCGTTAAAGTTATTGTGAATCACGATGAGTGACAAATCTTGGTAATGGCGCCATTCATCGCGGACTGCAGCTTTCCGGGTACAATAGTAAACCGAGCACTTATATTCTATCGATATCGATAGCGATAGCATTAGACTGAAGTTAAAAAAGGTTTTTTTAGGGTACATCCATCATCATCATCAGCCTTATAATGTTCCCACTGCTGGGACACAGGCCTCCTCTCTAAGAGAGGGAATGGGCCATAATCCACTACGCGGGCCGAGTGCGGGTTGGTGGATGTCACATGTCTTCGAATTTTTGGTTCTAGGACATGCCGGTTTCCTCACGATGTTTTTTAGGGTATACTTTGTAATAAAACTACAATGCATGTATATTGGGCTTTATTACAGTTAAGATTGATGCTGAATTTATTATTATCAACTTATATATCAACTGTTATGCATAAATGAATTATTTGAACTATCCACCTTATAAATTTATGAGGATTTAATTAAATCAGTTAATAATTCTTACTTATACTATGAGTATTCATGTTAAAAACCTAAAAGAAGCTGGGGTTGTCAGTACCTAAAATGTTTTTCATTATACTATAATTGTAATATTAGTAACTAGCTGTGCCCGCGACTTCGTTCGCGTGGACGACGAAACTTATCAATGAGTTTTTTGTGTAAAGTGCTATTTGTGTAGAACTTTATCTATCGAGCATACCGGTATTAATACTTCTGTCCCGGCGCGGCCCCTTTGTGGCTAATTACAATACAAAACCAATTGTGTCTCATTAGCGGTGATTAAGAGGGTATATGATATCTTTGCTCGCAGCATCGCTCGCGTTCTGTAAGTTTTTTGTAGTAGATTTCTACTTTGGTACCTGTTTAGCAGGATAACCGATAGCGAAGCTGACGTTCATTGCAACGAATGCTCACAAAGATAATAGTAACGACAGATAATCACCGTACGACATCAATTGAGGGCTTCAGCATATACGACAGTGTCAGTGAGCCCGTCCGGAATATGAACGTAAAGGTTCTATGGACTACTCACACGGGAAACAGCTACGTAAAGCTGACCATGTGAAAAACAACTCACGCTAAGATCGACGCCAGCAACGCCTAGAGTCTGACCTTGTGCCTTATTTATTGTCATAGCGTAACATAAAGCTACTGAAAACTGTACTCTCTTAAACTGGAATGGAAAATTGTTCGGAATCAAAGGAATTCTAAGAATCAAAACACTTTCCCCGGCACCACAACTGGTTCAAATTTCTGCCTCAATTATGTTAGGTTGTAGATTTATGACCTTTAATCGAGTACCATTGCACAGTTTAGGAGGACTTAAATTATGAAGAAGAATTATAGGAACACCAATTTTTAACTTAATTGTATGTGAGGGTAGTCCAGGAACATTTAATGAATTCAAAAATTCTATCGGATACTTTTATTAGTGGTATTATAGTATCTTTGTCGTGTGCAGCACCCCTTAGTGAACGTAACCTACGACAAACTTATTATTAGCGGTTATTACAGTAATCGGGTCTAGGGATCGAACCGCAAAATTAAGTTTGTTTTTTATTGTATATACTTTTCCGGGATAAAAAGCCCAGACCCAGTGTGGTGCCCAGGATATTAAAGAATAATTATACCAAGTTTCATCGTAATCGAACCGGTAGTTTTTGCGTGATGATAGAACAAACAGACAGACAGACAAAAAAATTTTTAATCACATTTTTGGGTTCGGTGTCGGTCTAGTAACACCTGCCATTTATTTTTTTGATATTTTCAATGTACAGAATTTTTACTTTTACAGATTTATTATAAGTATAGATTTCTATTTTTTTGACTGTTGAATTATCTTGTTGCCTTGTATTATGTACAATTCATATGTTTTATAAAAAAGGAAACTTGTTGAAAAGCCATTAAAAATAATAATAATAATTGTTTGAAATAAAGTTATGTTTATCTAAGTAGGTAATGTTAAATTGTTATATAATAATATTCCACAATAATAATAATATTCCACAACTATCACAAAACGTCTTCTAGTCTCAAGCTAAGCAGAGCTTGTGTTATGAGTACTAGACAACTGATAAACATGCTTATATATTTCTAAATACACACATATTATAGATAAATTACACCCAGACACAAAACAAATGATCGTGCTCATCACACAAACATTTATCCTGGGTGGGAATCGAACCCACGACCTCCTCATAGTAGTCAGAGCCACTAACCACTAGACCAACAGGCCAGTCAAACTCGTAGATGTTTCCAGCACCACTTCTTCAACGCGTCGACTTTCCCCTTCTTGGTTTCTCGAAGAGTCAACTTTTTTGAGGTTAGGAAGCATTCAAATTCTGTTACGGGCGACTTTAATGTAAAAAAAACACACAAAAATGTGCAAAATAACTTTAATTTCGGAAGTCGTGTGTTATCTATTAGATCAAAACAATATTTCTATGGGACCAACTCGGGACTATAACCTTTCAAACAAAATAAAAAAATTCAAAATCGGTCCACAATTGACCGAGATATCGGTGAACATACATATAAAAAACGACAGTTCTGCTAAGAATTTTTGAAGAGTTTCGTTCTATATCTTCAAAGTTCATCATCAGATTAAAACGATATTTTTATGGGACCAATTCGGAAGTATAATCTTTAAATCACAACAAAAATTTTCGAAATCAGTCCACAATTGCCCGAGATATGAACATACATAAAAAAAAATACATACAGCCGAACATAGAACCTCTTCCTTTTCGAAGTCAGTTAAAAACCACACCTGTCTTTAATTTGACCTTCACTTTCTAGGACTACGGGTTTCCTTTTGAGAAAATCTCCGCAGTCCTAGCGGGCATCGGCCCTGCTAGGCCCATACGGTGTACTAGCATCTTTTTGAGGAGTGCCTGGATGACTCCGCGCTGTTAACGACTGGGGCTCGGTCCAGTCGATTACTGGACTGTAGGGTGGCGAGCTACCCATTGGTGGAGATCCACAGGCTTGCATCTACCGAGGCTGGTCGTCGGAGTCCTCACGCTCGAAGAGTTCCTGTCTCTGAAGCGTGTATCACTTAGTAGCCGTGAAGACTGGTACAGGTAAATCGCTTAGCTTTGGCGGTATTCGAGGAATAAAGTTGTACCGCAGAAGGACCTGCTTCTTCTCCGTGTCCACCCCGAAACCAAAGCCTGGGACAGCCGCTACATAACAAAGAAGAATATCTGGAAAGTCAAAGAGAACTATAAGCATTACGCTGGTCAATGTTGTTGAGCAGTGGTGGCCGAGTGAGCAGTGGTGGCCGAGTGGTAACGGCCCCGACTTACGAATTGTAGGTCACGGGTTCAAACCCAGCCAGGCGCATTACTTTGTGTAATTTAATTTATCACCACTGCTCTCAAAACGGTGAAGGAAAACATCGTGAGGAAACCGGCATGTCCTAGAACCAAAAATTCGAACACATGTAACGTCCACCAATCCGCACTGGGCCCGCGTGGTGGATTACCGCCCATTGCCTCTCCTAGAGAGGAGGCCTGAGTCCCAGCAGTGGGAACATTAAAAGGCTGATGATGATGATGATGGTCAATGTTTGTCAATACGTGAGAGCTGTGTCATATTTTAAACGAAAGGGAAAATTTGTCAGATTTCGAAGAGAAATGCTTTGAGAGATCTGACCAATTTTCCCTTTTAGGGTTCCGTACCCAAAGGATCAAAACGGGACTCTATTACTAAGATTTCGCTGTCAGATCAGGCGTGACCCACGTATGCGTCGGTCTAATGCAGTTCTTGCTAGAAATAGTTGGTTTTTATTATTCAAATTTTACAGATTTAAAAAACACTTACAAACCTTTTAAATATGCACCGTTAAATTTTAGTCGTTTTAATCCCGCGGAGGGTCGTAAGGTACATGAAACATTATCGATTTGTAAAGAGAAAATTAAAAAATAAAGTACCTACGTTTTTTTACACTCGAATTAATTTACGCATGTACGAAATTAATTTCTTTAAGTAAACGTCAGCTGAGATTGGCCAATGAACTGTAGGTAGTTAGTATGCAACGACCGACAACTACCTACAAGGTCATTGACTCGTTTACTGTAGAAACAAAAAATAAACTTAAATATTTACTAAGTATTTATACTAAACGTATAATAAAAACTAAACTAAGAATGTATACTAGATCCTAAGTATGAACAAATATAATACAAAAACATCAAATACGCTGTCTTAAAAAAATATATTTTGTACAAGCGAATCCTCGAATAAAAAAAGTACTTTATTTTTTAATTTTATCTTTACAAATCGATAGTATTTCATTTACCGAATCGACCCTCCGCGGGATTAAAACGACCAAAACTTAACGCTGTATATATACTCGTACATAAATAGTTCTTGCTATAATATACGTACCTAATATAAATATTAGTGGCACTCTCATCGCGATTTGAATCAAACTACAAAATATAATACAATGTAGCCTTGTAACGTTTATATATGCCAAATATGAATCCCTTTAAAAACATTTACTTGTATTGCCATTCTAAATAGATTCTAAAATGTTTAACGATAAGGTTACAATTTAGTTGCGATTCCTTTCACGCTTAAATTCTCATTTATAGCCGAATTAAAAAAATATTTTTATAAAACATTTTGATTAAAACGTAATATGACTAGCAATATATGTAATATCACGCGATTAAATATATCTAAGTAGAGGTGTGCATGTCCCACAACATTATTTTTAACTTCCGACGGAAAAGAGGGGTGTTATAAGTTTGAACTGTCTGTCTGTGTGTCTGTCCGTGGCATCGTAGCGCCCAAATGAATGGACCGATTTTGATGCGTTTTTTTTTGTCTGAAAGCTTGCTTAATCGAAATGGTTCTTAGCTACAATTCATGAAGATCTGTGCAGGTGTTTAAGGTCACCAGCTCGTTTGTTAACTGCGGTAGGATTTTTAACCGATTCGAAAAGGACGAGGTTCTATGTTCGGCTGCATGTATTTTTTTTATGTATGTTCACCGATGTCTCGGTCAATTGTGAACCGATTTTGAAAATTTTTGTATTATTTGAAAGCTTGCTTAATCGAGATGGTTTTTAGCTACAATTTATGTAGTTCTTTGCAGGTTTTCAAGGTCATCATCTCGTTTTTTAACTGTGATAGGGATTTTAAACTTGGTGGGTATTTACTTTAATCCTTTTATTGTTATACTACCTGTGCCCGCAACTTCGTTCGCGTGAATGACGAAACTTATCAATGAGTTTTTTGTGTAAAGTGCTATGTGTGTAGAACATTAACTTTGTTTTTTATTGTATATACTTTTCCGGGATAAAAAGTACCCAGTGTGGTGCCCAGGATATTAAAGAATAATTATACCAAGTTTCATCGTAATCGAACCGGTAGTTTTTGCGTGATGCCTGAACAAACAGACAGACAGACAAAAATTTTTTTAATCACATTTTTGGGTTCGGTGTCGGTCTAGTAACACCCCCTGCCATTTTCAATGTACAGAATTTTTACTTCTACAGATTTATTATAAGTATAGATAAACTCCTGCCAGTGGTTTCGCCTGCATGAAATTTGGTTTCTCTATACAAACTTCCAACCTCGGTTTTACTACCTTAGGATTTTTTTTTTGTGAAATTTCATAAAAACACCCTATAAGGAACCTACCTGCCAAATTTTAAGTTTGTATGTGTTATTGTTTCTGAGATTTCGTGATTAATCAGCGATTGGCATTTCGCTTTTATATCTAAAGAAGAAGATAGGTAGATAAATAAAGTAAAAACAAATGTCCCTATCGATATTTTTTCTTTGATAATTATACGCCTGAACTAGTTTTCTGTATAAAAACTGTAATAAAAACGTTATTTTATACCTCCAAAAAAGTTGAGGGAGATCTTTTACTAAATTGTTGTTTGTTTTTAATTTACAGGTACGTCCCTGGGCTGAGATAATATCGGTAAGTCTGTCTACATTTATTTATTAAGGGCCGGTTATAGTCACTGTTTTTTTTTGTATGAACTTCGCTCGAGACTATATCGACTTCGCCGCCCCAAAACAGCGGTTTTATTTTTATATAAAAAAAAAAATAGCTATTCAAGATTTTTGTTTTTGCGAAACGCTTTTTAATAACAAGCTTTTTTTTTTTTTTTTTTTGTAACTTTCAAATATTTCCGTAACGTAATCTCGTAGATAAATACGTTTGAAATCGTAAATTAGGGTCAGATTCACGATTGTTTTTTCATCGAGCCAACTAAATTACTTATATCATGTTTTCATTTTTGCCAAGCGCTTGGTCACATAGGGTGACTGGTAATTAGTGAACGATACTCAAACACGTGATTGTAGTCATGATAACAAACAACTTGTAGTAAAGGACCAAACCTGCAATCGCGAAAAAATCTGCCAAGTTCAGTACATTTTGTCCAGTTAGGCGAACATGAATGTATTGAAATTTGCAGATAATTTTAGCGATTTCAGGTTTGGTCTCATATTAAAAGTTGTTTGTTATCTTGACTACAATCACGTGTTTAAGTATCGTTCACTAATTACCAGCCACCCTATATAGTCAATTTTAATAAAATAAATCATGGTGTTCTCTTTTATATTTGTGGATTTCCAGAGGTTTGAAAAAGTTCAAAATGAGTAGTACCTGGCCTTAAATACTTGATGCACACAAAAGTAAAGAGGCGGATCTAATGCCTTAGCCATTTTCTACCAGACAATCTTTGGGTGATTTAGATAATAATAGTGGACTGAGCAATAAGATAGAGAGAAAAAGCGAATATGAGAATTTATACACCGTTAAATTTTGATCGTTTTAATCCCGTGGAGGGTCGATCCGGTACATGAAACACTATCGATTTGTAAAGATAAAATTAAAAAATAAAGTACTTTTTTTAAACTAGAATTAATTTACGCATATACGAAATTAATTTCTTTAAGTAAACGTCAGCTGGGCGAGTTCAATTATCTATAGGTACTGTAGGTAGTTAGTACGCAATGACCGACAACTACCTACAAGGTCATTGACTCGTTTACTTAAAAAATTAATTTCGTAAATGTGTATATTAATTTGAGTTTTAGAAAAAAAAATTTATCTATACAAATCGATAGTGTTTCATGTACCGGATCGACCCTCCACGGGATTAAAACGATCAAAATTTATCGGTGTATAGATTACATAGTGTATGTTGAGTGTACGATGGGTGAATCTTACCATTTGACGATGAATCAGTATTCTTGGTCAAAGTAGTAATATTTATACAAGAACAGAATTTAATTTCCAAATGTTTTCATAAACATTTTCTAATTAACTTTAAAATACATTTTTTTTTTTCAAAATATTTTTCGAAGATCTTCCGTCATGGTCGACTTATCGAACCGTAAAACATATATCAATAATAAATCTAATTAGTTTTTTTTGTATAAAAAGTGACGGATTTTGAGGTGTGGACACAGACTGTCAACAGCAGTGAAATGGCATCCAAAGCAATCGTGTTAGCTGGTAAGTTGACAATCTTTTTGTTACTAAAACCTACCTTTTCATAAACAATCATTGCATCACGAAGTTTTTGGCGGGCTTCGTAATTTGATTCTTTACGAATCGAATATTGTGATGTACCGTCAGGGGTCAAAAGTGCAGTTGCACTCTAACAATGCTAAACTGTCTAAAATTTGTTTGTAGTAGAATTCCAGTGTTCTGCAACTAGTTTATTCGATATTTTAGATTATATGCTACAAACTAAATCGGTCATGATCCATTGGCCCTTTTTTACAAATAAATTTTACATACTTTAGTATCGGTAGAGTGCAACTGCACTTTTGAGCCCTGACTGTACAATTTGTGTAGTTTCGTTTCTTAAGGTGGCCCTCCTCCACTCGCTGCTCAACATCGAGCATGGTTTAAAAGCTTGTTGCTTATCTAAAGCAATCCAATGCAATGTTTGATAGAGCGGCAACGCGAAAAAAGAGAGATAACGCCTGAAAACTTTGATGGCATTTGATAATTCCATGATTTACTTGTTTTCCTTTTGAAAACAGTAATTAGAGACACAATAGAAAGACAATAGGTGTGCGGACACTTGTGTCCTCTTGGGTTTTGACAGTTTAAACCCTTAAAAGTTTTTAGAAAAATTGACATAATTTAAAATCTCGATTTTTGCAAGGCTTCTATAGAAGTATTTTTTTAGATTTTTCATATATGAGTACAACAAGGAAAAACAAGGCCAAACTTCAACTAAAATAGTTGATTTTCAGAGGTCTTTACTGAATTAGTTTTACACAAATTTGTGTTTTGATTTCTATAGAAGCCTAGATAATATCCATAAGATATCTGTGTATCAAGAATATCTGAAGAAAGATGTGTTGTGGTTGTATGAAAATGTACCTTGGGTTGGCCGCTCTTATGTGTCTGCGCAAGTGGACAGTGGGAACAGGCGCAATCTCGGTAAAAAGGAACTGAGAATTTTATTGTAGCGTTGCCTACTTTAGCGAAGTTTGCCAAGAAGGTTGACATTTGCTGCAAAATACTACAAAAACATAAGAATGTGTACATCCATATTCTAATGGTAAACAAATGTTCTTTTCTTTACGAAGACATGGCTTAAAAGACTTAATATCCAAGCAAAAACATTCTCAAAAAAAAAAAACAATTCGTCAATTTTTTTTTTTAATTTTTGTTTCGATCATGGACACAAAGTCCTCCAGTCAAAATAATAGAGATAAAATTTTCCTAAATAGTTAATTCCACCTAGTGGGAGGCCGCGCCAAAGCCGTCGAATCGAGTACCGTAAGACGTTATATTGTGCCTAAAACTAATTACAATATATTTTTCTAGCTTTCCTGTGCGTCGCCCGCTGCAATCCTCTGGGTTTGGGGCAGACCACAGTATGTGAGTCCGGCCCTAACTACCTGCCAGGGTTTGGAGCGACAGTCTGTGAATCTGGGCCCATCGGCTTGGGCGGACTTGGCTACATCGGCGGACTCGGAGGCCTCGGCGGAATCGGAGGCCTTGGCGGAATTGGAGGCCTCGGCGGTCTTGGCCTCGGCCTGGGAGGCTTAGGTGGTGCAACTGTTTGTGAATCTGTACCATCGTTCGGTTATGGCCTCGGAGGCTTGGGCGGTTTAGGAGGCCTCGGCCTGGGAGGCCTAGGTGGCGCCACTGTTTGTGAATCTGTACCATCCTTCGGTTATGGCATGGGTGGCATGGGAGGCTTGGGTGGTTTAGGAGGACTCGGCCTCGGCGGACTTGGTGGTATCGGTGGTCTCGGCCTTGGAGGACTCGGCGGTTTAGGGGCTGCAACTGTCTGCGAATCTGTACCTAACATGGGTTATGGCGGATTAGGTCTTGGTTTAGGTCTAGGAGGTTTAGGCGGCGCTACTGTTTGTGAATCTGTTCCAGCGTACGGCTATGGTTTAGGTGGAATGGGAGGCCTTTACGGACTTGGAGGACTTGGAGGTCTTGGCTTCGGAGGACTCGGTGGCTTAAGAGAACAGACTGTCTGCGAAACGGTACCGAATATGGGCATTGGAGGTCTCATGGGTGGTCTAGGCGGATACGGCATGGGTGGAATGGGTGCCACAACTATCTGCGAGTCATCTCCTCTACTTGGCCTCGGAGGATTTGGCGGTCTAGGCGGTCTCGGCGGTCTCGGCGGTCTCGGTGGGCTTGGTGGTCTGGGACTCGGTGGCCTAGGCGGAATCGGAGGACTCGGTGGGATGGGAGGCCTCGGCGGCCTAGGTCTCGGACTCGGAGGACTAGGAAGCACATCGGTCTGTGAATCCGTACCAAACTTCGGAATCGGTTTAGGTGGATTAGGAGGCCTAGGTGGCCTGGGAGGACTCGGATACGGAGGTCTAGGCGGTTTAGGTCTGGGCTTAGGAGGTCTTGGCCGTCCTTTTTTATAAATAGTAAAACGTCTTCAGCCCACTATAGCAGTAACACCCACATCTCAGGACCTATCCCGACAATGATGACCAAATGTAGTGGCGGGTTTGATGACCAGGCTCATATGATGGCATTTTGATTATAATTAAGAAAAGCAAATGAAAAAAACTTCAGGTGTATTGGAAATGTTTACTAGCAGACATTTTTTGTTTCGTGTGTTAAATGTTGAAAGATTTTCAAATAATTCGGCAAATATTTTTCGATAAAAAAGATAGAATGTTTAAAAAAAAAAACAGAATTTTATTTATATTATGACAATGATCTCAAAGTATTACAATTTTAATTTGAATTTATGTAAAGTCTGTCTTGAAATATTATTACGCCTGGATTGAAAAAAAAAAACTTGTATGTATTATTCAAAATTTTCATAAAATTGTTTTTATGTATTGATGTATGTATTTCTCATTGGCTAATAAAATGTATGTATTTCATTTTGTGTATGTATTACCCTTGGGTTCCTATATTTTTAGTAAGTAACGTTTTAGCTTAACCTCCCAAGCGCCTATCTCCGTAACTGCGTATACCAAAAAAACAAGGTAACTTGAACCTACTGCTTAAGAACTTACCGTGTTTTTCTTTTATGTAGGAAATCGTCAAATGACTGAATAGAATTCTTACTTGAAACTAGCTGAGCCGAAAAACTTATTTTTTTTTATGATTTTTCCATATTTTCTTAGCGTTTAAACCTTCCCTGGAGTATCACAAACATTTCAAGACCAAAATTAGCCAAATAGGTCCAGCCGTTCTCATGTTTTAGTGAGACTAACGAACAGTTATTCATTTTTATATTTGAGAAGAAGAAGATTAGCTTTTTTGGGGGTAGTGGATCAGAGAGTAAAGTCCCACATACCTCCGTTGAAAAGGGAGGATCCTCCGACCAGACAGGTGTTATATCTGGTGGGCTACTGCCCGATAGATGATTTCGGGTTTGTTCTATATGTTCCAATCGCGCCGCGAATCGAAAACGAACTAATCCTGCACCGCGCAAGTAAGCGCGATGCAGGATTAGTTCATTTGTGACGACATAGATGTCGCATCACTTTTAAATAAAGTAATTTATTTTGAGTTGCCTGTTGGTCTAGTGGTTAGTGGCCCTGACTGCTATGCCGGAGGTCGTGGGTTCAATTCCCACCCAGGACAAATGTTTGTGTGATGAGCACTATCATTTGTTCGGTGTCTGGGTGTAATTTATCTATAATATGTATGTATTTAGAAATATATAAGTATGTTTATCAGCTGTCTGGTACCCATAACACAAGCTCTGCTTAGCTTGGGACTAGACGGTGTTGTGTGATATTTGTGGAATATATATATAATAATAATACCTACAGATCGCTCTTTTTTACAATTATTTCGGTCGTAGTGACGTACTAAAAGGGATTGGGTAGGGTTGCCACGATATTTTATTAAAGTGGGAAGTTATGTCATCTATTGTGTTCTAACACTCTGGACGGAGCGGGTGGGAGTGTTAGACTTTGTCTTTTTTCGCAAGTAGCAGTCCCCAGGAATGGTGACAATATAGCTGTCATACAGAGTGTTGTGGTCTTCCACATGCTAATTGTACTTTAGTTGGTTGAGGCAGTAACAATTCGTAGTTTACATTGCTTTTTTGTTACAAACGAATTTATTATGACATAATTTTATAGGTTTTAGGGTTCCGATCACAAAGGGTCTGTCACCAGGCTGTATCTCAAGAACCACGATAGCTAGACAGTTGAATTTTTACAAAATTATGTATTTCTTTTGCCGCTATAAACAACGAGGTGAAACGCTAGTTCGGACCGTAGATTATTCAACAACGTAAGGGTGGATACTCGCCGTACGTCGGGTTGTCTGATGGTGGAATTGAGATGGCGGAATCAAGTCTCTTACTTACTCTGAGGTCCGTTCAGCTGTTCGAGCATGAAGCAGTAACAATCATACAAACACAAATGTTCGCATATAGCATTTTTATCCCGAAAAAACTAAATTTACAAAAGAAAATAAATAAAAAAACAAACTTATAATTGCATAAATTACCCGTACTTTATTTGAAACGTTCACTCACTTACAAATGTATACTAAATGATATATATACATAAAACTACATATATATTATATTCCTATTGGCATGGGCATAGACAGGGAGGTGGGCAAGGGCATGGGCAGGGGCAGGGTGGAGGTGGGCATGGGCAAGGCGGCGGTGGGCAGGGAGGAGGTGGGCAGGGACAACCACACGGAGAAGCGTTGGATGGTGCTTCGTTTTGCCCGTTAACTCTGCAGATGGTTGCTGCTCCAAGGGTCCTGAAGTTTTGGGGTGGGTTGGGGCGGAAGCAGATGGTCGGGGGTGCAGGCACGATGATCTTGGGTGGTCTGACCACGAGGGCATCAGGTACTGGGGGTTGCACTGGTGGAGGTTGTACCTGGAAACAGATAATTAGTTAGATCTTGAAGTGAGAGTTTTTCTTGCGCTGTGTACTAGTATTTTACATTAAGCCTAATCTTCTTCTTCCTGCCCTTGTCCCATATTACTTGGGGTCGGCGCAACACGTTTTTTTCTTCCACTCTATCCTGTCAGCCGTCACACTATCAGTAACTTCCTTTTCTTTCATATCACTCCTCACACAATCCATCCATCTCTTCTTCGGCCTCCCTCTTCCTCTCCATCCATCTACTTGTAAACTCAGAACTCTTTTAGTAACATGTGTTTCATCCCTCCTCTTCACATGACCATACCAAGTTAAACGATTTCCATTCAACTTTTCAGTCATAAAGCCTAATAATAATTATATTTTTTTTCAATTTGTCTACTGCAGTCTTCCCTACCAATTATAATTTCCTCCTTCTTAGTTGTTCACTCTTGACAGAGTGGTCGTGGTTGTCAATGTTGTATTTTCGTTGGCGAGTGAGGCTCCAGCGATTATAATTTAGGTGTCTTTAAAGCTAGATTAAATAGGCTCTTAATAAACTAGTGCACTTCACCATCAGGTAGGGTCGCAGTCAAGCACTAGTTTATATCAATAATAAGAAAAAGCAACTGGTTCCTTATCTAATCTTGAGTACAAAGCTGACCGGTCTACATTGTCCTCTCATATATGTTAATATTGTAGTATTAAAATATTGTAGAAACAATCACTTTTTAAACCATGGAGTTTCTTGCCGGTTCTTCTCCATAGGAAACGACCAATTGGAACCGGACGCTAGCTTCTGACATTTTATAAGTGCCCATGTAGGCCTATGTAAAATAAATGATTTTGAGTTTGAGTTTAATAACTGTGTAAACGTTCTATTTCTTCATAAGACTGGTTGTCGAAATTCGATTCTGCCACGCTTCTATCCACCTTTCCTTATATAACAAGGCGTTCATCGGAGCTACTCCCACGTTGACAAATATGGTCAAAGAATAAAAAAATACGGCTCGAATACCAGCGTAGACAAGCGTTCCTTGACGCCAAGTTCCTCGAGAATGGAAGCGTTTGTTCGAAACTCGGTCCATGAGACTCTGAGCATTTTCTTCCAGCACCACATTTCTAAAGCGTCAATCTTTTTGGTCTCTGTCTGTCGAATGGATACAGCTTGATACTAGTGTACGCAACTTACCCTGATTGGTGGCTGTCTGGGCACATTCACGGGTGGGGGTCGGACGATCATTGGGGGCGGTTGCGGCGGGTTCACGGGTGGTACTCGGACGTAGAACGGTGACGGAGTTGGTGGCTGAACGGGCGGTGGTCGCACCGTTATCGGCGCTGGGGTGGGTGGTTGCACCGGGGCAGGCTTCACCCATATTGCGGGTGGTTGTGGCAACCTGACTTCACCAGGGCGGACCACGATTGGGGCTGGTTGTGGGAACCTGATCTGTCCGGGTCGGATTAGGATGGAACCTGTGGTAGTTTAAAAAATACTTTATTATGTACATCTGACTTGAAAAACTCCATCAAAAGTAGACATATATTCTGAATTATTGCAGATTTTACCAATTATATTTAATTCTAATGCACAAGCCTTATGCTGACAATTGCCTGGTTTATGTAGAAAACCTCAGCTAATTACAGACAGTTTTATAAATTAATTTGTGGAAGACTGATGCCAAAACTTGTATGTCGGGTCACCAGAAGCATCAAGCAACCGAAACTGATACAGTATCACTTGATCTAGGTCCTCATGTTCCTCATAGTTATCACATCTTTCTTTCTTTCTACAAACTTACCTGTCGGAGCCTGTCCGTACACATAGTTGACGGGTGGCTCGCAGGGGTTGCAGGGTCCTATCTGCTGTGCCCCGTCACATGGAGTTGGCGGGGCCGGCTGTTGCTGACATGGGCAGGGGAACTGAGGTTCTGGCTGAGGGCACGGCTGCCCCAGAGCAGTACCCAGGAAAAGAACTGTTGAGTAAGAATAATATAATAGACAACAACTTTCACACAATGCCATCTAGTCCCAAACTAAGCAGAGCTTGTGCTATGAGTACTAGACAACTGATAAACTTATTTATATATTTCTAACTACATACATATAAACGAATTACACCCAGACACAGAACAAATGATCGTGTTCATCACACATACATTTGTTCTAGGTGGGAAACGAACCCACGACCTCCAGCATAGCAGTCAGGGCCAAACAAAAGGCCCGTCACATATTAGTCATTTAAGAAGTCCGTCTACAGGTAAGAAGTGGAATTCCCTGTAGGAGTCGGTGTTTCCTGATATCTATCTATTAAAAATTGCTACCAAACTTACAGTACGGCCGACGAATCTAGGCGTGTCTGAAGTTAGGCTCTGCGAACTTTAGCGCTCAAAATAAGCGCGCCAAATAAATGACTTATAAAAATAAATGCCAATAAGAGTTGTTAACAGCAATAACAACTGCTATTGGCATTTATTTTTCAAACCATTTATTTTTTTACGAGTGAACAAGCGCTAAAGTTTACAGAGCCTAACTTCAGACGCGCCAAGATCCGTCGGCCGTACTTTATTTGGTTACCCAATCGTTAGACTATTTTAGTTTTATGCTAAAAAGTAAAATGAATTTAAAATCGAAAGATGTTTTGAGAGTAAGTTAAGTATATTTAAAAAAGAAATAGTTAGAAAATAAGTGATTAATAATTATATTTACCCGATAACCATATGACTTTGCCCTTCGCCATGTTTCGATCGTCTGATGAAAATGTTTCTGAAAAATTACCTTTTATACTCTTTACTTACTCAAAGTCCCAATCAAAGAACCGCCATTTGCAAAACCCAAACACATTCCAAAATCAACCTTATTGACTTAGATTAAGAGTTTAATTTCAATAAATTCTTTGTAAAGAATAGGTACCAAGTTTTTGTATTGTCACCCTCAAACAAATGTTTTGTAACGGTCTTTGGAATTATTTTTCAAATTTCGAATTATTTAGTTTTGCAACACTGGCTGTAGTAACGGTTTAACTGTATTTTTTTTTTTCAAATATAATATTTGGAATATTCAAATTTGCTATGGATAGATAACTTTATGGTGTTCTTGAGTTATTTTCAAAGCGTTCATTGAATGCGGGAATTGCTCGATGTGTCGACTCTTGGGCAAACCTATTTTAGCTGAAATGATTATATTATTTACGAAAAATTATATAAACTAATTTTATAAAGAAAGGGGAAAGGAGTGAAGGAGGAAAGCTGTGATTTTTAGTTTATACAAATCAATCCAAAATCTATTGGACCGGTTTTAATCATTCTTTTACCATTATATTATAGCTATGTCTTCACTCAATAACAGACAATTAGAATTTATTTCACAAATACACAATTATATACATTATATAAAACACTTACTAATTAAAGGTTGACTGATAGAGAATGCCTTGTTGCATTAAGTCCGCCTATGTACCACTACGGTACATGAAGTTTAAACAAATAAATTAAAATATATATACAAAGAAATTAATCAGGAATATATCCTATCTCCCTCACTTATTGATTTCAATGTGCTGTGCTTCATCGAGGCTATAGATGCCTGAAGACTCGCTTGCCCGAATACAAATCCGCCCGACAACTCGGCTTCCCAGAGACGGTGGGATAGGCCGCTCTGCAAAGTAGTTCAGGAAAACCTAATCCTATCGTCTGCTACTACTGCGGAGCGTGCGCGCCTGCTGGCTGTGGGAAATTGGGAGTCAGGGCTTTGGCTTCGCGCACTGCCGTCGTCGAATATTGGCACCTTGTTCGACGATACTACTTTCCGCCTAGCTGATGCCCTACGCCTTGGCACTCCTTGCTTTTCTCCTCATCGCTGCCACTGTGGCGAAGTTGTCAACAGCCTCGGTCACCACGGTCTGTCATGCTGTCGAAGCGCGGGACGCATACCGCGGCACGCTAATATTAACGATATTTTCACACGAGCCCTTGTCACCGTCGGCGTCCCGGCTGTTTTGGAACCTTAAGGCCAGGCACGCGACGATGGTAAGAGACCGGACGGTATGTCTTTATTTCCGTGGAAGATGGGTAGACCTTTAGCGTGGCACGCTACCTGTGTCGACACTTTTGCGCCATCCCATCTTCCTAGCTCATCGTGCTTTGCTGGTGCTGCCGCTGCGGCTGTGGAGAACCTCAATCGGCGGAAATATAACCACCTCGTCGGCAGTTATATTTTTGAGCCGTTTGGGGTTGAAACTCTTGGGCGGTGGGGACCGAATGCTCATGCGCTTTTTAAAGAACTCTCCAAACGCTTAGTTGAAACTTCGCGTGACCCAAGGGCTGGCTTTTACCTCGGTCAGAGATTAAGCATTGCCATACAACGTGGTAATGCCGCTAGTATTTTGGGCACACTTTCAGTCGACAGCGATGCGGAGGAGTTTTATGACGCCATTTTTTAGTTAGGAGTAGGTTTTAGTGTATATATAATTTTAATTAGTGTGTAGCGACATCTATGTCGTCACAAATAAACTAATCCTGCATCGCGCAAGTAAGATTCGCAGTGCGATTGGAACATATAGAACAAACCCGAATTCATCTATCGGGCAGTAGCCCACCAGATATAAAACCTGTCTGGTCGGAGGATCCTCCCTTTTCAATGGAGGTATGTGGGACTTTACTCTCTGTCCCACTACTCCTAAACTGGTGACCCTCGACAAAGAACGTCAGCGCAGCCTTCGTGCAGCTACTACTTCGTGACGTCATCATCACTTCCTCAAGCTTTCGAGCAGCGAGCCATACAGCCAGCACCCACGGCTATATGGGTATCCTGACCACCAGCATGCCTACTTGGTCATACCTGGTCATCACCCTCAGCCTCATCAGCGACCTTGGCTAAACACCTGCACCTTCGGCCAGTCACATGAAGAGCCTTGAAGAACCTCTCCTGGTCGACGACAGCAGTCAAGCCCTACGTCGCACAGCACCGCTCCGACTCACTGGAGCCAGCCGCAATACTCCGACTCACTGGAGCCTGCAGCATCATATCCCGACTCACTGGGATAGCACCACCCCGACTCACTGGGGCATCACCGCAGACAGTTCCGACTCACCGAGAACTATGCGGAATCCGGTTCCGACTCACTGGAACCAACCTCCATTGGCTTGGCACGCATCACACGACGCATCAAGAACCATCGATCTCCGATCTCCGGAGGGGAGTGATGTAGCGACATCTATGTCGTCACAAATAAACTAATCCTGCATCGCGCAAGTAAGATTCGCAGTGCGATTGGAACATATAGAACAAACCCGAATTCATCTATCGGGCAGTAGCCCACCAGATATAACACCTGTCTGGTCGGAGGATCCTCCCTTTTCAATGGAGGTATGTGGGATTTTACTCTCTGTTCCACTACCCCAAAAGTGTTTTATATAATAACAGACTGTATAATATTAAAAAAAAAATAGAGATCCGCACCTAAATTAGAATCATGTAACCCAGGATATCAAAATGGTGCCTATAATAGTAGATTTTTATACAAGTGCAGAAAGTTTGTCATTGCGATCGAGGTGGTATTCGCACGAGCCGTAGGCTAGTGTTTTATGGAGCCGAGGGTTGCAGTGATAAATTTGCACGTGTATCAATCGACTTTTTTCAATACACTTACGAAGAAATACTGTCTCTGAAAATTACGACGCATTTTTGTCCATTTTGTTCACCTACTGAAGAAAATTTTCTAAAGTTGCCTTACATTTTAGTTTTGATTTAGATGACAGCAGGCTATCGCAAGTATTTTTTACCTCAATCACGATATATGGCGGCGGCGAAATCTTCACAAATAAATAATAATAAAATATAAGACATTTTTTTTCCAACGCTTACTCTTTGGTGGTTGAAGAAAAAGCAAAAGTATAAAGCTGGATACATCCTACTTATTGTTAAAATAGAAAATTCAAATATGTTTTAATTTCACACATTTGTTAATTTGTTGATAAAAACAAATTATTGTGTAAATAATCATTTTTTTTTTAATAGTTTTTCTGTTCTTAAACATAATTTAAATTTTCATTAAATATTAAAACCTTACAAATATCCGCCTCTTTGCTTTAAAAAAAAATAATATCCCTTGACCGTGACGAAATAGGAATGAATAAAGCTCTTGTTGTGATAAATTGAGAAAATTGATATACGTTTTTAAAAATCTCAGGAATATGGCAGATTCTAAATTATTTAAACAAAACCTGGCTCTTGGACAATCTATCATAGGATACTTTATTACCGTTTGGGGAGGTGCACCTAAAACGACTATTAAATCGCTTGAAATAGCTCAAATCCGAACAAATAGGGGCAAAAGGTGCTGATTTTAAAAAATCAGCACCTTTTGCCCCTATTTGTTCCACGCATGTTCTACGCATCTCCTGTATCAGTCTTGTGAAGTCCTATCAGTGCGCCAATTGTACATTCTGCTCACTATTATGAAACAACACACAGTTGCATTTGTAATACAGTTGTCATAACTTCCAAGCGTCGTGTAGATATATCCTTCCCAAATAGACCTGTATTTAAACACCGTTTCCATATCTATCCTCCATATCCGAGAGCTCAAAAGAAAACTTTTTGTATATATTTTTAACTTGAACTATGATGAAATTGAACAATTACTTATTGTACCTCGTTAATTTCTATACTCATCCTCCTGCACACATACAGACACACTGTCACATCACACACAAGGATTCAAAGATTCAAGATTCAAAAGCATTTATTTCAAATAAACCATTTACAGGCACTTTTGAAAGGTCAAGGTGTCAGTCTGTCAGAAAAAAAATGATGCTAATTGCACATTCAAAAGCGTAGATCTCTATGGAGAAGAATGTGCAAGAAACTCCATGGACACTCTTTTCAATCATTTTATGTATAACAAATATCTCTGTTACATGTTTCTTGTCGCTGCTATTATGTGAGAACAATGTCAATAAAATAAAGTAAAGACGAAAAAAAAAGGCATTCCAAATAAAGATATTAAAATAAACCACTGGCAGCTAAGAGATGACCAGTCTCAACTGACAGCGCCCGTTCACGGACATGACGCGAAGGAGGCTTAACTACACTTTACAAGTACCTAATAATTAAGAATTAAAAATTGATCAGTCTTATTTAAAGGGAAGAGCGCTGCTGTCTGAGATACAGATATTAAGTTATCTAGTTCAGACGCAGATGTTCATTGTATTGTATTACACTCAGGCGTCGAAGTACTTCTCAAAGACTTAATATTCTCTGCGAGATCTAACTAGATTATTAAATTTTTTCCTCTGGTGGTAAAGGTACACAATCGGTTAGTTCGTTGTTTCACTAGAAAGAAACAAAGAAAAAGAATTTATTCGGTACAGCACAAGGCTCAAACTCCATAATTATGCAACAGGAAACATAAAATAATATACAAACAGAAAAAAAATGTAGTTATATAGTTGTTACCAACTTATTTTATTTTTGCAATTGTGCTTACATTTTTTAATTTACATTTAAAAAGAATACTAACTATAATTACAGTACATAAAACCAAAAAATAATAAGAAAAACCTTAAACTAATTGCGTCACCGGAACATGGTTTTTTTTTTATTTTTAACGTAGGTAAAATCATCCAATGACAAATCCTGCCCTTGGGTGGGGCGGGAAATAGTGTCAGCCTTTTACTGACTAAAAACCTACCTTTCCTTTCCTTGCCTTTGTCCCGGGGCCCGTGGTGACACTCTCGCATAACCTTTGACCCCAGTAGGCTTCGGCCCTGCTGGACCCCTACAGTTTGCTGACAACTCCTTGAGGCGCGCGGGAACAGTGCGCGCCGTAGACGACCTGAGCTCGGACCGGTCTGTTACCGGACGGACGGACAGCGAGCTACCCATTGCCCACCGTCCGCGAGCCCGCGCCTTCGGTGGCCGGAAATCGGGATCAGAAACCCGGCGGCGGCGGCGGCGTGTGCGCCTTTGCCTAAAGCGGTCGGCCTCCTCCTTTGCTAGCATTACTGCTTCGCAAAAGGAGGCGACCGCCTGCTTGGTACATGGTGGACATCCCACTTATACGCACAAAACGTTTTGGGAACACATTCATTGTGCGTACAGCTAAGGAGTGGAATTCTCTGCCGGAGTCTGTGTTTCCTGATAGATATAATTATAATATATACTTTAAGTCAAGAGTGAATAGGTTACTTCTAGGTAAGCGCGCTCCATCTTCGACCGCATTTCGTTACTTTCCATCGCGTAAGAGTAAAAGTCTGACACTATTTCCCGCTCCGCCCAAGGGCGGGATCTGTCATTGGATGATTTTACTTACCATAAAAAAACCTCTGATACTAATCTACATGGTTCTCATGTATTTGACTATTATTTTGCTGTATGGACTTTAAAAGAGACTCTGACCCCTGAGTTTGTTTCGGTGTTTCTTCTCAGGGTAGTCAGCTAGGAAACGCTGGCCTCATCTAGTTTAAATCGGTCAAGGCCAATTTACATCCATATTTTGATTACCACTGATGTGCAACCTATTCAAAAGATAAGATAATATTGTTAGTTTCGACGCATTTCAATTCTACAATCGATGATACAATTACTCAACACATGAGAAGATAACAAATACTATTAACCAAACATAATAATTTAACCACTATCTGGTAAAATAATTTGTCTGCTGTGTTCTCCCCATCCGATTATAATTAAGATGTTTTCAAGGCTAGAGTGAGTAGGCTCTTAATAAACTAGTGCGCCTCACCATCAACGATAGCTGCTTACCATCAGGCAGAACCGCAGTCAAGCACTAGTTTATATTATACAACTTCTGCCAGCGGTTTCACTCGCGTGAGTTGGTTTCTCCATACAAACTTCCAACCCTCGTTTTAACCACTAGGGGGTGGAGTTTCGTAAAATCCGTTCTTAGCGGATGTCTACACCCTATAAGGAACCTACCAGCCAAATTTAGAATTTGTTGGTGTTATAGTTTCTGAGATTTCGTGATTAATCAATGACTGGTATTTCGCTTTTATATTTATATAGATTTTTTAAAGAGGTTCGGACCCAATATTGAACCTTGGCGTACACCCATTTCTATTATTTTTGATTGAAGAACATATCGCATGCTTAATAGAAAAGAGGCCTAACTCAAAAAAGAAGGTATTTGAATCTTAAAAATTATCTATACTTATAATAAATCTGTAGAAGTAAAAATTCTGTACATTGAAAATATCAAAAAAAAAAAAAAAATTGGCAGGGGGTGTTACTAGACCGACACCGAACCCAAATAAGTGATTAAAAAAAATTTTTGTCTGTCTGTCTGTTTGTTCAGGCATCACGTAAAAACTACCGGTTCGATTACGATGAAACTTGGTATAATTATTCTTTTATATCCTGGGCACCATACTGGGTACTTTTTATCCCGGAAAAGTATATACAATAAAAAACAAACTTAATTTTGCGGTTCGATCCCTAAGCCCGATTACTGTACCAACCGCAAATAAAAAGTTTGTCGCAGGTTACGTCACCCGTTTCTATTGTAATTAGCCACAAAAGGCCCGCACCGGGACAGAAGTATTAATACCGGTAAGTATGCTCGATAGATAACGTTCTACACAAATAGCACTTTACACAAAAAACTCATTGATAACTTTCGTCGTTCACGCGAAAGAAGTTGCGGACACAGCTAGTGTTATAATAATAAGGATCAATTTTGAAATACCCTCTTTTATGAGTTAGTTCTGTTTTCTATTAAACATGCGATGTATTTTCTGTTTACTTTAATAAATCTACTTTCTATAATTAAAGTAAGATTTATAAAAAATAGTTTTATTAAATTTTTTCCTTGGTTAACGAATGAAACGCTTTTTGATTTAAATATATTTATTTTATTTTGTAGTTAAGTATATTGATATAATCAAAATAGCGGAAGTTATGTGACTCAACTCTAGCGCGTGTACTGCTGCGCTGAAATCCTAAGTTCACTCAGTCGCAATCGGCGAAATCTTTCATCATCATCATCATCAGCCTTTTAATGTTCCCACTGCTGGGAATCAGGCCTCCTCTCTAGGTGAAGGAATGGGCCGTAATCCACCACGCGGGCCGAGTGCGGGTTGGTGGATGTCACATGTCTTCGAATTTTTGGTTCTAGAACATGCCGTGAATAGAATGGGTCCCCACTGCTACAATTTATCTTGTAGGTATCTAAAATATTATATAATTAAGTGCAATCGGGTGCAACGACTTTCTTGTTTTAGGGCTTTTTCATGAATACTCAGAAAAGCACTCGGGTTTTTTAGTTTTAAAATTACCGTTTTTTATTTTTTTAGTTTTATTTTATTACGATATCACTTTCACAGTAATTACGAATCTAACGACACCTCGTAAACTAATATCCATCGAGCCGTTCAGGCCTCAGAGCATGCCAAACATTTGAATTTGGCGCCAAAACTCGGCCATCTTTTTTTTTATTTTAATATACCGTGTCACTCTCACAGCAAATACGAATCTAATGACACCTCTCAAGCTAAAATCCATCGAGCCGTTCATGCTTCAGAGCGTGCCAAACAATTAGACATACATACATACATACTCTTGAAAAACATAACCCTACTTCTGGCGCAGTCGGGTAAAAAAACAAATCACATGGAATCTAGAATGAAGTACATGAAAACTTTACCTCGTAAGTACACGATTTCGTATAATATTTCTAATTTTCCTTATTGTTTCGGTCGCCATTTTGCGAAACGGGATAGATGGAGCTCACATCAATTTTAATCGTAAACATTCGGCGGCTAACGCTATTTCACTCGCACGACAACGCCGGTTCTTATCACTGTCCTTGTCTAACAGTGAATGTATATTTGCAATTGTGATGACATTGATCATAGACCTGTGAGTTTCGAGTCCAGGTTTTCTGATTGAAATGTTAGCGCGTAAAAGATACGTTACGCGCTAACATTTCAATCAGAAAACCCTTAAATTATATCAATGTGAAAAACTAATGAAAATATATCTCGAGTTGACTGCTCTTAGGAGGGGTAGGAACAAAAACAAAAACAAAAGATGTAAATACATATACACGTATAATAATACGTTATTAAAATACATAAAATACTTAGAATATACATTTGTAAACGACACACATTTAAAACTCAGTACGGGCAATCATCTTATCACTAAATTTACCATTATCACATGCCATAATTATCTGAAAGATACCGTTTAAGAGATCTTTGAAACATACTAAAATAAACAAAGGACTTATGTCAAAAAACGACCCGGTATAGGACAAACTAAAAAGTGTTTACACTGCTACCTTTCCAACTATGGTTCTTGCAAAGTTGTTCAGCGTTCATTGAGGGGTTTCATGGAGTATTTGAGGTGTTAATAACCTCAGCTGGATTTCAAGCGACGGTGTACAGTTCCTTCCTTTCCCCCATCAGTGCGATAACGTCGGTTCCATCATTCTCAGCAGTGGGTCACAAATGGGGCCGTTTTTAGTATAAATCCGATAGTTATTCAGTTTTTAGCATGGTGAACAGGGTGGAGGTTCACACGGGCACGGACAGGGTGACGGGAGTGGCTCGCACGGGCATGGTGGGGGCGGGGGAGGCTCACACGGGCACGCACACGGACACGGGGCTGGACAGGGGCTGGGACATGGAGGCGGTGCCGGTTGGACACATCCGCATGGACCTAATTGCTGTGCTTGCGACTGAAGGGAAGACGTCGACACGCAGATCGTAGGAGGCTGGATGGTCTGAGGCTTAGGTGGACGCACCACAATCTGAGCAGGGTTGATCGGGGCGGGGCGTGGCTGAGTCACACTTATCGGCGCCGGCTGGATGGTTGCTGGCTTCGGCACTCTCACAACTAGAGGAGGAGGCTGGACGCAGGGAAGTGGACCAGGACGAGCCAATACTGGAGGAGGAGTAATTGGCGGCAGAGGCGGTGGTCTCACACACATCGGGGGAGGCGTCACTGGTTGAACCGGTGGTGGTTGGACGGAGAGAGCTGGTGGAGTGATCGCAGCCGGTTGCGGTGGTCGCACTAGGATCGGGGGCGGCTGGATGATGACGTCGGGGGATGCGCTGATGTAGAACGTGCCTCCGGGGACGGCGATCTCCTGGAATCCGGCGGCCCTCAGGCGTTCAGGCACGCAGTTCTTTTGCAGCAACACTTTGACGATGCCATCACCGCATGGCGCTGGAGACAAGGATTAGTGTTTAGTTATTTTAGTAAAGTTATTTGCAAAAGTGCTCTTATAATATGCCGAAAATAAGTTCAAGCATTTACTCATTTTCATTTCGATTGAGATCCAAAAATCCCGGCTCTATCCCCGAAAATTCCGGGGTCTTGGCTAACACAGCCAGCGTCCAAAAGCAAAGAAGCACCCTGTAGAGCTCTACAGAGTTCATTTTATGACCTCATTTTACCGAGGATTTGTATACCTTCAGAAGAGACGTCACCAGTTCATTCCTCGGCCCTAAAGCAGCCTCTGCAGAGTGATCTAAAATTGTAGTAGACAAAAGTACCTACTCTTATTAGCTTAGAACTCCCAAAAGTTTTCCTGGCAGAAGACCAAAGGGTCACACATCGAAGGACTAGGATAGTTTGCCTGCTGCGGTCTTCCCGTCCAATTATAATTTAGGTGCTTTCAAGGCTAGAGTGAATAGGCTCTTAATGTACTAGTGCGCCTCACCATCAATGATTGCATGACTGCTTAATATCAGGTGGGATTGAAAACACGTACAAGGCAAAAGACCCAGAGGTCACAAGTACTTACAAGGTGGAGGAGCGCAGGGGTCGCAGGGGCATGGCGGCGGCACAGGGGGTGGGCAGGACGGAGGGGGCGGCGGACACGGACACGGCGGGGGTGGGAGGGAGCACCCGCAGTACTGGGGCGCGGGCGCCGCTGCCGCTGAAGCTACTAATGCTGAAAACCAACAAAACTTATTATTACATGATGTGACGGTCGGTCGACATACATTGCCATATGTTTGTGTTTGAGCGAGCGATGACGCGGCCCGCTGCTGCAATGTACGACGAATGTCCAACGCGCCGCGTCTTCGTAAACAAGCCCTTACATTGTTAACGCCTCTACGGTCTGGACTAAGCGTTTCGCCTCGTCGTTTATATCGCGTACATCGAAGGACTCTTAATAGACTAGTGGGCCTCATCATCAGCGAGGAGGCTCTTAATAAACTAGTGGGCCTCATCATCAGCGATTGCATCACTGCTTACCATCAGGTGGGTCGCGAGTTCGAACCCAGCCAGGCGCATTACTTTGTATAATTTATTTCATCACCACTGCTCTCAAAACGATGAAGGAAAACATCGTGAGAAAACCGGCATGTCCTAGAGCCAAAAATTCGCAGACCGTACTGGGCCCGCGTGGTGAATTACGGCTCATTCCCTCTTCCAGAGAGGAGGCCTGAGTCCCAGCAGTGGGAACATTATAAGGCTAATGCTATGCTATGCTATATATTTAAAAAGGAGAAACTGACTGACTGACTAATCAACGTACAGGCGAAAGTAATAAGACTAGGAGCGTGAAATTTTGTACAAGGCTTTCTTATGAAATAGGAGAAGTAGGGATTTAACGTGGGTCCAATGATTATATCGAGAAACCTACATTTATCTGCCAAAAGCTAGTTAAATAAAATATAATAGTTAGTAAATAGTTGACAAATAGTTAATATAATATATTACCTATTATACCCAATGCCGTAAGACGCCCCATGGTTGACAACCTTGTGTATTAACCACGAAACTCTCGAAGCTTTTATACCCAAGATATTTTAATATTGTTTTAAACTCACAAATCAACCATTAACCCACGCTAGACCGAGCCTCAGAATAACAAACATCATTTGTTTTAACATTTATAAATGTGAAATTCTGTTGTTATGGTTTGGGCATATTATGCCGAAAGTACAACTCGATATTTATCAGCGCTTGGCGGTTAGATGCATGGATGGAGATCATCCATTCAGTCACCTTTCAAAATGTCATTATTATTTTTTACTTATTAATTCCTTTATTGGTTTTCTGTAAATATTTTATACATTTTTTAATACATCCTGCCGATATTGGGACCTGGGTCCAAGCTACCGGTCAGGACACCAAAAATCTTCTTACTATACGAGCCTTGTCCAGAAGTACGCTTTCTGAATCACACCCTTGATCCAACCGTGTAACGACAGCTTCGACAGTTGGTCGTCTAAGCTTTTGGCCAACAAGCCATTTGCAGTCACGACAATCGGCACAATGATAGCCGAGTCCACATTTCATATGCCGACAAACTCGTGTGCTAAGTCAAGATATTTGATTTGTTTCTCTTTATCAGCTTTCATGAGATTCTCATCATGTTATAATTATAAATATATATATTATGATTTTTTATTGTATTCTTTCTTAGAGAGCAGTGGTGGCCGAGTGGTAACGGCCCCAGACTTACGAGTTGTAGGTCGCGGTTTCAAACCCAGCCAGGCGCATTATTTTGTGTAATTTATTTCATCACCACTGCTCTCAAAACGGTGAAGGAAAACATCGTGAGGAAACCCGCTTGTTCTAGAACCAAAAATTCGAAGACATATGACTTTCATCGACCCGCACTGGGCCCGCGTGGTGGATTACGGCCCATTCCCTGTCTTAGAGAGGAGGCCTGTGTCCCAGCAGTGGAAACGTTAAAAAGGCTGATGATGATGATGATGGCGATTGTATTCTTTATTCTACACGCCATAAAAAGATATATGAGACAAACTTAAAAAAAAAAAAACAGACTACAATGCCTAAAGAAATTGCCCTGTGTGGTAAGATCTTATCGCACAGGGCAATTTCTTACAGACAATCTCTGGATGGACTGAAGGAATAGAGAAATATATAGGGCTGTTTTTACACTGACTAATTTGTACAGTGAACAAACATTAGAAGTATTACTGATAAGACATAATTACACAAAATACATACATCCAATACCAAATAGCATACTAATATTGACAAGCCTGTTGGTCTAGCGGTTAGTGGCCCTGACTGCTATGCCCGAGGTCGTGGGTTCGATTCCCACCCAGGACAAATGTTAGTGTGATGAGCACGATCATTTGTTCTGTGTCTGGGTGTTATTTATCTATAATATGTATATTTTTAGAAATATACAAGTATGTTTATCAGCTGTCTGGTACCCATAACACAAGCTCTGCTTAGCTTGGGACTAGACGGTGTTGTGTGATAGTTGTGGAATATTATATTATAATTTTTTATATAGTTTTAGTAAAAGAAGATGCCTACTTTGATTGATACAACTCTAGTTTTAAACTGAACGACTGAATTATAATATTGGCCTAGTATGGAGCCCTATGGTGCTATTCTCTAAGAAAACGCAGCGCTGCCTCAATGACGAACACCCAAATAGGATACATTGGATTGTCAACCTAATACTCCTATACATTGGATTTTTAAGGGTATTACATCGCTCAATGACCTTCAAGAATTTACCTCTACATTAGTAGAGAAGAATTGACCTCTAAACAGGCATTGCAGGGGGTGCTGCGCGCGGGGTGTTAGTACTGATTCGAGTTTTTTCTTGATTACTTATCGATATTCAATGAAATTCGAAAAAAAATCAATACAAGTTATTCAATTTATCGTAACATATATTTTGGTATAAATTCAATGTATAAATATAGAGCCGTTTTCGAGAAAATATTGAATTAATGTTCAAAAAAGGCCTATTTACCAGATTTTTTTTCTAGAGTTAGGGTATTTTTTTGAGAAACGTAATCAATAAAATTTATTAGTAATGTCCTTAAGTATCCCCTTCATTTTTTATATGGTAATCGTACATAAGGAAACTTCAAACAACCTAGGTGTTTTTTTGGATTTGGGCGATGTAATCCCCCTAATTCAATGTATCCTATTTGGATGTTCGTCGTTGCGGCAGCGCTGCGTTTTCTTAGAGAATAGCACCACTGTTTTTTGCAAGGCCGTTTGGAAGACCTTATTAACCCCCAACAGAAAAGAGGAATGTTATAGGTAGGGTTGCCAACCGTACTATAATATGTAATACTAGCTGTGCCCGCAACTTCGTTCGCGTGAACGACGAAACTTATCAATGAGTTTTTAGTGTAAAGTGCTATTTGTGTAGAACGTTATCTATCGAGCATACTTACCGGTATTAATACTTCTGTCTCGGCGCGGGCCTTTTGTGGCTAATTACAATAGAAACGGGTGACGTAACCTGCGACAAACTTATTATTTGCGGTTGGTACAGTAATCGGGCTTAGGGATCGAACCGCAAAATTAAGTTTGTTTTTTATTGTATAAGTACTTATACTTTTTCGGGATAAAAAGTACCCAGTGTGGTGCCCAGGATAGTAACGAATAATTATACCAAGTTTCAGGTAGTTTTTGCGTGATGCCTGAACAGACAGACCGACAGACAAACATTTTTTTAATCACAATTTTCGTTTCGGTGTCGGTCTAGTAACACCCCCTGCCATTTATTTTTTGATATTTTCGATGTACAGAATTTTTACTTATACAGATTTATTATAAGTATAGATTGTACTATGATTTGAGTCAGTGTAGTATATACTGTTGAAGAAATATATTAGTACGCAAAAATACTATATTTTCAACATTTGACTAATGCGGTAGAGTGTATCCGAACGTATCTATCTTACTGCGTTGTCAAACGAATGTTTGATCATTAGTCTGCTGTTTCCATTCTTTGATATTGGTAAATATTTTCAAATAAATATTGCTATTTTCTTAGAAAGTTAAAGTTACAAAAAACAAGTAGTCTATAAGTCTTTGTCACATTATGTTTTGCTGTGCCCATCAGGGTCCACAATTGTGTCTATTTAAATTTTTATTTACAACCTTTTGCATGTACATTGTGGAATGCAAATAAATAATTGAAATTGAACTTCTTATAAAGTTAGTTATAAAAAATAGTAGCGATAGCGAAAATGTGTCGCTACCACCGCTAAAAAAGAAAAACTACAAAAAAAAATACTTAAAAATATCACTTTGAAAAATGCACAAATATATGCAGACAATTATAGTTGTATAAAAATAAATAAAAAATACATATCTGTCTATTTTTTGCTTTTTCCGTAAAATAATATATTTTTTTATAGCTTAGTTTGAAAAATACTATATTTCGTCGAAGAAATGTTGACAACCCTAGTTATAGGTTTCACGACTCTGGCTGTCTGCCTGTCTGTCCGTGGCATCGTAGCGCCCAAACGAATGGATCGATTTTGATGCCGTTTTTTTGTTTGAAAGCTGGCTTAATCGAGGTGGTTCTTAGCTAATTTATGTGGGAACTGTGCAGGTGTTCAAGGTCACCAGCTCGTTTGTTAACTGCGGTAGGGTTTTTAAACACTTAATGGGTATTTACTTTATTTTAAACATATGTGTGACCTAATAATTTTGTAATACTCGTGTATAATTTGGTGCTATTTAGCTGGTCTGATGATGGCGCTCGAAGATAAGAACCCTGGATTGCTTATTAACATAGTAAACCTATCGAGTTAGGGCTCATTAGATTCGCTTTAACCAGTGCTATACATTTCTCATGATGAAAAGGACCTGATGCTAGAACTAGGAGGTGGCTGATGGAACTTTGGAACGCCTACTAGTAAACCCATCGAGTTTGGGCTCATTAGATTCGTCTTGACCACTTCTATACATTTCATATTGAAGACAAGGACTGTCGGAGATTTTTTAATATTTTTAATTTTATAGTTATTTGTTTCTTTCATTTATACAGTAAATAAACTAATAAAAAGCTGTTTATTTGTTAGAGTGGTCTTTTATGGTCCACCCATCTTACTTTTTACTGATTAAAACCATACCAGTTTCCTGAGTTGCCCTTTGCGTTTTTTTCAGAAAATGCCCGCAGCCCTAGCGGGCATTGGCCATGCTGGGTTTTTTTTTATGGTAGGTAAAATCATCCAATGAGAAATCACGCCTTTGGGCGGAGCGGTAAATTGTGTCAGACTCTTACTGACTAAAAACCTACCCCGTTCTTTCGTTGCCTATCATGCCGGGGCCGGGTATTCCTTTTAGAAACTGATCCATGACCCCAGCAGGCTTCGACTCTACCTGCCTGCAAACCTAGCAGGCTGGGCCTCTACGGTTTGCTGACAGCTTCTTGAGACGCGCGGGAACAGTATGCGCCGTCGACGACTTGGGCTCGGTCTGGTTGGTTACCGGACGATCGGACAGCGTGCTACCCATTGCACGCCGTCCGCAAGCCTGCGCCTACGGTGGCCGGAAATCGGGATCGGAATCCCGTACCTGGGACGAGCGCCCCGTTGCCTCTGCCTGATGCGGTCGGCCTCCTCCTTTGCTAGCATTACTGCTTCGCAGAAGGAGGCGACCGCCTGCCATCCCTCCTTACCTTGTTGGGTTACAGATTGCTGACATATCTTTGAAAAGCGCGTGGTACACTACCCGCCTTGTGGAAAACTTATCACCAGACGGCGAGTTACCTATTGCTCATCGTCCGCATACGAGCGCCTGCATTGGCTGAGCTGCATTATGTTTTCTTTGTTCTGTGTCTGGGAGTAATTTATCTACTCGTATAATATGTATGTATTTTAGAAATATATAAGTATGTTTATCAGTTGTCTAGTACCCATAACACAAGCTCTGCTTAGCTTGGGACTAGACGACGTTTGTGTGATAGTGTGTGTGGTATTATTATTATTTTCTGCCTGACCTTTTTCTTAATACTGGCGTAAAGCTACATGTTTATAAGCTTATGTACAGTCCTTTAAACATTAGTAATGTTATGTAGAATGTAATCTTGTATAGTCACAGTCAATGGAGCTTCCAATAATATGTATTGCTCTTGAAAGTATATAAGAGGTGAGGACGCTCAGAAAATGCAGTGAAAGGCAAAATGGGTCTCCAGGCATTCGTGGTTCTTGGTGAGTTTAAACTCTCTTATCTACTCTTTTAGGGTTCCGTATCTCAAAAAGAAAAACGAAACCTTTATAGGATTATTTTGTTGTCCATCTGTCTGTCTGTCAAGACTTTTTATTTCGAGAACGCGTGGAGATATCGAGCTGAGATTAAAACCATATACTGAAAATCTGCGGTCTCCGATGAAAAATGTCAAACTTTTGAGTTATCGAAAAAACAAGATACAGTCGCAATAAACGTATATTTCGACACTCTCAAGGGAATCAAAATTCATTGGGTAATTCCTGTGGACCTAGAATCCTGATATTTGTATGAAAACTGTAAATTTGTGGTTACGTTACAAAAAAAAAAAACTATATTTGCGATTCTAAAAATCTTCGTAAATAAATTCGGGAATGAAACTGTTTTCGTAGGTAGTTTGTACGGAAGACTCAGTGCGCGAGTCCGAGTCGCACTTGCCCGGTTTTTTATATAACAAAATACTAAAACAAGAAAAATAAAAACCTTAAATCTGTTACCGCTAATGTATGCAAATCAGGTAAAATGAAAGTTAACTTGTTAATCTGTCGATTACCTATGTCATTAAGTCCGTTATACACCGTTAAATTTTGGTCCTTTTAATCCCGTGGAGGGTCGATTCGGTACATGAAACCCTATCGTTTTTTTAAAGATAAACATGAATAATAAAGTACTTTTTTTATAATCATCATCATCATCTGCCTTTTTTAATGTTCCCACTGCTGGGACACAGGCCTCCTCTCTTAGAGAGGGAATGGGCCATAATTCACCACGCGGGCCCAGTGCGGCTTGGTGAATGTACATGTCTTCGAATTTTTGGTTCTAGGACATGCCGGTTTCCTTACGATGTTTTCCTTCACCGTTTTGAGAGCAGTGGTGATGAAATAAATTACACAAAGTATTGCGCCTGGCTGGGTTTGAACCCGCGACCTGCAACTCGTAAGTCGGGGCCGTTACCACTCGGCCACCGCCGCTTTCGTAGATAGTACGCAACGACCAACAACTCCCTACAAGGTCATTGACTCGTTTATTTAAAGAAATTAATTTCGTAAATGCGTATATTATTTCGAGTTTTACAAAAAAAGTAGTTTATTTTTTAATTTTATCTTTATAAATTGATAGTGTTTCATGTACCAAATCGATCCTCCGCGGGATTAAAACGACCAAAATTTAACGGTGTATGTTTAAGTTCTTATATTAACTAGGTAATTTGCAGGTTTCCTAGGTGATCTGCAGACTGACGACCTAGCATACGGATAAGTCATAAAACATCGAATGTTCATTGTTAAAAAAAGTTGTAATTTTATTGTGCTAGAAAAGTTCAAAATAACTTTAATTTCGGAAGTCGGTGTTTAATAACAAAGAGACCAAACAAACACCGACTTCCGAAATTAATGTTGTTTTGTACTTTTTGTGTATTTTTTTTTTACATTGATGTCGGTTGATTTTTTTTTTTGTAAAACGTTTTTTATAAGATTTCTTTTTTTTTGTGCAAAGGCGGACTTAATGCCTTAGGTATTTGGTATTTTGTGTTACATTTTTGTTTTCTTATTAAACTTTTATTTCGCAGCACTAATCAGCGTTGCGGCGGCCGCTCCCTGGCGATGCTATAGTACTTGCGACGGTAGTACTGTCTGCTTCGGCGAGGCTGGCCAACCGACTATTGCCCCACCGACCATCTGCATCGGCCGCACGGGTCCACCCTGCACTGGACCAGCGACCGTGTACACCCCCTGTCAGTGCCCGCAACCATCCCCATGCCCTCCCCCCCCTTGCCCCTGCCAACCCCCCTGCCCGGAACCAGCGCCCTGTCCACCGCCACCATGCGGATGCTACTAAGCCCTGAATTCGCATAGATTTCGACGCATCAAAAAAAAAGAATTGGTGATATGAAATTTTGTATTTTTTTTTCGGTTTGCCGACTAAAAGTTTGTTTTGGAAAGAATTAAAATTAATCATTTGGAATGAAATATAGTTTTCATTGTTTTTTTTCTTATTTGTGTTTATTTATATAATCTCAACTTATATTTATCATGCTTATCGAAAGTATCTACTCCTTATGGCAAGTCGTTCTGCCGCGGGAAAGCAAACACTAAAATTTCACGGTGTATATTTACACATACATATACACCCCTATTTTTTAATTAGGGCACAAAAATATGGGGCTCAATCAGTACCCGTAACTGATCATATTTGTGTAGTCAAAAGTACAAAAAACGAAATCCCAAAACTGTCCACGAAAATTTGTCATTATTGGTAAATTCATAATTGAATCATCATTCATAACAACTACTACTAGAAAATACTAAGCCCAGTGTTTTTACATTTTTGTTGACATTCTTTCATTCATAAACAATAACCTGTACAATGTTTACATAAATTGAGTGAGATTTTGGGATATAAACAAACGCTCATAACTTTGCTGTTTATGAATATTATGCATTGAGATTTTACTTAAATAATAACAAGACCTTTTCTAATAAGCCCTTTACGTTTTTGCCATAATTAAAAAATAGTGGTGTATATATATATTTACAGGTTATCAAAACTACACATATACTCCGACACTAGACACCACATACGTTAAACACAAAATAACGTGACGCATTGGACACGCGCATCGTCGATGACGCGCCGGCGATATATTTCCATCTACCGCCGCGTTTTTATATTCGTTTCTTACCAGTCACGATCTACGCTGTCCGCTAGACATACTTGCACTCGCGTCGATACAATCTATCTACCGTTGTGTTAAAGACAATTGTTATCGCTGCTATAATATTATATCTGCTTGTGCATGGCTCATCTGAGCCTTCTTTAATAACTGTGTTTTGTGTTGTCTGTGAGGAGAATATACCCTCCTGGAGATACGGCAGACTTTTATCCAGTCACCACCTACCCAGTGAGTACCTACACCACACACTAGTGGCGAAGGATGGATATTTTCTGAAGGGAAGTCGGAGTAAAGAGCCTATTACACCTTTCTAAATTCAGGTTCCGATATTCAGGGACCGATTTAGAAAAAGAAAGTCAGGCACCGGAGCTCTTGATTACACGTTCACTGATTCAGGTTACTGAATCAGTCGCTACAGAGTACTTTGTAATAATATGTCAGTTGCCAAGGGCGATCCACTTTATTCCTAAATCGGAGCCTAAGTAGGATCCTTCCTACCTAAATGCAATTATAGTTCCCTGAATTTAGGCGTGCCTAAATATCGGAACCTGAATTTAGAAAGGTGTAATAGCCCCGTATAAAAAGACAACTGTCACCTGGTTCACCACGCCAACGTATTTGTTTTAAACGTTGGCGTGGTGAACCACAAGAGAAGCGACAAGAGAACAATATCAAAAACCGAAAGATTCGTGCCACACTCACAATAGCCGCCATGTCAATTTTATCATATAAAAATCCAGTCAAATAAAATATATTACTCGCCATTAAGAGTTTTAAACAACTAAGTTCATTCTTATTTTGAATCATTATTCGCTTGCACCTGTGGATAGCGACATGGTTGAGTATGGTCTTTTACCTCAACACCTGTGGATTGTTTATTTATTTGACTCATCATAACCCGGCACGCAGCGAGTTATTTTGGTACAATTTTCAAAAGAATTCGAGTAATAGGAGTTAGTTCATAGGAAAGTAAGAGATAGTTGCGTAGTATGGGAATTGATTGTATAAACAGGTAACTCGATATTTTTCGGCTTGCGATTTTGGCATTGTAATTTAAAAGTTGTAGGCGTTTAAAAAATTGGAAGTGAGCAATAGAACGTACTAACGAGGTCGTTGACTTTGATTACATTTTCATAAGGGAAGCCGGTGGGAATCGTGTTATAAGGACACTTCGCCACTGCCACATACACATCCCAAACAACCACACTTCTCTTAGTTTCTAAACTAGATCTATATATATTATACACCGTTAAATTTTGATCGTTTTAATCCGGTGGAGGGGTCGATTTGGTACATGAAACACTATTGATTTGTAAAGATAAAAATGAAAAATAAAGTACTTTTTACAATCTCGAATTAATTCACGCATGTACGAAATTAATTTATTTAAGTAAACGAGTCAATAACCTTGTAGGTAGCTGCCGGTCGTTGCGTATTAACTACCTACAGGTCATGAAACTCGCCCAGCTGAGGTTTATTTCATTTTTTAATTTTATCTTTACAAATCGATAGTGTTTCATGTACCAAATCAATCCTCTACGGGATTAAAATGATCAAAATTTTATGGTGGATAAAAGAAAGTCGTGTTAGTTACACTATTTATAACTCAAGAACGGCTGAACTGTTTTGGCTGAAAATTGGTGGGAAGATAGCTTAGAACCAGGAGACGGACATAGGATAATTTTATCCCGCTAAATAAAAAAATAAAATACAAAACCTGCTCATTTATTGGTATAGGGTAGAGTAGGATAGAGTGGGACCGAAGCCACGGGCAAAAGCTAGTGAATAATAAATACTGTCATGATTTGTTTTTAAAAAGTATATAATTATATTATTAATACGGTTTATGACTGTTTTTAGGGTTCCGTAGCCAAATAGTAAAAAACGGACACCTTATGGATTCGTCATGACTGTCTGTCTGTCTGTCCGTCCGTATGTCACTGCCACTTTATTCCGAAACTATAAGAACTATACTATTGAAACTTGGTAAGTAGATGTATTCTGTGAACCGCATTAAGATTTTCACACAATAAAAAAATAAAAAAAGAAACAATAAATTTTGGGGGTTCCCATAATTAGAACTGAAATTATTTTTATTTTTTTTCATTAAATCCATTCGTGTGGGGTATCTATTGATATTCAAAAATTATATTGAGGTTTCTAAAATCATTTATTTCTAAACTGAATAGTTTGCGCGAGAGACACTTCCAAAGTGGTAAAATGTCCCCCCCTCCCTGTAACTTCTAAAATAAGAGAATGATAAAACTAAAAAAAATATATGATGTACATTACCATGCAAACTTCCACCGAAAATTTGTTTGAAGGAGATCTAGTAAGTATTTTTTTTTAATACGTCATAAATCGTATACCGCAATTTGTACTGAACCCTCAGTGCACGAGTCCGACTTGCACTTGCCCGGTTTTTCTTTTTACGTGGGAAAATCATCCAATGACATCTCCCGCGCTTGGGTGGAGCGGGAGGGCGGGTCAGACTTTTACTGACTCTTAAGTGGGAGAGGCCATTGGGGGTCATTGGTCACCCACCTTAAAAATAGCAGAAACTAGTTAACCTCTCAGGCAGGCGGTACCAGCAAATTTAAACCTTATTTTTACGTAATAAGGTTTAAGTTAGCTGGTATGAGGTGTACCGAATTCGGTAGCCTGGTGTCTGAAAGGTACTGGAAGCCGCCTAACAATGGCGTCGCTAGCCCGAGCGGGGGAGAGGGGGCTATATCAAATATTTTTTAATGCTGTTTTCGAGACTAGATAGGTTGGCAAGTTCCGATTGAAATGGAGCTCGTTTAATACTGTATTCTGGACTAGGGTAGGTTAATTTTTTATTGTGATCAGCAAGCCAAGTTACGACCGTTTCGTTTCGATTCTCTTGCGTCGAACGTTTCGAGTCAGCCACGCCTCCGATTCCATTGTTCTGACCACGTGACTGAGCTTTGAGATGACATCAGAACAAAGGAATTGGAGGCGTGGTGAACTCGAGGCGTTCGATGCAAGTGAATCAAAAGAAAACGGTCGTAATATGAGCAGATTTCGGATTTTTTTATTTTTTATTTTACGTGGTAAAGAATATTTATTAAGAGCCTATTCACTCTAGCCTTGAAGACACCCAAATTTAAGTTCTTAATGTAATTTTACTTTTTGGTGTACAATAAAGAATACATCTATCTATCTATCTAAACTGTTGCAGTCCTTCGATGTACGCGGTGTAAACAACGAGGCAAAACGCTTAGTCCAGACCGTAGAAGTTTTAACAAGATAAGGGTGGATGTCCGCCGTATCGAAATGAGATGGCGGAATTAAGACATGCAACTCCGCTGATACGGCGGTAGCTACGCCCCTGCCGCCTTACAAAGTCGTAATCAAAATATTTTGTGATGCAATTGGTTTCACTGTCAGAAAATATCCTCTCATAGATTTAGACAAAATCCCGATCTGAAATAAGGATTTTGTTATTTGAGATAGAATTTTTCTAGCAGCAATCCATACTACTATTCAATTCAATTCAATATCTTTATTTTTAGATTAGCGTCTGTGTTTACAGACTGGCCTGTTGGTCTAGTGGTTGCCCTGACTGCTATGCCGGAGGTCGTGGTTTCGATTCCCACCCAGGACAAATGTTTGTGTGATGAGCACGGTCATTTGTTCTGTGTCTGAGTGTAATTTATCTACACCGTTAAATTTTGGTTATTTTAATCCCGTGGAGGGTCGATTCGGTACATGAAACACTATCGATTTGTAAAGTTATTAAAAAAAAAAATAAAGTACTTTTTCCTAAAAGTCGAGGTAATATACGCATGTACGAAATTATTTTTTAAAGAAAACGAGCCAATGACCTTGTAGGTAGCTATCGTTTGTTGCGTACTAACTACATACAGTTCATTAGCCTCGCTCAGCTGACATTTAGTTAAAGAAATTAATTTCGTACATGCGTAAATTAGTTCGATTTAAATGAAAGTAAATAATTTTTTAATTTTTCTCTTTACAAATCGATAGTGTTTCATGTACCGAATCGACCCTCCGCGGGATTAAAACGACCAAAATTTAACGGTGTATAAATAGCGACCCGCCTCAGCTTCGCACAGGTGCAATGGTTATATTAATAATACATTTTGGTACAGGTGGGGAAAGTTTGTCATTGCAGCCGAGGCGAAATTCACCCAAGCCGTATAGGCGAGGGTGTTATGGAGCCGAGTGCTGTAGTGACAAATCTCCACGTGAATGAAACGTCGTTTTCGAATACACTAACGAAGAAATACGTTGAAAAATCCATCAATAACTTATCTTGACGCATTTTTGTTCATTTTGTACTGAAGAAAATTTTTCAAAGTTTCCTTACAATTTAGTTTTGATTTGGAGGCAGCAGGCTATCGCAAGTATTTTTTACTTTAATCACATAATCTGGCGGCGTGGCATCTAAAGGATTCTCTTCAAATCTTCTTTTTCGCAACTATCACAAATGAATAAGTTAGTTAATATTGTTAATCTGTGGTAACAAAAAACTATATTTATGCTTTAGGTACAAGCGGCGCCCTCTATCTCTATGTATGTATAAACAAAACTTTAAAAATAAATGTCAGTCGGTAACGAAAAGGAAACGTGTTTTAATAGGTTATGGGCAAATATCCAAATTTTTTCAGTTATTATACAGTCTAAACAGTATAAAACAGTTGAAAGTGGTTGACTTTTCGTGGAATAATGGCAGTGAACTATATCCAAAGTATTCCCAAGCTCAAAGCAGTCTGGCGCAACTCCCTAAGAAAAAAACGATCCGTCCAAAATGTATGAAACGCGTACTAATTTTAATGGCGGCCAAAATGGCGGCTATCGCTGTCTCGCTCTAACATCTATTCGACTCTGTCGCAGCCATCCATCCGCCATATTTATCTTTTACTTCTCAAGAGGTGAATTGTAAACAAAGTTTAATTTTTGTTTTTAATGTGTTTCGTGAATTTTAAGCGAAAATTCCTAATAAAAGGACGTTTACGTGTACCCATGTGAAGCAATCTGTTGATATGCACTATAAAATCTGTGAAATATGTGGTTTACGAGCCAGCCGGTCGGACGGTCAAAAGCCAATGTTCATGGCTAAATATCCATTACATTAAGAGAGGTAAGCGTAAATAAACGTTCATTTTCAGTTACAGAAAAGGATTTGGTGATTTACAAATCAATTTTAATAAAAATCAGTCGAAAATCTATAAAATAACCTATTAACAGTGCTGTGTAGTGGAATTTTTATCGACTATATCGATAGTTTTAAATATTCATTATTAAAATTTACAAGTTCGTGATAAAAAATGAAATTCTTCAATTTTAAAAATGATCTATCACTACTGCTGGGCATGTTTAATCGACTATCGATACTCTTATAATTTAAACTATTTAGTATAATTCAAATAGAACGATCATGCTATTCGAACAATAAATATTTCAGGTATCTCAATATGAAATGCTAATAAGTAATGCAATACATTTTTTTCTTCTAGATGTAAACATTGGATTGGACGTTCGTACGTATTGGTGGAGCTTTTTAGCTCCACCAATTAAACACGTTAGTAGCAAACATTTTCTGCCAAGGATTTTACGAAGACAACTAAAAAAATCTGCAATTCCTTCTGTGGGACTTACTGCAGAACCTTAGGGAGATGATTGGATTTCTTCTACACATTGGCAAAACTGATACTGATTCGACTCTTAAACGCAAAGGTAAGATCCTTAATTAGAGCATCATTCATGTAAACTTTGTTATATTTACAATTACAGATCTAATAAAGATCAGAATCAGAAATAATAAAGTAAGATAATGATACTTTTAAGGTTTATGCATTATAGAGAATAGGCAAATAGGTTATAGTTTCTGTATTTGTTTAACCATAAAGAAAAATAAAATAAACTGTTATTATTAAAATCCGTATAATGGTGTTTCCTTTAGCGTTAACCACACCCCCACCCCACCTTTGAAACCCAACCTCATTTGCGTCAACGTAAATTCGCTGGTAAGTGGAATATTCCATATCAATTAATGAAACCTTGGGTTTTGTTTTTTGATATGGAATATTCCACTTATTCTTAGTTAAACTGATGGATAAAGTTGGCGTAAATAGACCTTAATTCAGATCCAATAAATGGACCTATATATATTTTTTTAAAATACTATCGATAAAAAATTACCATGAGCACCTAGATACACCACTATATCGGCCGTTATGTTGGCAGCCCGTTACGTCATGTTTATGGTCATCTATGTCAAAGTTGGTATTGAATCTTAGTACACGTTTTGACGTTTCGTGTTGAACCATTTTTTTCTATGGGAGTTAGCGATGGGCCGAGTCGACTTTTTGGTAACTCGGGTTACTCGAGTTGACTCGCTTACCAACCCGGGTTGCAACTCGAGTTGACCCGACTCCGCTGCCTTAAGGTCCGTCGCGTCGCCGCGTCGTCCGTCCGAGTCAGTAAATGCTCAACTCGGTGCAACGTTCCATGGGTTGCTAGCTTGCTACGTTCACGGTTCGCCGGGTCGGGTCCGGCGGGCTGCGTGGCGTCGGATCGTCGATTAAATGGTAGTCAATCAAATGAAATTGAGCCTGTTCAAAAATCAGACGTTTATTACTATTTAGATGGATCTTTATTCCTTAAACACATGAACTAACATCTATAAAAGAAGCTAATCAACATCTAAGTAATGGCACTTATTTCTGATTGACTACCAGTCTTAAGTTCAAAAAATACCTTGTAGGTAACTATAAAAATAACTGTAATACAAACTAATCAACTTTGAAATAAACTTAATAGACTATGTGTACCTATAAATCTAAAGGCTCTTATAATAAGAGCCTTTAAATTTATACTATATATATTTTTTTGAAGCAAATGTCTTATTTCAAAATATCCGTCTGACTAACCGTGTGATAAGAAACCAACAACAAGAACTATCTCTTTCACTCGCGGCTCGGACGTTCGTTCGGTCGTCGGGCTGATTCGGGCTCGCTCGGAGTCGTTCGGGCCTCGCGACTCGCGGGCTAGACGGTTACACCGCCCGCCGCGCGCGCTCTCCGGGTCAACTCGGTTTGCAGATATTTTGACTCGGGCTGACTCGCGTACGGTCTGACCCGAGTTACTCGAGTTAGATAACTCGAGTCGCCCATCACTAATGGGAGTCCCGTCTCTTAAACGTAGTGCTTATATTCTCTTTGGCTCAAAGGGCGTGAAAATTATGATGAGTGGAGTTACGCGGTTGAAAATTTATTAGTGCTAGATAATCTCGTGAACTACATCAGATCGGAGCCCGAGCCAGGTTTTGAGGCAAAACCATCAGAGGATGCAAAAGCCAAGGCAAAGCTAGTACTGACTATTGACCCCGGATTGTACGTGCATATTAGGGAAACGAAATCATCATTGGAATTGTGGGTTAAGCTGCGAACTATGTTCGATGACTCAGGATTTGCAAGGAAGATTACCCTACTACGACATTTAATCTCGTTACGACAGGAAAATTGCGATACCATGACTTCATACGTCACGCAAGTTGTCGAAACAGCGCAGAGATTGAAAGGCACAGGATTTACTATCACCGAAGAATGGGTTGGTTCATTATTGCTAGCAGGATTGCCAGAAAAATTTTCACCCATGATTATGGCTATTGAGCATTCTGGGATGAAGATTACCACCGACTCAATAAAATCAAAGCTAATTGACATGGAGGTTTCAAAAAACGAGACGGATTCCAGTGGCGCTGCATTCGCTGCAAACAAAGCGCAAAAGTTTAAAAATGGCGCGAAGTCATCAGTAAAGTCAAAAGCAACAGTGACACTGACAGGTGACAAGACCGTGACATGTTATAAATGCAAACAAGTGGGTCATTACAGAAACCAATGTCCATTATTATCGCAGAAAACCAAGCAATCAAATGCATTTAGTGTGGGGTTCCCATAATTCGAACTGAAACTCATTTTTTTTTCATTAAATCCATACGTGTGGGGTATCTATTGATATTCAAAAATTATATTGAGGTTTCTAAAATATTTTTTTTCTAAACTGAATAGTTTGCGCGACAGACACTTCCAAAGTGGTAAAATATGAGAATGATAAAACTAAAAAAAATATATGATGTACATTACCATGCAAACTTCCACCGAAAATTTGTTTGAAGGAGATCTAGTAAGTATTTTTTTTTAATACGTCATAAATCGTATACCGCAATTTGTACTGAACCCTCAGTGCACGAGTCCGACTTGCACTTGCCCGGTTTTTCTTTTTACGTGGGAAAATCATCCAATGACATCTCCCGCGCTTGGGTGGAGCGGGAGGGCGGGTCAGACTTTTACTGACTCTTAAGTGGGAGAGGCCATTGGGGGTCATTGGTCACCCACCTTAAAAATAGCAGAAACTAGTTAACCTCTCAGGCAGGCGGTACCAGCAAATTTAAACCTTATTTTTACGTAATAAGGTTTAAGTTAGCTGGTATGAGGTGTACCGAATTCGGTAGCCTGGTGTCTGAAAGGTACTGGAAGCCGCCTAACAATGGCGTCGCTAGCCCGAGCGGGGGAGAGGGGGCTATATCAAATATTTTTTAATGCTGTTTTCGAGACTAGATAGGTTGGCAAGTTCCGATTGAAATGGAGCTCGTTTAATACTGTATTCTGGACTAGGGTAGGTTAATTTTTTATTGTGATCAGCAAGCCAAGTTACGACCGTTTCGTTTCGATTCTCTTGCGTCGAACGTTTCGAGTCAGCCACGCCTCCGATTCCATTGTTCTGACCACGTGACTGAGCTTTGAGATGACATCAGAACAAAGGAATTGGAGGCGTGGTGAACTCGAGGCGTTCGATGCAAGTGAATCAAAAGAAAACGGTCGTAATATGAGCAGATTTCGGATTTTTTTATTTTTTATTTTACGTGGTAAAGAATATTTATTAAGAGCCTATTCACTCTAGCCTTGAAGACACCCAAATTTAAGTTCTTAATGTAATTTTACTTTTTGGTGTACAATAAAGAATACATCTATCTATCTATCTAAACTGTTGCAGTCCTTCGATGTACGCGGTGTAAACAACGAGGCAAAACGCTTAGTCCAGACCGTAGAAGTTTTAACAAGATAAGGGTGGATGTCCGCCGTATCGAAATGAGATGGTGGAATTAAGACATGCAACTCCGCTGATACGGCGGTAGCTACGCCCCTGCCGCCTTACAAAGTCGTAATCAAAATATTTTGTGATGCAATTGGTTTCACTGTCAGAAAATATCCTCTCATAGATTTAGACAAAATCCCGATCTGAAATAAGGATTTTGTTATTTGAGATAGAATTTTTCTAGCAGCAATCCATACTACTATTCAATTCAATTCAATATCTTTATTTTTAGATTAGCGTCTGTGTTTACAGACTGGCCTGTTGGTCTAGTGGTTGCCCTGACTGCTATGCCGGAGGTCGTGGTTTCGATTCCCACCCAGGACAAATGTTTGTGTGATGAGCACGGTCATTTGTTCTGTGTCTGAGTGTAATTTATCTACACCGTTAAATTTTGGTTATTTTAATCCCGTGGAGGGTCGATTCGGTACATGAAACACTATCGATTTGTAAAGTTATTAAAAAAAAAAATAAAGTACTTTTTCCTAAAAGTCGAGGTAATATACGCATGTACGAAATTATTTTTTAAAGAAAACGAGCCAATGACCTTGTAGGTAGCTATCGTTTGTTGCGTACTAACTACATACAGTTCATTAGCCTCGCTCAGCTGACATTTAGTTAAAGAAATTAATTTCGTACATGCGTAAATTAGTTCGATTTAAATGAAAGTAAATAATTTTTTAATTTTTCTCTTTACAAATCGATAGTGTTTCATGTACCGAATCGACCCTCCGCGGGATTAAAACGACCAAAATTTAACGGTGTATAAATAGCGACCCGCCTCAGCTTCGCACAGGTGCAATGGTTATATTAATAATACATTTTGGTACAGGTGGGGAAAGTTTGTCATTGCAGCCGAGGCGAAATTCACCCAAGCCGTATAGGCGAGGGTGTTATGGAGCCGAGTGCTGTAGTGACAAATCTCCACGTGAATGAAACGTCGTTTTCGAATACACTAACGAAGAAATACGTTGAAAAATCCATCAATAACTTATCTTGACGCATTTTTGTTCATTTTGTACTGAAGAAAATTTTTCAAAGTTTCCTTACAATTTAGTTTTGATTTGGAGGCAGCAGGCTATCGCAAGTATTTTTTACTTTAATCACATAATCTGGCGGCGTGGCATCTAAAGGATTCTCTTCAAATCTTCTTTTTCGCAACTATCACAAATGAATAAGTTAGTTAATATTGTTAATCTGTGGTAACAAAAAACTATATTTATGCTTTAGGTACAAGCGGCGCCCTCTATCTCTATGTATGTATAAACAAAACTTTAAAAATAAATGTCAGTCGGTAACGAAAAGGAAACGTGTTTTAATAGGTTATGGGCAAATATCCAAATTTTTTCAGTTATTATACAGTCTAAACAGTATAAAACAGTTGAAAGTGGTTGACTTTTCGTGGAATAATGGCAGTGAACTATATCCAAAGTATTCCCAAGCTCAAAGCAGTCTGGCGCAACTCCCTAAGAAAAAAACGATCCGTCCAAAATGTATGAAACGCGTACTAATTTTAATGGCGGCCAAAATGGCGGCTATCGCTGTCTCGCTCTAACATCTATTCGACTCTGTCGCAGCCATCCATCCGCCATATTTATCTTTTACTTCTCAAGAGGTGAATTGTAAACAAAGTTTAATTTTTGTTTTTAATGTGTTTCGTGAATTTTAAGCGAAAATTCCTAATAAAAGGACGTTTACGTGTACCCATGTGAAGCAATCTGTTGATATGCACTATAAAATCTGTGAAATATGTGGTTTACGAGCCAGCCGGTCGGACGGTCAAAAGCCAATGTTCATGGCTAAATATCCATTACATTAAGAGAGGTAAGCGTAAATAAACGTTCATTTTCAGTTACAGAAAAGGATTTGGTGATTTACAAATCAATTTTAATAAAAATCAGTCGAAAATCTATAAAATAACCTATTAACAGTGCTGTGTAGTGGAATTTTTATCGACTATATCGATAGTTTTAAATATTCATTATTAAAATTTACAAGTTCGTGATAAAAAATGAAATTCTTCAATTTTAAAAATGATCTATCACTACTGCTGGGCATGTTTAATCGACTATCGATACTCTTATAATTTAAACTATTTAGTATAATTCAAATAGAACGATCATGCTATTCGAACAATAAATATTTCAGGTATCTCAATATGAAATGCTAATAAGTAATGCAATACATTTTTTTCTTCTAGATGTAAACATTGGATTGGACGTTCGTACGTATTGGTGGAGCTTTTTAGCTCCACCAATTAAACACGTTAGTAGCAAACATTTTCTGCCAAGGATTTTACGAAGACAACTAAAAAAATCTGCAATTCCTTCTGTGGGACTTACTGCAGAACCTTAGGGAGATGATTGGATTTCTTCTACACATTGGCAAAACTGATACTGATTCGACTCTTAAACGCAAAGGTAAGATCCTTAATTAGAGCATCATTCATGTAAACTTTGTTATATTTACAATTACAGATCTAATAAAGATCAGAATCAGAAATAATAAAGTAAGATAATGATACTTTTAAGGTTTATGCATTATAGAGAATAGGCAAATAGGTTATAGTTTCTGTATTTGTTTAACCATAAAGAAAAATAAAATAAACTGTTATTATTAAAATCCGTATAATGGTGTTTCCTTTAGCGTTAACCACACCCCCACCCCACCTTTGAAACCCAACCTCATTTGCGTCAACGTAAATTCGCTGGTAAGTGGAATATTCCATATCAATTAATGAAACCTTGGGTTTTGTTTTTTGATATGGAATATTCCACTTATTCTTAGTTAAACTGATGGATAAAGTTGGCGTAAATAGACCTTAATTCAGATCCAATAAATGGACCTATATATTTTTTTTTAAAATACTATCGATAAAAAATTACCATGAGCACCTAGATACACCACTATATCGGCCGTTATGTTGGCAGCCCGTTACGTCATGTTTATGGTCATCTATGTCAAAGTTGGTATTGAATCTTAGTACACGTTTTGACGTTTCGTGTTGAACCATTTTTTTCTATGGGAGTTAGCGATGGGCCGAGTCGACTTTTTGGTAACTCGGGTTACTCGAGTTGACTCGCTTACCAACCCGGGTTGCAACTCGAGTTGACCCGACTCCGCTGCCTTAAGGTCCGTCGCGTCGCCGCGTCGTCCGTCCGAGTCAGTAAATGCTCAACTCGGTGCAACGTTCCATGGGTTGCTAGCTTGCTACGTTCACGGTTCGCCGGGTCGGGTCCGGCGGGCTGCGTGGCGTCGGATCGTCGATTAAATGGTAGTCAATCAAATGAAATTGAGCCTGTTCAAAAATCAGACGTTTATTACTATTTAGATGGATCTTTATTCCTTAAACACATGAACTAACATCTATAAAAGAAGCTAATCAACATCTAAGTAATGGCACTTATTTCTGATTGACTACCAGTCTTAAGTTCAAAAAATACCTTGTAGGTAACTATAAAAATAACTGTAATACAAACTAATCAACTTTGAAATAAACTTAATAGACTATGTGTACCTATAAATCTAAAGGCTCTTATAATAAGAGCCTTTAAATTTATACTATATATATTTTTTTGAAGCAAATGTCTTATTTCAAAATATCCGTCTGACTAACCGTGTGATAAGAAACCAACAACAAGAACTATCTCTTTCACTCGCGGCTCGGACGTTCGTTCGGTCGTCGGGCTGATTCGGGCTCGCTCGGAGTCGTTCGGGCCTCGCGACTCGCGGGCTAGACGGTTACACCGCCCGCCGCGCGCGCTCTCCGGGTCAACTCGGTTTGCAGATATTTTGACTCGGGCTGACTCGCGTACGGTCTGACCCGAGTTACTCGAGTTAGATAACTCGAGTCGCCCATCACTAATGGGAGTCCCGTCTCTTAAACGTAGTGCTTATATTCTCTTTGGCTCAAAGGGCGTGAAAATTATGATGAGTGGAGTTACGCGGTTGAAAATTTATTAGTGCTAGATAATCTCGTGAACTACATCAGATCGGAGCCCGAGCCAGGTTTTGAGGCAAAACCATCAGAGGATGCAAAAGCCAAGGCAAAGCTAGTACTGACTATTGACCCCGGATTGTACGTGCATATTAGGGAAACGAAATCATCATTGGAATTGTGGGTTAAGCTGCGAACTATGTTCGATGACTCAGGATTTGCAAGGAAGATTACCCTACTACGACATTTAATCTCGTTACGACAGGAAAATTGCGATACCATGACTTCATACGTCACGCAAGTTGTCGAAACAGCGCAGAGATTGAAAGGCACAGGATTTACTATCACCGAAGAATGGGTTGGTTCATTATTGCTAGCAGGATTGCCAGAAAAATTTTCACCCATGATTATGGCTATTGAGCATTCTGGGATGAAGATTACCACCGACTCAATAAAATCAAAGCTAATTGACATGGAGGTTTCAAAAAACGAGACGGATTCCAGTGGCGCTGCATTCGCTGCAAACAAAGCGCAAAAGTTTAAAAATGGCGCGAAGTCATCAGTAAAGTCAAAAGCAACAGTGACACTGACAGGTGACAAGACCGTGACATGTTATAAATGCAAACAAGTGGGTCATTACAGAAACCAATGTCCATTATTATCGCAGAAAACCAAGCAATCAAATGCATTTAGTGTGGTATTCTTAAACGGAGAATATAGTAAAAACGAATGGTACGTAGACAGTGGCGCAAGTGCACACATGACGGCAAACAAGGAATGGATAAAACACGCAAACACTCCTTGTTTATCAGAGATTACCGTCGCGAACAATACGAAAGTGCCAGTTTTGTGTTCCGGTGACGTACTGATATCGACTGATTGTAATTACGACATAGTGGTAAAAAGTGTACTATGCGTGCCAAGCTTAACAACGAATCTGTTGTCAGTAAGCGAGTTAATCAAAAATGGAAACAAGGTTGTTTTCGAAGAAAAACAATGTTACATACGCAACGCTAAAAATGAACTGGTGGCCACAGCAATGTCAACAAATGGGGTATACAAGCTTAATATCAGAGTAGCAGATTGTATGCTGGCAGCATCTCCAGTAGCAAGTGCAGAGCTTTGGCACAGGAGGTTAGCACATATAAATAGCAGTGACCTAAACAAAATGAAGAACGGCATAGTAAATGGAATGTTTTATCCAGAGTCCAGTGACATAACGAAGGCTAAATGTATAACCTGTTGTGAAGGAAAACAGATGAGGTTACCTTTTCCACATGTCGGACAAAGGTGTACAGAAACACTACAGTTAATACACGCAGATGTATGTGGTCCAATGGAAACAAAATCCATAGCAGGTTCCAGATATTTTGTCCTGTTCATTGATGACTACAGTCGTATGACATTTATATATTTTCTAAAGAATAAAGGTGAAGTATTCAGCACATTCAAAAATTTCCAAGCGATGGCTGAAAATCAGCAGAATAAGAAGATTAAAATGTTACGCACCGACAATGGTGGAGAGTTTTGCAATAGTTTAATGGAAAATTACTTACTTAAGGAAGGAATCATTCACCAGACCACAAGTGCATACACACCTGAACAAAATGGTGTTTGTGAACGGGCTAACAAAACAGTTGTAGAAAAAGCACGATGCATGTTATTTGATGCGAAGCTGGAAAAGAAGTTTTGGACAGAAGCATCAAATACAGCAGTATATTTAAAGAACCGGTCATTAACTTCAAGTTTGGGAAATATAACACCCTATGAAGCATGGCACCGTAAGAAACCAGACTTAAGCCACATTCGTGTTTTTGGTAGCCCAGTGATGGTTCACATACCAAAAGAAAGAAGACAAAAATGGGATAAAAAGGCTCAAATGCACATTCTAGTTGGATTTTCAGAAACAGTAAAAGGATATCGTGTATTTGATCTCAAGAAGAATACAATAACTGTGAAGAGAGATGTCATAGTGTTGGAAGAAAAAACAAAAACAACAGAAAGAAACACAGAACAAACAGCAAGTTGGATACAAGATGATGTAGAAGTTGAAGTACATGAACTGCCTGTAACAAATACAGATGGCAGAGATTCAGTAGGGGAGTTTTCAGTGAGTGAATCTCTCCATGATTCAGATTCAGATACATCTGTATATACTGATCCACATAGTACAAATAATGATGACACTCTAACAACTTTAAACACAGATTTAGATATATCTAGCTGTGAGATACAACCAGTTCCAGATCTTCCAGAACAGAGTAAGAGAATGAGGAAACCACCTGAGCGTTTTGGATATGGCAATATTTGTGTTCCCAGTTCTAATTCAGTAATTGAAGACATAGACTTTTCAGATGCACTGAACGGTCCTGAGGCTGATCAGTGGAGACAGGCTATGCAAGAAGAGCTTCAATCGTTTGAGGAGAATGATGCGTGGGAAATTGTGGATTTACCAAGTGAAGGGTCAATAGTGCAGTGCAGGTGGGTATTAAATAAAAAACTAGATGTGAATGACAAAGTGCGGCATCGTGCTAGACTCGTAGCTAAAGGTTTTACTCAAAAACGTGGCATAGATTACATGGACACTTTTTCTCCTGTTGTAAAACATTCTACGTTGAGATTGTTGTTTGCTTTAGGTGTACAGTGGGAAATGGACATTACCCATCTAGATGTAACAACAGCTTTTTTGAATGGACATTTAAAGGAAAATATTTACATGAGATTTCCAGAAGGTTTTGCAAATAAGGGCAGTGGAAAGATTTTAAAACTTAAAAGAGCAATTTATGGATTAAAGCAATCTTCCTTAGTTTGGTATGAAAAGGTTAAAGACTGTTTACTTAAATATGGTTTTAAGTTGAGTAAATTTGAACCATGTTTGTTTGCAAAGTTTTCTGAAAATGTAAAGATTATTGTAACTGTATATGTTGATGATTTTCTCATTTTTTCAAATTGTGCTGTAGAAACTGAAAATCTGAAAACTGTTCTAAGTTCAGAATTTAAATTAAAAGATTTAGGTCCAGTTAGACGCTACTTAGGTATGCGAATTAATGTGAACAAAGAGTGTAAGACCATAACAATAGATCAACAGGAATATATAGAACAATTGTTATCAAAGTTTGAGATGTCAAATTGTAGAACTATAGATACTCCTATAGAAAGTAAATTGAACATTGAAAGGGCCAAAAATTGTGCTGTAAACATTCCATATCAAAAACTGATAGGAAGCCTTATGTATTTAGCTGTTTTAACAAGGCCTGACTTGTCATATTGTCTTAGCTATCTCAGCCAGTTCAATAATTGTTATGATGAAACTCATTTTAATTATGCAAAACGTGTACTTAAATATTTAAAAAAGACCAAGAATTATTGCCTAACATATAAGAAAGGTGTAGAACTAACTGGTTTTGTTGATGCAGATTGGGCCAGTGATAGTCTAGATAGAAAATCATATACTGGATTTTGTTTTGTAATGAATGGTTCTGTTATCTCATGGCAAAGCAGAAAACAGAAAACTGTCTCTTTATCTAGTACTGAGGCGGAGTATGTTGCCCTTTCAGAGGCATCTAGAGAAGCTACTTACTTGAGAAATTTATTGTTTGAGATCACTGGTAGACAACATACAATCAAGTTGATGTGTGATAATCAAAGTGCATTGAAATTAGCCACAAGTCATCAGGCACACTCAAGATCAAAACATATAGATGTTCGCTTTCATTATATAAGAGAAGCGGTTAAAAATAATTTAATTAATATAGAATACATTTCAACTCAGGAAATGCCTGCTGACTTGCTAACTAAAGGTCTTTCATCAAGTAAACATAATAAATTTATGTATATGTTAGGAATAAAGGCTAAATAAAAGAATTTTGTTTGTTTAATAGTAAAGTTTATTTTTGTTAAGTAGGGGTGTTAATCTGTGGTAACAAAAAACTATATTTATGCTTTAGGTACAAGCGGCGCCCTCTATCTCTATGTATGTATAAACAAAACTTTAAAAATAAATGTCAGTCGGTAACGAAAAGGAAACGTGTTTTAATAAATATTATGTGTACTTTTCTACCGCGCATAAACTTTGCAGGTTGAAGGAGAAGCAAAGGCATCAAACCCATGCATCCTAATATTAAAAATATAAAAATTCTAATAATTTGAATTTTGAACTGAGATAATTGTTAATTTGTTGGTATTAACAAATTATTGCTTACGTAATCATGTCTATTATATTCTGTTCAAAAACACAATTTAACTTGTTGAGTATCGTAATTAGAGACACAATAGAAAGACAATAGGTGTGCGGACGCCGGCGTCCTCTCGGGGAATAATGAATTAAATTATAAAAAAATCTTTGATTAAAAAAGAAACTAATAATCACCCTTGACCGTGATGAAATAGGAATGAAAAAGCCCTTGTTTCAATAAATTAAAAAAAAAGCACGCGGGTGACAAACATGCCATATTAAATCTAATCGTAGTGCGATAAGAGGCAGTTTTCGAGTAAGTGTAATGAAAAAATATTTTGAATACACTTAATCGGAATATCACGGAAAGGGTAGAGTAGGGTAGAGCGAGAGCAAAGCGGGCAAAAGCTAGTATATAGAGATACTGGGGCTCTGGGAAGGTATGAAAATGCATACCAGGGCCCTGGAACCAAGGCAGGGAAGGAACAGGGTAGGTTTTTAGTCAGTAAGGGTCTGACACTATTTCCCGCCCAAGGGCGGGATTTGTCATTGGATGATTTTACCTACCATAAATAAAAGTATATAGAGATAGAAGATAAATAAATAATATTGATTATGCTACAAGGAAATAAATAAAACTCCAGTCTTAAAATTATCCTTTCATCAAACTATTGAGCAAGTTCATTGGTAGCTGCAGAGGTAGCGTCAGCAGAGAGAGTGGGTTCTGCTGAGCATCAGGTGTGGTGGTAACCGGGGTGACCACCTGGGGCTGGGCCGGACACACGGTCAGGAGAACTGTAACAAAAATAGGTTTTAGGTGGTGCCTTCCAGGCTAGAACGAAGGCTCTTAATAAACTAGTACGACTATCAACAATTGCATCACTGCAGTTTATATCAATTCAAAAAAAGAATGCAAAATGCTTAAACGTATACTTATCAAGCCAGTACGCTAGCTAATAACAATCTGGCGTTCTCCTTTTGATACCACTTTTACAATATACTGTAGGGACACAATGTAAATGCGTAACCAGCAATATTATTATGACGCACGGCTGCGCCCGTGACACATAGAGGATTTTGTTCATTCGCAAATAAAGTACAGTCGTAAATGGTCGTTTCAATTAGTCTACACCCCAACACACGAATTAGAACATATTCAAGTATCTAACCCATCTTGATATATTAAAACCCCAAATTGGTGACCCCGACGTGATACCCCAAATACTCTAAAAACATCACCCTTCTTCTGACAATGGGTAGCTCGCTGTCCGATCGTCCGGTAACCGACCGGACAGAGCCCAAGTCGTCGACGGCGCGTACTCTTCCCGCGCGCCTCAAGAAGCTGTCAGCAAACCGTATAGGCCCAGCCTGCTAGCTGCAGGCAGACAGGGTCGAAGCCTATTGGAGTCATGGGTCGGCTTCTGAAAGGAAGGCTCGGCCCCGGTGTGATAGGCAACGAAGGAACGGGGTAGGTTTTTGGTCAGTAAGAATCTGAGATTATTTCCCGCTCCACCCAAGGGTGGGATTTGTCATTGGATGATTTTACATACCAAAAAAAAAACCCTTCTGACGGCGTCGGCTTAAAATAATATATTTAAACACTTGACTTACCACTTAAAATTAAAACAATAAAATATATTTTAACTAAACCCATTGTGTCAGAGCGGCCTTATCTTTTATATACAATAAATATAGCTAATTTGATTCATAACTTTTCGACCATCGCTATTTATATCATACTCAATAGTTTTCAATCGTCACGCTAAAATCGATTTTTATTTTTTATAATAATATTTTATTTTTACAATATACGACATTCTATGACTTTGCTTGGTATTAGAAATTTATATTTTGTGCATGTACAGTGTCTCAGAAAACACTCACTTTTGTAGATGCATAAAAAATTTATAAATATATTATATACATACCGTTAAATTTTGGTCGTTTTAATCCCGCGGAGGGTCGATATTTGGTACATGAAATACTATCGATTTGTAAAGAGAAAATAAAAAATAAAATACTTTATTTTTAAACTCAAATTAATTTAAGCATGTACGAAATTAATTTCTTTAAGTAAACGTCAGCTGAGCGAGGCCAATGAACTGTAGGTAGTTAGTACGCAACGACCGACAATTACCTACAAGATCATTGACTCGTTTACTTAAAGAAATGAATTTCGTTCATGCTTATATTAATTCGAGTTCTTGAAAAAAAAGTACTTCATTTTTTTAATTTTTTCTATACAAATCGATAGTATTTCATGTACCGAATCGAGTCTCCGCGATATTAAAACGACTAAAATTTAACGGTGTATAAACAACATTAGTTTTAGTTCATGCAAATCCCGAAACACGTGTCTAATATTTTTCAATACACTTACTCGAAAACTGCCTGTTATTGCACTACGAGTAAGTTCGATGTGGCATGTTTATCACCCGCGTGCTTTTTTTTAATTTATCAGAACAAGGGCTTTTTTCATTCCTATTTTATCAAGGTCAAGGGTGATTTTTCTTTTAAAGCAAAGAGGCGCATATTTTTAAGGTATTAGAGGAAAGTCACCAAATATGGAATACCATTTTGTTTTTGGGATATAAAAAAAAACTTCATATAAATTAAACCAGTTTAATGTTTTTACTAATCAGTCATACATTTTTATGTAGTAATTAACAGCCTTTAATCAAATATATTAGTTATCAAATTAAAATCTAACACAAAAAACAATATCAGAAATGAGTAACCAAATATGGAATAGGTACCCATATATGGAATATAAGCATAAATCAACATAACAATAACAAAAATGGACATTAATATCTTTGAGATCAATTAATTAAATGAATATAACATATTGTGATGAATGAAAGAAGTTACATAATTACTTGCAAAAGTCACAGATCCAAGTATCGAACTCTGGACCAGCACAATCATAATGTGCCCAGAGCCTACACATCAAGCATTTAATCCAGCTTTCTCCACTTTTATCCATGGAAAAAAGTCTTGAACAGAACATACATTCTGCATCAGCAGAGTCAGGAGGTACTTGGTCCATCAGCTCATCATGTAATCAATATTCCATAATTAGACACCGACGACTGTCCATATTTGGATTTTTATACTAGTTCATACTCTTCTAAATATTTTTTCAAGTCACAATATTTTAATGACAAAAGATCACAAAATGGTGAAATAAACATAATACCGATGTACTAAATAGTGTAACACTTATGTATACAAACATAACAGCTGGTAATACTCATTTATTACTTACCTTTAAAAGTTTCTGCACGACAACAAAACAAAACACGCCTGCCACACGTGAAGTTAGTAGACCGAATGAAACAGAAGATGGTCGAGTATTGCGTTTCATACTTATAGTCTTAGAGAAATGAAGGGATTCCATATTAGGATACTATTTCATATTTGGTGACTTTCCTCTAATTTTAAATGAAAATGCAAATTGTGTTTTTGAACAGAATATAATAAATAGACATGAATACGTAAGCAACAATTTGTTAACACCAACAAATTAACAATTATCTGTGTTCTAAATTTAAAAATATTTGATTATAATTTAATTTTTAATATTAGGATGTATACGGTTTGATATCTTTGCTTCTCCTTCAACCTGCAATGGAAAAATATGTGCGGGAAAAAAAATACACCTAATTTTATTTAACTTATTCATTTGTAATAGTTGTGAAAAAGAAGATATGTAGAGAATTCTTTAGATGCGACGGCGCCAGATTATGTGATTGAGGTAAAAAATACTTGCGATAGCCTGCTGCCATCAAATCAAAACTAAACTGTAACAAGGTAACTTCGGAAAATTTTCTTCAGTACAAAATGAACAAAAATGCGTCGTAATTTTCCGATAGAAGATAGATTATTGGTTGATTTTTCATCATATTTCTTTGTAAGTGTATTGAAAAACGTCGTTTGATACACGTGGAGATTTGTCACTGCAGCACTCGGTTCCGTAACACCCTCGCCTGTAAGGTTCGGGTGAATTTCGCCTCGGCTGCAATGACAAACTTTCCCCACTTGTATCAAAATGTACTACTTATTGTATAAAGCAGATTCTTTAAAAATATTGTTTGTTTTCATAACTGTATCATGAAAAAGTTAAAATCTAAACCATGCACTGTCTGCGATCTCTTGAGGCTGTGAAAAAATCAAACATAAAAAAGATACGTTCGTTCATGTCGCGAAAATAGCGTATATTACACCCCTTGAAAAACAAAAAATCTGATAGCTGTAAATTTGTAGTTACAACACAAAAAAAAACAATTTTTACGATTCGGAAAAGTCTTCGAAACTCGTTTTCATAGGTAAGTTTATACGGAAACCTCAGTGCGCGAGTCTGACTCGCAGTTATTTATATTTTCTTACAGAAAAACAGACAACACATTTTTTTTTAATACATCAATCGTCTCAGTAATGTATTGTCGTAACACATATAATACGCCATAACGATATTTTGTTAAAATAACGGAAAATCAATTTCATCACAAAAACTGCGTTTTAGAATGACGTAATAATTAACTCCCGAAGAGGCCCAGCCTGCTAACTGCAGGCAGGCAGGGTCGAAGCCTACTGGGGTCATGGGTTAGTTCCGAAAGGAATGCTCGGCCCCGGCACGATAGGCTACGAAGGAACGGGGTAGGTTTTTAGTCAGTAAGAGTCTGACACTACTTCCCGCTCCGCCCAAGGGCGGGATTTGTCATAGGATGATTTTACCTATCATAAAAAAAAAACGTAATAATTAACTATATTTTAAACCAACTTTCTAAAGCAAAATAAATGAACTAGTAGTTACTCGACCTCAGCTTTGCACGTGTATAAGAATTTTTTGAAATTCTCGGTTTTTAGGGTTCCGCGCACAAAGGGTAAAAACTGGACCCTATTACTAAGACTTCGTTGCTGTCTGTCCGTATGTCTGTCACCAGAATGTATGTCAAGAAACGCGATAGCTAGACAGTTGAAATTTTCACAAATTATGCATTTCTGCTCCCGCTATAACAAAAAATAAATGAAAAATGAAATGATAGATACGTTTGAAATCGTAAATTAAGATCAGACTCTAGATTTTTTTTTATCGAGCCAACTAATTTAAATCATGTTTCGATTTTTGCCCGGCGCTTGGTCATAATTATGGTAAATTTTAATGAAATAATTTTTCATGGCGTTCTCTTTTATTTGTGGATTTCTAAAGGTTTAAAAAGTTCAAAATGAGTAGAACCTGGCCTTAAACTATTGTCCCTTTAATTACTCACTGGTCCTGTCTAAAGCTCTATGATCTGTGGTTACATATATCAATACGCTTTGTACTAGAAACTTCGTATGAATTCGGGAACAAAAGCTAACGGAATACGAAATTTGTTTGTTGACAAAAGTAGAAAGTTTCTAAATATATGCGAAATTAGTGTTGTCGCTCTGGAAAGAAAAACGAAAGCAGTGTAATACTTCGAGTAGTACTTTGGGGAGGACTTCGTAGAAAAATTCTGGAAGACTTCGTGGAAGACTTGCTTGAGAACTTGGTTGAAGACTTCGGGGAAGACTTCATTGAGGACTTCATGGAGGACTTGGTTGAAGACTTTGGGGAGGACTTTGCCCAGTTGTGGTGGTCTTATAAAATAAAAAATTGCTGACACTCGTGCGAAGCATAACAACCTTCGACGTCAGCCCCGGCACTATAGGCAACGAAAGAACGGGGTAGGTTTTTAGTCAGTAAGAATCTGACACTACTTCCCGCTCCACCCAAGGGCGGGATTTGTCATTGGATGATTTTACATACCATAAAAAAAACAACCTTATTTATTTATTTATTTTATTATTTATGTACACACAAATACAGCAGAAGATACATTAAACAATAAAAATTGTACAAAGGTACTGCTTATTTCTGAAAGAAATTTCTTCCAGCAGACCTGCGAAAGGAGACATTGGAAGAAATGTAGACAATAGTGTGTTGAAATAAGAGAAGCCTCGACGTACATATTAGTATATTATTTTATAAGATTACTAGCGACCCGCCTCAGCTTCGCACGGGTACAATGACGATATTATAGTACATTATAATATAAGTGAGTAGTATATTATTGGGCATTCTATTCCACTATCGGCAAGTGCTCGGGCGAGTGCGCCTCGCTGCCGATAGTGGTATAGAATGCCCAATAATCGACAATCGACTCGACTCTCCACTCGAACGAGACAGTTTGATGAACCGTGTATTAGGAACGATTAACTCGACCAATAACTAGTTACCTGCTTCTTACCACTATCTTCCGTACGGCTGGCTAGTATGCCGCGTTTAGGAGCACGATGAAAAATCAACCATCAACTCGATTCTCCGTTTACTTACTCTCTAGTGCATTACTGTACACGACCAATGATCTTGCGCGCTCGCTATCGCTCTGAAGGGTGGTACAGAATGCTCAATAATGAACAATCGACTCGATCAATGACCAGGAACCCAAAAGAGGTAAGTTTATAAATGTTAACGTTCTATATACATTCACTCATTTTCAATCGGTTCATTTCCGACAGTAATCATGAAATTTGTAAAACAACCGCAATCGCTGCATGTTAATACAGTCTGCGATGATATTTGTAAGACTAGTTTTCGTCATGGAGAATTATTGCCTAACACAGTACGATGTATCATTTGCGGTCCGTCCAACTGCGGAAAAACCAATTTATTAATTGGTCTTCTTATACACGAAAACGGATTAAGATTTGAAAATGTTTATGTTTATTCAAAAACTCTGCACCAACCCAAGTACATTTTTTTAGAAAGAGTTTTGCAACGGGTGCCTGGTATTTCCCTCCAGAAATATCAGGGAAATGAGGAGGTACTAAGCGTTCAGGACGCAAAACCCAACTCCGTGATTATTTTTGATGATGTTGCTTGTGAAAATCAAAGTAACATGCGTGATTATTTTGCGATGGGAAGACACAAATGCATTGATTGTTTTTATCTAAACCAAACATACAGTAAAATCCCTAAGCAGTTAGTAAGAGACAATGCGAACTTAATCATACTTTTTAAACAAGATGAAATTAATTTACGACATATTTATGAAGAACATGTCAACACTGATATGTCATGGATTGAATTTCGTGAAATGTGTTCAAAAATATGGAGTGAACCCTTCAATTATGTAGTAATTAATAAGGATTGCTCCAAAAATAAAGGATGTTACAGAAATAAATTTGACACTTTTGTTGTCTTTGATTAAAAATATTAATATTTAAGACCTGTACCCTCGCGATATTATTATTCTTCTTCAGACAACGCATAATCAATCACGAACTTTTTTTGTTATTATGGAAAAATCACTGAAAAGACAAATAGTTGAGGCTGCAGAAGCTGTTAAGAAGAAAGTACGAAAGATGAGAGATGTTGAGATTAACAATCAGCAAGTGCTGGAATCAGTTTTCAAGCCGGTAACAGAACCACTCAACCTAATTGCTAATGTCAGTAAACAGGCTCCTCTCCTGCATAATATAGAAAATGAAGAAACCGAAGTTCCATTTATCGATAAAACTTTACAAAAAGAAGTTCCAATTAGTAAAGGAAACAATGAAGACGATTTTGAATCTGATATCGAAAGTGACTCTTCGTATAAATCATTAGTTGAAAACAAGCAGGGATGTGATACGTCGTCCTGGTCAGTGTCCTCAGAAGCACTGTCAGATATTCCGTTTGGTGTTAGAGTAGAGGGTGGCAAATTGATGTTAGGTTCTGCTCGTATAACGATCAGCGATGAGTATATCATCGTGGCTGGACGCAAATACCGAAATACGCCTGGTTTAAAACAGTTGCTGTTGAAAAAGAACGTAGATTTAAGCTTGGTTACAGAGAGTGATATGAAACATTATAAGTCGATGCTACTAGACACAAATGCACATCGACGAGACTATGAGCCTGGTAAACCAATAAAAAGTAATAAAGGACAAAAATATTTGCAAATTATTAAGCCTCTATTCCAACTACGAAGTACAATTCAAGAGCACCAATCGCAGGGAAAAGGACTACCCTTAACAAAAATGTGGAAGAAAAACGTAGATTTTGTATATTGGGACGATCCCAATGAACTGGTGGATAGATTAAAATTATTGATTGCATCTCGAGATGCTGGTAACACAGGATTAGATAATGAAATTATATCTATCATTGAAGAATTGCGTGAAAGTAAAGTTATAAATAAATAAATATTTTAAAATGTGTTTATTTTATTACCAGCTTCTCGATACAATACACCTAGACATGAACGTAGACAAATTCGGACACTACATTCACAAAAGAATGCGTTTTTCGGAGTTATTTGAGTTTAATGAGAATGCATTGTTAAAATTAGAAAACGGAGATTTTGATTTAAAAACATCAAGACTGAGAGGAATTCGGTATCCGGTAGAATCAGACGATGCTGTGAACAAGGATTATGTGGATCATTTAAATGCTAACATGTTAAAAGAATTTAATAATATGATTGGTTTATTGCGTTCTCAAATCATGAAAGACGCTAAGGGTACAGTTCAGGCTACTTTAAAAGCAAAGATACCTGAGATTTTAACTCATTTGCAAGATAAGTTTTATACTAAGGCAGAGGTAGATAAATTACTTCAAAAACCTTCGTAATGGCAAAGCAGCAAATTGTAAATGAAATACACAAAGCAGCACGAAGAAATTTTCTTAGGCGTCCTGTCATTCTAAAGGGAGTCGATGACTTATGGCAAGCTGATCTGATGGACATGCAAAACCTAAAGAAATATAATAAAGGTTACAATTACATTTTAGTAGTGATTGACTGCTTCTCAAAGTATGCTTGGACGGAGCCATTAAAAACAAAAAATAAACTTGATGTTACTCATGCATTCAAAAAAATATTAATTAATAGCAAACGCAAACCTGATAATTTACAAACAGATATGGGAACAGAGTTTTATAACAACTCATTTCAGATGCTTATGAAGTCATACAATATTAACCATTACTCATCATTTTCTACCAAAAAAGCTTCTATTGTTGAGCGACTAATTAAAACTATTAAAAATAAATTATATAAATATTTTAGTTTGAACGGAAACTATAAATGGTTAGATTTACCGTTAGAAGATATATTAAAGACATATAACAATACAAAACATCGAACAATTAGAGTTAAGCCAATCGAAGTGAATAAAGCTAATATGTCCATTATAGCAGAAAATATAAGAAAATCATTCAAACATTCCTCTATTTGTAGAAAACCTAAGTTCAAAGTGGGTGATTTTGTTCGGATCAGTAAATACAAACATCAGTTTGAGAAAGGTTATACACCTAATTGGTCAACTGAAATATTTACCATAAAAAAGATTAATTTTACCATACCTGTTACATATCATTTAGAAGATCAGCGAAAGCAAGCTATATTGGGAACTTTTTACGAGCAAGAACTTCAAAAATCCAACTTTCCTGGTGTTTATTTGATAGAAAGAGTTTTAAAAAGAAAAGGATCAAAATTTTTCGTAAAATGGTTGGGTCTAAACAATGAAGAAAACAGTTGGATTGACAAAACTGCAATCGTAGGATAAAATAATATTAATATAAACATTATTTTTGCACTATTTTCATCATTACAATTCGGACAATGCAAGGAGGTGAACTAGTTAATACATTAATTAATAATTTACCGTTTGAACTTCATTTGCCTGGTTACAATTATTGCGGACCAGGAACCAAACTCCAGAAACGATTACAACGAGGTGATCGAGGTGTAAATAAGCTAGACGAAGCTTGTATGCATCACGACATTGCTTATGCAAACCATACAGACTTAACCAATCGCCACAAAGCCGATTTACAACTATTAAATATGGCTAAACAAAGACTTAAGTCCAAAGATGCTGGAAAAGGAGAAAAACTGAGTTCATGGATAGTAAGCAAAGTTATGAAAGCCAAATTGAAATCTGGTGCCGGCGTTAAAACGTTTAAGAACTTCGTGTCAAAAATAAAATCAACGATCAAGAAACTGAATCCAAAGGATAGCAAAACATTAATCAACGTTGCCTACGCAGCGGCAAAAAAAATATTTCCAAAAATCTCAAAGATTCGAATACCGCGAGTGATACCGTTACCAAAAACTGGAGGAATTCTACCTTTGATTCCAATTTTTGCTGGTTTATCGGCTTTAGGTACTTTAGCTGGTGGTGCGGCGGGTATTGCAAAAACTGTTAACGATTACAAAGCTAGTCAGCAAAATTTGCAAGAAACAGTAAGACACAATAAGGCTATGGAGTCTTTAAAGTTAGGCAAGGGTTTATACATTAAGTCACATAAAAATGGTAAAGGTTTATTTATAAAATGTTCAAAAAACTAAGAAATAAGCTACCTAATCGTCCTCTAACTAATGTAGATATACAAAAGTATGCACGTGACATCCCCTACTTTCGAGGAGTTTACATGAAGGATCAATTACCAAGGGTGCCAAAACGGATTGAATGCGGTGTTGTTAACTTGGATAATTATAAGAATGTTGGGACACATTGGGTAGCTTATGTTAAAATTAACCACTATTGTGAATATTTTGATAGCTTTGGGGATTTGAAACCTCCATTGGAACTAATGCGATATTTTAAGAAATGTAATGTTTTTTATAACTATACTAGATATCAGAAATTTAACACAGAAAACTGTGGGCACTTATGTTTAGAATATCTAAGGACTTTTTGGAATAAAAACGTATAAAAATTATAATTTTCTTTTATTTCAATCATTTGCAAGATGTCATTCACATTGTCAATAACTGGAAACTCGTCAACTTTATCTACGTACTATCCTAACACATTGCAACTAAATGAACAGTATGAGTGTGCCTTATTGCATTTCTCAACATTTAATTCTATTCCAAACATCGACAAAACGAATAATAAGTTTTATTATGACTCTAACGAAGTTATTGAAATACCAGAAGGCACCTACGAATTGCAAGATATTAATGATTACTTAAAATCTAAAATTAAAGATGCATCAATCAAACTGCAGTGCAATAACAATACGTTAAAAACTACTGTATTCTGTACAAAAAACATAAATTTTAATAAAGAGAATACTATCAGAAATTTATTAGGTTTTGATAAGCAGATCTTGGAACCAAATAAATGGCACGTGTCACAGTTTCCAGTCAACATTTTACCTACGACAGTGATCAGGATCGAATGTGATATTGTAAGCGGCTCGTACACAAACGGAAAACCGAGTCACATAATTCACGAATTCGCACTTAACGTACCTCCTGGTTATAGAATTATAGAAATTCCAAAAAACGCAATATACTTTCCAGTCAACCAAAACAACATAAGCTGCATACATATCCGATTGATTGATATAAATAACCGCTTAATAAATTTACGGGGTGAAGAAGTGCAACTGTATTTGCACCTGAGAAGCAAAAAATGATTGACTACAATAAATATGTGCATCAACAAATTCAAAATATCAGTCCCCCTCAAGCATCCACCCAAATAAGAGCTCGCTGTAAGAAAATAAAATTAACTAAAGACAACAAAGCATTTCTCAAAGTGATCGGTTTGCTAAAATGAATATCTTAGACGTTTTATCCGCTCCGACTTCTGATAATACGGTTGAAGGAATTGAATTTCATTCTTACAAGCCCTATGTAACTAGTTTTAATAGAAATGACGAAATTCGCATACCTATTAACCAACAGGACTTGTACATTCTTCCATCAGCGAGTACCTTGTATTTAGAAGGAACCATTATCGTAAGCAAAAAGGATATGAAAGATAAAGTCACTAGTGTTCATTTCACGAATAATGCTCTACTCTACTTGTTTCAAGATATAAGGTACGAGCTGAATGGAGTAGAAATTGATAGAATAAAAAATGCTGGCGTAACTACCACCATGAAATCGTTGATATCAATGAATGAGAACGAATCAAAGACATCTAATTCATGGGGCTGGAATATTGATGGTACAAAAAACATTAATGGTGGTAATTTTTCTGCTTCTATACCACTCTGTAACATCATCGGTTTCGCAGAGGATTTCAAGAAAGTCGTGATCAATTGTAGGCACGAACTGATATTGTTACGAAGCAACACTAACCTGAATGCTGTAAAACTTAACACCGGTGAAATTGTAGAAGACGTTCAGATAAATAAAATCATTTGGCGCGTACCGCACGTTAAAGTGTCTGACAAAGAAAAAATAAGTTTGCTGAAACTATTAGAAAAAGATCGACCACTCCAGATGATATTCAGAAATTGGGATCTGTACGAATATCCGGCTTTACCTAAAACTACTAAACATACCTGGTCAATCAAAACATCCTCGCAAATAGAGAAACCAAGATACATTATTATGGGACTACAGACAAATAGAAAAAACAATAGCAGTTCTGATATGTCTCAGTTCGATCATTGTCACGTTCGTGATGTAAAAGTGTACCTTAATTCTACTTACTTTCCATATGAAAACCTAAATGTGAGTTTCGCGAATAACAGAATCGCTTTATTATACGAGCAATACGTCAGATTTCAGCAGTCTTATTATGGGCGTCGACCGGAGCCCTTACTAAGTGAAAAACAATTTAAAGATTTGGCGCCACTATTTGTCATCGATTGCTCTAGACAAGCTGATAATATAAAGTCAGGCCCTGTTGTAGACGTAAGAGTGGAAATTGAGAGTGATTCGGAAATACCAGATCAGACTTCGGCGTATTGTCTTATATTGAACGACTGTATTATTGAATATAAACCTTTAAGTAATACAGTCAGGAAAATATCATGAATCCGAATACTGTCATATTAGATGTTCAAGGGTTTAAAGACCTGTACAATAATTTTATAATAAAAGAGTTAGCTTTTGCTACCCGTGATTATACCCAAACATTTTTAATAAAACCACCATACTTGTTTAAATACTTAACAAGTGACGAAAAACGGCAAGTTAAGTGGCTAGAAAGAAACAGAGGTATTTATTGGAACGAAGGGTATATCGACTATAAAGAATTTCGTCGTATAATCGTTCCCTATCTAGAAAATAAGGAAATCGTTGTTAATGGTTTGGAGAAAGTTAAGTGGGTTAAGGAACTTTGTGAGAACTGTAAAGTATCAGACCTTGGTACTGAAGGATGTCCGAATTTCTTTATTTTACATAAAAAATACTGTGAAGGAAGAACTAATTTAAATTGTGTAAAACATTTAAAGCATTGTGCTCTTAAAAATGTGTTATGTATAAGAAAGTGGTTAGAGTTATAAATGTGTACCTACTTAGGTTATTGTTTTCTTAAATAAAAAACCATTTGTATTGTAAAACTTCTTTTATTTTGATAAACACCCAACACTTCTTTATATAAAATCATCTACGAGTACTTTAAAATTAAATAAAACAAATTAATAAGTACTAAATATTTGCCTAATCAACTTCATACGCAAACAGATAAGTACTAAAAATCACTATCTATTAAAGATTTAGAATTTTTTTTAACTAGAGATTCAGTTTCGTCCATAACATTGTCGATAGCGTCTTTAACAATGTATTGCGCACTTATAATGACGTTCTCACTGTCACTGTCACTGTCACTGGTTTGCGGATTGTTATTGCTTAAATCTATGACTGATATTTTAATTAGTTTGATGCCTCGTCGCTGTAATCGACTCATTACAAAAGATTTAGTTGGATTGTGCTTCTTCGACTTGTCCCTGCAACGTTGTTTTGATGTCTTTTCTTTCGTCACTTTTTTGCTGTACTCGGGTTCGTTGTGATGCGTTTCAGAGAATACTTCATAAGGATTTTGAGCATACTGGCTAAACATAATTTCTGATTCTGTATTCTGGAATAAAAATAGGCATTCATTAAGTTTAAACTAAAACGTAGACGTTGATATAGCGATGCATAAACGAACTGTCAGCGGGTTACAACTTTCATAGCAGATCCACTAGTTACTAAACAATATGAAAATAAATTGAGAAACTTACCGATGACATGTTCGAGGTAAGCACAGCGCTGCTTAGTACAAGTACTAAAGACGAGTTTTATTTCGTAAATGGTCAAAAAAAGAAAAAAAAATACTATCGAAACAATTCCTAATGCAGATTAAAGTGTTAACTAAGCATTTATGAGGGTAATGCACTGTTACGTATTGTATGATCAGCGTTATGATTGAATTGACACAAACATGGCTCTTCGAAATTTGTATAATCAGTCTTATTGTAATACGTACAAAATACATTTTACATCTGAAAAATGAACGATTCAAGTTTCGACATGCACTTCATGTTTGCAAATTGAATCTTAGTCAGGTTTCATTATATTTAACCAACTACAAAAAAGGAAGATGATGTTTCAAAACATAAATTAAACAAGTAGTCATTATAAATCACATTTTATTTATATATTCATATTAACTTAGGTTTTTACAACTAAGAATTCTTATTTATCATACATTAAACAGTTACCTAGGTATATTTTTAAGAACTATATTAAGATTATATTACACTGGTTACATAAATCAAATTCGAACTCTATTACTAATTAGCTTAATCTTGAAATACATTTTCGCTCTTTAAAATAAGTGAGTGGCCCCAGGCTCGCGTTGATATTCCATCTACAGATATTGAGCGTTTATCGTCATTTCGAGATAAGGCAATTTTGTTGACACTCTTAGTAAATATTTCGTGCTTTATAGATTTAAACATAATATTTTTTCTACGAATAATTCCACCATTTAATAAAATATTTTCATAATCTGTTATAGTTAAGTCTCTTATTACACTTGATTTTACTCCTTTTGCTTTTTTAATGACTTTATCGACTGTTTTTATTGAGTAAAGCTTCGATCTCAAACCAACAAAATCTGAGATATATTTTCCTCCCATTTCGTCTTTGAACAAACCTGGAACTTTTTTGTTTATAATTGGTATGTCAAAATCATTTTTATCATTATAGTTACTGGTGTCAAAATATTGCAAAAAATTATACTTCAAGTCCTGATAAAAGTCAAACGTGAATATTTTATAAACAAACGAATCGGTATCAAAAAGGTTTTACAATATTATAATGAAAGTCATACATATGTGTCTTAGAAAGTTCTAATACAGTGAACCCAATATAAATAGGTTTATCTAAAATAATTTGGTCAGGTTTCATTTGTATTGCAACTAAGTTTTCAGTTAGAATAGAAGCGCTATGGAAGTAGGGATTGGCTACAAGTCTCTCGGAGGATATAAATTTCTTAGTTCGATTAGATTGATCGCACCATTGATTAACTAAATGAACGGTTACTCTATTTTCAGTATTTTCTAATGTTTTGCCAAAAACACTATTGTTTAACAACTTAAAAAAGTCTTGTTCAAAAGAACTTTTTGCCTTTTGTCTTAATTGAGTGTTTAATTCTATGTACTGTTTTAAATAAGAACTTTGTCTAAAAGTAATAGCTTTATGAACTTTACGTAATATTAAACCATGTTCTAAACACTTTTTTAAATGAACGTAATGTATTACGTAGTTGTATTTATTATGCAAATTTGCAACTAGTTTCTTCGTTTTACCTCCTGGAGGTATACATTTCTCAGGGCAAAATGGTAAATCATTGTGGTGTTTGTGTAAATGTTCAGGATAAAAAAGATCGACTTCTAATATAAAGCCCCACTCAGAGTTATTCTCGATATTTTCTACACGAAAATTAGTTAATTCGTTTTCATCAAGAAATCTAAAACTAGAATACGGTAAATACTGACACATGCTAAAGCCGTATAGGTTATTACAGTCTAGATATACTATGAAACTCTGAGGCTGTGATGCATCATGTTCTGGCATGTATTTGTGATTTGCTTTTGCATACCGATGGGAACACATGCACAAGCCCCCTCGTATACCGCTTTGAATCATTCTGACGATAGCTAAATCCGAAATCAGTTCTAACTGAACACCTGTTTTTAGTAACATTGCATCGAAAGATAAACTGGGTGCAGTTATGTAAAAGGCAGGATCGAGTTTGTAATATTGTTTACATGTTTTCCGAAAATTTTGAAATATGTCTGTCAACAAAAGCACATCTGTTTTTAAGTATAGATCTGTATACTCGCCTAGGTCAGAAATATTGAAAATAGCCCAAACATTCTGAGCATGATTATAATCTTCATCGCTAATACCTTCGTTAGTCAAATAATTATGGAAATAATATTTAGATGGTAATGACTTTTGTTCGTAACATTTCCAGTCTTTCATATAGTCATACGGGTACACACCTTTACGAATCAGCAAACTAAATTGCGCTTCATCGGGAAAAATTGATTTAAGATTAACAAAATCGTCAACTTGCAAAGTTTTAGCAAGTTTGTCTAAACTAGTTCCTAGAAAGTTGAAGGAATCTAAAAACTTTATTTGTATAAACTCATTATTAGCAATAGGAATAAACTTTGTAAACGATATATATTTTTCCTTAGTCTTGGGTATTATTTTAATTTGTCCTGGAATTTCACCTAACTTTTTAATAAATAAATGACAATCGTACCCGGACAGGTTATGAAAAAATATTGGGATGAATTTTGGTACTTTATGTTGTAGGTTGCAGTGTCGGTGTGCTGCACCTCGGTACCGGCCTGTAATATGACAGTGATCTCTTACTCTATCTGTCAACAGTAAATTTTCACAAAGGTAGCACTTAACAGCGCGTTTGAAATCTAGAGCATCTATTTCTGTGAATATCATAGGCTCGCTTTTAGTTAGAATTCTGTGTATTGCTTTAGCATCTTCAGTCAGTAAATGTATAAATTTTGAAACACAATCTTTTCCACGATAACTTCTATAGCCGCCAACCCTATCGTTAAATGATGACACTACATTATACGCGAATGCGGCCGGAATGTGTCGATGTGAGTATGACGTTTTAGCGGTGTTGAAATCATCGCCGGAAATCGGTTCGAGTATCGTTTCGAAATCAGCATATATGACGAAAGGAATGTTTTGTTTTCTATCATAATTTTTGAATTTTAAAAATGTTCCTTTTTCTGGTAATACCGTAGCAATTCCTCCACACAGATGTGATTCAATTTGGATGCGTGTCGGAAAAAACAATAAGCACGTTTCGCAGAAGTACAGTTTACCATGATGTTTAGTTATCTGATTTCTGACTAGACGAGATAAATCATTGATAAGACAATAATGAGTATTAGTATTATTTTCTAAAAACAATAGATGGATGCTCTTATATTTTTGATTAGATGTTGAATACAAAGGTCCAACGATAGTCTTATTATTTTTTAAACCATACACGTAAATATTCAAAAACGGATTATTTTTCTCAAATACAGCTATATCCGAAAATGTTATCGGAAATGTTAAACCATCAACATTCAAAACATCCCGGAAGTAGCGATAAGATGAAACTCTATCGGGATGTTTGTTAGCGGGGTACAGAGCTGCCACTACGCACCATAAAAAGCAAAACTCATCATTTGTTACGAATATTCAAACAAGCTTTTTTATTTTTTATACATTTTGGTAAAGTTATAAATTTAGATCCACCGAGAGGCTGATATTTATTAATATTTAATTCTACATGGGAATTGCTCAAAAATGACCAACCACTATCTCTCTCCTGAAACTCTTCAATTTTCTTTAACAGTAAATCAACCGTTGCTTTATAAATTGAATCAAAATCGTAATTAAAATTAATAATAATGTTTTTTGTGGCGAACGATTTCATTTCCTTTTGATCATTTTTAAACATAAGAAAAAAAGAAAAAAGTTCAAAATTTATTTTCAGAGCTGTATGTTTCAATAATGATCGGTTTATAAGAGTTTTAACTTGTTCACTAATATTATTAAGAAACATTTCAGGAAAATTATTTTTTTGTTCGCCAGTTGCGATGATCTTGTAACTAACGATTCGTTTTTTAAACGCAGAATTAATAATTGCGACATTGTCAAAAACAGTGGTCGCACCATTACTTTTATGAATATTACTACGTAAATGACCAGACCATCGACGATTATCTACAAATAAATTGCAAACCAAACAGTGGGGCATTATTTTACTATTTGATATTAACTATTATCCAATTTAAACTCGAAACGATCTTACCCACGTATAACGACTAATAAACAATCGAAGTTAGTGTAATGTGACAAAATTATTGAATTTTTGAATCTGGAGCAAGTCTGCATACGCCTTTTGGTTTGATGATCACTAATTGTTCTTCAAGCAGTGCATCTGATTAGGTATCAAGGTATTTCTGAAAAAAAGAAAGATCGGTTAGTACCTATTTTTAGTAAAAAATAACAACATTTTAAACAAAAATACGAAACATATTCTTTAATTACCTTTTTGCATTACTTTATTGATTTTTTTAATCTGGAGCAAGTCTGCATACGCCTATTGGTTTGATGATCACTTATTCATCAGGCACTGCATCTGATTAGGTATCAACGTATTTCTGAAAAAAAGAAAGATCGGTTAGTGCCTATTTTTAGTAAAAAATAACACAATTTTAAATAAAAATACGAAACGTATTCGATAATTACCTTTTTTGAAAATTATTTAATGTTGTACATAAATGTTCCAATTTTATGTACGTGTGGGTGTTTTCAGATCGCAATATTAAACGTCAAGTACAGCTTCGCGAGATTATAAAACTAGTTATTTCGACATTCGCTGTAAATCTATATATTTTTTAAATGATTAAACGATTTACACCCCGTCACGCGTCGTAGCTTTGAGATAATGTCAAATTATTTTTCGACATTACTAATTAACGGAGTATTCGTTACTGATTACCTAGTCAATAACGAATACTCCATTAATTAGTAAATTTATAAAATATTTGATTGAAATAATTGTTATTGCGTAAAACATTACACGTGTAACCTTGTTTCTTTCTTTTCGTCAGCTTAGTTGCATTCGCAACAGTAAGCTGTTTTAGTCAAGGTTGGCACGCATACATATTAAAGTATGGATAAGTATCAGAAACTATATAGGAACACTATCACAAAATAAATAAAATGTCGAATACCAGGTTAGAAACCTATAGGTTTCTAACCGAAGAGAAAGTTCATTTAAAATTTGTTACTGTTACAAGTCAACTTATTTCCTGTACTTACTTTACTCAAGCATAAAAGTATAACAAGTAAAACTTGGATATATAACATGATAAATACTAATCTTATGATTGTCTCCAGATTGCTAAATAATTAAATTACTTGCTAGAATATTCCTTAATACCGTTGTTGCTATTCTATCTACTGGTTAACGTTTTGCCAGCCCTAAGTCGTTTCGCTGTCTTGTCATTCGGTGCTAGCTAAAAGAACCTTAGTGTTCACTTTTTGAACAAGTATAATACGTCTAAGGAAAAATGTTGTTTTACGCAACATTATAATGAACAGTTGCAGTCATTTTTAATATAGCGAATTATCGTTCGTTTTCCGATTTATAAGCTACATGTTTTCGAAGTACTCGGTACAAACCAACTGAAGTCTACAAGTGTGGAAGTAATCTTCAAGAAGTGCTCTGCGATCTTGCTGAGTTATCCTATCAATGTTGATATCTAACCGCTGCCTGCTGCCAACAGTCACTACGCCTGCTATCATCAGCCTGGTATATCAAACGGACATAAGTGGAAAATGTAAGTATAAAATATTTCCGATCAGGTCATAGCTTAGAGATCTGACCCATTGTAGGTGATTGTAATAATTTGATTTGTGTTTGATTATTATTTTGTTTTATCTTTATTTCAGGTCTGACTCTGAGTGCGAGTACCTTCAACAAGCTCCGATCCCAGACCAGAGAACGACTCCCAGCCGCAAGCTGTCTGCAGATAATAGGAAACGCAAGTCGCATCCATCATCAACGAATTTAATTCGTAAGAGGTAAACAAACTATTCAATAATTTAGTTCACCATACCAATTAAAAGTGTGTATTTTTTTTTCTGCTTGTATCTAAACGTTAAATGTACCCTGTAAGTGTATGATAAACTAATAAAACTTTCGTTGTTGTTTCAGTAAAAAAACCAATACAGATAATGATGTATTCGGTATCAGTAACAACTACGGGACTGACACCGTGCCAAAAGACGATTCATCGAGTACATGTCTATCATCATTCTTCGTTAACCGAGTCGCCAAAGGCTGCGAGCGGCGAGCAGCGAGCATCAACGGAGAGTACTACGTCGACTGCAAGGTGTACAAGGCTGACGACGCGCGCCACACCGACTCCCAGGAGCTGTGGAAGAAGGCGCTTGTGCGACTCAAGTTCCAGACCGACGCGAATTCATCTCAGTGGCAGAAACTACAAGAGTTCGTGCGTTCGGTAGATACAATTTTCCGAGAAAAACCAATGTTTTACGAAAAATAAACCTAATATATAATTTGTACCTTGTTTATTATGCAGATCCAGAAAGCAGTGCGTTAACAAGTCGTTTCTAATATTGAAACGCATTTCACAAAGACCAAGTCGTTTCGACCCACGAAACGCATTACAAAAACCAACAAGTCGTTTCTAATATTGAAGCGCATTTCACAAACACCAAGTCGTTTCGACCCACGAAACGCATTACAAAAACCAACAAGTCGTTTCTAATATTGAAGCGCATTTCACAAACACCAAGTCGTTTCGACCCACGAAACGCATTACAAAAACCAACAAGTCGTTTCTAATATTGAAGCGCATTTCACAAACACCAAGTCGTTTCGACCCACGAAACGCATTACAAAAACCAACAAGTCGTTTCTAATATTGAAGCGCATTTCACAAACACCAAGTCGTTTCGACCCACGAAATGCATTACAAAAACCAACAAGTCGTTTCTAATACTGAAATGCATGACCAAATCACTAGTCGTTTCCACCTTTGAAGCGCATTCTAAAAACCAACAAGTCGTTTCTAACCACGAAACGCATGTCAAAATGAATAAGTTAAATTTTAATCATTGATCATGTCGATATTTGTCACTACTGTCCGAAGCGAAGCAAACTCGCCTAGCTACTGGCAGGCAGTCGTATAACTCGCACGATCTTTGTATGAGTAGAATGATACCAATCGATTCTAATACTGAAATAAGTACCAAATTCATCAAGTCGTTTCCATGCTGAAGCGCATTACAAAACCCAACAAGTCGTTTCCACCATATGAAGCGCATATCAAAATCATCAAGTAGTTTCTAAAAACGAAACGCATGCCAATATGATCCATACCATCGTCCGCAGCACGGAGAACTCGCCTAGCTACTGGCGGCCAGTGGTACAACTCATATAATCTTCAGGCGAGTACAGTAATATACTACACAGTCGAGTCGATCGTTCATTATTGGGTATTCTATACCACTATCGGCAGCGAGGCGCACTCGCCCGAGCACTTGCCGATAGTGGTATAGAATGCCCAATAATATACTACTTAAGTGTGTAATGTAGGAGGTTACCGTCGAAGCAGTATTAAGACCTGAGCCGTGGCGAGGGTCTTAAGAGAGCCAAGAACGATAACCATTCATTACTCACGTGTATCATACGACGTTTTTCAATAAACTTGTGAAGAAAAATAATTTAGCTAACTAATATTACAACAGTAAAACTAGTAAATTTTTTCATAACATGGCGGTAAAAAATTAAATCTGTTTTCATAGGCACGCTCTAGGCTATGGCTATAAGGTCTTTTGATCATATTGCCTAGTCGTCGTTTGTTTTCTTGTGTGAAAAGTATTTTACGTTAATGTCATTCGTAGTGACAATAGAATATGGATGTAACATTTTATAATGTTTTTTTAGTATTTGATTTAATTTAATTAATACAGCCCATAAACTTCACTCGAAAAAATCACGCCAAAAACTGCGTGCATCTTCGTGCATCTTAAAATGACGGCCATAGACCATAAACAATTTTTATTTTTTCGTATTCAAAATTTGTTTTGCGAACTAAGTGGTTGAACAAAAAAGGTTATAGCTACATTACAGCACAAGTGCGTAATGGTAATCAAAATGTCAGTTTGGTAACAGGTGCCATTATATACATAACTGTAGTGCAATAAGAGCCACTTTCTGAGCGAGTGTATTGAAAAATATATTATGCATGTAATACACATATAAACCTTCCTCTTGAATCACTCTATCTATTAAAAAAACCGCATCAAAATCCGTTGCGTAGTTTTAAAGACCTAAGTATACATAGAGACAGACAGCGGGAAGCGACTTTGTTTTATACTATGTAGTAATGTCTTTAAGTAAATATACCGTCCATTTCTGCGAACCCCGTCAATGAAAGCAAGCGTAAAGATAAACTGGAATTCATTGAGTTTACGTACAATCATTGTGAAATATTCACTAAACTTTTACAGAGAAACAACGCGACACTTAAGGTTCCGTGAAATAATAAATAGAACCCTTATACACCACTATTTTTTAATTATGGCAAATACTTAAAGGGCTTATTAGAAAAGTTGTTGTTATTTAAGTAAAGTCTCAATAAATAATATTCATAAACAGCAAAGTTATGAGCGTATGTTAATCTCCCAAAATCTCACTCAATTTATGAAAACATTGTACAGGTTATTGTTTATGAATGAAAAAATGTCAATAAAAATGGAAAAACACTGCGCTTAGTATTTTCTAGTAGTAGTTCTTATGAATGATGATTCAATTATGAATTTACCAATAATGACAAATTTTCGTGGACAATTTTGTGATTTCGTTTTTTGTACTTTTGACTGCACAAATATGATCAGTAGCGGGTACTGATTGAGCCCCATTTTTTTTTGTGCACTATTTAAAAAATAGGGGTGTATAATTATTTTGGAGCAATTTATGTTATCTTGTTTGATATTAACGAGCATGGCAGTTATGGCCATCCTAAGGTACATTTTCATACAACCGCTCTTAACACTTCGATCCACAACTACCCAACTTGTTCATACAAAAGTAGACTCTAAACATCGGAATTAAGGCCTATAGTGGCGTGGATGTGAGAGGACACCGGTGTCCTCTGAGCTAGGACAGATTAAGTGATTTTGATGTTATTACACATCTTTCTTCAGATATTTTGGATACACAGATATCTTATGGATATTGCCTAGACTTCTATAGAAATCAAAATATAAATTTGTGTAAAGCTAATCCAGTGAAGTCCTCTAGAAATCTGTTTTTTTAAAGTGTACTTTGGCCCTAAATAATGTACTCATATATTAAAAATATAAAAAAAGTTCTTCTATAGAAGCCTTACACTTTAAATCATGATTCTAAATGACGATAATTTTACTGACGGTTTTAAAAAAAAAACGCGTATTTCCTGATACAAATATTGTGAAATATTCGAATTTGGAATTACCGAATGCTAGCAGAGTTTTCAGACGTTATTTTTCTTTTTTCGCGTTGCCCTTCCATCAAACATCGCGTTGGATTGCTTTAGATGAAGCAACAAGTTTTTAAACCATGCTCGACGTTGACGATAAGCGAGTTAGAAAGAGAGTTTATTTTTATATTTATTCCTTAAGAGTTTATTATGCTCACTTATGACACGTGTATTGGATCATACAGTTCTCTTCAAAATTAAGTCCTCACTTGAACGCCTCTCAACTATTCATTCATACAAGTATTCTTAATTTTAATGATTTGCTATTTATCATAGTATTTATTAATTTATATACACCGTTACATTTTGATCGTTTTAATCCCGTGGAGACTCGATCCGGTACATGAAATACTATCTATTCGTAAAGATAAAATAAAAAAATAAAGTACTTTTTTTCTAAAACTCGAATTAATTTACGAAATTAATTTCTAGTAGGTATTTTTTTTTTAATATGTCATAAATCGTAAACCGCAATTTGTAGGTACGGAACCCTCAGTGTGCGAGTCCGACTCGCACTTGCCCGATTTTTTTTTCATGGAAATCTATTATTTGGTTAGACCAGAGGCAAACCCTAATGTAATTGCTAAAAGGCCGGGCAGATTATCTCAACACCTGCGGAACCTTCTATAAAGAATATGAGCTCGCTCTTGACCGCTTTTATTTTTTACTTTCGATTCATTAAATTCACTGAGTTTGGTCTGTGATTCTCAAACTCGTTATGGGTATTTAAAAACACGTTATATAAACGTAATAATAGAATTGTTTTGTTGGTTGGGCTCGTAAGACTAGATATAGCATAGCGTAAACAGCCTTTTTTTTTTGAACAGAATATAATAAATGAACATGATTAGTTACACAATAATTTTGTTATAAATGTTATTACCAACAAATTAACATTTATCGGCGTTCTAAATTCAAATATATTTTGAATTTCTATTTTTATTAATATTAGAACGTATAACGGTTTGATACCTTTGCTTCTCCTTCAACCTGCAAAGGTTAAACGCGCGAAAAAAAGTCTACTAAATATTATTATCTAACCTATTTAGTTGTGTTGTTTGTGAAAAAAAATTTGAATTTAAGATTAGAAGAGAATTCTTTAGATGCTGCGCTACCGCCAGATATTGTCATTATGATAAACAAATACTTGTGATGGCCTGCTGCCATGTATCAAAACTAAAATGTATGACAACTTTGAAAAATTTTCTTCAGTACAAAATGAACAAAAATGTGTCCTAATTATCAGAGAAAGTATTTCTTCGTAAGTGTATTGAAAAACGTCGTTTGATACACGTGCAAATTTGTCACTACAGGCCTCGGCTCCATAACACACTCGCTTTCGGCTCGTGCTAATTCCGTCTCGGTCGCTATGACAAACTTTCTGCACTTGTATCAAAGTGTACTATTTTAACTTCTGTCTAATGCTACCGCGAATGGAGTATCTAATAGACCTGAGTATATGGTGTTAATTTCAACTCGATACCTTCCTTCGTCCTCGAGATAAAGGGTCTTGACAGACCGACAGACAATAAAGTGATGAAAATGAGGCTAGTGCAAAGTTTCAATTACCTAGTCGTTTCATATACCTACAGAAAAACTGGCAAGATACTTGATCTTTTTTTAAACTAAGATGATAGAAATAGAAATACTTTTTCGACACACTTGCTCAGAAAGTGGCTGTAATTGCACTGCACTTAGGTATATAATGGGGTTCATAACCAAACTGTGACATTTTGATTACCATTACGCACTAGTGCGGTAATGTAGTTAAAACCTCTTTGTTCTCAAAAATAGTTTTAATATAAAAAAAATAACATTAGGTAGTTGCGTTTAATAGCCTAAATAAGTCTTATTTATTTCACGCAATTTCGTGTTTAAATAAACTATTTTAAGTTTTAAAAATAAATCTTTCATTCAATAAATTATTATTGGTTTTTCTTTGTTTGAAAGCAACCTCATTGGACTATCTTTTTAAAGCAAGAGCTAGAGTTGCTAGTCTATGGCCGCCATTTTAGAAGAGCGCGCAGAAAAAAAAAAATAGAATGTGTTGCATCCGCATTCTAATGGTATTAATGAACTATCTATTCATACAAAGACATGGATTAAAGGATTTGGTATCCAAGTCAAAAATATTAACAAAAAAAATACGTGCACAATATTTTTTTTTTTTGCCGCCATAATACAAAAAGTTCAGTTTTACGGTTTAATTATTTTACATTATAAAAAAGTCTTCAGTTATCTTTCTTCACAAGTGTGTCTAAAAAAGTCGTATGATACACGTGAGTAATGGTGATTACCATCTTTGGCTCCCTTAAGATCCTCGCCTTCGGCTCGGATCTCAATATCACCTCAGCGGTAATCACCAACATTACACACTTGTATCATAATGTACTATTATTCGAGACAGACACAGCACAACGATTACAAACATGAAAAAATAAAATAAAACCACAAATGTACAGAGTACGCTGAGCGTGCCCGCACCGAAAGGGTGACCATCTCAGCATTTGCTGGGCGTCAGACACCCAGCGCTGGTTTTCAGTTGGCACCCCGTAGTGACGCACGGACGAGGGTAAATATATATAAATACATACGAGTATATTGACTGGCCTGTTGGTCTAGTAGTTAGTGGCCTTGACTGCTATGCCGGAGGTCGTGGGTTCTAATTTTAATATTAAATTGAAAAAAATACTGACTGTTATCTACTGTGATAGAATGTTGTACTTGTTATTTAAATCCCGTCTTAACAGCGGATTGGATTTAGAACAGAAAGTAACATGTAAGACCTAAAGACATATAAGAGGCGAGTTTTTTATTTGTTGGCTAGTTTAACACTTACAAATTATTTGACAGTTGATACTTAACAATAGAGCAAGTGTTGTCATGCAAAAAAATATTTTTAATATTTAAAATAGGGATAAGAAAGAGACACACCACCTCTTTCTCATTGTCTTGCATCGGAACGTTTTTCCCCCTTTGCTTGTCAATGAAACATATGAACCTAATTAGAATGAAAATAAATTACAGTTTAGACTATAATATTGCTCCGTAATCAATCCAGTTTGTCCCTAGGATATATAAGATCCTTGGTTCCAGCACCGTTTAAAAAAAGTTTGACAACCACTGGCACCCTGTCTATTACTCCTCATTGACATTAAAAAGTTTTAATTAAAAATAGGAACGGTTTCATTCAGCCCAGAAAAATACCGTCTTTTATATATTTATTTTATTTAACTCTAGTTATTTAAAAAGGAGCCTTTTTTTAACTGCGGCAGCTTTTTAATTGTGAAGGAAAAATGGTGTTTTAATTTAGAAAAATGAGGCTCGTCATTAAAAAGTTTTGAAAACTAACTAAGATTTTATGGTTGTTTTTTATTGAATAGCGAGCGATTTCTCTGAATAAAATCGTGTGCCCGATAGGATTTCTAAGTCAGTGTGATAACATCACTAATTACTGATAGTCCGACACTAGTTCTAGTCTATGGTCATTGTCGATGTAGGTGTGACGGACTGAACATCGTCTTTATAATAAAAATCATGTATACTATGATTTTTTATTAGATGAAGTAAAGTGACAGCTATAACAATGGTTGTTTGACAGTTGGGCATTGTTATTTGACAGTTGGGCATTGTCCACTGCTGTCACTTTACTTCATCTAATAAAAAATCATAGTATAGGTACTTGTACTAAGTGTAATAAACCAAGCATTTATCACATCAAATCTTTCATTACAAACATTACAGTCAGAAACATTGTTGTTGAGTGTCTTGGTTACTTTTAGGCAAGCGTGTTCCATCATTGCTCTCATCCTCGCTTACCATCAGGTGAGATAGTGGTCAAATGCGCGCTGACCTCTTTCGACCTCACGTCCGAAATGCGCAGCGTTGGAAGAGCTCGTAAGACTAGATTTAGCATAGCGCTAAGTGTTGGGCAGGACAAGCGATTTTGATGAGTTTGTATGAGTAACTCATTCACATTCGTGAGGTACTACATTGTACCACTTCAAATGAGGTGGGACAATGTCTCAATAATGTGATATTCTTTCATATTGTGACAACGTCGTATTATAGTCGTTAATGTGACATTGTCCTACCTTTTTGAACTATTAACACATAAAAAACTTTTTACAAAAAAAATACAACCGACTTCAAAAACCACCAAAAAATGCAAAATAACTTTCAATTTCGGAAGTCGGTGTTTCTATAATAGTTTGGTCTCTTTGCTATTTATCACCGACTTCCGAAATTGAAAGTTACCGGACCGGTCTGTTACCGGACGGACGGACAGCGAGCTACCCATTGCCCACCGTCCGCGAGCCCACGCCTACGGACCCCCTTAGGGGTTTTTTTTTTTTTTTTCCACCCCCTTAGTGGTGGAGTTTCGTCTTCTTCTTATCGTATCGATGGTTTTCTTTTCCCTCAAAGTTTTTTGAAGTTTCGTAAAATCCGTTCTTAGCGGATGTCTACACCCACCGTCTACACCCAATAAAGAACCTACCTGCCAAATGTTAGGTTTGAAGGTGTTATAGTTGCTAAGTATAACACCTACAAATATATAGCAATTATAATACCGGACGAGCAGATGGCGAGCTACCCATTATTTTTTCATTTCCTTAAGAAATATTTGAAATATAGATGCGCCGAATATTCGTTTTATATTCGGTATTCGACCAATACCGTCTGGACGGTTACCGGATGATCAGACAGCGAGCTAACCCATTGTTTGCTGTGCACAAGCCCGCGCCTGCGGAAGGGGGGGGGGGAGGTCATAATCTTCATCAACCTTTTAATGTTCCCACTGCTGGTACACAGGCCTCCTCTCTAAGAGAGGGAATGGGCCGTAATCCACCACGCGGGCCCAGTGCGGTTTGGTGAATGTCACATGTCTTGGAATTTTTGGTTCTAGGACATACCGGTCACGATATTTTTATTTGCAAAAAAAATAAGCTTACGTAATACTTGAACGGCCCCTAGGTAGGGTAATTTAGATTTGTTTTGAGATCATTATTAGATGGATTTTTTCATGTTATCCTTCAACATATTAGGGTCACAGTATCAGATTTCATATTGAACTAATAAATTATCTTGCAGCCAATATGTGAGTTAGACGTCACACCACGTCCCACGCTAAGATTGATGACGAACACTTTCTGTTCATACCTACTTATATTTTATAAGGAAATGCAGTGGCGTAGCTAGACCCACAGGGGCCCCGTAACGAAAGTCCCACAGGGGCCCCATGAAAAAGGTTATTTTTTACAAATGCTTGGTTTACCCTACAAAACGGTTGTGGATAATTTGTTGCTTATACACCCCTATTTTTTTAAAAATGGGGCTCAATCAGTACCCGCTACTGATCATATTTGTGCAGTCAAAAGTACAAAAAACGAAATCACAAAATTGTCCACAAAAATTTGTCATTATTGGTAAATTCATAATTGAATCATCATTCATAACAACTACTACTAGGAAATATTAAGCGCAGTGTTTTTTCCATTTTTATTGACATTCTTTCATTTATAAACAATAACCTATACAATGTTTACATAAATTGAGAGAGATTTTGGGATATAAAAAACACTCATAACTTTGTTGTTTATGAATGTTATTTATTGAGACTTTACTTAAATAATAACAAGACCTTTTCTAATAAGCCCTTTAAGTATTTGCACTAATAAAAAATAATGGTGTATTTGCCTACGTCAGGGCCCTTGTAGCGCAGGGCCCTGTATAATTGATACGGCAGATACGCCCCTGAATAAATGTGACATTACTAGTTCATTCTTCAGACTTCGTCCGTGTTTAACCACCGGGATCTGAATTTATTAAGATTTTGGTTTAAGAGCTAACCCAAAGTACAATTACATACAACGCGCTCTTACGTGATTATGATGTTATTACACATCTTTCTTCAGATATTTTGGATACACAGATATCTTGTGGATATTGTCTATAGGCTTCTATAGAAACCAAAACATATTTTATTTTTGTTTTTTTTTTCAATTAAAAGGCGTGCGAAGAGGCTAATTGGTGATCTAGATTTGGTTAAGTCCAATCTTCAAAGCCTTTGAGCACAGGCGTAGAGTAGCCAGCCTTTCGGTTTTTTACAGAATGCATTTTGGAATTCAATGACTTGATTCCGCCATCTCCGTTTTATCATCGGACAACCCGCCGTACGGTGAATATCCACACTTATGTTGTAGAAACTTCTACGGTCCGGACTAAGCGTTTTGCCTCGTCGTTTATACCGCGTACATCGAAGGACTGGAACGGTTGGCCTGCTACGGTCTTCCCGTCCGATTATAATTTAGGTGTCTTCAAGGCTAGAGTGAATAGGCTCTTAATAAACTAGTACGCCTCAACATCAACGATTGCAACACTGCTTACCATCAGGTGGGATCGCTGTCAAGCACTAGTTTATATGAATTAAAAAAAAAACTAATCCAGTAAAGACCTCTGAAAATGTGCTATTTTACGTGATCTTTAGTCCTCCATAATGTACTCATAAATCAGTATAAAAATAGTACATTATGATACAAGTGTGTAATGTAAGTGGTTACCGTCGAGGCGGTATTAAGACCCGAGCCTTGACAAGGGTCTTAAGAAAGCCAAGAACGGTAACCATACATTACTCACGTGTATCATACGACGTTTTTCAATACACTTGTGAAGAAAAATAATTTAGGAAACCATTATCACAACAGCAAAACTAGTAACATTTTTCATAATATGGCAGTAAAAATATAAATCTGTTTTCATTGGCGAGCATCTAATTTTTTTTAAAATTTCCATAGCTTAAGGCTATGGCTCTATAGTCTTTTGATCAAATTGCCAATTCGTTGTTTGTTTTCTTGCGTGAAAGTTTCTACGGTAATGTCATTTTTAGTGACAATAGAATACGGATATAAAATTTTCTAATGTTTTAGAACCGCGCGCATCGCGGCCACAGACTACAAAGTAAAAACAATTTTTATTTGAACGAACGATTTTGTTTTTGAATAAATCGTTTTCACAAGTTAAAATGGTTGAAATTGCATGAAATAAGTAATAAGACACAGTATTTACCTCGGGTTAAAGACTTAGGTATTTAGTCCCTCGAACTATTAGCGACCTCGCTACGCTCAGCCGCCAAACTCCTTCTCGGGACTAAATAAGTTACTTTAAGCCCTAGGGTAACAATATACTATTAAAAATATGTCTTTTGTTTCAGATTTTAAATAAAGCTTCGAAGTACACAAACTGGCATCAAAAAAGAGGTAAACAATTAAATATATTTTCATGAAATATTTATTCTTGTGGTCGTTTATCCGGTGTACTATCGAAGACACTTCAGCCTGTCCACCGCTAAGTTCATTTTTGCTTGCACTCGAAACGAAAACTGCAAAGGTTTGGTTAGGCGCCGCGCCGCAATATTCAAGCGAAATTTTGATCTGGAGCCCAAGTCTACTATTTTTACCCGACTATGGCAAAGTCAAAGGAGAATTATGATTTTGACTGGCTATGTTTGTATGTATGTATGTATGTGAGTATGTTCATCTGTTCCCTCATAGCTCCTAATCTACTTATCGGAACTCGACGTATGAAGTATCGTTAGAACCGTCTTATTCGTCCGCTGAACATACGTAACGTGTCACAAAAATCGACGTGGCGCTCTCTAGCGGACAAAAAGTAATGTGTTAAAAAATAATAATGAGATAAATATGCCGTGTTTAGTATCATTAGAAAGGGCTTGACTTGTAGATTTCCAAAATATTATTCAAATTTAAACTAACGCCCTCTAGTGCGCGTAATTTTTTTTTTTAAGATAAATACACCGTGTTTGATATCATTTGAAAGGGCTTCACTTGTACTTATAAAAAAAATCATCAAAATTCAATGTGGCGCCCTCTAGTGACCAAAAAGTATTGTGTTAATAAAAAATTAAGATAAACACATTGTGTGTGGTATCATTTGAAAGGACTGCACTTATACATTTCCAATATATTTTTCAAATCTAAAGACAGAAAGGCATGTGTTAAAAAAACATTAAGTAGTATAAATACACCGTATTTGATAACATTTGAAAGGGCTTCACTTGTGCTTATCAAAAACTATTATCATCAATATTCTATGTGGCGCCCTCAAGCGGTCTAAAACTTCAATTTCAAAGACAGTGTAGAAGCACAGTGTTTTAACACCAAAATAGCTTAAATAAAAAAAAAGTTAAAATACTAAAACCCGACTACGACAAAAAAGAACGCTAAAAAAGTATGAAACAAGATTTTTGGGATACTGAAATAAACAAGGTTACTGGAGAAACAAGAACAAAACAAAAAGAAAAGCCGTAGTCACACGTTATATAGGTATAGGCATGGGTATAGGTACCAACCATAGTACTTTTAATATTTTTTTTTTATCTAGATCTTCAATGTTTTGGTTTTGTTATTGGTTGCGCCAATTTGCTATGTTCCGCGATTTTGTTTTTTGTAATTTATTTTTTTGGCCTGGCAATCCTATCCCTTCCGTTTTCCGCCCGCACGACCGCAAGAAATGATTTGACATTGACGTGTGTGCATCGATTGTGAATGTGACCGCACCGCTAACCGCGCCCGCTCGAAATTACAAGAAAATTGACTATTTTCGTGATCCAACCATTCAGAACTCAACAGTGGTGCAGTGTAGTGCAAAACAGGACCTGGCAGTGATTTAAATGTGCGAAGTCGAGGATCGGCCGGTGCCACGTGTAACCTTCGAAGTCTAAAGGTCAGTGCTCCTTCCCAATACATTTATCCCATGCCAGGCACAGTACCTGCATATTGTTAATAAACCTTAGATCGCTTTTTCAAACATACAGTCCATTAAAACATCAAGCAAATTCGCGCAACCATTACTTTTTGGTCCTTCGAGCCGGATCGTGAATCATTTTCTTGTAATTTCGCAATATAGTATTTGTTCCATAGGGAATAAACGCAACGCGCCTGTTTACCTAGATATAATAGTAGAAAACCCGCATCTAGGCATTTAGGCAACTATACGTTATTTCGCTCGTATAGTTAAAGAGCCATTGATAATTACGGTACCTACGCCGTCAACCGCACCGCATAATTATAGTTAGCTACGTAAATATCAGCGTAGATATAAATCGATCGCATTCTTTTTCTTGACAAAATTCATTCGGAAGTCCTACAAATTGCATGTAGGTAGACGCATTTCAAAAATACCCGTTCATTGTTGAGTGAATATTTGTAGGAAACGGATAAACCATAGATTATATACGCATAGGTTATTCCGTTCGTTCGCCGTTCGCTTTGTTGTTTACAATACTACCATATTGTTATCTGATAATTATCGCTTACTTAATAATTCGTTAAGTGTTTGTTTGAGTGTATAGTGTGAATATATCAAAACAAGATGTCTCTTAAGGGAACCAAGGTTAGTACTGATTTAAAGGTTCAGTTAAAGCTTTTATACGCTAAAAGGGACTCACAGTTTTCACGTGTTCAATCAATTTGTGATAAATCTTTGCAAACCTCGGATCTGGCTATTAGAGATGCTTTCTTGTGTTCGTTGGAAACTTTAGATAGTTTGCGCGCGGATTTTGAATCTACAATTAATAATATAAACATTTTAGAGTTGGAGTTAAATCCTGATTACTGTGTGAGTTATCAGGCATTGTCGTCCTTTGATGACTTGTATTGTCGTATCAAACGTATTGCTAGGAGTTTAGAGACTCCCCCCCCCGCGAGTGGTTTATCCAACCCTCCTCGCGAACGCCCACGATTGCCGCCAATTCAAATACCTGAATTTGATGGTGACATTCGAAATTGGAATTTATTTATAGATAGTTTCGAAAATATAATACATAGGAACACATCGCTGACAGATCACGAGAGATTGCATTATCTCGTAGAAAAATTGACCGGTAAGGCAAAGGCTGTCTGTGCTGGAATTACGTTTAGCGCTGAAAATTACACTTTAGTTTTGGACACTTTAAAAACAAAATACGAAGATAAGCGATTAGTAGCCACCGCATATTTAGATCAATTATTCGATTTGAAAAGTTTTTCCGTTTGTAACGATCATAATTTAGAGAAGTTTTTAAATATTTTCGCATCATCTGTTCGTGCAGTAAAGAACCTAAAGGTCAATGACCTCTGTGACTTTTTGTTTTTGTATATCGGTTTACAGAAATTAGATCCTGAAACTGTTCGTCTGTTTGAAACGACTCAGCGCGGCAAAGAAATACCTAAGTTCGAAGATTTCGAATCTTTTATTCGCGACCATATTAAGGTATTGCAGCGCACGTCGGCACGTCATGAAGTCACGAATAGGACAGGTTCCGATCGCCGTATAGACGCGTCATCGAAGTCAGTCAAGACTGCACATACGCTAGTTAATACCGCCTCAACACCTGACTGTTCTCTGTGTAAGGGTAGCCATACACAGCTGTACAAGTGTTCGGAATTTCAGAGATTATCGCCTAGTGATCGTTACAAGTTTGTCCGCACTAATAATTTGTGTTTTAATTGTCTAAGTGACAAACATCTGGTTACGTCATGTAAAAGTGGTGTTAGCTGTCGTAAATGTCCAGCTAGACATCATACCTTCTTACATTTTGAGAGTAGTAAGCTGCCATCGCAGCCGCGGCCTGCGCAGGCGCGCGACGCTTGTGACGCGCGGCCTGCTGCAAGTGCAAACGACGTAACATTGTGTTCGCTTTCCGCCGCTGGTACTCAAGTCACTACCGTTTTGCTTGCGACCGCGCAAGTTGTCATTGTAGATGCCTTTGGCAAACCGCACACCGTTCGAGCGCTACTAGATGGCGCTTCCCAGAGTAATTTTATTACTCGGGATTGTTGTCAACGCCTTGGTTTTAGTTTTAATAATTGGTCATCCCGCCCAGAAGTGAAAGGTTTTGGAGGTTTAAAGGCCACCATTCACGGTTCCATTAAAATAATATTTAGTTCACGTTTTAATCGTAATATTTCGTTTGAAATGGATTCGCTAGTCGCAGATAAGATTACGGAACGGTTGCCCACGGTACCGGTTGACACGTCCATGCTGACGGAGTTTAAGAACTTGCAGTTAGCCGACGGAAATTACGCTTTCCCTGGAGATATCGATCTATTGATCGGTGCTTCGATTCTCCCGCATCTCCAGTTATCACGTAAAATTCAAGGTCTTCCGATGTACCCCGCTCCGCACGCACTGGAAACAGTTCTCGGGTTTGTTATAGTTGGTTCCGCACCCGCTTATTTAAATAGTTACTCGACTGTGTCGCACTGTTGCACCGTCGAGCCGCCGCTTGAGTCTACCATCCGCAAGTTCTGGGAGATTGAAGAGGTCAATGTCCCGCCTATTCTCAGCCCTGAGGATCAGGTCACTGAGGAGATTTATACCCGCACGACTACTCGTGATAAAGATGGTCGTTATGTTGTAGCGCTCCCTTTCAAGGGTGATATTTTTTCGCTCGGTGGCTCCCGTGCCTCCGCAGAAAAACGCTTTCTATGCTTGGAACGTAAGATGCAGGCGTCTCCTAAGTTGAAGCAAGCCTATGATGATGTGCTGATCGAATATTTAGATAAAGGTTATATCTCATCAGCGCCTGCCGAGACTGAGGAGACACGTGATTACCCGTTTTACATCATCCCGCACCATGGAGTTGTTAGAGAAGACAAACTTACAACTAAACTGCGTGTGGTTATGGATGGTAGCGCTAAAACTAGTACTGGCATATCGCTTAACGATATCTTGTATTGTGGTCAGAACCTCCAGGGTAACTTATTTGAAATAATAGTAAATTTTCGCTTGTTTGCTATTGCGCTCTCTGCCGATATTCGGCAGATGTTTCTTAGTATTGGAATCAGAGAATGTGACCGTAGATTCCAACGCTTCTTGTATAGATTTTCTCCGCAGGAACCTTTGAAGGTTTACGAATTCAATCGTGTTTGTTTTGGGCTTAAGTCTAGTCCCTTTCACGCTCTTCGCACTATCAAGCAGTTGGCCGCTGACGAGGGTGATACATACCCGAAAGCAAGGGCCACTATTGAAACCGGATTGTACATGGACGATTTTGTGTACAGTGTACCTAGTGAAGCAGAGGCTATAGAGACCGCTGCTCAAGTAATCAGCCTCATGAAGTCCGGTCAATTTGATCTGGTGAAATGGACAAGCAACTCGCAAGCTACATTAGAGTCGATTCCACCGTCACACCGGTTGACTTCGGTAAAGGAATTCGATGATAGTGATTCGCATAAGATCCTCGGTTTAAGTTGGTCACCCGCAACTGATATGTTCAGTCTTAAAATTAGCTCGACTCCGCCAACTTGTACCAAACGCGTTATCCTAGCATGTGTAGCTCGGATATGGGATATAATGGGTTTTGTAGCTCCGGTCGTTTTGTATGCAAAGCTGCTTATAAAAGAGCTTTGGCTTTCCAACTGTGATTGGGACGACACCGCTCCTGACAGTGTTGCCAAGTTGTGGGCTCGCTATAGGAAAGAGCTTCCAATGCTCGATCAGATACAGATTCCTCGCCATGTTGGTATAGTACCAGACACTGTTGTTAATGTGGTAGGTTTCGCAGACGCCAGTGAGAGGGCTTACGGGGGAGTGGTTTACTTTCAGGTCCAAAATGGCGATAACATTTCAGTTTTCCTCATTAGCGCAAAATCAAAGGTATTTCCTCGTAAGGTTGTCTCTCTTGCTCGTCTCGAACTCTGCGCTATTCTTATGTTGGTTCAATTGATTACATCTATAGTCAAAACTTGTCGTCCTCGCATTAATATAGAGAGAATTGTAGCGTTTTCAGACTCAACCGTTGCTCTATGTTGGGCCCACTCTTCACCCCATCGATGGGGCACGTTTGTCGCAAATAGGGTGGCTAAGATTCAAGCTGAATTGTCACCGGAAAATATGTTCCATGTCGCTGGAACAGAAAACCCAGCTGATTGTCTCTCACGTGGTTTGCTTCCCGCGCAAATTTTAAATCATCCGCTTTGGTTTTGTGGCCCTCCCTGGCTGCATACCACTCCTAACGAGTGGCCAAATGCTCCGTTTAACCCCGCTACTGTTTCAGAACCACCCGAGGAGAAGAAACATACGCTTGTAGTATCAGTTCCGCGTGAAGAGTCAGTTGTTTTGTTGTTGTCTAATCGAGTCTCGTCTTGGTCGAGACTACTACGCTGTGTAGTTTACGTCCTAAGATTTTTGAGATTATTACCATCGCGTGGTTCTATAATCGCAGCTGATTTGGATAGAGCTGAATCAGTTGTACTTCGAGAGTTGCAGAAATTTTATTTTTCAATAGAATTTCGTAGTTTAGAATCACATAAACCTTGTAGTCCCGCACTTCAACATTTGAAACCATTTTTGCAAGACGGACTCATTCGTGTCGGTGGCCGTCTGCGAAATGCTAAGTTAGAGTTTGAACAAATGCATCCAGTAGTTCTACCACGCAGGGATCACGTTTTGGATTTGTTGGTGGACTATCACCATAAGGTGAATTGTCACGCTGGTCCCGATTTATTAATGTCCATTCTTCGACAGAAGTACTGGATACTTTCCGCTCGCAATTTGATACGCGCTAGAGTGCACAGATGTGTGCCCTGCTTTAAGCTCCGCCCGCGTTTCAACGCGCCGGAAATGGCCGACCATCGTTCTTGTCGTGTTGTACAGACGGTGAAACCTTTCATACATACTGGGACGGACTATGCTGGACCGTTTAAAGTCACTATTGCCCGTGGTCGTGGTATACGTTCCACAAAGGCATACATTTGCCTATTCGTTTGTATGACAACTCGTGCGGTTCACATAGAGTTAACCAGTGATTTGAGTACGCAGGGTTTTATGTCTGCATTTAAACGATTTTTATCTCGCCGTGGTCCCGTTAAGCGCTTATACTCTGACAACGGCACAAATTATGTTGGAGCGCGACGCAATATTTCGGAATTACATACATTCTTACGCTCCAAGTACTACCAAAGTGAATTCGCCCATGTCTTAGCTGAGAATCGCATTGATTGGTGTTTTAATACGCCAGCGGCTAGTCATTTTGGTGGCAATTGGGAGGCGAATATTAAAAGCCTTAAGTCGCACCTGTTTCGGGTCATAGGCGAACAGATTCTCTCGTACGAGGAGTTGAGCACCGTACTCGCTCAGGTAGAGGCGTTGATGAATACGCGTCCGTTGTGTCGGACTTTGTCTAGTGATCCATCGGAGCCACTAGCGTTGACGCCGGCTCACTTCTTGACGACGACTCCTCTTAAATATTTGCCCGCTTTAGATGTCGAGACTGACAAACTGCAGCTCCACCCGCGTCACGTTCAGTCCTTTTGGAAGCGATGGAGGACAGATTATCTGCATACGCTGCAGTCGCGTCAAAAGTGGAACACTCCTTCAGATCCAGTCACAGTCGGTACTGTGGTGATACTGAAGACTGAGAGTGCGCCTCCTCTGCACTGGCCTCTTGGTGTAGTGGAAGAAGTTTTTCCGGGTTCGAACGGAATAACGCGAGTCGTAAAGGTTAAAACCGCAACTGGATCGTACCTGCGTCCGGTTATTCGCCTCTGCCCTCTGCCTAATCAGTAGTAGTGGCATAGTTAGTTATAAGTTGTTTCGCTACCTAGTATTGATAGTTTAGATTAGTAATAGGGTTTAGTTTCGCTTTTGTTTTTTTTTTCTTTTCTTTGAAGGTAACCCTTCAAACCCGGGGGGAATGGTTGCGCCAATTTGCTATGTTCCGCGATTTTGTTTTTTGTAATTTATTTTTTTGGCCTGGCAATCCTATCCCTTCCGTTTTCCGCCCGCACGACCGCAAGAAATGATTTGACATTGACGTGTGTGCATCGATTGTGAATGTGACCGCACCGCTAACCGCGCCCGCTCGAAATTACAAGAAAATTGACTATTTTCGTGATCCAACCATTCAGAACTCAACAGTGGTGCAGTGTAGTGCAAAACAGGACCTGGCAGTGATTTAAATGTGCGAAGTCGAGGATCGGCCGGTGCCACGTGTAACCTTCGAAGTCTAAAGGTCAGTGCTCCTTCCCAATACATTTATCCCATGCCAGGCACAGTATCTGCATATTGTTAATAAACCTTAGATCGCTTTTTCAAACATACAGTCCATTAAAACATCAAGCAAATTCGCGCAACCAGTTATTGTTTGGTTTTTGTTATGATATAAGTCAGACATTCACTTGTCATTATGTAGGTACGAGATTACCATTCTATGCCAATTCTTTCAATGAAGTGTCAGTGGTTTATCATTGGTAATAATGACACCATTACATTAGTAGATTACGAAACTTGTCAAAATCAACAATTATGAAATCAATGATAGACCATTCTGACACTATTGTAATAGCAAACTTGAGGCTCCTTGCAAGGTCGTTTGGAAGAGCTTATAATTTAGGCTAGCATCGAATTCAAGAGTACGAAACGTCACAATTCCAATGTCGACCGATCGGAATTAAACTCGAGAGTAAGCCTAGACAGGAGTGGATCAAAAATTTGCAAGATTTGATCACAGACAAACATCAGACAGGTAAAACTAAATCAAACTCGTAATAACACTATAAAACTACATACTACGGCTAAAATTTACCATCATATAAGTGGGTTATAAATAGATTTACTTTACTTTAGTCGGTATAAAGGAAGTGAACAATTGAGAACAATTTAGATTTGTTGCATTTTAATCGAACAATTTATCTATGATTCACTTCTGAGTTATTCAAGTAGTTCGTATTTACCCGGTTGCCATATTAAACGAAACTTCCCCTATAGGAACCAGGTCTATCCATGACGGGGTTCTCTACTTGAAATCATATGACGTTAGCTGGAATAACTCTTGCTCGATCAAATTCAAGCAAGCATTCTACCAAGTTCTATGACAAATCGTTCACGATCCAGGCGGTGCGTTTGTGGAACGCGTTGCCGATGTGAATTTGGCAAGCGCAGTCGTTGGGTTCTTTTTAAACTCTGACGGAAAAGAGGGGTGTTATAAGTTTGACTTGTCTATCTGTCTGTCTGTCTGTCTGTGTGTCTGTGTGTCTGTCCATGGCATCGTTGCGCCTAAACGAATGGACCGATTTTAGTGCGTTTTTTTGTTGTTTGAAAGCTGGCTTAATCGAGATGGTTCTTAGCTACAATTTATGGAGATCTGTGCAGGTGTTCAAGGTAATCAGATCGTTTGTTAACTGCGGTAGGGTTTTTAAACACTAACATAATATGTGTGACCTAATATTGGAATACCTGTGTAGAATCTGGTGCCATTGAGCTGGTCTGATGATGGAGCTCGAAGGTAAGAACCCTGGATTGCTTATTAACATAGTAAACCTACCGAGTTTGGGCTCATTAGATTCACCTTAACCAGTGCTATACATTTCTGATGATGACAAGGACCTGATGCTAGAACTGGGAGGTGGCTGATGGAATTTTGGACCCCTACTACTAAACCCATCGAGTTTGGGCTCATTAGATTCGTCTTGACCAGTTCTATACATATCATATTGATGACAAGGGCTGTCGGAGTTATTTTTTTAATGTTTAATTTTATTGTAAAATGTTATTTATGTCAATTAAGAATTTATTATTATTATTCTTCTTCTTCTCAGTCGTGTACTCCTGACGGAGTGGTCGTGAACATAGATTATCTGGTAGGTTGCGGCTTTTGGGAGAATTCTCCATCTCTCTCTAGTTGCTTGGGAAGAGCATCGCCGTGTCCTCGTGGGGGCGATCGGCGGCGATCTCTCGCGCCGGGGCTTGGTTCAAGCCATGCTCCGGAGCGAGGAGGAGTGGCAGGCGGTCGCCTCCTTTTGCGAAGCAGTAATGCTAGTAAAGGAGGAGGCCGACCGCATTAGGCAAAGGCGCACACGCCGCCGCCGCCGCCGGGTTTCCGATCCCAATTTCCGGCCACCGTAGGCGCGGGCTCGCGGACGGTGGGCAATGGGTAGCTCGCTGTCCGTCCGTCCGGTAACAGACCGGTCCGAGCTCAGGTCGTCTACGGCGCGCACCGTTCCCGCGCGCCTCAAGGAGTTGTCAGCAAACTGTAGGGGTCCAGCAGGGCCGAAGCCTACTGGGGCCAAAGGTTATGTGAGACTGTCACCACGGGCCCCAGGACAAAGGCAAGGAACGGAAAGGTAGGTTTTTAGTCAGTAAAAGTCTGACACTATTTCCCGCCCCACCCAAGGGCGGGATTTGTCATTGGATGATTTTACCTACCCAAAAAAAAAAAAAAAAATCTCTCTCTAGTTATGGCATTTCGTGTACACTCAATGAGGGAACACTTCGAAGATGACTTAATGAGGTCTACCCATCTGGTAACTGATCGGCCGCGAGAACGTTGGCCCTCTACACTTCCCTGTACCACGAAACATTCCAAAGAGCTTTCGTTGCGTATGATATGTCCAAGCATCTTAGAGATTCGCTGTATAATCGATGAAAGTCTTTGTTTGATGCGAAGCTTTTTCAGAATGGAAACGTTATTGAGATGAGCAGTCCATTTTAGCGTCAGTAGACGCCTCCAGTGCCACATCTCAAGAGCGTCAATCTTATTTTTATTTATTACCGATTATTCTTGGTAAATAAAGTCATAAAAACAAAAAGTTTCCGTTGTTGACCTTAAAAATTATCACAAAACATGACTTTTTATCACCAAACTTAAAAACATCGTCTGACCTCTTAGGTAAACAAATAGTCGAAATTGCTTTGATCACTACTTACAACACAATAGCACATTTTGATACAAGTGGGGAAAGTTTGTCATTGCAGCCGAGGCGAAAGTCACCTGAGCCGTATAGGCGAAGGTGTTATGGAGCCGAGTGCTGCAGTGACAAATCTCCACGTGTATCAAACGACGTTTTTCAATACACTTACGAAGAAATACGAAATCCAATATGATTTTATTTTTTTGTGATAGTTGTGGAATATATATACATATATATATATATGTATATATTTCTATCGGAAAATTACGACGCATTTTCGTTCATTTCGTACTGATAGAAATTTTCTAAAGTTACCTTACAATTTAGTTTTGATTTGATGGCAGCAAGCTATCGCAAGTATTTTTTAACTCAATGACATAATCTGGCGGTGGCGAAAATATAAAAATTCTTTTTTTTAATATTGTAATTTATATGTTTATACTAAGAATAAAGAAAATAATAATAATAATTTCTATAAAAAAATATTTAAAAATGTAATTTATATGTATATACAAAGAATAAAAGGAAATAATAATTAATTCTCAAAAAAAACTTAGTACTCTTACAATATTACATTTCATTTGGAAATATATTTATAGTCCAACAAATTAATCAAGCATCTGAAACTGAACTAGGCAAAGCCTATTCTTCAGTAATCAGCGCGAAATCGAATAAGAAAAAATAGGTTCTCGTAGGCACCCTTTGGAGCCCTGTACCTCTACCATGAGTTTTAAGCAATAGTATTCGTCGCTACTCGATATCGACGCCGTAAATATTTTGTATGGCAAATTTTGCAGCGCCTCTAGCGGTCACTTGCAGAACCAAAATTTGCCATACAAAATATTTACGGCGTCGATATCGAGTAGCGACGAATACTATTGCTTAAAACTCATGGTAGAGGTACTGAAAAGCGTACGCCGGCGCTGTCAAATTGTAGCGTTTCTAGTCTCTGCGAGCTCTATAACTTATTGGCACCCTAACCGTAGCTCCCCTAACATAACATGATTGCGTTGTGGTCAGTCGCCTCATACCAGCCAAGGGGAGAGGCAGTCCGTGAAACCAAAAAAAAAAAATACGCAAGGTTTACCTATAGTCAAAAAACAAACTCGATTCTAATTAGACAGTTTTTTTTTTTAATTGACGTATTTATTTGCGTAATCGTGTGTTCAAAGTGATTTTAAATCCTATTTTTCGTAATATAAAGTTGTTTTTTCGAGTGAGAGCGTGTGGTTTTTTTGATTAAAAAAAGTGTTTTTATGTGCTTTTCTCCGTGAATTGTTTCCGAAAGGTTTATTTGTGTTAAACGCAGGTACGTGATATTTCACTTATTTGCTTTAGGTATTATCTTTGAATATATCGTGGCCATCGATATACTTATATGTACTACGCACTAGATTAGGCATGCCGTACAATAACTTTCCTTGACTTACGTGTACTGTATGCCGAACATCTTGACTTGATGACATTAGTGCAGTTTTGCAGTATTTAAGCGCTGTAACCTTAAAAGTTTTGTTAGACGTCATAATGACAATTTAGCGCTGCAGCGAACTTTTGTTTTAACTGACCTGCAGGGCTATTGACTAACTTTTTCAAAACAGTTGACAACTGCATTTGATGTACACTAAACTTTGTTGTCAACTAACGATTTCATAACTTTGGTATTACGTATGACATCAAGTGGCTAACAAATTACGACAGATAAGTGGTGGCTAACAAACACTAGGTGGCGCTGCAATCGGATCATCATGTTTCGGGTTTCGTACCTAAATGGTAAAATGGGACTCAGGCTGCATCTCATAAACCGTGATAGTTAGACAGTTGACATTTTTACAGATGATGTATTTCTGTTGCCGCTATGTTATAGCGAACAAATACAAAACAGTTTTTTTTTTTAAGATGGGTTTTTTTCGGTTTTTTCGTAATTTTTTGCCGTTTACTGCTCGATATTAATAAAGGCAACCGGTAGACGCTTGAAATGTTCACAAAATATTTCATTTTACATACACTAATTAAATAAAAATTAAATAAATATTTAAGGGTTACTTCCGTATAACAAACGTATTTTTTTGCCGAATAATTATTGTGTCTAGTTTTTTATACCTACATAATAGTATGGAACCCTTCGTGCCTGAGTTTGACTCGCACTTGGCCGGCTTTTTATTCTTAAGATTTTTTTTTTCTTTTTTTTTTTAATCGTTGCCCCACACTATGAATTTTCGTGTGTCTTGGGTGCATTCACAAACATGTACACTCACATACACTCAGACCTTTTTTTTCGGTGGATAAAAATCATCCAATGATATCTCCCGCCCTTGGGCGGAAATCAAAATCAAATAAAAATCAAATTTACTCGTATTTTTATTTCATATAGACCTACATGGGTACTTATAAAACTTCAGAAGCTAGTTGTGGCAACTTACTGGGCCCAAATAATTTAACGAGTTTACCATCGATTCGAAAAGAAGAAGAAGAAGCTAGTGCACGGTTCCAAATTGGTCGTTTCCTATGGAGAAGAACCGGCAAGAAACTACATGGTTACTCTATTAAAAAAATGGTTTTCTTACAATATTTCCATAATACAGTATTAATAGAAAAATTATGTAAGGACACTGTAGACCAGTCAATATTGTACTAAAGAGCACCACAAAATTATTCATAAAAAAAAGTTAATAATAAAAGAATTTGCGCAGTTTACAGTGTTGTCACATTCACATTATAAAAGAGGCTATATAAAAGCAAGAAAAAAGAAATAATTATACTATCACTACTACAATTACACAATCACCATTCTAACAAAACAAATTACTAACGAATCCAAGGCATTTGAGGTCCAAAAAAAATAATTGCAAAAGCAATTGTCAAAATATAAAAAATCATATATTAAAAACAAAAATGGAGCAGTTAATAGACTCATTCATTTTTTTCATTCCTTTTTTGTTTTTATTTTTTAATTTATAATTTATTTATTATAAAGTTATAACACCCCTCTTTTCCGTCGGGGGTTAAATAGATACAAGATACTTACATTTATTTTGTAAAACATGAGTAGGTACATTATATAGGTCTTTGGAGGTATGCGGAACATAGTTCAGTGATTTTTGTTGTTTTTATTTTTTTTTAAACACACCTGTATTTTATAAATATTTTAAAAAAATAAGAAGAAATAAAAAATACCGTGATATAGGAGGGGGTGGGGTAATTTTATACCTCACCATGTATCACCAAGGGGGAGGGGGGGGGGGGGGTTAAAAATTGCCAAAAAAAAAAAAAAAAAACACACGTGATTAATGGACAGCCCTTATTAGGTAAGTAAAGTAAATATTTGCAAAAACACAATTTATTCCGTTCTAATACTAACAACTAATACCACTGATATTTGTTTCAACTCGTATTTAAAAATATGTACAACGATTTGTGTGTCATCGTAAGACCATTAATTAAAAAAAAAAAACAAACAGTTCAATCCGAAAAATAAAATTTAATTAGCATTATAGGTATTAAGTGAGCCGACTATACCAAATTCAACTTGTTGGTATCCGTTCGGAATGGAAAATAAATATGGTTTCAAAAATACCAGTGGTAATAGTTTTTGTATTATAACGGAATAAATCGAAAGACTTTAGGGTTCACAGCCAATGTTACTTACTGACTCACTGTTGGAACCTGAAAGAAAGGACAGTGGTTCAAGTTGATCCACTGACAAAATCGCTTTGCTCTCTTCTGAGCTATTTCTAACATCATTGTACAGTAGTTTTCCGCCCTATTCCTCTCCAAATAGTCTCCAACATCATTTTGATATATCGTAATCAACTTGTATGTTCCTTTATCTGGAGCTTCATTCGGAAAATAGAATTTTGGTCTCCATAAGTCTGCAAATGAACTATCAACCGCAGCATTTTCATCAAATACTTCGTCTGCAGTTGCGTTTCCATTTTTTTCTGCTTCTAGCAAATCATAAAATGCATAAAGACTGTCCGTACACTGTACTTCAGGGTAGCTAGACAACTGTCTACCCATATTTTCAAAGTAATATTTCACAACTTTAAAATGAAATTCGAAACCACTGTGAGCAATCAGGCATACAGGTTTTTCAAGGCAGTTGATGAACGAGTTGATAGCGTTAAATGCTTCTAGGTTAAACTCAGCTGCGTCGTTGAGCAATTCATTGTTCAAACCGGTCAAATCGTGAATTTCTCGGCTCAAATTCCTGCAAGGATTGAAGTTCATTAAGAACTTATTCACAATAAGCTCTTCATCTGCTCTAACCGCGAGAAAATGTCTTCGTTTTACTGCTAGCATGCACAATTCAGTTATTGCAGGGAAATCAGGTCCCTGTATCAAACCACTTGTCTGCACACAAAAAAATACAAAGGTCTTGATTGGCGCCATTGCAGCAGAGAGAGTAAAATTGATAGCAGGGCTCAGATTACTCACAGCGAATGTGGCATTCAGAGACGCCTTTTAACTAGTGCTTGACTGCGATCCAATGATAAGCAGTGATGCATTCGTTGATGGTGAGAGCACTAGATGATTAAGAGCCTATCTAGTCTTTTAGACCACTCTAGTCTAGAGCCACTCTAGTCTTTTAGACACCCGGATTATAATCGGACGGGAAGACCGCAGCAGGCAAATTGTGCCAGTCCTTCGATGTACGTATAAACGACGAGGTGAAACGCTTTGTCTGGATCGAAGAGTTTTCAATAATGTAGGTAAAGGTGGATACTTGCCGTACGTCGGGTTGTCCAATGGTAGGAAAGAAATGCCGGAATATAGTCATATAATTCCTTCGCACACTCTCCAAAATGTATCCTGTTTAATACCGAAAGGCTGGCTACGCCTGCGGGCTGAAGGCGGATTGATAAGATGATGAAGGTCGCCGGATATTTTTAAATATGATATGCACTGGACCGGTTGGTAGCGTAAAGTTTAGGATACTCTTTTTTAGCACAGTACACGTACCTATGAGCGCTTTTAGTTGATATGTCAACGGCAATGGCGTGGAAAGGCTCAAGCAAGAGACAGGGCGAATAGTAACAATAATTCTGTGTAATGTAAGAAACGGTGTGCACACTTCTGCTAATGCAGTCTAATGTAAGTGGGCTTTTATAGTAGTATCTAACGCCTCATGAGTGCACTTGTAGCATTATCTATCAATTACGGCTTGTCATCAGAAGGCCAATGTGCATTGAGTTGTTTAGATAGGTATACACTGTTAAATTTTGATCTTTTTAATCCCATGGAGGGTCGATTAGGTACATGAAACACTAATTTTAAAGATAAAATAAAAAAATATAGTACTTTTTTTAAACTCGAATTAATTTACGCATGTACGAAATTAATTTCTTTAATTAAACGTCAGCTGATCGAGTTCAATGACCTTTAGGTAGTTAGTACGCAACAACCGACAACTACCTACAAGGTAGCTGTCGAGACTGGTTTACTTAAAGAAATTAATTAATGGTTTACTTAAAAAAAAAAGAGTTCCTCTCTAGGAGAGGGAATAGTCCGTAATCAACCATTTGGGCCCAGTGCGGGTTGGTGAACGTCACATGTCTTCGAATTTTTGGTTCTAGGACATGCCGGTTTCCTCGCTATGTTTTCCTTCACCGTTTTGAAAGCAGTGATGGTGAATTAAATTACACACAGTAATGCGCCTGGCTGGGTTTGCGTAAAAAAGGACCGTACCACTCGGCCACGATTCCTTACTTAGGATTATAAAAGACTTATTTAGTCCTTTAAACTACTGAACTACACGCCTTCTTGTGACTTAATAAGTTACTTTCACCCCTAAGGAACCTAGGAATCAGGGGCGTAGCTACCGCCGTATCTGCCGTATCAATTATACGGGGCCGGCTCTACAAGAGCCCCAACGTTGACAAAAATACTCAACATGTAAACCACAAACGTCTCTTACGGTAAACCAAGCATTTGTAAAAAAAAACATTTTTTTTATACGCGCCCCTGTGAGACATTTGAAACGGGGCCTCTGTGAGACTAGCTACACCCATGCTAGGAATATAAAAGTTAAGGGGATTACATCGCCCAAATCCAAAAAAACACCTAGGTTGATTGAAGTTTATAGATTATTCCTTATGTACGATTACCATATAAAAAATGATGGGGATACTTAAGGACATTACTAATAAATTGTATTGATTACGTTTCTCAAAAAAATACCCTATTTCTAGAAAAAAAATCTGGTAAATAGGCCTTTTTTGAACATTAATTCCATATTTTCTCGAAAACGGCTCTATAGTTATACATTGAATTTATACCAAAATATATGTTACGATAAATTGAATAACTTGTATTGTTTTTTTTTTTCGAATTTCATTGAATATCGATAAATAATCAAGAAAAAACTCGAATCAGTACTAACACCCCGCGCGCAGCACCCCCTGCAATGCCTGTTTAGAGGTCAATTCTTCTGTACTAGTGTAGAGGTAAATTCTTGAAGGTCATTGAGCGATGTAATACCCTTAACCCTTCCAGATGATCAATGTAAGCATGGGCTAGACCAGAGGTTCCCAAACTTTTTTTTCTCATAGACCACTTTAAACATTTTGCTGAATCTGGTGGACCCCCTGCATCTACATTTACTAACTTACTTCCGAAATCTGTGTTGTGGCTATTTTTCAATCAACTATGAGTTAAAATTATTTAAATCCGAATTATTTTAACATTGATTTAATAAATTATTATAACTTCTTGACTTAATCGTACCTAGTACTGAAATAATTAATCATTTATTTAATTAATTTGTAATTTAGTATAAGCTTTTTTATTTGCATGTAAAAATTGTAACTAATTTATTTTTTTATGCCTATAATAGGCTGATCATAGCGCACGTTAACTTCAAATATGACCAACCACTGTACCTATGTATCACAAATAAAATATTTCTGATTTCTGAAAAGTTTTCTAAACAGATGTGAGAATTTATATTCGTCAAGCTTCTTATAATCGGTCATTCTCCAATTCGGCGTTCTTTGCCTAATTGCCGTGACCTTTTTTATTTTTCACTGATTTGACTTAAACACATTAAAATATGAAACAAATCAAAGATACGAATTCAATAATTAATGAGGCATGTAACAATTAATAGTGGTTTTCTAGTTAATACTAGAAAACCACTATTCATCAAAATAAAAAAGGTCACGGTAATTAGGCAAAGAACGCCGAATTAGAGAATGACCGTAATATTGTCTGCCTATATTATTGTCTGCTTATATGCATAGAAGTCAAGTCGGGTCACCTAATACATTTTTATAGACCCCCGTTAACGAGTTGTGGACCCCCTTTTTTTTTTACACATGTGTAGACCCCTGTCAAGCTCCCGTGAACCCCTGGGGGTCCACCTGGTCCACTTTGGGAATCAATGGGCTAGACGAACAATGGCTAGCTCGCTGTCCGGTCGCCTGGTAACCGTCGGACCGAGCCCGAGTCGTCGACGGCACGTAGCATGTACTATGTACAAAGCATATATTTCTGTTACCGCTATAATAACAAATACTAAAAACAAAATAAAATAAATATTTAAGGAGGGCTCCAATACAACAAACGTGATTTTTTGCCTTTTTTTGCTCGATATTGATAATGGCAACAGGTAGGCACTTGAAATATTCACAAAATACTCTGTAGTATTTTTACTTTAAATAACAGCATCAGCATCAACCTTTATTATGATCCTACTGCTGGGACTAAGGCCTCCTCTCTAGGAGAGGGAATGGGCCGTAATCCACCACACGTGCCCAGTGCGGATTGGTGGATGTCACATGTCTTCGAATTTTTGGTGCTAGGACATGCCGGTTTCCTCACGATGTGTTCCTTCACCGTTATGAGAGCAGTGGTGATGAAATAAATTATACAAAGTAATGCGCATGGCTAGGTTAGAACCCGCGACCTAAAACTCGTAAATCGGGGCCGTTACCGCGCGGCCACCACTGCTCTAATAAATAAATAATAATAAATAATAAAATTAACATAAAACCCCATACAAAAAACACCATTTTTTTCCTATTTTATTGTTGTTCTGTTGTTTACCTAGTCAATGATACGGAACCTTCCGTGCACGAGTTCGCCTCGCACTTGGCCGGATTTTATATATAAGATAGAGATAATAAAGACCAATTTAATTACAAAAAACAACAGTGTCAGACACAAGTCTCGGACACATTCCAGCAACTAACTTCACCGTCCCTCCTCAAACTTCAGTGCGACTTCAAAACATTCTTTAGACGTCGTTAGACTTTAAATTTACGATATCGGAAGTTTCACGATTGGAATCTCTATTATTACATGCTTCTAAGACGTATGGGAGAGACCCATATATGTATATACCTACCTATACAAATGTGGAGAATGGACTAAGTCTGAGGTCCACCCTGTTTTCCGATTTGGGCATACTCCTTTACTATGGGTAACCTACCTATGCTCCATCAGTTTAGGCAGTTAATTAAACATAAACAATCTTGATATGTTGCAAAGTTTATTTAAATTTAGTTAATTACCTAACATCGTTTTAGAAAAATAGCAGAAAAATTCAAAAGAATCGATATGCTGACTCTGCCTTCTCTTTATATCTTGCAAAGTATTTTGTATGTTCGTAGAAATTTGGGACTTTAAAATTAGAAGCGATTTTCATAACAAAAATACGCGTAGTAAACACGAAATTGTTTTACCCAAATGGAGATTAGCTAAGACCAGCAAGTCATGTTTAGTAAACAGCATACGCTTTTATAACAAGCTGCCAAAGTAGGTAACTGCACTTAGCGAGGGAAAGTTTAAAACTCATATTAAGTGTGTCTTAAGTTTAACAAAAAAAGCATATTATAAGGTTAAAGACTATTTCGAAGACACGCTTGTTTGGCAATGACTGCTTCTGCACATGTGGCCCCCTTTGGAACTCATTGATAGTGTGTAGATGTGTCTATTACCTGCTCCATCTTTGTTTTTAATATGTGGCACGTATTTACTTTTTTATTTTGACAAATTACTTTTGCAATATTTTTTATATTATTTAGACCATCAGATAATGTAATTGTTGTAGTAATAATTGTAATTATTTATTTCTTTTTTCTTGCTTTTTTAGAGCCTCTTTCTACCTATAATGTAAATGTAAAAACACTGTAGACTCCGCAAATTCTTAGATTACTTCTTATCATGATTCACTTTTTCATGATTATTTTTGTTGTGCTCTCTGGTACAATATTGATTGGTCTACATTGTCCTTACATAATTTATTAATGAATACTGTTATATGGAAATATTGTAATAATATAAACCATTTTGTTTTTAAAGAGTAACCATGGAGTTTCTTGCCGGTTTTTCTCCATTGGAAACGACCAATTTGGAACCGTGCACTAGCTTCTGACGTTTTATAAGTAATAATAATAATAATAATGGTTTATTGACAAACACACAAGTTTATACAGAAATAAGTGGTATACAGTTGAGAAGAGGACAAAACAAGAACACATTAGAAGTAGCCGTGGGCCCCAAACTAGGCACAGCCTGTATCTTGGTGGCCCAGGATTTCATGAGAATGTAATAGGATAAAAAAAATTACAAGTATTACTGATAAAACAAAAATTACAATAAATAATTCTAAAAAAAAAATAAAAAAATTAAGGAAACAATATCTACAAATCATATTATTGACATTGTATTATGCGAATTGTTAACACAATTCGTATAAATACTGTTTTAAAATAATAAAAGAAAATTTAATTCAAGATAAGCAAAATTACAATACAATTAAATGTCAAAATTAATAAATGAATATAAAAAAAAAACAGATTATAACAATAATAAAAATTAAAAAAAAAGAATAAAAACTACTGAAAACTAAGACGTAATACCACAATTATAACACACAAGTGACGTTTAAAAAAGTTCAAATCGAGTAGAATTTGACATTAAACATTTCACACTGGCGCTGCGTGCCTGCATTATTTTTCCGCATGCCATCATTGGCACTTGTGCCATAGATTCGCCATCTCTGCTATAAGGGTTCTGTTGCTGAATTAAATACGGAACCCAAAAAATAATTCTGTAGTAGCGAGATAGACAATTGCGCGTATCAAACGCGTCTCGTTATCGGCTCACGTCCGCCACGCGTCCACCACGTGTCTGCCACGTGTCCGCCACGTGTACACGAATACTGGGGTCAAAAGGAACAATTGTTTGATTCTTGTTAATTTTATAAAAACAAATGTTGTACTTTAAGTTATGAAACGTTACATTTGGTTTTTTATTTTTACTCGACTACGCCAGGAGGGTATTTTTCGAGTTTATGTAAACACTAGCTTAGAATAGAATTTTATTTTGCAAATACGGGTAGTAGTTCCTAGTAGTAGGTCCCTCGCTCGCCAGGGGGTATTATTATTACGTAATTGCCCCCTTTTTAGAAAATCACATTAAAATATATATATATATATAGGGTGACTGGTAATTAGTGAACGATACTTAAACACGTGATTGTAGTCATGATAACAAAAAACTTTTACTATGGGATTAAAACAAAAATCGCGAAAAAAATCAGCCAAGTTCAGTATGTTTTGACCAGTTAGGCGATTATTTATTTATTTATTTATTTCAATTAGAAATGTACTGACTGAATCTCAAGAGAGAGCAGTGGTACTTTGTCGCTACTCTAGAATCTTTCGTCCCTATCATTCTGCGAGCAATGAGACCTGTCTAAAGACACTAAAGTTTGATGTTTCTTCGAGCTATATCAGTGTTGCTATTCTCTAAGAAAACGCAGCGCTGCCGCAACGTCGAACATCCAAATAGGATACATTGAATTAACAATCCAATGTATAGGAACATTAGGTTGACAATCCTAATCGAATAATGAAATCCTAAATTGATCTAGTAGTTAGTATCCCTGACTGCTATGCCGGAGGTCGTGGGTTCGATTCCCACCCAGGACAAATGTTTGTGTGATGAGCACGATCATTTGTTCTGTGTCTGGGTTTAATTATATCTATAATTATAATATGTATGTATTTAGAAATATATAAGTATGTTTATCAGTTGTCTAGTACTAATAACACAAGCTCAGCTTAGCTTGGGACTAGGCGGTATTGAGAAAAAAAAAATACTATATATCCTATCTGGGCGTTCGTTGTTGGGGCAGGCGCTACATTTTCTTAGAGTAAACTTGATTCTCTTGCGGATATCTCCATTTCTGATGCGGTCATGCAAGAAAACACCGAACGTAGCCCAAACGCAATACGCTTATTAAAAACGTATATGTCCCTTATAGTCCCTAGACAGACATTTCTACCCCTAATTGTAAAAACGGCCCCTAATGTCTGTGGCGCGCGACACACATTTATCATTATCTGCAAGGGTAGTTTATGGTATTGGGGTGATCATTGACAAGACTGTGGTGTGAATGTTTTTTTGTGTGTTATTTTTTTAATTTGTTGACCATGCAAGTATAGTACGCGGCAAGTAAGTTAAAACATTCGCCATGACTACGTTTAGCCTCTCACCTCGACTGAGACCTGATTACCGGTTATAAGCCTCGTCACACAAGTTGAACCATCATGGCGGTTTTTTTTTTTTTATGGTAGGTAAAATCATCCAATGACAAATCCCGCCCTTGGGCGGAGCGGGAAGTAGTGTCAGACTCTTACTGACTAAAAACCTACCCCGTTCCTTCGTAGCCTATCGTGCCGGGGTCGAGCATTCCTTTCGGAACTAACCCATGACCCCAGTAGGCTTCGACCCTGCCTGCCTGCAGTTAGCAGGCTGGGCCTCTTCGGTGTGCTGACAGCTCCTTGAGGCGCGCGGGAACAGAACGCGCCCGACGACTTGGGCTCGGTCCGGTCGGTTACCGGACGATCGGACAGCGTGCTACCCATTGCACGCCGTCCGCAAGCCCGCGCCTACGGTGGCCGGAAATCGGGATCGGAATCCCGGCGGCGGCTGGGGCGAGCGCCCCGTTGCCTCTGCCTGATGCGGTCGGCCTCCTCCTTTGCTAGCATTACTGCTTCGCAGAAGGAGGCGACCGCCTGCCATCCCTCCTCACTACGGACCATGGCCTGAACCAAGGCCCGGCGAGAGAGATCGCTGCCGCCGATCGCCCCTACGAGGACACGGCGATGCTCCGCCCAGGCGGGGCACACCTCTACAGTGTGCTCCACCGTGTCCTCCGGATGTTCCGCACAGTGGCGACACCCGGGCGAATCCTCCGCACGAATCCGGAACAGGTACTTAGCGAACTTTCCGTGTTCGGTAAGCACCTGCGTCGTGCGGAAGTTGAGAACGCCGAACCATCATGGCGGTCGACCTTGAATGCGCAGTAACTGATTTTCAGGTCCCAAACGAAACCACAAATGGTTCAACTTATTCGCCGCGTCAGAAAAACAATGCTTACTCTTGTATATCAGCGAAAACCGAACCACACTTCGTTGCGTAATGAAACAGAAAAAAGACTCGAAAAGTTTATTTATAAATTATTTTTTGAATACACTTACTCGAAAACACGCTCTTATCCCGCCGCTTTTAGGTACGCACTTTTCAACACAAGTGCAGAAAAGTGCACGTGCTCGCCCCGGCACAATCTTATTACATTCGTCGTATCAGGATGGGCGCGTGTCGAGGCGCTCGTCATACCCTACAAGTCGTAAATATAATAGAAAAAACATCGTTTATCATGGAGGTCATCATCATCATCATCAGCCTTTTAATGTTCCAACTGCTGGGACTCAGGCTTCCGCTCTAGGAGAGGGAATGGGCCGTAATCCACCACGCGGGCCCAGTGCGGATTGGTGGATGTCACATGTCTTCGAATTTTTGGTCCTAGGACATGCCGGTTTCCTCACGATGTTTTCCTTCACCGTTTTGAGAGCAGTGGTGATGAAATAAATTACACAAAGTAATGCGTCTGGCTGGGTTTGAACCCGCGACCTAAAATTCGTAAGTCGGGGCCATTACCACTCGGCCACCACTGCTCAATGCATGGAGGTATGAAGGTTTTTTTTTTTTTAATTGATATAAACTGGTGCTTGACTGCAATCCCACCTGATCTTAAGCAGTGATGCAATCGTTGATAGTAAGGCGCACTAGTATATTAAGAGCCTATGTTCACTCTAGCCTTGAAGACACCTAAATTATAATCGGACGGGAAATTGTTGAAATTAAAACCATATATTTAGGTCTCCGGTCCCTTGAAGTGGTGAATAAATCAAGTTTCTAAGTTAACGAAAAAAAAAAGATACGGCAACAAAACATACATATGACTGGCCTGTTGGTCTAGTAGTTAGTGCCCCTGACTGCTATGCCAGAGGTCGTGGGTTCGATTCCCACCCAAGACAAACGTTTGTGTGATGAGCACGATCATTTGTTCTGTGTCTGGGTGTAATTTATCTATAATATGTATGTATTTAGAAATATATAAGTAAGTTTGTCAGTTGTCTAGTACTCATAGCACAAGCTCTGCTTAACTTGGGACTAGACGGCGTTGTGTGATAGTTGTGGAATATTATTATTATTATTATTGCGACACTCTCAAGGGAATCTTAATTCATATCATAGTGTACTTCTCGTTGAGCTAGAATCCTGGAATTTGGCTTTAAGCAAGGTCTCATAGCACAAGTATAGGAAAAATCTGAAAACTGTAGGTGTACACAAAAAAAAACAATTTGAAAAAAAAAATCGTAATTCGATTCGGAAATTGAACTGTAACTGCAAGTTTGTACAAAACCCTCAGTGCGTAAGTCCGACTCACACTTGCCCGGTTTTTATTTAAGATACAAGTACCTTTCTGTTGAAGTAAGGTAGCGACGTTTCTACAGGTAATGTAATTTGTTGTCACGCGCAAAACTTGCAAACAGTTGCCACCAGGTGGCGCTAATGACTTTGGACTTATGATTATTAATTGTTTGATGCCACAGAGTACGCAATATCTAGATATAATAACATGCTGACAGTTTTTGCAGGATTTCTTCGAGTGCAGATCAGTGACTGTTTTAAGGTATTTTTTAGGGTTCCGTATCCAAAGGGTAAAAACGGGACCATATTACTATTAAGACTTCACTGTCTGTCCGCCTGTCTGTCACCAGGCTGTATCTCAAGAACCGCGACAGCTAGACAGTTGTTATTTGTTCAAAAAAAAATAATTAGATGGCGCAATATTAAATTTGTTATGAGTTAAACGTGTGTTTTGTCTTTAGAACGCAATCAAAATATTCAGAAAAAAAATCTAAATGACAGTTCTCGAACGCGCGGGCCGTTGACGCGTTGTCATCGGCCGAGCGTAATCTTTCGGACAATAACGTTTATGTTTGATGTGTTTAAAAGTTTCTTATTACTTTATTGTACATCTATTGAAATGTGAAGACGAAATCGTGTATAATTACGATCATTTCGAATCGTAAACATTGTGTTTATCGTAAACAAAAGTGTCAAGGTCACTTCTCGAGTGTTTCGCGGTTGTTGAACGTTATCAGTGTATTTAAAGTGCTTGTTCTTGTTACTTATTAGTTAAATATGAGTGTTTATGTTCTTAAGTACCTCGTCAATAGCTTTTACAAATGATTTAACTTGTGTTGTGTTTACAAATGATGAATCGCCGAGCCGACGCCCGAAAAAGAAGAGAAAATAGGAGACTGAGACTGAGTTGAAATATTTTATCCTTATGTCTCGAAAGAGTATACGATGCCGTGACAGATGGTATTTCTCTTATGAAAATTGAGCCCGTAATTTTCTAATTAGACTCCTATTAGATGAAAATACTTTTGATTGCATTTCCCCGACTTTAAGCCTTATTTAGACGATCAAAATTTAGCTTTGTACACCGTTAAATTTTGGTCGTCTTAATCCCGTGGGGGGTCGATTCGGTACATGAAACCCTATCGATTTTTAAAGATAAAAATGAAAAATAAAGTACTTTTTTTAAAACTCGAATTAATTTACGCATGAACGAAATTGATTTCTTTAAGTAAACGTCAGCTGATTGAGGCCAATGAACTGTAGGTAGTTAATACGCAACGACTGACAACTCCCTACAAGGTTATTGACTCTTTTACTTAAAAAAAATAATTTCGTACATATTACCTCGACTTTTAGAAAAAAAGCATTTTATTTTTTAATTTTATCTTTACATGTACTGAATCGATCCTCCACGGGATTAAAACGATAAAAAAATAATGGTATATATTGTATAATCTGACAGCTGTCACCCGCACCATCCTATTTTTAGTGTCATTATTCACAAATTAATTTCTAGTCATGTGAAATTGATGTAGTTTTGTATGTCAAGTGTCTGCGCAACTGGACAACATGTGGAAACATTGAAACAGGCACGATCTCGGTAAAATGGAGCTGAGAATTTTATTGTAGTGTTGGCTACCTCAGCAAATCTTGCCGAGAATGTTGATTTCATACATTTGCTGCCAAATATTACAAACATATTAGAATGTGTAAATATATATGGGGTAACTGGTAATTAGTGAACGATACTTAAACACGTGATTGTAGTCATGATAACTACAATCACGTACCTACTTTTTTTTGTCAATCTCTCTGAATTAATGACAACTGTAATAACGGGATCTTGGGCTGGCGAACCTTAATACAGGTTACTGTGTAACCTAGCTAGGACGCCAGGACACTCTTCTTCTACTTTGTAATTTGCTCATATATATTGTAACTGTTTAGACTGTACCTCTTTTTGTGAATTAATATATATTATTATTACTCAATTTTTTTTTTGCAATTTTTATATTACGCTTCAATTTCCCTGGTTAAAACCTAGGGGTGGCAAGAACAAAAAGGTTGAAGGAAAAAGGAAAAGAAAGGAAAGGAAAAAGGAAAGGAACCACTGATCTAGTGGTTAGTGGCTCTTACTGCTATGCCGGAGGTCGTGGGTCGATCCCCACTCAGGACAAATGTTGTCTCCCCCTTGAAGGGTGGGGGCCCCGTATAGTTGACACGCCAGATACGGTTGTAGCTACGCCCCTGGATCTTAAGAGTGGGTTTTAGTCAGTAAAAGTCTGATACGCCCTCCCACTCTACACTAGAGCAGGAGAAATCTTTGTCACATAAATAAAACCTTAATAGTCATAATAATTTATTGGTAAGAGGTTCTTACAAGTCATAAACAGAATGTTGGATAAGTACATATCAATAAATGTGTTCACGATTTAGTTCAATTTTCATCGATAGATGGCGTTGACGTCGAATTAGAAGTCGCTATGGTTTCGTTACCGCAATTTGGTTGGGTCTGAGAACACTTGTCTTGATGACAGTTGGTTTCATTTGCATCCCTACCTGTATAAACATTTAGTTCAAAACAGCTCAAACCATTTCAAATAGTACCGAGTGTTCCCACAGCGGCGCTAGGTACTTAACAGAATGATTAGGTTCAAATAAGTTTCCTTAGAATGTCAAATAAAAAAAAAAATGACAAACATATAAAAAAAAACCAGGAAACAAATAAATAGGAAAAATAAAAATATTGTATATTATGAATAACATGCTATATATATCTCTAGTAGGAACCCTCTCAATACAGATCAAAGGTCATGGGGTATGTCGCTAATTTGACATTAAAACCAATATTGACCAGCGAGGGGAGCGACCTCGTGGGACTTCGGTTCAGTGCCGGGTTGCGCAATAATTGATATAGTGATTTATGGACTTATATTTTTATGTTATTATTGAAAGGAAATATTTTTTTTGTAATATTGGTTTACAGGACAACTCCTTTACAACAATTAAACGAAACATATTAGCTCTATAAATCAAAATATATCTTTAAGCTCGGTTTAAACCAGGGACTTGAAACGTTACTCAAAATAACGATACGCGTTGTTCCGGCGACGATATTTTGTACCGTTCCACCAGGATTGTAAAAAAATTTTTCTTCGAATATTACAACTAGACTAAGAAACGGAACAAAGATTAAAATTATTTGATAATAATATTAATTTATATCGGTATTGGTAAAACGAAATAGTGTCGTTATGTGTATAACGTTATAATAACGTTATTCATTTCCATACGCAACGATACCAGCTTTATCATTTTGCGCACTGCCCTGTAAAACGTATTTCGCCGAGTTTATTTATTTATTTTGCTTGAAATCGGCGCGCAGTGGCGACCGAGGACAAATGTTTGTGTGATGAGCACGATCATTTGTTCTGTGTCTGGGTGTAATTTATCCAAAATATGTATTTAGAAATATATTATAAGTATGTTTATTAGTTGGCTAGTACTCATAGAACAAGCTCTGCTTAGCTTGGGACTAGACGACGTTGTGTGATAGTTCTGGAATATATTATAACATTATTATTATACAATGAATGTGATCCCAAAATATTTTGTGGGTATGTACCTACTTATTTACAACATCCCATACAAATATAAACTGATCTTCACTGAAGTGCAAATCGATTGCAATTTCACGGGTATTTACGTTTTGAAATACAACACCCCATTTTCAAATAAGTTTGTTCAAGGAATAGGGGCTGTGAGCCCTACTCTCAATTTGACCGGATGGTCAAGATGTAGGATTAAATTGGATAAAAAGTCCTAGTGTAGATACATATTGCTATAAATATGACAGTCACTGCCCGCCTTATTCCAAAACGCGATCTAATAGTTCCGGGACTATTACTAGGTTTAATCCCGATTAAAACTAGTAATAGTCCCGGTACTATTTTAGATCGCTTTTTGGAATAAGGCGGTTTATGTTTGTTGACGAATCACGCCTCATCAGCGCTGCGTTATTTTGCTTTTTTGTTAAAATATCGCAGTATATGCTGAGATAGAAGCCTTTTTACCCTCACGTAGGTTTTTTAAATCTTTTAATAGTGTTTTCTTTTATTTTTGTGCGAGTTAAAATAAATGATTTTTCTTTCTTTCTTTGTTTGAATGGCTGAAGTGATTTCGATGAAACTTTGCTCACGAGTAGACAATTTCATTAAGACACCAATTTTTTTTTAAACCTGATGTTCACATTAGGTACTACTAGCTTGCTACATATCAGTAATCTGTGGGTACTACTCTTGTATTGTGGGTGCGTTCACAATTACACTATGTCACAAATTTCAATAAAAATATTTTTTTTTCAATCAAGGTTTTATAGCGTGGTATATATCTATATAATTAATACTCATCAAGACTCTTCCAAAAAGCTCAAACAAAATACAGTTATCTTATTGCGCATATTACCGGGTTCTTATGGTCATCTTCCAGCTCCATCATCAGACCCTGGCTATCTTCTAGCACCAAAAAACTCGTCAAGACGGATCAAACGAATGGGCCCCTTCCGATCCCATCATCAGATCAGCTTCACGTCATAATAATTTTGCATTGTCATCTGATTTACACATGCGTACCAAATTTCAGCTCAATCGGTAACCGGGAAGTGGATCAAGTTTAATTTGCAAGATTTGATCACAGACAAACATCGGTCAGGTGAAACTAAATAAAAGCTTGTAAAAAGTAGCTTTTATCAATAAAATTTAGGTAACAATAATTATTATGACGAAGACAAAACTAAGGTTAAAACTGTCCAATATTTTCATATAAACATAAATCATTCTTAACTACACAAAAAAATACCGCAAACGAAACCACAATTTGAATACCTAATTACAGTATTCCAAATCACCGAACGTCATCGCGGCACGCCCCGACCCGCCCCCTAAAACATCACCCCCTAACAAAAAAGAAATTAAATACTGCCAGTGAGTGACATTTAACTAAACATTTATAAGATTTGTCAAACTAATCCCTGCCTAATTAAAAATACCATGGGAACGCATTATAATGCTGGTTCCATAGATTTTAAGAGATGAATGTGACTGTGGGGGTCGGGTTTTGCATAAATTAAATTATTCTATCTGTTTTCATGAGAATCTTTGGTGATATGATTGGGGCAGTGGGTTAGGGATTTTTTTTATGGTAGTTAAAATCATCCAATGACAAATCCCGCACATGGGCGGTTGGAAAATATTGTCGGACTTTTACTGACTAAAAACCTACCCCGTTCCTTCGTTGCCTATCATGCCGGGGCTGAGCCTTCCTCTCAGAAAACGGCCCTTGACCCCAGCAGGTTTCGACCCTGCCTGCCTGCAGCTAGCAGGCTGGGCCTCTACGGTTCGCTGATAGCTCCTTGAGGCGCGTGGGAACAGTACGCGCCGTCGACGACTTGGGCTCGGTCCGGTCGGTTACCGGACGATCGGACAACGTGCTACCCATTGCACGTCGTCCGCAAGCCCGCGCCTACGGTGGCCGGAAATCGGGATCGGAATCCCGGCGGCGGCTGGGGCGAGCGCCCCGTTGCTTTTGCCTGGTACGGTCGGCCTCCTCCTTTGCTAGCATTATTGCTTCGCAGAAGGAGGCGAACGCCTGCCATCCCTCCTCACTCTGGACCATGGCGAGAGAGATCGCTGCCGGCGATCGCCCCCACGAGGACACGGCGGCACACCTCAACAGTATGCTCCACCATGTCCTCCGGGTGTTCCGCACAATGGCGACACCCGGGCAAATCCTCAGCACGAATCCGGAACAGGAACTTAGCGAACTTGCCGTGTTCGGTAAGGACCTGCGTCGTGCGGAGTGGGTTAGGAATTAGTTTTTTCGCAGTGTTAAAATGATTTCGATTTTTTATTTATTAAGTAATGATAAAACGTGAGCTTCTTCTTCTGTTCGTGTCGAACTGACTGACTGATTTATTGATAAAAGCTACTTTTTACAAGCTTTTATGTAGTTTCACCTGACCGATGTTTGTCTGTGATCAAATCTTGCAAATTAAATTTGATCTACTTCCCGGTTACTGATTGAGCTGAAATTTTGTACGCATGTGTACATTAGATGACAATACAAACTTATTATGGCGTGGAGCTGATCTGATGATGGGATCGGAAGGTGCCCAGTCGTTTGATCCGTCTTGACGAGTGTTTTGGTGCTAGAAGATAGACAGGGTCTGATAATTGAGCTGGAAGATGACCATAAGAACCCGGTAATATGCGCAATAAGATAACTGTATTTTGTTTGAGCTTTTTGGAATAGTCTTGATGAGTATTAATTATATAGATATATACCTACTGCGCTGTAAAAGTTTTATTGGAAAAAATGATTTTTATTGAAATTTGTGACATAATGTATCTTGTCCGACCAATATTTAGCCACCTGGACAGCTCTGTCGTTGGCCTCGTACAGTCAGGACTCAAAAGTGCAGTTGTACTCTACCGCAGTTCTGCACTGTGGTATGTAAAATTTCTTTGTAAAAGAGGGTCAATGGATCATGACCGATTTAGTTTGTAGCATACAATCTAAAATATTGAATAAACTAGTTGTAGAACACTGGACTCCTACTACAAAGAAATTTTAGACAGTTTAGCATTGTTAGAGTGCAACTGCACTTTTGACCCCTGACTGTACAAGTCATTGAAGGTGCAGGTGGTAAAGCACGCTGGGCAGGAGAGGAGGTGACGCATATCTTGTGAAGGGGCTCCACACTGGCACGGCATTTGTGATAGGTCGAGGAAACCCCATTTGGCCAGATTATCTCTACAGCGGCCAACCTGAGCCCGCAATCGGTTCAGAGATTTCCAGATTGGCCACTTCAGTTCGTATCCTGGTGGCAGATGTTCTGCCGGAGGGACGAAGTTAGGAAGAGTGGGTTACCTTTTCCACCACAATTCGCGTCTTTTGCAATGCAGCAATGGAAAGTGGTATGCTCGGAATTCTCGTGCGTGATCGAATCAGGAATGAAGATATCCGCAGGAGAATCAAGGTTGCCGACATAACAAAAAATCGCCAAACAGTGGCAATGGGCAGGACAGATGGCCGCTGGGGCCCAAAGGTTCCGAAGTGGCGACCGCGTACCGGAAGACGTAATGTTGGAAGGCGTCCTACAAGGTAGACCAATGACCTGGCAAGAGTTGCGGGAATCCAATGGGAGATGCACAGGACCGTTCATTATGGCGACACTTGGGGAGGCCTATGTCCAACATTGGACGTCTTTCGGCGGATATGATGATGATAGTGATGATAAAAAATGTTTTTTTTTTATAAACAAAGTGATAGAAATATCTGCACAAGCTTATGAAAAGCGACTTCATCAGCGTGTGAACGTCGAGGCCATCCAGCTTCTCGGCCACACGAATATAGTAAAAACTTTAACAAAACTAGAGAAAAAAACTGTTTGAGTTTGTGTTTAGTGATTGGTGATAGTGAATAGTGTTATGTAGCATAATTGCTACATAATAAATAAGTTAGACCTTAATAGAGACAATAAGAAAAGTGCTATTGGACAAATACTTAATAAAGATAATTTATTAGTTTAGGATATAATTAAATTACTTATTAGTATATGTAAAAGGCTAGATTGTAATAAAAATAGGGTCCATCCATTGTATGCACTCTAGGATAAGGAAAAAAAACTGCAATCAGCTTTTGCTATAAGGTTTGTTATGAGATATTGTCGCATCGAGCGTGGTTTTCGTTAAAGGCATTCCCACTTTAGTGGACCATAATAATTTATACGGTCAAAATGTCCTTTAGCCTTTTTAGGGTTCCGTAACCAAAGGGTAATAACGGGACCCTATTACTAAGACTTCGCTGTCTGTCCGTCTGTCTGTCACCAGGCTGTATCCCAAAGATAGCTAGACAGTGAAATTTTCACAAATTATAATATTAATATAATATAATATTCCACAACTATCACACAACGCCGTCTAGTCCCAAGCTAAGCAGAGCTTGTGTTATGGGTACTAGACAACTGATAAACATACTTATATATTTCTAAATACATACATATTATAGATAAATTACACCCAGACAAATGATCGTGCTCATCACACAAACATTTGTCCTGAGTGGGAATCGAACCCACGACCTCCGGCATAGCAGTCAGGGCCACTAACCACTAGACCAACAGGCCAATCAATTATGTATTTCTGTTGCCGCTATAACAACAAATACTAAAAACAAAATAAAATAAATATTTAAGGGGTGCTCCCATACAACAAACGCGAATTGTTTGTCCTTTTTGCTTCATATCAATAACGGCAACACGTAGGCACTAGAAATATTCACAAAATACTCAGTTGTATTTTCACTTTAATAATAAAACTAAAATAAAATAACTATTTATAAAAAACGCTATTTTTGCCTATTTTCTTCTTGTTCTGTCGTTTACCTAGTCTATGGTACGGAACCCTTCGTGCGCGAGTCCGACTCGCACTTGGCCGGTTTTTAGTATAGTACGGTCAAAATATGTTTAGGCACGCTATAATCAATCATGGCGGTAAGTCCCTTTGCGGGAGTGTGTGGCAAAGCTTCACGACATTGTCACCTTTTGCATGGGTCCGTGTAGTTAAGAAATATATACCTAAATGACGGGGGGAATTTAGTCTGTACTGTCCCACTGCTGGGCAAAGGCCTCCCTCCATTCTTTTCAATTATCACGGTTACTCGCTTTCTCGTTCCAATTCTCTAGGAAGACATCCAGTTCGTCCCGCCATCTCCTTCGTGGTCGGCCGCGGCCCCGAGTCACTGTGTCCGGGCACCAATCCTGTGTTTTAAGGGCCCACAGCTCGTTAGACATGCGTCAGACATGTCCAGCCCAGTCCCATTTAAGTTGGGCAGCCTTTTGTTGAGCCACATCAACGATTTGAGTTTTGGAGTGCAATGTAGTGTTTTGAATGACAACAATAAATAAATAAATGAAAAAAAACGATGCAAACATTAAAAAAAAAAAAAAATCTTCATGTAAAAGCACGTTTTTATTTCAACTCAAGAAAACAAAAATTTCTCGACAAAAAACTATTTCCCCTAATAATAAATAAATAAATAAAGATAGCGTGGGGTGGCTACCCTTCACGGTTTTGTAGTGAGCGATTGATTCCATGAACTGGGGTGGCAGCTTAAGGGCAAGTCTGCAATTGGATTTAAAAAATATGTGGTTATTAACTTGTTCGACTTTTTCATGTTCTATTTTAAGGGCGCTTTTACACGCAAGCAAATTGCAGTGTCTACAGCAGAAAGGATTAATTAATCTTTAAATATACACCGTTAAATTTTAGTCGTTTTAATCCCGCGCGGGATTCGATTCGTTACATAAAATACTCATCATCATCAGCCTTTTAGTGTTCCCACTGCTGGGATTCAGGCCTCCTCTCTAAGAGAGAGAATGGGCCGTAATCCACCACGCGGGCCCAGTGCGGGTTGGTGGATGTCACATGTCTTCGAATTTTTGGTTCTAGGACATGCCGGTTTCCTCACGATGTTTTCCTTCACCGTTTTGAGAGCAGTGGTAATGAAATAAATTACACAAAGTAATGCGCCTGGTCGGGCTTGAACCCGTAACCTACTAATCGTAAGTCGGGGCCGTTACCACTCGGCCACCATTGCTCTCATAAAATACTATCGATATGTAAATAAAAAATTAAAAAATAAGGTACTTTTTTTCAAAAATTCGAATTAATGTACGCATAAACGAAATTAATTTCCTTAAGTAAATGAGTCAATGACCTTATAGGCAATTATCGGTCGTTGCGTACTAACTACCTGCAGTTCATTGACCTCGCTCAGCTGACGTTTACATAAATAAATTAATTTCGTACATGCGTAAATTAATTCGAGTTTAAAAAAAGTGCTTTATTTTTTAATTTTTTCTTTAAAAATCGATAAGTAGTGTTTCATGTACCGAATCGACCCTCACCGGGATTAAAACAACCAAAATTTAACGGTGTATACTAGTGCGCCTCACCATCAACGATTGCATCACTCCTTATGCTTACCATCAGGTGGGATCGCAGTCAAGCATAAGTTTATACACCTTTAAGTTTTGATCGTTTTAATCCCGTGGAGGGTAGATTCGGTACATGAAACACTATCGATTTGTAATGATAAAATTAAAAAATTAAGTACTTTTTTATTTTTGTCAACAGATTCAAGTTATTTGCCGCGACCTTTACTTATAAAAAATAAATTAGGGTTTCGTCCCCCAACATGCCCCTTAAGAGCATTTATTCCGAATGATTTCGCCCCCCAACGAGGGGTGAAAGGTACCAGTCGTATTACGGTTAAAAAAACATGTATGTACACGCACATATTACATTCCTGCGACCACGGAGAATCGCTGGAATTAGCGAATTAAGATGTGTTTGTTGAGATGTCGGAGAATTGACGAGGTCGAAAAATAAATTGATTTTTGGAGGCGAAAAATAAGGTTAGGAAAAAAGTGGGGATATTTTTTTATTGCTTGGAAAAATTGGTTGAGAATTGATCTTATCAAAGAACATTATAAATTAGTCGCTTTGCCAGCTGCTTCGCATGCGTGATTTACGGTTTCTCCATACAAATTTCCCACCCCCGTTTTACCCTCTTAGGCGTTTTTTTTTATGGTAGGTAAAATCATCCAATGACAAATCCCGCCCTTGGGCGGAGCGGGAAGTAGTGTCAGACTCTTACTGACTAAAAACCTACTCCGTTTCTTCGTTGCTTATCGTGCCGGGGCCGGGTAAGTAAATGAGTCAATGACCTTGTCGGTAGTTGTCGGTCGTTGCGTACTAACTACCTAGAGGTTATGGGCTCTGGGAAGGTATGAAAATGCATACCAGGGCCCTGGAACCAAGGCAGGGAAGGAACAGGGTAGGTTTTTAGTCAGTAAGAGTCTGACACTATTTCCCGCTCCGCCCAAGGGCGGGATTTGTCATTGGATGATTTTACCTACCATAAAAAAAAAAAACCTAGAGGTCATTAATTTTTAATTCAAAATTAAAGAAAATAATTTCGAACATGCGTAAATTAATTCGAATTAAAAAAAAAGTACTTTATTTTATAATTTTATCTTTCCAAATCGTTAGTGTTTCATGTACCAAATCGACCCTCCACGGGATTAAAACGATCGAAATTTAACAGTGTATACTTGTGTTATGAAACCTTGCTTTATGCCAAATTTCAGGATTCTAGGTCAACGTGAAGTACCCTATGAATTTTTCAATACACTTACTCGAAAACTGCCTCTTATCGCACTAAAATTAGGTTTGACATGGCATGTATATCACCCGCGTGCTGTTTTTAAATTTATCACACCAAGGTCTTTTTTCGTCCCTATTTCGATCTGACGGATTGATACCTTTACCTCTTTTTCAACCTGCAAAAATAAAACGCGGGAAAAAATGTCTATTAACCTATTTATTTGTGTTATTTGTGAAAAAAAATTTGAATTTAAGATTTGAAGTGAATTTTTTAGATGCTACACCGCCACCGCCAGATATTGTGATTAAGGTAAAAAAAATACCTGTGATAGCCTACTGCCATCTAAATTAAAATTAAAATGTCCGACCACTTTTTTTTCCAATACAATAAAAACCAAAATGCGTTATAATTTTCAGAGAAAGTATTTCTTCGTAAGTGTAAAGTGTAGTGTTCGTAAATGTGTTGAAAAACGTCGTTAGATACACGTGCAAATTTGTCACTGTAGCCCTCGGCTCCATAACACACGCCTTCGGCACGTGAGAATTGTTCACTTGTTTCAAAATGTACTATTGATTTCCTTGAGAGTGTCGAAACATAACGTTTTTTGCGATATAAATAGCCGTATCTTTTTTTTCGTTAACCAGAAGTTTGATTTTTACAGGTACCACAGATTTCAGTATATGTTTTAATTTTAACTCCATACCTCCACGCGTTCTCAAGATATAGGGTCTTGACAGACAGACAAAAAACAAAGTGATCTCTAGAAGGATCCCGTAAAGGATCCCGTTATTCCTTTTGAGGCACGGAACCCTAAAAGAGCTAGGTAAAAACATCCCCGGTTATAAGTTAACTATAAAATGAAAGCGATATATCAATGTCGAAGTAATCTGCATAATTATCTCGAAGATAAATTACGCCGTTATTCATGCTAATAAAAAGTATTCGTTTATGTAAAACTTACAGTACGGCCGTTCTAACTTGGCAAGTCTGAAGTTAGGCTCTGCGAACTTTAGTGCTTATGCACTCGTAAAAAAAATGCCTTTAGCAGTTGTTATTGCTGTTAACAACAGTTATTGGTATTTATTTTTTTAAACCCATTATTTTTACTACTAATTTACAGTTTCCTGACTTTTTCCTATATTTGTGCTACAAGACGCTTTATGCCAAATTTCAGGATTCTAGGTCAAGGATGCTTCTGACAAGTTCCCGCTGCGCCCCTAGTGCTCGATTCCAGCACATAAGTACCTACATGCCAGTATCATCAAAAACGTTTGTTCAGTTAGATAAAACATCTCATTCATTTTTTTGGCAGCGCACGAGCGTATTTATGTTTAATGTTTATCGAAGTCAAGCGGCCGGCCGGCTAAACGGTCAGTCGGCCGGACGGACAAACTCAAACTCAAAATCGTTTATTATCAAACTTAAAAAAAAAAAAAATGACCTTAGATTTTTATTTTGCGAAATGCAAGTATGGTCCCTCAGTTTACACACAGTACCTACCCTATGAATTTTGATTCCCTTGAGAGGGTCGAAACATAAGTTTTTTGCGACTGAAACGGCCGTATCTTTTTTTCGCTAACTTGGAAATTTGATTTTTTCACGGGTCTTCAAGGGTCCGCAGACCTAAGTATATGGTTTTGATTTCAACTTGATACCTCCACGCGTTCCCGAGATAGAGAGTCTTGACAAACAGATAGACAGACAGAAAGACTGGCAGACAGACAGACAACAAAATTATCCTATATGGGTTTTTCTTTTTGAAGACCCTTAGGTAATTATAGCTATCAGGAAACACAGACTCCGGCAGGGAATTCAACTTCACAAACTTTAGCTGTACGCATAAAGGTAGACACTACATTGCGCACACGTGTGCCACACACGCCGATCTGGGCGCGTCGGTCTCCATACATTTTATATGGAAACTAGACTTGTAGAGCTACACTTGATCCACGCCACGCGACGTCGTTCTACTTATTTTTTTTATACTAAGTAAAATCATCCAAAGACAAATCTCGCCTTTGGGCGGAGCGGGAAATAGTGTCAGACTCTTACTGACTAAAAAACCTACCCCATTCCTTCGTTGCCTATCGTGCCGGGGCCGTGCCTTCCTTTAAGAAACTGACCCATGACCCCAGCAGGCTTCGACCCTGCCTGCCTGCAGCTAGCAGGCTGGGACGTCGTTCTTCGTACAAATCTGGCGTGTCACACGCGAGCTTCAGTCTAATGTAGTTCTAGCTTAATGAATGTGTTCTCAAAACGCCTTGTCTATGGTGCAACACAGTTACGCCCAGTTCACACATGGCGCGACAGATTGCTGTATTTTACTATGCGTCTATTCGGACAAATAAATATATCTTCTTTTGGTAAATAAAACTGTTTCTTTAATTGTTCCAGATGAGGTACAGCTCGTGGCGGAGTGGCGGTCGCGGTTGACGCCATGGAAGTCTCCTGGGTGGTGCTCGCCGCCGTCTTCATAGCGGCGCACGCGCAGAATAACAGAAGTAAGTTAATTCGAGGTTGCATTAATTTAGAACTTTTTTAAACCTCTGAAAATCCACAAATATAAAAGAGAACACCATAAAAATTAATTGACCATAATATGACCTACCACTTTGAGGAGTGGCTGGAAAAACGTCACGGTGTCCTCACCTTCCGCCTGACGCAGGTTCTCACCGGACATGTTAAATTCAGGAGTTTCCTGCACCGGATTCGTATGAAAGAAACGCCCGGGTGTCACCATTGTGTGCATTGCCCGGAGGACACGGTGGAGCATAACGGTAGAGGTGTGCCCCGCTTGGACAGAGCACCGCCGAGTTCTCGTGGGGGCGATCGGCGGCGGCGATCTCTCACACCGGTCCTTGGTACAGGCCATGGTCCGGAACGAGGAAGAATGGCAGGTGGTCGCCTCTTTCTATGAAACAGCAATGCTAGCAAAGGAAGAAGAAAGAAAAAAAAGAAAGAAAAATATTTTATTGGGCATGGAAACACAATGCTGAGACAACATAATAGACACTTAAAATTATAAAAGAAAACTAACATTGTGTGTCTCCCGATTGCGCCAAATAGGTCCAGTTCAGCATAAATGCCAGACAACTACGAGGTGGTAATTGCCTGACGCTGGTTTTCAACTGAACCTTATTTCGAGCGAACGGTTGAAAATTGGTTAAAAAAGAAAAGATTGGGTAAAGAAGAAAAATATTTATTTGAGACTCGCACAGGACAAAAAATATATACAACAAGAATTACAAAATCTATAAATACTTCTTGAACATAAACAAACTATAAATAAAACAAAACAAAAAAAAAAAAGATTGAAAATAAAAGACCTGTGCGAGGTCAAAAAGGCCTCTATCTCAGCATATGCTGCGATATGAACTAAAAAAAAAAGTAAAATAAGGCAGCGCTGGTATTCTGATAGGGCCTGGTGAGGAGAAGGAGGAGGAGGCCGCACGCATGAGGAAAAGGCCCTCACGGTCCAGCCACGGGGATCCTAATACCGATTACCTGCCACCGTAGGCGTGGGCTTGCGATCAATGAGCAATGTGTAGCTCATCGTCTAGCCGTCCGTACCGATCATAAGTCATTGTCTGCGCGTCTTGCTCCACGCGCGCAGTTCAGCAGGGTCAATACCTGCAAGAGCCACAGAGTATTTCAGGAAAGGAAACCCGTAGTCAGAGAAATTTTAGCGTTTTTACAAATAACAGGGTTTTTGCAAATTATATCTTACTTCGACAAGGGTTTTTTTTTGGTAGGTAAAATCATCCAATGACATCCCGCCCTTGAGTGGAGCGGGAAATAGTGTCAGACTCTTTGAAATTCCATCCTGGACAATGGCGTTGGCATTTTCAACCCCTAAAAACGTGTAGAATCCTTATTGCGAAAATATTACCTCGTATTTCTATTTTATGAAGCGAAAACCATTATATTAAATCTGCCCCTTTTTCCCCGGATGAAACAAATATAGCGGCTATAGGACATTTCTGTCCCGGAAGTGACGAATCCGTTTCGTCACTTCCGGGACAGAAATGTGACAATGTTTTGTAAATGTTGGTAATTGTGTTTTCTTGTTTGTATTGTTATTTATTAGTTTACTTTTGCTTAAGGAAGGTGTTTACTTTGGGTCGAAATTGTTCGCCCCCTATATTTCCGGAGTCGTAAGTAGTTTTAAGACTTATTTTACAACGGCTTCGGGTTTCGTACAAATCTAAATTGTAAATAATTCAATTCCCGAATTGAGTTACGAAAATTTTTCTGAGTTCCAAAACTAATATGTTTTTTTTTCGTGATAAGATAAGATAAGATAATTTATTAAGATAAGATAATTTATTATTAGCATATAAAACATGTACAACTAGAGTGAGGCCCTGACTCCTGTGCTAGGTGGAAACACCTGTGTTACAGGAATCAGTGTCTTCTCCCAAATATTCAGTGTATAAATACTAAAATTTCCTAAAAAATTTATCCAAATACATTATTTTACAATAAATATTTAAATACATTTCCAATAAACATTTAAATACTTATTCTTAATATTATACTACATCGAATTGAAGAAATCAAAATTACATTATTGTATTTAATTAAAATATTAGTGTAATTAAAATTATTAAAACTAATAAATTAGAGAAAGTAATAATAAAGATTAAAATAATTGCTTTATTAATATTGTCAAATACATGTGTGTGTGTGTGTGAGTGATGATGTGTGGTGGTATGTATGTGTGTGGTATGTGTAAATAATATTATAGATTGAAACAGTGATGTAACAGCAATACAGTTTTCAGATTTATTCCTATATCTGTGCTATAAGACCTCGCTTTGTGCCAAATTTTAAGATTCTTGGTCAACGGGAAGTACTCTAAGAATTTTAATTCCTTGAGAGTGTCCAAATATAGACCTTTTTGCGACATTAAACGGCCATATCTTTTTTTTTCGTTAACTTAGATGTTTGATTTTTTCATAGCTTTAAGGGACCGCAGATTTGAGTACATGGTTTTAATTTCAACTCGATGAGTCCACGAGTTCCCAAGATAAAGGGTCTTCACAGACAGACAACAAAGTGATCCTCTAGCGTCATCTATGTCGTCACATAAGAACTAATCCTGCACCGCGCAAGTAACATTCTCCGCGCGATTTGAACATATAGAACAGCCCGAAATCATCTATCGGGCAATAGCCCACCATACATAACACCTGTCTGGTCAGAGGATCCTCCGTTTTCAACGGAGGTATGTGGGACTTTACTCTCTGTCCCAAATAGGGATCCGTTTTTAGTTTTGAGGTACGAAACCTAAAACCGACCAATTGCTAATCGGATTCTCGCACGAAGGTATTACTATATTATGGTTGCCTATTATCTATAATATTTGAGAAGTTCCCTCGATTCCTCATAGATTCCATCATCAGCACTAGATTTTGAAAAAAGAAATGGGACATTTAAAAAAGAATTGCATATTGACAATGGACAGATATCTGATATAACAGAAATAAAAAAAAATTGAACATACTCGTAGTAACCGAATTAAGAATCTTCTTATTTTGAAATAGTTTGTAAAAAAAAATAGTTTATAGGATGTCCCTTCGTGAGTGAGTCCGTCTAGCGATTTGTTGGTATTTTCAATAAATTTTCTTCAACAGTCACATTGATTTATTAAGATAAAGTATTAAAACAAAAAAAAACAACTAATTAAAACTATATAGACCTACATACATTAAAGGCAATTATTCCTAGCTTAATATGGCGTATAAAACTCCTCCGCATCGCTGTCGACTAGAAGTGTGCTCAAAAGTCTGGCGGCATTGCCACGTTGTATGGCAATGCTTAATCTCTGACCGAGTTAGAAACCAACCCTTGGATCACGCGAAGAGTCAACTAAACGTTTGGATAATTCTTCAAAAAGCGTATGAGCACTCGGACCCCACGGCCCGAGAGTTTCAACCCCAAACGGCTTTTTTATGGTAGGTAAAATCATCCAATGACAGATCCTGCCCTTGGGCGGAGCGGGAAATCAGACTCTTACTGACTAAAAACCTATCCGGTTTCTTCGTCGATCGCCCCACGAGGACATGGCGATGCTCCGTCCAAGAGGGGCACACCTCTACAGTGTGTTCCACCGTGTCCTCCGGGTGTTCCGCACAGTGGCGACACCCGGGTAACTCCTCCGTATGAATCCGGAACAGAAACTTACCGAACTTGCCATTTTCGGAAAGGACCTGCGTCGTGCGGTAGTTGAGAACGCCGTGAGGTCTTTCCAGAACCCCAAACGGCTCAAAAATGTAACTGCCGACGAGGTTGTTATATTTCCGCCGCCTGAGGTTCTCCGCAGCGGCAGAACCAGCACAGCACGATGAGCAAATTTCCTTCAAAACATTCCTTTTCCTCAAACAAAAACTCGAGTCGGGAGACTTATCTCATATATCATAGACATCTGTTCAAACCGCACATATATAAATATTCTTTGAGTCTCAGTTCCTGAAACTTGGCAAATCTCACTTTGAGAGTTTTATAACTTTGGCAGTTTATAATTTTTTTCTTTTCAATACTTCGGATGGGTTTTTAAAATGGTCGATGAAATATCGTCGATTGATATTTTTTTCCTTTAGTTCAGTTTTGTTTTTGACGCTTGCAAAAAAGATGGCCGACATAAATGTTCGAGGGTTTTCTGTTTGACAAGCTCTTATTCAAATTGAAATATTTGTATTTGTGTGTACACGGCTAAATTTTGATCGTTTTAATCCCGTGGAGGGTCGATCTGGTAAATGATCCATGAAAAACTATCGATTTGTAAAGATAAAATTAAAAAATAAAATACTTTTTTTTCTAAAACTCGAATTAGTATACGCATGTAAGAAATTAAATTCATCAAGTAAACAACAACTGAGCGAGTCCAATGACCTGTAGGTAGTTGTGTTGATATGTCAGTCAGTTTCTTTTTTATATTAATAACTAGAAGGAGATAGTTGAACCCCCATGTATATAGGGTGATTGGTAATTAGTGAACAATACTTAAACGCGTGATTGTAGTCATGACAACAAACAACTTTTGCTATAGGATCAAACCTGAAATCGCGAAACAAATCAGCAAGTTCAGTACATTTTGACCAGATAGGTGAATATAAATACGAATATACTGACCAGCAGATGTTTTTTCGCGAATACAGATTTGGTCCCATAGTAAAAGTTTTTTGTTATCATGACTACAATCACGTGTTTAAGAAGCGGTCACTAATTACCAATCACCCTGTATAATAATAAGCTTATTAACTTTATATTAATTCTAATTTATGTTTTCAGATGACGGCCCGAGGTTTCTGTCGCGAGGACATTCATTTAGAACAGTAGTGGGGGATACGCTGCTATTGCCATGTCAGGTCCAAAACTTGGGTAAGTTGAGCTACTTTTATTCACTAAATAATATAATATATATTTTTTTCCACAACTATCACACAACACCGTCTAGTCCCAAGCTAAGCAGAGCTTGTGTTATGGGTACCAGACAGCTGATAAACATACTTATATATTTCTAAATACATACATATTATATATGAATAACACCCAAACACAGAACAAATGATCGTGCTCATCACACAAACATTTCTCCTGGGTGGGAATCGAACCCACGACCTCCGGCATAGCAGTCAGAGCCACTAACCACTAGACCAACAGGCCAGTCAAAAACCTGTACTATGCGATCCAAATAAGAATAGGAAAGCCAATAACCTCGATCTGTCAAATTTTGAGTGAAAGGTACGGTTTGCAAAAAAAAACTTATTTGCGTATCAATAAAGGCTTTTTTTTTTCGCTTTCTATTACATAGTCTTAGTTAGGTCTAGATGAAGTAAAAACATTGTTTATGATAAATTAGGTAAATATATTGTTTTAAGTCATAATTACTTAAAAATAAATACTATTTTCTTTCTTATTTTCATTGTAAGAAACAATTCGCCTTTTTCTTCAATTTGCCACTAATCAGACACTTCACATAGTGACGCAGAGATGAGTAAAATTGAAGAACTAAATTCTGATAAAACTTTTTTTGTTCACGATTCGAGAAATTTTAAAAATTTATTTTTTTGCTCGCCGTACCCAATTTCTTCAAATTGACAGTTCGACGTGACGTCACAACATGGCATTCGATCCTATTCTCATTTGGACCGCATTGTAAATATGGTTTTAATTTCAATTCGATACCTCCACGCGTTCTCGAGATAAAGGGTCTTGACAGACAGACAGACAACAAAGAGATCCTATAAGAGTTCCGTTTTTCCTTTTGAGATACGGAACCCTAAAATAAATATTTCTAGTTGATTTATCGTGTTTCCGTACAAAATAGATGAGCAAAGTTTTTGGCACACATTTTGATTGCATGGAATAGGATCCATAGGCTTATAAGAAAATGTTGTTTTGGTGTTTTATCATTGTTTTTATGACTATAAAGTGGGTTTGCATGAGAGATCAATGAACTATACCCCGGCCCACTTACTATGATCAAACTTGGTGGCATAGCATTGATATAATCAAAACAGCGACAGCTGTCGTGCGAGTGAAAGATCGCACGACAGCTCCGGCTCTTATCTCTGTCCTTGTCTATCAGTGACTACTGTAGATGTGTGAGTTTCGAGCCCAGGTTTTCTGATTGCTATGTTAGCGCGTAACGTATTTTCTCTTGTAATATATCAAAGTACAGACGCCAGCACGTCGTCTACCCCAATCTGTCAAATGTTACCAATCGAACATTAACCTTCCGTTATTGTGATAAGGTTGAAAATCTATTAAAGAAATTTGACAGATTGAGATAAGTTGGATGTGCTGGCGTCTCTACCATAGAAACTTTTACTTAGCTCAAAAATCTAATGTTGTCACTAATCAATCTCAATGACATTTTTAGTAAAAAAAAAAAATAATTTAAGTATTTTCACTTTGAAAGAATTATATTTATAATTAATTAAATATGTCCTCGGCGTTGATTATAATAACGATTTTATCAACCCCGGTGGTCAATTTTTGTAAAAAAAAATAATATTATTATAATTTAGGCGTCTTAAAGGCTAGAGTGTATAGGCTCTTAATAAACTAGTGCGCTTTACCATCGACGATTGCATCACTGCTTACCATCAGGTAGGATTGCAGTCAAGTGCTAGTATAAAAAAAATTAAAAAAAAAGTAATTATTTGTTTTTTCCGTAAAAATTTTAAATTAACGATTTAATAACGAGTTTAAATTTAAAAGAATACTGTGTGGGCGACTCACGTATTTTCACAGCTTATACATTACAAGTAAATAATAAATATATAAGTACAAAACACCTGCATTTACGTTAAATTTTGGCCGTTTTAATCCCGTGGAGGATCGATTCGGCACATGAAACGCTATCGATTTATAAAGATAAAATTAAAAAACAAAGTACTTTTTTTTTCTAAAACTCGAATTAATATACGCATGTACGAAATTAATTTCTTTAAGTAAACGAGTCAATGACCTTGTAGGTAGCTGTCGGTCGTTGCGTATTAACTGCCTTCAGTCCATTGGCCTCGCTCAGCTGACATTTACCTAAAGAAATAATTTTTGTACATGCGTAAATTAAATTGAGTTTGAAAAAAAAGTACTTTATTTTTCATATTTATCTTTACAAATTGATAGTGTTTCATGTACCGAGTCGACCCTCCGCGGGATTAAAATGACCAAAATTTAACGGTGTATAGTGTTTTTCATGTCAGCAAATAAAAAGAAATATATCGCGACAGAGCCGATTTTGTTCCGATTCTAATCACTCGGGAGACAGCCTGCTTAACGTACGAGTACACTAGGTACCTACTCGAAATTTTCATCACATAAGTAGGCTCATTAATTTAAAAGTAATGGCTTGTGGCTGTTGAGCATGTAGGTTTACTCACGGTGAGTATTTTTGTGGTGAAATAAACTACAAATATATATAAAACGCCTGCTTTTTAGTAGAATCCGTATTTTGAGGGTATTTAAAAAAAAATACTTACAGTCTTTATAAATTTTTTGCCAAAATTACATAAACTATCTAGATTGGTCACGACAACCTCAAAAACGTTCCGAAGAGCACGATACAAAGGGGTATGTTATCTCTTTCTGCTAGTGTACAACTCTTTCTACTACTGCAACCAAGGTTGCCAACATAGCACGAAGAATCGCCAAACTTTAGTGGCAATGGGCAGGGAAAATGGCATATTTCTCGCAGAACAGATGGCCGTTGGGGCCGAAAGGTTGTGAAGTGGCGGCAGACTAAAAATTATCTAAAAATGTTTATTTACTATTAGCTATTTATCTAAAACGATGTTAGGTAATTAACTAAATTAAAATAAATTTTGTATATATTCTACACGATATTTTTTTAAATAAAAAGACATTAAGATTGCTAGATATCCGCAAAAGAACAAGGGTTGCCGACATAGCACGTAGAACCGCCAAACTTAAGTGGCAATGGGCAGGGCACATTGCACGCAGAACAGATGGCCGTTGGGGCCGAAAGGTTCTGGAGTGGCGGCCGCGTACCGGAAGACGCAGCGCTGGAAGGCCTCCTACAAGGTGGACCGATGACCTGGTAAAGGTTGCGGGAATCCGATGGATGCGAGACGCACAGGACCGTTCTTGGCCTCTCGTCGTTCTCCTGGTCTTTGGGCCGAAATGATGATGATGATTTGAACAAAAGGAAGAGATAATACAAATGTCATAAGCGCACGCATGGGGACTTAGCGTCGAACGTTTCGTCTAGTACTCTAGTCGAATTAATTACGCGATTGTCGTAGCTGTACGAACCACAATCGAGCGATTTCATTAAAAAAAGTCGTCAATATGAATGACTTTTTTCAGGTTTCACAGGCAGTTAGGAGTTACTGGTGCTTTGCCGTCCATAAGTAAAATTCTACTGCAATGACAAAAATATTAACACTTTATAGTACCGACATACCTTCGCTGTTTACCCTACAAAAAAAAAATAGAATCTTTGTAAATATTGAGGACACCGACAGCTGTAAACTTCACTTTCAAGAACTAAAGATCTTGAAATAGGAGTAAGAAAGGGATCAAAGCTGAATACGCGAAAAAAATCTGCCTAGTTCAGTACATTTATGATTTCAGCTTTGGTCCCAAAGTAAAAATTGTTTGTTATCATGACTACAATCACGTGTTATATATACGTGTATGGACTAGCTTCTGCCAGCGGCTTCGCTCGCGTTAACCTTGGTTTCTCCATACAAACTTTGGACCCTTGTTTTCAGTGGCGTAACCATAGGGTGGCAAGGCTGGCAAAATACCACGGGCCCCTAGCCTGGTGGGGCCCCCGGTCCAAGAGGCCTCGAGCTCATAAGTAAATACATATATACACCCCTATTTTTTTAATTAGTGCACAAAAAAATGGGGCTCAATCAGTACCCGTTACTGATCATATTTGTGTAGTCAAAAGTACAAAAAACGAAATTCCAAAATTGTCCACGAAAATTTGTCATTATTGGTAAATTCATAATTTAATCATTATTCATAACAATTACTACTAGAAAATACTAAGCGCAATGTTTTTTCATTTTTATTAACATTCTTTCATTCATAAACAATAACCTGTAATGTTTCCAGAAATTGAGTGAGATTTTGGGATATAAACAAACGCTCATAACTTTGCTGTTTATGAATATTATGCATTGAGACTTTACTTAAATAATAACAAGACCTTTTCTAATAAGCCGTTTAACTTTTGCCATAATTAAAAAATAGTGGTGTAAATTCAAGAAAATTATTCAAATTTATAAAAAGCATTCACAGTAAAAGGATCAATTTCCCGTGGTATTTTGTCAGAGCAGTAGTGGCCGAGTGGTAACGGCCCCGACTCACGAATTTTAGGTAACGGGTTCAAACCCAGCCAGGCGCATTACTTTGTGTAAATTAATTTATCACCACTGCTCTCAAAACAGTGAAGGAAAACATTGTGAGGAAAGCGGCTTGTCCTAGAACCAAAAATTCGAAGACATGTGACATCCACCAACCCGCGCTGGGCCCGCGTGGTGTATTACGGTCCATTCCTTCTCCTAGAGAGGAGGCCTGAGTCCCAGTAGTGGGAACATTAAAAGGCTGATGATGATGATGATGATTTTGTTAGCCTTACCACGTTATAGATAGGCTTTATTAGAAAACCTGCCGATTTAATTAAGAATATTTTACGTAATACTTATGTGTACTTCAGTGATTAATCTAAATTAAATTACAAAGTTGACGATTTAATTTCACTTTCTTTTTTTGACTGAATGAGAAAGAAAATGAAAGAAAGAAAGAAAAACAGTTTATTTACACGAAATGACGCAACTAAAAACTAGACAAACATAACATTATATAGGAAAGATATGCGCCACATCCGTGCGAAACGGCCGAACGCTCAGCATTAAGCTGTGCCCTCATGCACAATGCGATGAGTTTTCCTGGGGCCCCAACCAATGATGCCACGGGCCTCAGATGGTATAGTTACGCCCCTGCTTGTTTCACCCTGTCAGAGGGTGAATTTTCGAAAATCCTGTCTTAATGAAACCTTGTGCAAAATTTTACACTCCTAATCCCACTTTTTTCAGCAGTGCATTGTTAAGTTTCTCAGTCAGTTACTTCTTTCATATTTAAAGACTAGCTTTTGCCCGCGGCTTCGCTCCTTCTCTACCCTACTCTACCCTAATCTATTCTACTCTACCCTACTCTTCCCTACTCTACCCTACTCTATCCTACTCTACCCTACTCTACCCTACTCTACCCTATTCTACCCTACTCTACCCTACTCTACCCTACTCTATCATACTCTACCCTACTCTTCCCTACTCTACCCTACTCTTCCCTACTCTACCCTACTCCTAAAGTCCTATGTCCGTCTCCTGGTTCTAAGCTACCTTCCCACCAATTTTCAGCCAAATCGGTTCAGCCATTCTTGAGAAATAAATAGTGTAACTAACACGACTTTCTTCTATAGATATAGATGATAAAAGATTGATTTGATGTGTGTTGCAGGCTCACTAGTCCTGTTATGGCGGAGGGGGCCAGCGGTGCTCACAGCTGCAAGCCTCATGGTCACACGCGACGAGAGGTTCCGACTGGTTGACGGATATAACCTGCAAATCACAGACGTTGGGCCTCAGGTAAATAATTGTTTTTTTTTTTTTACAAACCTTTATTTTAGTTTCACCTGGCCGATGTTTGTCTGTGATCAAATCTTGCAAATTAAATTTTGATCCACTTCCCGGTTACCGATTGAGCTGAAATTTTGCATGCATGTGTAAAACGCGTGACAATGCAATATTATGATGACATGAAGCTGATCTGATGATGGAACCGAAATATGGCCATCAGAACTCGGCAATTAAACGACACAACCCCTTAGAGTTTGGGCTCGTGTGATTTGTCTTGACGAGTATTTTGGTGCTAGATGATAACCAGGGTCTGATGATGGCTACAGAGACTCGGTAATTAAAGCAATAAAATAACCTTATCGTTATTGAAGTTTTTGGAATGAACTTGATGAGTATAAAATTGTATCTAGATACCTAGATAAAATTTTATACTCATCAAGCTCATTCCAAAAATTTCAATAACAACCCTGGTTGCTGCAGGCTCGACTACCGGGATCGACTATACTAAAACCACTCAGACTTTCTATGTCGATATATTAAAAAAATACTTCCTTTCACTTCGAACAAATACATATGATCTAAGATCCAATAGAAGAAGTACCTTCCCTCATCTGTTATTTGATTAGGATAAATACTATATGCTAGATGATGCTTTTATTGATACATTGCGAGTAGGTTGCCTATCTAAATCTGGTGCCAAAGATGTGAAACAATTAAATTAGTTAATAATTTTTTTTCATCAACTACCCTGATTGGTTATTTAAGAAAGACGAGCATCAGCTGAAAGAATGCGCTCTGAGGAACTCAAAAAGTATAAGTTGCCTAATTTTCCTTGGGGCAAACATAGGAGTTGCCTCGTTTGAAGAGGTAGATAAATGGTGGGAATATACTCTCATCTGTTATTTAATCGAATTATATATCAAATGAAAGGTAATTTTATTCCTAATCCAACCGTATTAGGTTGCCTTCCCAAAAATGGTGTGAATGAATAGTTGCCTACATTTAAGATTTAAAACTTTTCTGGGCTATTTCTGGTGTGAAAAATATATTTCCTCATCTGTAATTAAATGATAATAAGATTATACGCCAGATAAAGCATATATCGATATATCGCGAGTAGACTGCTTAGCTAAATCACATACTAATGATGTTAAACAATAAAATTTGTTTTTAATTAATTTTTATCTACTTCCGTGACTTGTCGATTAAGAAAGTCGAGTATCAGCTGAAAGAATGTGCCCTAAAGAACTGGAAAAATATAAGTTGCCTACTTTTCCCCGGTGCAACTATGGGGGTTGCCTCGTATAAACACGTAAATAAAGGTTCACTTGATACTCTCATCTGTTATTTCATTGAGTCGTGTATCAAATGAAAGGCTATTTTATTCCTAACCCAGCCCTTTTAAGTTGCCTCACCAAAAATGGTGTAAACTTATGGTTACATAGATTTAATACATAAAATTTTCTGGGCTACTTCTGGTCATAGAAATATATTCACTCATCGGTAACTAAATGACAGTAAAGATTATATGCTAGATAATATATGTTTACATCGCGAGTAGATTACTTAGCTAAATAAAATGCCAATGATGTTAAACAGTAAAATTTGTTATTATTATTTTTTTATCAACTTCCCTGAGTTGGTATTTAAGAAAATGGAGCATCAGCTGAAAGAATGTGCCCTAAAGAACTAGCAAAATATAAGTTGCCTACTTTTCCTCGGTGCAACTATGGGGGTTGCCTCGTATAAACAGGTAAATAAAGGTTCACATGATGTTCTCATCTGTTATTTCATTGAATCGTGTATCAAATGAAAGGCTATTTTATTCCTAACCCAGCCCTATTAAGTTGCCTCACCAAAAATGGTGTAAACTTATGGTTACATAGATTTAATATATAAAATTTTCTGGGCTACTTCTGGTCATAGATACATATTCACTCATCTGTAACTAAATGACAGTAAAGATTATATGCTAGATAATATATGTATACATCGCGAGTAGATTACTTAGCTAAATCACATGCCAATGATGTTAAACAATAAAATCTGTTATTATTATTTTTTTATCAACTTCTCTGAGTTGGTATTTAAGAAAATGGAGCATCAGCTGAAAGAATGTGCCCTAAAGAACTGGCAAAATATAAGTTGCCTACTTTTCCTAGGTGCAACTATGGGGGTTGCCTCGTATAAACAGGTAAATAAAGGTTCACATGATGCTCTCATCTGTTATTTAATTGAATCGTGTATCAAATGAAAGGCTATTTTATTCCTAACCCAGCCCTATTAAGTTGCCTCACCAAAACGGTGTAAACTTATGGTTACATAGATTTAATATATAACATTTTCTGGGCTACTTCTGGTCATAGAAATATATTCACTCATCGGTAACTAAATGACAGTAAAGATTATATGCTAGATAATATATATATATACATCGCGAGTAGATTACTTAGCTAAATCACATGCCAATGATGTTAAACAATAAAATCTGTTATTATTATTTTTTTATCAACTTCTCTGAGTTGGTATTTAAGAAAATGGAGCATCAGCTGAAAGAATGTGCCCTGAAGAACTGGAAAAATATAAGTTGCCTACTTTTCCCCGGTGCAACTATGGGGGTTGCCTCGTATAAACAGGTAAATAAAGGTTCACATGATGCTCTCATCTGTTATTTCATTGAATCGTGTATCAAATGAAAGGCTATTTTATTCCTAACCCAGCCCTATTAAGTTGCCTCACCAAAAATGGTGTAAACTTATGGTTACATAGATTTAATATGTAAAATTTTCTGCGCATGCATTAACTGTGACAAGTGTGATGCATCTTTCATTTGATAGACAAAGATGCATCTAGTTCATTTTTAATGTGTAAATTATATTAACCAATATATATTTTTTTTTACCCAAAAATTAATGATAATTGACGTACCAAACTGGAGGCAAAGATATCATGAAGCCGAGTGCTGCAGTGACAAATTTCTACGTGTATTAAACGAAATAAATTAAAAGATCGAGAAGTATTTTTATCATTAAAATATTAAATTATTGAAAAATTATTTATATATTAATTTGTTGGTAAAGTCAATTTATTGTATTAATAATTATGTTTATTTTTAATCTGTTCACAAATAGAATTTAAGTTTTTATTAAATTTTACGACCTTTAAAACATGGACCTCTTTGCTGTAAAAAAGAAATAATCACCACCACAGTGGTATTTGATTAATTTAGCTGGCCAAAATTCTAATTTCTAAAACTCAAAAAATCATTACTTTTAAACTAGGGTTCTAGTTTAAAAGTAATGATTTACTATTAAAGGTAGATTATGGTTATAATTATCTGTATTCAAGGAAAAAATATTTTTTTCCTTAAAAATTATTGAAATTATTATGTTTTTAATTAAATTTATTCAAGGAAATTAATATTTTTTTTATTATTTTTTTGATACAGTTGACTATTTGATAAAGTGGACATTTTGATACAGTGGACGTTTTAAAATTACCATTCTGATACAGTGGACATTTTGATACAGTGGACATTATGCGACTAAAAGGATAGTTTCTTTATGCTATAAATCACTACCACATGCAATAAACAGTCAATTTGTCAGAGTTTATATCGAGTATCGGTTTTGATTTTGACGTACAAACGATTGATAAAATATATTGAATCTTGATATTGTGAAGTCCAAATTGAGCAATGGATTCTGAAATTCCAGGTAAGCGTTTAAATTTGAAGGAATTAGTCATAGTGTTGGATCAAATAGGGTTGTCTCGTATTAACTTTAAAAAAATGATAAATATTGAAATAGAATATTTGACATACCGAAAATATACTCCAAGGTCAGACGGTCACAGTTTTTTTTTTTAAATAAAAAGTAGGCAAGAGGCGTCTCAAAACTGAGGAATTTTGATTATATAATTGTCTTAATAAATTCATTTATATTGATACAAAGTAAGATTTTATACTGAAGTGACAAGTACAAACAGAACTGTACATAAAATTATGTATAAGACATTCCATAACTTCACTCAAAATAAGTCTTTGCTGTTCACATAATAATAATAATAATTCTATATTAATATACTTTGCAATTGGAATTATAGGATTCTCTAACGACTGTGCTAGTAAAAACTGTGTTGCAGGTCTTCCCTACCATAAGTGACAGTAATCTTACGTCAGACAAAGTGAGTTAAATGAAAAAGAAACAAAAAAAAATCTTTTTTAATTATTGTAGACAAACATGAAAAGTGTCGTGTCTTTTGGCAAATGCTGTTCTAGTGCATGGTCTAGGCCTCTAGGGCATGCCGTGTTTCTATAATTTGGGCAAGTCAGGGACAAACTGTTTGAGGTATTTTTGTAGCTGTGTGGTATTTTCTGCAATATCGTTGTTTTGCAAGGAATTTTTGTAGAATTAATTGCAATAATGATCTTATACCGAGGTTGTTGTTGACATCAGACTTAATTTCAACAGAAAAATGAACCATTCATATTTAAAGCCCTGGAACTATTTATTTGCCAATATAAACATCAAAAATCATGAAAGACATATAATTTTGACTGGCCTGTTGGTCTAGTGGCTAGTGGCCCTGACTGCTATAAGATTCATCACTCCTCTGTCACAGTCAATGCACGCGCAGAAAATTTTACATTGAAAATCTAGGCAATCATGAATTCGCACCGGTTTTGGTAAGGCAACCTAATACGGTTTGATTAAGAATAAAATAACCTTTGACTTGATATAAAATTTGATTAAATGAAGATAAGGGTACACTTTAAACATTTACTGGATTCACACCATTTTTGGTGAGGCAACTTAATAGGGCTGGGTTAGGAATAAAATAGCCTTTCATTTGATACACGACTCAATGAAATAACAGATGAGAGTATCATGTGAACCTTTATTTACGTGTTTATACGAGGCAACCCCCATAGTTGCACCGAGGAAAAGTAGGCAACTTATATTTTTCTAGTTCTTTAGGGCACATTCTTTCAGCTGATGCTCCATTTTCTTAAATACCAACTCAGGGAAGTTGATAAAAAAATAATAATAACAGATTTTACTGTTTAACATCATTGGCATTTTATTTAGCTAAGTAATCTACTCGCGATGTATACATATATTATCTAGCATATAATCTTTACTGTCATTTAGTTACCGATGAGTGAATATATTTCTATGACCAGAAGTAGCCCAGAAAATTTTATATATTAAATCTATGTAACCATAAGTTTACACCATTTTTGGTGAGGCAACTTCATAGGGCTGGGTTAGGAATAAAATAGCCTTTCATTTGATACACGATTCAATGAAATAACAGATGAGAGCATCATGTGAACCTTTATTTACGTGTTTATACGAGGCAACCCCCATAGTTGCACCGAGGAAAAGTAGGCAACTTATATTTTTCTAGTTCTTTAGGGCACATTCTTTCAGCTGATGCTCCATTTTCTTAAATACCAACTCAGGGAAGTTGATAAAAAAATAATAATAACAGATTTTACTGTTTAACATCATTGGCATTTTATTTAGCTAAGTAATCTACTCGGGATGTAAACATATATTATCTAGCATATAATCTTTACTGTCATTTAGTTACCGATGAATGAATATATTTCTATGACCAGAAGTAGCCCAGAAAATTTTATATATTAAATCTATGTAACCATAAGTTTACACCATTTTTGGTGAGGCAACTTAATAGGGCTGGGTTAGGAATAAAATAGCCTTTCATTTGATACACGACTCAATGAAACAACAGATGAGAGTATCAAGTGAACCTTTATTTACGTGTTTATATGAGGCAACCCCCATAGTTGCGCCGGGGAAAAGTAGGCAACTTATATTTTTCCAGTTCTTTAGGGCACATTCTTTCAGCTGATACTCGACTTTCTTAATCGACAAGTCACGGAAGTAGATAAAAATTAATTAAAAACAAATTTTATTGTTTAACATCATTAGTATGTGATTTAGCTAAGCAGTCTACTCGCGATATATCGATATATGCTTTATCTGGCGTATAATCTTATTATCATTTAATTACAGATGAGGAAATATATTTTTCACACCAGAAATAGCCCAGAAAAGTTTTAAATCTTAAATGTAGGCAACTATTCATTCACACCATTTTTGGGAAGGCAACCTAATACGGTTGGATTAGGAATAAAATTACCTTTCATTTGATATATAATTCGATTAAATAACAGATGAGAGTATATTACCACCATTTATCTACCTCTTCAAACGAGGCAACTCCTATGTTTGCCCCAAGGAAAATTAGGCAACTTATACTTTTTGAGTTCCTCAGAGCGCATTCTTTCAGCTGATGCTCGTCTTTCTTAAATAACCAATCAGGGTAGTTGATGAAAAAAAATTATTAACTAATTTAATTGTTTCACATCTTTGGCACCAGATTTAGATAGGCAACCTACTCGCAATGTATCAATAAAAGCATCATCTAGCATATAATATTTATCCTAATCAAATAACCGATGAGGGAAGGTGCTTCTTCTATTGGATCTCGTACTAATAGCACTGACTATAAAACAATAAAATATTCTATTCTTATAAATATTCAAATAAATTCTAGAACATACTAACATCCTTCGAACTACTATTCAACCAGTATGCTAACTTATGAGTATACGCATGAGTCTGCATATAATCTTATGCAAACTCATTACTCAGACGTAACAGTATATACCGCGCTATAAAGGTTGTTATGAAAAAAATATTTTCATTAAAAACTTGTTTTAGTTTCACCTGTCCGATGTTTGTCTGTGGACAAATCTTGCAAATCAAATTTGATCCACTTCCCGGTTACCGGTTGAGCTGCAATTTAGCATGCATGTGTAAATCAGATGACAATGCAAAATTATTAGGACATGGAGCCGATCTGATGACGGAACCGGAAGGTGGCCATAGGAACTCTGTAGCTAAACGACACAACCCCATCAAGTTGGGATTCGTTTGAACTGTCTTGACTAGTACTTTGGTGCTAGACTCTGATGATGGAGCTAGGGTCTGATGATGGAGCTGGAAGATGGCCATAGGAACTCGGTGAATAAAATATCTCTATCGCGTCTGCTGAGCTCTTAGGAATGTTCTTGATGAGTATTAACTATACACAGTTTATTTATTTATTTAAACTTCATGTACAGGGTCGATTCGGTACATGAAACCGATATTGTTTCATGTACCTACTCCGTAGCGTCACCGGATCACCTCGATCGTAAGTTGATGTAGTGAGCGCATACCCATACATGCAGAAGGCGAGGCGGTGCCGAGTCGGTTCCGGGTGGCTCTAACTGTAATGAGCTGTGACCTTTAGTCAGCAAAAGTCTAACACGCCCTCACGCTCCACCCCAATACGGGAGACGCCATTGGCTGATTTACCACCTTAAAAAAAGTAAAATTCGCTTTTCATTCAATCTACCGTAGCACTCGATCCGTTGGCTATTCGTGAGTTTTAATTAGCATTCCATCATGAAATCTATCGGATATCTTTAATGAAATCTTGAGACGATGGTTTTAAGAGCAAGCATTCGCATAAATTGGGTTTTGCTAACAGAATGGGACCATTGGCATCACTAATGGAGACAGCGTACGGCCGACGGATCTTGGCGCGTCTGAAGTTAGGCTCTGCGAACTTAGCGCTCAAAATAAGCGCGCCAAACAAATGAATTATAAAAATAAATGCCAATAACAGTTGTTAACAGCAATAACAACTGCTATTGGCATTTATTTTTTCAACCATTTATTTTTTTACGAGTGCACAAGCGCTAAAGTTCGCAGAGCCTAACTTCAGACGCGCCAAGATCCGTCGGCCGTACTGTATTTATAATACACAGGATATATCTTTTAAATATTCACTTTTGTAGATAGATAATTAAAAATCGAGTAAGTGCGAGAGGGTTTTTTTTATGGTAGGTAAAATCATCCAACGACAAATCCTGCCCTTGGGCGGGGCGGGAAATAGTGTCAGACTCTGACTAAAAACCTACCCCGTTCCTTCTTTGCCTATCGTGCCGGGGCCGGGTATTCCTTTCGGAAGCTGGCCCATGACCCCAGCAGGCTTCGACCCTGCCTGCCTGGAGCTAGCAGGCCGGACCTCTACGGTTTGCTGACAGCTCCTTGAGACGCGCGGGTACAGAACGCGCCGTCGGTGACTTGGGCTCAGTCCAGTCGGTTACCGGACGATCGGACAGCTAGCTACCCATTGCACGCCGTCCGCAAGCCCGCGCCTACGGTGGCCGGAAATTGGGATCGGAATCCCGACGGCGGCTGGGGCGAGCGCTCCGTTGCCTCTGCCTGATGCGGTCGGCCTCCTCCTTTGCTAACTTTGCTCCTTTGTAACTGAGGGCACCGACCCTACATGAATTGACACTTGCGGAGAAATCTTAATTTCTAGTAGATGGTGACTCATCTACCGTTTCACATCGACTATTTAGCGAGATATTACTTTATTTATTTAAACTTCTTGTACAAGTAAAAACTGTACAAAGCCGGACTTAATGCCTTAGGCATTTTCTACCAGTCGACCTTAGGGTGGTGCAGAAACATAAAATAGTAGGTGCAACTAAATGTTAAACAAAACAAATAGAAAACTAATACAGTAAGACGGTAATACTTTACCACGATATTCTCGGTACAAATGGCATTGAAAATTATAATGTGTTCAATTTTTTAATCATGAAAGAAAACAAAAAATAAATACATTTACTTAGCCAGTAACCAGGTAAGGCTACACACAAAAATAATACAAACTCAAAAAAAATGAAACTCAAAATTATTTCTTTCACATAGGCCTAAACAATGGACTTACATAAGCATTTATAAAACGTCAGAAGCTAGTGTACGGTTCCTTGGTCGTTGGAGAGGAACCGGCAACGAAACTCCATGGTTACTCTTTTAAAAAAATGATTGTTTCTACAATATTTCCATATTACAATACTTTGGATATAAGAGAAAAATGTAGACCGGTCAGCTTTGTACCCAAAAGCACAATAAAAATAGTAATATCTGAATCCGAAGTAATCTATGAATTAAAAAAAAAAAGTAACTTTATATTATCAAAAAAAAACTAGGTACTAAAAGTAAGCTCTACGGTTGCTCCAGAAAGCAAGAAGCTACGACGAATATGCAGCCGTATATAATCCGTACTACCGCAAACGAAATAAAAATTCAAAAAAAACTCAAATCCGAAACAAAAAGGCATTTCCCATGTCAAACCTTTTCGACGCACAAAATAAAAAAAAATAAAAAGCAACATGGCCGACTAGAATTGCGCGGGAAATCGTACCTCAGTGTTGCAACGCATAAAAAATAACGAGGATGTATACCACAAAGGTTTTATGCGGCCATTATCATATTTTCCCCCGCCAATTACCGTTTAGGGCCCTATTTAGCATTTTTGACGGAGAAAAAAAATGTGGAACGATTTTTGGTATTATAAAACCTATTTGGGGGTAATAAAGGGAGATTTGAATTTTAAGTCCGGTCAGGGAACTATCCAAAGTTAAGTTTTTCGGTTTCATTTTAGAATTAGGAATGCGAAAAATGTTTTTACAGCTTTGGTACCTACACTATGTGTATCTAGTGTTGTGTTTTATTAATTTGAGTATATACTAAATATTTGTATTATATTTAAGGTGTATTAGCATAATTTATCTATTAGGGTCCCGGGATGTCTTGTGTCTCGAAGTCCCGGGACTTTCAAGTCGAGACTCGAGACGTGACAAGATGGTTGAAATTGTTAGTAAAAAGAAAGGTTTATAATGTATAAAGTCTAAAACACAACTAAACCGTTAACTCAATAACTCTTCAAAAAAGGCTCATCCCTAAAAAACATGGTTTAACTTGAAAAGTTTCGAAATCCTTAGAATTCCCGGGACTTTAACTGTAGGCTGTCTCGCGGCTTTGAAATTGTCGGGAATTCCCAAAACCTTATCATTTTTGTATTCATCTTTTCTCTCTCTTTTATTACATCTACCACTATTTTACTACAGCTACCACTAAACCAAAGGTTGACTGGTAGAAAATGCCTAAGACATTCAGTCCGCCTCGATTTTTATTTTAAGTTGCCCCACACTAGGAATTACCTGCTCCTGTATAGTGAGTGTGTTCACAAATATGCAATCTCACATACAGATGACACCTAGACCACCTTTGTCATTGGATGATTCTACCTACCATAAAAAAAAAACCTATACCAAATATTTAAGCCGTAAAAATATTTGTTCTGTAAGGGGATCGAAGCCGTGAGACGAAGCATAGTAGAAAATCCAATCTAAAAGGAAGCGATTTCTTGCGCCGAGCCTTTGTACAGGCCATGGTCCGAAGCTAGGAGGAGTGGCAGGCCGCACGCGTGAGGCAATGGCCCTCACGCCCCAGCCGCCACCGGGTTGCCAATCCCGATTTCCGACCACAGTAGGCGTCCGGTAACCGTCCGGACCGAGCCCAAGTCGTTGACGTATGGTTCCACGCGCGCCTCAAGGAGTTGTCAGCAAACCGTCGGGGCCCAGCAGGGTCGAAACCTACTGGGGCCAAGGATCTATTTCTGTGGTGCTATTCTCTAAGAAAACGCAGCGCTGCCGCAACGACGAACACCCAAATAGGATACATTGGATTGTCAACCTTATATACCTATACATTGGATTGTTAATTCAATGTATCCTATTTGGATGTTCCTCGTTGCGGCAGCGCTGCGTTTTCTTAGAGAATAGCACCAATGAAAGGAAAGTTCAGCCCCGGTATGAAAGGCAAAGAAGTAAAAGGAGCGGGTTTTTAGTCAGTAAAAGTCTGACAAAATCTTCCGCCCCGCCCAAGGGCGCGGAGATGTCATGGGATGATTTTGCCACCGAAAAAAAAAAACTATGTCGACAAAAAGATGATGTTATGTAACTTAAGGCCGTGTTTACGGAGACGCGGCGCGTTGGGCGTTTCGTCGTACATTGCAGCAGCGGGCCGCGTCATCGCTCGCGCAAACACAAACATGTGGCAATGTACGACGGACTGCCAGACGCGCCGCGCAACGCGCCGCGTCTCCTTAATTCAGCACTAACACAGAACTTTATTTATTTATTTAATCTTCATGTACAATAGTGGTACATAGGCGGACTTAATGCAACAAGGCATTCTCTACCAGTCAACCTTTGGGTTAAAAAGACAAAACTGTGGTAGGTGTGCACAATAAATAAATCAAAACTATTTTTTATTTTTCCAGGATGCCGGAGACTATGTGTGTCAGATCTCGGACCGCGTGGCGCGCGACCAGGTGCACACAGTCGAGGTGCTGGTGCCTCCCAGCGTGCGAGCCTCCCCGGAGTCGCGACACGCGGCCGCGCGGCGTGGGGGCGCGGCTGTGCTGGAGTGCCGGGCGGCTGGCAACCCCGTACCGACTGTCACCTGGCATAAACTTGTGAGGACCCATCATACTACCTTTTTACAATAAGTTGAACCTTTTTTGTGTCTGGCCTGTTGGTCTAGTAGTTAGTGGACCTAACTGCTCAGTCGGAGGTCGTGGTTTCGATTCCCACCCAGAAAAAATGTTTGTGTGATGAACACGATCTGGTTGTTCATACAAATACATGGTCACCAGGCGACTGAGGGGTTATTTTACTCCCGCAACCAGCTGCGCGCTGTAAATTTTGATTCCCTTGAGAGTGTCTAAATTTACGTTTTTTGCGACATAAACGGCCGTATCGTTTTTTTTTTTTTCGTTATTTTAGAAGGTTGTTCTTTTTTCATAGTTTCAATGGGCTGTGGACCTAAGTATATGGTTTTAATTTCAACTCGATACGTCCACCCGCCCCGAGATAAAGCGTCTTGACAATCAGACAGACAGACGGACAAAAACGTAATCCTATATCTGTCCGGTAACCGGACCGAGCCTAAGTTCCACGCGCGCCTCAAGGAGCTGTCAGCAAACCGTAGGGGCCCATCAGGATCGAAGTCTACTGGGGCCAAGAATCGATTTCTGAAAGGAAGGTTCGACCCCGGTATAAAAGGCAACGAAAGAACAGCCCATGACGTCATCTCAACGCTCAGCCACGTGGTCAGAACAATGTAATTGGGGGCGTGGCCCCCTCCAAGCGTTCACGCTAAACGAAACGATTGTATCTTGGCTAGGGGGACAGGAGTGGGTTTTTAGTCAATAAAAGTCTTAACACTATCCCGGCCTCCCATGGGCGCGGACATGTCATTGGATGATTTTCCCACCGAAATAAAGAAATACCCTATCGCTACGTTTTGTCTTTTTGAGGTACGGAATCCTGAAAACGGCAAAAAAGCAATTTTGTTGTATGGGAGCCACTTGAACATTTATTTTAATCTGTTCGTAGTATTTGTTGTTATAGCGCAACAGAAAAATACACTAGCTCGAGCGGACACCGGTGTCCTCTCACATCCACTCCACTATAGGCCATAATTCCAAAGTTTAGAGTCTACTTCTGTATGAACAAGTTTGGTAGTGGTGGATCTACAGTTAACACACAGACAGACGGACAGTTGTCTTTGTAATTGGGTCCCGTTCTTACACTTTGGGACCCTAGAAAACTCGCGTTTTTAGGGTCCTGTAGACCCTACTTTTTTTCGGTGTCCTGAGTTTGTTTCGGTGATTCTTCTCAGGGTAGTCAGCTTGAAAACATTACCCTCATTTAGTCTAAATTGACCAAAAAATTACATTTAAAAGTATTTTAGAGTTCCGTACCTCAAAAGGAAAAAACAGAACCCTTATAGAATGACTTTGTTGTCCGTCTGTCAAGACCTTTTATCTGGGGAACGTGTGGAGGTATAGTTGAAATTGAAACACTATTACTTAAGTCTGCGGTCCCTTGAAGCTCGAAAAAATCAAATATATAAGTTAACGAGAAAAAAAAATGGCCGTTTAGGTCGCAAAAAAACGAATATTTATTGGCTACAACACAAAACACACACCAAAGCACAATTAAATAATAAAAACTAAACACATAAATTAAAAAATAAATTATAAAAACTAAACAATAAAAACATTAAAGAAAGCAATAATTACAGAAAAAAAAAATTACATGAAGGTATTTAGACAAAAAAATAAATAAAAAAGAAATACAGAGATATCGGCCATAGTGCGATGTGTGTCTCCGTGCTGCACCAAATGGTAGTCCAGCTCAGCACGTGTCAGGCAAATATACCTGATGCTGATATTCTGCTGGGTCCTTGCGGTGACATTCGAACGCTCAGCTGGCTTTGTGAAGGAAGTTTTATGTGTTGTGTGAATTTAGTACGTGGTGGATATATAAACATTAAACATAAAAAGTTTTCGAAGTGAATATTGCATAAAATAAGTAATGTAATGAGTGTGTGTATATTTTGAATTAAAAAAATGTGAGTCAGTATTTTCACGAAATACTAAATTAATAAGCACAAGCTACCAGGTGCGATATGTAGGTACGGTATTTCGATTCTCAAAGGAATCAAAATCTATAGGGTACTTCCCGTTAACCTAGAACCCTGAAATTTGGCACGAAGCTAGGGCTTACAGCACAAGTATAGGAATAAATCTGAAAACTGTAAAGTAGTTAAGTTACAAAAAAGAATACTTTCAAAAAATCGTCGAGACTTGATTCGAGAATTGAACTATTGACATCAAGGGCGTCGCCAAGGGGTGCAGGGGGGGCTGTAGCCGTAGTGTTCCTAGAGCATAGAGAAAAAATTAGTCTTAATTTTTTTATCTAATCTGCCACATTCGAAACATTTGTTAACCATTTGTACTAGTAAACTTTTCATTTAAAGAAAGCTCAATTAATTGAAAGCAACATTTTAACAACTAAAACACGCCTTCAAGGGGCCTTTGGACTTGGGTTTTGGTGGCTCTGACGTTTTACTGGCCGAAACTAAGGAAGGTGGGGGCAGGAAACATAACGCCACGCGCTTCGTTTGGTGTTGCGAACTCAGCACTTTCAGAGCTAGATTTAACACCTTTATGGTAAGAATTTTGGTGGTGACTACAGTCCCCTTGGACATTTTAGGGGGTATTCCACCACCTTTAGCACTAAAATGTTGAAGTTTTCACTTGCTTTAGCTTCAAAAGTTCTCGACTGTAACTAAAATTCATTGTTTTGCCATGGTGATCTGAAATACAGGCCTTGAGCTTAGTTGAGGCACCAATCTCCCATAGTGTAATGCCCATCCTATATGTTACCATAGAAATAAGGCTAGCAATTAAGGGTTATATTGTGGAGAAAAAAAAACTTCTATTATTTAATTATTTTCAATACTTCCAATAGACCCTTGGTCATTTAGAGACACAATAGAAAGATAATAGGTATGCGGACACCGGTGTCCTCTTGGGGCTTCACAGTTAATAACCTATTTGCAATATAAATATCATTTATCGGCTGAAAACGATGAATAACTTCGTTGATATTGTGAAAGACCATCTTTTATTCAAGTAGATAATACCGGTTTTCCAGAATGACACGAACACCCGGCTGGGTGAGGGCCCGCAGCTGCAGCTCTCGCGGCTAGAGAGGGGACACAGCGGACGGTACGCCTGCACCGTCGACAATGGAGTCGGAGCACCCCTAGTGGCAGAGTTCCAGCTGCAAGTACTATGTAAGTCTTTTCTAACCGACTTCAAAAAAAAAAGGGTTCTCAGTTTGAGCTGTATGGTATGTTTGTTCGCGATTTTCTCGCGTTTGGCTGAACCGATTTTGATGCGGTTTTCAGAAGAATATTTGTCACATTTAGGAGAAGCTAACCGAAAAAGAAAAGGAAGTTCTCAGTGTTTAGAATTGTCATGATGATTAAATAATGGAACCGAATGGCGGAAGGTATCTGTACTACAATTAAAATGTGAAATACAAAAAAACTTAAAAAAAACCTACTTGAAAAAAGCACAAAGAAGGTTTCTTTTTTATTTAATTTTCTTCTACAACACGTACCCAAGTAGGTACATGTTTTCCTAAGTACACGCGGGCAAAAGCTAGTGATAAAATAAATAAACAAATTTTCCTGAATATGCATTGATGTCTCTCAATATTTCTTCCAGATCCGCCAGAAATCACAGTGGAGCGATCATGGGTTCACACGGGAGAAGGATTCAGAGCTGAACTGCTGTGCACAGTGCTAGCAGACCCCCCGGCCGAAGTGAGTACACAAGAGAGAAAGAAAGTAAACATGTTTATTCTATCCCAAAATGGCTCCGAAGCGAGGAGTGGCAGGCGGTCAGCAAAGAAGGCGGCCGCACACCTCAGCCGCCGCCAGGTTTCCGATCCCGATTTCCGGCCCTGGTATGAAAGGCAAAGAAGGAACAGGAGTGGGTTTTTAGTCAGTAAAAGTCTGACACTATCTCCTGCCCCACCATGGACGAGGAGCTGATCTGCTGACGGAACAGAGGCCATAGGGACTCTGTAGCTAAACGACACAACCTCATCGAGTTTGGATTCGTTTGAGCCGTCTTGATGAGTACTTTGGTGCTAGATGGTAGCCAGGGTCTGATGATGGAGCTGGAAGATGGCCATAGGATGTCTCTCTCCATAACATATCTCTATCGTGTTTGAGCGCTTTGGAATGGTCTTGATAAATATTAATTAAATAGGTATCCACCGTTAAATTTTGGTCGTTTTAATCCCGCGGAAGGTCGATTCGGTACATTATTTATAAAGATAAAATTAAAAAAATAAAATACTTTTTTTCTAAAACTCGAATTAATATACGCATGTACGAAATTAATTTCTTCAAGTAAACGAGTCAATGACCTTGTACGAAGTTGTCGGTCGTTGCGTACTAACTACCAACAGTTCAATGGCCTCGCTCGCTGACGTGTAATTAAATAAATTAATTTCGTACTTGCGTATATTAATTCAAGTTTACAAAAAAAAAATACTTTGTGTTTTAATTTTCTCTTTACAAATCGATAGTGTTTCATGTACCGACCCTCCGCGGGATTAAAACGACCAAAATTTAACGGTGTATCCTGCACTGAAAATGATTTTCATTAAAAACTTGTTCATTTTCAGGTAACCTGGTACCAGAACTCGTTCCCTCTGAGCGCGTCCGAGCGGGTGACGATGTCCGCACGAGGCAACAACCACACGCTTCTGATAGCTAACGTGCAGCCCGAAGACTTCGGAAACTACAGGTGAGCTGCCATTGAGATCTACGCTTTGCAACGTGTAAATTAGCTTTATACTATGATTTTTTATTAGATGAAGTAAAGTGACAGCTATAACAATGGTTTTTTGACAGTTGGGCATTGTTATTTGACAGTTGGGCATTGTCCACTGCTGTCACTTTACTTCGTCTAATTAAAAATCATAGTATAGTTGTTTTTTAACCGACTTAAAAAAAAAGGAGGTTTCTCAATTCGACCGTATATATGTTTTTTTTTTTATGTTTGTTCGCGGGTAACTCCGTCGTTTATGGACCTATTTACAATTTTTTTTTTCCTCCTAAAGGGTATACTTCCAGATTGGTCCCATTTTTGTTTTAACGACATTTTTACACATCACAAGTGCACGTAAATGGTCTATTTCAAATAAACGAGTTAGAGTGGCGCAGCGGAAAAATGTCGTATTTATTAAAAACAGATATATAAGTTTTTAATAGCATATGCATAAAAATAGCACATTTTGATACAAGTGCAAAAAGTTTGTCATTGCGACGGAGGCGGAATTCGTACGAGCCGCAGGCGAGTGTGCTATGGAGCCGAGGGCTAAAGTGACAAATTTGTCTTGAAATTAGACGCAAAGCGCCGCGCGACGGCCAATTTGAAGGCGCCCTTACGACTCGTGAGGGTTGACGCGCGCCCGATAAATGTAATAAATTTGTGAAAGGGCGAGCTAGCGCACTTTTCCGCACTAGTGCGGAAAACAGTCTTGACTGTTTGATTTGTGTGCCTAAAAGCAGTGCGATAAGAGCGGGTTTTCGAGTAAGTGTATTGCAAATTCTTTGTCAAGCCATTCCGGTCTGCGTAGGCCTTTAAGTTTAAAAATGTGTGTGTTAAGAATTTGAGGTGATTGTGTTGCAGCTGCGTGGCAGACAACAGCCTGGGGCGCGCGCGGCAGCACGTGGAGGTGTCGGGGCGGCCGGGGCCGGCGCGCTTCACGTCGGCGGCGCTGGCGCCGGCGCACACGCGCTACGTGCTCGCCTTCGCCGTCGACAGCTACCCCCCGCTCGACGAGCTGCGCCTCTTGTATCGTCAGTTAGCAGTCAGTACTACTTCCTTTATTCAATGGGATGATAGAATGAATGTCAGGCAGTTGTCTGGCATTTATGGTTCTTTTTTCCTGTTTTTTTTCTTGTTTTCTTTCCCTCTTATTCGCCCATTATATTTAGTCATTTGTGGACTTTAGTAGAGAGTTCTTAAGGTCAACTTGGCAAACATGCTTAAATAATAATACATTAGAGGACGCAGTACAATTATTTTATAAACACCTATATGATGTCATTGAGCAGTATGTTCCTCACAAATTAATAGCCTCTGACTCTTTCCCACCTTGGTATTGTGCTCCTTTAAAGAAACTTCTCTAAGAGAAGTTCAAATTCTTAAAAAAATTTCAAATATATGGTAATACTAGTGACCATGATACTTTTTGTCTTCTTCGTGACCGTGCCAAACGATTGGAGAAAGAATGCTACTTAAAATATATAAAACACGCGGAAGATGCAATAATTAAATGTCCCAAGTCTTTTTGGTCGTTTATTAAATCAAATAAAAAGGGATCGAACTCACTCCCATCAACTATTCATTATAATGGTGTTCCAGCTGATACTGGGGATGAAATATGCGATGTGTTTGCTTCTCATTTCCATTCAAACTTTCTACCTCCGTCTACATACTCTTCTTTAATACCCATGTCTATTGATAACAACGCACCAAGCAACATAGGTAGTATAGAAGTCACTGCTGACCTAGTTCTTAAATTATTAAAATCTTTAGATTTAAGTAAGGGTGCAGGGCCCGATAATGTGGTACCATTATTTATTGTCTCTTGTGCTACATGTTTAACTGAACCTCTTGTTATTCTTTATAAAAGGTCTATCTCGGAAGGACTTGTACCTAAAATATGGAAATCTGCATTTATCACACCCATACATAAGAGTGGTAGCAAGAGTGATGCTAAAAATTATCGCCCCATTTCCAAATTATGCATCTTTGCTAAGATACTGGAAAAAATCGTATATACACAAGTTTATGAGAGTATCTCACCAACTTTGATCACGGAGCAGCATGGTTTTGTAAGCAAGCGGTCAACTTTATCTAATCTGCTGTCTTTCACAGAGTTTACGACGTCTAGCATGGATGCTGGTGGACAGGTCGATGCAATTTTTACTGATTATAGTAAAGCGTTTGACCGAATCGACCACAAAATATTACTACAGAAGTTACTCCAAGCTGGCATCCATGGAGACTTATATCGGTGGTTTGTTTCGTACATTGAAAATCGATCGCAAGCAGTGGTTCTGAATGGGTACCGTTCTAAATGGAGCATCGTCCCGTCTGGGGTACCGCAGGGTTCTTTGCTTGGGCCCCTTCTTTTTAACATATTTATAAATGATGTCACTCAATGCATTAAATACTCACAATTACTCCTTTATGCTGACGACATGAAAATTTTCAAAAAAATTACCAGCTTTGAAGACTGTCAGCTTCTCCAAAATGATTTAGATAGTTTCGAACAATATTGTTTAATCAATAAATTAGACTTAAATGTCAAAAAATGTTTTTTTATAACCTTTACTCGTAAAGTCAAAATTATTAAATTTAAATATTTTATCAAAAGACATGAGTTAGAACAAGTAGACTCAGTACGGGACCTAGGTGTCATTCACGACTCCAAGCTAACTTATGAAAGACATGTAGATCATATTGTCAAAAAAGCTTACAGGACCATGGGCTTCGTCTTGAGAGCCAGCTCTCAGTTTTCAAACTTGAAAGTACTTAAAATTCTTTATTGCTCTTTGGTGCGCAGCGTTCTTGAGTATTGTTCCCAAGTGTGGAATCCTCTCTACAATGTTTATATAGATAGAATTGAATCCATTCAACGTAGGTTCCTGAAACACTTGCAATATAAGTCTAAAACATATGAACCCAATTATGAGGCGAGATGTCGAAGACACCATATCTTACCATTGTACCAAAGAAGAAAGTTTTCGGATATTGCGTGCCTTGTTAAAATCGCGCAGAATCACATTGACTCACCGGATTTACTATCTCGAGTTAAACTTAAAGTCCCGAATAGAATGACGAGACGTAAAGCATGTGTGGACGTGCCTCAGAGTTCTTCAAACTACAGGCAGAATTCATTTTTTGTGAGGTCCGCTAGAGAATTTAATAAACTTGTTGACTTTCCTGAACTGGATTTGTTTAATTCAAAGCCACGCGTTTTCAACAGAACATTAACGAAATCATGGTTTGGTTCTCTGACTTCAACATAATTTAGTTATTAAATATACTTACCCCAAATTTCACTTTTTTAAATGTTCAAATTTTGCTTAATATTAGGTTATTTACATTACCTGTTATATCACTAAAGATTGATAACAAGCTTTCTAGATGTTTAAGTGCGGAAACATGTAAATGGTATTCAGTTGTTTATATCTGTTTCTACTCTGTATGAATACACTGTATGTTTTCCTAATAAAATAAAATAAAATAAATAAAATAAACTAGCTGTGCCCGCAACTTCGTTCGCGTGAACGACGAAACTCATCAATGAGTTTTTTGTGTATTTGTGTAGAACGTTATCTATCGAGCATTCTTACCGGTATTAATACTTCTGTCTCGGCGCGGGCCTTTTGTGGCTAATTACAATAGAAACGGGTGACGTAACCTGCGACAAACTTATTATTTGCGGTTGGTACAGTAATCGGGCTTACGGATCGAACCGCAAAATTAAGTTTGTTTTTAATTGTATATACTTTTCCGGGATAAAAAGTACCCAGTGTGATGCCCAGGATATTAAAGAATAATTATACCAAGTTTCATCGTAATCGAACTGGTAGTTTTTGCGTGATACCTGAACAAACAGACAGACAGACAAAAATTTTTTTAATCACATTTTTGGGTTCGGTGTTGGTCTAGTAACACCCCTGCCATTTATTTTTTTGATATTTTCAATGTACAGAATTTTTACTTCTACAGATTTATATAATATAGATTTATGCAAATATTGTTACGTTTTAACTAAAATATTTGACTCTACTGTTGATTTCGGCGAATATATGACTTGTTATAAGTTTTCACGGTAAATTACTGTGTTCCAGATCAACGAGTCCTTCCAGCAGCCCGGTCGCTGGCACGACGTGGTGATCCCGGCGCCGGAGCCGGCGGGCTCGCTCACGCACCGCGTCACGCACGAGCTGCGCGGCCTCGAGCCCGGCGCCGTCTACGAGGCCATCGTGCAGGCCAAGAACAGATACGGTTGGAACGAGGTATGACATCGTCATCATCACCGCGGGCCCTAACAGAATACCAGCGCTGCGTTATTTAACGTTCTTCAATATCGCAGCATATGCTGAGTTAGGCGCCTTTTTGGCCTCGCACAGATTTTAATGTTGTTTATTTTTATTTATTTTTTTTATTTTACTGTATGTGAGAGGTCAAATAAACGATTTTCTTTCTTTCTTTCTTTATTAAAAAAAAAAAATGAATAGCTGTTCGTTAAACTCGCTAAAACTCGAGAACGGCTGGACCGATTTGGTTCATTTTGGTCTTGAAATATTCGTAATAGTCCAGGGGAGGTTTAAAAGGTGAGAAAGAAAAAGTATTTATTGACTACTAGGCGGTACGAAGCTATTGTTGTTGTTGTTGGTAGCTATTGTTTTGAAGAGTGGAAAGAATATTTTAGTAATAAGTCGAGAGACAAAGGGATATGGTATAAGACAATCCAATATGAGCCTCCTCGTTCCCCATGGTTTAGCAGTTTTAAAGTTAGTCGAAAAACATTGGTAACTTCTTTCAGGATTCGTTCCGGACATATGCCATTAAGAGCTTTTGCATTTCTAATGAAAATGGTGGACTCTCCGAATTGCTTAGTTTGTGATAATAAAGTAGAAGATGTCCATCACCTCTTACTGGAGTGTGTAAGGAATGAGTCTGAAAGAAGTTCATTAATTAGTGAACTGAATTTAAATAAGCTAGATTTAGGTATATTTAATGTTATTTTAACCAAACCAATGTCACCAGAAGCAATGTTAGTTTACTCTCTAGTAACTTTGTAATTGTGATGTTATTGGGTAAGGTTACGATGGAGCTGGTATAACATCTTGTTAAAAGTTCCTTAAATAAATAAATTAAAAAAAAAAAAAAAAAAAAAAGTCCGCCGAGACAGCTAGTTATCTATAATAATAATAATAACCATAGAGGATGTCGACATGTGGAATATGGACTCGGCTATCATTGACCATCTGTCGAAGCTGTCGTTGCGCGGTTGGATCAAGGGCCTGATACAGAAGGCAGTACTCCTCGATACGGCTCGCATTGTGAGGAAGTTTCTTTCTCTGGAGCCCTAACCACCGGTAGCTTGGACCCTGCTCCCGACACCGGCGGACTACTGTTTTTATATATTTTTAAATGTTTTTCATATTTGTTTTAGAAAATATTTAAAAATGTTAAAAATATGTACAAAAAAAATTAAATAATAACCATTTTATTTTCAAACAACGGAGATCCGTACCTAGATAAAATATATACCATAATCTTAAGCAGTGATAAACTAATACATTTATTATTATCAAAATACTTATTACTACATAGTATAAAGCGAAGTCGTTTTCCGCTGTCTGTCCCTATGTATGCTTCGATCTTTCAAAGTACGCAACGGATTTTGATGCGTTTTTTTTTTAATAGATAGAGTGATTCAAGAGGAGGGTTGCGTCGGTTTTTTCCTCCATTTGCAACAAATCAGACACTTCACACAGTGACGCAGAGATGAGCATGATTCGTAAATAAATTAAATTTTAAAGATTTCTTGCTTTTTTCTCGATTTTAGGTTTGGTTCCATAGTGAAAGTTGTTTGTTATCATGACTACAATCACGTGTTTAAGTATCGTTCACTCATTACCAGTCACCCTGTATACCTATGTATGTTTTACTTCTGTTTTCAGGTCAGCGACATCTTCCAGTTCCACACCCTCGGAGGCACTCACACAGCGCACGCAGACGAACTGACGCCAATGTTCTCATCAACCGCCAGAAATGAAATCGCAAAATCTCTAATTCTCGCCTTATACACTTTTTTTACGCGCCTAATTTGATTCGACCAATCAACGTTCTCCATTTGACATTTTTGACATGTTTTTTTTTTAAATCGTAAAACGATAAGACACCAACAGTTTAGTGTTAAGCTTTTTTAAGAGTTGTGACAGCTGATTTTAACTATCGCCATTTTGTTTTTTTGACTATGGTATGATTATGAAGCTGTTAGATTCGCGCGCGTTTTTATGTACCTTTCTGGACTTAGATTAAATACCTATAGACGTAACCACCGCGTGGCCGCACATGAGACAGCACTATCAAACTTCATTGAGGTTATTGCGTTAACTTTTCATTGAATATGACCACCGAAATACACTAAAAACTTAACTACTGTAGTCTATGGGCGGGTTTCTGAATTGATTATTTTGAGTTAGGAACGTCTCAAACCATGCTTAAATTCCAAATTTTGACAGGTTTACAGGCTTAAGTAGAGTTTGAGTAATTCTCAACTACAATCGGAAATCGGGGGTTTTTCTTGTACTTACACTAATATTACCTTAATTAAAGAAATTATTCTAAAAACATAAAAATTTACTCAAGTTGACCTCTCAGTGACAGTGACAAGTCTTTGGCCCACTTTTTAAAGTGAGCCAAGCAAAAAAACCGGCACGTCGAATGAGACAGAGCATGTTATATTTTGCTAGTTTATAAAAAAAAAAAACAATATCTAATCAACTGATGTCATAAAGATCGCGCGTGAATTTAAAAAAAATGGCGATCAGCGACGCTTCTAGTGTTACCGTACCTCGATTCATACTACCATTTTGTAAAAACGTATTCAATTTTAGGGTTCCTTGGAAAACATGTATTTTTTTATAATCATTTTATCTTATTTAGGTGACTACTTACGCACAAATTATTTCTTATTCTTTATGTAATCTCTTTTCTTGATGCAGATGGCGTAGGCATTTTTGTGGCATTATAAGTCTGAAGATTTGTATGAAATATCGACACGTTTATTGATTTTTTTATGCATTTCTTAGCAAACTGCAATGCAAGTATCATTAAAATGCTGAGAAATAGTATTGCTATAGTCCAATACGAAAGCCTCATCATTTCTAAAGCTCTACAGTAGATACGCCATACATTTCGGAATCATCGTGTGTGATCTAAGGAAACCTTTTACAATCTAGACGTAACATAGTAAATATATAATTTCGCATATAATGACGCTTTTTACCATAACATTTTACAAACATAATAATATTTTTTACTAAATAACATCCATGTAAAGTGAATTTACTAATGTATGTAGTTAATAAATTTATTCTAAGACTTTCCGGATGGAATTTAAAAAAGACAACAAGCTTGTAAATGACAGCAGTGCTACCAAAACCACGAGCAGATCTGGCCCGGTGAAAGTGACGCTGTCAAAATGACAAGTCTTTGACCATAGACAAAGTGACATTTTGTCAGTTTTAACAACTGTCAAAGGAGCCCGCTGTTAAAATAATATTGGTTTTTGGCCGGATTTTATCGAAGGAAATTCAGCGGCTGTTCAAAATATTTGCAAATTGATTCCTAGTAGACATTTTGATGTTGTAAAATTGGTGTAGTCTTTTAATCTCAAATGTCTGCGCAACTAGACAATATGTAGACAGGCGCGATCTCTGCAATATGGCGCTGTGAATTTTAATGTAGTATTAACTACCTAATCGAAGCTTGCTGAGAAGACTGACTCAATACATTTGCTGTCAAATATTGCAAAACATTAGTCGTTACACCTACCCAGGGTTTTTTTTTTTTTTTTTTTTTTTTGTGGTAGGTAAAAATCATCCAATGACGAATCCCGCCCTTGGGTGGGGCGGGAAACAGTGTCAGACTTTTACTGACTAAAAAACCTACCTTTCCATTCCTTGCCTTTATCCTGGGGCCTTTGGTGACAGTCTCACATAACCTTTGGCCCCAGTAGGCTTCGGCCCTGCTGGACCCCTACAGTATGCTGACAACTCCTTGAGGCGCGCGGGAACGGTGCGCGCCGTAGACGACCTGAGCTCGGACCGGTCTGTTACCGGACGGACGGACAGCGAGCTACCCATTGCCCACCGTCCGCGAGCCCGCGCCTACGGTGGCCGGAAATTGGGATCGGAAACCCGGCGGCGGCGGCGGCGTGTCCGCCTTTGCCTAAGGCGGTCGGCCTCCTCCTTTACTAGCATTACTGCTTCGCAGAAGGAGGCGACCGCCTGCCACTCCTCCTCGCTCCGGAGCATGGCTTGAACCAAGCCCCGGCGCGAGAGATCGCCGCCGATCGCCCCCACGAGGACACGGCGCTGCTCTTCCCAAGCGGGGCACACCTCGACTGTGTGCTCCACCGTGTCCACCGGGCGGTCCGCACAGTGGCGACACCCGGGCGCACAGTGGCGACACCCGGGACACCTATCCAGGGTGCGTTTCAGCTTGTTTAAAAACAGAGACTCTACCACGAGCCCTTGACGCCATCTATTTGACGACCTAAACTGATTTGTTAAGGCAATGAAGCTCCATAGCCTGGTATTTTAACACGTCTTAGTAAGGCTTCTGAAATGTCGTAAGGTCTATATAGGTCAAACATAATTTGACAGCCCTTATGAATGATGAAATGTCACTTTGACAAGTCCTCTTGTCACTTTTTTTTATGAATTCTTTAGTTCCGCTAAAAATTTAACCTGGCCAGATAGGTTTGTTGCATAATAGGTACATGCCAGCGCTATAGGTCACAACAAACGGGTTTGATGATTTTAAATAAAAACAGCGAACAAATAAAATTACACATAAACATTTTAGCAAAATGGACACAGTACGCCGAAACTCAGGCCATAAACAAACAGCTTTCAATTAAAATACGATATAAACAATCCAGTTCTATACGTCTTTGTAATAATCACATTCACACTACTTGTCAATGTCAAATTTATTAGACTATGGTTCACAGTTTCGATGTACCCTGTCCATAGACAAACCCACTGTCCCCGTATAAGCGAGTAGACTCCTAGTCATTATTATTTATAAGCAATAAATCGTGTTAGTGATAAATGCTATCTTTAGAAGTTAAATAATGTGTATTATTTTTATTTTCGTATGTTTTGAGGTTTCGTGACGACTTAATGGTGGCTGTGGATAAGACAGTAAACAAAGCTATATTTAAAAAGAGTTTACACAACATAACCTCAAATACATTAGAGGACAAAATGATGAAGACGCACTATAATCCATTGCAAAGCGAGCCAAGATCATCGGCAATGATGCACTTGTCGAGAAAACTCCAAAATCTTGAGCATCGACGCCGAGTCGCTAGCCTGCCGGTTTTCTATCGTTTACATTTCGGGGAGTGTGCATTGGAATTGCACGATCTAATTCCACCAAATCCGTTCCATCATCGGACCACAAGACGTCCGGCATGCGCCACCGGTATATGGTGAACATCCCATCCATACATACAATGCTTTTTTGGGAACACATATATTATGCGTAGATCTGTGCTGATATAGAAGGGATCAAGGCAAAAGTGAATAGGTTACTTCTAGGCAAGCGTGCTCCATCGTCGGTCACAGCATCGCTTACCATCCGATAGTATGTGTAGTTAAAAAAAAACAAGACATAATGGTCCCCTAACATGACGCGCAACACTCAATCTAAGAGCTCACAAACAGTACCATCATCAGTTATTTGTTAAAAATAAATAATTATAAGTTTTAATAAAAAAAAAATGTTTTCAAAATAAGTTTTACGCACTCTTTGTACATATTTGAAGGAAAACACTGATTTTTCTTTTTTTTTTATTATATACTATTGTAGGATTTATATCTGATCTGTCAAAACCGAAACATTATTCTCGTCGTATTTTTGATTGAAACTTAATGCGTGTAAACATTTTGGATACCTTTCTAAATCCACAGTCACCATTAAAAAGATCGGTGTATTTCGAAGCTAAATTAGTCCTCATTCGTTATAACGTAATTTAGGTGCAATATTAATTTAAGTGTGAATTCGAAAGCAATATTTGAACACATCACTAGGTATTGAAGAAATTATTAATTCTGGTTGCAATGGGAATTATTAGAGCGTGTTGTCCCGAATTCCAAATTTGACGTTGATTAAAAAAAAATCTTTAGTTTGAGAACCTGCCAAACTACGGTAGTACGAAAAGTCTTAATTCTCAATTAATAAACAGATTAAAAAAATAAAAAAAATATTAACAAATCGGTTTAAAGAGAATCACACAAAGATCTTTTGGCATGTGACCGAAATCGGTACTAATGTTGATATTTTTTTTTTTTTTAAATAAGCTGGTTATTTTGAAAAAAAAGGCACACAAAATGATTGAACACATGTACCCATATTCTGATTTTTAATTAGCTGGACTAAACTGACAGCTGTCAATGAACAATGCCCTTCTGTCATTACACCATTGTTATAGCTGTCACTTAGGTTCATCTTATTAAAAATTATGGTATAGTGAATTATCTAAGTAGGATAAATGCATGTCCTTTGATATTTTGCTTATTAGTTCTGACATCAAAGTTCATCACGCCTAGAGTGCCAGAAATACTTATTTAAAATATTAATATGTCAAAAGGTCCTTAACGGCCCATTCACGACTTCGGTCTTAGCGGCTCTGCCCAACGCCCAATAACACTGAAGTCGCGAATGTGCTGTAAAGCACTGTCCGCTTGTGGTTTGGCTTGAACCACAATAATTACATACAGTTTGCAACGTACTATTAGATTTGAATTGGGACACCAAACTAACATTACCCATTGAAACCAAAATGTCTTACTTTAATTGTATCGTATTAATTTAAATTGCGCGGGTTGTTCAGAAGAACGTCAGTAGGTACCTGATTTTGACACTATTTTGAATTAAATTATTTAAATAAAGAATAGTTCTGTTCTTTTTTTATTAAAACTGTCTTTAATCTGTACCTTTGCCTGGTTTAATCAATTTTCTCGTTCTTCTGGGTTACCAGTAGCAATAAATCATCATAAATTAATTTTTAAATCTTTTATTTTGTGTATAACATTAAAATAATCACTGCCGAAATAATGAATTTTTTATACCAACTTTTTGTAATTATTTTTAAGATTTTATTTCTTAAATTCATTAAAAAATAATGTAATTAAAGAAAAAATAATCGGCCATAATTCTTTTTAATGAGAATTTAGATGTAATTTTTTTTAGAAAAAAAAACTTGATATATATAAAATATTATATATAGTTTGAGTGAAATTTGTAAATTTGATGGGCTGTAGAAAATCGCCTTTTTATTTGAGAAAAAAAACTAAGAAACTGAACCCTGTATGTAGTAAATAAACATGTAAGTTTATTATAACAATGTGTTTTATTGGACGATATAGCATTTAAACTAAGAACAAGCTTGTAGGCACTTTTATTTGCGCCTAGAGCCTATCAAGTCACTTGGCAAGAAGAAAAGTACCCAAATTGTTATGGTATCGTAAAGCAGTTACATCGAAAAGATCAAGTAATTTATTTACATTTACAAAAATGTATTTTGTTAATAATATTTTTTAATTATTTTGTTTGTTTTATATCTGTCGAACAAGCTTGTAGGCGCCTTTATTTGCGCCTAGAAGCTATCAAGTCACTTGGCAAGAAGTAAAGTACCCAAATTGTAATGGTACTTGTATATGGTACTTACTACAAAATGGTACGACTTTTTAAATTAATATTAACAACGAAACTTAGAGTTATAACTTGATATTGAACGTTCAGGGGTCAAGAGTAAACAAAAAAAAAATCTAGACATTTTATTATCGGTGGAGTGCAACTGCACTTTTGACTCCTACTGTACGTATAGATACATGTATTAGGTAGGTACTGCTTGTGGAATTACTTCATTCATGTTAACTAGTACAATGTCATAAGAACACTTTGCAGAATTATAGTTTATTTATAGTATGAGAAAAACCTTTATAACAAAATAACCCCATGAATTTTTAACAGAAATGAATTTATATCTTTATATTTATCGTTTCATAGTGAGGAAACTGTCATATCTGAGAACCAAATATTCGAAGACATATGTGACATCCACCAAACCGCAATGAGGCCTGCGTGGTGGATTACGGCTCCTAGAGAGGAGGCCTGAGTCCCAGCAGTGGGAACATTATAAGGCTGATGCTATGCTATGCTATGCTATATTTAACAGTCAATTTAAAGTGATTTTATCTCATTTTGTGGGAGAACCTACGCTTCATATATTTTTGCCCGTGGTTCTTTATTTAGTTATTCAGTGCTAAAGTAGGTTTTTATTTGAGAAACAAAACTTAAAATCAGGTTCAGTAGTTTTTGAGTTTATTTATTACAAACAATAATAAAACATCTTTCCTCTTTATAATATTATACATTATTATTATTAATTACCAGGGTATTGACATCGAAAACCCGGACAGGCAAGCTAGTTGAACACATTTGGTTGAACAGGCCAACATTTAATACTATAAAATCTTTAGCGCGTATAGTACATGGCAAATAAGTGGAACCATCCGCCACGGCTACGCGCAGCTCACCTCCACTCAGACCCGAAAATCGGTTACAATTTTCGTCACACAAGTTGAAACATCATGGCGGTCCACTTTGAATGCGCAGTAACCGATTAACCACAGCAAATGGTTTGACTTATCAGTCACATGTGTGCGCACATCCTCTCCCCCCCCCCCCCCCCCCCCCTATAAGCCCGAGGGAGAATTTTTTGCAATGAGATAAACACTGCTCAATGAACGTGTTTCTTTAATATTCGCTACGTTGAACTATAACATCTTCGGATTACCATGGAATTATAAGTTTAAATAAAATTTATATTTTTGAATTACCGTTCTCACAAAGCTCAAATTCTTCGTTTGTAAGGTTTTTCGCTAGTGTGCGTACGAATGTGACTCATATTACTAAGGTTATTCACCATGGTGCGTACGAACGTGACTCATATTACTAAGGTTATTCACCATGGTGCGTACGAATGTGACTCATATTACTAAAGTTATTCACCATGGTACGTACGAATGTGTCTTGTTAAATGACTTCTCTGACTAAAACAAAGCTCACATTCTTCACATTTGTAAGGTTTTTCGCCAGTGTGAGTACGCATGTGACTTGTTAAATAACTTTTCTCACTAAAACAAAGCTCACATTCTTCACATTTGTGAGGTTTTTCGCCAGTGTGCGTACGCACGTGTCTTGTTAAATGACTTTTCTGACTAAAACCAAGCTGACATTCTTCACACTTGTAAGGTTTTTCGCCAGTGTGCATACGAATGTGTTCTGTTAAATAATTCTTCCGTCTAAAACAAAGCTGACATTCTTTACATTTGTAAGGTTTTTCGCCAGTATGTGTAAGAATGTGTTCTGTTAAATGTTTCTTCCGACTAAAACCAATCTGACATTCTTCACATTTGTAAGGTTTTTCGCCAGCGTGCGTACGAATGTGTCTTGTTAAATGACTCCTCTGATTAAAAGAAACGTGACATTCTTCACACTTGTAAGGTTTTTCACCAGTGTGTACACGGATATGTTTTATTAAATCTCCCCTGTTAGTACAACTGTGCTGACAAATATCACATTTGTAAGGCGCTCCTCCACTATGAATACGAGTGACTTTATGTAAATTACTTTTTTTAATATTATTATTACGACAATTCGGGTCTAAAATAGTATTAGTAACACTATTATCAACTCGAGGTGGTTCACTAGTTGAAGACACTTCGAATTTCGAAAACAGTTTAGACGTACAATTTATAGTGTTCTGGGTAACTTTTTTGACTGACTCTTCATTCTTCTTTTGAATTTCTGTAATCACGTCTTCTAGTTTGTTTCCTTGTATGTGCAGTTTTCGTTTCTTCGCCACGGCCGCCCCTGTGATTGATAGTAAGCACTAAATTCAAAACATATTATAAACATATTTTGTAAGACTAAAATTTTGAGTTGAGTCGACTAGAAGATTAGTCGATTGTAAAAAGGCCAGCTAAGAATACCAGCGCTGCGTTATTTTGCCTTTTTTTAGGTAATATCGCAGCATATGCTTAGATAGAGGCCTTTTTGACCTCGCACATGTCTTTTATTTTCAATCCTTTTTTTTGTGTTCTTTTATTTATTGTTTTTTTTTTTATGTTGTAAAACCTATTTATAGTTTTTGTATTGTTGTTGTATATATATATTTTGTCCTGTGCGAGTCTCAAATAAATGTTTTTCTTTCTTTCTTTCTAGGCCACTTAGGCCCGGTATCCACCAAAGCGGAGAGGAGAGGAGGTGTATTTGAATAAACCAATCCGATTTCGTTTTTTCCACGTCTTTTCTCCGCTTAGCTTTGGTGGAAATGGATCAAGCAGAGAGAAGAGGAAATGTCTCATTTTTCTATAGAATTTTGAGCGGCGAGATTCCGCTTGCTAAAAAAAAATAACAATCCCCCTGGTGGGGATTTCTGGAATAAATCTACTTTTGTCGTGCTTTTAGGAACAATGCTGACTCCTCACTCTCCTTACTTAATATCTATTAATAAGTAAATATTGTAAGACAAATAATTTTTTTAAAAGACTAACCATAAGGGTTCTTGCCGGTTCTTCTCCATAAGAAAGGAACAATTTGAAATAAAAATATTTTGATTTCGATTTTGAATCAGTGTTCAGTACTTTAAGCAGATGTGCTGTGAGACATCTGGCAGCAGGAGTGAGCTCTCCAGCGAGAGCAACTACTCGAGGTGTAGCTGTGTGTTTGTGCTGCTCGAGAGTGTACAGACAGGACGGCTGAAGCTGTTGTTGGTAATTTAACTAACTAATACTTACGTGTCGTGTCACTGGCTCTTCGCTTCTTCCTCGGTACTTCTTGTTCTTCTTCCACTTCCTTTTTGATGACTAGTGAAGGCACATCATCATCTGAATCAGACTCAAACTGTATGACTAGAGTTTCCAGTTCTGAGTCTGTAAGTAAGCAGCAAACAAACTGAGTAAGTGCGATTCGGACTCGCAAAGTAAATAGTTAAATTTCCGAATGCAGTCTCGAAGATTTTTCCGAATAGCAAAAAAAAAAATCGGTTTTTAGTGACATAACAACATTGTTCTCAGATTTGAACTGGCCTGTTGGTCTAGTAATTAGTGGCCCTGACTGCTATGAGGAGGTCGTGGGTTCGATTCCCACCCAGGACGAATGTTTGTGTGATGAGCACGTTCATTTGTTCTGTGTCTGGGTGTAATTTATCTATGATATGTATGTATTTAGAAATATTATAAGTATGTTTATCAGTTATACCCATAACAAAAAAAAAATATATATATATATATATAGGGTGACTGGTAATTATTGAACGATACTTAAACACGTGATTGTAGTCATGATAACAACTTTTACTATGGGACCAAAACTGAAATCGCGAAAAAAAACTGCCAAATTCAGTAAATTTTGACCAGTTAGGCCACTTGGCAGATTTTTTTGCCATATATATAATATAAAAAAATATTTGTATATTTTTCATATATATTTGGGTTATAAGACTGCTGCATGCCAAATTTTAGAATTCTAGGTCAACAGGAAGTTAGCCTACGAATTTTGATTCCCTTGAGAGTATCGGAACATGTTTTGTGCGACTTAAGCACCTATACCACAGCTTCAACCCTGTGGCCTGGCCTACAACTTAACCCCTGTAGCCTGGATCACAGTTTTGCCCCTGTGGCCTACCCTACAACTTTACCGCTGTAGCCTGTACCACAGCCTCGGCCCTGTAGCCTGTGCCACGGCTCTACGCCCGTGGCCTGTACCACAGCTTTGCTCCTGCGGCCTATCTCATAGGAACCTCCTATGAGATAGGAAATTCCTCTATAGAATTACCTTTTATAAAGGAGATCATTTATTTTGGTCCAAATTCAAAAGTGCCGGCCAAGAAAAAAAATTATAGCAATCTGTTAGAGCTTGACTCCTTGAGCATTTTTTATTACTGCACCAAAACTGTAGGACCGTTGCCCTGGGTTTTATTTAAGTTTAAAAAAAACACTTTCCGTACATTTTTGGTAACATTAATTGTAAAAACAAAGAGTTAGAGCTTGAATAGAAAGTTCCAGGTAGCTGCCGTTTACCATCACACAATGTGGTGACTTCCCCTCCCCTAGCCATTGAACGCTAGCCCCACCTCGAATATCTTATCTGTCACTTTAATAGGTACCTGAAGCAACGCGTATGATATTTTATCACTCCCGTCCCAATTGATCATGGATGGGAAGACCAAAATCTACCATATCGAATCAGTTAGATTCTATCCCCGATTTCTTGAGTCTCAGTCGCTGACACGACAGCAGCGTTCGATTCACAGGACCACGAAGGATCCGTCCTCCGTAGGGGCCCAGTAGGGTCGAGGCCTAGTCTGGGGCTCTGGGAAGGTATGAAAATGCATACCAGGGCCCTGGAACCAAGGCAGGGAAGGAACAGGGTAGGTTTTTAGTCAGTAAAAGTCTGACACTATTTCCCGCTCCGCCCAAGGGCGGGATTTGTCATTGGATGATTTTACCTATCGTAAAAAAAAAAAAAAAAAAAAACGAAGGATCCGTCCTGAATGATTTTTCAGGGACGATCACAGTGACTGATGACCATCGCTTGAAACTCCTGGGCGATGTATGTGGTCTGAAAACCGAAAAGAATGCAGCTCCCGGCGAAGTAAACAAAACTCAAGCAACAGAGCAGCGTGCTGCGCGCTGGGATAAAATGTGAGCTAGAACCCGCTCACCTCGCCTTCTAGCACCTTCAGAGGAAATAGAGGCTTCTGTCTGTTCTTATTCGCCCCGATAAGAGTATCGCTTTCGATAACTGTGACAAAGCGATATGCTGTATTTTATACAGTTACAATAACAGCCTACAGTTCCATTGTTGCTCTAGCCCTCAACCAATAGACAAAACTCACCTTGATATGAGAGACGCTAAAGTTGAACGTAGAGCTACCCTAGCACTCATCGAAGATCCTGATGATCCTTTGTCCCTCTTTATCTCAGAGGAGGTGGGGAATATCATCAAAAAACTTTAGCCCCGGAATGACCTCGGCTCTGACGGTGTCATCAACAAGGTGTTTAAACTCTTCCCATCCCAACTCATAACACTAATGAGCGTCGTCTTCAATGGTACATTAAGGAATAATATGTTCCCCCAAGCGTGGAAAAAGGTCACTAATATCGGTATTCTTAAACTATGCAAGTCCAAGTCAAGTTTGCTCCTCCAGCTACCTTTTCATCATTCCATTCAATGTCCTCGATAAAATCTACGAGAGGCTTATTTACAAGCAGCGCAGAGATTATACTGAAGTTAAGAGTGTTATTCCCAACGGTAGTTTGGTTTACGAATCGAACAAGTCCAGCGATACGTTGAACACCAATGCACTGGTTTCCATCAGAACGCGATGATGAACGTCTAGTTTTTTGACTCAACGAAAGCTTTTGACAAAGTGTAACATATTAATGGTTTATCATTTAAGCTATATCAACTCGGTGTGCCAGATTGTCTAGTACTCATCTTGCGAAACTTTTTATTGAATCGTACCTTCCACTATAGCTATTGAGCAAGCGGGATTTGTCAAGGGTAGAGGAACAAGAGAGCAGATACTAATTCTTCGACAAATAATCGAAAAGTGTAGAGAGTTTAACATCCCACTCTATATCTGCTTCGTCGACTTCCGCAAGGCCTTCGATACCGTGAAATGGCATATTCTATGGGACGTGCTAATTCAAATGGGAGTACCACTCCACCTAGTTAGTCTCTTACGCCGACTTTATGAAGACGGAACTGCGACTGTTCGTATGACGACGTTGACTCAAAAATCACGCCCACGCTGGCGTTCGATAGGGTTGTATATTGTCTCCACTCCTGTTCAACATTTATACAGAGTATATAAAGAGAATTGTGTTGGAACAGTGGGACAAAGAGATCTCAGTGGGAGGTAGAAAGGTGTCTAACTTGAGATATGCCGATGACACTACCCTTCTAGCACAATCGAAGGAAGATATGGAACACCTGCTGACACTTTTAGAGACAACAAGCCTCTCCTTCGGTCTTACGCTCAACAGAGACAAAACCAAGATGATGATAGTGGATCGAGCTGTACTGAATCATCCTGATATCACTGTGATTGCCAACTGTGCAGTTGTTCAATCGTATGTATATCTTGGTTCCACCGTCACGAACACTGGAGGATGTGAAGATGTGATTCGAAGGAGATGTGCTATCACACGATCTGCTGTTGACAGGCTGAAAAGGATCTGGTGCAACCGTAACATCACTAAAGCCATGAAAGTCCGCCTCATGAGAAGCTTGGTCTTCCCAATATTTCTTTATGGCGCAGAAACGTGGACGGTTCGCCTCAAAGACCGACGCAAAATCGATGCACTCGAGATGTGGTGCTGGCGGCGACTGCTGCGGATCCCTTAGACAGCGCGGAGGACTAACGTCTCGATCCTGGAGGAGTTAAAAATTAAACAGAGATTATCGTCGACTGTGCAAGTACGAATCCTTAAATATTTCGGTCACATTTTTCGCAACGAAGATTCCATGGAGCGACTCGTTATCCAGGGACAAATGGAAGGGAAGCGGTCACGCGGGCGCTCACCTACGCGTTGGATAGACCTCATCAGAGCTGCAACACAAACTTCCATAGTCCAGTGTTCCCGAGACGCCGTTAGCCGGGATAAGTGGAGACACATCGCGGGAGCCTCACTCGCCAACGAAAATGCAACATCGTCAACCACGACCACTCTGTCAAGAGTGAGCGACTAAGGAGGAGGACCTTCCACTATTGACTACCAGATGGTAGCGCTCCCTCTATGCGATAGTGGGAAGATCTCCTCACCTCCCTTACGAGCAGGAGTTCTTCAAGGGTCTCCCTCTGATCACCACATACCTATACCAATCCGATCCCTTGGGAGAAGCACGCTCGGTGTGATCCTAGATCAGCATTTGACCTTAGCCACTAAATTCTGCCAACCCGTAGGTTACTCCGTCTTTGCACATGCAAAGTCCCGCCATCTCCATGTAAGGCAAATACTTAAAAGCGATTCCTGAAAATCCGCGGAGCCTAACATGTCTAAAATGAGAGTTCTTTTTGACCACAAAAGGGGATTTTTAGGGGAGATCATAAAATCTCCATCATCCAGCATTTCATGAAACGCTTTCCAACGTTTTCTTAACACTACTATTAGACACCGCAACCCCACCTTCTGATATTGACCGTCTAAAATGAGTGATTTCTGAAATTCGCCGTCATATGCTTTTTTTTTATGATTTTGGGTTTAGAAAATATTACTGTGGTTTTAAAAGATAACTATATGGGTACTTGTTATGACATTTCTAAACAATTAAAGCATTGAGCATTACATATACCGGTATATTTATTCTTCGAAAATCTCAACAAAAGTTTTTTTTTTTTAAATAACGCAGTAAAGACACAGCTACAGACTGGCTGTTGTTTTTTGTTGCATTTTTTTAAAAGTATTGTTATGTATAGGATATTTCATTTTTTGAGAGCAATTTTCTTTGAAAACCAATCATTTTTGAACTTAAATAATACCGAGGCTAATGCTCCCACAGCATTCTTGCCATAATAAAAAATGTTCGTAAGAACAAGTTCTAACAGAATATTGTATTTTTTTTCTTTGGCCGGCACTTTTAAATTTGGACCAAATATGTATGGACCGTGGTTGATGTCCTTTATAAATGAACCATTTCTCCTCTTTGAATATTAGTATAGATAGATCATTTTCTTGGTCTTAATCTGTCCTAGCTCGAGAGGACACCGGTGTCCTCTCACATCCACGCCACTATAGGCCATAATTCCGATGTTTAGAGTCTACTTTTGTATGAACAAGTTTGGTAGTAGTGGATCTACATATAAACATACCATCACTTTGATGTTCCTCCTTTAGCTCAATAATATCATCTAGTCTCTCACAAACAGCTGGTAATTCTTCTTTGACAACATCATTTTTTGTTTGACATTCATCTACTATGCTTATGTGCTCCATTGGTGACTGAATAAACTTATTGAAACACTTCAAGTGTTCTTGGTTTATGAAGGGTTTTTGCTGTAAAAAGATAATAACCAAAGTGTTAGGCACATCCCATCACCATCCATTACACACCAAGCTCTCTTCATACTTCGGAAAGCAAGTTAAGCAATTTTTCCCGTTTTCCAATTAAAGATATTTGACAGTTGAAAATATGTAATTGTATTTAAGCAGCAGATGCAGCTGAATAAGTATTTTACATGGAACAATGTCTGTTTGATCTTCACAATCCAGTACAGTACAATAATAACTCTAGAGTATTATCACACTTTTAAAATCAGATATTAACACTACACCGTTAAATTTTGGTTGTTTTATTCCCGCGGAGGGTCGATTTGGTACATGAAACACTGTCGATTTGTAAAGATAAAATAAAATACTTTTTTTCTAAAACTCGAGTTAATATATGCCTGTACGAAATTATTTTTTTTAAGTAAACGAGTCAATGACCTTGTAGGTAGTCGTCGGTCGTTGCGTACTAACTACCTACAGTGCTTGGCCTCACTCAGCTGGGATTAAACCTATCTAAATGTAGTTTTCGGGATTATTACTAAATTTAATACCGATTAAAAGCGATCTAAATGTATTTCTGGAACTATTATTAGGTTTAAGGCCCGTGCCTCACTGGGACGCCATGGCAGCGCAGCCAGTTCGCGCAACCAAGGAAATGTATGCAGCTCTATGGCGTGTGCCTCAACTGGCGACTGTTGGCCACGCAGCCAATCCATACTTTTTATTGGCGTCTTGAACTGGCTACGCCGCTATGGCGACCCAGTGAGGCACGGCCCTAACGCCGATTAAAACTAGTAATAGTCCCGGAACTATTTTAGATCGCGTTTTGGAATAAGGCGGTAAGTGACCCAATCTACATCCAATACTCATATATCTCAATATCATAATCAAATACTTTAAATAATATTGATATAAACATTGATTTGGGGTGAATATTCACCCCATGCATGTAGCATTAAGAGAATACACATACGAGGTGTGTTCAAAAAGTAAGGTGACTTTTCAAATTTGGTGGGCAACGTACTTTCGATTATCGATTTTTTTATTTTGTTATGTTGGTACACTCTTCCCGAACATCTGTACCAAGTTTCAAGTGTATAGCATTTTTTGTTTAGTTGGGAGAGGCGTAAAGCTTATAAGTGTTTTGCGTGCTCGGCGATTTCTTGCTATCGAAAAATATGGATCAAAGGATTTGCATCAAATTTTGTGTAAAAAATAAAATAAAGTGCTCCGAAACACTTAAAATGTTGACAGTGGCATACGGTGAAACTGTTCTGAGTAAAAAAAATGTTTACAAGTGGTACAAACTCTTGCAAGATGGCCGGGAAGATGCCAATGACGAGCCTCGCTCTGGACGCCCAAGCACGTCAACAACTGATGAAAACGTTCAAGCAGTGAAGAAAATTGTTCTGGAAAATCGTCGAATCACTATCAGAGAAGTTGCTGAGGATGTTGGTATATCGCTTGGCTCGTGCCATGAAATTTTTTCTAACGTTTTGGGCATGAGACGTGTGTCAGCGAAGTTTGTTCCGAAATTGCTAAATTTTGACCAAAAGAACCGTCGCATGAGCATCGCTTATGAGAGATTTTTTGGCCAAAAACAACACCACAATCATGCCTCAGCCACCATATTCACCGGATTTGGCCCCATGTGACTTTTTCTTGTTCCCAAAACTAAAGAGACCTATGAAAGGATGGAGATTTGCAACGATTGAAGAGATAAAGACTGCATCGCTGGAAGAGCTCAAGGCTATACCAAAAAGTGCTTATGAGAAGTGCTTTGACGATTGGAAAAACCGTTGGCATAAGTGTATTGTATCTGAGGGGGATTACTTTGAAGGGGACAACATAAATATTGATAAATAAATAAATATTTTTTCTTAAAAATACAAAGTCACCTTACTTTTTGAACACACCTCGTATATAATTTTCCTTTACGCGTAAAATTCAGAACTACTACTTAAAGTCCTCTCAACCGTAGTTTCAATCTTCGTTATAATTGTCATATTTTTAATTTCCTAATCATAATCCGCCTTATTCCAAAACGCGATCTAAAATAGTTTCAGGACTGTCAGTGTATAGCACCTAGCGCTGCAGCGGAAACACTCGGTACTATAATTTGAACTGTTGAACTTTATAATGTGTATACAAGTAGGTACGAAATAAAACCACTGTATACTGATCTATAGCAATCGTATATTTTTATATGTTTGTTGCAGACCCTAACCAAATCACGGTAACAAAACGATATCGAGATCTAATTTGATCCCAACGCCATCTATCGAACAAAGGGTCAACCATGAAAAAACATTGAGTTTATTCATATTTGTTTATGAACTATGACGGTCGTAAACATACCGCCCACCAAGGACATTTAGTGACAAAATGTCCTTCAACAAATACTATTTGGCTCGATGATTGATGAAGGATTGCATCCTTTACAACATGTGACTAAGTATAGTAAAAATGTAAACATAGAATATAAAGTAACAAAAATGTAAAATACAAAAATAAATAGTGTATAATTACAATAACAACAAAAAACAGTGTATATAGAATAAAAACAATGTAAAACAATAAAACCAATGTAAAAGTTAAAAAATGTAAATGTGCATTTTAAGAATCAGCCATTGGTAAAATACAAATTTTGTTGGTTGGCCTCTTTATGGTGCTTGATTTGGTGCGTAATGTGACAACTCGCGTGACCTTATCATCTCCCGGATGTTTTTCAAGAACTCGACCTAATGCCCAACGACTAGGAGGCAGATCGTCTTCCTTGATAAGAACGATGTCGCCAATATTTGGTTCAGGAACTCTAGAACTCCATTTATATCTGTTCATTAGATTAGCCAAATATTCTTGAGACCAACGTCTCCAAAAGGATTGCAGCATCCGTTGCACAAATTGCCACCTACTTAGAGAATTTACCGATAAGCATTCGTAGTTATAATCTGGTACGGAGATTAAAGGTTCACCTACCAAAAAATGACCCGGAGTCAATGGCATTGGTTCACTTGGATCCTCAGAGTTAATAATGCTCATTGGACGTGAGTTCAGGCAAGCCTCTACTTGAGTAAGGAGTGTGCTGAGTTCCTCATACGTGAGTGTAGACTCTCCTATGACACGTTTGAGATGGAACTTGGTGGATTTCACACCCGCTTCCCAGAGACCGCCAAAATTGGGTGCGTGGGGGGGAATGAAATGCCACTCAGTGTTGTTTGCTTCCAACTGTTCTGCAACTGAAGCATGTAAATGGTCTACAATCTGTCGCAGCTCTCTTGACGCTCCTACAAAGGTTGTGCCATTATCGCTCCACAATTTGGCACAATGACCTCGCCTAGACACGAACCTCCTAAAGGCAGCTAAAAACGCTTGAGTAGTCATATCACTGACAACTTCCAGATGTAGAGCCCGTGTAGACATGCATACAAACAGGCATATGTATCCCTTATATGAACGGTGGCCGCGACCCTTTGTAGTTCTGATATTTATGGGGCCAGCATAGTCAACCCCGCTATGTAAGAATGGTCTCGCTGGTGAGCATCGACTAGTCGGTAGTGATCCCATAAACTGACTTTTGATGGTTGCCTGTTGTTTAGCACAAGTTATACATTTACGGACACATTGTTTCACCAAGTTTCTTACCCCAATGATCCAGTAAGCAGATCTTAAATAATTAGTCATCAATTGTAGGCCACCATGGAGAGTCTTATGATGGGCGTCTGCTACTAATAGGCGTGTGAAATGTGTATCATTTGGCAAAATGATTGGGTGTTTGATCCTCTCGTCCAAGGTCGATCTTTCAATTCTACCTTGCACTCTCATGATACCATTGCTATCAAGATAGGGACACAAGTGTTTAATTTTGCTGCTCTTTAAATCTAAGTTTCCTTTATTTTTCAATTGTGTGTATTCTACTGTAAAGCTTTCCCTTTGTATTTTCTTTAGACAGCATTCTAAAGCTTCTTCTATTTCCCTTTTTTGTAAATACTTTGTCCTATCTCCTTTGCTCTTCAGTACTCTACGACAGTATGCTACTACTCTTAATAACCTTTGTAAAGAAGAAAATCTATCTAATACATTATTATCATTATTACTATCGAGACTAATTGCAACGTGAGTCTTAATGGACTGTTCTAAATCTACTGCTAAATGCTGAGGCTTTTTGTATATAATAGTTCTCTCTTTTAGGAACTGTGGTCCTGAAAACCAAGATTTATTCTGAATAAACATACTTGGCATCAGTCCACGAGACGCGCAGTCAGCTGGGTTCTCAGTTGTCGCTACATGATGCCATTGTGAAGAACACATAAAGTTTAATATTTCAGAAGTGCGGTTGGCGACGAAAGTCTTCCATCTACTTGGGTGGCTGTTCAACCAGGCAAGTACTACGGTGGAGTCGGTCCATGCTTTGATCTTTTCCTTTGGAACATTTAGAATCTCCGCAGTTTCTGACAACAAGTTTGCCAGCAATACTGCCCCACACAACTCTAACCGTGGTATACTGACTTGCTTTATAGGTGCCACTCTAGTTTTTGCAACTAGCAGTGAAACCTTGACCTCATTTGCTGAATCTTTTAATCGTAAGTATACCACAGCTGAGTACGCTGCCTTAGAAGCATCGCAGAAGCCATGGAGCTCTATATCGCTCTCAGTCTTTGTACCGAGCCAACGCGGTATTTGTACTTTGGCAAGTAGAGGTAACTCTTCTCGGTAAGTGTACCACTCTTTGATCAGATCACTTGTCAATTGTTCGTCCCACCCAAAACCAGCTAGCCATAACTTCTGTATGAAGATTTTTGCTAATACAATGGTGGGTGCTAACCACCCCAATGGGTCGAACAATTTGGCAATGTCTGATACTATAGCTCTTTTTGTTACAGGTTGATTGTTTGATGGCTGAACACACACCGTATACCGGAAGGAATCTTCTTGGCGGTCCCAGGTAAGTCCCAATATTTTCATTGTATCATCTACTTTAATTGTTACTTCTTTTTGATCGTTATTATTTATTGCTCTATTGTTCTCGTTGTCCTCCTCATTGTTTTCTTTTGTACTTATTTTGTTTATGCTTTGATTACTTTTTAATGTCCTTATTTTCTCTAATATTTCTTTACTATTACTATTCCACTTTTGTAATTCAAATCCACCTTTGCCTAACAGTTCATTCATTTGTTTGTATATTTCCATGCCCTCTGTGACGTCTTCACACCCAGTCATAAAATCATCTACGTAGAATGAGTTTAAGACTCTTTCAGCTGCCAATGGATACTGGCCACCTTCATCATACGCAGTTTGGTGTAGAGTCCTTACAGCTTGGTATGGCGCTGAGGCTGTGCCAAAGGTGACTGTAACTAATTCGTAGTCTTTGATCTCCTCTTCAGGGTCATCTCGCCAAAGAATCCTCTGATACATGGCATGTTCATCTGTGACTCTGATTTGACGGTACATTTTGATAATGTCGGCTACTAGACCAATGGAGTGTCTTCTCCATCTCAAAACTGTATGCCTCAAATCGGCTTGCAAAGTTGGTCCCACCATCAATGTATCGTTCAGAGAGACTCCTTTTTTGTTCTTTTCAGATGCATTGAACACCACTCGCACTTTAGTAGTCGATTTGTCTTCTCTTATAACGGCGTGATGAGGTAGGTAAACTGCAATTTCTTTCTTACTATCTCCTTCTTTTACAGGTCTAAGGTGTCCTAACTGTAAGTATTCATGTATTACTTCTGTATACTTTTTCCTTAACTCTGCATTTTTTCCTAGTCTTCTCTCTAATGATTTTAATCTATTTTCAGCGATGGAGCGTGACCCGCCTGACGTGCAAGGAGGATCTTCGACGCGGAATGGCAAACAGACCTCATATCTTCCATCTTGTGTCCTCTTGGTAGTGCTTGCATATAAATCTTCACATTTTTGTTCTTCAAGCGTTAGCAGTTTCTTTGAACTTATATGGTCTTCGATTTCCCAGAATTGTCTTAGGAGTTGATCTGTAGTGAGATTAATATGCATTACACTGACATGAGGTTGTGTGTGACGTGAACTAGTGGATGAACCAACCATCCCTGACAAGATCCATCCTAAACACGTGCTCTGTGCGACTAGAGTTGATGATGGACTCTTTATTATGCCTTCTTTCACCATGCAGCCATAAACATCTGCTCCTAACAGTATGTCAATTTTACTAGGTTTGCAGAATAAGGGATCGGCAAGTTTCAGGCTCCTGAAGTCGATCCAGTCAAAGGAATTTTGATCTATGGTTCGTTCTGGCAGGTAAGAGGTAATTTTACTTATAACATATGCGTTTATGTTTAACCTAAACTCTGGATCAACCCTGGATTGGATATCTACATTAACCATATGCTTAGCCATGGTGGGCTTTTGGCCTAATCCTGACACAATTCCGTGTATGGGAACTTTTTTCAATCTGAGGAACTGCACTGTGGACTCAGTAATGAAGCAAGCTTGTGAACCTTGGTCGACTAAAGCTCTAACCGTTTGATAACCCATCTTAGACTCGATATTTACTAGCGCAGTGGCTAGTAAAACCTGCCCAGGAGTGGGGACCTTATTAGTAGATAGGCAAGAGACTACTGGAGTGGAACTAGTCGACAGACTAGTTTCAACCGCAGGCATGCTTGCTGAAGCGTCCACTTTGTCTACAAGTTCTCCATTCGAATGGAGCAACGAATGATGTCTTTTGTGACAAAGCTTGCATGTGCTGGAATTTTTACAATTTGCGACCATATGATTACCACCTAAGCAGTTGAAGCAAATTTTATGTTTTGCTACGAAATCACGACGGTGATCAACTGATTGTTTTGCAAATGATTTGCAAAAGCAAAGTTTATGAGAATCGCTGCAATACTCACATTTAATGTTGCTTGAACTCACTACCATAGCCTTTGGACTGTGTGAACTATTGACCTGATTATTTCGTTTTGGTTCTATGAATTCTAAAGCACGAAAACGACTCTCTAAAAAGGTAGCAAATCCCTCAAAGGTGGGCAATTCATCAGAATCTAAATTGCTAATACTGAATTCCCACTGTTTACGGGTTTCTGAATCAAGTTTAAAGGCGCTTATATGAATGATCAAGATGTCCCAAGTTGTCACATCAACCTTCAAATTTTTCAAAGCGTTAAGGCAATCGTTAGTTGTATCAAGCATCTCCTTTAATGACGATGCAGATTCTACTTGCATACGTTTTTGGCCAAATAGTCGTTGTAATATACAGCTTACTAGATATTTTCTATTACTATATCTCTTTTCTAACGTAGCCCAACATTGAATGTAATTTGAGTCAGACACGGGTGTTTGTCTCACTAACTGTTCAGCTTCACCGCTGAGATGGCTCTTTAAATAGTGCATTTTTTGTACATTGTCTAACCCATCATTTTTATGCACTAGTGAAACAAACAGGTCCCGGAATGTCGTCCACTCTGAATATTTGCCACTAAATACCGGAATGGCGATCTTAGGCAATTTTACAAATGTACATGACTTAGGAACACTGCTTGATGAACTAGACTCCTTATCAGTCTTTTTTGCAACACTATATTTGCTCAGCGCAGATTTTATTAAACATTTATAAGTAATGTAAATATCCTCTGTACTATCATACATTTCTATTATTTTTGTATTATCTTTAGTTGTATATAGTTCATGAAGTTTTGTATAATTGTTTGTAAATAAATTCCAATCTCGTTCTAATAATTCTTCTTTAGTTTGTATGTAATCAACTGTCAACCTTTCTTTCGGACTCTTTTTAAAGTTAGTTAAGCCTCGTTGTATTACATTTTGAAATTCCTTTAAAACATTGATTAATCCTTCCATTTTAACAAAGTATTAACTAAATAAAAGATTGTAAATAGAACGTGTAAATAATATTCGTGTAAGTTGATTTAAATACGTATCAATAAAGTGTGTAAACTACAATCCTAATTCTAAGCGAAGCAAATAAAAACATAAAACAAAAACCTATAAAACAAACAGCAATGCAATATATTCTAAGTGTTAAAGCAATTCTAAAATCTACCGCAAATTTTCTAAGTCCTTGTAAACAAACAAATTACTAGAACAAAGTGTTTCCTAAAAATTTACAAGTCCAAAGATTTGCTTAAAATTTTAGAAGTGTTTGGCGATTAACTTCTACTAGGGGGAAATCGGGCATAGGTTCCCCGTTCCCTCGTTTTTATAAAACTATTCTAAGTCTAAACATGCACACAATAATCACTTAAAATCTACTAAGTCCTTTCTTCAAATTATTCTAACTTCGTTGATCACGAATAAGCTTTGAAAATTGTCTAAGTTATTTATGTGATGACACTAAGGTTCAAATTGCCAAAGCTCTGTGAACTTGCACTTTGACAGAATAAAACTGAACTGAACTGTACTTACAATTTTGCACTTCACTCACACACTCGTTCAATGCTGGTGTTGACGTTAACTATGCTGATGACTGGTGGCGCCCCCTGGTGGTGACACGTTGAACTAGTACGTGACGTCAGTGCTCTGATGTCACGGTTACGTTGATCTGGATGACGACCCGTTGAACTCCGAGAATGACGTAAACTATCACCTCGGTTGATCTGGTGCAAGTGGTGCCCTTTACACCACTTTTCTACCGCTGCTGCTGACCCCCCGTCCACAACACTGGACGAAGCTATCGCGACCGACGCGGAGAACCCGGTACTTTGCCGCAGCGATCCACTGCAGTACCACGGGCAAGGCGGAACCGGCCGCACGAGATAACTCAAAAAACGGTTAATCTATCCTGGCTCGATGGACCAATGTATAGCACCTAGCGCTGCAGCGGAAACACTCGGTACTATAATTTGAACTGTTGAACTTTATAATGTGTATACAAGTAGGTACGAAATAAAACCACTGTATACTGATCTATAGCAATCGTATATTTTTATATGTTTGTTGCAGACCCTAACCAAATCACGGTAACAAAACGATATCGAGATCTAATTTGATCCCAACGCCATCTATCGAACAAAGGGTCAACCATGAAAAAACATTGAGTTTATTCATATTTGTTTATGAACTATGACGGTCGTAAACAGTCAGTTTATACATATTTTATTATTATAAGGATCTTAATTTATTTTATATTTTATTTGAAATATTGGTTATTTATTTATTGTGCAAACCTACCACAGTGTTTTCTTTTTTAACCCAAAGGTTGACAGGTAAAGAATGCCTTATTGCATTAGGTCCGCCTATGTACCACAACTGTACAAATATATTTTGTTTATTTATTTAAACTTAATGTTTAAATAAATAAACAAAATATATTTGTTGAAGAATATACCTCACCTCATAATCTTCATTCATCATCTGAGTGAGCAGCTCTTCGGCTTCCAGACATTGTCTCTGCAGTTGGCAGCATTGCTTTAGTTTAGTGCAGCAGATGAAACAAGCGAGCATCGGTCTACTGTCTTCAGTTACAAACTGCAACAAAACTTGTCTTGAACTAGTTTTTCAATGACTAAATTATATTCATGGGGATATTCATCACAAAAAGGTAAAACTGTACTATACTGGACAGCAAAATAAGGGGTTTTTTTTGGGGAGGGGGGGAGGGGGGTTGGTCCCCCCCCCCAAACCCTCTCCTGAATCTAGGAAACGCATACTTTTGGAGATATTCAAGATTAAAAATTTTGAGGTTAGGAATCAAAAAATCGTACATTTTATGCATTTTTGGGTCTAACTTGGGGATTTTAGAGGTGGGTGTCACCCTCTACCCCTCGGACCATCCCCCCACAGTAACAAATGTATACTTTCAGGTATTTAAAAATGAAAAAAATAAAATTAAATTTTGTCCGGGAGCGCTCTACCACTAAATATTTGAGTACTAAAATATAGTTTTCTGGGTGGTTTAAAAAAAAAATAACCTCGAAGGTGATGGCAGGTCTGTTCGCTCGCTGCGCTCGCTCACTAGACCCTGCCATCCCCTTCTAACCTAAATCTATCCGAGTCGGGGTGGCCTATATTCGGTATGCAAACAAATTGTCTTGAGTACTAAACAGTTTTTTGGGTGGTTTAAAAAAAAATAACCACGAAGGTGATGGCAGGGTTTGTTCGCTCGCTTTGCTCGCTCACTAGACCCTGCCATCCCCTTCTAACCTAAATCTATCCGAGTCGGGGTGCCCTAATTATTTGGTACGCAAACAAATTTTCTCATCTCATTTTTATTATTTCTTACTAAAAACTATATAATAAGAGGTTGGTAAATGAATCACTAATAAAGTCATTATCATAGAAACTACAAATAAAATAAAAAGTGAACAAAACCCATCAAAATGGCGTTAAATAATACGAAAAATTATCGATTTTAATTATTTTTTTTCTCAAAAACTATATATTTCCTAACATTGAAACTTTGCATAATTACTTTTTAGACATAAACCTTTTCAATAAAAAAATATGAGCTCAAAACTCGCTGTCCAGTATAGTACAGTTTAGCCGTTTCCTACATTCGGAAGTGGGCTCCGGGGTACAGGAGACCCCTCAACTCCCCCAAATCAAACTTTTTATAGTAGTTTAAAACAGATTAGCGACTTTTAATTAAATTTATTCTTAGTACAAATTCTCTTACACTGTTGTGCCTTTTTGTAAACTTTTTTGTTTTTTACTTACCGGATAACCAGTCAACCTCTCATACAGTTCCTGTAAGTTCTTGTTCCCAACTACATACATGCGAACATTCTCCGCTAAACATACCCGACACATCGGTAGTTTTTCCATTATTTTCTACAAAACGGTTACTTCTTTTGGTTTCTCAATGTTAAAGTAGCTATCTAATTAAGTATTTAATTATATTTCAACTAACAATATAGTTAAATATAGTATTGAATAGCAGAAATATTATTTCTTTACATTAAAATACTTCAACTTCAACTCTTCATTAAACATTAAAATACAAATAAATCTAAACGTAGTGCTTATATTCTCTTTGAATAAATCCACACTTTACACAGCCAAAGAGAATATAAGCACTTGTACACAGCCTTGACAGCCTTGCAGCCACAGATTACAGAGAGATACTACTAAACGTAGTGCTTATATTCTCTTTGGATACTACCTACGTATCTTGCAGCAATGACAGTGACAGCTAGCGTAGCGACGTGCCGAGTACTTCTTGACTCAAGTCAGACTCGAAACCCGATTTGGACTCGCCTACTCGAGTACCAATTTATTTTGATTGGAGTACGCCGCCGCCGGTCGACTCCGTAACTCGATTCTAAATCCACATATTACACAGCCTTGCAGCAATGAGCCAATGACATTATGACAGTGACAGCTGGTGACAGTTAGCGTAGCGACGTGCCGAGTACGTCTTGACTCAAGTCAAACTCGATTCCTGCTTTGGACTCACCTACTCGAGTACCAATTTATTTTGATTGGAGTACGCCGGTCGACTCCGTAACTCGATTCTATTACGGGTGTCCAACTAACTCGAATGTAGTATTTGTTAGAGCTTAGTGGATTTACACATTAGATAATGTTAACGGCATTTATTCAAAGAACAGACATTTGTCATAAGAAAAACATTTTGACTTGCAAAATCAACAAAACTCGGTAGCATAGCAACCCATCCAAGTAGTATTTACACTGATGTGCTATACAACCTTAACAGTATTCAAGTTATATCGGTTTTAGTATTGACATACTAATAAAACGCAAAATGTTAATGAGAACGAGTTTCAATTAAAAATTGGGTAAATATTGAAGTTTACTCCTATTCGATTTTTCCTTTTTGCTTTAAATTGTTAACAAACCGGATTTCTGATTCGAGTCAATATTCAAGTTCTAAACTCGAGTAATAAACAGAGAATTTAAGTATTGAACTCGAACCGCGGAATTAAGTCAAGATTCGAATACTATACACACTGAATCGAGTCGCCTCGTTTCACCAAAATAGTGCAGTGATTCGGCACATCACTAGTGACAGCCAAATTGATGACTTCTTCTTTTTTTGTTTTTGGATTGGACACTATGTCTTTTAAGCGATGCCTTGGCATGAATATTTGTTAGCATGTGACGAGACAAACTCTTGTAGTGGAATTATTCTACCACGTTTAGTTACTACGCTTTAGTACTATTTTGTAACTGTCCTGAAAGGTTTGTACCTCACATGGTATAAACTGAATTTCAATTTGATTTGAGGGCACAGCTGTAGATAAACATTTTTTTGTTATTTTGACATGGTTACATCATTATAGTGTGTTCTTGATATTTTGAAACTAAGTTAGACTAGCTTTTTCCAGCGACTCCACCCTCCAATAAAAAATAGTGGTTGAACTTTCTCACATGATAAAACTACAAAATTATAACTTGTAAGCTATATTATTGCAGCGTTTATCATTAAGTTCATCCGTCTAGTAATTTTTGCGAGAACGAGTAACAAAAATTCATCCGTCCTCAAACTTTTTCATTGATAAAATCAATATTATATAGCTGCCTGTGTCACGCCACAAGCCACGAGCAGAAGCTATATAAGATAGTTAAATATATTTGCAAATTGATATAAGGGGCAGTTTAAATTAAAGTTATGTATGAATATGACTTTAAAATTTAATTGTTGTAGTAGGTACATTATGATAAAAGTCTGTAATGTTGGTTTTTACTGAGTTTATTGGTTGGTTTGTTGGTTTATTCGAAAATAATAGATCATTATATAAGTGCAAATCTGATGCGATATTTAGTAATCATCAATACTCACATATACAATATTTAGTGATCATCAATACTCACACAACGTTGTTCAATACACTTTTAAGAGTTGGGCACAGTCAAGAGCGTGATGAAGGGTAATCTTAAATAATAACTTCGCAGGCTGGTAATTGAGACTGATTTATTTTTTTATTTTGTGTGTGGCCTCTCGCAGATCAACCTATAAGGTTGTCGGCTGCTTAACCGGACTTGCCTGTGGCAGCCTCGATTCAAGAATCAAAGCCTCCAGCCAGGGCTTACTCAACTAACTTACATACTAAGCGAGCACGCTAAGGGCACCCCCTGTGGGGTACGGACCTCGGTTTAGGGCGTCGCTGGGGGAGGGCAGCAAGGGACAAGCTGGATCGAGCAAAAGATAAAATATTATTTAGGGGATTTTTAAACTACTGGCTCAGCGGCGCGGGCTGGCTCTAGCAAGGGGCGGGGCGGACATTGACGGAGATTTCGCGACGGGCCTCACCGGCGAGGCCTGAAGGACGGCGGTCTGAATTTGTGTTTGCGAACTGTGCTAGTTTCCTTACAGCTCTCTTTAGACTCTACAGACTGTTCTGTCTCAAGTGGGCGCTGAGCCTTACGTTTAAAACTTATCTTCGCCATTTTTAGGGTTCTATAGCTCAGAAGGAAAAACCGGATAGATCGTGAATGGGCTGTTAAGTGTTACATGTTGGTTTGTTTATACGTAAGTTGAGTCTGTTATGCTGTCGTTATGTAGGTAATTGTGAGCTACAGTAAAAACTGGAACAACAAATGAAAAATGTTATTGACTACGATACCTAGTGATGTAAATAAAACTCCTTATTAAGTGCATAAAAAATTTAATTAAAATTGATTGATTAATAATTGATTAAAGTGCTTTGTAAAAGAACCACTGTTTTTTCTTTAAAAATGTCCGTGAACCTATACATATACAACGTGTAACATTTTTATGTGCTGTTTTAGTTTTACTGGCAATTCTCATAATTTGTTGCGTCTGCGACGACCGATTGATTTTTTTACTTCAAATTGTCTTATTCATGGTACTTGATGCAAGATTCGTATGCGCATTGCAATAAGAACTATTTATTATCCCACTTATGAGAAAATTTAAATTGGACGACCACCTTTTGAGTCCGTTTACCTATTTTAGTAGGTTTGCGTACGTGACAGCTTGACTTATTAATAAATAGACACGGCAATATTTTTAATGAAGAATTTTGGAAAAATGTGACCTATATTAAAAAGTGGTTCAATTGATTCTGCTCGTTATTCTGAGAAAACTATTTTCAGGTTATATCTATATGTAAAATCTTTGTTACTCAATTCATACGAATTCCCATGATAAAAATGTCATTTAAAATTAAAACTAGTAATAGACCCCGAACTACATTTAGATCGCGTTTTAGAATAAGACGGTTAATCTCTATCTGGAACTTTATAGCTGAGTTTCTCCCCAGAAAGTTTGCGAATATTTTTTGTTAAGCTGCTTCTAATGAAATTCACAAAAATTCAAAAATCTAAAGGTCGTAGCACACATATCAAAACGGAAAGGGATCGTCACTGTATCAACTCCAGCCGTTCAGTATTATTTGTATGAAACTCCCTACTGCAACGCACCCTAATCGGAATCGTAACGTAATCGCACCGCCTCGGACAAGCTCACGAACCGCGGTGCAGTGCGCGGTCGACTTGTGGTCGGCTTTCCGTGCCCTCGCTTACGGCTCTCCGTACGCTAGCTTACGTATCTTCTTCTCTCTCCACCCGCGGTCTGCGTTGCCGCACGTGCTGTACGATTCACGAGAGAGGCGTCCGTGAAGTTAGAGTTTGCGAACGTTCGCGGATGTACTTACACTCGTAAAAAAAAGTGTTATTCATTTTATTTTAAACCAAAATACGATTAAAAACTTTCTTACGCAGGAAGCAAGTACAAATAAAATTAATATCAAAACGACTTTTTTACGTTTATTGTGTACCCATATTCTTTTTCTTCGTTTCTTTCTATTTTCTTTCAAAGTCAAAGTCTTTATTTCATATAGGCCTACATGGGCACTTATAAAACGTCAGAAGCTAGTGCACGGTTCCAAATTGGTCGTTTCCTATGGAGAAGAACCGGCAAGAAATTCCATAGTTACTCTTTTTAAAAAAGGTTTATATTACAATATTTTCATATTACAGTATTAATAAATTATGTAAAGACAATGTAGACCAGTCAATATTGTACCAGAAAGCACAACAAAAATAATCATAAAAAAGTGAGTCATGATAGAAAGTAATCTAAGAATTTGCGGAGTCTACTGTGTTCTCACATTTACATTATAGGTAGAAAGAGGCTATATAAAAGCAAGCAAAAATAAATCATTACCAATTATCACTACAACAATTACATTATCTGATGGTCCAAATAATATAAAAAATATTGCAAAAGCAATGTGTCAAAATAGAAAGCAAATAAGTGTCACATAATAAAAACAAAGATGGAGCAGTTAATAGACACATCTACACAATATCAATGAGTTACAAGGGGGCCACATGTGCAGAAGCAGTCATTGCCAAACAAGCGTGTCTTCGACATAGTCTTTAACCTTATAATATGCTTTTTTGGTTAAGACACGCGTAATATGAGTTTTAAACTTTCCCACGCTAAGTACAGTTACCTCATTTGGCAGCTTGTTATAAAAACGTATGCTGTTTACTAGAAATGACTTGCTGGTCCTAGCTAATCTCCATTTGGGCAAAACAATTTCATGCTTACTACCCGTATTTTTGTCAACTTTTCCTCTTCATCCAGTGCTATAGCAATAATAGCCAACTCACGTATTGTGAACCGAGACATAACTGTGCGCTACACTTAATGTTTGGATTCAAAATGATTGAACTACGAGTACCAACATCTAGCCGTCAACCAGCGGTCGGTGAGCCGTAAGCGCGGGGTCGCCTAGCTGTAGCCGAGTCGACGGGGCGGAGCTTCTGATCCGCTTACGTTACGTGGTTACGTAAAGTGGACGACTGTTTGACGCCGAGGAGAAAGGCGAGGCGGTGACGATCCCTTTCCGTTTTGATATGTGTGCTACGACCCTAATGCGTAGTATCAGAGTGCTGCGTGCTATAAGGACATAATAAACAGTCCGAAAACCGCTATACGGCTGTCGCCCGGACCATACACTATACCTGTTAGGGTCTAGATTTGGACTGTAAAACTGACTATGTATATCCATGCAAATTACAGGAAAAATTTATAAGGCGCGCGTGCGTCGCCGGTTTTTCTTGCTTGTGAAGTGTGGCGGGCGCGCGGCCCCGCTTCCTCGCGCGTTGTCGCCTGCGATGCAGCCCGACGACTGACGAAAGTAGTCGACGGCGCCCGAACAATACCAGTTTCACCAGTTTTTTGTCACTCCCTCCTTTTCAAGCTATGTGGGACTCTACACCCAGTTCTTCTTACCTCTAAATGCTCTTGACATTAACTACATACATATTTCACACTTGTAGGGCTTTTCACATTTAATAATTAAAACTACGCGCTCTACACATCTTACAAGATCTATCACCAGTATATACAAATATGTTTTATAACTCACTAATTCACATTCGTAAGTTTGTCCTTGAAAGACATTTGAAAGGTTTTTCAACAGCGTATACACCGTTCAATTTTGATCGTTTTAATCCCGTGGAGGGTCGATTCGGTACATGAAACACTATCGATTTGTAAACATAAAATTAAAAAATAAAGTACCTTTTTTAAACTCGAATTAATTTACGCATTGTACGAATTTAATTTCTTTAAGTAAACGTCAGCTGGGCTTGTTCAATGACCTGTAGGTAGTTAGTACGCAACGACCGACAACTACCTACAAGGTTATTGACTTGTTTACTTAAAGAAATTAATTTCATACATGCGTATGCGTTCTCGAGTTTTAGAAAAAAATGTACTTTATTTTTTTAATTTATCTTTACAAATCGATAGTGTTTCATGTACCGGATCGATCGGTGTATATGACTATGGCTTGTTAAGCCACATTTTTTAATAAAATTGCGCTAACAACGCATCTCACTTGTATGGTTTTTCACCAGCATGTACAAGGCGACTATGTCTTGTTAAAGTACTCTTTCTATTAAAACAAAGCTGACATTCTTCACATTTGAAAGGTTTCTCGCCAGTGTGCGTTCGAATATGATTTAATAAATTAGACTTAACACTAAAACAAAGCTGACATTCTTCACACTTGTAAGGTTTTTCGCCAGTGTGCGTACGAATGTGACTTGTTAAACTAACTTTCTGACTAAAACAAAGCTGACATTCTTTACATTTATACGGTTTATTGCCAGTGTGAGTACGTGTGTGTCTTATTAAACTGCTCTTGTCATTAAAACAACGTAGACATTCTTCACACTTGTAACGGTTCTCATCAGAGTGCGTACGAATGTGTCTTGTCAAACTACTCTTCCGATTAAAACTACACTGACAGATATCACATTTGAAAGGTGCCTCACCAGTGCGTATACGAGTGAGTTTTGTTAAACTACTACTTTTAACATTATTACGACAATTTATGTCTACAGTAATATCAATAACACTGGTATTAACTCGAGGTGTTGTATAAACTAAAGGTTCGTCGAATATCGGAATAAGTTCGGACGTACAATGTTGAGTGTTCTGGGTAACTCTTGTATCTGACTCTTCATTCTTCTTATGATTTTTCGTAATTATGTCTTCTGATTTCTTCCCTCGTATGTACAGCTTTGGTTTCATTGCAACAGCCGTCCCTGTGGTTTTAAATCTAGTAAATGTCAAATAACAAAACACAATCAAATGAAAGGGAATTGTTTGGTTTTTATCAGAGCCGAAGAGTTGTTTTTGCAAGTTTTCTTATATTACTAAAAATGATAAATGATATTTATTTTGCAAATAGGTTTTTCAAAAACATTTTTACTCGTCAATTTTCTGACTACCCTGAGAAAAAACACCGAAACAAACTCAGGGGTCAAAGTCTCTTTTAAAGTCCATACAGCAAACATGTAATGGTCAAATCACATGAGAACCATGCAGATAAATGTCTGAAATGGTCTTTTGAGGAAAGAACCACACAGATTTGAATGGACCTGTCCAGTCAATGCAAGCATTTGTCAATATTCGTATATCTCAATTTAGGACTATCCAATATGACTACGGCAAAGCCAAAAGCAAGGGTTATTATGATATCCCACACACAGATCTGTCCTGTTGTATCTGCGATCGGTATTCATTACTTTAAGGCCCTAGCGCCTGAGCAGTACTATAAAACAGCGACTTTCAGAAGCCTCCTCACCGGTAACGGCTGTTTTGAAAAAAGTTTGTTTATCATAGATCCATGTACAACCTTATTATACACCGTTAAATTGTGGTCATTTTAATCTCAAGGAGGGTTGATTCGGTTCATGAAACACTTTTGTAAAGAGATAATTAAAAAATAAAGTACTTTTTTTCTAAAACTCGAATTAATATACGCATGTACGAAATCAATTCCTTTAAGTAAATAATTTACGCATGTACGAAATCAATTCCTTAAAGTAAACGTCAGCTGACCGAGGCCAATGAACTGAAGGTAGTTAGTACGCAAAGACCGACAACTACCTACAAGGTCATTGAATCGTTTACTTAAAGAAATTAATTTTGTACATATGCGTATATTAACTCAAGTTTTAGAAAAAAAACCCTTTATTTTTTAATTTTATCTTCACAAATCGATAGTGTTTCATGTACCGAATCGACCCTCCACGGGATTAAAACGACCAAAATTCAACGGTGTATAGCTATGCCTTTTCGTGCGATTAATACTTTTGTTTAAAAAAAATATTTAACAACATTATATTTTTTCGCTTGTTTCCCTACTCTTTTCATACGGCTTTGATTCACAAAAATAGCTGGTTTAGTGTTCTTCAGAATGTACATAGCATATTTAATTCAATCAATATTTCGCAAAGATAATGGATTTAAAGGGCAGCAGGGCTCTATCTGGGCGCAGCTGGTCGGAATATTTCATTCCGGCCAGCTGCGCCCACACATATTCGTACCACCGCTTAGGCGCAGTACGAATATGTGCTAGATGTTCGAGGGCTTATACGCCTTAAGCAGACCTGTTGTGAGACATCGAGCTGTAGGAGTGTGCTCTGCAGCGAGGGTCACACTAATCTAAAGTTTTTAGACCAGTCAGCATATTCACTCACACAATTATTCACCAACTAACACTTACATGTCGTGTCACTGACTCCTGGCTTCTTCCTCAATATTTCTTGTTCTTCTTCCACTTCCGTTTTGATCTCTATTAAAGGCACATCATATCGTAAATCAGGCTCAGACTGTTGTGCTGGTATATCTTCTGAATATCGTTTATTCAGATTTCCCAGTTCTAGTTCTGTGAGAAAGCAAAAACAGTGAAGAGATTATTGTTAATAAATTTGGCAGGATAACTGGGAAAAGTGACAAATAAATATAAAATATTCAATAAAACGTCAAGTGTATAGCGGTAGCTGCTGAAGTATCCAGCTGTCACACAGACTGATGAAGCGAAAAAGAGAGTTTTAATCGTGAAGGGTCAATTTGGTACATGAAATTAAAAAATAACTATTTGTTTTAACTCGAATTAATTTACACATGTATAAAATTTATTTCTTTAATTCATTATTCCCCGCGAGGACGCCGGCGTCCGCACACCTATTGTCTTTCTATTGTGTCTCTAATTACGGTATTCAACAGGGTAAACGTCAGCTGGGCGAGTTCAATGACCTGTAGGTAGTTAGTAAGCAAAGACCGACAACTACCTACAAGGTCTCTTCAAGGATTCTTTTACTAAAAGAAAGAGCTCAGCATCTGACCGCGCTGAGATCATTTACAAAAAGATTCAAGAGCTTGTGAAATGTCTAATCCCAGGGTGTCTCACCGCGCACAACTTATACGCTTCAGAAAAAAAAAGAAAGTGTGTGGCCCAACTCACAACATTGGTTTAGCTCCCATACTAATACTTGAGTACATCGAGCACGACCACTGACAGTGTACTGACAGGACGCCTGAAGTTGTGTTTGTTAAATCAACTAACTAATACTTACGTGTCGTGTCACTGGCTCGCTGCTTCTTCCTCGGTACTTCGTCTTCTTGTTCCACTTCCGTTTTGATCTCTATTAACGGCACCTCATATTCTAAACCAGGTTTAGACTGTTGTGCTGGTACATGTTCTGCGTTTGAATAGCTGTTGTTTAGGAGTTCCAGCTCTAGTTCTGTAAGCAAAAACAGTGAAGAGCTACTTGTTAATACATGCGCAGGATGGATCCAAAGTACGATTATAAGATCCCAGTTGATCATTATATTTTCATTTGACTTTTCGACGGAACTGCATCAATTGTACACTAAGTCTGGACGTAAAGACAAGTCGAAACTACGATGCACCGCTACGTCGCTCTACACCGCGAGGCATCGCGTGGCGTGCGTGGTGCTACGTTTCCGAATTCTCACAATGAAATGTGCATCTTTTCGTGTAGTAAATAAAGTCATATTTTAAGTCACTCTTTTAAAAGTACGCGCAGCGTAGCGTCGCGTCTTGGTGTGAACTAACCTTAATTATGATTGGTCCCTGTTTCTAGTAAACTAATTATGTCCATCGCCTCTTTTATTAAAAAGTTGATGATTAATTCTAACTTATTATTAAAATTAAATGTTCTTAAAAACTCACCATATTTCAAATGTTCCTCTGGCTCAATGACATCATCTAGTCTCTCACAAACAGCTGGTAATTCTTGTTTGACAGCAATGCTTTCAATATGGCTGACATCAACTATACTGATGTTCTCTACAGGAGTTACTGTAAGTCCACCGGAATACTTTAGCTTACCTCGGTTTACTGAAGGATTTGGCTGCAAAAGATTATTAGTATGTATTAGGTAATCCTGATGTTCTTTATTGCACACAATTTTTCATTAGATTTTTTTTTTTTGTGGTAGGTAAAATCATCCAATGACAAATCCCGCCCTTGGGCGGAGCGGGAAGTAGTGTCAGACTCTTACTGACTAAAAACCTACCCCGTTCCTTCGTAGCCTATCGTGCCCGGGCCGGGCATTCCTATCGGAAATTAACCCATGACCCCAGTTGGCTTAACCCATGACCCCAGTAGGCATTTTTTTTTTTCATTAGATTTGGCTGCAAGAGAGTCTCATAAATAACAATAGGACCCTGCCCGATTCAACTATCATACTATCAACCAGAGCTTGTTATTAAACCATGCTTGGGTTGGCCATGGTTTTAAAGCTTTTTGTTTTACCTTTTCATCTAACGGTAACGAGAAAAAATAAAAACAAACAGAAAACTGTGTTGGTATTTAGTAATTATCATTCAATTATATATTTCACGAACGTGTTTCAGGATGTATGGTAAGGACGTATAGCAATTTCAAGATCTGAAATGGACAAGTTGGAGACAATATGGAGGAATCGCAAAATTAATATAAAGGGTGACTGGTAATTAGTGAACGATACTTAAACACGTGATAGTAGTCATGATAACAAACAACTTTTACTATGGGACCAAACCTGAAATCGAGAAAAAAAATCTGCCAAGTCCAGAGCATTTTGACCAGTTAGGCGAACATAAATGTACTGAACTTGGCAGATTTTTTGCGCCTATATAGAGCGACAAAAATCCGGCTAGTTCAGGCACTTGTATTCCCATATTTTTGTATGCTGCAGAAACTTGGACCCTGCGAGAAGTAGAGAAGAAGATAGACGCCTTAGAGATGTGGTGCTGGAGGAGAATGCTTGGAGTATCGTGGACTGACTTCCGTACCAACGAGTCTATACTTCGAGAACTCAGCATCAAGCAGCGTTTACATCTTTGGTACAATCTCGTATCCTCACGTATGCCGCCGAGGGGAGGTAGCGCGCGACTTGTGGTCCAGAGATAGGTTGAGGGCACCAGGCCATGAGGAAGGTCGCGTATGAGGTGGACTAATCAGATAAAATCGGCAGTAAATGGCTCATCATCACTGCATGAATGCACGAGGAAGGCGGCCATCAGAGAGGAGTGGCGGCGTGTTGTGAAGCTTGCCACCAACACCTGAAGTGATGACCACGACCTCTCTGTCAAGAGTGATACCGAAAAAGACGAAGAACAAGTTATATATAATAATACATCAACAGGTCTCAAGAACAAAATCAAATTTAAAAATAAAACACAATATAAAATTCTGTGGTTGCTGTAACACAATGGTGCTTATAATGCTGTAAAAGATTTTATTCAACTTTACCACTATTATGCTGTAAGATAGCTTTTAAATACTATTTAGAGCACCTTTGGCGCAAAAATAGTTAATTTTAAAGCATTTTCTCAACTTTCACAATTAAGTTCCATTAAAGTCTTGCAGAAAGCTATCATATGACATTAAGTGCAAGTCACTGGAATGCTGTTTTCTTCAATAAACAGTGTTTACTCTACAATAATGCTGTAAGAATTAAATTTCGAAAGATAGTGCTATAAAAGCTACATTTACGACAAATTAGCAAATCAGTAGCTTTTAAAGAGCTGTTATAAAAGTTACAGTTGTATGTAGGCTATCGAGAGATATCTTTATAGCGATATGAATTTGTTGGTTGTTTGTTTTGTTGAGTCCACACTTACTAGACATGTTATAGAGCTGAAAAGCAGTGAACCCTAAAAACTCTAGAAAATTCAAATTCAAATTCAAATATTTATTTTTCGGACATCATGGTCCAATGGTTAGTATACATGAGACTTAAACACTATTGTTAGTAATAAATATAAACACACTTTCTAACTAATATCTCCTCATGGCCAGGAAAACGTAATAAAAATAGCCCCATGAGATTCGTAAAAAAAAAAAAAAAAGAAGAATGACCCTGTGCTGAGACACCCCACCCCTGTCCAGATAACGAATAGAGAGATACCCTCTTTAATTGATCATCAGACGAACGAAATGTCTCAACACAGGAGCACGCACATCGTCGGCTATGGTTTTCAGGATGCTGTTGTGGCTTCCCCGCACCCTCCTCATAAGCGACCCAACTTTTTTTCGAACGACGGCATAAAAGTCGTCAGTTCGAGCCTGCGCGAACATTTCGGAGGCACTGCAGAAACGAGGAAGTCCCAACATCATCCTGAAGATGTTATTATATTGGACACGCAAAGTGTCCAAGGACTTTTTGGTATGGTTAACCCATAGACCACCCGTGTACAGTCCTTGACAGTATGCTTTAAACAGCGTGATCTTGACTTGGTCCGTACAGCGGGCGAATCTACGAGCCAACATGTTGCCACGGACTGACAGCGCCCTGCGCTCGCGTTCTATGTCAACATCATCTTTAAGGTCGTCGGTAAGATAATGTCCAAGATATTTAAATTGCGTTACCCTTTTCAGGTGAACTCCATTCAAAGTAATGGGTGAAACAGATTCAGGACACTTACCAGCGGCCTTAAACACCATGTACTGACTTTTTTTAACATTATAAATAAGTCCGTGTGACATGGCATACGCTTCACAAATTTTCAGCATCTCCCCAAGCGCTCCTGCAGTCGGACTCAGCAGCACCATGTCGTCTGCGTAACTAATGTTATTAACATTAACACCACCCACCCGGCAACCGACACGCATGCTGCTGAGTTCCACTATGAGTTCATTTACATACAGGCTGAAGAGCTTTGGAGACGACAACCCCCCCTGTCTCACTCCGCACTCCAGCCTGTACGGATCGGAAAGAGTGCCTGACCATTTGACACAGTTTTTCTGGCTATTGTACCAATACTTAAAGGTATTCAGCATCTCCACCGGTATACCACTATCCCCTAGCTTCCTCCAAAGCACTTCGTAAGATACAAGGTCAAAGGCCTTGGAGAGATCCAGAAAACAGGCATACACCGGTGTCTTTCGGTCTGTGTAGTACTGGACAGTGTGCTTGAGACTTAGGATTGCACTCTCCGTGGATAGTCCGGGCCGAAACCCAAACTGCGCATCATGTAGTTTAAGATACTTTTGCAAACAAGAATCAAACAAACTGTCCAACACCTTGGCTATCACGGTCGCGAGTGAGATCGGACGGTAGTTCTCCAAGTCCGAGATGTCTCCCGTCCTGTTCTTAACTATGGGCACAACTATGGTTTTCATTAGGTCAGCTGGAAGGTACGCATGACTGATGCACATAGTGAACAACAGGGACAAGACCCTCGGAAGGTGCACTCCAGCATATTTCAGATGTTCGACGCTGAGCCCGTCATGCCCAGGAGATTTGCCCTTGGTCATTCCTTTAATACGAGTAAGAGCACTAACCTGACTTGCTGAGAAACGTAACAGGGGCTTCCCTCCCTGGCTGCAGGGCGCAGCGTCCACCATCGTATCAGGAATACCAAGAGCGGACTGAACTCTAAAATGGTTCCTAAACATATTAGCGACCTCGCCTGGCTCACTCACACCACCCACGCTCGTCGGGAGGCCAGGCTTAACGTCAAGCTTTTTGGTAGCTTTCCAAAATTGGCTAAAGTTTTTTGAGGCCCGACAATTCGCTATCACGTCCATTTTTATTTGGTCCTGGTTCTTTTGACACCACTTTAACTTACCTTTAAAAATCCTACGTGACTCTCGCATTTGCTCGTACACTATGCCCGCCAATGGTCGATTATGAAGAACCCACAATTGAAACTTAAGCCTGGCATCCCTACGAGCCTCCGCTACATGCTTGTTCCAGCCACACAGAATCTTTTTTCTACGTTTACCATTACAACTAGTCTTGGTCAAGATAGCCGCATCTTTCAATACCTGCACTATGCTGGCATACAACCTGTCTGTGATTAACCTATGAGCATTGAGGTTACACGTCCCGTAACTGCAGTCAGTAAATTCGGATGGAAAATCGATGGTTCGCAACCCCTCATAACATAAGTCATGATATCTACTTATTTGTGATTCATCTCTTTCCCCCCAAAGAACTGCATTCATAGGTCCATCAGAGTTACATACAAATTGCTTTCATACAGTTTTTTAAATAATAGGAACTTTTGAGTGTTTTTTGATCTATCGTTGTAAAGTCATAAGTATAATTGCTATGTTCTTTTTGCTAGTTGGGTATGAAGGACCAGAGTTCACACAGAATAGCAGATTTTCAGAGCTATTTACTAGAATAGTTTTACAGACATTTATGTTTTCAATAGAAACCTAGATAATATCCACAAGATCTCAGTGCTTTTATAATATTTAGATAAGGAAAGGATGTGCCATAATGTCTTAATTACGAATTATGTAGAACAGTTGTATGAAATATAGTGAAAATGTATCTTGGGTACGACACTCTAAATAATTTCAACTCATTCTGAGCAGTCCGCAACCTTTAGATAGTATCACTAGGTATCACTTCTACACTTACTAAGTACCCTTACTAGTTGCAGAACACCTCACCTCATTCATCATCTGAGCAAACAGCTCTTCAGCTTCCAGACATTTTCTCTGCAGTTGGCAGCATTGCTTTAGTTTAGCAAAGCACAAGAAACAAGCGAGCATCGGTCTTCTGTCTTCAGTTACAAACTGCAACATAACACTCAATTGACTATGAAAAAGAATACTTTCAATATAACACATACATTGTTCTACTGATGTTAAGTGTGGCTTTTGGTCTTTTGGTATATCATACAGAGAAAGATCCTAAAAAATTGGTCATCATTTTGAATCTCAATTAAATGTGCAAGGCTTCTATAGAAGTTCTTTTTATATTTATATTTTTAATGTATGTGTATGGAGGGCCAAAGTTCATGTAAAATAGAAGGTTTTCAGAGGTTTTTACTGGATTAGGTTTAAACAAATTTGTGTTGATTTCTTTAGAAACCTAGATAATATTCACAAGATATTTGTTTATCCAAATTATCTGAAGAAAGATGTGTAATATCATCAAAATCACATATTAGTGGTTGTATGAAAATGTACCTGTGGGTTGGCCGTTGTTAAGAATAGTGTACTTCTCATACAATACATAGGTACAATGTAATACTGTCTTAGTAATATGGACCATAGTTGATGTTAAGTATGGCTTTTGGTATACCTCGCATACAGAGAATCATTTTAAGAGCTTAAAAAAAGAATTCTGGAGCACTGTGCATGGGCCACCCTGTATAATACAAGTCAGCTGTGAGCAACCTATTTAAGCAATATAACATGATACAACTTACTGGAATATCAGTCAGCGTTTCATACAGTTCGTGTAAATCCTTGTCGTTAACTATGTACATGCGAACATTCTCTACTAAACATATTCTACACATTAGCATTTGTTCCATCTTTAAACTTAAAAGAATAACTTAGTTAACATATAAATTAGAAGAACAATGTTGGATATCTGCTGCTGGCGCGGCTTTAACACTCCACGAGTTAAACTCAGTAAATATTGTGTGATCGTCTAAACTTCTTTCGTGAAACTCTTGTGACAGCCGGAGCAATAAACCGTATAATTATGGACGTCCAGGAAGTTTATAGAAATTATTTCAATAAAGGAGATGTCCGCTTTTTGTATGGACGTTGGTTTTTTATTCCGAGAAAAATCTAACCAGCATCAAAGTCTACTCAACTAAATAAGCCAAAAATAAGGAACTTGAATGTACTGAAATAATATTTTTAAACCCCTCCATTTAAGCGAAAAATCATAAAATAATAATTGATGTTATTGCTATTTTATTATTTGTTGGCAATCCTTAAAAAAGCTCATTTACTCTGTGACAATGTCATATTTGACAGACGATTATTCATCTGTCACTGGAGTTAGAGATGTGCCAACTTAGCATAAGACACGCGTCAAGTTAACTCGAATTAAAATTCAATTGATTCGGGATTTCGATACTTATTTTATTGCCATATGAAAGCATTTATTTTCTAAATGTATTTTAAATTAGAAAATATATAATACAGCATAAAGTTCCAACAGAAAAAATCAAATGTTGATTTTCTAGGATCAATCGATTTTACTGGCTCGAAAAATCAATTGTTCAATTAATTGATTTCAGATCGCGACCCTATACAGTGTGCACGTGGGTTGTAGGAGTTGTAAATGGTCGGTTTAAACGAGATTTTAAAATCTTTCGAAATAAATATTTTAATATAGGGTCTCAAAACCTAATGGATGATTTCAAAATTGCAGGAGCCATTTTAAATAATTTTCATCCCGTTTTGACTGACCATCCTGATGCTCAAAGTATACTGGAAAGAGCTAATCAGAGAACGAATATGCAAAACTATTTAGCCGACCATAATCACATGGTCGGCTAGGCATCAGCTTAATAGACGCCGAGCCAGTTTCGTCCATATAAATGCTCAAATGCCACAGCTGAATGTGTTCCCCATCATGGAGATGTCCGATTTAGTTTTATTTAGCTTGGGTATTTATCAAATTAAACAGGCACACTCTTATTATGGGGAACATATTCGGCTAAACGTTCAAATAAATGTTTTTTCTTTCTTTCTTTTCAAACGGTACTTTTACCGTAGAAGTAAGTGTAGATGTACAATCTATAAATATTCCAGGCATTTCGTCAACACATGAGACAGTAGGACGACTAAAGTCACGCCACATTAGTAGTCGAATGTATTACACATATATTTTATTGAAAGTGGCAGAGACTAGTTGGCAAAACTGTATTTCTGATTATTATTGTAGTTGTAGTTGCATAATTGGGAAGAGGACTGTTGGAAGCTGTGCTCATATAATGACAATTGTCTGGTATCTTGGATGGGCTCGGCATCAAAATAATATAACTCCACCTGCTCAGTTTCTCGACAATATTTTAATAAGAGAAGACGTTGAAAATGAAGAAAATCAATAAATAAATACTATTTAAAAACTTAAGTTTTATTCATTACAAAACCGTACATTGTGTCCATTATAGCTTGGTATTAATCAGTTTTTAAATAGCATAATTTTCGAAAGGCTTTTCATCCACTTCCGATCTCGATTCCCAGTCAAATAAAAGGAATTCTCCTATTTATTTGAACAATGGTTTCGATCAGTAGTTAACATTATTACTCTGCTGATTATTATCTTCTGCTGATTATAAGCTCTTGTGTAATATGCTGAAACATGCACTTCTTGTTATGATGGATAATGCTACACATTTTAGACGATGAATAATGTAATAGCGATTGTATTATTGTTATGTTTACATTGACAAACAAAAAAAATGTGTTTGTATTGACATATTAAATCAAATATTGATTGACACTGACAGTAATGACAGTTCTCCTGTGTCCATTTTGACAAGTTTACTTTTTTTGGGTGTGTGTCACTTTATTAACCTAGATAATTAAAAAGGTTTGTTCATTTTAGAAGTAAATTCTCACTAAAATAAAAAATTATTTTTCTCAAAATTGGAGGGCTTTAAAAATGTATGATATAGGTAGAAGCACTAGGTTTTGAGATGTCTATCCAAATATATTTAAATTACCCTGGTTAGAATTATTAAATAATAAAAAACCATTTCCGGACATGTCCTTTAAATCAATATCTTTACAGTATTTACTGTCCTTATACCAGTTCTTTAATAAAATCAAAACAACCAATCAAACATTATCAGAAATATCAAATAAACATAGTGCTTATATTCTCTTTGTATCAAATCACAATTATGTTGACACCTCAAAGCAAAGAGAATATAAGCACTACGTTTACCTCAAAGTACAAGCGAGAGTACTTTTTCTATTTGTTGACATGTTGATGTTTGTTGACACTAAGCTTGGAAAAAAATATCGATATATAAAAATTTCGATATTATTTTTAAATAGAAAACGATAATTATCGTCGATATTTTAAATCTCGATATATCGATAATCGATATTTTGTTTGGGAATATCAAACCTGATATTTTTTTTATGAATTCGCGTCCAATTTTAGTTCTCGATTAGAAAGAAAGGAATGAATGAGTAAATCGGCTGTATGGACTCTGTTCCCTTAAGCATAGCATAGCATAATATCAGCCTTATAATTTTCCCACTTGCGGGACTCAGGCCTCCTCTCTAGGAGAGGGAATGGGCAGTTATCCATCACGCGGGCCCAGTGCTGGTTGATGGATAAAACATAAAATGTCTGTGGCAATGACATATTGTTGGCAATAACATAACTAACAGTAGGATCCAGACAACAAGAGCAGATTGACAAGGAAGCACATAAAACAGATAGTGCTTGATATCTGGCAATTATTTGTTTGACTAAACTCTTGATGATTGTATTGTAATGTTTTAATAAATATAACTACCAATTCGTATTTAATTTTCCATAGCATAGCATAGCATCAGCCTTATAATATTCCCACAGTTAGGACTCAGGCCTCCTCTCTAGGAGAGGGAATTGGCCGTAGTCCACCACGCGGGCCCAGTGCGGGTTAGTGAATGTCACATATCTCTCTCTGGTTTTCTCTCGATGTTTTCCTTCAGCCTATTTTAGATACACTAATACTTTGTCAATGTAGGTATCGATATTTATTTTTCATTCGCTATCCGTAGTTGTCTCCACAGATTACTGATATGGTTGACTCCAGTATTTTTTTTCCTTTTACCCTTATTTATGGAAGACTATGATCGTTCGACCATATCACCTGATCAAGACGTTGCGTTCCGACTCACGCACAGAACGCGATAAACGCGCCAACAGTCGTCCCACTTTCAAGCAAAGATTTCATATAAATACTATCCGTTTATCACAGGGTATATAAAATCCTTGCTTTCGAGCATTTCGAGTGACCGTGTAACGCGTAAGCGCATTCCATTAACGATTTATTGACACTAAACGTAGTGCTCATATTCTCTTTGGTTGACACGCTAACAGCCACGACAGCTGCGTGAGTCGAAACGCGGTAATGTCAAAACAAGCTTATAAAAACGCAACACCAACTGTCAGTTGTCAGTACACCGAGTACTGCAGAGTGCTCAGGTAGTATCTCTGTCTAGTTTGTGAGAACTTTTAGATTTTTGTGTCGAGTCGGTTGCTGATAAACGTAGTGATTTACTGTACTCTGCGTAGTGCTTAGATTCTCTTTGCTGTGCTGTGGTGGTCACACACACTAATTCCCTTCGCCTGAAAGTGGACATACCTACGTATCGCGTCGCTGAGTGATTTCGACAAATAAATAATTAAACATGACTGAGATCGAGACGCCTATCAAAAAAACCCTGGCTGACAACAAAATCACAATACCTCCATTACCGTTTTTAATAAGATTTGGCTATGAAACAGGTAAAAATAAAAATACCACGTTTTGTTTATAAAATACCACGTTTTGTATAAAATACCACGTTTTATTTATAAAATACCACGTTTTTCATCTTTAATACCACTTTTCATATATTATTTCTGTGCTTGAAACTTATGGTAAACAATGTTTATTTAAAAAAACTTATGGTAAACAATGTTTTTAGGTGTGGAGCTGTTCAGATCCCCTCGAGCGGTGATGCGTTCGCCATTGGCTTTTAGATCACTGAGCAAAGGAGCACCGAACAAAGACGCTAAAAAAGCCGAAGCCGCCCTCCTGCGGCGCATTTCACACCCTAACATCGCCGGGTTCCGCATGTCCAGCAAGCGTTCAAAGATCCGGTATTTAGCGACGGAAAGCTCTGCCCTGTTCCTTGGTGAAATTATTGAGAGAAAAATTACAAATAATTATATACCATTCTTGCCCAAGCATATAGTGAAAGTAAGTCATAACACAAGTCAACTTTAATCACAAGTTTATTGTAAACTAGCAACCCGCCCCAGCTTCGCTCGGGTGCAATGGTGATATTAAATATATTATGCATGTATTATATATATAAACCTTCCTCTTGAATCACTATTAAAAAAACCCACATCAAAATCCATTGCATAGTTTTAAAGATCTAAGCATACATAAGGACCGACAGCGGGTAGCGACTTTGTTTTATACCATGTGGAGATTACCAGTCTTTTTTACAATAGTTCCTGCAGCTCATTTAAATATGTATTTTGTCATATGACTTTCTGGTTTTTCCAGTTTTAAAATCGTACATGTTACTGCTACTTTAACCGTCTTGAACTTACATCCTCCAATTACATTAATATAAAATAGGACAACAATACAATACAATACCACCATACAACTGTTCAACAACTGTTGAACAACTGTTTTGTATGTTTATATACATGTAGGGATGACTGGTAATTAGTGTCCGATACTTAAACGCATGATTGTAGACATTATAACACTCAAGTTTTGCTATGGGACCAAACACGAAATTGCAAAAAAAGAAACTGATAGTACATTGATGTTCTAATTGGTCAAAATGTATTGAAGTTGCTGATTTTTTTTACGATTTGAGATTTGTTATGATGGCTACTATCACGTGTTTAAGTATCGGTCACTAATTACCAGTCACTCTTTATAACCATAAATTGAACTTAAGGGTGCCCTAATCGGTTATTCTTCCATACAAACAGTATGGCAATAAATTCATTACACAGTATAATTTGAGAACAAAATTATATTAATCTGTTTCATCAATATGTTGTGTGTTTAAGTGCTGTCTGTTATCTTATAAGCATTCGGTCTTAAGCGGACCATTGTACATGGACTGTGGCGGTCTTTACTCCAACCAGCCCACCTTACTCCAAAAGCCGGTCTTTTCAGTTTGCTCAGGGTGTTTATGAGTGAATTTGGTGCTCCCAAGATTCGTGTTCTTATCTCACTGAAGGGTGAGCCCTCGAGGAGCACATGCGCTACAGTTTCTTCTGACTTCATGCATCCTCTGCCCGGAGGACTATCGGTGATATTCATTGTGAAAAAGTGTTTTTTTACAGAGCAGTGTCCATGCCACCAGTGGTAGGCTGTCTCTATCCAGTCGCAGAAAGTTGTTAGTTAGGTGTAGCTTAGTAGTGTCTGTTTCATTGCCAGTTTGCATAAGAAACCGAAAGGGGAGCATTATAAATTCAGACCCCATCACTGCCATACTCAAACCCATTCTAGCAAGTTTATCTGCTGCATCTTTGCTTTGGAAATTGCTGTCTTTTGATCCATTGATAGGTGTGTTGTGATGCACACATCTTAACCTGGTTGGTAAACACACATGTTTACCAACCAGGTTAAGACATCGGTGACACTTGTGTATCAGCCAAGATATAAATCAGTGGCTGTTCATTGCTTGCAGGATGGTCATGCTGTCCGAGAGTAATGCATGATCCAGTGATCCTTAACTTGACCGGTTGTGCTAAACTTGCTAAGGAAATTCCCAAGCAGTCAGCCTAGGACACTGTGTTATGATCTCCAATGGTGTGGCTTTGTGTATGTTGAGATTCTCTGAGAATATTCCTGTACCTGTTTTGGATTCATCAGTAAAGATCCGTTGCTCTGCGAGACACAGCCCTTCACAGAAATAGTCCTCATGCAATTGGTTTTTATATTTTTTTGTCAAATATAAATTGATTTGGTATCCGGTCCAAGTATTTGACCTTGTTAGACAGCTGGATTTCTGTAATAGACCATTACATTTCCTGCACCATTGTTGCAGATGAGCAGTTGCCAGGCTAAGCAAAACTTGTGTAATGAGTACTAGACAACTAATAAACATATTTATATATTTCTATATACATACATATTATAGATTAACTATATACTTATAACTGCTCTTTTACTTTACATGATGTTGGTTGAGATGCATGCACTTTAACGTCGTTCATTGTAGAGCTCAACTCGCTGAACACTGCATCTCTATAAAGTAAAAACCACGAAACCCGTCTTCCAGTTAGCAGCAGACATAGCCAGCGCACTGGACTACCTTCACACAAAGGTGCACATCCTACACGGAGACATCAAGTCCTACAACATTCTTGTGACAGGAAAGTTTGAGATCTGCAAGCTGTGTGACTTCACAGTCGCTGTACCGCTTGACGAAAATGGCGTGTTCGACAACGAAAGGGCAGGTCAAGCAGTCTATCCTGGTAAGTTACAATGAAAATATGTTTTTTTTTATAACCGACTTCAAAAAAAAGAGGTTCTCAGATTGACCGGTGTGTATTTTTATCCGTGATTTTCTCGCGTTTGGCTGAACCGATTTTGATGCGGATATTTGTCAAATTTAGGAGAAGGTATTTGTATTCTAACCGAATTCACAAAAAAGGTAGTTCTCAGTTTGTAGAACTGTCATGATGGTTTGTTAATGGATCCGAATGGCGGAAGGTATCTATTTAAGTTTTTCTGAAAGGGGTACTACAAATAAAAAGTATTTGGCAAGTCAGTGTTTAATACAAAGAGACCAAATTATTAAAGAAACACCGACCTTCGAAATTAAAGTTATTTTGCACTTTTTTGTGTTTTTTATGAAGTAAAATTGATCACCTATTGCCAAAGATATCACAGTGTTATGTTCATTGATATATTATAAGGGAACATACGATACGCGCTAACATTGCAATCAGAAAACCTGGACTAGATACTCACACATCTATGATCAACGTCATCACAGTCGCAAACGTACATTCACTGTTAGATAAGGACAGAGATAAGAGACGGAGCTGTCGTGCGAGTGAAATAGCGTTAGCCGCCGAATGTTTACGATTAAAATTGTCGTGAGCTCTATCTATCTCGTTTCGAAAAATGGCGACCAAAACAATAAGCGAAGTTAGAAATAGCATAAGAAATTTTAAGTTTTCATGTTACGAGTGAAATGTGATTCCATGTGATTTGTTTTATTTTTATTTGAATAACTACAACACTTAAAACAAAAAAAAAATATTTTTGCGTAACAACCTCGTTCGGTCACTCGGCATTGCGACTGATTGAAATTAGGACAAACAATCTTAATTTCAGCGGTGCACGCGCTAGAGGCAAGCTATCTTCCGCTTCCGCTGTTTTGATAATATAAGTGTTTATGTTAAACCAAAATTAAACACGCATCAGCTGCTTGCCACGGGTGAGTCACCGCCGACCGGTCTACCCGCCACACTATCGCTGTTACTTTTACGTGCCCAAACTATTGCTGCACTGAAACTCAAGTCTGCTATTTTTGTAAATTCAAACATTCCAACACGATTCCATTGTCTTTTTGCTAAAAGTTCTTAATCTGCTAGATCATAATGGCCGATCATTGGTCGGTCAGTGGTCTCGTAAACTAATAGTAGTAGAATGACTTTGTTGTATTCAGACAAATCTCTGTTGTATTCAAATAAGTCACTAATCAAAGAAATTGTCAAAATTTTAGCAGATTACAGACAGACATTCGTATATTTTACAAGATTACCATTTCTTTCAATAGTGTGTCAGTGATTGACTATTGGAAAGTCATAATGACGCCATTACATTAGTAGATTACGAAACTTGTCAAAATCAACAATTACGAAATCAATGATAGACGATTCTGACACTATTGTAATAGCAGACTTGAGGCCCTGCTCGCTCGCATATCACGCGCCTACAATCGGCGCGTGGCTCGCCGCGCTTGCAGACTGAGTCATCGCTCTTATCTACTGTCTACGTAGTAAGCCCTTATCTTGCTATCGTTTAAAATTAATACTGTAAGTGCTGCTTGTACCTTTCATGATCACATTGTTTCTCTAGCCAAAGAGTCGTTTCGGAGGTTAGGGTTCCTTCTTAGAAATTGTCTTGAATTTTCAAACCATCAAGTTATCCGACTTCTATATAACACACTTGTTAGAAGTAAACTTGACTCAAGCTCTTGTGTTTGGAATCCGTACGAGAAATCCTATTCTCTTATGATAGAAAAAGTCCAAAAAGCATTTTTAAGGTATTTCTACAAACGCAAGTTTGGCTACGATCCGTATTTGTATCCAACCAAGTTTCTATTAAGTTGCTTGGGCTTTACTTCACTCCAGGTTAGACGAGCTTTCGATCAACTTGTAATTGCTTGCAAGATCATACATGGAACCATCGACTCGCCTAGTTTGCATGGGGAGCTGTGCAAAATTTTTGTTCCTGTACTCAACAAATTCTCTTTAAATTCCAGGTATAAAGAACAGATGGAGTGCCCCGGAAGTGATGCGGGACGGTCAGATATCGTGTAAGACGGACATATGGTCTCTAGGCCTCACACTGTGGGAGATGTTGGCCCTGATGCCGCCACACGCAGTGCCAGGATGCACGTGCGGCGCGCCCTCCGCGGACGACAATGATGCTGCCGATGATATTCTTGGCAACAATTTTCAAAGTCTCAAAAATTATTACACTGCTAGATATGGTGAGTTTAAATCAAAGCTTTTTTTTCCACTTGTTTCTGAATCAATATACGCATGTACGAAATTAATTTCTTTAAGTAAACGAGTCAATGAAAACTACCTACTGGTCGTTCACCACGGGCCCCAGGATAAAGGCAAGGAACGGAAAGGTAGGTTGTTAGTCAGGAAAAGTCTGACACTATTTCCCGCCCCACCCAAGGGCGGGATTTGTCATTGGATGATTTTACCTACAACGTTAAAAAAAAAAAAAAAAACCTACTGGTCGTTGAACTCGCCCAGCTGACTTTAAAGGCAAAGAAATTAATTTCGTACGTCCGTAAATTAATTAGAGTGAAACTAAAAGTAATTTATTTTTTAATTTTATCTTTACAAATCGATAGTGTTTCATATACAGGATCGACCCTCCAAGGGATTAAAACGACCAAAATTTGACTGACCTTTTAATCTAGTGGTTAGTGGCCCTGACTGCTAAGCGGGTCATGGGTTCGATTCCCACCCAGGGCAAATGTTTATGAGATGAGCACGATCATTTGTTCTGTGTCTGGGTGTAATTTATCTATAACATGTATGTATTTAGAAATATATAAGTATGTTTATCAGTTGTCTAGTACGTATAACATAAGCTCTGCTTAACTTGGGACTAGACGACGTTGTGGGATAGTTGCAAAAAAAATTGACGGTGTACAAACCTGAGTAAAGTGAAGAAATCAAGCTGTCCAGTACCTCTACCATGAGTTTTAAGCAATAGTATTCGTCGCTACTCGATATCGACGCCGTAAATATTTTGTATGGCAAATTTTGGTTCTGCAAGTGACCGCTAGAGGCGCTGCAAAATTTGCCATACAAAATATTTACGGCGTTGATATCGAGTAGCGACGAATACTATTGCTTAAAACTCATGGTAGAGGTACAGGACAAAAACAGCTTTATCCCAGTTTTGGATACTCTACTTTTTACACCAGATAAAAATAAAATGTAAAAAAAACCGAAGTAAAAAGAAGCTATAAAAAGCAAAAAAAAAAACTTTTTACAAAAAAAGTACAACAGACTTCAAAAAACCACCAAAAAGTGCGAAGTAACTTTAATTTCGGAAGTCGGTGTTTCTATAATGGTTTGGTCTCTTCGTTATTTAACACCGACTTCCTTAAGTAAACCGGTCAGTGAACTCGCCCAGCTGACGTTTACTTAAAGAAGTTAATATCGTACATGCGTAAATTAATTCGACTTTAAAAAAGAAGTACTTTGTCTTTTAATTTTATCTTTACAAATCAATAGTGTTTCATGTACCGAATCGACCCTCCACGGGATTAAAACGATCAAAATTTAACGGTGTATAGATACTGCTGACGTAATCAATGGCACCAGCTTGTACACGAGTATTTCAAATATTAGGCCACACTTGTACATGTGTTTAAAAGTAAATTAAATACCCATTAAGTGTTTTAGATTCCTACCTCAGTTAACAAACGAGCCGATAACCTTGAAGATCTTCATAAATTGTAGCTTACGCCATCTTGATTACGTCAGCTTTCAAACAAAAACCGCATCAAAATCGGTCCATTCGTGTAGGAGCTGCGATGCCACGGACAGACACACAGACAGACAGACACGTCAAACTTATAACACTCCTCTTTTCCGTCGGCATCTATGTATCTCCTCCCCTTCTTTCTTCAGTCAGTCACCGTCTACATGTATACATAAAGCAATTTTACTTGTTACGACAGTTCTGCTATGATTTTTTGAAGAGTTCCGTTCTATATCTTCAAAGTTCATCATCAGATCAAAACGATATTTTCATGGGACCAACTCGGGAGTATAATCTTTCAATCAAAACTAATTTTTTTTTTTTTTTTTTCAAAATTGGTCCACAATTGAACAACCGAACATAAAACAACTTCCTTTGCGAAGTCGATAAACAAAAAGATATTTTTTTCACAACTATAACACAACGCCGTCCAGTCCCAAGCTAAGCAGAGCTTGTGTTATGAGTACTGATAAACATACTTATATATTTCTAAATACACACATATCATAGATAAATTACACCCAGACACAGAACAAATGATCATGCTCATCACACAAAAATTTTTCCTCGGTGGGAATTGAACCCACGACCTCCGGCATAGATATGTATGTTAGTCTATAAGGTATTTGTAATATGGGTTTTGTTACCTGAAATAAAATTATTATTATTTCATTTATTTACTTTATACACTTACTAATTACATTTTTAAATATTTTTTAAAAAAACTTACAAAAAAAAAACATTTAAAAATAATATAAAAAATAGTGTCCCACCGGTATCGGGAACAGGGTCCAAGCTACCGGCGGTCAGGGCTCCAGAGCAAGGAACCTCCTAACGATACGAGCCGTGTCCAGGAGTACCGCTTTCTGAATCAAGCCCTTGATCCAGCCGCCTAACGAGAGCCTCCTAAGGTGTTGGTCGAGGTTCTTGGCTATTAAGCTATTGGCTTATTATCATTATTTATTTGGCAGGTACCAGGCCCGCAATACCAGTGAACGTGTCGGAGAGGATGTACATGCACGCGCTGACGTTGTTCTACTGGTGCACGGAGACGTTGCCGGCGCGGCGCGTGTCGGCGCGCCACCTGAGCGCCGCCGCCGCCGACATGCTGCAGCACCTGCGCTACGCATTTTGGTTCCCTCACACCAACCATGGCGAGCCGTTGTGCCGCAAATCATGACCGACCCTGGCCAGAACACCACGGCATAGGCTCGTTTAGAAAAGGCTCCTAGGGTGTTTTTTGTATCATGCGGATGTCCGCATGCGTGCCTTTTCATACAAGTATTTATTGTAATGCGGAAAATAAGCTTGCGGGACACTGCGGTGCGGGGAAATTCCGCATGCGTAATGAAATACGCTTGGTAATAAAACCACCCTAATGGTGTTTTTTATATAAGGGGACCGGTAATTAGTGAACGATACTTAAACACGTGATTGTAGTCATGATAACAAACAACTTTTACTATGGAACCAAACACGAAATCGCGAAAAAAATCAGCCAAGTTCAGTACATTTTGACCAGTTAGGCTCAAATGTACTGACAAGCAGATTTTTTTTTACGATTTCAGGTTTGGTCCCTTAGTAAAAGTTGTTTGTTTTAGTGACTACAATCACGTGTTTAAGTATCGTTCACTAATTACCAGTCACCCTATATATCGTGCGGATTTCATCACGCATGCAGATTTACTCCGCATGAGTATGTCCTCTATTGTAATGTGGGGAATAGGCTTGCGGGACAAGTGCGGGGCGGGGAAATTCCGCATGCGTAATGAAATACACATGTTAATAAAATCACCCTAAGGGTGTTTTTTTATGTCGTGTGGATTTCATCGCATGCGGATTTGTTCCGCATGCGTAACCTCAGCAAATGTCCTTTTCATACAAGTTTCAACATTGTAATTCGTGCAATACTCACGCAGGACGCGTTTTTTTGCCTTTTGAAATTTTCTGCCTTCGAAGCAAATCCGCATGCGTAATGAAATTTGCATAATATCAAAAACACCCTAAGTCCTTGTTTGCAGAGACGCGGCGCGTTGGGCGTCCGTCGTACATTGCAGTTACAGGCCGCGGCATCGCTCGCGCGAACACAAACATACGGCAATGTACGAAGACCGCCCAACGCGCCGCGTCTCCCTAAACAAGCCGTCAAACTCTAGTTTTAAGATTGATCTCATTAAGTTTGATACACACTTTAGTCAAGTGACAGTAGAACAAGTGCACCACACTGTTGCAAACGATATCCTGAGGCCTTAAGTTGTCAGTTGTGTGAGCAAGAAAGAGGTATGGATCTATACACCGTAAAATTTTGATCGTTTTAAGCCCGTGGAGGGTCGATCCGGTACATGAAACACTATCGTGACTCGTTTACTCATCATCATCAGCCTTTTAATGTCCCACTACTGGGACACAGGCTGCCGTTACGGTTGGTCTGCCGCAACGGCACGCCGTTTTCCGGCTAAGCGTTATCTCTCGCTTGTGGCAAATAAACTCTTTTTCAGAATCAGAACAGGTTATTTCAAATAGACCAATTACAGGCACTTTTGAATTGTCAAAATGTCGGTCAGTCCATAAAAAAGTGAAGCTAAATTGCATTTTCTTTTCTTTCTCTCTTTTTTCGCGTTGCCTCTTCATCAAATATCGCGTTGGATTGCGTTAGATGAAGCATGAAGCTTTTAAACCATGCTCGAAGTTGATGGTAGGCGTGTGGGGAAAGGCCACCTTGAGAGCGGTTTCTCACTACGTCCAATCCGAATCCTATCGGAACCCGTGAAAGTATAGTTACAGACCATACTTTCGTAGCCGTAGAACCAGTACCGGATTAAGCCAGCGCGGGGTCTGTAGCAAATTCTACCAAGGGGCCTACTTATTTTTCTTACAAGCCGCAGGACCCTTAGGTAACGGCAACCCCATTGTATTAAAAAAATAAAAAATAAAATAAAAATGTTTATTTCAATTACAATTTTAGGCATTTTGATACATATTATTGGAGATCACCTTTTAAGCAAGGAATTGCTTGTATTAGATGACTCCGCTCTTCCACTTGTCATTTTTATGCAATTGAAACAGTAGACAATGTTAACATGCAATAATTAGCTTACATTTTTTTTTTGATAGGTTTTTTTTATGGTAGGTAAAATCATCCAATGACAAATCCCGCCCTTGGGCGGAGCGGGAAGTAGTTTCAGACTCTTACTGACTAAAAACCTACCCCGTTCCTTCGTAGCCTATCGTGCCGGGGCCGGGTATTCCTTTCGGAAGCTAACCCATGACCCCAGCAGGCTTCGACCCTGCCTGCCTGCAGTTAGCAGGCTGGGCCTCTTCGGTGTGCTGACAGCTCGTTGAGGCGCGCGGGAACAGAACGCGCCGTCGACGACTTGGGCTTTTTTGATAGGTTCGCGTTTGACCGCTAACTCACCTGATGGAAAGCGACGATGGAGCGCGCTTACCTAGAAGTAACCTATTCACTCTTGACTTAAATATTCCTGGGGTTTAGCCATCTGAAAACACAGACTCCGGCAGGGAATTCCACTCCTTAGCTGTACGCACAATGAATGTGTTTTATTTTAATATTCCGGAATTGATTAAATATCATAATTATGATACCTCCAGAAGCGCGGGGCCCGTAACATTTGCTACTCTTGCTACCTGGCTAATCCGGCACTGCGTAGAACTATTTCATTACAATAAAATTGTAGCCTGAGCGAGTACTTTACTGAACTAGTGCGGAAAACTCAATTCCGTGCCTAAAAGCCGTGGAATAAGAACGGGTTTTGGACGGATCGGATTCGGATGGGACGTAGGCCGCTCTTAGAGCTTGTGGTAGCAGTGCCTCTGATGGTCAAATAAACAATCGGCCACAGATTGTATGTTAACGGCAGATGTGACGTGACGGTCACTTGACTGTGTGCATCAAGTTTTATTCGATTATAAGAATATACGGGTTAGAGCTCAAAAGCACTAGCGGCTGGCCGTGATACGGCGTGCCGTTGCGGTTGGCCGCAATATATACGGTCTGCTGCAACGGCTCGCCGTTTTCCGGCTAAGCGCATCGCCTCGGTTTTGTAGCGGTTCGCATTTCGTCATCAGTACATCTAGAAATGTAGGGACATGATGGACGTAGAAGTTGCTGTAGTTATTTATTTAAATTATTATGGATTTCTAAAATGAACTTTTCTGTATAAAAATTCATGACGCTCGTTCTGCATGCAATGTCTAGAGACGAGCGCGGGAAGCACATGCAGCTAACCGCGCCTCGTGAGTGGGGTACGGCGCGCCGCTACATTCAACCGTTGCGGCACCGCAACTCAATGACAACCACAGTGGTTGACGGCTGAACGCAAGTCAGTGAGTTGGTATCATATAAAAATGGTGGTTTCATATAAAAATTGAAGTGAGGCCAATCGGAACGGCACGCCGCATTACGGCCAGCCGTTAGTGTGTTTGAGCTCTTATTGTGTACAAGTATTTACTATTTAATTGTGATAATAATGATTTTACATTATTGTGTAAAATTAATTGACTGAACAATATAGTTTGTATAACATGATATTAGAACATCCTGCTTCTATATGGCAGGATATTGTCATACGATACTTTCTCTATATTTTAATATATTATTCTAATTAACTATTTTCTAACATGTATTTTAATGTATTGTGCCTTTTGTCTGGTAACAAAAACATATATTGTAAGTAAAATGTTATATTAAAAAAAAGCAATTGTACTTTTCATATAAATTATAACAACGTGGAAATGTAGATCTACGCCAACACGTGTTATGCTATGTATTAATGTATTAATAAAATGTTTCATAAATGCGTTAATTTACTGTTTATTTGGTAGTAATCCCACTAACCTTTTCAACCTTGCAAATGAATCACGGAAAACCTTTCCGTGATTGTGTGTGTCAATAGGCGGGTCCACACAGCGCGAGCAGCCTCGCGAGGCATTTGCCGCGCGAAGCAGCTCTGTTAGTTTGGACGTGCCTCGGTCGAGCCAGGCGCGCGCGCTGCCGCGGACGAGCGACCGAGCGCCCGAGCTATAGATGTAAAACAACCGATTTAAAACGTTTTAAACGTAAAAAAAATCGTTTTAAACGGTTGAAAACTTGTCTACAAAGTGTGCATGTGTGTGTAGTGTAGGGTAGGCGAGCTGCACGTTGCGTCGTGTCACGTGTGACGACGTCAACGAGAGTATGAGTGTGCGTTTGGTTAGAACCAAATCAAATTGTTTATTTACATTGATTGAAAAATGAAAAAAAAAATTTTTACCAATACAGTTTTTGACTTATCAAGAGAGTTTCTATAGCTTAGGTAGGTACCTAATAGGTCTACGCATCATGGTCACACGTATCTAGTTATAATTAAGAAAAACATAATCATCAAAATTTACCGTTTTAAATCGAAAATAATCGTTCATTTGGGTTCTAAACCATTTTTTAACCGACTTCGAAAAGGAGGAGAGGTTCTATGTTCGGCGGACCGATATCGATAATTTTTGTTTTGATTGAATGATTATACTTCCGAATTGGTCCCATAAAAATATCTTTTTGATCTAATGATAAACTTCGAAGATATTGGACGAAACTCTTGAAAAAATCATAGCAGAACTGTCGTTTGTATATGTTTGTTCGCTGATATCTCGGTCAAGTGTCACAATAGTTTCACACATTCTCTCACGAAATATGTAAGCTCAATTTATGCCGCTTTTTGCGGAATTCTTGAGAATTCCCTAAGCTACCAGCGGCGCTGTCTGTGGAATCCGCTGGGAACATTAGTGCGGTGCAGACGACTCGCAGTCGCGCGAATTCACTGAAATGCGCGAGAACTCCAGCGAATTCACGCGTCACGAGGCGAAATTGACACGTCCCTTTCATTCCGCGGCGGTATAGATTGAGCCTTAGTTGCTGGTACGAGTAGATACTCGACACTGCTCTGGCAATCGATCCCATACTCTTTTGGAAGGCATTGTACTATGCAGGATCGACTTAGCGCCATGTTGTGACGTCATGGGATCTCCTGTGACGGAAAGGCCGAGAACGGAAAACTTGTTAAATTATTCTCCCGACAAACAAACAACTCTGATGGTGCGTCATCTGACGAATGCGCCGTTCGCGAGTTGCTTGCAAGTGGCTCGCGTGCATTTCGCGCACACCTTGTTCGTGCGAGCTTTAGCGCTTGTACACTCGTATAAAAATAAATGGTTTAAAAAAATAAATGCCAATAGCAGTTGTTATTGCTGTTAACAGCTGTTATTGGCATTTATTTTTATTTATTATTTATTTTGAGCGCTAAAGTTCGCAGAGCCTAACGTTCAGACGCGCCAAGATCCGTCGGCCGTACTGTAATAGGTATTATCTACCATTCTAAAGAAGACATTACTTTAAAAACTTAAAACTTAAGCTAAAAACACAGATTATTGATATAACAAAGAATGACAATATATCCCCGCGTTCCGAATTGCCTCAAAAGTGATCATAGCGTGTCTATCAAATTTTTTATTTACTATCTAGTTTGCTCACGACAACCCCAAAAGCGTTCCGAAGAGTACGATATAAAGGAGTATTTTAACTACATATTAATTGAACGAAGATATCTACAGGAGAACCAAGGTTGCCGACATAACACAAATATTTGCTAACATAAGTGGCAATAGAATTCCACAGCACCCTAAGATAATAAAAGCACTACGTTTAACAGCATCAATTACTATTAAAATGTTGCAATGACAAAAATATCAATAATTTACTTAAATAGTAAATTCATGGTTACCCTAGGTAAAATAGTGATAAGAAGGGGACACACCAACCCACCTCTGTCTCGTTGTTTCGCTAGGAAGTAGGAACGTTTTTCCCCTCTTGCTTGTCAATGAACCTAATTTGAACATAAAGTACACTTTAGAGTGAGTAATATTGCTCCGTAATCCGTATGCAATCCAGTTTGTCCCTAGGATATATAAGATCCTTCATGGCAATTAAATAATAATTGTGACGTTTAAGTTCTCGTTGGTTGGGTTCTCGCTATAATTACTTTTGACCTCCCCTATATTATTATTATACTCTTTGCTTTTGACGCAATTCGGAACGAAGGGATCAGGGATTGTCATTTGTCATTGAATGTCAGATGTCAATCAAGTTGTGAATTTGTGATTCGATTGTTTGTTTTGTTTTAATTAATTATTGTGGCAAAAAATGTAGTAAATATAGGTGGTTTTGATTAATTTGGTATCTACCGGTTTAGATACTGTAAAGATTTTGATTTATAATTATTGAAATAATTCCTATAAACTTCCTGAATGTCCAGGAATAAACGGCATATCGCTCGCTGGCTCACTCCAGCTGCCACAAGTTTCATGAAAGAAGTGCATGCGATATTTACTGAGTTTATCTCATGGAATATTAAAACCGTGCCAGCAGCAGACATCCAACATTGTTCTTCTAATTTATATGTTAACTAAGTTATTCTTTTAAGTTAAAAGATGGATAAAATGGTAATGTGCAGAATATGTTTAGTAGAGAATGTTCGCATGTACGTAGTTAACGACAAAGATTTACACGAACTGTATGAAAAGCTGACTGACAAACCTGTAAGTTATACCTTATATGTTATGTTACTTAAATAGATTGCTCACAGCTGAGTATAATATACAGGGTGGCCCATGTACAGTGCTCCAGAATTATTTCTTTAACTTTTCATTCTAAATATTAATTGTATTTGTATATAATTTTACATTCTAGAGCTTCTAGAATGTCTCTCTGTATGACAGGTATACCAAAACCCACACTTAACATCAACTGTGGTCCGTATTACTAAGACAGTATTACAATGTACCTATGTATTGTATGAGAAGTACACTATTCTTAAGATCGGGCAACCCACAGGTGATATTACACATATTTATTCAGATATTTTGAATACACAAATATCTTGTGAATATTATCTAGGCTTCTAAAGAAAAAAAAAAATGTTTTAAACTAATCCAGTAAAGAACTCTGAAAATCTTCTATTTTACATGAACTTTGGCCCTCCATAATGTACACATATAATAAAAATTAATAATCAATTAGAAAAAGAATCTGCTGGTCAATACATTTATTTATTTATGTACACACAAATACTAAAAAGAACAAATATAGACAGAAGAGTACAAAGGTGCTACATTTGTGTTCGCCTGGTCAAAATGTGTTGTGCTGATTTTTTCACAATTTCAGTTTGGTCCCTGGTATCGTTCACTAATTACCAGTCACTCTATATATAAAAGTACTTCTATAGAAGCCTTGCAAATTTAATTGAGATTCAAAATGATGACCATGTTTCTCAAAACCTTTTAACTAAACATATATTTTCTGGAACAAGTTTTGTGAAATACGAGCTCAAGTAAATCACGGAATTACCGAATGCTAACAGAATTTTCAGGTGTTATCTCTGTTTTTTTCGCATTGCCTCTCCATCAAACATCGCGTTGGCTTGCTTTAGATGAAGCAACAAACTGTTAAACCATGCTCGACTTTGATGTTAGGTAATTTTGGAAGGGCCACCTTAAGTCAAATGCTATATCATTATGTTATGTTACAGTTTGTAACTGAAGACAGAAGACCGATGCTCGCTTGTTTCTTGTGCTTTCCTAAACTAAAGCAATGCTGCCAACTGCAGAGGAAATGTCAGAAAGCTGAAGAGCTGTTTGCTCAGATGATAAATGAGGTGAGGTGTTCTGCAACTAGTAAGGGTATTTAGTAAGTGTAGACGTGGTACTGTCTAGAGGACACGGACTGCACATGATGTATTAAAATGCTTTAGAGCGCTTCTTACAACTGCTCCACATAATTGCACGTCCTTTCTTTATCTAAATGTTTGGAAACTGATATCTTGTAAATATTATCTAGATTTCTTTTAAATTCAAATAAAGACTAAATAGTAAAATCAAATCCAGTAAAGCTCTCTGAAAATCTGCTATTTTGTGTGAACTTTGGCTCTTCATAATGTGGTCATAAATTAAAAAAATATATATATTTATATATATTTAATTGAGATTCTTAATGACAAATTATCTTACCTAAAACTTTTAAGGTTTAAAAAAAAATGTATATTTTCTGAAACATATTTTAATAATAATGACTGAATGCCAACAGAGTTTTCAGGTGATATCTCTCTTTTTACAAGCTTTCTATTAGCTTGCACTGTATGTAACTATGTATGTTCGGCTCAAAACTTGCAACTCTATTTTGAAGCAGATATCAACCGATTGAGCTGAAATTTTACACGCATGTGTAAATCGGGAGACAATGCAACATTAAGCTTGTTTTAAAAAAAAAGGTTTTTATTTGTAATTTATTATTTTCTCGTTACCTTTGAACCAAAAAGTTTTTAAACCATGCTCTGGTAGATGATAAACAAATGAGGAAGACACACTTAATTATTGTCATTTATGAGGTTCTTTTGGAGCCGAATCTAATATAAATTTTTTGTACTTGTTTGTGTGTAATCAGAGATGTAGCTACCGCCGTATCTGCCTTATCAATTATACGGGGCCCCCGCCCTACGTAGACAAAAATTCGGAACATATTATCCACAACCGCCTCATAGGGTAAACCAAGCGTTTGTAAAAAGCACCATTGGTTTTATATGGGGCCCCTTTGGGAATTTTGATACGGGGCCCCAGTGGGACCAGCTACGCCACTGTGTGTAAAAAAGAATATCAAGATTACCTAATATTGTACCTTACCTTACTTTTTGTGTGTTACCTTTTGCAGCAGAAGCCTTCAGTACACCGAGGTCAGCTAGAGTATTCCAGTGGGCCTGTAGAAACTCCTGTAGAGTTCATCAGTCCTAATGAAAGCATTGCCATTAAAGAAGAATTACCAGATGTTTGTGAGAGACTAGATGATGTCATTGAGCCAGAAGTGGAACATTTTGAATATGGTATGTTTTTTTAAATATTTAATTTAATGATCAATATATACCTTGTCATTATATGTATACACAAAATCATCTTTTTAATAAATGAGGCCATTGACATAGTATTTTATTATTTATTATAATTTATTTATTTATTATATTACTCGAATATTATTTATTATAATCAGGGACCAAATAGAGTCAGTTCACACCGAGATGTGACGCGAAGCCGCGCACATTTTTGAAGAGCGACTTGAAATATAATTTACACCGTTAAATTTTGATCGTTTTAATCCCATCGAGGGTCGATTCGGTACATGAAACTCTATCGATGGTAAAGATAGAATTAAAAAATAAAGTATTTTTTTAAAACTCGAATAAATTTACGCGTACGAAATTAATTTCTTTAAGTAAACGTCAGCTGGGCGAGTTCTTAGTACGCAACGACGGACAACTACCTACAAGATCATTGACTCGTTTACTTAAAGAAATTTTTCGTACTAATCGATAGTGTTTCATGTACCGAATCGACCCTCCACGGGATTAAAACGACCAAAATTTAACAGTGTATATTATATACTACACGAAAAGAGACATTCTACGCCGCGCGCCGTGGCGACTTGTCTTGAAGTCCAGACTTCGTAAAAGTAAAAGTGATGCGGTTCGTTCGATTGGTCGAATTAAAATTATAATGATAGACTGGGATCTTGTTATAATCGGATTTCTTGCAAAAAAACGAAGGAGAATACAATAAACAAAGTTAAAACTTAAGCTAAGCTCTTCTCTTCTCTTAACACTCATCGTCCCAATTAGAACAAGAGACTAAGATCGAACTCTCGAGCTCATGAAACAGAGGTGTGAGATGACTCTGCATTTTCCAATGCATGCATTTACTGGTAGCTCTGTAGACGAATCTCCATAGCCTTGAATCACGATCTCCGCCGCGTTAACACCGAAAGGATTAAAGACACGTTCCAAGGTGTTTGCAAGGGATCTGTCTATTGGGCAGGTCCAACTCACGAAATTGAACTGCAGTCTCTCCAACGGTGCCAGATTGAATATCTTACATCGAATAACTGAAGTATACGAGAATGAAGAACGCCACAATGTCTGACTTCATGACCGACCTCGAAACCTATCATTCTACAGCGGGGTATGCGGCAGGAAGACGTATTTCTCTGTATCTGTTTACAAGCACAGAGAAATTACGTTTTTTGTAGGTTCTGGACGGGAGATGGCTAGGCATTTAAGTTGATGGCGAGTACATCACTCATTTTCGATTTTCTGACCACATAATAGTTATAGTTGAGACTGCAAAGGGGCTCAGCACAACGCTCGATGATCTTAGTAGAGCTTCTGAAAGAGTAGGTCTAATAAAAATGTGTAAATGGTAATTTTACCGCGTTTACGGCGCGGACTGTTCCCGTGCGCCTCAAGGAGTCTTCAGCAAACTGTAGGGGCCCAGTAGGGTCGAAGCCTAATCTGGGTCTCTGGGGATATATGAAAATGCATACCAGGGCCCTAGAACCAAGGCAAAGGAGGAACGGGGTAGGTTTTTAGTCAGTAAGAGTCTGACACTATCTCTCGCTCCGCCCAAGGGCGGGGTATGTCATTGGTTGATTTTACCTACTTGTCATAACCATGTAGCACCTGGCACCTGCTCCTATCAAGATCAAGCACTACACTCGAAGTTGTAGACGATCACGTTTACTTAGGACAGACGATCCAGTTGTGTAGGTTTGACTTGGAGAAAAAGGTCATTCGTCGAATCCGACTCAGCTGGGCAGTGTTCGTGAAGCTGCGCGGTATCTTCTCGTCCAACAGACCACAGTGTCTCAAAAGTCTATGACCAGACAATAAGTTGACCTGCGAGAAGCTACTCATATTAAAAAAGAAGTTACTTCTTCAGTCTGCTTAACACGGGGATATTTCATAAACCACTTTCGCAATAGAAGTGACAGTAATCCTGCGCATGTATTAACGAGTAGCTCTTCACTGTTTTTGCTTACAGAACTAGAACCGGATCTTCTAAACAAAAACTATTCAGACGCAGAAGATGTACCAGAACAACAGTCTAGATCTGGTTCAGAAAATGATGAGCCCTTAATAGAGATCAAATCGGAAGTTGAAGAAGAACAAGAAGTACCGAGGAAGAAGCGAAGAGCCAGTGACACGTCATGTAAGTATTAGTTAATCATTGTGTGTGCAAACAGGCTGACTGGTTTGACAACATAAACTCACCAAAAACAACTTCAGGCGTTCTGTCTGTACACCTCTGAGCAGTTGCTCACGCTGGAGTGTACAGCCCTACTGTCAAATGTCTCACAGCACATTTGCGTAAAGAACACTGTAGATAAAACAGAACAGTTCTATGCGTAGCAGTGGCGAAGGGTGGTTTTTTTTCAAAGGGCAGTCGAATTATTAAAAGTTCACTCACCAAACGTCTCTCGCTCAATGATGCAAAAATGTCATATTTGGAGAGGCATGGCCTCTTCCTACTGTTTTTTTTTTAATTCTCATATAATTTTGAAAACGAGGTTTTTTTTTATGGTAGGTAAAATCAAACGAGGTTGCAATACAAATAATCTATTAAACATTAGTTAACTCTATCTATCTATATGAATTAATGCCATTACTAAATGGAGTCCGCGGCCCAAACCACTAAAGAAATGTACACAGTTCAACTGGTTCACCACACTTCAACATTGAAAACAAATAAAATACGACAAAAAAAAGCAATAACGAAATACGAAAGATTCGCGCCACACACGCTACAGCTGCTGGCCGCCTTGTCAAGTTTATCGTATAAAAAAATCTTGATAAATAAAATATATAAGGTGTTAAAAAATTAACTGCAAGAATTTTGTCCACTTACTCGCCATCGAAAAACGAACACATCAAAAAAAAAAAAATTTTTTTTTGAGCCTTTTTATATTTTCACATAAATAAAATAATTTAGTATAATATTTTTTTGTGCGCTGTACCCAGGGCTGCGCTTGAGGCTTGGGCCGCCATCGTACCGCTCGCGAGCGGCTTGCTAGCAGTTCCCCCGCCGCCCGCTACTCTTCCCGCAGCTCTCTCTACCCCTCCCGTCCCTTAGTTGTCCGAAATCCGTCGCGCGGTAAGGGTGTTTTCTTGTGTCATTACGGCGAATACGTGCGTTCGTGCAGTTTCGTGCTTTTAATAATGCCGTTTACGCACAGCGTTTACGTATTCCAATCGAGAGTACTTAGATATGATAATGTGCTACATTACGACTGGTTAAAGTTTAGCTGCGGCACGTAACCGTTACCGTGAACTGTATGGTGAGCAACGACGAGTGCCTGCTGTCCAAACAATCCTAGGAGTCTACCAGTGCTTTTAATAGTCCTATAGGTATAATAAAATATGCTATTTGTAAGTAAGCTCGATAATTTGCCAGTCCAAAGTCTGAGAAATGTGATAGAAAAATTAGAATCAGCTGTTTACGAATTTGCGCCGTCGCGTGTCGTGTCACAGGGGTGAACGACTCACGCATACCTACGGCGGGGCGGCCGCGCCGGCGGCGCACGTGCGGTGTACAGTGCGCATATTCAATAATTTTGTGTGAAGTGAAAATATTGCATATCTCCGAAACGGGTTGTTATTTAAAAAATCTTTTTTTCGCCAAATTTTTTTATTTGTAATTCTAAACCAGTACTTACTTTTCTTGCAGTTAATTTTTTAACACCTTATATTGTTCGGCAGTGTTATATGCAGCTAAATTCTTTCACCATTTGTATAAAACAAGTCACCGTAACGCAACAGTTCGTGCTACAATATCAAACCAACTGATCGCGTCCGCGTCTCGTTGCTTCTCGCCGCACCGCACCAACGTGTGGTTGGTCACTTAGGGTACCGCGATACAGTGTAAATTTCGTTCCAAACGCGCCGCATCGCTTCGTTTACGTAGAACACCGCGTTACTGACCTAGCGCAACTTGGACACAACAAAGAGTGTATAGTTATGTATACACCCTTCGTCACCTGGGTCATAACTCATAAATAACGAATAAATTGACATCTCTTTCAGCAACAGCGGTTTAGTAGGTTAATAAACCGCTTCGGTACATACACAAGAACATACATAGACTGCCACAATCATAACCTTTGCTTTTGGGTCTGAGGTAGACTTGTAATTACAAACAGCTTATTTTGTTAAATCCTTAGATCATGCTTGTCATCAAGGACAATCGGAAACCTGCAAAAAACGACTCTTTGGCTCTAATAATAAACATTCGATTCCTTCTGATTGTGTTTTTAATTTGAAACTTACTAGATTAATATACGCAGGGGTGGCCGATGCGAAGAAACAAAATCTGCACACACGAGGAAAAAAACTAGAAGACATTATTACAGAAATACAAAAGAAGAATGAAGAGTTGGACATAAAAGTTACCCAGAACACTCAAAGTGGTTCATCTAAACTTCTTCCTCAATTCCAAGAACCTTTAACGAATGCAACACCTCGAGTTAATACTAGTGTTTCTATAGACACAAATTGTCGCAATCGCGATATTAAAAAATATGATGTAACAAAACATATTCGTGAACATACTGGTGAAAAACCTCACAAATGTAAAGAATGTCAGCGTTGTTTTAGTCAGAAGGTTCATTTAACGAGACACATTCGTACGCACACTGGCGAAAAACCTTACAAATGTGAAGAATGTCAGCTTTGTTTTAGTCAAAAGGTTCATTTAACAAATCACATTCGCACGCACACTGGCAGTAAACCTTACAAATGTGAAGAATGTCAGCTTTGTTTTAGTCGGAAAGATTATTTATCAAGACACATTCGTACGCACACTGGCGAGAAACCTTACAAATGTGAAGAATGTCAGCTTTGTTTTAGTCAGAAGGTTCATTTAACAAGACACATTCGTACGCACACAGGCGAGAAACCTTATAAATGTGAAGAATGTCAGATTTTTTATTGTGAGAAGGTTGATTTTACAAGACACATCCTTACGCATACTGGCGAAAAACCTTACAAATGTGAAGAATGTCAACTTTGTTTTAGTCATAAGAATACTTTGTTACGGCACATTCGTACGCACACTGGCGAGAAACCTTACAAGTGTGAAGAATGTCAGCTTTGTTTTAATCAGGAGGCTACTTTAATACGACACATTCGTACGCACCCAGGCAAGACACTTGACAAATGTGAAGAATCTTAGTATAGTTTTAGTCATAAGAATACTAGTACAAAATATGTTCGTCGTAGACATGCTGCTGAAAATGTCAAATACCCACCGTCTTTAAGTGTACTGTGCATTTACAACGCTCCAAAATAATTAATCGTTTCATTATTATTATTAGATGTTGTTGCAACAAAGTTACAATTCAGTGTTGGTGTTATTTTTGTGTCTAGATAGGGCGACCAATTTTTTTTAAATAATATGAATTAGTGCTCGACTGCAATACCACCTGATGGTAAGCAGTGATGCAATCTTGTCGATGGTGAAGCGTACTTATTTATTCATTCTTTGGAGGGTAGTAGGACAGAGTGTTAAGTCCCACATACCTCCGTTGAAAAGGGAGGATCCTCTGACCAGACGGGTGTTATGTCTGGTGGGCTGCTGCCCAATAGATGATTTCGGGATGTTCTATATGTTCAAATCGCGTGGAGAATCTTACTTGCGTGATGCAGGATTAGTTCATATGTGATACCATAGATGTCGCTTCATCACTGCTCTCCGGAGATCGGTGATCGATGGTTCTTGATGCTTCATGATGCGTCGTGATGTGTGCCAGGCCAGTGGAGGTTGGTTTCAGTGAGTCGGAACCGGATTCCGCATAGTTCTCGGTGAGTCGGAACTGTCTGCGGTCATGCCCAGTGAGTAGGGGTGGTGCTATTCCAGTGAGTCGGGATATGGTATTGCTGGCTCCAGTGAGTTGGAGCGGTGCTGTACGACGTAGGGCTTGACTGCTGATGTCGTCTTTGAGAGGTTCTCCAAGGCTCTTTATGTGACTGGCCGAAGGTGCTGGCGCTTGGCCAAGGTCGCTGATTAGGCTGTGGTGAGATGATGACCAGGTAGGAAAGCTATTGGTCAGGATACCCTTTATAGCCTTTTATAGTTGTGACTGTATGGCTCGCTGCTCGAAAGCTTGACGAAGTGATGATGACGTCACGAATTAGTAGCTGCACGAAGGCTGCGTTTACGTTCTTTGTCGAGGGTCACCACTTTGGAAGTATGCACAACAGGGAGTAAAGTCCTCCGTTGGAATAGGAGGATCCTCCGACTAGATAGGTGTTATATCTGGTACCCGTATCTCTACTACCTGGTAGATGGCTGTTCTATAAGTTCAAATCGCGCGGAGAATCTTGCGCAATGCAGGATTAGTTCTTATGTGACCCCATAGATGTCGCTACAATTCAGAAATCAGAATAGTTTATTTCAAATAGATCAATTACAGGCATTTTTTAATTGTCAAAATGTCGGTCAGTGCATAAAAAGGGAAGCTAAATTCAAGAGCGTAGCTACCGCTGTATCTGCCGTATCAATTATATGGGGCCCCCGCGCTACAAGGGTCGGCAAAAGTCGGCAAAAATTCGCATCATGTTATCCACAACTGTCTCATAGGGTAAAACAAACATTAATAAAAATAAAAACGCCATTGTTTTTTATACAGGGCCCCTGTGGGACTTTTGATACGACGAGCTACGCCACTGGCTAAATTGCACATTCCAAAGCGTAGATCTATATGGAGAAGAACGTACAAGAAACACCAAGGACACTCTTTTTAAATCATATTATGAGTTACATAAATCTTGGTTACATATTTCTTGTCGTTTTTATTAATATGTGACACAATGAAGAGTTTTACATTTTTTATAGTTTTACATTACATTGCAAATTCATCAATAATTCTAAGTGGAAGAGCGGAATCTCATAACACGAGTAAATCTTGTTTATAAGGTGAACTCTAAATTATATAGGTACCTATATAAATGCACTTTATAATTTTTTAGTAATTTTTCGGAATAGAAGACCTTCTAAACAATAGAGGTACAATACCATAGGTACTCAACAATGTCTTACTCAATGATTATAATAGTATTACGAATTTACTGTCGTATTTTCGGCGCCGCTTTGTTTATTGTAATCGCGCAGAATTCTGATACAACTGTACTATTAATAGCAATAAAATATATTAATAAAACATTGTTTTTTATTCTGTTGAACCGTACAAATAATGTCCTCGCGCTCACACTCATTCCGACACTGATTGAGTCTAGGACATGTTTGGCCTCCAGGATTGGTCTGACTGCTTACAGGAAGCATTGAAATAATTTTCTGAATAAAGAACTAAGTTTGAAATTATAAGTAAAATTAATTTGGCTGCCATCCCAGATCTCTCGAATGTGAATAAAAACTTCAACGCTTTGACCAACCAGAACATAGAGCCCAGCATCAATATACTAAAGACCATTTACGCTCATAGCACAGCTTCAATTAAAATTCATAATGCAGGGCCAACCTTTCCAATTAAAAAAGGTGTCAAGCAAGGAGACCTGTTATCCCCAAAGCTCTTTACTGCCACCTTGGAGGAAGTATTTAAATCCCTAGCACAGAACTAGTCAGACAAACCCAAAACAAAAAAACCTACGGTTCGCCGACGACATCGTACTTTTCTCTTCTTCGGCAGCGGATTTGGGTAACATGCTCGCAGATCTTAATAAGGCAAGCCTCGAGATTGGGCTTCGGATGAACATGTCGAAGACCAAACTCATGACCAACAGCACTAAAAGGAGACTGTACATTGAGGGTGAGGAGATTGCATATGTCCAGGATTACGTCTATCTTGGCCAAATAGTTTCCTTCGAGGCGCGACAAGATAAAGAAGTTGCTCGACGCAGTGAGAGTGCCTGGAGGAGCTTTTGGTCAATGAAAGATCTTCTCAAAGGAGATCTCCCGCTATGCCTGAAACGAAAAATTATGGACATGTGCATTCTCCCTATACTTACGTATGGAGCACAAACATGATCTTTGACACCTCAGCAGAGGTCTAGGCTCGAGATTTCACAGCGAGCCATATGGAGCGCAGTATCCTGGGTGTTCGAATTTCCGACCTCGTAAGGAACACAATGCTGTGCACCAAAACTAAGATAAAAGACGTTACCCAAAAAGCTGCTACATTAAAGTGGGATAGGGCCGGACATGTGTGCCGCATGTCAGATGAGCTGTGGGCTAAAAGAGCCACCTATTGGGTCCCGATAAACGCCAGGCGACATCGCGGCTGACCAAGGCGAAGGTGGAGAGATGAGCTGCGGACAATTACCGGAGGGACTGGACCACAATGGCCGAGGACAGACGTGTGTGGAAAAGGGAGAGGAAGGCCTTCGCCCAGCAGTGGGACATAATAGGCTAATAATAAAATAAAAAAAAATAGTAAGGCCCGGTTTCCACCAAAGTGGAGAGGAGAGGAGACGAGAGATGTGTTGCGAAGCTGGCAGGTTATTTCCAGCAAAGCGGAGATTAGACATGAGCTTTGTGTCGCAGAGATGAGAGCTATGAGAAAAAAGGCCCGAGGAGAAGGCAGCGAGGGCGGGGTGCGCGAGTGCGTGCGCCGCCCGACTAGATACTTCTCCGCTCTGCCGTACCGCTTGCTCGCTCGCTGCACAAAATTCTATAGAAAAATGAGACTTTTCTCCTCTCTGCTTGATCCATTTATACCAAAGCTAAGCGGAGAAGAGATGTGGAAATAACGAAATCGGATTGGTTTATTAAAACACTTCTCCTTTCTTCTCCTCTCCTCTCCACTTTGGTGGATACCGGGCCTTAGTGTCAGCGCAGTACAGCAAAGCTCGGTGGTGATCATATTGTTTTTTTTCCCTATTGACCTATCTCAATTGACCATGTGCTGAATTAATTTGATCTCATAATCATCATCATCAAAGTCGCGTCACGTCCACTAATGGAGATAGTCTCCCCAAGTGTCACATTAATCTATATCTATACTTAGAATAAATCTGTAGAAGTAAAATTCTGTACATTGAAAATATCAAAAAAATAAATGGCAGGGGGTTTTACTAAACCGACACCGAACCCAAAAATGTGATTAAAAAAAATTTGTCTGTCTGTCTGTCTGTTTGTTCAGGCATCACGCAAAACCTACCGGTTCGATTACGATGAAACTTGGTATAATTCTTCTATTCATATCACATTCATATCTGTGATTCATATGAAGACCATAGATTTCTAGACGTTGCATAAAAACTTAGTATCTAAGTCAAAAACGTAAACAAAAAATTTGGCAAAAGATGTCAATGTCATTGTATATCATGTCAGGCAGGTGTCAAACAATCAAATTGTGTTTTAATTTTGTTTGTTTGATTGTGGTTTTGATTAATTTGTATCTACCGGGATCTATAATAAAATAATTCATATATATAAATTCCTGGACGTCCAGGAATATACGGCTTATCGCTCTAACTCAGAGTTCCAGAAGTGCATACGATCACACGATATTTACTGAGTGGAGTGTAGGCAGGCTGAAGGCTGCGCCTGCAGCAGACATTCAACATATGTTTACTAAGCTATTCTTTTAAGTTTAAAGATGGATAAAATGATAATGTGTAGAATATGTTTAGTAGAGAATGTTCGCATGTACGTAGTTAACGACAAGAATTTACAAGAACTATATGAAACACTGACTGATATTCCAGTAAGTTATACTTTATATGTTATATTACTTAAATAGGCTGCTCAAATCTGACTATATACAAGCTGGGCCATGTACAGTGCTCCAAAACGATTCTTTTGAAGCTCTGATATTTCTCTGTATGAGAGGTATACTAAAAGCCATACATAATGAGCGGCCAACCCAAGGTACATTTTCATACAGCTGCTTTTACGTGATTATGATGTTTTCACACATTTTTTTAAGATATTTTAGATACACAGATATCTTGTGGATTTTTATTACCGAAGCTTCTATAGAAATCAAAACATTTGTGTAAAAAAGATCTGCTATTTTACGTGCGTCTATATTAAATATATTATTATAAAAAGTACTTCTGTAGAAGCCTTACACATTTAATCGAGATTCTAAATGATGTTAATTTTTCTCAAAAACATTTAAGGGTTAAAAAAAAAAACATACTTCATGAAATAAATTTTGTGAAATATTCCAGCAAATCACAGTATTACCAAATGCCAACAGAGTTTTCAGACGTTATCTTTCTTTTTTCACGATGCCTCTCTATTATACGTCGTATTGGATTGCTTTAGATGAAACTGTGCTCGACATTGATGTTAGGTGATTTTGGAAGGGCCATCTTAACATCAACTGTGGTCAGCGTTACTCGGATAGCTTGACAACGTATGCACCTATGTTATGTGAAGTATCCTATCCTAAGTCAAATGCTATATTATTATGTTATGTTGCAGTTTGTCACTGAAGACCGAAGACCGATGCTCGCTTGTTTCCTTTGCTTTGCTAAACTACAGCAATGCTGCCAACTGCAGAGAAAATGTCTGGAAGCTGAAGAGATATTTGCTCAGATGATGAATGAGGTGAGGTGTTCTGCAACTAGTAAGGATGTTTAGTAAGTGTAGATGTGATACCTAGTGATATTATCTAGAAGTCACGGACTGCTCAGGTTGTACTGAAAATTCTTTACGAGTTTCAAACTTAACTATTTTTCATACAACTGCCGTACATGATTATGACATTATAGCTATTACTTATTCTGTGATTATAGGGAGCTCAAGATGCTAAATTTACAGTTACTAAAGTGTCTTGGGGACTTAATGGATTGTGAAGATTAGTTTCCAAAACGAAAAAACCGGCCAAGTGCTAGTCGGATTCGCGCACAAAGGGTATGGTACCATTGACTAGGTAAACAACTGAACAACAACAAAATAAGCCCCCCCTTAAATATTTATTTTTTAGTATTTGTTGTAATAACGGCAACAGAAATACATAATTTGTGAAAATTTCAACTGTCTAGCTATCGTGGTTCTTGAGATACAGCCTGGTGACACAGATGGACAGACAGCGAAGTCTTTGAGTGGGGGGAAAGTGAGAGAGACTGAGTGAGAGTAGAATTCAAATATACAGCGTGGCGATTAGGTTATCACATTAAATTATGCAGCATGTATTACAAGTTGTTATCAGTCCGTTAAAATAGTAAAATAAATAATTTTACTAAAATTAAGAAAATGCATTTTTCAAACAAAATAAATAGCGTATAAAATTGGTAAAAAATAAATCATTCTTTATAATATTAGTTCACTGACCTGTAAAAGCGGCAACGCCGCGGCGCCGGCGAGTACGTACGCGCCGTACCTACGCGAGATACTTGTGGGTGTAGGCATGCGCGCGTGGCGTAAGTGTGCGACATAAATACTTTATGTTGTTGTTCTAAGAAATCATCACAAATTAACTTTAAAAATTTCACATTTTCAAAATGTCACTACTTCCCGCTCCACCCAAGGGCGGGACTTGTCATTGGATGATTTTACCTACCATAAAAAAAAAAAAAAAAAAAAACCTCATTCTTTAAATGTCCCCATAAAAAAAAACAAGTGGTGTTTAAGCGTCTGGTTACGCACAAACTGTCACACACCACTTTCACTAATGTACAACTAATAATACAAACAGTATTATTAAACTATCTAATTCCTATTACAAAAATAAAGCTAATACAAATCAATATCCACAAAAAAAAAACAATAAGTAGGTACGAAGGGCGCGCGCGCAGATAGTAAACTCGTCAACTATCCCTCAAGTGTTTTGGCGGCAGACTAAATTCATTCATCGTACGTACCAAAGAAATGAGTATTATGCCTTTAAGCTATCCTGTACCCCGTAGCATTTCGAGTATTAGAAATTTATACCTTAAGTCGTCAACCGTAAGAATATTGTTGCATATTTTTCTTTGTCTTTTTTTATCTTGTAATTTACCGCACAAAGACGCCTTCAACTATTAGCTGTAAGGACATTTTTGTCTTGAATTGTTTACGTTTCTTATTACGAGAAACATAAACAATTCAAACGTAAACAGTTTGTAAAATGATAGTCTAGTACTTGTAGGTAATACGAATGGCAACGTTTGAAGTTGTAAAATAGGTATCTTCACCAACCACGGGTCTTTGACCTACTTTTATTGGCCAGCTGATTGAGTTTATGCAATACATGATGTTGCGAAATATTAAAATGAAAAAAAAAATCCCACGGCTATAATATTGTTTATTATTAAATTATTTTAACAGTATATGATAAAATACCTAATTCTGAGTACGTGGTTTCAATTAATGTGATAACCTAATCGCCACGCTGTATATGTAAAAAATTAAATCAGTTTTCACGACGCGGTTTACGGCCGCGGTGTGCGCGGTCGTTCGCGGCTGCCGCTCACCGCCGGCCGGCGAACCAACCGCCTCGTAAGTTTTGAAATAAAACAGCCGTTTCCACTGCACGGCCGCGGAAAAAAACCGCTTCATCAGTTCTCTCCCTTATAGTTTCTGAAATTTCATGAATAATCAGTGAATGGTATTTCGCTTTTATATATATAGATTGCGTTGGATGAACAAAAAAGCTTTTAAACCATGCTTATGGTAGCCACACGATACAGTATACTTGCGCAAGTTAAGACTTGCATAAGTATATTGGAACGTGTTTTGTGCAGAAATTTGCGCAAGTATCTTCCAAAACACGTTTCAATATACACCACTATTTTTTAATTATGGCAAATACTTAAAGGGCTTATTAGAAAAGGTCTTGTTATTATTTAAGTTAAGTCTCAATGCATAATATTCATAAACAGCGAAGTTATGAGCATTTGTTTATATCCCAAAATCTCACTCAATTTCTGGAAACATTGTACAGGTTATTGTTTATGAATGAAAGAATGTCAATAAAAATGGAAAAACACTGCGCTTAGTATTTTCTAGTAGTAATTGTTATGAGTAATGATTCAATTATGAATTTACCAATAATGACAAATTTTCGTGGACAATTTTGGAATTTCGTTTTTTGTACTTTTGACTACACAAATATGATCAGTAACGGGTACTGATTGAGCCCCATTTTTTTGTGCACTAATTAAAAAATAGAGGTGTACTTGTGCAAGTCTTAACTTGCGCAAGTATACTGTAATGTGTGTGGCTACCATTAGGTTGACAATAGGGCACTCATTGCTTATTGCCATTTATGAGGCTCTTTTGGAGCCGAATCTAATGAAAATTGTTTGTGTTTGTGTGCAACAAAAAACATCACAATTACCTAATACTGTAATAACCTTTTGCAGCCGAATCCTTCAGTAAACCGAGGTCAGCTACAGTTTTTCAACGGGCCTGTAGAAACTCCTGTAGAGAACATCAGCCCTAAAGGAAGCATTGCCATAAAAAAAGAATTACCAGCTGTTTGTGAGAGACTAGATGATGTCACTGAGCCAAAAGTGGAACATTTTGAATATGGTATTATGTTTTAAAATCATTTAATTTAATTTCAGTAATTATGTATGCTATAGACATTTCAATCTATATTTATACGGATTTGTATATTTTATCCAGTTCTTTTTGACTGGCCTGTTGGTCTAGTGGTTAGTGGCCCTAACTGCTATGCCGGAGGTCGCGGGTTCGATTCCCACTCAGGAAAAATGTTTGTGTGATGAGCACGATCATTTGTTCTATGTCTGGGTGTAATTTATATAGAATATGTTTATTGTTTGTCAGTTGTCTAGTACTCATAGCACTAGCTCTGCTTAGCTTGGGACTAGACGGCATTGTCTGATAGTTGTGGAATATTATTATTGTGGAATGTGGAATATTATATATTAACAAGTAGCTGTTCACTGTTTTTGTTCACAGAACTAGAAGTGGAACTTCTCAACAACAGCTATTCAGACGCAGAAGATGTACCAGCACAACAGTCTAAGCCTGAATTAGAATATGAGGTGCCGTTAATAGAGCTCAAAACGGAAGTGGAAGAAGAACAAGAAATACCGAGGAAGAAGCGAAGAGCCAGTGACACGACACGTAAGTATTAGTTAGTTAATTTACCAGACACAACTTCAGGCGTCCTGTTAGTACACTCTCGAGTAACACACAGCTGCACCTCGAGTAGTTGCTCTCGCTGGAGAGCTCACTCCTGCTGCCAGATGTCTCACAGCACATCGATTGCAGATACAACAAAACAATTCTATGCGTACTTGCGTAGCAGTGGCGAAGGGTGGATATTTTCAGAAGGGGAGCCGAATTATCAAAGCATTTACAACAAATAACTTCTAGAACTTTTCATCAATGATAAACCCAGCTAAAACCAATATGCATGTGTGAAACCTGGCTAACTAAAGAAAAATTTGAAACTGCAAATTAGTGGAGTAATAAAGTGTGTGATCGACGTACGAGCCAATACCGCGGTTTTATAGAACGTCGGTTTTACTCGCGGCTCGTCGGTGCTGATCGACTAGCGAGTAAAACAGTTTTGAATGACGAGCCGAGTAGAAAATGAAGCAAACACGACGAGCCGCGAGCCAGGCTCGTCGTTCGTATTGCAGTGATACACCGGCGAGCTCTACCGACGAGCCATAAAACCGTGGTTTAACGACGGGCGAGTCGTTCAGGGCCTTAAAACTGCTGCATTGTATTGCCTTCGCTCTCGAACTGGCGGTGGTGTCTGAATTATATTAGACGAACACTTAGAATGCATACAATTTACGATGGAATATTGTATAGACGTATGTGCATGTAAGATACCAAAACAAAATCCTAATAATATTCTGTATGTACTGGAACAGAAAAGAGGGGTTAAGGCGCAAAATGCCTAATTCGCAAAATGGCAATCGAGTCGCAAAAGGACTAATTCTCAAAATGGCCAATTCTCAAAATGCCTAATTCTCAGAATGCCTAATTCTCCGAATGCCCAATTCTCCGAATGACCAAGTCGCTAAATGCCTAATTCTCCGAATGCACAATTCGCTAAATGCCTAATTCTCCGTATGACCAAGTCGCTAAATGCCTAATTCTCCGAATGCCCGATTCGCTAAATGCCTAATTCTCCGAATGACCAAGTCGCTAAATACCTAATTCTCAGAATGCCCAATTTGCTAAATACCTAATTCTCAGAATGCCCAATTTGCTAAATGCCTAATTATCCGAATGACAAATTCTCAGAATGTCCAATTCTCAAAATGACATATTTTCCGTGATTGGGAATATTTTTATAAATAAAAGATTTCATAATACATATAGTGTACATTTGTTTAATCAGTGTGTTTAAATTGCAAGATTTTATATTTCATACGAATGAATAAGTAGTACCTTAATTTTATCAAAACCGTTTTGAAAGATTTAAATGAAAGAATAAAAGAAAAGTGATAAATATAACTTTTTAATTCAGTGTTTAAATGAAATGGAATACTATGAGAATTAAAAACAACTAAACAAAAAGAAAAAGCGTAGTCACACGTTGTACAGGTGGTACCAACCTTATTTTTTTAATTTTTTTTTTAATTTGTATAAACTTGTGCTTGACTGCAATCCCACCTGATGTTAAGCAGTGATGCAATAGTTGATGGTGAAGCGCACTAACACACTAATAATGATGGTCTAGTGGTTAGTGGCCCTGACTGCTATGCCGGAGGTCGTGGGTTCGATTCCCACCCAGGACAAACTTGTGTGATGAGCACGATCATTTGTTCTGTGTCTGGGTGTTATTTATCTATAATATGTATTTATTTAGAAATATATTATATAAGTATGTTTATCAGCTGTCTGGTACCCATAACACAAGCTCTGCTTAGCTTGGGACTAGACGGTGTAGTGTGATAGTTGTAAAAAAAATAAAAAAAAAAACGTGACTACGGCTTTTTCTTTGTTCTTGTTTCTCCAGTAAACTGTTCATTTTAGCATCCTGAAGATCTTGTTTCATACTTTTGCAGTGTCTTTTTTTTAGTCGTTGTCGGGTTTAAGTTTTTTTTTACTTTTGTTAAATCCTTTGATCGTGCTGGATCTTGATGATACTCGAAAACCTGCAAAAACAAACTCATTGGTTTTAATAAGAAATATTCAATTCCTTTCGACAGTGTTTTGAATTTGGCGCTTACTATATTAATGATCGCAGGGGCGGCCGTGGCGAAGAAACAAAATCTGCACATACGAGGGAAAAAACTAGAAAACGTAATCAGAGAAAATCAAAAGAAGAATGAAGCGTCAGACACAAAAGTTACCCAGAACACTCAAAGAGGTTCATCAAAACTTATTCCGAATTTACAAGAATCTTTAAAACGTATACACACCGGTGAAAAACCTTTCAGATGTGAGGTCTGCCAGATTAGTTTTATTCGGAAAGATCATTTAACAAATCATATTCGTACGCATACTAGAGAAAAACCTTACGAATGTGAAGAATGTCAGCTTTGTTTTAGTCAGAAGGTTCATTTAACAAATCACATTCGTACGCACACAGGTAAAAAACCTTACAAATGTGAACATTGTCTGCTTTGTTTTAGTCGGAAAGATTGTTTATCAAGGCACATTCGTACGCACACTGGCGAGAAACCTTACAAATGTGAAGAATGTCAGCTTTGTTTTAGTCAGAAGGTTCATTTAACAAGACACATTCGTACGCACACTGGCGAGAAACCTTACAAATGTGAAGAATGTGAGATTTGTTATAGTCAGAAGAGTGATTTAACAAAACACGTTCGTACGCATACTGGTGAAAAACCTTATAAATGTAAAATATGTCATGTTTGCTTTAGTCAAAACTCTCATTTAACAAGACACATTCGTACGCACACTGGCGAAAAACCTTACAAATGTGAAGAATGTCAGCTTTGTTTTAGTCAAAAGGTTCTTTTAACAAGACACATTCGTACGCATACTGGCGAAAAACCTTACAAATGTGAAGAATGTCAGCTTTGCTTTAGTCTTAAAGCTACTTTATTAACTCACATTCGTACGCACACTGGCGAGAAACCTTACAAATGTGAAGAATGTCAGGTTTGTTTTAGTCAGAAGGCTACTTTATTAAGGCATATTCTTAAGCACACTGGCATAAAACCTTACAAATGTGAAGAATGTCATCTTTCTTTTAGTCGGAAAGATCATTTAACATATCACATTCGTACGCACACTGGCGAAAAACCTTACAAATGTGAAGAATGTCAGCTTTACTTTAGTCATAAAGCTACTTTATTAACTCACATTCGTACGCACACTGGCGAGACACCTTGCAAACGTGAAGAATGTTAGTGTAATTTTAGTCATAAGAATACTTGTACAAAACATATTAGTCGTAGACACGCTGGCGAAAATGTCAGATACCCACCGTCTTAAAGTTTACTGTACATTCACAACGCTCTAATTAACCGTTTTATATGTGGTAGCAACAAAGTTACAGTTCAGTGTTGCTGTTACTTTTATGTCTATATAAGGCGAAATTAATTAGTGCTGACTGCGATCCCACCTGATGGTAAGCTGGGCACGCCACGATTGAGGCGGTAAGGCCCCTCTTTGAGGCTTGGCTGTAAAGACCTCACGGCGTCGTAACCTTCCGCATGGCGCAGGAACTAACCGAACATGGCAAGTTCGGGCCGTACCTGTACAAGATCCGTGCGGAGGTGACGCCCGGGTGTCGTCACTGTGCGGAACGCCCGGTGGACAAGGTGGAGCACACGGTAGAGGTGTGCCCCGCTTGGGAAGAACATCGCCGTGTCCTCGTGAGGGCGATCGGTAGCAATGATCTCTCGCGCCGGGGCTTGGTTCAGGCCATGCTCCGAAGCGAGGAGGAGTGGCAGGCGGTCGCCTCCTTCTGCGAAGCAGTAATGCTAGCAAAGGAGGAGGCTGACCGTATCAGGCAGCGGCGCTCACGCCGCAGCCGCCGCCGTAATTCCGATCCAAATTTCCGGCCACCGTAGGCGCGGGCTTGCGGACGGCGGTCAATGGGTAGCTCGCTGTCCGTTTATCCGATAACAGACCGGACCGAGCCCAAATCGTTTTCGGCGCGCACTGTTCCCGTGCGCCTCAAGGAGTTGTCAGCAAACCGTAGGGGCCCAGTAGGGTCGAGGCCAAGTCTGGGGCTCTGGGAAGGTATGAAAATGCATACCAGGGCCCTGGAACCAAGGCAGGGAAGGAACAGGGTAGGTTTTTAATCAGTAAGAGCCTGACACTATTTCCCGCCCCACCCAAGTGCGGGATTTGTCATTGGATGATTTTACCTACCAAAAAAAAAAAACCTGATGGTAAGCAGCAATTGATGGTGAGACGGCTAGTTTACTAAGAGTCTATTCACTCTAAAGACTTGAAGACACTTAAATTCCGTAGAGACCCAGCCTGCTAGCTGCAGGCAGGCAGAGTCGAAGCCTACTGAGGCCAAGGGTTTGCTTCTGAAAGGAAAGCTCGGCCCTGGTATCTAAGGCAATGAAGGAACGGGGTGGGTTTTTAGTCAGTAAGAGTCTGACACTATCTCCCGCTCCGCCCAAGGGCGGGAGATGTCATTGAATGATTTTACCCACCACCAAAAAAAAAGACACTTAAATTATAATAAATGTGTTACCAAGTTAAGGGTGGATACTTACCATACGTCGGGTTTTCCGATGGTAGAAAGGCGATGGCGGAATCAAGTCATGTCATTCCTGCATACACTCTCCAAAATTCACTCTGTTAAATCCCGAAAGGCTGGCTACCCTACGCCTGTGGATTGATTTTAACCAAATCTGAATCAGCAATTAGTCTCTTCGCACGCCTTTCTACTGAGTACAAAGCCGCCAGATGGCAATTTGCAGCATCAGCCCATAGGTGGCTGCAGTACTCCACACACAATTGGACCTGTGCTTTTTTCAATATTATAAGCTGTCCTGGGGTGAAGTACCGCCGGACCTTAGCAAGAATGTCTAGTTTCTTAGCAGCTAACATGGCTTGAACTCAATGAACCGCCTAAAGTTAAGGTTTGATGAAATTTCTTTTTATATTAGTACTTAAGCTCAAGGGCGTCGCCAAGGGAGTCAGGAGGGGGCTACGACACTAGAGCCTTGCTTTACAGCCTAGTTTAGGCACCCGTCTCCCACAATATAATGCCCATCCTATATGTTACCGTAGATAACGTAGGCTAGCAATTAGGAGTTATATTGTGAAGAAAACTAAAATTTTATTATTATTTAAAAAATATTTTTTTTTTATTCTCTATACTTCCGCGATGAATGGCGCCGTGTGACCGGGATGATTCCTCATCGTGATTCATAGTGATGACCACGACCACTCTGACAAGAGTGTACCGACTAAGAAGAAGAATACTTCCAATAGGGGGGCTATTGCCCCCCCCCCCCCCCCTTGATCATTGGCTGGCGACGCCCTTGCCTAAGCTTATATAGTATTTAAGTGTAATTGTACTTATCTAGTTAAGAATGCACACAAGTAATCTGATAAGTGTGGAAACATCGTTTGTACATTTATCCATACATTACACTATATTTTATTGTACATTTGTTTTTTTTTTCCAAATAAATAAATTTCAACTCTCAATAGTTGAAGGCGATCGAATGCACTCTAAGGGTACATTCGAAAAAGCAGGAGCTAGTGGTGAACGGGCTCCTTTTGACGCTGAACAGACACGCTTGTTTTGTGGCAGCGTTGAATCCCTGTAGATTGGTTTCACCCCATTTGGAGACTGCCTGAAGTGAGACATTTGTACGCTGTACCATAGCCTCTTTTTCGAACTGGAATAGCTTCTTACTAGCCCGAACACTCGGCACGGCAGGTGTCTCTTTACAACTGTACTGTCGACTGCATACCGGGCATCAGCAGATAGTTGATATTCAGGAGGAAGAGAGTTGCAGAGAGATCAGACAGACCCCTGAGAAACTCTGGCATTATTCGTCATAAGTTCCGATGAGCATCCATCGACAGCAACTCTGAGAGAAAGCTCAGGAAGTCTTTTACCCAGGCAATCAGACCAAGAGAAACGCCGCTCGCTGGAAGTTTACTCATAACACTAATGCGCCATACTCTGTCGAAGGCCTTCTGGATGTCTAAGTAAACACACATGGGTGATATATACTTGTCGGTCTCCATTGGACCTGTCGCGGCGAAATGGCAGTGAGGAGATTTTTACCTTCTAGGTATGCCATGAGGAGCGAGTTGTTACGTTTTTAGACGTTAACAAAAGAGGTAGAGGAGTGAGAATAGAGTGTAGAGTTATGAGAGGTAAGAGTGTAGAGATAAGAGAGGTAAGAATTTAGAGTTATGAGGTAAGAGTGCAGAGTTATGCTAAAAGAGGGAGAGCGAAACAAAGGTATGTTTCCTTGTGAGGTAATATATCGCACGCCCAGAACAACACTGTATTATGTCAAAAAATCTCAAAATTGACTTTTTTGTTTAGTAAAATAGCCAAAAATTTGCTGCGCCTGCCAAGAAGACAGACGTATTTATATCTACAAAAATGCCTAACAGATGGCGCACTAATTCATTATTGGTGATGGCGCGCTGGCAGAATCATACCGCCAACACTGAACTATGTCTAATTGCAACTTGTCGGCCTTAGTAACGGCACGCACATCCTGTACATAACAGTGAATTATTTTGTGTTGATACAGTGTTCTTGAATTTAGTATAACTACGACTCCGAACTATTTAGTTTTAATTCGGTGTTGGTGAATGTGCTTATACATCGTTTTTGATACTATTTCGAAATAAAACTCTGTTGTTGACGAAAGTAAGTTAGATTTTTTGCATTATTCCAAAATGTTTCAGTATTATTCATAAAAGGTGAAAATCAGTAAAATAATGCACTGTTGATGGTAGACATAAAATATGTCTTAATTTTGTTTAAAAGCATAGTAAATTGTATTTTTGAAGTCAGAATTGTTACTTATATTATTAATTAAAAGATATATATTTACATTTTATATTTTTCTTTATTTACAACAAGATTTTGCATTTTGTTTGAGATAATGCACTATTGTTGAATTGACTAAATTTGTAATAGTTATTTGGCAGATGATGAAGGGTCGTGATCTTCTGTTATGTAAGAAGGCAATGAAAACAACCACAGAAGAAACCAGATATTCTGTTCAACAAAGCTGCGAGGAAGAGGATGTTGAAAATACAACCGTTGCAGAATCAACCGATGAAACGTCAGCAGTGGCAGCACTAGCTAATGAAGCACCAGACAGAAAGATATTTGTTCCTGATTTATCTGATCATAGTGACGGAGAAGATTTTATAGATGATTCGGATATGGATCTTACTTTTGTTGTGCCTATCAAATAAATATGTCGGCCTTCCGGAATCGCTAGAAAAATATCTTCTTTTTCATCTTCAAGCTCTTTGTCAGACTCCAGCTCATCATCGTCAAGCTCGAGAAGTTCATATAGGTAATTCATTTGATGATGAATCCAATAAACTGGGTCCTTCAACAGCAAACAATCAAGAAGATTCCAATTCTACTCCGAAAACCGCACTCTCGACTTCCGCCATTGACACCCATCAGTAAGCGAACCAAAAATAAGCAGAAAAAGAATATGAAACCCTGTTAGTTGGAAGTCTAAGACTTTCCTGTATACAAGAAAAGCATATGGTTTTTTATCAAACCCTACAAGACTGATCGCTGAGCGTCAAATCCGTCCGCCTTGTGGTGACAAATGCCAGTTGAATTGTAAAAAATATTAATAGACGAAATAGCACGACAAGACCTTTTCAAACAGTTTTGGCAGCTGAACGATTTGGAGAGCAGGCAATATCTCTTTATTTTTAATAAGAATTACTATCGCAGCATAGTAAGTTGAAAGTGGTTAACTATAGTAATATAGAAATAAATAATGTAGTGGTTTTTTTTTGATAAATTGACGACTAAATTAATTTTTTCCTTTTTTTATTGTTTTTGTAATGTGATGTGTCACGAATTTATTGTAATTCTTAGATCTAGTCGTACTTACAGTCTGTAATTAGTAGGATATTACTACTTCTTGTTTTATGTTCTAAAGTGGACATATACTTTGTTAGTTTAAAAATATGATAAAGTTTTTTAATTACTGTCATGTTTATAAAATTATAAACATTATCTGTTTTATGTGTGTGCTATAAATGTTTCGGTTTTTAATTCATAACGGTTTTTGTGTAATAATTAATTGTTTTGTATCCAAAGAGTTTTGTTTTCTCTCTATTTATTATAAAGATTTTAGTTTTCATTTTTAAATTTATAATTATGGTTTAGTTAAAACTATGAGTCAAAAACAAGTACAAATTTACATTGAAATATAAAACAACGTGTAGGGCAAGTGTTTAATTCCATTTTACGTAGGTCTTTTCCTTAAAAAGTAAACAAAAGCCGTTATTGTATATTAAATCTCAATAAAAAAACAGTAGAATAATAGTGCATTATTTCAGAATTAATCAGTTAAAAGCACGTAACTCAAATTAATCAATTTTTATTTCGTTCAGTCATTCCACAACAGTGAATTAAGTGAAAAAATGCATTATTTTGCTTTATTAATAAGTTTTGAGTATATGGAGCTATATAAGGTGTTAAAAAATTAACTGCAAGAATTTTGTCCACTTACTCGCCATCGAAAAAAGAACACATCAAAAAAAAAAAATTTTTTTTTGTGCGTTTTTATATTTTCACATAAATAAAATAATTACGTATAATATTTTTTTGTGCGCTGTACCCAGGGCTGCGCTTGAGGCTTGGGCCGCCATCGTACCGCGCGCGAGCGGCTTGCTAGCGGTTCCCCCGCCGCCCGCTACTCTTCCCGCAGCTCTCTCTACCCCTCCCGACCCTTAGTTATCCGAAATCCGTCGCGCGGTAAGGGTGTTTTCTTGTGTCATTTCATTACGGCAAATACGTGTGTTCGTGCAGTTTCGTGCTTTTAATAATGCCGTTTACGTATTCCAATCGAGAGTACTTAGATATGGTAGTGTCCTACATTACGACTGGTCAAAGTTTAGCTGCGGCACGTAACCGTTACCGTGAACTGTATGGTGAGCAACGACGAGTGCCTGCTGTCCAAACAATCCTAGGAATCGACCAGTGCTTTTAATAGTCCTATAGGTATAATAAAATATGCTATTTGTAAGTAAGCTCGATAATTTGCCAGTCCAAAGTCTGAGAAATGTGATGAAAAAATTAGAATCAGCTGTTTACGAATTTGCGCCGTCGCGTGTCGTGTCACAGGGGTGAACGACTCACGCGTACCTACGGCGGGGCGGTCGCGCCGGCGCACGTGCGATGTACAGTGCGCATATTCAATAATTTTGTGTGAAGTGAAAATATTGCATATCTCCGAAACGGGTTGTTATTTAACCTGTCAATCACCTGTTATGAAATGTCAAAAAGTCGTGTTGGCACTACGCGCCATAAACAAAATGGCGGCGTAAATAATACTTTTAGAAAAAAATTAAAAACTGTTTTATAAAACTATTTTTCATTATTCTGTAAACGAGATTGTACTAATTGATATATTTTTTATCTACCAGGTATCAAAATCAAGTGATCATCGATACAGAATACTTGCTGTACAAGTTCAAAATTTAGAAACCAGGCTGTTGAGCAAATTCGATGAAATATAAGAATTGATAAACAAAAACCGAGAAACAAGGGCCTGTGTTATCTAATTATGAAAACAATTTGACGAAAGGGCTTGAGATGTTTACAATAACACCACTTGAAATTCGACCCGACTCACCATAAAAACAACTAGGGACGGTGCTCCTTCACTTTTTTGTAACTATCGATAGTTGATTTTTTTTGCAGGGGATCTTGGTATAAGTGAATAAAAATACAAACTCATGAAACAATTTCTTTTATTTTCAACTAGCGGCTTCCAGTAGCTTCGCCCGCGTCAAAATTATGAAAAATAGAAAATTAACCTAAGTGAATACAGACCTGGGATAAAAAAGTATCCTATGTGCTATTCCTAAATTTGCGTGAAAGAGTAACAAACATCCACACACTACTTTCGCTTTTATAATATTAAAAGGATTAAAAACAATCAAAATTTTAACTTTAGATTTTTTTAGACCAATAACAATAAGAGAAGTTGAACCAATCATTACGATACATACAAACAGTTTCAAAAGTTTTTTTCATATGTACACAAAATAATACAGCAAACACTATGAATCCACACAAATATATAGAGTTTTTAAAAATCATTTTTTCGCCAATTTTTTTTATTTGTAATTCTAAACCAGTTCTTACTTTTCTTGCAGTTAATTTTTTAACACCTTATATAGTGCTGATACGCCTTGGATTCTTCACATGTACAACTCAGGACATTCGCAATAAAATTGATATAACATGAGATAATAGTTTTTCCTCCGTTCTGAAAAATTTGTTATTTTGAATTAGTGCAGTGTTGTTCTGGGCGTGCGATATATAAAAATAAATATTATAAAAAATACAAAAGTAAGTATACAAAATTTAAGTCAAGTCCGAAGGAAGAAGTCGCGACCCCGTTGGAAGTCTGACAGAAGTTGAACAACTGACAGAAGTTGAACGTTTGACAGAATTTTTGGTCCATGGAAAGTGTCTGACACTACTTTAGAATAATATTTTATAAAACATATATAAAAAACAGCCATAAAAATTTAAGTTAGGAAAGTAACTCTTATTTTTAGTTCCCTTTCTCAGCTGGTACCTGCCCAGGGCCCCCAAGGCGGGCCTCCACAAGCTCACAGATATTCTAAACACAATGAGACGATACTGAGAATATGTACAAACACTCGAAAAAACATAACACTCCTTCTGGGTCACCGTAGGCGCGGGCTTGCGTACGGCGTGCAATGGGTAACACGCTGTCCGATCGTCCGGTAACGGACGGGACCGAGCCCAAGTCGTCGACGGCGCGTACTGTTCTCGCGCGCCTCAAGGAGCTGTCAGCAAACCGTTGAGGCCCAGCCTGCTAGCTGCAGGCAGGCAGGGTCGAAGACTGCTTGGGTCATGGGTCAGTTTCTGAAAGGAAGGCCCGGCCCCGGCACGATAGGTAACGAAGGAACGGGGTAAGTTTTTAGTAGGTAAGAGTCTGAGACTATTTCCCGCTCCGCCCAAGAGCGGGATTTGTCATTGGATGATTTTACCTACCATAAAAAAAAAACACCTGGGTCGCGGTATAACTCCGCTGCTGCGACAAGTCACGGTATAGCGGAGAGAATTTCAGCGTGATCTCATGACGACAGGGCTCCGGCAATAAAAAGGTTTGTTTTTCTTTTTCTTCTTTCTATAGTACAGCGTTAGGCTGTATTACTACTAGATTTACTCGGATTGTGTTTTTTGGACATCAATATGGAGGAAAAGGACCGGTCAAATGCGAGTTGGACTCGCGCACCAATTTAAGGATTCCGTACTTACCTGGTCAGTTTCAGGGGCAAAATTTTTGAAGTTTTTTTTTGTAGAATTCGTCCTGTTGTTATTATTATAACATTTTATTAACCGACTTCAAAAAAAAAGGAAGTTATGAGTTCGGTTGTATTTTTTTTTAAGTTTGTTACCTCAAAACTCAGTCGTTCGTTAGTGAACCAATTTGTAAATAATTGTTTGTTCTTTAAAGGGTATGCTTTCAGATTGGTCCTATTTTTTTTTTCTTTTTCAAAAATCCATTTCTGATGATTGTTGATGAGACGATTCCATGAGGAATTGAGGGAACTCCTCAAACATCATGGGCAACTATATGGTGATTTTAGTATTTTCATCGAGAACTTAAGTATTTACAGTCAAAAAGTAACGTTTGATGAAGTGGAACTGATGAAGAAGGCCAGAAATGGCCAACGGAACTTCATACTCGCATAGATATCACATGGAGAAAGTTAAGCGACTACTGAATAGTTATGTAAAAAATAGTATCATTGAAGTGACTTGATGATGATAATGTCGTCACCTCACACCACTCTAAGTATCTCGGGGATGAATAATATAATCGGTGTAGGTACAACAAACATGGATGTTAGAATGCATCACATACCTGCCGATCTGAACTGCCAATCTTCATAATAGATTTCTTTCTTTTATATATCATCTGCTTCGCTTATGACTGAACTTCTACCATCTGTAAAGTTTAAAGCTCCCTGAACATGAATATATCAACGCAATTAACCCTAAACTTATGGTATAAACAATATACCAACAATAACATCTGAAGAACATCATTTCAACAGTGTATAATCAATAGCTGTATCAGGATGAATATGGCATAATAACAGCTTCATCACAAATCATTAAACATGAGGTTAAATAAATATTAGAGCCCGAACTCCCTCGGGACTCCTCCCCCAGGATCACGTCCTGGGAGCATCAGGTTAGGTTAAAAGAGGAGCCCGATCGCCGTCGGAGCTCCCTCCCCCAGGATCAGGTCCCGGGGGGACCAGCTGGCTCAAATTGGTGTATAACACACCCATGTAACATCGGAACCTAGAGGAAACCACCTCTCCAGGACTCGGCTCACACCCCTATCATACTAGAGGCAGCCTACCCGTTAAAACGTACATGCCGGAATCCTGGAGACTAACTCGCCAGGCCTCAGCTACTTCCGCCCTCTCCGCCCGGAAGCAACCTACTCCGCTAACCTTCCGCATCGGGATCCTGGAGATTAACTCTCCAGGCCTCATCATACTGACGCCTCTCGCCCCATCAGTATACTACCCCGAGCGAGTCTACTAAACCTCATACAGTTAGGCATTCACCTTTAACATTAACATTTATAGGAATCAATTGCGCTGAGACACCAAATAACCACACAGAGCTTGACTAAGATATTAACATAAGTAATACTTAGCTTTCATGCCTTCGAAGTCTGGATACATGTCCCTCTTCCAGACAAGGCACGAAAGGTCTTTAATTAACATAATTCACGCTCGGTACACAAGTTATCACAGTACACTTGCAACTTAGCAACCTTTAGAAATGGCGGTATAGAGTTACTGTTCGCGCCAACTAATATTTGTAAAGTCTATTATCTATGCTTACCATAGTTATTCAAGATAGCCCTCGGGATGTTGCTAGTGTTGAATTTATATATTTGGTCTATGGATTCGCGTTAGTCGCGACACTCCCGACAAAAGGCGAAAGTAGCGTGATCAGGATACTCGTCCACTCTTTAATCTTTTCAAGGGCTCGTGTGGCAGCTACTCTTTTTGGTCTAGACTCATGACTTTCTTCTATAGAAACACAGTCAGTTTTATCACTTGACTCAGGCTCGGATAATACGTACGACTTAGGTTCAACAGACTTAGCAGTGTCTATTTTACTTTCTTGATACACAACAGGCGAACGCTCTACGGTACTTTCATCTTCATTAAGTACTCTACTAATTTCACTCTCAACAGGAAGTTCGGCGGTATTAGGACTTAGTGGTTTTTTGGTAACTTTGTTTCCAGGTGGTTGTAACTGAAATTCTGTAATTTGGAGGTCTCGTTCTTCGGTCTCTTTTAGTTCTGTTCCCTTGACACAGTTTTCTTCTCCATCTTCAATTTCAAGAGGATAAAGATGTGCAATTGACCTTGTGAACTCGGTATCACCTACTTTAACTTTAGCTACTCTGCACATGCCATCTACCCCTTTTATCAAAGAGACTATTTTTCCGACTTTCCAATTTATTCGATTTTTGTTGTCACTTTTGATTTGCACGATTTGACCAATCCTGGGAGTCAATTTCGACGTTACTCTTGGCTCCCTCGGTCCGTGACTATACCTCTCTCGTAAGCTGAGAAGGTAACGATTGGAAAACATATCTTTAAATTCATTCAAGATGACAAGTGCTCTTTTCCAACTTTGGATCAGATTATCTTTTGTCACTGTACCTTGTATTTTAGTAGGGTCCTTTCCAGATTCTTCCATTGTAATACATTTCCCCATGGTGAGAAAATTTGAAGGTTTCAGTACATGATCTGGCTCTGAGTCCACCCTGGTCAGAGGTCTAGTGTTAAGGACTGCTTCGATTTCCTTTACTACTGTAACGAGTTGACTGTCTTTAAACAAATGTTTCTGTAAGGTTCTCTTTAAACAGTTCTTTACAAGACCCACTAGCCGTTCGTAGAATCCTCCATGCCACGGTGCTAGTTGTGGTATAAATTTCCAGCGTATTTTCTTTTCTACACAGAATTGGTCTTCTAATATTTCAGATATTAACTTAAAGTGTGTCGCATTATCTGACGTGATTAAGTCTGGTACACCTCTTGTAGATACCATTCTCCTTAATGCAAGTAATCCTTCTTCAGCGGTGAGGTCATTGACTACTTCTAGGTGTACAGCCCTAACTGCTAAACCTGTATATAAACATATCCATCTCTTGCAGTTGTCGTTACCATTGTTAACTAACAGAGGTCCCTTTGTAATTAAAACACATTCTTTTGGTAAAGCTGGTGTTGGTGGTAACTTGTATGGTCCTCCTGTATATTTAACGCATTCAGGACATTTTTCTTATCTTTCTTAATCATTGGGTTATCAACGTTAATGTCTAGATTATTTATTTCCATCGGATCATCCTTTCTTTCTCCCGTCGGACCCTCCCCAGCCGAAAATGAATGGGTTTCTACGGCAACAGATCCACTTGGCAACTTGTCTGGACTGTCCACTAGGAATTGTGGGCCTATAAGCCACTTCTTCCTATCTTCTGTTGAACTGGTAGGTCTTGTTCCGACGTCAGCTGTGTTAAGCTCCGATGGAATATATCTGATCTCTATTTGTTGGTTCTTTTTAATTTCCTCAACTCGTCTAGCCACAAATGGTGTCAGTAACTTGTTAGATTTACACCATTCGATGACAATTTGACTGTCTGTCCATAAAACTTGTCTTGTTATGTTTTGATGAATAAATTTAAGAACAAATTTGATTAATCTGCATCCGATTAATACACCAAGTAACTCAAGTCTTGGAATTTGGAGGTTGTCCTGGTCTTTTATTGGTACAAGACGTGATTTTTCTATGACAAAATTTTTCTCAGATCCGCTGACTAGGAAAACCGAAGCCGCGTACGCCTGATTCCTTAGTGATCCATCGTCAGCCAACAAATAACATTTATTAATATCTGATAAATTTATGTGAGGGATGCCTCCCCTTGAAATAAACTCAACGCAATTCGCATGTATGACAACTATTTTCTCCGTACGTGACTGCAATTGAAATGTAACCACAGGGCTTCGTACTTCCTGGGGCTTTTCCGTCCCGAAGGTGAAAATGGTCAGATAACTTTCTTCCTCTATGGAAAGTTTTAATTCTTTAGCTAATTTAAATACAATCAAAGAGTTATATAAGATCTCTGTGAACCTGAATCCATTAAGACAAGACATTTGATTTGTTTAAATATATTTCCAACGATGCTAGCTTTGACTATGGCTGTTTATAAAATCGTGGGTCCCTTCTTCTCTTCTGGGGTCTTGGAAAAAATTTATGGACATAAGGCTCTATTATGCTTTTGATTTGCATTGCAATGCACACATTTTACCTTAAATGTACAGTCTCGCATGAAGTGACCTTTCTTTAAACAGAAGTAACAGTTTCGACTCAATCTTGATTTTCTCTCTTCCAATTCTTTGAACTTCTCGCACTTATCGCTATAGTGATCGCCTTGGCAAAATACACAGCCTTTATTTACAAGTCTTTTATACTTATTAATTTTGTTATCGGTTTTTCTTCCTACGTTCATCTCTTTGTGTATTACAGCTCGGTGGAAATTAGCCTTTCTGTTGTCACTACGATTATTGTTTTCTTTATAGTCGCGTGGATTTGTATGCTTTGCTCGTTTTGACAGCACCTGTAAAGTTTCTACTGTACTACTTTCTTTATCACTCTGCCTTTTCCTTCCAGATATTCTTTCTGCATCTTCCCTGGCAGCTATAGTCTTTTCTAAATGATGCCTCAATTCTTGAATAGAGTCGCTATTGGTTCTAAGCTTTAATTCATAAATTAGCTCAGTGGGGAACTTTTCCATTATCATGAAACGAAGATGATTGTGGTTTATATCTTCACCTAATGATTCCAATATTTTCACATTTCTTTCAATTTCATTGAAAGTCTTTCTACAATCTTCTGAAGTATTTTTTGCAACGTTGATTTTGCAAAGAGTCGCATAATGTGCATCAATGAGGTAAGAAGTTTTTCCGAATCTATCTTTCAAAATCGATAAAGCTATTTGATAATTTTTATTAGTGGTGTCTAACCGTTTTTCCGGCTTTCAAATATGAAAGTTTATCAACATCTGTCAGATTTCTAGAATCAATATTAGAACTAAATTGGTCCCAAAATTCATGCCACGTCAGTATATCTCCATCAAACGTGGGTAATTGCAGTTTTGGAAGGCGACAGGATGAATTATTTTCTTGATTTATTCGCTTATTTGTATTTTCTAAAAGTGTACAATTTATCTTCGCATTTAACACGGCCAAAGCTTCTTCTGCTTCCAATTGTATTTCACTTATTTGAGAAATTTCATCCGAAGCTTCAAACCCCGCTTCGGCATGGGTTGCTAAACGAAAATATTCTAAAAGGTCCGAATTTAACCGCTTCATTAAAGCTTCTAATTTGCTATAAGTTATTTGCCCTTGTGTCAAAGTGTCACTGTTAATAGAATCTGGTATGTTACCTAAGTCAATTTTAATCTTTTCAATAATGAGCCTAAGTCTATTTAAAAGTATTTCTTCCATGTTGCTGTCTATTCCTGTAATACACACATATAATTACATAGTTTAATAACTATATCATTCAGCATCCTGTATTACTTTCATAAGTTTTGAGAAATTATTCAATTTAGATTCTCATTAATTCAAAACCAACGGATAAATAATTATAAATGTCTTCATTCAATAAAATTCCTACTCTGATTAACCGTTCAAAACTCTTCTACTAATAGACCAACCATTTGGAAACTTGAACATAAATAATTTTTAAAAGTATATTGACATCTTCCCGTAATAACTCAAAACTCTTACTTTTATTTACTGTATGATTATAGAAAAATAAATCAATATTAAACGGTGAATTTATTGTATTTTATCACTAAATTATTTCATAGCTTTTATTTCATTTTCAGTTTCTTGATTTATTTTATTAAAATATTACACAATATTAAAATCATACCTGTTCAAAGAAAACACACATAACATAATAAACATGGACAAACAAACGCATAACTGTCAAAAGTAAAAACAGAATATTATTTTTAAATCTTATTCAAAATTAAATTAAACAATCAACCTGTCTTAGCTTGTCTGTTATCTTGTTTTACTATGCAATGTCAAAGTCTTTGTGAAGATAATAACAAGTTGTTGTATCAAAATAAAATAATGAATAAATTCATAAACTTAAGTTTCATTATCGGGTAATAGCAATTCTATTTTAGAAGTTTTCTTCAATCAGTAATAAATATGTAGGTTGGTGAACTTCCCAATAAACCATACCACCTTAATTAACTTACTTATGACACCAATATTGAAAATATCATGTGATTTATGAACTGTATTTGAAATATTAATTTTATACTATTTTTAACTATCAAGTATAAATCTTCATTTAATTCTTACTAAATTCCTTACAGTATGCATAATAAATTTCTCTACTAAGTGTATGTACAAGTAAAATAAATGTCCATTTATTTTACGAACGACACTGAAAAAATTAGCCTGTCAGCCATTTTTTTTTTTTTTTAATCCAAACATTAGCGAAAATTAATTAAACCTGTAATTTTATGAAAGTCACTGAACGAATTCGCGTTGAAAGTGGTACTTGTTTACTAATTTTCAAATAAATGTACCCTATTAGTCTTGTAACAAGCAATCAACACTTTATATATATACTCGGTTGAACAAAGTTTAGGAAAATGTAAAACTTACCGATTTTATGAAAATATCCGCTTAATTATTCCAATTCCTTGTATTTTGTGGAAATCCAAGTACATAATACGCTTTCAACTTAGTGTAAAATCTGGTGTGGTTGATGGCTAAATATTAATTTTTCGAATTATCTCGCGCCGATGTACCTATGTAATTAAGTCTAAATTTCGGCGCGAACAAGTTATGAAGTTACCAGCCGAAGAGTTCATGACTCCCCGATACCACCTAATATATGGGAAAATTTCGTGAGGATTTTTATATGTGTTTATAATTAATTCTTACTATCTAATTCTAGCTTATATATTTTTCAACACATAATTACTTTAGTGTATAAAACATATACACTTATGGTAAAACCGCAACCAATGCCACTTTAGTCCAGTACTAAATGACATCTTTATATAACTTATTTTTTATTAGTAGTAAAGTCGAAGTTTCACGTAATTTTTTCCCGTTCTTCCAAAGTGATATCCAGCAGTAATATTTTCCATCTAACTTTGTCCGTTTTAGTTGATCAGTACTTCATATCTGTTCATTTATCTTCATTCATTAATCTATTTTTCAAGATAGTGTTAGTGTAGAATATTTCTTAAATTTTAGTTAAAGCCTTAATTTTGTCATCGAAACGCTTAGAAGAAGTTAAAGCCTTTATAGCTTTTATTTTTCCTCCTTTTCTTCCCACCATTTATTTAATATTTAATATTCATGCTTCCTCAAATAATATTGAAAGTCCACTTTAGTGTGGAATTTATCCAAGATCTGGTAACACTTTTTACTTTTTACCCAATATGGCGAACCATATTCTTTTTCCTTTAGACACAACGTTCACTTACATTTAACGTTGAAATTAGTTATTTCACACTGATTATTCCCATTATAAATTCGACAAATTTCCTTAAGTTTTTTTAAATAATAAGACCATTCACCACAGTATGCTTCGTAGTATTTTTATGCCGTCCAATAATTATTATTCCTTTATTCGTATTTCCGTTCCGAACTTCTGTTCGCCATTTATATTAATGCGTACAAAATAATATTTTATTGAGCCTTTCTTATCCTTCGAAAGTCATTCTCACTTGTTAAATTAATAAGTCAATTTAGACCAAGAAAAATAGAGTTTTACGCTGATATTAATCTCAATAAGTGACGGAACCGAAGTTTTCCAAATAATTTTAACTAACTGGTTCCTTCGCTATATACGGAACGCACCGTTTGATAGCTGTCACTGTCAGTTGACGTTGGACGACTGACAAACAATTCTTTGAAGTTCGATGCTATTGTTTGGAATTAGCGTTTATAAAGAATTTTATTAATTTCAGGGTTCCAATAACTTTTAAATAAGAAATTTACTCAAGAATAATGTAGTCATATCATCATAGTGATTTTTCTTCGCGAATTAACTCGTATATATTGTACAAAACAAGCAAAAGTTTCAGTGCTTTTCAACAACATCCATTTTTCAGTCAAAATGACTTGATGTCGCTCCTTGTTGGAAAGTATAGAGTGTGATGAAATATTAGCGACCGAGCGTTAACCACTTTTTCTAATTATTGAATTGTATTTATCTGATTATTAACCATTACAGCTCAAATCAACCGGCATGCTCTGCATTCTCTAGTTTACTCAAATATGAGCCTTCTAGGTACTTTGTAATGTGATGCATATCCCAGCATCTCCACCATTTTTTGTCGTCACCTCACACCACTTTAAGTATCTCGGGGATGAATAATATAATCGGTGTAGGTACAACAAACATGGATGTTAGAATGCATCACATACCTGCCGATCTGAACTGCCAATCTTCATAATAGATTTCTTTCTCTTATATATCATCTGCTTCGCTTATGACTGAACTTCTACCATCTGTAAAGTTTAAAGCTCCCTGAACATGAATATATCAACGCAATTAACCCTAAACTTATTGTGTAAACAATACACCAACAATAACATCTGAAGAACATCATTTCAACAGTGTATAATCAATAGCTGTACCAGGATGAATATGACATAATAACAGCTTCATCACAAATCATTAAACATGAGGTTAAATAAATATTAGAGCCCGAACTCCCTCGGGACTCCTCCCCCAGGATCACGTCCTGGGAGCATCAGGTTAGGTTAAAAGAGGAGCCCGACCGCCGTCGGAGCTCCCTCCCCCAGGATCAGGTCCCGGGGGGACCAGCTGGCTCAAATTGGTGTATAACACACCCATGTAACATCGGAACCTAGAGGAAACCACCTCTCCAGGACTCGGCTCACACCCCTATCATACTAGAGGCAGCCTACCCGTTAAAACGTACATGCCGGAATCCTGGAGACTAACTCGCCAGGCCTCAGCTACTTCCGCCCTCTCCGCCCGGAAGCAACCTACTCCGCTAACCTTCCGCATCGGGATCCTGGAGATTAACTCTCCAGGCCTCATCATACTGACGCCTCTCGCCCCATCAGTATACTACCCCGAGCGAGTCTACTAAACCTCATACAGTTAGGCATTCACCTTTAACATTAACATTTATAGGAATCAATTGCGCTGAGACACCAAATAACCACACAGAGCTTGACTAAGATATTAACATAAGTAATACTTAGCTTTCATGCCTTCGACGTCTGGATACATGTCCCTCTTCCAGACACGGCACGAAAGGTCTTTGATTAACATAATTCACGCTCGGTACACAAGTTATCACAGTACACTTGCAACTTAGCAACCTTTAGAAATGGCGGTATAGAGTTACTGTTCGCGCCAACTAATATTTGTAAAGTCTATTATCTATGCTTACCATAGTTAGTCAAGATAGCCCTCGGGATGTTGCTAGTGTTGAATATATATATTTGGTCTATGGATTCGCGTTAGTCGCGACAGCCATCTTCAATTTCAAGAGGATAAAGATGTGCAATTGACCTTGTGAACTCGGTATCACCTACTTTAACTTTAGCTACTCTGCACATGCCATCTACCCCTTTTATCAAAGAGACTATTTTTCCGACTTTCCAATTTATTCGATTTTTGTTGTCACTTTTGATTTGCACGATTTGACCAATCCTGGGAGTCAATTTCGACGTTACTCTTGGCTCCCTCGGTCCGTGACTATACCTCTCTCGTAAGCTGAGAAGGTAACGATTGGAAAACATATCTTTAAATTCATTCAAGATGACAAGTGCTCTTTTCCAACTTTGGATCAGAGTATCTTTTGTCACTGTACCTTGAATTTTAGTAGGGTCCTTTCCAGATTCTTCCATTGTAATTCATTTCCCCATGGTGAGAAAATCTGAAGGTTTCAGTACATGATCTGGCTCTGAGTCCACCCTGGTCAGAGGTCTAGTGTTAAGAACTGCTTCGATTTCCTTTACTACTGTAACGAGTTGACTGTCTTTTAACAAATGTTTCTGTAAGGTTCTCTTTAAACAGTTCTTTACAAGACTCACTAGCCTTTCGTAGAATCCTCCATGCCACGGTGCTAGTTATGGTATAAATTTCCAGCGTATTTTCTTTTCTACACAGAATTGGTCTTCTAATATTTCAGATATTAACTTAAAGTGTGTCGCATTATCTGACGTGATTAAGTCTGGTACACCCCTTGTAGATACCATTCTCCTTAATGCAAGTAATCCTTCTTCATCGGTGAGGTCATTGACTACTCCTAGGTGTACAGCCCTAACTGCTAAACATGTATATAAACATATCCATCTCTTGCAGTTGTCGTTACCATTGTTAACTAACAGAGGTCCCTTTGTAATCAAAACACGTTCTTTTGGTAAAGCTGGTGTTGGTGGTAACTTGTATGGTCCTCCTGTATATTTAACGCATTCAGGACATTTCTCTTATCTTTCTTAATCATTGAGTTATCAACGTTAATGTATAGATTATTTATTTCCATCGGATCATCCTTTCTTTCTCCCGTCGGACCCTCCCCAGCCGAAAATGAATGGGTTTCTACGGCAACAGATCCACTTGGCCACTTGTCTGGACTGTCCACTAGGAATTGTGGGCCTATAAGCCACTTCTTCCTGTCTTCTGTCGAACTGGTAGGTCTTGTTCCGACGTCAGCTGTGTTAAGCTCCGATGGAATATATCTGATCTCTATTTGTTGGTTCTTTTTAATTTCCTCAACTCGTCTAGCCACAAATGGTGGCAGTAAGTAACTTGTTAGATTTACACCATTCGATGACAATTTGACTGTCTGTCCATAACACTTGTCTTGTTATGTTTTGATGAATAAATCTATAATATAAAAATGAATCGCAAAATGTGTTGGTAAGCGCATAACTCAACAACGCCTGGACCAATTTGGCCAAATCTTTTTTTAAAATGTTCGTTGAAGTTCAAGGATGGTTTTTACGGCGAGAAAAATAGAGTAGGGTAGAGTAGGGTAGAGTAGGGTAGAGTAGGGTAGAGTAGGGTAGAGTAGGGTAGAGTAGGGTAGAGTAGGGTAGAGTAGGGTAGAGTAGGGTAGAGTAGGGTAGAGTAGGTTAGAGTAGGGTAGAGTAGTGTAGAGTAGGGTAGAGTAGGGTAGAGTAGGGTAGAGTAGGGTAGAGTAGGGTAGAGTAGGGTAGAGTAGGGTAGAGTAGGGTAGAGTAGGGTAGGGTAGAGTAGGGTAGATTTGGGTAGAGTAGGGTAGAGCGGGAGCGAAGCCGCGGGCAAAAGCTAGTTTAAGAATAAATTTGATTAATCTACATCCGATTAATACACCAAGTAACTCAAGTCTTGGAATTTTGAGGTTGTCCTGGTCTTTTATTGGTACAAGACGTGATTTTCCTATGACAAAATTTTTCTCAGATCCGCTGACTAGGAAAACGGAAGCCGCATACGCCTGATTCCTTAGTGATCCATCGTCAGCCAACAAATAACATTTATTAATATCTGATAAATTTATGTGAGGGATGCCTCCTCTTGAAATAAACTCAACGCAATTCGCATGTAAGACAACTATTTCTTCCGTTCGTGACTGCAACTGAAATGTAACCACAGGGCTTCGTACTTCCTGGGCTTTTCCGTCCCGAAGGTGAAAATGGTCAGATTACTTTCCTCCTCTATGGAAAGTTTTAATTCTTTAGCTAATTTAAATATAATCAAACAGTGTTATATAAGATCTCTGTGAACCTGAATCCATTAAGACAAGACATTTGATTTGTTTAAATATATTTCCAACGATGCTAGCTTTGACTATGGCTGTTTGTAAAATCGTGGGTCCCTTTTCTTCTCTTCTGGGGTCTTAGAAAAAATTGATGGGCATAAAGCTCTATTATGCTTCTGATTTGCATTGCAATGCACACATTTTACCTTAAATGTACAGTCTGACATGAAGTGACCTTTCTTTAAACAGAGGTAACAGTTTCGACTCAATCTTGATTTTCTCTCTGCCAATCCTTTGAACTTCTCGCACTTATCGCTATAGTGATCGCCTTGGCAAAATACACAGCCTTTATTTACTAGTCTTTTATACTTATTAATTTTGTTACCGGTTCTTCTCCCTATGTTCATCTCTTTGCGTATTACAGCTGGGTGGAAATTAGCCTTACGGTTGTCACAACGATTATTGTTTTCTTTATAGTTTAGTGGATTTGTATGCTGTGCTCGTTTTGACAGCACCTGTAAAGTTTCCACTGTACTACTTTCTTTATCACTCTGCCTTTTCCTTCCAGATATTCTTTCTGCATCTTCTCTGGCAGCTATAGTCTTTTCTAAATGATGCCTCAATTCTTGAATAGAGTCACTATTGGTTCTAAGCTTTAATTCATAAATTAGGTCAGTGGGGAACTTTTCCATTATCATGAAACGAAGATGATTGTGGTTTATATCTTCACCTAATGATTCCAATATTTTCACATTCCTTTCAATTTCGTTGAAAGTCTTTCTACAATCTTCTGATGTATTTTTTGCAACATTGATTTTACAAAGAGTCGCATAATGTGCATCAATGAGGTAAGAGGTTTTTCCGAATCTATTTTTCAAAATCGATAAAGCTATTTGATAATTTTTATTAGTGGTGTCTAACCCTTCAATAGCCTTCTTGGCATTACCAGTTACAGAGGCTTTCAAATATGAAAGTTTATCAACATCTGTCAGATTTCTAGAATCAATATTAGAACTAAATTGGTCCCAAAATTCATGCCACGTCAGTATATCTCCATCAAACGTCGGTAATTGCAGTTTTGGAAGGCGACAGGATGAATTATTTTCTTGATTAATTCGCTTATTAGTGTTTTCTAAAAGTGTACAATTTATCTTCGCATTTAACACGGCCAAAGCTTCTTCTGCTTCCAATTGTATTTCACTTATTTGAGAAATTTCATCCGAAGCTTCAAACCCCGCTTCGGCATGGGTTGCTAAACGAAAATATTCTAAAAGGTCCGAGTTTAACCGCTTCATTAAAGCTTCTAATTTGCTATAAGTTATTTGCCCTTGTGTCAAAGTTTCACTGTTAATAGAATCTGGTATGTTACCTAAGTCAATTTTAATCTTTTCAATAATGAGCCTAAGTCTATTTAAAAGTATTTCTTCCATGTTGCTGTCTATTCCTGTAATACACACATATAATTACATAGTCTGATAACTATACCATTCAGCATCCTTTATTACTTTCATAAGTTGTGAGCAATTATTCAATTTAGATTCTCCTTGATTCAAAACCATCGGATAAATAATTATAAATGTCTTCATTCAATTAAATTCCTACTCTGATTAACCGTTCAAAACTCTTCTACTAATAGACCAACAATTTGGAAACTTGAACATGAATAATTTTTAAAAGTATATTGACATCTTCCCGTAATAACTCAAAACTCATTAAATTACTTTTATTTACTGTATGATTATAGAAAAATAAATCAATATTAAATGGTGAATTATTTGAATTTTATCAAATGATCTGCAACCCATACTTTAATTATTGTATTAACACTTTATAATTCACAATGAATTAATATGTTTATTTAATTGAGTTTTATCACTAAATTATTTCATAGCTTTTATTTCATTTTCATTTCTTGATTTATTTTATTAAAATATTACACAATATAAAAATCATACCAGTTTAAAGAAAACACACATAACGTAATAAACATGGACACACAAACACATAACTGTCAAAAGTAATAACAGAATATTATTCTTAAATCTTATTCAAAATAAAATTAAACAATCAACCTGTCTTAACTTGTCTGTTATCTTGTTTTACTATGCAATGTCAAAGTCTTTGTGAAGATAATAACAAATTGTTGTATCAAAATTCATAAACTTAGTAAAGTTTCACAATTGGGTAATATCAATTCTATTTTAAAAGTTTTCTTCTATTAGTCATAAATATGTAGGTTGGTGAACTTCCCAATAAACCATACCACCTTAATTAACTTACTTATGACACCAATTCTGAAAATATCATAATGTATTTATGAACTATATTTGAAATATTAATTTTATACTATTTTTAATTATCAAGTATAAATCTTCATTTAACTCTTACTAATTTCCTTACAGTATGCATAATAAATTTCTCTACTTAGTTTAGGTACAAGTAAAATAAATATCCTTTTATTTTACGAACGACACTGAAAAAATTAGCCTGTCAGCCATTTTTTTTTATCCTAACATTGGCGAAAATTAATTAAACCTGTAATTTTATGAAAGTCACTGAACGAATTCGCGACTTGTTTACTAATTTTCAAATAGATTTATGCTATTAGTCTTGTAACTTAAGCAATCAACACTTTATATCAACTCGGTTGAACAAAGTTTAGGAAAATGTAAAACTTACCGATTTCATGAAAATATCCGCTTAATTATTCCAATTCCTTGTATTTTGTCCCAATCCAAGTAATACGCTTTCAATGTAGTGTAAAATACGGTATGATTGATGGCTAATCTTAGTTTTCGAATTATCTCGCGCCAATGTACCTATGTTATATGTAGTCAAGTCTAAAATTCGGCGCGAACAAGTTATGAAGTTACCAGCCGAAGAGTTCATGGCTCCCCGATACCACCTATTATATGGGAAAATTTCGTGAGGATTTTTATATGTGTTTATAATTAATTCTTAATATCTAATTCTAGCTTATATATATTTCAACACATAATTACTTTAGTGTATAAAACATATACACTCATGGTAAAACCGCAACCAATGCCACTTTAGTCCAGTACTAAATGACATCTTTATATAACTTATTTTTTATTAGTAGTAAAGTCGAAGTTTCACGTAATTTTTTCCCGTTCTTCCAAAGTGATATCCAGCAGTAATATTTTCCATCTAACATTGTCCGTTTTAGTTGATCAGTACTTCATATCTGTTCATTTATCTTCATTCATTAATCATTTTTTCAAGATAATGTTAGTGTAGAATATTTCTTAAATTTTAGTTAAAGCCTTAATTTTGTCATCGAAACGCTTAGAAGAAGTTAAAGCCTTTATAGCTTTTATTTTTCCTGCTTTTCTTCCCACCATTTATTTAATATTTAATATTCATGCTTCCTCAAATAATATTGAAAGTCCACTTTAGTATGGAATTTATCCAAGATCTGGTAACACTTTGTACCTTTTACCCAATATGGCGAATCATATTCTTTTTCCTTTAGACACAACGTTCACTTATATTTAACGTTGAAATTAGCTATTTCACACTGATTATTCCCATTATAAATTTGACAGATTTCCTTAAGTTTTTTAAATAATAAGACCATTCACCACAATATGCTTCGTAGTATTTTTATGCCGTCCAATAATTATTATTCCTTTATTCGTATTTCCGTTCCGAACTTCTGTTCGCCATTTATATTAATGCGTACAAAATAATATTTTATTGAGCCTTTCTTATCCTTCGAAAGTCATTCTCACTTGTTAAATTAATAAGTCAATTTAGACCAAGAAAAATAGAGTTTTAGGCTGATATTGATCTGAATAAGTGACGGAAGCGAAGTTTCCCAAATAATTTTAACTAACTGGTTCCTTCGCCGTATACGGAACGCACCGTTTGATAGCTGTCACTGTCAGTTGACGTTGGACGACTGACAAACGATTCTTTGAAGTTCGATGCTATTGTTTGGAATTCGCGTTTATAAAGAATTTGATTAATTTCAGGGTTCTAATAACTTTAAAATAAGAAATTTATTCAAGAATAATGTGGTCATATCATCATAGTGACTTTTCTTCGCGAATTAACTCGTATATATTGTACAAAACAAGCAAAAGTTTCAGTGCTTTTCAACAACATCCATTTTTCAGTCAAAATTACTTGATGTCGTTCCTTGTTGGAAAGTATAGAGTGTGATGAAATATTGGCGACCGAGCGTTAACTACTTTTTCTAATTATTGAATTGTATTTATCTGATTATTAACCATTACAGCTCAAATCAGCCGGCATGCTCTGCATTCTCTAGTTTACTCAAATATGAGCCTTCTAGGTACTTTGTAATGTGATGCAGATCCCAGCATCTCCACCATTTTTGTCGTCACCTCACACCACTTTAAGTATCTCGGGGATGAATTATATAATCGGTGTAGGTACAACAAAAATGGATGTTAGAATGCATCACATACCTGCCGATCTGAACTGCCAATCTTCTTAATAGATTTCTTTCTCTTATATATCATCTGCTTCGCTTATGACTGAACTTCTACCATCTGTAAAGTTTAAAGCTCCCTGAACATGAATATATCAACGCAATTAACCCTAAACTTATGGTATCAACAATATACCAACAATAACATCTGAAGAACATCATTTCAACAGTGTATAATCAATAGCTGTATCAGGATGAATATGGCATAATAACAGCTTCATCACAAATCATTAAACATGAGGTTAAATAAATATTAGAGCCCGAACTCCCTCGGGACTCCTCCCCCAGGATCACGTCCTGGGAGCATCAGGTTAGGTTAAAAGAGGAGCCCGATCGCCGTCGGAGCTCCCTCCCCCAGGATCAGGTCCCGGGGGGACCAGCTGGCTCAAATTGGTGTATAACACACCCATGTAACATCGGAACCTGGAGGAAACCACCTCTCCAGGACTCGGCTCACACCCTTATCATACTAGAGGCAGCCTACCCGTTAAAACGTACATGCCGGAATCCTGGAGACTAACTCGCCAGGCCTCAGCTACTTCCGCCCTCTCCGCCCGGAAGCAACCTACTCCGCTAACCTTCCGCGTCGGGATCCTGGAGATTAACTCTCCAGGCCTCATCATACTGACGCCTCTCGCCCCATCAGTATACTACCCCGAGCGAGTCTACTAAACCTCATACAGTTAGGCATTCACCTTTAACATTAACATTTATAGGAATCAATTGCGCTGAGACACCAAATAACCACATAGAGCTTGACTAAGATATTAACATAAGTAATACTTAGCTTTCATGCCTTCGACGTCTGGATACATGTCCCTCTTCCAGACACGGCACGAAAGGCCTTTTTTTTTTTTTTTTTTTTTTTTTTAATTTATTTAATGGGCTTTGTCGCTTAGCGACCACATCGCCCAGTAAAGAAAACACAAAACTTACATCTACCTTAAGACTAACTCAAACAATTGTTTAGCTTTATCGGACATTGGAGAAGCGAGGATAGTATTGCAAATGCCAATATCATATTTTTTACATCGTCCAAAAACATTGATCCTCGTATTTTCATTCCGAACACACTCCATCAAGACATGGAATACATCATCAATCACACCACAGTCATCACAATTCGGAGATAAAACTTTCTTCATCAAATAGTTAAATTTATTTGATGGAATATGTCCGGAGCGAAGTCTTACAGCTATAGTTATTAAATTCCTATTGAGATTACAGTCAATCCATGGAACCCGGGAAATCTCTGGCTGGATAGTTCGGTACCATATCCCTTTTTCTTTTGATCTTTTGTTAAAATATTCCTGCCAAAGTTCTAAACATTTTATTTTTGCTTTTCCAAAGTAATCTGAATATAGAGGGGTAATATTCATGGGGACTCCCTCAACACACGCTTGTTTGGCGAGTAGGTCAACCATATCATTTTCTTCTAACTGCACATGGGACGGAATCCATTGAAGACATACCGTTTTGGAGCTGGAATGTAGTTTTAAGAGCAATTTATATATGACGTAGGCTATCGGATTACCTCGCATGTGAGAACTATGCCGAGCTAAATGCTGCAGCGAACTTTTGGAGTCCGTCAGAATCACAAATTTATCGCCATTAATTGATAAAATATAGGATAAAGCTTCTAATATTGCTATCAACTCAATGTGCATAATAGAAATATCTGAATCAATCTTAATCTTCATTTGGTTAAGAAGAATGGGGTCCAAATAGGCAGCGCCTCCGGTTTGTTTGTCTTTGGAGCCATCAGTAAAAATTGTATGAAAATTTAAATATTGTTCTCGGATATATTTTATACAAAGGTGTTTTAATTGTACGGTACTGTAGCAGCGTTTAGCTTGCGAAATGCCAGGAATTTTATCAAATATTATAGTAGACATATCAATAATACTAATCCACCTGTCAAGTGAGAACATTTCAAGTTGAACGCTTGAGTGTATTGGGACTGAAGCATACTGTGCAAGAATATCAATCAGTAATGGCAGCTTCTTGTTCAGCCAATAGTTGGAACCGGTCACAAGTGAGAGATTTTCTAGTGATTTAATAGTTTTATTATTATATAAAGACTTTGATTTTAACAGAAACTTAATAGCTAAATATCTCCTACGAATATGAAGTGGGGGAAGACATAGCTCGCTTTCCATGACGTGTATTGGAGTAGTTCTTATAAATCCGCCTACGACACGCAATGCTTGATTTTGAGCCCTATCGAGTTTTAATAGTTTAGAATTACAACTATTGTCATACAAGAAACTGGCATAATCAATTCTGCTACGAATTAAAGAAATATATAAACGTCTAAGGTGTTTTTGATGCAGTCCCCATCCTGGACCGGATAAGACTTTAAGTAAATTAATGAATTTCATTACTTTCTGTGAAACTTCATTGATATGTTTGCCCCATCTTAATGAACTATCCAGCCACAGACCCAAATATTTAATACAATTAACTACTTCAATTGAGACATCGTCAAAATGAAAGTCAATAGACCTCCTAAAACAACCCTTTTTAAAAACACAAATCTTAGTTTTATTTGTAGACATTTTTAAACCTAGCTTTTCAATTAATACTTTGGTACATCGTAGACCAGACCGAAGGTCTTCAAACGCTAAATCTAAATTACTGTTTGTGGAATACAAAACAAAATCATCAGCATATTGAGATATATTAACCTGTTCAACGTTCTTACATATATCTAGAGTTGAAATATTGAATAAAAGTGGAGCCAATGGGTCTCCTTGAGCCAACCCACGGCCTGTCCATCTAACCAACTCGCTATCATATGTCGCCACTTGTAGACATCTATTTGATAAAAAAGACCATAGATAAGTGCAGATTTTTGATCCAATTCCAAACTGATCTAAAATTTTTAACAAGCAAGGAATATCAACATTGTTATATGCGTTTTCGATGTCTATAAAGCACGCCGCTGTAACCATATTTTTGGAAAACCCAAGTTGAATTTCAGAAACCAACCGCGTAAGGTTATCCAGACAAGATCGTCCTTTACGAAAACCCACCATATCCTCTGGAAATAGACATTGTTTTTCAAAGAACCATTCAATACGTTTGGCCAAAATAGCATGTAAAATTTTACAAACGCAAGATATTAGGGAGATAGGGCGAAAAGATGAAGATAAACTACTACTATGTTTAGGAATTGGAACTATTTTGATTTGACGCCATTGTGAAGGAACAAAACCGAAAGAAAAACATCGGTTATATATCAAAAGTAATATACGTTTACCGGAAGGTGGAAGGTGCTTTATCATAGAGAAGGAAATTTGATCTGACCCAGGAGCTGTGTCAGTGTTTTTAATACAGCTGTCTAATTCTGGCATTGATATTGACGACTCCAACGCTGTGTTATTAGAATTAAAAGTAGGTTGCGAAGGACAAACAAAATCTGGAGTAAGGTCGCTTAGCAGGCGCTCAGCTTTTTCTTTATCTACACTGGCATTAGGAATTTGCTGACCTTTTAACCACCTCATTTTATGCCACATTTCGGATGCTGAAGAGGTTTCGTCTACAGAGGAACAAAACTGTTGAAAAGATTTACACTTAGCTCCACGAATAAGTCTTTGAGCAGTACTAATTTTTTCTTTAAGAATATCTAAGTTTCTAGGAGAGGGGCAAGATCTCAGATTTTTAAGGGCCAAGCGCCGTTCTGCAACAGCCTTGGACAACTCAGGAGACCAGTATGGTTTTGGTTTGAAAGTATTGCAAACATTTCGAGGGATTTTAATGTAGGGAATATATTTGTCTGCCGGTTTTTGCATAATATTATATAGAAGGTCATATAAATCCTGAAGATCTTGGGGAATAACGCAATTTTGTAAATATTCGTCTATATACTTAGTGTATGAAGCCCAATCGGATTTTTTAAAGTTCCTTTTACTTTGATATTCACGGTTAAAAGTAAGTACTAAGTTTAATTTAATAATCAAATGATCACTACCCAGTGTTTCGTTAGTAGGTTTCCAATTAAATAACAAGGATATATCAGAAGATACAAACGAGATATCAGGACTAGATTGTTGAAGTACTCCGTCAACCATCCTGATTCTAGTAAAACTACCGTCATTTAAATGAATAAAATTGTAATCTAACATGGAGTCAAATATTTCCGAGCCACGTCGATCAGTTCTTAAAGACCAATGTCGTCACCTCACACCACTTTAAGTATCTCGGGGATGAATAATATAATCGGTGTAGGTACAACAAACATGGATGTTAGAATGCATCACATACCTGCCGATCTGAACTGCCAATCTTCGTAATAGATTTCTTTCTCTTATATATCATCTGCTTCGCTTATGACTGAACTTCTACCATCTGTAAAGTTTAAAGCTCCATGAACATGAATATATCAACGCAATTAACCCTAAACTTATTGTGTAAACAATACACCAACAATAACATCTGAAGAACATCATTTCAACAGTGTATAATCAATAGCTGTACCAGGATGAATATGACATAATAACAGCTTCATCACAAATCATTAAACATGAGGTTAAATAAATATTAGAGCCCGAACTCCCTCGGGACTCCTCCCCAGGATCAGGTCCTGGGAGCATCAGGTTAGGTTAAAAGAGGAGCCCGATCGCCATCGGAGCTCCCTCCATTGGCTCAAATTGGTGTATAACACACCCATGTAACATCGGAACCTAGAGGAAACCACCTCTCCAGGACTCGGCTCACACCCCTATCATACTAGAGGCAGCCTACCCGTTAAAACGTACATGCCGGAATCCTGGAGACTAACTCGCCAGGCCTCAGCTACTTCCGCCCTCTCCGCCCGGAAGCAACCTACTCCGCTAACCTTCCGCATCGGGATCCTGGAGATTAACTCTCCAGGCCTCATCATACTGACGCCTCTCGCCCCATCAGTATACTACCCCGAGCGAGTCTACTAAACCTCATACAGTTAGGCATTCACCTTTAACATTAACATTTATAGGAATCAATTGCGCTGAGACACCAAATAACCACACAGAGCTTGACTAAGATATTAACATAAGTAATACTTAGCTTTCATGCCTTCGACGTCTGGATACATGTCCCTCTTCCAGACACGGCACGAAAGGTCTTTAATTAACATAATTCACGCTTGGTACACAAGTTATCACAGTATACTTGCAACTTAGCAACCTTTAGAAATGGCGGTATAGAGTTACTGTTCGCGCCAACTAATATTTGTAAAGTCTATTATCTATGCTTACCATAGTTAGTCAAGATAGCCCTCGGGATGTTGCTAGTGTTGAATTTATATATTATGGTCTATGGATTCGCGTTAGTCGCGACACTCCCGACAAAAGGCGAAAGTAGCGTGATCAGGACACTCGTCCACTCTTTAATCTTTTCAAGGGCTCGTGTGGCAGCTACTCTTTTTGGTCTAGACTCATGACTTTCTTCTATTGATACACAGTCAGTTTGATCACTTGACTCAGGCTCGGATAATACGTACGACTTAGGTTCAACAGACTTAGCAGTGTCTATTTTACTTTCTTGATACACAACAGGCGAACGCTCTACGGTACTTTCATCTTCATTAAGTACTCTACTAATATCACTCTCAACAGGAAGTTCGGCGGTATTAGGACTTAGTGGTTTTTTGGTAACTTTGTTTCCAGGTGGTTGTAACTGAAATTCTGTAATTTGGAGGTCTCGTTCTTCGGTCTCTTTTAGTTCTGTTCCCTTGACACAGTTTTCTTCTCCATCTTCAATTTCAAGAGGATAAAGATGTGCAATTGACCTTGTGAACTCGGTATCACCTACTTTAACTTTAGCTACTCTGCACATGCCATCTACCCCTTTTATCAAAGAGACAATTTTCCCGACTTTCCAATTTATTCGATTTTTGTTGTCATTTTTTATTTGCACGATTTGACCAATCCTGGGACTCAATTTCGACGTTACTCTTGGCTCCCTCGGTCCGTGACTATACCTCTCTCGTAAGCTGAGAAGGTAACGATTGGAAAACATATCTTTAAATTCATTCAAGATGACAAGTGCTCTTTTCCAACTTTGGATCAGAGTATCTTTTGTCACTGTAGCTTGAATTTTAGTAGGGTCCTTTCCAGATTCTTCCATTGTAATACATTTCCCCATGGTGAGAAAATCTGAAGGTTTCAGTACATGATCTGGCTCTGAGTCCACCCTGGTCAGAGGTCTAGTGTTAAGGACTGCTTTGATTTCCTTTACTACTGTAACGAGTTGACTGTCTTTTAACAAATGTTTCTGCAAGGTTCTCTTTAAACAGTTCTTTACAAGACTCACTAGCCTAACAACACACACACACACATACCATACCATAGCATTTCATGTTTGTAACCGTTGTGCTGTGTCTGTCTCGAATAAAAGTATTTCTTATTCTTATTCTTATTCCTTTCGTAGAATCCTCCATGCCACGGTGCTAGTTGTGGTATAAATTTCCAGCGTATTTTCTTTTCTACACAGAATTGGTCTTCTAATATTTCAGATATTAACTTAAAGTGTGTCGCATTATCTGACGTGATTAAGTCTGGTACACCCCTTGTAGATACCATTCTCCTTAATGCAAGTAATCCTTCTTCAGCTGTGAGGTCATTGACTACTTCTAGGTGTACAGCCCTAACTGCTAAACATGTATATAAACATATCCATCTCTTGCAGTTGTCGTTACCATTGTTAACTAACAGAGGTCCCTTTGTAATCAAAACACATTCTTTTGGTAAAGCTGGTGTTGGTGGTAACTTGTATGGTCCTCCTGTATATTTAACGCATTCAGGACATTTTTCTTATCTTTCTTAATCATTGGGTTATCAACGTTAATGTCTAGATTATTTATTTCCATCGGATCATCCTTTCTTTCTCCCGTCGGACCCTCCCCAGCCGAAAATGAATGGGTTTCTACGGCAACAGATCCACTTGGCCACTTGTCTGGACTGTCCACTAGGAATTGTGGGCCTATAAGCCACTTCTTCCTATCTTCTGTCGAACTGGTAGGTCTTGTTCCGACGTCAGCTGTGTTAAGCTCCGATGGAATATATCTAATCTCTATTTGTTGGTTCCTTTTAATTTCCTCAACTCGTCTAGCCACAAATGGTGGCAGTAACTTGTCAGATTTACACCATTCGATGACAATTTGACTGTCTGTCCATAAAACTTGTCTTGTTTTGATGAATAAATTTAAGAACAAATTTGATTAATCTACATCCGATTAATACACCAAGTAACTCAAGTCTTGGAATTTTGAAGTTGTCCTGATCTTTTATAGGTACAAGACGTGATTTTCCTATGATAAATTTTTTCTCAGATCCGCTGCCTAGGAAAACGGAAGCCGCATACGCCTGATTCCTTAGTGAGCCATCGTCAGCCAACAAATAACATTTATTAATATCTGATAAATTTATGTGAGGGATGCCTCCCTTTGAAATAAACTCAACGCAATTCGCATGAATGACAACTATTTTCTCCGTACGTGACTGCAATTGAAATGTAACCACAGGGCTTCGTACTTCCTGGGGCTTTTCCGTCCCGAAGGTGAAAATGGTCAGATAACTTTCTTCCTCTATGGAAAGTTTTAATTCTTTAGCTAATTTAAATGTTATATAAGATCTCTGTGAACCTGAATCCATCAAGACACGACATTTGATTTGTTTAAATATATTTCCAACGATGCTAGCTTTGACTATGGCTGTTTGTAAAATCGTGGGCCCGTTTTCTTCTCTTCTGGGGTCTTGGAAAAAATTGATGGGCATAAAGCTCTATTATGCTTTTGATCTGCATTGCAATGCACACATTTTACCTTAAATGTACAGTCTGGCATGAAGTGACCTTTCTTTAAACAGAGGTAACAGTTTCGACTCAATCTTGATTTTCTCTCTGCCAATCCTTTGAACTTCTCGCACTTATCGCTATAGTGATCGCCTTGGCAAAATACACAGCCTTTATTTACTAGTCTATTATACTTATTAATTTTGTTACCGGTTCTTCTCCCTATGTTCATCTCTTTGCGTATTACAGCTGAGTGGAAATTAGCCTTTCGGTTGTCACTATGCTTTGCTCGTTTTGACAGCACCTGTAAAGTTTCCACTGTACTACTTTCTTTATCACTCTGCCTTTTCCTTCCAGATATTCTTTCTGCATCTTCTCTGGCAGCTATAGTCTTTTCTAAATGATGCCTCAATTCTTGAATAGAGTCACTATTGGTTCTAAGCTTTAATTCATAAATTAGGTCAGTGGGGAACTTTTCCATTATCATGAAACGAAGATGATTGTGGTTTATATCTTCACCTAATGATTCCAATATTTTCACATTCCTTTCAATTTCGTTGAAAGTCTTTCTACAATCTTCTGATGTATTTTTTGCAACATTGATTTTACAAAGAGTCGCATAATGTGCATCAATGAGGTAAGAGGTTTTTCCGAATCTATTTTTCAAAATCGATAAAGCTATTTGATAATTTTTATTAGTGGTGTCTAACCCTTCAATAGCCTTCTTGGCATTACCAGTTACAGAGGCTTTCAAATATGAAAGTTTATCAACATCTGTCAGATTTCTAGAATCAATATTAGAACTAAATTGGTCCCAAAATTCATGCCACGTCAGTATATCTCCATCAAACGTCGGTAATTGCAGTTTTGGAAGGCGACAGGATGAATTATTTTCTTGATTAATTCGCTTATTAGTGTTTTCTAAAAGTGTACAATTTATCTTCGCATTTAACACGGCCAAAGCTTCTTCTGCTTCCAATTGTATTTCACTTATTTGAGAAATTTCATCCGAAGCTTCAAACCCCGCTTCGGCATGGGTTGCTAAACGAAAATATTCTAAAAGGTCCGAGTTTAACCGCTTCATTAAAGCTTCTAATTTGCTATAAGTTATTTGCCCTTGTGTCAAAGTTTCACTGTTAATAGAATCTGGTATGTTACCTAAGTCAATTTTAATCTTTTCAATAATGAGCCTAAGTCTATTTAAAAGTATTTCTTCCATGTTGCTGTCTATTCCTGTAATACACGCATATAATTACATAGTCTAATAACTATATCATTCAGCATCCTTTATTACTTTCATAAGTTGTGAGCAATTATTCAATTTAGATTCTCCTTGATTCAAAACCAACGGATAAATAATTATAAATGTCTTCATTCAATTCAATTCCTACCCTGATTAACCGTTCAAAACTTCTACTAATAGACCAACAATTTGGAAACTTGAACATAAATAATTTTTAAAAAGTATATTGACATCTTCCCGTACTAACTCAAAACTCAAATTACTTTTATTTACTGTATGATTATAGAAAAATAAATCAATATTAAACGGTGAATTTATTGTATTTTGTCACTATAATTATTTCATAGCTTTTATTTCATTTTCATTTCTTGATTTATTTTATTAAAATATTACACAATATTTAAATCATACCAGTTTAAAGAAAACACACATAACATAATAAACATGAACACACAAACACATAACTGTCAAAAGTAATAACAGAATATTATTCTTAAATCTTATTCAAAATAAAATTAAACAATCAACCTGTCTTAACTTGTCTGTTATCTTGTTTAATTATGCAATGTCAAAGTCTGTGAAGATAATAACAAGTTGTATCAAAATAAAATAATAAATAAATTCATAAACTTAGTAAAGTTTCATAATCGGGTAATAGCAATTCTATTTTAGAAGTTTTCTTCAATCAGTAATAAATATGTAGGTTGGTGAACTTCCCAATACCATACAACCTTAATTAACTTACTTATGACACCAATATTGAAAATATCATAATGTGATTTATGTACTATATTTGAAATATTAATTTTATACTATTTTTAAATATCAAGTATAAATCTTCATTTAATTCTTACTAATTTCCTTACAGTATGCATAATAAATTTCTCTACTTAGTTTACGTACAAGTAAAATAAACGTCCATTTATTTTACGAACGACACTGAAAAAATTAGCCCGTCAGCCATTTTTTATCAAAACATTAGCGAAAATTAATTAAACCTATAATTTTATGAAAGTCACTGAACGAATTCGCGACTTGTTTACTAATTTTCAAATAGATTTACGCTATTGGTCTTGTAACTTAAGCAATCAACACTTTATATCAACTCGGTTGAACAAAGTTTAGGAAAATGTAAAACTTACCGATTTCATGAAAATATCCGCTTAATTATTCCAATTCCTTGTATTTTGTCCCAATCCAAGTAATACGCTTTCAATGTAGTGTAAAATCCGGTATGATTGATGGCTAATCTTAGTTTTCGTATTATCTCGCGCCAATGTACCTATGTAGTCAAGTCTAAAATTCGGCGCGAACAAGTTATGAAGTTACCAGCCGAACAGTTCATGACTCCCCGATACCTTCTATTATATGGGAAAATTTCGTGAGGATTTTTATGTATTTATAATTAATTCTTAATATCTAATTCTAGCTTATATATTATATATTTCAACACATAATTACTTTAGTGTATAAAACATATACACTCATGGTAAAACCGCAACCAATGCCACTTTAGTCCAGTACTAAATGACATCTTTATATAATTTATTTTTTATTAGTAGTAAAGTCGAAGTATCACGTAATTTTTTCCCGTTCTTCCAAAGTGATATCCAGCAGTAATATTTTCCATCTAACATTGTCTGTTTTAGTTGATCAGTACTTCATTTATCTTCATTCATTCATCATTTTTCCAAGATAGTGTTAGTGTAGAATATTTCTTAAATTTTAGTTAAAGCCTTAATTTTGTCATCGACATGCTTAAAGCCTTGATGGTTTTTATTTTTCCTCCTTTTCTTCCCACCATTTATTTAATATTTAATTTTCATGCTTCCTCAAATAATGTTGAAAGTCCACTTTAGTGTGGAATTTATCCAAGATCTGGTAACACTTTTTACCCAATATGGCGAACCATATTCTTTTTCCTTTAGACACAACGTTCACTTAGGGACTTTTGTTGGTAGTGGTGACGGCTCCACACGTGTTTCTGTCAGTGCTACGAATTTTTTCGATTTTAGTGAACTTCTGAGTGAAACTTGATCGAGGCAGTTCCTTGTGCTTGTGTTTTTGGTTAAGGTTTGTTTTTATTTGTGTTTGTCCCATTTTAATTAGATATAAGACAGCAGCATGAATTCCAAAAAGCCTCCTGACCCTGATCCTCCCGATGAACTTTTTGATATTTCCCCCGTTATGACTATAACCCTACCCCAGGGCACTGAAATACCCCCGCAAGATTCGAATATGGATACAGAGACCTCAAATCGTAAAAGGGTCGCAGGTTCGCCCCCTGCAACTTCAAGCATACCCACTAAAATACCGAAAAGTGTGATCGGCAGGCTTACGTATACAAAGAGGGACAATCCGCCTTATATCGTACATGTATCTTTGAAAGATCAACAGACTTCAGGCACTGTGTTACAACCAATAAAGTTTGGTATGTTTTTGACGACAAATAACGTCAGTAATGTACGTCTTGACGGGATCAAACGTATAGGCAGAAATCGAGTGTCAGTCGAATTCAAATCGTATCAAGATGCCAACAGTTTCCTCAACAACACAATTCTGTGCAAAAATAATTATGTAGCAACCATACCGCAATTCAACATAACACGGATGGGCATAGTCAGAGACATACCTGTAGAGTGGTCGGAAGATGATATCATCCAAAACATCCAGGTTCCAGAGGGCTGTGGCCCTGTAATTAAAGCCAGAAGGATGAGCCGTAAGGTGTCCTCTTCTGGAACCACGGAGTGGAAGCCTACCCAAACTGTGGTGTTAACATTCGATGGACAGGTCTTACCTAAACGCGTCATCAGTTTTTACTCTTCACTACCAGTTGAGAGATATACGTACCCTACCATCCTCTGTTATCACTGCTGCCGCTTCGGGCATACTCGTGCTCTATGTAGATCGAAACCAAGGTGTTTCAAATGTGGTGAGGACCATCCAGGTGATGGATGTGAAATCACCCAGGAATTGAGCTTCTGTGTTTCGTGTACAGGTAACCATTTCGCGAATGACAGTGCTTGCCCTGAATTGGGCCGTCAAAAGAGCATAAAAGCCCTGATGTCAGAAAAATCGATTTCGTATGCAGAAGCAAGTCGGGTATTCCCCCCTGTTTCTAGGTCATATGCTGATGTTTCCAAATCCTCTTCTCGTACCACGCTTAGGGTTAATGTACCTCAATCCCTGTCCTCGAGCCCTATTCCTGTTAGTCAAAAATCACACCGCAAGACGGTTTTTTTAAAACCTAAATCCCGCATCCCCCTTTCACCTGGATTCGATAGACAAGCTCACCAGGAGCTTACAAAAAATTATTCTTTCTCCCCAAATAGAAATGGATGTGCTCTACCAACGGAAGTTGCAGAGCCAATTATGCATAGACATGAGAATAACTCAACAAATATCCTTGATTTTTTAACAAACATGTTAATGTCTGTACTTGCTAGTCCAACCAGATCAATACCTGACCACGTTGCCTCTAAACTGACCACGATCTTAAATTATATCCACAACGTTCCATCCCCTGACATTTCTTCAGTGGAACGTGAGGAGTATTGCTCCCAGAAAATCTGATCTTACCTTTTTAATTAATAAATTCAAACCATTAGTCTGCGCCGTTGCCGAGACATGGCTCTTGCCTGGAAGTAATTTCAGGTTGCCGTGTTTTGGCAGTGTGCGTAACGATAGAACTGATGGATATGGGGGATGTGCTTTGCTCATCAATAGCAAAGTATCATACTCCCAGATTCCTCTAACCTTTGTTGGCGACAACATAAATGTTGTTGCTGTTAAGGCTGAGGATATAAATATTTTTTCTTTTTATATTGCACACCCAAAACTAGAATACCTCCCAGTAATAAAAAACTTATTGTGCAGTGTTAGCGGCCCATTACTAGTTATGGGGGATTTTAATTGCCACCATTATCGTTGGGGATCAGAGATTTGTGATAACTTTGGCACAGGCTTGCTGGATATATTGGATGATCTAGACCTCTGTCTTATCAACGATGGCAGTGCTACACGCAGGTCCGCACCTGGACAAAGTAATAGTTGTGTGGATTTGACTTTCTGTTCATCCAATATATCTAGTCTCCTTATTTGGCGTCGCTTGGAAATGACCCATGGAAGTGACCACTATCCCATCATAGTTGAATTCCCTTCCAAAAATATCCCCATTAAAATCTCCCCCCCCCTTTTGAAACACCAACTCAATTCGGCAGACTGGGATTTATATTCCAAAATTGTAGACTTAAGAATATCTTCCCTCCCAAAAGTTGACAGTCATAATGCATCCGAATGTTTTTCATCCTTCTCCTCCACCATTTCCTCCACAGCAGATGACTGTTTCCTGCCCAAAAAATCCCCGTCTGGTAGACTTCCTCCTCCACCATGGTGGGATAGGGAATGCACTGACATGATCAAAGCCAGGAATGAGGCTGAGAAGACGGTTAACTGCAATATGAACCTGGACAACCTCATCTCCTTCAAGCGAATATTGGCTAAGTCCAGAAAATTCTTAAAAAAAAAAGAAACGTGAAGGTTGGTCAAAATATTGTAGTTCGCTGAATCCGTCCACACCAGTTTCGACAGTATGGAAAAAGGTGAAGCGTTTTAGAAGCAGCTTGGCACCTACCTCTTCTAACAACATCACAGAGGAGCTGGGATGCCAGTTCTTCTCAAAAATCGCGCCGGCTTATGTTCCAAGCGTTGAGGAATGCAGTGTTGACATTGGTGATGTAGACAGCACTGCCGACCCAATGAACAAGCCATTTAGCCTCGACGAACTAAAATCGGTTTTGTCCCATGTTAGAGACTCCGCTCCGGGAGTGGATGGATTCACCTACTCCTTTATTTCTAAAGCTGGTCCAAAAACTCATCAATATTATCTGGACTTGGCTAACTTCTGCTTCACTTCCGGCTATATTCCCAAAGAATGGAAGGTTCAAGTTGTTATCCCGATTTTAAAACCAGGCAAAGATCCTAGTGATCATTGTTCATATAGACCTATTGCTTTATCGTCCATACTAATAAAACTTTTAGAGCATTTGGTTAAGAGTCGTTTAGAGTGGCTGGTGGAGAACAGGGGACTGCTCCCGGTGACCCAGTTCGGCTTTAGGAAAGGTCTGGGCACAGCTGATAGTGTAGGTATCCTCACGTCAGCGGTCCGACTGGCCCTTAGCAGGAATGAGTCTATGGTTGCTGTCTTCCTGGACGTATCGGCTGCCTATGATTCGGTACTCCTCCCTAACCTCAGGCAAAAGCTGCACGAGCTGAGAATCCCGGCAAGGATTTGTCGCATCATTGGTAGCATCTTTACCAACCGTATCATTCATTTAAGAATCCCTGGGGCTGACTCTGATCAAAGAACAGTCTGGAGAGGATTACCTCAAGGATCTGTTCTTAGTCCCCCACTATATAACATCTATACAGCAAACCTTTCCTCATCCCTCAATTTTGACTGTAAGATCCTTCAGTATGCTGACGATATTGCTTTAATGGTCTCTGGCAATTCCATTCAGGATGCCGCTCTCTCAATGAATGTCTCTCTGTCCTCACTCAATCAATGGCTACTCGATCACGGTTTATCTTTAAGTGCGCCAAAGAGTACAGCTGTCATCTTTACCCGCAAACGTTCTGTACCCCCAATAGACATTAATATTGATGGACAAACCATTCCAGTCAAGGATAGGGCTAGGTTTCTGGGAGTAACGCTCGACTCAAGACTGTCTGGGGTTGACCATATAAACAACATAGTCAAAAAATGTGAACGCTCTGTGTCGGTCCTTAAGGCATTGGCCGGGGTGTGGTGGGGAGCTCACCCCTACACCCTTAAACTGGTATATAATGCATTGACAAGAAGTGCAATGGACTACTGCAGCTTCCTCATTGAGCCCTGTAACAAAGAAGCGCTTAAAAAATTCAACAACATCCAGGCCAAATGCTTGAGAATTGTCATTGGAGCCATGAAATCCTCTCCCATAAATGCACTCCAAGTTGAATGTGTAGAACCCCCTCTTCACCATAGAAGACAGTATTTGGCAGACCGTTTCCTGTCTAAAGTTTTTGCCCTTTCATCCCATCCCTTACTCCCAATTTTAGAGCAAATCGACCTTTCCTATAATAATTCCCCTTATTGGAACAATAAAACAGTTCCTCTATTGATGAATAGGTACAGAGAGCTGAAACGGCTCTCCGCGCCAATTTGTCAATATCCAATTCTCCCGGTCTTCTCCTCTGCATATGAAGCGATTTATTTCGAACCAAAAGCCGTCTTGGGACTGGGTATATCAAAGAATTCCCAAAACGCTAGAGACGACTTCGAGTTAGCTCTGAAACGCTACTGGGAAGGATGGAATTTCTTTTTCACTGATTCTTCAAAATTATCCGACACCGGAGGTACTGGTGTGGCAGTTTATTTTAGAAACTCAAGAATCGCTCTACTCTTTCAATGTCCACCAGAAACATCAGTGTTTACAGGAGAATGCATTGGTATTCTTGAAGCCATACATTATATAAAATCCCATCAAATAACAAGATCAGTAATTTTTTCAGACTCCCTTAGTAGTATTCAGGCCATAAAACAAAATCAACTTTACAGCAAAATCCATAGTAAAATCATTGTAGATATTAAGAACTTGTTATTTGAATGTTCCCAAAACGGTTTGGACGTCGAGATAGCCTGGATCCCTAGTCATTCGGGTATTGTTGGCAATGAGTGCGCTGATTCTTTAGCAAAGTATGCCACATCGAATCCGGCTGATCGAAAGCACTATGTGGTTCACAACTACGATTTGCGGAATGGGGCCAGACCCAAGTTATTTAACCCGTGGACTGAAACATGGAAGACATCCTCTAAAACCAAGGGCATCTACTATGCAGCTATTCAGCCCGAAATCCAACGTTGGCCTTGGTTCTTTAAATGCCCTAAATTGTCGAAGAGGACTGTTTCGACACTCTGTAGACTGAGACTTGGTCATTGTTGTAGCCCAGTGTTCCTGAACAAGATCCATGTCCGAGATAGTTCCCTGTGCGAGTGTGGTCTTGCGGAGGGTACTTTAGACCATATCTTCTTTTCCTGCTCCTTAAACAATAAATCTTTCGATCTGTATTCAAAAATTTCAAAATGCAATGTTCCCCTCCCAACCAATTTTCATTCCCTTCTCTCCCACTTCTCCCCTAAATTAATTAATATTTTGGCCTCTTTCTTAAATAAAAATAATTTAAAATTTTAATTGGTGTGTAACGTCTGTATAATTATCCCGTATCTTATAGTTTATGTGTTGTATATACCTATATATCCAATTTGTAGATAAGTTTGTAAATTAGATTATGTGTCTTTTACTAACTCCTGTGTTTGTCCTTTCAGCCTACTAACACCTACCACGAAGGTAAAAGTTCGACGGTGGCCCTCACCGAGTCACCGTCTCTACGTGACACTGGCAGAATAGTCGCAACCGGCTCAATTGCCATTTCAAAAAAAAAAAAAAAAAAAAACGTTCACTTACATTTAACGTTGAAATTAGTTATTTCACACTGATTACTCCCATTATAAATTAGACAAAATTTCCTTAAGTTTTTTAAATAATAAGACCATTCACCACAATATGCTTCGTAGTATTTTTATGCCGTCCAATAATTATTATTCCTTTATTCGTATTTCCGTTCCGAACTTCTGTTCGCCATTTATATTAATGCGTACAAAATAATATTTTATTGAGCCTTTCTTATCCTTCGAAAGTCATTCTCACTTGTTAAATTAATAAGTCAATTTAGACCAAGAAAAATAGAGTTTTACGCTGATATTAATCTCAATAAGTGACGGAAGCGAAGTTTCCCAAATAATTTTACTAATTGGTTCCTTCGCTGTATACGGAACGCACCGTTTGATAGCTGTCACTGTCAGTTGACGTCGGACGATTGACAACTGATTCTTTGAAGTTCGATGCTATTGTTTTGAATTCGCGTTTATAAAGAATTTTAATAATTTCAGGGTTCCAATAACTTTTAAATAAGAAATTTATTCTAGAATAATGTGGTCATATCATCATAGTGATTTTTCTTCGCGAATTAACTCGTATATATTGTACAAACAAGCAAAAGTTTCAGTGCTTTTCAACAACATCCATTTTTCAGTCAAAATGACTTGATGTCGCTCCTTGTTGGAAAGTATAGAGTGTGATGAAATATTAGCGACCGAGCGTTAACCACTTTTTCTAATTATTGAATTGTATTTATCTGATTATTAACCATTACAGCTCAAATCAACCGGCATGCTCTGCATTCTCTAGTTTACTCAAATATGAGCCTTCTAGGTACTTTGTAATGTGATGCATATCCCAGCATCTCCACCATTTTTGTCGTCACCTCACACCACTTTAAGTATCTCGGGGATGAATAATATAATCGGTGTAGGTACAACAAACATGGATGTTAGAATGCATCACATACCTGCCGATCTGAACTGCCAATCTTCATAATAGATTTCTTTCTCTTATATATCATCTGCTTCGCTTATGACTGAACTTCTACCATCTGTAAAGTTTAAAGCTCCCTGAACATGAATATATCAACGCAATTAACCCTAAACTTATTGTGTAAACAATACACCAACAATAACATCTGAAGAACATCATTTCAACAGTGTATAATCAATAGCTGTACCAGGATGAATATGACATAATAACAGCTTCATCACAAATCATTAAACATGAGGTTAAATAAATATTAGAGCCCGAACTCCCTCGGGACTCCTCCCCCAGGATCACGTCCTGGGAGCATCAGGTTAGGTTAAAAGAGGAGCCCGACCGCCGTCGGAGCTCCCTCCCCCAGGATCAGGTCCCGGGGGGACCAGCTGGCTCAAATTGGTGTATAACACACACATCGGAACCTAGAGGAAACCACCTCTCCAGGACTCGGCTCACACCCCTATCATACTAGAGGCAGCCTACCCGTTAAAACGTACATGCCGGAATCCTGGAGACTAACTCGCCAGGCCTCAGCTACTTCCGCCCTCTCCGCCCGGAAGCAACCTACTCCGCTAACCTTCCGCATCGGGATCCTGGAGATTAACTCTCCAGGCCTCATCATACTGACGCCTCTCGCCCCATCAGTATACTACCCCGAGCGAGTCTACTAAACCTCATACAGTTAGGCATTCACCTTTAACATTAACATTTATAGGAATCAATTGCGCTGAGACACCAAATAACCACACAGAGCTTGACTAAGATATTAACATAAGTAATACTTAGCTTTCATGCCTTCGACGTCTGGATACATTTCCCTCTTCCAGACACGGCACGAAAGGTCTTTAATTAACATAATTCACGCTCGGTACACAAGTTATCACAGTACACTTGCAACTTAGCAACCTTTAGAAATGGCGGTATAGAGTTACTGTTCGCGCCAACTAATATTGTAAAGTCTATTATCTATGCTTACCATAGTTAGTCAAGATAGCCCTCGGGATGTTGCTAGTGTTGAATTTATATATATGGTCTATGGATTCGCGTTAGTCGCGACAACGTGTGTGGAAAAGGGAGAGGAAGGCCTTCGCCCAGCAGTGGGACATAATAGGCTAATAATAAAATTAAAAAAATAATAAGGCCCGGTTTCCACCAAAGTGGAGAGGAGAGGAGACGAGAGATGTGTTGCGAAGCTGGCAGGTTATTTCCACCAAAGCAGAGAGGAGACGTGAGCTTTGTGTCGCAGAGATGTGAGCTATGAGAGAAAAGGCCCGGGGAGAAGGCAGCGGGGGCGGGGTGCGCGAGTGCGTGCACCGCCCGACTAGATACTTCTCCGCTCTGCCGCACCGCTTGCTCGCTCGCTGCACAAAATTCTATAGAAAAATGAGACTTTTCTCCTCTCCGCTTGATCCATTTATACCAAAGCTAAGCGGAGAAGAGATGTGGAAATAACGAAATCGGATTGGTTTATTAAAACACTTCTCCTTTCTTCTCCTCTCCTCTCCACTTTGGTGGATACCGGGCCTTAGTGTCAACGCAGTACAGCACAGCTCGGCGGTGATCATATTGTTTTTTCCCTATTGACCTATCTCAATTGACCATGTGCTGAATTAATTTGATCTCATAATCATCATCATCAAAGACGTCCACTGATGGAGATAGTCTCCCCAAGTGTCACATTAATCTATATCTATACTTAGAATTAATCTGTAGAAGTAAAATCCTGTACATTGAAAATATCAAAAAAATAAATGGCAGGGGGTGTTACTACACCGACACCGAACCCAAAAATGTGATTAAAAAAAAATTTGTCTGTCTGTCTGTCTGTTTGTTCAGGCATCACGCAAAAACTACCGGTTCGATTAAGATGAAACTTGGTATAATTATTCTTTAATATCCTGGGCACCACACTGGGTACTTTTTATCCCGGAAAAGTATATACAATAAAAAATAAACTTAATTTTGCGGTTCGATTACTGTACCAACCGCAAATAATAAGTTTGTCTTAGATTACGTCACCCGTAGTGGAGTTCACTAAGGGGCGCTGCACACGGCTAAGATACTATAATATTTTATCTTAAGATACAATAGCTCACCATACAATTCAATGGACTAATATCACACACTACGAAAATAATAAATAATTTCATATTTTCGTATCTTAAGATGAATTTGTATGGCGAGCGATATTGTATGCTTGCGTCGATCTTACTGTGAGTTGTTTTTCACATGGTCAGCTTAACGTCGCTCTTTCCCGTGTGAGTAGTCCAAGGTACCTTTAAGTTCATATTCCGGACGGGCTCACTGACAATGTCGTTTATGCTGAAGCTCTCAATTGATGTCGTACGGTGACTATCTGTCATTTTCGTTTCCATTATCTTTGTGAGCATTCGTTGCAATGAACGTCAGCTTTGTTATTGGCTATCCTGACAGGTACCAAAGTAGAAATCTACTACAATAAACTTACAGAACGCGAGCGATGCCGCGAGCAAAGATATCATATACCTACCTTATTTAATTCTTAATCACCGCTAATGAGACACAATTGGTTTTGTATTGTAATTAGCCACAAAGGGCCCGCGCCGGGACAGAAGTATTAATACCGGTATGCTCGATAGATAACGTTCTACACAAATAGCACTTTACACAATAAACTCATTGATGAGTTTCGTCGTCCACGCGAACGAAGTCGCGGGCACAGCTAGTTTAGAAATATGTAAGTATGTTTTTCAGTTGTCTAGTACTCATAGCACAAGCTCTTAGTTTGAGACTAGATGGCGTTGTGTGATGATATTATTGATAGTTAAAAAAAAAACGACGCCATCAGCTACAACATAATTATGTAGGTATCTAGAATTACTGAAACGTCTGACAGAAGTTTTGGTCCATGGAAAATACCTAACACATATGATATTACTTTAGAATGATATTCTACAAAACATAAAATCCAGCCATAAAAGTTTAAGTTAGGTAACTATTATTTATATTTCCCTTGTCCCTGGTACCCCAAAGGATGACCTCCATAAGTTCACAGATATTCTAAGCACATGAGACGCTACTGAGAATAGCGGTTAATAATATACGGTTTCAATAATAAGTTATGTCAGACCTTATTTTAAAAATGCGCAAATGTGAAAATGGGCCTTTTATTTTTTAATAATTTTCTTCTATTACATTCATATGAAGACCATAGATTTCTAGACGTTGCATAAAAACTTAGTATCTAAGTCAAAAACGTAAACAAAAAATTTGGCAAAAGATGTCAATGTCATTGTATATCATGTCAGTGTCAGGCAGGTGTCAAACAATCAAATTGTGGTTTTGATTAATTTGTATCTACCGGGATCTATAATAAAATAATTCATATATATAAATTCCTGGACGTCCAGGAATATACGGCTTATCGCTCTAACTCAGAGTTCCAGAAGTGCATACGATCACACGATATTTACTGAGTGGAGTGTAGGCAGGCTGAAGGCTGCGCCTGCAGCAGACATTCAACATATCGTCGCTTATATTACAACACCGCGAACATGCATATTTAAGAAGACAACAGCGCCAAAGTGTAATTTTTACTTAATTCATGAGGATATAACTATTTTGTGCATTTAATTATTTGTAGAATAGCTAATAAATGATCCATATGAAAAAATCCGATTTTTATTTATTGTTAATTATTAATAATTCAGTTTTTTTGTTTCTCCTGTAAAGTTGAGAAAAAGGCATATTCGCGGTGTTGTAATATAAGCGACGATATGTTTACTAAGCTATTCTTTTAAGTTTAAAGATGGATAAAATGATAATGTGTAGAATATGTTTAGTAGAGAATGTTCGCATGTACGTAGTTAACGACAAGAATTTACAAGAACTATATGAAACACTAACTGATATACCAGTAAGTTATACTTTATATGTTATATTACTTAAATAGGCTGCTCACATCTGACTATATACAAGCTGGGCTATGTACAATGCTCCAAAACGATTCTTTTGAAGCTCTGATATTTCTCTGTATGAGAGGTATACTAAAAGCCATACATAATGAGCGGCCAACCCAAGGTACATTTTCATACAACTGCTTTTACGTGATTATGATGTTTTCACACATCTTTCTCATATATTTTGGATACACAGATATCTTGTGGAGTTTTATTACTGAGGCTTCTATAGAAATCAAAACATTTGTGTAAAACAGTAAAGACCTTTGAAGATCTGCTATTTTACGTGTGTCTATATTAAATAAAAGTACTTCTGTAGAAGCCTTACACATTTAATCGAGATTCTAAATGAAGTTAATTTTTCTCAAAAACATTTAAGGGTTTAAAAAAAAACATACTTCATGAAATAAATTTTGTGAAATATTCCAGCACATCACAGAATTACTAAATGCCAACAGATTTTTCAGACGTTTCTTTCTTTTTTTCGCAATGCCTCTCTATCAAACGTCGTGTTGGATTGCTTTAGATGAAGCGACAAGCTTTTCAACCATGCTCGACATTGATGTTAGGTGATTTTGGAAGGGCCATCTTAACATCAACTATGGTGAGCGTTACTCGGATAGCTTGACAATGTATGCACCTATGTTATGTGAAGTATCCTATCCTAAGTCAAATGCTATATTATTATGTTATGTTGCAGTTTGTCACTGAAGACCGAAGACCGATGCTCGCTTGTTTCCTTTGCTTTGCTAAACTACAGCAATGCTGCCAACTGCAGAGAAAATGTCTGGAAGCTGAAGAGCTGTTTGCTCAGATGATGAATGAGGTGAGGTGTTCTGCAACTAGTAAGGATGTTTAGTAAGTGTAGAAGTGATACCTAGTGATACTATCTAGAAGTCACGGACTGCTCAAGTTGTGTTGAAAATTCTTTAGAGTTTCCAACTTAACTATTTTTCATACAACTGCCCTACATGATTATGACATTATAGCTATTACTTATTCTGTGATTATAGGGAGCTCAAGATGCTAAATTTACAGTTACTAAAGTGTCTTGGGGCCTATTGGATTGTGAAGATTAGGTTCCAAAACGAAAAAACCGGCTAAGTGCTAGTCGGATTCACGCATGAAGGGTACGGTACCATTGAATAGGTAAACAACAGAACAACAACAAAATAAGTCCCCTTAAATATTTATTTTTTAGTATTTGTTGTTATAGCGGCAACATAAATACATAATTTGTGAAAATTTCAACTGTCTAGCTATCACAGTTCTTGAGATACAGCCTGGTGACACAGATGGACAGACAGCGAAGTCTTTGAGTGGGGGGAAAGTGAGAGAGACTGAGTGAGAGTAGAATGCAAATATACAGCGTGGCGATTAGGTTATCACATTAAATTATGCAGCATGTATTACAAGTGGTTATCAGTCCGTTAAAATAGTAAAATAAATAATTTTACTAAAATTAAGAAAATGCATTTTTCAAACAAAATAAATAGCGTATAAAATTGGTAAAAAATAAATCATCCTTTATAATATTAGTTCACTGACCTGTAAAAGCGGCAACGCCGCGGCGCCGGCGAGTACGTACGCGCCGTACCTACGCGAGATACTTGTGGGTGTAGGCATGCGCGCGTGGCGTAAGTGTGCGACATAGGTACTTTATGTTGTTGTTCTAAGAAATCATCACAAATTAACTTTAAAAATCTCCACTTAAATTTTAATATTTCACATTTTCAAAATGTCCACCATGCTTCTGTACACACAAACGATATCGTCTTATGATATTGTTTCGAACTTTTCTAAGTAGGTCACCATTCGCGGCTAAATTTTTTTTTAAATTGTTTGGGGCACGAATTATTCGATTTTTTAAATCATCCACAGTCGGCACTTCAGTACCGTAAACCTCATTCTTCTGCTGGGGTTAAGGGCCGTTTTCTGAGAGGAAGGCTCAGCCCCGGCATGATAGGCATGAAGGAACGGGGTAGGTTTTTAGTCAGTAAGAGTCTGACACTACTTCCCGCTCCACCCAAGGGCGGGACTTGTCATTGGATGATTTTACCTACCATAAAAAAAAAAAAAAAAAAAACCTCATTCTTTAAATGTCCCCATAAAAAAAAACAAGTGGTGTTTAAGCGTCTGGTTACGCACAAACTGTCACACACCACTTTCACTAATGTACAACTAATAATACAAACAGTATTATTAAACTATCTAATTCCTATTACAAAAATAAAGCTAATACAAATCAATATCCACAAAAAAAAAACAATAAGTAGGTACGAAGGGCGCGCGCGCAGATAGTAAACTCGTCAACTATCCCTCAAGTGTTTTGGCGGCAGACTAAATTCATTCATCGTACGTACCAAAGAAATGAGTATTATGCCTTTAAGCTATCCTGTACCCCGTAGCATTTCGAGTATTAGAAATTTATACCTTAAGTCGTCAACCGTAAGAATATTGTTGCATATTTTTCTTTGTCTTTTTTTATCTTGTAATTTACCGCACAAAGACGCCTTCAACTATTAGCTGTAAGGACATTTTTGTCTTGAATTGTTTACGTTTCTTATTACGAGAAACATAAACAATTCAAACGTAAACAGTTTGTAAAATGATAGTCTAGTACTTGTAGGTAATACGAATGGCAACGTTTGAAGTTGTAAAATAGGTATCTTCACCAACCACGGGTCTTTGACCTACTTTTATTGGCCAGCTGATTGAGTTTATGCAATACATGATGTTGCGAAATATTAAAATGAAAAAAAAAATCCCACGGCTATAATATTGTTTATTATTAAATTATTTTAACAGTATATGATAAAATACCTAATTCTGAGTACGTGGTTTCAATTAATGTGATAACCTAATCGCCACGCTGTATATGTAAAAAATTAAATCAGTTTTCACGACGCGGTTTACGGCCGCGGCGTGCGCGGCCGTTCGCGGCTGCCGCTCACCGGCGGCCGGCGAACCAACCGCCTCGTAAGTTTTGAAATAAAACAGCCGTTTCCACTGCACGGCCGCGGAAAAAAACCGCTTCATCAGTTCTCTCCCTTAGTTTCTGAAATTTCATGAATAATCAGTGAATGGTATTTCGCTTTTATATATATAGATTGCGTTGGATGAACAAAAAAGCTTTTAAACCATGCTTATGGTAGCCACACGATACAGTATACTTGCGCAAGTTAAGACTTGCATAAGTATATTGGAACGTGTTTTGTGCAGAAATTTGCGCAAGTATCTTCCAAAACACGTTTCAATATACACCACTATTTTTTAATTATGGCAAATACTTAAAGGGCTTATTAGAAAAGGTCTTGTTATTATTTAAGTTAAGTCTCAATGCATAATATTCATAAACAGCGAAGTTATGAGCATTTGTTTATATCCCAAAATCTCACTCAATTTCTGGAAACATTGTACAGGTTATTGTTTATGAATGAAAGAATGTCAATAAAAATGGAAAAACACTGCGCTTAGTATTTTCTAGTAGTAATTGTTATGAGTAATGATTCAATTATGAATTTACCAATAATGACAAATTTTCGTGGACAATTTTGGAATTTCGTTTTTTGTACTTTTGACTACACAAATATGATCAGTAACGGGTACTGATTGAGCCCCATTTTTTTGTGCACTAATTAAAAAATAGAGGTGTACTTGTGCAAGTCTTAACTTGCGCAAGTATACTGTAATGTGTGTGGCTACCATTAGGTTGACAATAGGGCACTCATTGCTTATTGCCATTTATGAGGCTCTTTTGGAGCCGAATCTAATGAAAATTGTTTGTGTTTGTGTGCAACAAAAAACATCACAATTACCTAATACTGTAATAACCTTTTGCAGCCGAATCCTTCAGTAAACCGAGGTCAGCTACAGTTTTTCAACGGGCCTGTAGAAACTCCTGTAGAGAACATCAGCCCTAAAGGAAGCATTGCCATAAAAAAAGAATTACCAGCTGTTTGTGAGAGACTAGATGATGTCACTGAGCCAAAAGTGGAACATTTTGAATATGGTATTATGTTTTAAAATCATTTAATTTAATTTCAGTAATTATGTATGCTATAGACATTTCAATCTATATTTATACGGATTTGTATATTTTATCCAGTTCTTTTTGACTGGCCTGTTGGTCTAGTGGTTAGTGGCCCTAACTGCTATGCCGGAGGTCGCGGGTTCGATTCCCACTCAGGAAAAATGTTTGTGTGATGAGCACGATCATTTGTTCTATGTCTGGGTGTAATTTATATAGAATATGTTTATTGTTTGTCAGTTGTCTAGTACTCATAGCACTAGCTCTGCTTAGCTTGGGACTAGACGGCATTGTCTGATAGTTGTGGAATATTATTATTGTGGAATGTGGAATATTATATATTAACAAGTAGCTGTTCACTGTTTTTGCTCACAGAACTAGAAGTGGAACTTCTCAACAACAGCTATTCAGACGCAGAAGATGTACCAGCACAACAGTCTAAGCCTGAATTAGAATATGAGGTGCCGTTAATAGAGCTCAAAACGGAAGTGGAAGAAGAACAAGAAATACCGAGGAAGAAGCGAAGAGCCAGTGACACGACACGTAAGTATTAGTTAGTTAATTTACCAGACACAACTTCAGGCGTCCTGTTAGTACACTCTCGAGTAACACACAGCTGCACCTCGAGTAGTTGCTCTCGCTGGAGAGCTCACTCCTGCTGCCAGATGTCTCACAGCACATCGATTGCAGATACAACAAAACAATTCTATGCGTACTTGCGTAGCAGTGGCGAAGGGTGGATATTTTCAGAAGGGGAGCCGAATTATCAAAGCATTTACAACAAATAACTTCTAGAACTTTTCATCAATGATAAACCCAGCTAAAACCAATATGCATGTGTGAAACCTGGCTAACTAAAGAAAAATTTGAAACTGCAAATTAGTGGAGTAATAAAGTGTGTGATCGACGTACGAGCCAATACCGCGGTTTTATAGAACGTCGGTTTTACTCGCGGCTCGTCGGTGCTGATCGACTAGCGAGTAAAACAGTTTTGAATGACGAGCCGAGTAGAAAATGAAGCAAACACGACGAGCCGCGAGCCAGGCTCGTCGTTCGTATTGCAGTGATACACCGGCGAGCTCTACCGACGAGCCATAAAACCGTGGTTTAACGACGGGCGAGTCGTTCAGGGCCTTAAAACTGCTGCATTGTATTGCCTTCGCTCTCGAACTGGCGGTGGTGTCTGAATTATATTAGACGAACACTTAGAATGCATACAATTTACGATGGAATATTGTATAGACGTATGTGCATGTAAGATACCAAAACAAAATCCTAATAATAGTCTGTATGTACTGGAACAGAAAAGAGGGGTTAAGGCGCAAAATGCCTAATTCGCAAAATGGCAATCGAGTCGCAAAAGGACTAATTCTCAAAATGGCCAATTCTCAAAATGCCTAATTCTCAGAATGCCTAATTCTCCGAATGCCCAATTCTCCGAATGACCAAGTCGCTAAATGCCTAATTCTCCGAATGCACAATTCGCTAAATGCCTAATTCTCCGTATGACCAAGTCGCTAAATGCCTAATTCTCCGAATGCCCGATTCGCTAAATGCCTAATTCTCCGAATGACCAAGTCGCTAAATACCTAATTCTCAGAATGCCCAATTTGCTAAATACCTAATTCTCAGAATGCCCAATTTGCTAAATGCCTAATTATCCGAATGACAAATTCTCAGAATGTCCAATTCTCAAAATGACATATTTTCCGTGATTGGGAATATTTTTATAAATAAAAGATTTCATAATACATATAGTGTACATTTGTTTAATCAGTGTGTTTAAATTGCAAGATTTTATATTTCATACGAATGAATAAGTAGTACCTTAATTTTATCAAAACCGTTTTGAAAGATTTAAATGAAAGAATAAAAGAAAAGTGATAAATATAACTTTTTAATTCAGTGTTTAAATGAAATGGAATACTATGAGAATTAAAAACAACTAAACAAAAAGAAAAAGCGTAGTCACACGTTGTACAGGTGGTACCAACCTTATTTTTTTTATTTTTTTTTTAATTTGTATAAACTTGTGCTTGACTGCAATCCCACCTGATGTTAAGCAGTGATGCAATCGTTGATGGTGAAGCGCACTAACACACTAATAATGATGGTCTAGTGGTTAGTGGCCCTGACTGCTATGCCGGAGGTCGTGGGTTCGATTCCCACCCAGGACAAACTTGTGTGATGAGCACGATCATTTGTTCTGTGTCTGGGTGTTATTTATCTATAATATGTATTTATTTAGAAATATATTATATAAGTATGTTTATCAGCTGTCTGGTACCCATAACACAAGCTCTGCTTAGCTTGGGACTAGACGGTGTAGTGTGATAGTTGTAAAAAAAAAAAAAAAAAAACGTGACTACGGCTTTTTCTTTGTTCTTGTTTCTCCAGTAAACTGTTCATTTTAGCATCCTGAAGATCTTGTTTCATACTTTTGCAGTGTCTTTTTTTTAGTCGTTGTCGGGTTTAAGTTTTTTTTTACTTTTGTTAAATCCTTTGATCGTGCTGGATCTTGATGATACTCGAAAACCTGCAAAAACAAACTCATTGGTTTTAATAAGAAATATTCAATTCCTTTCGACAGTGTTTTGAATTTGGCGCTTACTATATTAATGATCGCAGGGGCGGCCGTGGCGAAGAAACAAAATCTGCACATACGAGGGAAAAAACTAGAAAACGTAATCAGAGAAAATCAAAAGAAGAATGAAGCGTCAGACACAAAAGTTACCCAGAACACTCAAAGAGGTTCATCAAAACTTATTCCGAATTTACAAGAATCTTTAAAACGTATACACACCGGTGAAAAACCTTTCAGATGTGAGGTCTGCCAGATTAGTTTTATTCGGAAAGATCATTTAACAAATCATATTCGTACGCATACTAGAGAAAAACCTTACGAATGTGAAGAATGTCAGCTTTGTTTTAGTCAGAAGGTTCATTTAACAAATCACATTCGTACGCACACAGGTAAAAAACCTTACAAATGTGAACATTGTCTGCTTTGTTTTAGTCGGAAAGATTGTTTATCAAGGCACATTCGTACGCACACTGGCGAGAAACCTTACAAATGTGAAGAATGTCAGCTTTGTTTTAGTCAGAAGGTTCATTTAACAAGACACATTCGTACGCACACTGGCGAGAAACCTTACAAATGTGAAGAATGTGAGATTTGTTATAGTCAGAAGAGTGATTTAACAAAACACGTTCGTACGCATACTGGTGAAAAACCTTATAAATGTAAAATATGTCATGTTTGCTTTAGTCAAAACTCTCATTTAACAAGACACATTCGTACGCACACTGGCGAAAAACCTTACAAATGTGAAGAATGTCAGCTTTGTTTTAGTCAAAAGGTTCTTTTAACAAGACACATTCGTACGCATACTGGCGAAAAACCTTACAAATGTGAAGAATGTCAGCTTTGCTTTAGTCTTAAAGCTACTTTATTAACTCACATTCGTACGCACACTGGCGAGAAACCTTACAAATGTGAAGAATGTCAGGTTTGTTTTAGTCAGAAGGCTACTTTATTAAGGCATATTCTTAAGCACACTGGCATAAAACCTTACAAATGTGAAGAATGTCATCTTTCTTTTAGTCGGAAAGATCATTTAACATATCACATTCGTACGCACACTGGCGAAAAACCTTACAAATGTGAAGAATGTCAGCTTTACTTTAGTCATAAAGCTACTTTATTAACTCACATTCGTACGCACACTGGCGAGACACCTTGCAAACGTGAAGAATGTTAGTGTAATTTTAGTCATAAGAATACTTGTACAAAACATATTAGTCGTAGACACGCTGGCGAAAATGTCAGATACCCACCGTCTTAAAGTTTACTGTACATTCACAACGCTCTAATTAACCGTTTTATATGTGGTAGCAACAAAGTTACAGTTCAGTGTTGCTGTTACTTTTATGTCTATATAAGGCGAAATTAATTAGTGCTGACTGCGATCCCACCTGATGGTAAGCTGGGCACGCCACGATTGAGGCGGTAAGGCCCCTCTTTGAGGCTTGGCTGTAAAGACCTCACGGCGTCGTAACCTTCCGCATGGCGCAGGAACTAACCGAACATGGCAAGTTCGGGCCGTACCTGTACAAGATCCGTGCGGAGGTGACGCCCGGGTGTCGTCACTGTGCGGAACGCCCGGTGGACAAGGTGGAGCACACGGTAGAGGTGTGCCCCGCTTGGGAAGAACATCGCCGTGTCCTCGTGAGGGCGATCGGTAGCAATGATCTCTCGCGCCGGGGCTTGGTTCAGGCCATGCTCCGAAGCGAGGAGGAGTGGCAGGCGGTCGCCTCCTTCTGCGAAGCAGTAATGCTAGCAAAGGAGGAGGCTGACCGTATCAGGCAGCGGCGCTCACGCCGCAGCCGCCGCCGTAATTCCGATCCAAATTTCCGGCCACCGTAGGCGCGGGCTTGCGGACGGCGGTCAATGGGTAGCTCGCTGTCCGTTTATCCGATAACAGACCGGACCGAGCCCAAATCGTTTTCGGCGCGCACTGTTCCCGTGCGCCTCAAGGAGTTGTCAGCAAACCGTAGGGGCCCAGTAGGGTCGAGGCCAAGTCTGGGGCTCTGGGAAGGTATGAAAATGCATACCAGGGCCCTGGAACCAAGGCAGGGAAGGAACAGGGTAGGTTTTTAATCAGTAAGAGCCTGACACTATTTCCCGCCCCACCCAAGTGCGGGATTTGTCATTGGATGATTTTACCTACCAAAAAAAAAAAACCTGATGGTAAGCAGCAATTGATGGTGAGACGGCTAGTTTACTAAGAGTCTATTCACTCTAAAGACTTGAAGACACTTAAATTCCGTAGAGACCCAGCCTGCTAGCTGCAGGCAGGCAGAGTCGAAGCCTACTGAGGCCAAGGGTTTGCTTCTGAAAGGAAAGCTCGGCCCTGGTATCTAAGGCAATGAAGGAACGGGGTGGGTTTTTAGTCAGTAAGAGTCTGACACTATCTCCCGCTCCGCCCAAGGGCGGGAGATGTCATTGAATGATTTTACCCACCACCAAAAAAAAAGACACTTAAATTATAATAAATGTGTTACCAAGTTAAGGGTGGATACTTACCATACGTCGGGTTTTCCGATGGTAGAAAGGCGATGGCGGAATCAAGTCATGTCATTCCTGCATACACTCTCCAAAATTCACTCTTTTAAATCCCGAAAGGCTGGCTACCCTACGCCTGTGGATTGATTTTAACCAAATCTGAATCAGCAATTAGTCTCTTCGCACGCCTTTCTACTGAGTACAAAGCCGCCAGATGGCAATTTGCAGCATCAGCCCATAGGTGGCTGCAGTACTCCACACACAATTGGACCTGTGCTTTTTTCAATATTATAAGCTGTCCTGGGGTGAAGTACCGCCGGACCTTAGCAAGAATGTCTAGTTTCTTAGCAGCTAACATGGCTTGAACTCAATGAACCGCCTAAAGTTAAGGTTTGATGAAATTTCTTTTTATATTAGTACTTAAGCTCAAGGGCGTCGCCAAGGGAGTCAGGAGGGGGCTACGACACTAGAGCCTTGCTTTACAGCCTAGTTTAGGCACCCGTCTCCCACAATATAATGCCCATCCTATATGTTACCGTAGATAACGTAGGCTAGCAATTAGGAGTTATATTGTGAAGAAAACTAAAATTTTATTATTATTTAAAAAATATTTTTTTTTTATTCTCTATACTTCCGCGATGAATGGCGCCGTGTGACCGGGATGATTCCTCATCGTGATTCATAGTGATGACCACGACCACTCTGACAAGAGTGTACCGACTAAGAAGAAGAATACTTCCAATAGGGGGGCTATTGCCCCCCCCCCCCCCCCTTGATCATTGGCTGGCGACGCCCTTGCCTAAGCTTATATAGTATTTAAGTGTAATTGTACTTATCTAGTTAAGAATGCACACAAGTAATCTGATAAGTGTGGAAACATCGTTTGTACATTTATCCATACATTACACTATATTTTATTGTACATTTGTTTTTTTTTTCCAAATAAATAAATTTCAACTCTCAATAGTTGAAGGCGATCGAATGCACTCTAAGGGTACATTCGAAAAAGCAGGAGCTAGTGGTGAACGGGCTCCTTTTGACGCTGAACAGACACGCTTGTTTTGTGGCAGCGTTGAATCCCTGTAGATTGGCTTCACCCCATTTGGAGACTGCCTGAAGTGAGACATTTGTACGCTGTACCATAGCCTCTTTTTCGAACTGGAATAGCTTCTTACTAGCCCGAACACTCGGCACGGCAGGTGTCTCTTTACAACTGTACTGTCGACTGCATACCGGGCATCAGCAGATAGTTGATATTCAGGAGGAAGAGAGTTGCAGAGAGATCAGACAGACCCCTGAGAAACTCTGGCATTATTCGTCATAAGTTCCGATGAGCATCCATCGACAGCAACTCTGAGAGAAAGCTCAGGAAGTCTTTTACCCAGGCAATCAGACCAAGAGAAACGCCGCTCGCTGGAAGTTTACTCATAACACTAATGCGCCATACTCTGTCGAAGGCCTTCTGGATGTCTAAGTAAACACACATGGGTGATATATACTTGTCGGTCTCCATTGGACCTGTCGCGGCGAAATGGCACTGAGGAGATTTTTACCTTCTAGGTATGCCATGAGGAGCGAGTTGTAACGTTTTTAGACGTTAACAAAAGAGGTAGAGGAGTGAGAATAGAGTGTAGAGTTATGAGAGGTAAGAGTGTAGAGATAAGAGAGGTAAGAATTTAGAGTTATGAGGTAAGAGTGCAGAGTTATGCTAAAAGAGGGAGAGCGAAACAAAGGTATGTTTCCTTGTGAGGTAATATATATAAAAATAAATATTATAAAAAATACAAAAGTAAGTATACAAAATTTAAGTCAAGTCCAAAGGAAGAAGTCGCGACCCCGTTGGAAGTCTGACAGAAGTTGAACGTTTGACAGAATTTTTGGTCCATGAAAAGTGTCTGACACTACTTTAGAATAATATTTTATAAAACATACATATATAAAAAACAGCCATAAAAATTTAAGTTAGGAAAGTAACTCTTATTTTTAGTTCCCTTTCTCAGCTGGTACCTGCCCAGGGCCCCCAAGGCGGGCCTCCACAAGCTCACAGATATTCTAAACACAATGAGACGATACTGAGAATATGTACAAACACTCGAAAAAACATAACACTCCTTCTGGGTCACCGTAGGCGCGGGCTTGCGTACGGCGTGCAATGGGTAACACGCTGTCCGATCGTCCGGTAACCGACCGGACCGAGCCCAAGTCGTCGACGGCCAGTGACGGATTAACCCTTAATCAAATTAAGCAATTGCCTAGGGCATCACGTCAGGGGGGGCACCAGAAGAAGCACACAAAATCCGTCCTTAGGGAATCACGTCTCACTCTCACGTCACCAAAAACCACACCAAAAATAGTTTCCTAAGAGAACAATTCAAAATAACGTGTTATTATACTCGTAGCATCATTGATAAATTAATTGCAGTAAACTTCCAGACTGGTCCCATTTTTTCAAAATCCAGTTCTGATAAAGGGATCCATGAAGAATCGAGGGAACTCCTCAAATATTATAGGCAACCATATAGTGATGTTGGTATTTTTATCGAGGACTTAAGCATTTACAGTCAAAAAGTAACATTTGATGGAGTGGAATTGATGAAGAAGACCACAATGAAGATAGTTTTTTTTTTAAGCGACTATGACAATACAAATGAATAAATGGTTCTGAATAGTTATGTTGAAAATGGTATCATCAAAGTGACCTGATGATGATGATGGAGCCGGAAGATAGATACCGGAACTCCGTAATAAATCAATGTTGTCGTCACCTCACACCACTTAAAGTATCTCGGGGATGAATAATATAATCGGTGTAGGTACAACAAACATGGATGTTAGAATGCATCACATACCTGCCGATCTGAACTGCCAATCTTCGTAATAGATTTCTTTCTCTTATATATCATCTGCTTCGCTTATGACTGAACTTCTACCATCTGTAAAGTTTAAAGCTCCCTGAACATGAATATATCAACGCAATTAACCCTAAACTTATTGTATAAACAATATACCAACAATAACATCTGAAGAACATTATTTCAACAGTGTATAATCAATAGCTGTACCAGGATGAATATGGCATAATAACAGCTTCATCACAAATCATTAAACATGAGGTCAAATAAATATTAGAGCCCGAACTCCCTCGGGACTCCTCCCCCAGGATCAGGTCCTGGGAGCATCAGGTTAGGTTAAAAGAGGAGCCCGATCGCCGTCGGAGCTCCCTCCCCCAGGATCAGGTCCCGGGGGGACCAGCTGGCTCAAATTGGTGTATAACACACCCATGTAACATCGGAACCTGGAGGAAACCACCTCTCCAGGACTCGGCTCACACCCCTGTCATACTAGAGGCAGCCTACCCGTTAAAACGTACATGCCGGAATCCTGGAGACTAACTCGCCAGGCCTCAGCTACTTCCGCCCTCTCCGCCCGGAAGCAACCTACTCCGCTAACCTTCCGCATCGGGATCCTGGAGATTAACTCTCCAGGCCTCATCATACTGACGCCTCTCGCCCCATCAGTATACTACCCCGAGCGAGTCTACTATACCTCATACAGTTAGGCATTCACCTTTAACATTAACATTTATAGGAATCAATTGCGCTGAGACACCAAATAACCACACAGAGCTTGTGTTTTATTAAGGAAAAACTTCTATTATAATCACAGAATTTATTAATAATTCAAGAAAATCTCAACAAACTTATCTTGCCTTTTTTACTTCCATCCATGAACTCAATCCAAGCCGCAGAAAGCGGGCTGTCAAACTTACATTTTTTTTATGATTGACACAATGGCTATTAGCCATTACAACACGCCGTCTTTTACAGCAAGTACAAACCAATAATATAATTATAATCTTAAAACTATAAATAAGTACTAACAAACATAGTCTTTTAGATATGCTGGAGTCTTTATGTCTCTTCTAGGTCTATTAAGTCTGCTGTCATTAGCTACTGGGCTAGGTGACTTACAAACAGAAGAGGTGTTACTATGACATTGAGAACTTGTTGATGAATTGGTAGCTAATAAACAGTTTTGGTTCTCGTCCTCTTGGCTAATATTATCTAAATTAATTGAAGGAGTACAAGGAAGTGACATCTTATTGTCATTATCCTTTTGTGTGTTAGCTAAAGGTACATTTTCTTGTTCTATAACAACAGGGAGTTGAGGTGTTACTTCTGTGGCCTCTAGTGTCTCTGGTATGTCAGTTAAATGTGGTGAAAGTGGACGAATGTGTATAAGGTCTCTTCTATATGTTGCATCATTCACATCCACTAAGTAGGAACGATCTGAAAGCACATCTGCAATTATTCCAGGAGTCCAAGTTTTGCTAGTTGATGGATGAATCTGAACTGTTACAGGCTGTCCTATTTCTAATGTGGTTGCCTTTTTGGCCCTTTTATCATGCGAGTATTTTACCCTTTCTTTTTTGCTTTTAATGTCTTCAGAAACATTTTCAATGACCTTTGGTTTCAGTAAATTTGTAATAGTTGGTAAGAATCCTCGTGTTCTTCGGGAAAACAATCTTTGTACAGGGCTTGAATCTAATTTATTAGGAGTATTTCTCAGACAGAGCAGACTCAGCCAGATATCTTCTCCATTATCAGTAGCTTTCATTAATAATTTTTTAGCTATCTTGACTGTAGCTTCAGCCTTGCCATTCCCTTGAGGGTGATGTGGAGATGATGTAACTTGTGTGAAGTTCCATTTACATGCAAAGTCTGAAAATTCTTGACTGACAAAGTTGGTTCCACCATCTGTGATAACTATTTCTGGAATTCCATGTCGTGAAAAGTTTTTTTTACAAATTTCTATTACTTGTTTGGAAGATAAATCTCTTAACACATCAATCTCAAAGAAGTCTGAATAATGGTCAACTGTTATTAAATATTTTATTTGTTTGCCATTTTGGTTGAAGAAGAATACATCCATTGATATTATTTGGAATGGATATTCAGGTATTTTACAACTTTGCATGGTAAATTTTTGTTGACTTGGTTGGTATTTACTGCAAGTAGTGCAATTTTTAATCATTTCTCTTATGTCATTCGACATTGATGGCCAGAATATAGCATTTCTAGCTAATTTTAATGTGTTTTCAATACCTGAATGTGCTTTATGTAATTTACTTAACATTTTTTCTCTAAGATTTTCTGGTATCAATATAGCTTGATTCTTAAGTATTAGACCATTATAGGTTGTTAATTCACTTTTATAATTATGATATTGTTTGATGGCATCTGGTATATCTCTTAAATATTTTGGCCATCCATGTATAATAAATTTTTTTAAAGCCAGAACATTGTGATCTTTTGATGTTGCATCTTCTATTTCCTGTATGCAGCTATCAGATATAGGTAAGTTTAACAAAGGATTTATTTTCTCTATAATTCTAAATATTTTCATATCTTTTGCTCTATCAATGTCTTTACATTCTAAATAAAATCGAGATAATGCATCTGCCATTATATTTTCTTTTCCAGATACAAATTGCAGCTCAAGACTGTATCTTTGTAGCATTAAAAGCATGGATTGAAGCCTTTTTGGAGCCTGAAGAAGAGGTTTCTTAAATATATTTAATAAAGGTTTGTGATCTGTTTTAATAATGGTTTTTGCATTACCAATAATTAGCTGATCAAACCTTTTGCAGGCAAAAAGGACTGCCAGAAGTTCTTTCTCTATTTGGGCATATTTCTTCTCAGTTGAAGTGAGGCATCGAGACGCATATGCAACTGGCTGGTTCTCTTGAAATAATGCGACTCCCAGAGCTCCTTCACTGGAATCACATTCTACAATAAGTGGCTTATTTTTATCATAATATTTCAATGTTTTTGTGTCACAGATCATGGCTTTTAATGAATCAAACTCTTTTTGAGCTTTTTTATCCCACAACCATTCAGTTTTATCATGAGTAAGGTGTCTTAGATATGCTGAATTAGCACTTAACTTAGGGATAAACCTACTAAGGTATGTAACCACACCCAGAAATCTTTGAACTTCCTTTTTATTTCTTGGGATTGGAATGTTCGAGATAGACTCTAATTTGGATGGATCCGGTTGGAGACCTTTGTTGGAAAACACATGCCCATAATACTTTACTGAAGTTTGTAGAAGTTTTGTTTTATTTTTATTTAATTTGCAATTATATTCTTGCAATCTTTTTAATAAATTTTCAAGATTCTTGTTGTGATCTATAATGGCTTCTGGCATTGTATCTCCAACTCCATAAACAAGTAAATCATCCACCAGTGCTTCAATACCATTTAATCCCTGTATAATTTCACTCATTTTTATCTGAAAATGATCTGGCGCTGAAGAGATACCAAAAGGAAGGACCTTCCATCGATATTTACCAAATGGTGTCCAAAATGTTGTCAATTTGCTACTTGTTTCAGATAATTTCAAATGCCAGAATCCTTTTTTGACATCTAATGTAGAGAATATTTTAGCTCTACCTAACTCTGGTAGGATTTCTTCAACTGTAGTAAATTGATAATTAGGTCTTTTGATAGCTTTATTCAATGGAATAGGATCTAGGCATATTCTAAAGTTTTCTTGCTTTTTTATAATAAGTATATTGCTTACCCAATCAGTGTGATTATCTTCTTTGGTAATTACCCCTTCTTCTTCTAATCTCTTTAATTCTTCTTTCAGCTTTAATCGTAGAGAAACTGGCACCCGACGAGCCTTTTGGATGACTGGTGAAACCGTCTCATCAATTTCCAAATCAACTTCACCCGAGAAACATCCTCTCCCTTCAAAAACTGAGCTATATTTATTGATAATAGACTGTGTCTCCTGTGAGTAATTGCATTGCACTTCCTTGCAAAATTTCACGAGACCCATGTTGGTACAGGCCTGACATGATAAGAGTGGGATGTGGGTGTTCTTTACTATTTGAAATGTAACAGTGTGACTTTTTTTATGACCTGAGATGTTGGTCCTTAAAATTAAATCTATTTCCCCATGTACAATAATATGATTTCCCCCAAAACCAAACAGAGTTTTGTCTGACTTCCGCATTTTTTGTTGCACATAACTTTCACCTAACATGTCCTTAACATTCTGGAGACCAATTAGACACTCATCAGCTGCTGTGTCCAGTAAACATTTTGTTTTTTTCCAATTGTTTTCTTTTTGGTATTCGAGTGTACACTCAGCTAGATTCTTATTATTTTTGTTCTTGATCTTATTGACGATGAATTCTGTGTCTGAGTCAAGGCTTTCCATCACCACCTTCACTTGCTTTCTCTTCTTGCACGCTTTCTCTATATGGTTTTTTCCTTTGCAGTTTTCGCATACCTTGCCCCAGGCTGGGCATTTTTCTTTTTTAAACTCATGGTAATTTGCACAAAATTTGCATTTTCTCTTTTTCTCTTCTATCTTGTTTATTTCTGATGCTTTTTGTCCTAATAAAGTATTTATCTGTGTTTCCGTGGCTTCTGCTGCACGGCATATATTAACTGCCTCTGTTACTGTAAGGTTTTCTTTATTTAGTAGCTCTTTCTTTATTTTTGTGTCTATTATTCCTAACACAATTTTATCCCGTAACATTTCATCTTTGAAAGTAGCATAGTCACAGTCTTCAACCAGCTTTGTTAAGTCTGCATGGAAAACATCAAACGCTTCGTATTTTTGCTGCATTCTACTTAAAAAGATGTATCTGTTGTAGATAATGTTCTTTTTAGGGAGCATTTTTGTAGATATAATTTGTAATATTTCCTTACATGTTTTATTTGTTTTGTCTGAGTCAGTAAGGCCGAAGTCACCGTATTTTTTTAATGCTCCACCACCTATAGCACTGAACAACACGCTCACTTTTCTCGGTTCTTGATCCGCCGACCATTCATCCATTTGAGTTGCAGAACAATAATTTGTCCATGCAGATAAGAATGTTTTGAAGGCATCTTGCGGGTCTGTATCAATATTAATAGCCGCTGGCCAGGGGACATTCACATTTTGTGGAGGTGCTTTTTGAGAGAGTCTAGCGATTTCTTCCTGCATAGACTTCAGGACAATAATTTCGAAAGGAAGGATGCGCCCAACTGAACATTTCTTATAAACTTTCATAATACAAGTAAAAATAGCGACATCTGTGATAACTCATTCGAATTACGTGAATGTCGCACTGTACAGGTGATCGACGTAACCTTGTTCGCGCGTATGGGTTTTTTATTTCGTATTTTAGCAGTCAGTAGGTACAATTAAATCAATTGCATGCCCATAAAGGTAGGTACAGTTCGGTTGTTGTTCCCGAATAATGCGACTCCAAATCTCTTTACGCGTTGCATCATTTGGAAATCTGTAATTGAAAAAAAATCATCGTCATCGGAAGTTGGTCCATATATCCATACTTTTACTTACTTATATTACAAATACGAAAATAACTGTCTACCGCGTTTTCACGGTTAAACTACTGAACCGTTTTCGATGATAATTATGTGGTACGGACTAAGATTGAGCCTCAAGAAAGCATGTACGTAAGCTACATTATTATTATTTTTTCGTAATTTACGCGGAAGTAGTCGTGGGCGAAAGCTAGGTAGTTTAAATGTCATCTCAGCGTGAAGAAAATAAAACTATATTTCAAAATATATTAAGAATAAAATATTCAATTTCAGTTAGGTAGGTATCGTTTCTAAGATTCTTCTTTTAAATATATTTTTGTTTTATCCTTATTGAATATAAAACACATTAGATACTAAAATTCAAAATTACAAGTACTAAGTACTACATTGAAATAAAAATTACGTCCGTACAAGTTTACTTCGTCCACTTCACGCGTGTAGTACCGGCCACACAATGGCTGCCATTGTGATATTCGGTAGTAAAATATTTATCGCTATAAAATGTGTTTATTTAATAACTTATGGTAACAAAATTAATGTAAGGTTACTTATCGATGATACGATATCCCATGTTCCTTTTTAACCTTTGTATCATAATTTTTGGCAGCCTTTTACCACACAAATAGGCATTTTTATGACAAGCAAATATTCGTTCACTCCCGCACACGGGCCACTGTCAACTGAGACGCGTTGGCCCTAAACTGTAATTTTAGGGCCAGCGCGCTAGTGCCATTTAATCGCGCGGTTGGCCTGGTCCTTACGCTAGTAATATATATGTGAATGCTTCAGGAGCATAGTTTGCTGTTGAATTACGTGTAATATCGAAGGATCTTCCATTGTTCACGCTGCCACCATGTTTTATTAAGGAAAAACTTCTATTATAATCACAGAATTTATTAATAATTCAAGAAAATCTCAACAAACTTATCTTGCCTTTTTTACTTCCATCCATGAACTCAATCCAAGCCGCAGAAAGCGGGCTGTCAAACTTACATTTTTTTTATGATTGACACAATGGCTATTAGCCATTACAACAGCTTGACTAAGATATTAACATAAGTAATACTTAGCTTTCATGCCTTCGACGTCTGGATACATGTCCCTCTTCCAGACACGGCACGAAAGGTCTTTAATTAACATAATTCACGCTCGGTACACAAGTTATCACAGTACACTTGCAACTTAGCAACCTTTAGAAATGGCGGTATAGAGTTACTGTTCGCGCCAACTAATATTTGTAAAGTCTATTATCTATGCTTACCATAGGTAGTCAAGATAGCCCTCGGGATGTTGCTAGTGTTGAATTTATATATTATGGTCTATGGATTCGCGTTAGTCGCGACACTCCCGACAAAAGGCGAAAGTAGCGTGATCAGGATACTCGTCCACTCTTTAATCTTTTCAAGGGCTCGTGTGGCAGCTACTCCACCACACTACCAATACATATTTACTGTATGGACTTTAAAAGAGACTTTGACCCCTGAGTTTGTTTCGGTGTTTCTTCTCAGGGTAGTCAGCTAGGAAACACCGGCCTCATCTAGTGATAAAAATGACAAAAAAAAATTTTGACGTGTAAAAGTGTTTTTAAAAACCTACTTACAAAATAAATATCATTTATCATTTATCACTCTTTTTGGTCTAGACTCATGACTTTCTTCTATAGATACACAGTCAGTTTTATCACTTGACTCAGGCTCGGATAATACGTACGACTTAGGTTCAACAGACTTAGCAGTGTCTATTTTACTTTCTTGATACACAACAGGCGAACGCTCTACGGTACTTTCATCTTCATTAAGTACTCTACTAATTTCACTCTCAACAGGAAGTTCGGCGGTATTAGGACTAAGTGGTTTTTTTTGGTAACTTTGTTTCCAGGTGGTTGTAACTGAAATTCTGTAATTTGGAGGTCTCGTTCGTCGGTCTCTTTTAGTTCTGTTCCCTTGACACAGTTTTCTTCTCCATCTTCAATTTCAAGAGGATAAAGATGTGCAATTGACCTTGTGAACTCGGTATCACCTACTTTAACTTTAGCTACTCTGCACATACCATCTACCCCTTTTATCAAAGAGACTATTTTTCCGACTTTCCAATTTATTCGATTTTTGTTGTCACTTTTGATTTGCACGATTTGACCAATCCTGGGAGTCAATTTCGACGTTACTCTTGGCTCCCTCGGTCCGTGACTATACCTCTCTCGTAAGCTGAGAAGGTAACGATTGGAAAACATATCTTTAAATTCATTCAAGATGACAAGTGCTCTTTTCCAACTTTGGATCAGAGTATCTTTTGTCACTGTACCTTGAATTTTAGTAGGGTCCTTTCCAGATTCTTCCATTGTAATACATTTCCCCATGGTGAGAAAATCTGAAGGTTTCAGTACATGATCTGGCTCTGAGTCCACCCTGGTCAGAGGTCTAGTGTTAAGAACTGCTTCGATTTCCTTTATGTTATCTTGTATATTTATATCCTTAATCATTGGGTTATCAACGTTAATGTCTAGATTATTTATTTCCATCGGATTATCCTTTCTTTCTCCCGTCGGACCCTCCCCAGCCGAAAATGAATGGGTTTCTACGGCAACAGATCCACTTGGCCACTTGTCTGGACTGTCCACTAGGAATTGTGGGCCTATAAGCCACTTCTTCCTATCTTCTGTCGAACTGGTAGGTCTTGTTCCGACGTCAGCTGTGTTAAGCTCCGATGGAATATATCTAATCTCTATTTGTTGGTTCCTTTTAATTTCCTCAACTCGTCTAGCCACAAATGGTGGCAGTAACTTGTCAGATTTACACCATTCGATGACAATTTGACTGTCTGTCCATAAAACTTGTCTTGTTTTGATGAATAAATTTAAGAACAAATTTGATTAATCTACATCCGATTAATACACCAAGTAACTCAAGTCTTGGAATTTTGAAGTTGTCCTGATCTTTTATAGGTACAAGACGTGATTTTCCTATGATAAATTTTTTCTCAGATCCGCTGACTAGGAAAACGGAAGCCGCATACGCCTGATTCCTTAGTGAGCCATCGTCAGCCAACAAATAACATTTATTAATATCTGATAAATTTATGTGAGGGATGCCTCCCTTTGAAATAAACTCAACGCAATTCGCATGAATGACAACTATTTTCTCCGTACGTGACTGCAATTGAAATGTAACCACAGGGCTTCGTACTTCCTGGGGCTTTTCCGTCCCGAAGGTGAAAATGGTCAGATAACTTTCTTCCTCTATGGAAAGTTTTAATTCTTTAGCTAATTTAAATGTTATATAAGATCTCTGTGAACCTGAATCCATCAAGACACGACATTTGATTTGTTTAAATATATTTCCAACGATGCTAGCTTTGACTATGGCTGTTTGTAAAATCGTGGGCCCGTTTTCTTCTCTTCTGGGGTCTTGGAAAAAATTGATGGGCATAAAGCTCTATTATGCTTTTGATCTGCATTGCAATGCACACATTTTACCTTAAATGTACAGTCTGGCATGAAGTGACCTTTCTTTAAACAGAGGTAACAGTTTCGACTCAATCTTGATTTTCTCTCTGCCAATCCTTTGAACTTCTCGCACTTATCGCTATAGTGATCGCCTTGGCAAAATACACAGCCTTTATTTACTAGTCTATTATACTTATTAATTTTGTTACCGGTTCTTCTCCCTATGTTCATCTCTTTGCGTATTACAGCTGAGTGGAAATTAGCCTTTCGGTTGTCACTATGCTTTGCTCGTTTTGACAGCACCTGTAAAGTTTCCACTGTACTACTTTCTTTATCACTCTGCCTTTTCCTTCCAGATATTCTTTCTGCATCTTCTCTGGCAGCTATAGTCTTTTCTAAATGATGCCTCAATTCTTGAATAGAGTCACTATTGGTTCTAAGCTTTAATTCATAAATTAGGTCAGTGGGGAACTTTTCCATTATCATGAAACGAAGATGATTGTGGTTTATATCTTCACCTAATGATTCCAATATTTTCACATTCCTTTCAATTTCGTTGAAAGTCTTTCTACAATCTTCTGATGTATTTTTTGCAACATTGATTTTACAAAAAGTCGCATAATGTGCATCAATGAGGTAAGAGGTTTTTCCGAATCTATTTTTCAAAATCGATAAAGCTATTTGATAATTTTTATTAGTGGTGTCTAACCCTTCAATAGCCTTCTTGGCATTACCAGTTACAGAGGCTTTCAAATATGAAAGTTTATCAACATCTGTCAGATTTCTAGAATCAATATTAGAACTAAATTGGTCCCAAAATTCATGCCACGTCAGTATATCTCCATCAAACGTCGGTAATTGCAGTTTTGGAAGGCGACAGGATGAATTATTTTCTTGATTAATTCGCTTATTAGTGTTTTCTAAAAGTGTACAATTTATCTTCGCATTTAACACGGCCAAAGCTTCTTCTGCTTCCAATTGTATTTCACTTATTTGAGAAATTTCATCCGAAGCTTCAAACCCCGCTTCGGCATGGGTTGCTAAACGAAAATATTCTAAAAGGTCCGAGTTTAACCGCTTCATTAAAGCTTCTAATTTGCTATAAGTTATTTGCCCTTGTGTCAAAGTTTCACTGTTAATAGAATCTGGTATGTTACCTAAGTCAATTTTAATCTTTTCAATAATGAGCCTAAGTCTATTTAAAAGTATTTCTTCCATGTTGCTGTCTATTCCTGTAATACACACATATAATTACATAGTCTAATAACTATATCATTCAGCATCCTTTATTACTTTCATAAGTTGTGAGCAATTATTCAATTTAGATTCTCCTTGATTCAAAACCAACGGATAAATAATTATAAATGTCTTCATTCAATTCAATTCCTACCCTGATTAACCGTTCAAAACTTCTACTAATAGACCAACAATTTGGAAACTTGAACATAAATAATTTTTAAAAAGTATATTGACATCTTCCCGTACTAACTCAAAACTCAAATTACTTTTATTTACTGTATGATTAAAGAAAAATAAATCAATATTAAACGGTGAATTTATTGTATTTTGTCACTATAATTATTTCATAGCTTTTATTTCATTTTCATTTCTTGATTTATTTTATTAAAATATTACACAATATTTAAATCATACCAGTTTAAAGAAAACACACATAACATAATAAACATGAACACACAAACACATAACTGTCAAAAGTAATAACAGAATATTATTCTTAAATCTTATTCAAAATAAAATTAAACAATCAACCTGTCTTAACTTGTCTGTTATCTTGTTTAATTATGCAATGTCAAAGTCTGTGAAGATAATAACAAGTTGTATCAAAATAAAATAATAAATAAATTCATAAACTTAGTAGAGTTTCATAATCGGGTAATAGCAATTCTATTTTAGAAGTTTTCTTCAATCAGTAATAAATATGTAGGTTGGTGAACTTCCCAATACCATACAACCTTAATTAACTTACTTATGACACCAATATTGAAAATATCATAATGTGATTTATGTACTATATTTGAAATATTAATTTTATACTATTTTTAAATATCAAGTATAAATCTTCATTTAATTCTTACTAATTTCCTTACAGTATGCATAATAAATTTCTCTACTTAGTTTACGTACAAGTAAAATAAACGTCCATTTATTTTACGAACGACACTGAAAAAATTAGCCCGTCAGCCATTTTTTATCAAAACATTAGCGAAAATTAATTAAACCTATAATTTTATGAAAGTCACTGAACGAATTCGCGACTTGTTTACTAATTTTCAAATAGATTTACGCTATTGGTCTTGTAACTTAAGCAATCAACACTTTATATCAACTCGGTTGAACAAAGTTTAGGAAAATGTAAAACTTACCGATTTCATGAAAATATCCGCTTAATTATTCCAATTCCTTGTATTTTGTCCCAATCCAAGTAATACGCTTTCAATGTTGTGTAAAATCCGGTATGATTGATGGCTAATCTTAGTTTTCGAATTATCTCGCGCCAATGTACCTATGTAGTCAAGTCTAAAATTCGGCGCGAACAAGTTATGAAGTTACCAGCCGAACAGTTCATGACTCCCCGATACCTTCTATTATATGGGAAAATTTCGTGAGGATTTTTATGTATTTATAATTAATTCTTAATATCTAATTCTAGCTTATATATATATTTCAACACATAATTACTTTAGTGTATAAAACATATACACTCATGGTAAAACCGCAACCAATGCCACTTTAGTCCAGTACTAAATGACATCTTTATATAATTTATTTTTTATTAGTAGTAAAGTCGAAGTATCACGTAATTTTTTCCCGTTCTTCCAAAGTGATATCCAGCAGTAATATTTTCCATCTAACATTGTCTGTTTTAGTTGATCAGTACTTCATATCTGTTCATTTATCTTCATTCATTCATCATTTTTCCAAGATAGTGTTAGTGTAGAATATTTCTTAAATTTTAGTTAGAGCCTTAATTTTGTCATCGACATGCTTAAAGCCTTGATGGTTTTTATTTTTCCTCCTTTTCTTCCCACCATTTATTTAATATTTAATTTTCATGCTTCCTCAAATAATGTTGAAAGTCCACTTTAGTGTGGAATTTATCCAAGATCTGGTAACACTTTTTACCCAATATGGCGAACCATATTCTTTTTCCTTTAGACACAACGTTCACTTACATTTAACGTTGAAATTAGTTATTTCACACTGATTACTCCCATTATAAATTAGACAAAATTTCCTTAAGTTTTTTAAATAATAAGACCATTCACCACAATATGCTTCGTAGTATTTTTATGCCGTCCAATAATTATTATTCCTTTATTCGTATTTCCGTTCCGAACTTCTGTTCGCCATTTATATTAATGCGTACAAAATAATATTTTATTGAGCCTTTCTTATCCTTCGAAAGTCATTCTCACTTGTTAAATTAATAAGTCAATTTAGACCAAGAAAAATAGAGTTTTAGGCTGATATTGATCTGAATAAGTGACGGAAGCGAAGTTTCCCAAATAATTTTAACTAACTGGTTCCTTCGCTGTATACGGAACGCACCGTTTGATAGCTGTCACTGTCAGTTGACGTTGGACGACTGACAAACGATTCTTTGAAGTTCGATGCTATTGTTTGGAATTCGCGTTTATAAAGAATTTGATTAATTTCAGGGTTCTAATAACTTTAAAATAAGAAATTTATTCAAGAATAATGTGGTCATATCATCATAGTGACTTTTCTTCGCGAATTAACTCGTATATATTGTACAAAACAAGCAAAAGTTTCAGTGCTTTTCAACAACATCCATTTTTCAGTCAAAATTACTTGATGTCGTTCCTTGTTGGAAAGTATAGAGTGTGATGAAATATTAGCGACCGAGCGTTAACTACTTTTTCTAATTATTGAATTGTATTTATCTGATTATTAACCATTACAGCTCAAATCAGCCGGCATGCTCTGCATTCTCTAGTTTACTCAAATATGAGCCTTCTAGGTACTTTGTAATGTGATGCAGATCCCAGCATCTCCACCATTTTTGTCGTCACCTCACACCACTTTAAGTATCTCGGGGATGAATTATATAATCGGTGTAGGTACAACAAAAATGGATGTTAGAATGCATCACATACCTGCCGATCTGAACTGCCAATCTTCTTAATAGATTTCTTTCTCTTATATATCATCTGCTTCGCTTATGACTGAACTTCTACCATCTGTAAAGTTTAAAGCTCCCTGAACATGAATATATCAACGCAATTAACCCTAAACTTATGGTATCAACAATATACCAACAATAACATCTGAAGAACATCATTTCAACAGTGTATAATCAATAGCTGTATCAGGATGAATATGGCATAATAACAGCTTCATCACAAATCATTAAACATGAGGTTAAATAAATATTAGAGCCCGAACTCCCTCGGGACTCCTCCCCCAGGATCACGTCCTGGGAGCATCAGGTTAGGTTAAAAGAGGAGCCCGATCGCCGTCGGAGCTCCCTCCCCCAGGATCAGGTCCCGGGGGGACCAGCTGGCTCAAATTGGTGTATAACACACCCATGTAACATCGGAACCTGGAGGAAACCACCTCTCCAGGACTCGGCTCACACCCTTATCATACTAGAGGCAGCCTACCCGTTAAAACGTACATGCCGGAATCCTGGAGACTAACTCGCCAGGCCTCAGCTACTTCCGCCCTCTCCGCCCGGAAGCAACCTACTCCGCTAACCTTCCGCGTCGGGATCCTGGAGATTAACTCTCCAGGCCTCATCATACTGACGCCTCTCGCCCCATCAGTATACTACCCCGAGCGAGTCTACTAAACCTCATACAGTTAGGCATTCACCTTTAACATTAACATTTATAGGAATCAATTGCGCTGAGACACCAAATAACCACATAGAGCTTGACTAAGATATTAACATAAGTAATACTTAGCTTTCATGCCTTCGACGTCTGGATACATGTCCCTCTTCCAGACACGGCACGAAAGGTCTTTTTTTTTTTTTTTTTTTAATTTATTTAATGGGCTTTGTCGCTTAGCGACCACATCGCCCAGTAAAGAAAACACAAAACTTACATCTACCTTAAGACTAACTCAAACAATTGTTTAGCTTTATCGGACATTGGAGAAGCGAGGATAGTATTGCAAATGCCAATATCATATTTTTTACATCGTCCAAAAACATTGATCCTCGTATTTTCATTCCGAACACACTCCATCAAGACATGGAATACATCATCAATCACACCACAGTCATCACAATTCGGAGATAAAACTTTCTTCATCAAATAGTTAAATTTATTTGATGGAATATGTCCGGAGCGAAGTCTTACAGCTATAGTTATTAAATTCCTATTGAGATTACAGTCAATCCATGGAACCCGGGAAATCTCTGGCTGGATAGTTCGGTACCATATCCCTTTTTCTTTTGATCTTTTGTTAAAATATTCCTGCCAAAGTTCTAAACATTTTATTTTTGCTTTTCCAAAGTAATCTGAATATAGAGGGGTAATATTCATGGGGACTCCCTCAACACACGCTTGTTTGGCGAGTAGGTCAACCATATCATTTTCTTCTAACTGCACATGGGACGGAATCCATTGAAGACATACCGTTTTGGAGCTGGAATGTAGTTTTAAGAGCAATTTATATATGACGTAGGCTATCGGATTACCTCGCATGTGAGAAGTATGCCGAGCTAAATGCTGCAGCGAACTTTTGGAGTCCGTCAGAATCACAAATTTATCGCCATTAATTGATAAAATATAGGATAAAGCTTCTAATATTGCTGTCAACTCAATGTGCATAATAGAAATATCTGAATCAATCTTAATCTTCATTTGGTTAAGAAGAATGGGGTCCAAATAGGCAGCGCCTCCGGTTTGTTTGTCTTTGGAGCCATCAGTAAAAATTGTATGAAAATTTAAATATTGTTCTCGGATATATTTTATACAAAGGTGTTTTAATTGTACGGTACTGTAGCAGCGTTTAGCTTGCGAAATGCCAGGAATTTTATCAAATATTATAGTAGACATATCAATAATACTAATCCACCTGTCAAGTGAGAACATTTCAAGTTGAACGCTTGAGTGTATTGGGACTGAAGCATACTGTGCAAGAATATCAATCAGTAATGGCAGCTTCTTGTTCAGCCAATAGTTGGAACCGGTCACAAGTGAGAGATTTTCTAGTGATTTAATAGTTTTATTATTATATAAAGACTTTGATTTTAACAGAAACTTAATAGCTAAATATCTCCTACGAATATGAAGTGGGGGAAGACATAGCTCGCTTTCCATGACGTGTATTGGAGTAGTTCTTATAAATCCGCCTACGACACGCAATGCTTGATTTTGAGCCCTATCGAGTTTTAATAGTTTAGAATTACAACTATTGTCATACAAGAAACTGGCATAATCAATTCTGCTACGAATTAAAGAAATATATAAACGTCTAAGGTGTTTTTGATGCAGTCCCCATCCTGGACCGGATAAGACTTTAAGTAAATTAATGAATTTCATTACTTTCTGTGAAACTTCATTGATATGTTTGCCCCATCTTAATGAACTATCCAGCCACAGACCCAAATATTTAATACAATTAACTACTTCAATTGAGACATCGTCAAAATGAAAGTCAATAGACCTCCTAAAACAACCCTTTTTAAAAACACAAATCTTAGTTTTATTTGTAGACATTTTTAAACCTAGCTTTTCAATTAATACTTTGGTACATCGTAGACCAGACCGAAGGTCTTCAAACGCTAAATCTAAATTACTGTTTGTGGAATACAAAACAAAATCATCAGCATATTGAGATATATTAACCTGTTCAACGTTCTTAAATATATCTAGAGTTGAAATATTGAATAAAAGTGGAGCCAATGGGTCTCCTTGAGCCAACCCACGGCCTGTCCATCTAACCAACTCGCTATCATATGTCGCCACTTGTAGACATCTATTTGATAAAAAAGACCATAGATAAGTGCAGATTTTTGATCCAATTCCAAACTGATCTAAAATTTTTAACAAGCAAGGAATATCAACATTGTTATATGCGTTTTCGATGTCTATAAAGCACGCCGCTGTAACCATATTTTTGGAAAACCCAAGTTGAATTTCAGAAACCAACCGCGTAAGGTTATCCAGACAAGATCGTCCTTTACGAAAACCCACCATATCCTCTGGAAATAGACATTGTTTTTCAAAGAACCATTCAATACGTTTGGCCAAAATAGCATGTAAAATTTTACAAACGCAAGATATTAGGGAGATAGGGCGAAAAGATGAAGATAAACTACTACTATGTTTAGGAATTGGAACTATTTTGATTTGACGCCATTGTGAAGGAACAAAACCGAAAGAAAAACATCGGTTATATATCAAAAGTAATATACGTTTACCGGAAGGTGGAAGGTGCTTTATCATAGAGAAGGAAATTTGATCTGACCCAGGAGCTGTGTCAGTGTTTTTAATACAGCTGTCTAATTCTGGCATTGATATTGACGACTCCAACGCTGTGTTATTAGAATTAAAAGTAGGTTGCGAAGGACAAACAAAATCTGGAGTAAGGTCGCTTAGCAGGCGCTCAGCTTTTTCTTTATCTACACTGGCATTAGGAATTTGCTGACCTTTTAACCACCTCATTTTATGCCACATTTCGGATGCTGAAGAGGTTTCGTCTACAGAGGAACAAAACTGTTGAAAAGATTTACACTTAGCTCCACGAATAAGTCTTTGAGCAGTACTAATTTTTTCTTTAAGAATATCTAAGTTTCTAGGAGAGGGGCAAGATCTCAGATTTTAAGGGCCAAGCGCCGTTCTGCAACAGCCTTGGACAACTCAGGAGACCAGTATGGTTTTGGTTTGAAAGTATTGCAAACATTTCGAGGGATTTTAATGTAGGGAATATATTTGTCTGCAGCTTTTTGCATAATATTATATAGAAGGTCATATAAATCCTGAAGATCTTGGGGAATAACGCAATTTTGTAAATATTCGTCTATATACTTAGTGTATGAAGCCCAATCGGATTTTTTAAAGTTCCTTTTACTTTGATATTCACGGTTAAAAGTAAGTACTAAGTTTAATTTAATAATCAAATGATCACTACCCAGTGTTTCGTTAGTAGGTTTCCAATTAAATAACAAGGATATATCAGAAGATACAAACGAGATATCAGGACTAGATTGTTGAAGTACTCCGTCAACCATCCTGATTCTAGTAAAACTACCGTCATTTAAATGAATAAAATTGTAATCTAACATGGAGTCAAATATTTCCGAGCCACGTCGATCAGTTCTTAAAGACCAATGTCGTCACCTCACACCACTTTAAGTATCTCGGGGATGAATAATATAATCGGTGTAGGTACAACAAACATGGATGTTAGAATGCATCACATACCTGCCGATCTGAACTGCCAATCTTCGTAATAGATTTCTTTCTCTTATATATCATCTGCTTCGCTTATGACTGAACTTCTACCATCTGTAAAGTTTAAAGCTCCATGAACATGAATATATCAACGCAATTAACCCTAAACTTATTGTGTAAACAATACACCAACAATAACATCTGAAGAACATCATTTCAACAGTGTATAATCAATAGCTGTACCAGGATGAATATGACATAATAACAGCTTCATCACAAATCATTAAACATGAGGTTAAATAAATATTAGAGCCCGAACTCCCTCGGGACTCCTCTCCCAGGATCAGGTCCTGGGAGCATCAGGTTAGGTTAAAAGAGGAGCCCGATCGCCATCGGAGCTCCCTCCCCCAGGATCAGGTCCCGGGGGGACCAGCTGGCTCAAATTGGTGTATAACACACCCATGTAACATCGGAACCTAGAGGAAACCACCTCTCCAGGACTCGGCTCACACCCCTATTATACTAGAGGCAGCCTACCCGTTAAAACGTACATGCCGGAATCCTGGAGACTAACTCGCCAGGCCTCAGCTACTTCCGCCCTCTCCGCCCGGAAGCAACCTACTCCGCTAACCTTCCGCATCGGGATCCTGGAGATTAACTCTCCAGGCCTCATCATACTGACGCCTCTCGCCCCATCAGTATACTACCCCGAGCGAGTCTACTAAACCTCATACAGTTAGGCATTCACCTTTAACATTAACATTTATAGGAATCAATTGCGCTGAGACACCAAATAACCACACAGAGCTTGACTAAGATATTAACATAAGTAATACTTAGCTTTCATGCCTTCGACGTCTGGATACATGTCCCTCTTCCAGACACGGCACGAAAGGTCTTTAATTAACATAATTCACGCTTGGTACACAAGTTATCACAGTATACTTGCAACTTAGCAACCTTTAGAAATGGCGGTATAGAGTTACTGTTCGCGCCAACTAATATTTGTAAAGTCTATTATCTATGCTTACCATAGTTAGTCAAGATAGCCCTCGGGATGTTGCTAGTGTTGAATTTATATATTATGGTCTATGGATTCGCGTTAGTCGCGACAACCAATTAGAGTGATGCGCGTTAAAATCTCCCAAGATAAGTGTTTTACTGTTTCCTATAGAAAATATTGCGTCCCAATCACTTTGAGTGGTATATACAGTCGAAGGGCAATATATGGAAATAATATTCTCAATATGCTGACAATTCAAAAGGACATCACCCACGGTCCATACATTTTTGGTCCAAATTTAAAAGTGCCGGCCAAAGAAAAAAAATACAATATTCTGTTAGAACTTGTTCTTACGATCATTTTTTATTATGGCAAGAATGCTGTGGGACCATTAGCCTCGGTATTATTTAAGTTCAAAAATGATTGGTTTTCAAAGAAAATTGCTCTCAAAAAATGAAATATCCTATACATAACGATATTTAAAAAAAAAATGCAACAAAAAACAACAGCCAGTCTGTAGCTGTCTTTTCTGCGTTATTTAAAAAAAAAAAAAAGTTTTTTGAGATTTTCGAAGAATAAAAATACCGGTATATGTAATGCTCAATGCTTTAATTGTTTAGAAATGTCATAACAAGTACCCATATAGTTATCTTTTAGAACCACAGTAATATTTTCTAAACCCAAAATCATAATAAAAAAAGCATATGACGGCGAATTTAAAAAATCACTCATTTTAGACGGTCAATATCAGAAGGTGGGGTTGCGGTGTTTAATAGTAGTGTTAAGAAAACGTTGGAAAGTTGAAGAATGCTGGATGATGGAGATTTTATGATCTCCCCTAAAAATCCCCTTTTGTGGTCAAAAAGAACTCTCATTTTAGACATGATAGGCTCCGCGGATTTTTAGGAATCGCTTTTGAAGTATTTGCCTTATATGGCGATGGCGGGGCTTTGCATGTGCAAAGACGGAGTAAGCGTATTAAAAATGCGACCATACCTACGGGTTGGCAGAATTTAGTGGAGCCTTCTTTGTGCGAAAGCGGCACGCATACGTACAAGTTTGCTTTATGTACTCAGCTAAGGTCAAATGCTGGTATAGGATCACACCGAGCGTGCTTCTCCCAAGGGATTGGATTGGTATAGGTATGTGGTGATCAGAGGGAGACCCTTGAAGAACTCCTGCTCGTATGGTAGGTGAGGAGATCTCCCCACTATCGCATAGAGGGAGCGCTACCATCTGGTAGTCAATAGTGGAAGGTCCTCCTCCTTAGTCGCTCACTCTTGACAGAGTGGTCATGGTTGACGATGTTGCATTTTCGTTGGCGAGTGAGGCTCCCGCGATGTGTCTCCACTTATCTGGCAAACGGCGTCTCGGGAATACTGGACTATGGAAGTTTGTGTTGCAGCTCTGATGAGGTCTATCCAACGCGTAGGTGAGCGCCCGCGTGACCGCTTCCCTTCCGCTTGTCCCTGGATAGCGAGTCGCTCCATGGAATCTTCGTTGCGAAAAATATGACCGAAATATTTAAGGATTCGTACTTGCACAGCCGACGATAATCTCTGTTTAATTTTTAACTCCTCCAGGATCGAGACGTTAGTCCTCCACGCTGTCTAAGGGATCCGCAGCAGTCGCCACCAGCAACACATCTCGAGTGCATCGATTTTGCGTCGATCTTTGAGGCGAACCGTCCACGTTTCTGCGCCATAAAGAAATATTGGGAAGACCAAGCTTCTCATGAGGCGGACTTTCGTGGCTTTAGTGATGTTACGGTTGCACCAGATCCTTTTCAGCCTGTCAACAGCAGATCGTGTGATAGCACATCTCCTTCGAATCACATCTTCACATCCTCCAGTGTTCGTGACGGTGGAACCAAGATATACATCCACGCTTGGGGGAACATGTTATTCCTTAATTCACCATTGAAGACGACGCTTATTAGTATTATGAGTTGGGATGGGAAGAGTTTAAACACCTTGTTGATGACACCGTCAGAGCCGAGGTCATTCTGGGGCTAAAGCTTTTTGATGATATTCCCCACCTCCTCTGAGATAAAGAGGGACAAAGGATCATTAGGATCTTCGATGAGTGCTAGGGTAGCTCTACGTTCAACTTTAGCGTCTCTCATATCAAGGTGAGTTTTGTCTATTGGTTGAGGGCTAGAGAAACAATGGAACTGTAGGCTGTTATTGTAACTGTAGAAAATACAGCATATCGCTTTGTCACAGTTATCGAAAGCCATACTCTTATCGGGGCAAATAAGAACAGACATAGAAGCCTCTACTTCCTCTGAAGGTGCTAGAAGGCGAGGTGAGCGGGATCTAGCTCACATTTTATCCCAGCGCGCGGCACGCTGCTCTGTTGCTTGAGTTTTGTTTACTTCGCCGGGAGCTGCATTCTTTTCGGTTTTCAGACCACATACATCGCCCAGGAGTTTCAAGCGATGGTCATCAGTCACTGATCGCCCCTGAAAAATCATTCAGGACGGATCGTTCGTGGTTCCTGTGAATCGAACGCTGCTGTCGTGATTCGATATGGTAGATTTTGTCGTGATTCGATATGGTCGCGTCTAACTGATTCGATATGGTAGATTTTGGTCTTCCATCCATGATCAATTGGGACGGGAGTGATACAATATCATACGCGTTGCTTCAGGTACCTACTAAAGTGACAGATAAGATATTCGAGGTGGGGCGAGCGTTCAATGGCTAGGGGAGGGGAAGTCACCACATTGTGTGATGGTAAACGGCAGCTACCTGGAACTTTCTATTCAAGCTCTAACTCTTTGTTTTTACAATTCATGTTACCAAAAATGTACGGAAAATGATTTTTTAAGACTTAAATAAAACCCAGGGCAACGGTCCTACAGTTTTGGTGCAGTAATAAAAAATGCTCAAGGGGTCAAGCTCTAACAGATTGCTATATTTTTTTTTCTTGGCCGGCACTTTTGAATTTGGACCAAAATAAATGATCTCCTTTTAATATGTAATAATTCAATACCAGGGTTGCAGCTTTTCGTTGTACAAACAACAGACTTTACAGAGTGGTGAGTCATAATTGCAATGCCACCGTAGCCGCATCTTCTCTGTCCAGTCTGTACGTATTATATTCACTAATTCTAAAATAGCTATCGGGTTCCAACCAAGTCTCGCTCAATACGGCAATGTGGATTTTTTCTTGACTTAAGTGCAATTCAAGTGGACGAGATTTGGGTCTTATACTTTGACAATTCCATTGTATAATATTCAAATTCATATAATTATTGTTATTAGCCATTTCTAATAAATAAATCAAATAACGAATCAATAGATAAACTACTTACAATTTTATGAGTCAGCCATTCGGAAAATATAGAAATCGATTGTTGTACTTTAATCTGGAAGGATTCTTTACTTGTTATAATATTTTTAATTTTTTTTAACAAATGCCAAAAGTTTAAATTGTTAGAAGACTTGTCAGAATGTTACTTTGAACAAAATTAGGTGTATCAATAATATACTCTGGAGAATCAGAAGAGTCGGAAACTTGATGCCACGTTATGTCCTCTGCAAGTGCTGGAGTCGCTGGTCGACGATTTTGCTTCTTGGAGCTACGCTTGGGTAAAGGCTTGGTTTTTGAATTAACTGTACCTGGATCACGTACCTGAGAGGTTGTATCGTTATTTGTACGAGTCGGAGGCTGCGTTACAGTCGAACTAATATTTGCGGTAGTCACTGTATGAGTATGGCCGACCTTAGGAGTGAAACTAGGTAAGTTCACTTGTGAAACGTTGTCAGGCGAAGGGGGGACGTATATAGTAAGAGCTTTTCTGTAGGTACAATTAAATTCCGACATTAAGTTTCTAAGCCTCTTTTCCTTCTTAAAATATGGGCATATTTTATCGAATGCCATATGCCGACCTGAACAATTCACACAAGTAAATGCTGTGATTGTGCAATTTTCGTGGTGTTGTGAGCATTTTGGACAAACAGGTTTCCTCAATGGACATCTTATCTTCAAATGACCAAATTTCCAGCAATTAGCACACTGAGTAACAGGGAATATAAATTGTTCGACTGGAATTCTCAAATTGTAGATATAGACATACGGTGGACGAGAAGATCCTTTAAACCCCAAGCGTATTGTTTCACTCGGAGTCCAACCGTTGCCATTAGGGTTATCCGAACACCGTTTATTTAACCGCTTAATTGACATTATTTCAGCGCTACTTCTAAGATTATTTCGGAGATCCTCATCAGATATGTCTAATTCCATAGCTTTAATAAGGCCGTAAGACACACCTACTTCGGAAGTTTTCTGGCAATACCAACCCATGTCACTAAAAGCCGAGCAGCTTATAAATTCATCTGCACCAGTGTCGTTATCGAACGTAATTAACATTTTGTTTTGATGTACGTATTTAATTTTATTTATGTTGCTGCTGGTAATGTTGTACGTCTTAAGTAATCGTGCCAACGCGAACTGTTTAGGCAAAGGATTTTTGCAAGTCACGCATACCTGTATTTTCTCTTCTATCTCCCTCTCATCTGAATCTCCTCTACAGCATACTAATTTGTTTCGTCCTCTATTCACTTCTGTCCATCCTTCTTCAGAAGAATTTTCACCCAGTCGTCTTTTCCCTCCAATCATCTCAGTGTCACCACGGCTACGTTGTGTATTATCTTCTACATCCATGTTTGTACTATCTTCTAACTCATCAGTGCTTGACAGTGGATTAATGTTTACATAACTTATATTTGATTCACACATGTGAATAAAACAACAGCTCCGCAGGGACCGACCGGCACACCGGTTTGTCCTGCGCGCGATCAATATTGTAGAAACTGAATTAAATATTATTAAAAACAATTTAAACTTTTTGCAAAAAAAAGAACGCGTCCGCCAAGTAAGAAGTTTCCCGCGCTTTTTATGGTCCTGCGTCTATTTGAAAGGTCTTTAATTAACATAATTCACGCTCGGTACACAAGTTATCACAGTACACTTGCAACTTAGCAACCTTTAGAAATGGCGGTATAGAGTTACTCTTCGCGCCAACTAATATTTGTAAAGTCTATTATCTATGCTTACCATAGTTAGTCAAGATAGCCCTCGGGATGTTGCTAGTGTTGAATTTATATATTTGGTCTATCGCGTTAGTCGCGACAATAATTATGTAGGTACCTATCTAGAATTACTGAAACGTCTGACATAAGTTTTGGTCCATGGAAAATACCTAACACATATGATATTACTTTAGAATGATATTCTACAAAACATAAAATCCAGCCATAAAAGTTTAAGTTAGGTAACTATTATTGATATTTCCCTTGTCCCCTGGTACCTGTCCAGGGCCCCAAAGGAGGACCTCCATAAGTTCACAGATATTCGAAGCACATGAGACGCTACTGAGAATCTAAGGTTTCATATATAATAATAATAAGTTATGTCAGATAGTTCTGGGATCTTAGTCTACATACCTTATTTTAAAAATGCGCAAATGTGAAAATGGGCCTTTTATTTTTTAATAATTTTCTTCTATTCTTACGATGTATTCATATCACATTCATATGAAGACCATAGATTTCTAGACGTTGCATAAAAACTTAGTATCTAAGTCAAAAACGTAAACAAAAAATTTGGCAAAAGATGTCAATCATGTCAGGCAGGTGTCAAACAATCAAATTGTGTTTTAATTTTGTTTGTTTGATTGTGGTTTTGATTAATTTGTATCTACCGGGATCTATAATAAAATAATTCATATATATAAATTCCTGGACGTCCAGGAATATACGGCTTATCGCTCTAACTCAGAGTTCCAGAAGTGCATACGATCACACGATATTTACTGAGTGGAGTGTAGGCAGGCTGAAGGCTGCGCCTGCTGACATTCAACATATGTTTACTAAGCTATTCTTTTAAGTTTAAAGATGGATAAAATGATAAAGTGTAGAATATGTTTAGTAGAGAATGTTCGCATGTACGTAGTTAACGACAAGAATTTACAAGAACTATATGAAACATTGACTGATATTCCAGTAAGTTATACTTTATATGTTATATTACTTAAATAGGCTGCTCACATCTGACTATATACAAGCTGGGCCATGTACAGTGCTCCAAAACGATTCTTTTGAAGCTCTGATATTTCTCTGTATGAGAGGTATACTAAAAGCCATACATAATGAGTGGCCAACCCAAGGTACATTTTCATACAATCGCTCTTACGTGATTAAGATGTTTTCACACATCTTTCTCAGATATTTTGGATACACAGATATTTTGTGGATTTTTATTACCTAGGCTTCTATAGAAATCAAAACATTTGTGTAAAACAGTAAAGACCTTTGAAAATCGTCTATTTTACATTTTACGAAGCCTTAGAAGACACATTTAATCGAGATTCTAAATGATGTTAATTTTTCTCAAAAACATTTAAGGGTTTTAAAAAAAAACATACTTCATGAAACAAATTTTGTGAAATATTCCAGCAAATCACAGTATTACCAAATGCCAACAGAGTTTTCAGACGTTATCTTTCTTTTTTCACGATGCCTCTCTATTATACGTCGTATTGGATTGCTTTAGATGAAACTGTGCTCGACATTGATGTTAGGTGATTTTGGAAGGGCCATCTTAACATCAACTGTGTTCAGCATTACTCGGATAGCTTGACAACATATGCACCTATGTTATGTGAAGTATCCTATCCTAAGTCAAATGCTATATTATTATGTTATGTTGCAGTTTGTCACTGAAGACCGAAGACCGATGCTTGCTTGTTTCTTGTGCTTTGCTAAACTACAGCAATGCTGCCAACTGCAGAGAAAGTGTCTGGAAGCAGAAGAGCTGTTTGCTCAGATGATGAATGAGGTGAGGTGTTCTGCAACTAGTAAGGGTATTTAGTAAGTGTAGAAGTGATACCTAGTGTTATTATCTAGAAGTCACGGACTGCTCAGGTTGTGTTGAAAATTCTTTAGAGTTTCCAACTTAACTATTTTTCATACAACTGCCCTACATGATTATGACATTATAGCTATTACTTATTCTGTGATTATAGGGAGCCCAAGATGCTAAATTTACAGTTACTAAAGTGTCTTGAGGACCTATTCGATTGTGAAGATTAGGTTCCAAAACGAAAAAACCGGCCAAGTGCTAGTCGGATTCGCGCACAAAGGGTACGGTACCATTGACTAGGTAAACAACTGAACAAAAACAAAATAAGCCCCCCCTTAAATATTTATTTTTTAGTATTTGTTGTTATGGCGGCAACATAAATACATAATTTGTGAAAATTTCAACTGTCTAGCTATCACAGTTCTTGAGATACAGCCTGGTGACACAGATGGACAGACAGCGAAGTCTTAGTAATAGAGTCACGTTTTTACTCTTTGGGTACGGAACCCTAAAAAGTCTATGGCAAGTTTCCATTTGAGTGGGGGGGAAAGTGAGAGAGACTGAGTGAGAGTAGAATGCAAATATATATGTAAAAAATTAAATCAGTTTTCACGACGCGGTATACGGCCGCGGCGTGCGCGGCCGTTCGCGGCTGCCGCTCACCGGCGGCCGGCGAACCAACCGCCTCGTAAGTTTTGAAATAAAATAGCCGTTTCCACTGCACGGCCGCGGAAAAAAACCGCTTCATTAGTTCTCCCTTATAGATTCTGAAATTTCGAGATTAATCAGTGAATGGTATTTCGCTTTTATATATATAGATTGCGTTGGATGAACAAAAAAGCTTTTAAACCATGCTTATGGTAGCCACACACGATACACTATACTTGCGCAAGTTAAGACTTGCATAAGTATATTGAAACGTGTGTTGTGCAGAAATTTGCGCAAGTATCTTCCAAAATACGTTTCAATATACACCACTATTTTTTAATTATGGCAAATACTTAAAGGGCTTATTAGAAAAGGTCTTGTTATTATTTAAGTAAAGTCTCAATGCATAAAATTCATAAACAGCGAAGTTATGAGCATTTGTTTATATCCCAAAATTTCACTCAATTTCTGGAAACATTGTACAGGTTATTGTTTATGAATGAAAGAATGTCAATAAAAATGGAAAAGCACTGCGCTTAGTATTTTCTAGTAGTAATTGTTATGAATAATGATTCAATTATGAATTTACCAATAATGACAAATTTTCGTGGACAATTTTGGAATTTCGTATTTTGTACTTTTGACTACACAAATATGATCAGTAACGGGTACTGATTGAGCCCCATTTTTTTGTGCACTAATTAAAAAATAGAGGTGTACTTGTGCAAGTCTTAATTTGCTTAAGTATACTGTAACGTGTGTGGCTACCATTAGGTTGACAATAGACGAATATGGAAGGGCACTCATTGATTATTGTCATTTATGAAACTCTTTTGGAGCCGAATCTAATGAAAAGTTTGTGTTTGTGTGCAACAAAAAACATCACAATTACCTAATACTGTAATAACCTTTTGCAGCCAAATCCTTCAGTAAACCGAGGTCAGCTACAGTTTTTCAGTGGGCCTGTAGAAACTCCTGTAGAGAACATCAGCCCTAAAGAAAGCATTGCCATAAAAAAAGAATTACCAGATGTTTGTGAGAGACTAGATGATGTCACTGAGCCAAAAGTGGAACATTTTGAATATGGTATTATGTTTTAAAAATCATTTAATTTAATTTCAGTAATTATGTATGCTATAGACATCTCAATCTATATTTATACGTATTTGTATATTTTATCCAGTTCTTTTTGACTGGCCTGTTGTTCTAGTGGTTAGTGGCCCTAACTGCTATGCCGGAGGTCGAGGGTTCGATTCCCATCCAGGAAAAATGTTTCCTGTATCATTTGTTTTATGTCTGGGTGTAATTTATATAGAATATGTTTATTGTTTGTCAGTTGTCTAGTACTCATAGCACAAGCTCTGCTTAACTAGACGGCGTTGTGTGATAGTTGTGGAATATTATTATTGTGGAATGTGGAATATTATATATTAACAAGTAGCTCTTCACTGTTTTTGCTCACAGAACTAGAAGTGGAACTTCTCAACAATAGCTATTCAGACGCAGAAGATGTACCAGAACAACAGTCTAAGCCTGAATTAGAGTATGAGGTGCCTTTAATAGAGCTCAAAACGGAAGTGGAAGAAGAACAAGAAGTACCGAGGAAGAAGCGAAGAGCCAGTGACACGACACGTAAGTATTAGTTAGTTAATTTACCAAAAACAGCTTCAGGCGCCCTGTCTACATACTCTTGAGCAGCACAAACACACAGCTACACCTCGAGTAGTTGCTCTCGCTGGAGAGCTCACTCCTACTGTCAAATGTCTCACAGCACATCTGCTTAAAGTACTGAACACTGTTTGCAGATAAAACAAAACAGTTCTATGCGTACTTGGGTAGCAGTGGCGAAGGGTGGATATTTTCAGAAGGGTAGCCGAATCATCAAAGCATTTACAACAAACAAGTTTTAGTACTTTCATCAATGATAGACCCAGCTAAAAAGCAAAATGCATGCATGAAACCTGGCTAACTAAATAAAAATTTGAAACTGCAAATAAGTGGAGTAATAAAGTGTGTGATCGACGTACGAGCCAATACCGCAGTTTTAAAGAACGTCGGTTTTGCTCACGGCTCGTCGGTGCTGATCGACTAGCGAGCAAAACAGTTTTGATCGACGAGCCGAGTAGAAAGTGAAGCAAACACGACGAGCCGCGAGCAAGGCTCGTCGTTCGTATTGCAATGATACACCGGCGAGCTTTACCGACGAGCCATAAAACCGTGGTTTAACGACGGGCGAGTCGTTCAGGGCCTTAAAACTGCTGAAAAAAAAACCTAATAATAGTCTCTATGTACTGGAACAGAAAAGAGGGGTTAAGGCGCAAAATGCCTAATTCGCAAAATGGCAATCGAGTCGCAAAAGGACTAATTCTCAAAATGGCCAATTCTCAAAATGCCTAATTCTCAGAATGCCTAATTCTCCGAATGACCAAGTCGCTAAATGCCTAATTCTCCGAATGCACAATTCGCTAAATGCCTAATTCTCCGTATGACCAAGTCGCTAAATGCCTAATTCTCCGAATGCCCAATTCGCTAAATGCCTAATTCTCCGAATGACCAAGTCGCTAAATACCTAATTCTCAGAATGCCCAATTTGCTAAATGCCTAATTATCCGAATGACAAATTCTCAGAATGTCCAATTCTCTAAATGACACATTTTCCGTGATTGGGAATATTTTTATAAATAAAAGATTTCATAATACATATAGTGTACATTTGTTTAATCAGTGTGTTTAAATTGCAAGATTTTATATTTCATACGAATGAATAAGTAGATATTAATACTAATGTTCGTTCGAACTACGAGTAATTTAAGACAAATTCAATTTGTACCCGTCATTTTTGTAAATTTTTAAATTAAAAATACCTTAATTTTATCAAAACCGTTTTGAAAGATTTAAATGAAAGAATAAAAGAAAAGTGATAAATATAACTTTTTAATTCAGTGTTTAAATGAAATGAAATACTATGAGAACTAAAAACAACTAAACAAAAAGAAAAAGCGTAGTCACACGTTGTACAGGTGGTACCAACCTTAATTTTTTTTTTTTTTAATTTGTATAAACTTGTGCTTGACTGCAATCCCACCTGATGTTAAGCAGTGATGCAATCGTTGATGGTGAAGCGCACTAACACACTAATAATGATGGTCTAGTGGTTAGTGGCCCTGACTGCTATGCCGGAGGTCGTGGGTTCGATTCCCACCCAGGAAAAACTTGTGTGATGAGCACGATCATTTGTTCTGTGTCTGGGTGTTATTTATCTATAATATGTATTTATTTAGAAATATATTATATAAGTATGTTTATCAGCTGTCTGGTACCCATAACACAAGCTCTGCTTAGCTTGGGACTAGACGGTGTAGTGTGATAGTTGTAAAAAAAAAAAAAAAAAAAAAAAAAACGTGTGACTACGGCTTTTTCTTTGTTCTTGTTTCTCCAGTAAACTGTTCATTTTAGCATCCTGAAGATCTTGTTTCATACTTTTGCAGTGTCTTTTTTTTAGTCGTTGTCGGGTTTAAGTTTTTTTTACTTTTGTTAAATCCTTTGATCGTGCTGGATCTTGATGATACTCGAAAACCTGCAAAAACAAACTCTTTGGTTTTAATAAGAAATATTCAATTCCTTTCGACAGTGTTTTGAATTTGGCGCTTACTATATTAATGATCGCAGGGGCGGCCGTGGCGAAGAAACAAAATCTGCACATACGAGGGAAAAAACTAGAAAACGTAATCAGAGAAAATCAAAAGAAGAATGAAGCGTCAGACACAAAAGTTACCCAGAACACTCAAAGAGGTTCATCAAAACTTATTCCGAATTTACAAGAATCTTTAAAACGTATACACACCGGTGAAAAACCTTTCAGATGTGAGGTCTGCCAGATTAGTTTTATTCGGAAAGATCATTTAACAAATCACATTCGTACGCATACTAGAGAAAAACCTTACGAATGTGAAGAATGTCAGCTTTGTTTTAGTCAGAAGGTTCATTTAACAAGACACATTCGTACGCACACAGGTAAAAAACCTTACAAATGTGAACATTGTCTGCTTTGTTTTAGTCGGAAAGATTGTTTATCAACGCACATTCGTACGCACTTTGGCGAGAAACCTTACAAATGTGAAGAATGTCAGCTTTGTTTTAGTCAGAAGGTTCATTTAACATATCACATTCGTACGCACACTGGCGAAAAACCTTACAAATGTGAAGAATGTCAGCTTTGTTTTAGTCAGAAGGTTCATTTAACAAATCACATTCGTACGCATACTAGAGAAAAACCTTACGAATGTGAAGAATGTCAGCTTTGTTTTAGTCAGAAGGATCATTTAACAAGACACATTCGTACGCACACAGGTAAAAAACCTTACAAATGTGAACATTGTCTGCTTTGTTTTAGTCGGAAAGATTGTTTATCAAGGCACATTCGTACGCACACTGGCGAAAAACCTTACAAATGTGAAGAATGTCAGCTTTGCTTTAGTCTTAAAGCTTCTTTATTAACTCACATTCGTACGCACACTGGCGAGAAACCTTACAAGTGTGAAGAATGTCAGGTTTGTTTTAGTCAGAAGGCTACTTTATTAAGGCATATTCTTAAGCACACTGGCATAAAACCTTACAAATGTGAAGAATGTCATATTTCTTTTAGTCGGAAAGATCATTTAACATATCACATTCGTACGCACACTGGCGAAAAACCTTACAAATGTGAAGAATGTCAGCTTTACTTTAGTCATAAAGCTACTTTATTAACTCACATTCGTACGCACACTGGCGAGACACCTTGCAAACGTGAAGAATGTTAGTGTAATTTTAGTCATAAGAATACTTGTACAGATACCCACCGTCTTAAAGTTTACTGTACATTCACAACGCTCTAATTAACCGTTTTATATGTGGTAGCAACAAAGTTACAGTTCAGTGTTGCTGTTACTTTTATGTCTATATAAGGCGAAATTAATTAGTGCTGACTGCGATCCCACCTGATGGTAAGCTGGGCACGCCACGATTGAGGCGGTAAGGCCCCTCTTTGAGGCTTGGCTGGAAAGACCTCATGGCGTCGTAACCTTCCGCATGGCGCAGGAACTAACCGAACATGGCAAGTTCGGGCCGTACCTGTACAAGATCCGTGCGGAGGTGACGCCCGGGTGTCGTCACTGTGCGGAACGCCCGGTGGACAAGGTGGAGCACACGGTAGAGGTGTGCCCCGCTTGGGAAGAACATCGCCGTGTCCTTGTGAGGGCGATCGGTAGCAATGATCTCTCGCGCTGGGGCTTGGTTCAGGCCATGCTCCGAAGCGAGGAGGAGTGGCAGGCGGTCGCCTCCTTCTGCGAAGCAGTAATGCTAGCAAAGGAGGAGGCTGACCGTATCAGGCAACGGCGCTCACGCCGCAGCCGCCGCCGTAATTCCGATCCAAATTTCCGGCCACCGTAGGCGCGGGCTTGCGGACGGCGGTCAATGGGTAGCTCGCTGTCCGTTTATCCGATAACAGACCGGACCGAGCCCAAATCGTTTTCGGCGCGCACTGTTCCCGTGCGCCTCAAGGAGTTGTCAGCAAACCGTAGGGGCCCAGTAGGGTCGAGGCCAAGTCTGGGGCTCTGGGAAGGTATGAAAATGCATACCAGGGCCCTGGAACCAAGGCAGGGAAGGAACAGGGTAGGTTTTTAATCAGTAAGAGCCTGACACTATTTCCCGCCCCACCCAAGTGCGGGATTTGTCATTGGATGATTTTACCTACCAAAAAAAAAACCTGATGGTAAGCAGCAATTGATGGTGAGACGGCTAGTTTACTAAGAGTCTATTCACTCTAAAGACTTGAAGACACTTACACCCGTATTCACAAACAATACTTTCCTCAGTAAAGTAGCAACGCTATGCGAAGTAAGGCATTTCTCACTGCGTTGCATATGGCAAGCCTTTTTATTCATAAACAATACTCAAACGACCCTTGACTAAGCAAACGCACTGCATTGAATAGAGCTCTGTGATTGGTTCGTTTGTGTTGCGTAGTTCACTTCGCTGCTTGACGATCATTTCATTTGTCATAACATAACCTCAATACATAAATGGTGACCGGTATTCGAGAACTATTTCGTTCGTCTTCGTTCGTGTATTTGTGGATTTAATAAATATGGATAAAGCAAAAGCTTCAGGTTTATAAAACCAAAAATACTTCTTTAATTCTTCCTATGTTGTTTAGAAAATTAATAACCTAATTTATCTTCAAACTGAAGAGATTATAAGAGACCCTTTTCACTATTCTTGATACTGTTGGTTGGTTGACTCACACTTATAAGGTCTCCCGTAATCATCTGCAAAATTAATATTCTATAATAAAAAAATGAATAGCTAAATGTGTTGCTAAGCGCAAATCTCGAGAACAGCTGGACCGATTTCACTTATTCTTTTTTTGTTGTGTTCGTTATTGTCAGGAGAAGATTCTTAGGATAGGGTAGAGTAAAAGTTAGTTCATGATAATAATAGATAAAGTAATAGTATATATAGATAGTTCGTTAATAAAGTTAAAAGCCTTTTAACAATAGTAGAAATAGGTTTGAGTTGATTGAATAGACACAATTCAAATATAGCATAATATTTTAACAAAACTCTTATAATGGTATAGTACCTACAGTTTTCATTAGTAGGTACCGTACGAACTGTAATAATCAAAAGGATTTTGGAAATCCCGTATCACTTTTCTGGTATTTATTGTAAATCCCTCATTGATATAATTATCAAATTCTTCTTCACTGCTATAATCAATTGTAAAAAAAAATTCTCGTAACACATAATAAACCTCAGAAAATCGAGAGACACTAGCTATGCGTTGCTTAAAACAGCTAGCAGGCTACCTTAGCTGTGCGTTCATTCTAAGGGATGCATAGTGCTAGCCGCCACTCAAGTATCGTCTATGAATAAGTTTTAGGGGCCCTGTGCGCTCGCGCGCACTGTGAGACCTCATAGTAACGTTTGTGAATACGGGTGTTAAATTCCGTAGAGACCCAGCCTGCTAGCTGCAGGCAGGCAGAGTCGAAGCCTACTGAGGCCAAGGGTTTGCTTCTGAAAGGAAAGCTCGGCCCTGGTATCTAAGGCAATGAAGGAACGGGGTGGGTTTTTAGTCAGTAAGAGTCTGACACTATCTCCCGCTCCGCCCAAGGGCGGGAGATGTCATTGAATGATTTTACCCACCACCAAAAAAAAAGACACTTAAATTATAATAAATGTGTTACCAAGTTAAGGGTGGATACTTACCATACGTCGGGTTTTCCGATGGTAGAAAGGCGATGGCGGAATCAAGTCATGTCATTCCTGCATACACTCTCCAAAATTCACTCTGTTAAATCCCGAAAGGCTGGCTACCCTACGCCTGTGGATTGATTTTAACCAAATCTGAATCAGCAATTAGTCTCTTCGCACACCTTTCTACTGAGTACAAAGCCGCCAGATGGCAATTTGCAGCATCAGCCCATAGGTGGCTGCAGTACTCCACACACAATCGGACCTGTGCTTTTTTCAATATTATAAGCTGTCCTGGGGTGAAGTACCGCCGGACCTTAGCAAGAATGTCTAGTTTCTTAGCAGCTAACATGGCTTGAACTCAATGAACCGCCTAAAGTTAAGGTTTGATGAAATTTCTTTTTATATTAGTACTTAAGCTCAAGGGCGTCGCCAAGGGAGTCAGGAGGGGGCTACGACACTAGAGCCTTGCTTTACAGCCTAGTTTAGGCACCCGTCTCCCACAATATAATGCCCATCCTATATGTTACCGTAGATAACGTAGGCTAGCAATTAGGAGTTATATTGTGAAGAAAACTAAAATTTTATTATTATTTAAAAAATATATTTTTTTTATTCTCTATACTTCCAATAGGGGGGCTATTGCCCCCCCCCCCCCTTGATCATTGGCTGGCGACGCCCTTGCCTAAGCTTATATAGTATTTAAGTGTAATTGTACTTATCTAGTTAAGAATGCACACAAGTAATCTGATAAGTGTGGAAACATCGTTTGTACATTTATCCATACATTACACCATATTTTATTGTACATTTGTTTTTTTTTTCCAAATAAATAAATTTCAACTCTCAATAGTTGAAGGCGATCGAATGCACTCTAAGGGTACATTCGAAAAAGCAGGAGCTAGTGGTGAACGGGCTCCTTTTGACGCTGAACAGACACGCTTGTTTTGTGGCAGCGTTGAATCCCTGTAGATTGGCTTCACCCCATTTGGAGACTGCCTGAAGTGAGACATTTGTACGCTGTACCATAGCCTCTTTTTCGAACTGGAATAGCTTCTTACTAGCCCGAACACTCGGCACGGCAGGTGTCTCTTTACAACTGTACTGTCGACTGCATACCGGGCATCAGCAGATAGTTGATATTCAGGAGGAAGAGAGTTGCAGAGAGATCAGACAGACCCCTGAGAAACTCTGGCATTATTCGTCATAAGTTCCGATGAGCATCCATCGACAGCAACTCTGAGAGAAAGCTCAGGAAGTCTTTTACCCAGGCAATCAGACCAAGAGAAACGCCGCTCGCTGGAAGTTTACTCATAACACTAATGCGCCATACTCTGTCGAAGGCCTTCTGGATGTCTAAGTAAACACACATGGGTGATATATACTTGTCGGTCTCCATTGGACCTGTCGCGGCGAAATGGCACTGAGGAGATTTTTACCTTCTAGGTATGCCATGAGGAGCGAGTTGTAACGTTTTTAGACGTTAACAAAAGAGGTAGAGGAGTGAGAATAGAGTGTAGAGTTATGAGAGGTAAGAGTGTAGAGATAAGAGAGGTAAGAATTTAGAGTTATGAGGTAAGAGTGCAGAGTTATGCTAAAAGAGGGAGAGCGAAACAAAGGTATGTTTCCTTGTGAGGTAATATATATAAAAATAAATATTATAAAAAATACAAAAGTAAGTATACAAAATTTAAGTCAAGTCCGAAGGAAGAAGTCGCGACCCCGTTGGAAGTCTGACAGAAGTTGAACGTTTGACAGAATTTTTGGTCCATGGAAAGTGTCTGACACTACTTTAGAATAATATTTTATAAAACATACATATATAAAAAACAGCCATAAAAATTTAAGTTAGGAAAGTAACTCTTATTTTTAGTTCCCTTTCTCAGCTGGTACCTGCCCAGGGCCCCCAAGGCGGGCCTCCACAAGCTCACAGATATTCTAAACACAATGAGACGATACTGAGAATATGTACAAACACTCGAAAAAACATAACACTCCTTCTGGGTCACCGTAGGCGCGGGCTTGCGTACGGCGTGCAATGGGTAACACGCTGTCCGATCGTCCGGTAACCGACCGGACCGAGCCCAAGTCGTCGACGGCCAGTGACGGATTAACCCTTAATCAAATTAAGCAATTGCCTAGGGCATCACGTCAGGGGGGGCACCAGAAGAAGCACACAAAATCCGTCCTTAGGGAATCACGTCTCACTCTCACGTCACCAAAAACCACACCAAAAATAGTTTCCTAAGAGAACAATTCAAAATAACGTGTTATTATACTCGTAGCATCATTGATAAATTAATTGCAGTAAACTTCCAGACTGGTCCCATTTTTTCAAAATCCAGTTCTGATAAAGGGATCCATGAGGAATCGAGGGAACTCCTCAAATATTATAGGCAACCATATAGTGATGTTGGTATTTTTATCGAGGACTTAAGCATTTACAGTCAAAAAGTAACATTTGATGGAGTGGAATTGATGAAGAAGACCACAATGAAGATAGTTTTTTTTTTAAGCGACTATGACAATACAAATGAATAAATGGTTCTGAATAGTTATGTTGAAAATGGTATCATCAAAGTGACCTGATGATGATGATGGAGCCGGAAGATAGATACCGGAACTCCGTAATAAATCAATGTTGTCGTCACCTCACACCACTTAAAGTATCTCGGGGATGAATAATATAATCGGTGTAGGTACAACAAACATGGATGTTAGAATGCATCACATACCTGCCGATCTGAACTGCCAATCTTCGTAATAGATTTCTTTCTCTTATATATCATCTGCTTCGCTTATGACTGAACTTCTACCATCTGTAAAGTTTAAAGCTCCCTGAACATGAATATATCAACGCAATTAACCCTAAACTTATTGTATAAACAATATACCAACAATAACATCTGAAGAACATTATTTCAACAGTGTATAATCAATAGCTGTACCAGGATGAATATGGCATAATAACAGCTTCATCACAAATCATTAAACATGAGGTCAAATAAATATTAGAGCCCGAACTCCCTCGGGACTCCTCCCCCAGGATCAGGTCCTGGGAGCATCAGGTTAGGTTAAAAGAGGAGCCCGATCGCCGTCGGAGCTCCCTCCCCCAGGATCAGGTCCCGGGGGGACCAGCTGGCTCAAATTGGTGTATAACACACCCATGTAACATCGGAACCTGGAGGAAACCACCTCTCCAGGACTCGGCTCACACCCCTGTCATACTAGAGGCAGCCTACCCGTTAAAACGTACATGCCGGAATCCTGGAGACTAACTCGCCAGGCCTCAGCTACTTCCGCCCTCTCCGCCCGGAAGCAACCTACTCCGCTAACCTTCCGCATCGGGATCCTGGAGATTAACTCTCCAGGCCTCATCATACTGACGCCTCTCGCCCCATCAGTATACTACCCCGAGCGAGTCTACTATACCTCATACAGTTAGGCATTCACCTTTAACATTAACATTTATAGGAATCAATTGCGCTGAGACACCAAATAACCACACAGAGCTTGTGTTTTATTAAGGAAAAACTTCTATTATAATCACAGAATTTATTAATAATTCAAGAAAATCTCAACAAACTTATCTTGCCTTTTTTACTTCCATCCATGAACTCAATCCAAGCCGCAGAAAGCGGGCTGTCAAACTTACATTTTTTTTATGATTGACACAATGGCTATTAGCCATTACAACACGCCGTCTTTTACAGCAAGTACAAACCAATAATATAATTATAATCTTAAAACTATAAATAAGTACTAACAAACATAGTCTTTTAGATATGCTGGAGTCTTTATGTCTCTTCTAGGTCTATTAAGTCTGCTGTCATTAGCTACTGGGCTAGGTGACTTACAAACAGAAGAGGTGTTACTATGACATTGAGAACTTGTTGATGAATTGGTAGCTAATAAACAGTTTTGGTTCTCGTCCTCTTGGCTAATATTATCTAAATTAATTGAAGGAGTACAAGGAAGTGACATCTTATTGTCATTATCCTTTTGTGTGTTAGCTAAAGGTACATTTTCTTGTTCTATAACAACAGGGAGTTGAGGTGTTACTTCTGTGGCCTCTAGTGTCTCTGGTATGTCAGTTAAATGTGGTGAAAGTGGACGAATGTGTATAAGGTCTCTTCTATATGTTGCATCATTCACATCCACTAAGTAGGAACGATCTGAAAGCACATCTGCAATTATTCCAGGAGTCCAAGTTTTGCTAGTTGATGGATGAATCTGAACTGTTACAGGCTGTCCTATTTCTAATGTGGTTGCCTTTTTGGCCCTTTTATCATGCGAGTATTTTACCCTTTCTTTTTTGCTTTTAATGTCTTCAGAAACATTTTCAATGACCTTTGGTTTCAGTAAATTTGTAATAGTTGGTAAGAATCCTCGTGTTCTTCGGGAAAACAATCTTTGTACAGGGCTTGAATCTAATTTATTAGGAGTATTTCTCAGACAGAGCAGACTCAGCCAGATATCTTCTCCATTATCAGTAGCTTTCATTAATAATTTTTTAGCTATCTTGACTGGCTGCGCCAATTTGCCTAGCAATCCTATCCCTTCCGTTTCTTTTTCCCGCACGACCTCTAGAAATGAAATGACATTGACGTTTGTGCATCGATTGTGAATGTGACCGCTCCGCTAACATCGCCCGCTCGAAATTACAAGAAAATTGACTATTTCGTGATCCAACCATTCAAAGACTCAACAATAGTGCAGTGTAGTGCAATACAGGACCTGGCAGTGATTTGAAAGTACGAAGTCGGGGTTCGCCGGCCGGCGCCACGTGGAACCTTCGAGGTCAAAAGGTCAGTGTTCCTCCCTAGTTTCCGTCCCATCCAGGCACAGTATCTGCATATTGTTAACAAACCTTAGATCGCTTTTTAAACCTACAGTCCACAGCAAATTCGCGCAACCATTACTTTTGGTCCTTACGAGCAGGATCGTGAATCATTTTCTTGTAATTTCGCAATATAGTATTTGTTCCATAGGGAATAAACGCAACGCGCCTATTTACCTAGATATAATAGTAGAAAACCCGCATCTAGGCATTTAGGCAACTATACGTTATTTCGCTCGTATAGTTAAAGAGTCATTGATAATTACGGTACCTACGCCGTCAACCGCACCGCATAATTATAGTTAGCTACGTAAATATCAGCGTAGATATAAATCGATCGCATTCTTTTTCTTGACAAAATTCATTCGGAAGTCCTACAAATTACATGTAGGTAGACGCATTTCAAAAATACCCGTTCATTGTTGAGTGAATATTTGTAGGAAACGGATAAACCATAGATTATATACGCATATATTTAATCGAGAAATTGGGTAATATTCACTCATTGATTCAGGTTGTTCCGTTCGTTCGCCGTTCACTTTGTTGTTTACAATATTACCATATTGTTATCTGTTAATTATCGCTTACTTAATAATTCGTTAAGTGTTTGTTTGAGTGTATAGTGTGAATATATCAAAACAAGATGTCTCTTAAGGGAACCAAGGTTAGTACTGATTTAAAGGTTCAGTTAAAGCTTTTATACGCTAAAAGGGACTCACAGTTTTCACGTGTTCAATCAATTTGTGATAAATCTTTGCAAACCTCGGATCTGGCGATTAGAGATGCTTTCTTGTGTTCGTTGGAAACTTTAGATAGTTTGCGCGCGGATTTTGAATCTACAATTAATAATATAAACATTTTAGAGTTGGAGTTAAATCCTGATTACTGTGTGAGTTATCAGGCATTGTCGTCCTTTGATGACTTGTATTGTCGTATCAAACGTATTGCTAGGAGTTTAGAGACTCCCCCCCCGCGAGTGGTTTATCCAACCCTCCTCGCGAACGCCCACGATTGCCGCCAATTCAAATACCTGAATTTAATGGTGACATTCGAAATTGGAATTTATTTATAGATAGTTTCGAAAATATAATACATAGGAACACATCGCTGACAGATCACGAGAGATTGTATTATCTCGTAGAAAAATTGACCGGTAAGGCAAAGGCTGTCTGTGCTGGAATTACGTTTAGCGCTGAAAATTTTGAACACTTTAAAAACAAAATACGAAGATAAGCGATTAGTAGCCACCGCATATTTAGATCAATTATTCGATTTGAAAAGTTTTTCCGTTTGTAACGATCATAATTTAGAGAAGTTTTTAAATATTTTCGCATCATCTGTTCGTGCAGTAAAGAACCTAAAGGTCAATGACCTCTGTGACTTTTTGTTTTTGTATATCGGTTTAAATAAATTAGATCCTGAAACTGTTCGTCTGTTTGAAACGACTCAGCGCGGTAACGAAATACCTAAGTTCAAAGATTTAGAATCTTTTATTCGCGACCATATTAAGGTATTGCAGCGCACGTCGGCACGTCATGAAGTCACGAATAGGACAGGTTCCGATCGCCGTATAGACGCGTCATCGAAGTCAGTCAAGACTGCACATACGCTAGTTAATACCGCCTCAACACCTGACTGTTCTCTGTGTAAGGGTAGCCATACACAGCTGTACAAGTGTTCGGGATTTCAGAGATTATCGCCTAGTGATCGTTACAAGTTTGTCCGCACTAATAATTTGTGTTTTAATTGTCTAAGTGACAAACATCTGGTTACGTCATGTAACAGTGGTGTTAGCTGTCGTAAATGTCTAGCTAGACATCATACCTTCTTACATTTTGAGAGTAGTAAGCTGCCATCGCAGCAGCAGCCTGCGCAGACGCGCGACGCTTGTGACGCGCGGCCTGCTGCAAGTGCAAACGACGTAACATTGTGTTCGCTTTCCGCCGCTGGTACTCAAATCACTACCGTTTTACTTGCGACCGCGCAAGTTGTCATTGTAGATGCCTTTGGCAAACCGCACACCGTTCGAGCGCTACTAGATGGCGCTTCCCAGAGTAATTTTATTACTCGGGATTGTTGTCAACGCCTTGGTTTTAGTTTTAATAATTGGTCATCCCGCTCAGAAGTGAAAGGTTTTGGAGGTTTAAAGGCAACCATTCACGGTTCCATTAAAATAATATTTAGTTCACGTTTTAATCGTAATATTTCGTTTGAAATGGATTCGCTAGTCGCAGATAAGATTACGGAACGGTTGCCCACGGTACCGGTTGACACGTCCATGCTGACGGAGTTTAAGAACTTGCAGTTAGCCGACGGAAATTACGCTTTCCCTGGAGATATCGATCTATTGATCGGTGCTTCGATTCTCCCGCATCTCCAGTTATCACGTAAAATTCAAGGTCTTCCGATGTACCCCGCTCCGCACGCACTGGAAACAGTTCTCGGGTTTGTTATAGTTGGTTCCGCACCCGCTTATTTAAATAGTTACTCGACTGTGTCGCACTGTTGCACCGTCGAGCCGCCGCTTGAGTCTACCATCCGCAAGTTCTGGGAGATTGAAGAGGTCAATGTCCCGCCTATTCTCAGCCCTGAGGATCAGGTCACTGAGGAGATTTATACCCGCACGACTACTCGTGATAAAGATGGTCGTTATGTTGTCGCGCTCCCTTTCAAGGGTGATATTTTTTCGCTCGGTGGCTCCCGTGCCTCCGCAGAGGAAAATATATTCCATGTCGCTGGAACAGAAAACCCAGCTGATTGTCTCTCACGTGGTTTGCTTCCTGCGCAAATTTTAAATCATCCGCTTTGGTTTTGTGGCCCTCCCTGGCTTCATACCACTCCTAACGAGTGGCCAAATGCTCCGTTTAACCCCGCTACTGTTTCAGAGCCACCCGAGGAGAAGAAACATACGCTTGTAGTATCAGTTCCGCGTGAAGAGTCAGTTGTTTTGTTGTTGTCTAATCGAGTCTCGTCTTGGTCGAGACTACTACGCTGTGTAGTTTACGTCCTAAGATTTTTGAGATTATTACCATCGCGTGGTTCTATAATCGCAGCTGATTTGGATAGAGCTGAATCAGTTGTACTTCGAGAGTTGCAGAAATTTTATTTTTCAATAGAATTTCGTAGTTTAGAATCACATAAACCTTGTAGTCCCGCACTTCAACATTTGAAACCATTTTTGCAAGACGGACTCATTCGTGTCGGTGGCCGTCTGCGAAATGCTAAGTTAGAGTTTGAACAAATGCATCCAGTAGTTCTACCACGCAGGGATCACGTTTTGGATTTGTTGGTGGACTATCACCATAAGGTGAATTGTCACGCTGGTCCCGATTTATTAATGTCCATTCTTCGACAGAAGTACTGGATACTTTCCGCTCGCAATTTGATACGCGCTAGAGTGCACAGATGTGTGCCCTGCTTTAAGCTCCGCCCGCGTTTCAACGCGCCGGAAATGGCCGACCATCGTTCTTGTCGTGTTGTACAGACGGTGAAACCTTTCATACATACTGGGACGGACTATGCTGGACCGTTTAAAGTCACTATTGCCCGTGGTCGTGGTATACGTTCCACAAAGGCATACATTTGCCTATTCGTTTGTATGACAACTCGTGCGGTTCACATAGAGTTAACCAGTGATTTGAGTACGCAGGGTTTTATGTCTGCATTTAAACGATTTTTATCTCGCCGTGGTCCCGTTAAGCGCTTATACTCTGACAACGGCACAAATTATGTTGGAGCGCGACGCAATATTTCGGAATTACATACATTCTTACGCTCCAAGTACTACCAAAGTGAATTCGCCCATGTCTTAGCTGAGAATCGCATTGATTGGTGTTTTAATACGCCAGCGGCTAGTCATTTTGGTGGCAATTGGGAGGCGAATATTAAAAGCCTTAAGTCGCACCTGTTTCGGGTCATAGGCGAACAGATTCTCTCGTACGAGGAGTTGAGCACCGTACTCGCTCAGGTAGAGGCGTTGATGAATACGCGTCCGTTGTGTCGGACTTTGTCTAGTGATCCATCGGAGCCACTAGCGTTGACGCCGGCTCACTTCTTGACGACGACTCCTCTTAAATATTTGCCCGCTTTAGATGTCGAGACTGACAAACTGCAGCTTCACCCGCGTCACGCTCTGCTAGATAGCTTAGTTCAGTCCTTTTGGAAGCGATGGAGGACAGATTATCTGCATACGCTGCAGTCGCGTCAAAAGTGGAACACTCCTTCAGATCCAGTCACAGTCGGTACTGTGGTGATACTGAAGACTGAGAGTGCGCCTCCTCTGCACTGGCCTCTTGGTGTAGTGGAAGAAGTTTTTCCGGGTTCGAACGGAATAACGCGAGTCGTAAAGGTTAAAACCGCAACTGGATCGTACCTGCGTCCGGTTATTCGCCTCTGCCCTCTGCCTAATCAGTAGTAGTGGCATAGTTAGTTATAAGTTGTTTCGCTACCTAGTATTGATAGTTTAGATTAGTAATAGGGTTTAGTTTCGCTTTTGTTTTTTTTCTCTTTTCTTTGAAGGTAACCCTTCAAACCCGGGGGGAATGGTTGCGCCAATTTGCTATGATCCGCGACTTTGTTTTTTGTAATTTGTTTTTTTGGCCTAGCAATCCTATCCCTTCCGTTTCTTTTTCCCGCACGACCTCTAGAAATGAAATGACATTGACGTTTGTGCATCGATTGTGAATGTGACCGCTCCGCTAACATCGCCCGCTCGAAATTACAAGAAAATTGACTATTTCGTGATCCAACCATTCAAAGACTCAACAATAGTGCAGTGTAGTGCAATACAGGACCTGGCAGTGATTTGAAAGTACGAAGTCGGGGTTCGCCGGCCGGCGCCACGTGGAACCTTCGAGGTCAAAAGGTCAGTGTTCCTCCCTAGTTTCCGTCCCATCCAGGCACAGTATCTGCATATTGTTAACAAACCTTAGATCGCTTTTTAAACCTACAGTCCACAGCAAATTCGCGCAACCAGTCAGTCACAGTAGCTTCAGCCTTGCCATTCCCTTGAGGGTGATGTGGAGATGATGTAACTTGTGTGAAGTTCCATTTACATGCAAAGTCTGAAAATTCTTGACTGACAAAGTTGGTTCCACCATCTGTGATAACTATTTCTGGAATTCCATGTCGTGAAAAGTTTTTTTTACAAATTTCTATTACTTGTTTGGAAGATAAATCTCTTAACACATCAATCTCAAAGAAGTCTGAATAATGGTCAACTGTTATTAAATATTTTATTTGTTTGCCATTTTGGTTGAAGAAGAATACATCCATTGATATTATTTGGAATGGATATTCAGGTATTTTACAACTTTGCATGGTAAATTTTTGTTGACTTGGTTGGTATTTACTGCAAGTAGTGCAATTTTTAATCATTTCTCTTATGTCATTCGACATTGATGGCCAGAATATAGCATTTCTAGCTAATTTTAATGTGTTTTCAATACCTGAATGTGCTTTATGTAATTTACTTAACATTTTTTCTCTAAGATTTTCTGGTATCAATATAGCTTGATTCTTAAGTATTAGACCATTATAGGTTGTTAATTCACTTTTATAATTATGATATTGTTTGATGGCATCTGGTATATCTCTTAAATATTTTGGCCATCCATGTATAATAAATTTTTTTAAAGCCAGAACATTGTGATCTTTTGATGTTGCATCTTCTATTTCCTGTATGCAGCTATCAGATATAGGTAAGTTTAACAAAGGATTTATTTTCTCTATAATTCTAAATATTTTCATATCTTTTGCTCTATCAATGTCTTTACATTCTAAATAAAATCGAGATAATGCATCTGCCATTATATTTTCTTTTCCAGATACAAATTGCAGCTCAAGACTGTATCTTTGTAGCATTAAAAGCATGGATTGAAGCCTTTTTGGAGCCTGAAGAAGAGGTTTCTTAAATATATTTAATAAAGGTTTGTGATCTGTTTTAATAATGGTTTTTGCATTACCAATAATTAGCTGATCAAACCTTTTGCAGGCAAAAAGGACTGCCAGAAGTTCTTTCTCTATTTGGGCATATTTCTTCTCAGTTGAAGTGAGGCATCGAGACGCATATGCAACTGGCTGGTTCTCTTGAAATAATGCGACTCCCAGAGCTCCTTCACTGGAATCACATTCTACAATAAGTGGCTTATTTTTATCATAATATTTCAATGTTTTTGTGTCACAGATCATGGCTTTTAATGAATCAAACTCTTTTTGAGCTTTTTTATCCCACAACCATTCAGTTTTATCATGAGTAAGGTGTCTTAGATATGCTGAATTAGCACTTAACTTAGGGATAAACCTACTAAGGTATGTAACCACACCCAGAAATCTTTGAACTTCCTTTTTATTTCTTGGGATTGGAATGTTCGAGATAGACTCTAATTTGGATGGATCCGGTTGGAGACCTTTGTTGGAAAACACATGCCCATAATACTTTACTGAAGTTTGTAGAAGTTTTGTTTTATTTTTATTTAATTTGCAATTATATTCTTGCAATCTTTTTAATAAATTTTCAAGATTCTTGTTGTGATCTATAATGGCTTCTGGCATTGTATCTCCAACTCCATAAACAAGTAAATCATCCACCAGTGCTTCAATACCATTTAATCCCTGTATAATTTCACTCATTTTTATCTGAAAATGATCTGGCGCTGAAGAGATACCAAAAGGAAGGACCTTCCATCGATATTTACCAAATGGTGTCCAAAATGTTGTCAATTTGCTACTTTTTTCAGATAATTTCAAATGCCAGAATCCTTTTTTGACATCTAATGTAGAGAATATTTTAGCTCTACCTAACTCTGGTAGGATTTCTTCAACTGTAGTAAATTGATAATTAGGTCTTTTGATAGCTTTATTCAATGGAATAGGATCTAGGCATATTCTAAAGTTTTCTTGCTTTTTTATAATAAGTATATTGCTTACCCAATCAGTGTGATTATCTTCTTTGGTAATTACCCCTTCTTCTTCTAATCTCTTTAATTCTTCTTTCAGCTTTAATCGTAGAGAAACTGGCACCCGACGAGCCTTTTGGATGACTGGTGAAACCGTCTCATCAATTTCCAAATCAACTTCACCCGAGAAACATCCTCTCCCTTCAAAAACTGAGCTATATTTATTGATAATAGACTGTGTCTCCTGTGAGTAATTGCATTGCACTTCCTTGCAAAATTTCACGAGACCCATGTTGGTACAGGCCTGACATGATAAGAGTGGGATGTGGGTGTTCTTTACTATTTGAAATGTAACAGTGTGACTTTTTTTATGACCTGAGATGTTGGTCCTTAAAATTAAATCTATTTCCCCATGTACAATAATATGATTTCCCCCAAAACCAAACAGAGTTTTGTCTGACTTCCGCATTTTTTGTTGCACATAACTTTCACCTAACATGTCCTTAACATTCTGGAGACCAATTAGACACTCATCAGCTGCTGTGTCCAGTAAACATTTTGTTTTTTTCCAATTGTTTTCTTTTTGGTATTCGAGTGTACACTCAGCTAGATTCTTATTATTTTTGTTCTTGGTCTTATTGACGATGAATTCTGTGTCTGAGTCAAGGCTTTCCATCACCACCTTCACTTGCTTTCTCTTCTTGCACGCTTTCTCTATATGGTTTTTTCCTTTGCAGTTTTCGCATACCTTGCCCCAGGCTGGGCATTTTTCTTTTTTAAACTCATGGTAATTTGCACAAAATTTGCATTTTCTCTTTTTCTCTTCTATCTTGTTTATTTCTGATGCTTTTTGTCCTAATAAAGTATTTATCTGTGTTTCCGTGGCTTCTGCTGCACGGCATATATTAACTGCCTCTGTTACTGTAAGGTTTTCTTTATTTAGTAGCTCTTTCTTTATTTTTGTGTCTATTATTCCTAACACAATTTTATCCCGTAACATTTCATCTTTGAAAGTAGCATAGTCACAGTCTTCAACCAGCTTTGTTAAGTCTGCATGGAAAACATCAAACGCTTCGTATTTTTGCTGCATTCTACTTAAAAAGATGTATCTGTTGTAGATAATGTTCTTTTTAGGGAGCATTTTTGTAGATATAATTTGTAATATTTCCTTACATGTTTTATTTGTTTTGTCTGAGTCAGTAAGGCCGAAGTCACCGTATTTTTTTAATGCTCCACCACCTATAGCACTGAACAACACGCTCACTTTTCTCGGTTCTTGATCCGCCGACCATTCATCCATTTGAGTTGCAGAACAATAATTTGTCCATGCAGATAAGAATGTTTTGAAGGCATCTTGCGGGTCTGTATCAATATTAATAGCCGCTGGCCAGGGGACATTCACATTTTGTGGAGGTGCTTTTTGAGAGAGTCTAGCGATTTCTTCCTGCATAGACTTCAGGACAATAATTTCGAAAGGAAGGATGCGCCCAACTGAACATTTCTTATAAAGGACATGGCTAAATTGAAGTATGGACGACTGCCCCACAATGAAAATGCATGTATAAACATGGCACCTAGCAATATACAATGCTGAATAGCTGAAAAATAGTATTTTATAATCAAAAAGGTTCAGGAACTTTTCAGATCTGCACAATCCTGAAAATAAATCGAGTAACTCCTACGGCAAAGGTATAAAAACTTCAAACAATGATATTGCTATGAACTTTTAACTAGGCGCTTTAATGTGGCTGCGACGATTTTTATTGATGATTGTGTTTTTCACTGACGATTTTTCACTAAGGTACTTAAAGTAAAAATCTACAAATGGGTAAATGCACTAAAAAAACTTGATTCAACGGACTTATGATAATCTCCACAAAAATCATAATATTAAAGTGTATTCTGTTGTAAAATCTAAACTACTTATCCAAATGAGTTGAAATAAAGACAGTTTTCACAGACAATGTAAATAACACTAAGATTGAAATGATGAACGTATTTGAAAAAGATATTAAATATTAACTTAGCCAAATATTTGTAATTTCTGTATTGAGGTAGTTTTGTAAACCATTCTGCATAAACTAGATAATTAACGCACTGAGTAACCAGGGACATAAAAAATATATAATAAAACAATAAAAATGCGATTTATTTATTTATTTGGTAAGTCTTATTATGACATTATCTAAAAATGAAGCCGGAGATGATAATGTGTTCTAATGTCTCGCCCACCCGAGATACCAGACCACTGTCATGACATGACAACAACCCAGAGTTCTGTTACCCACAATACGGCTGCAGTAATATGACAGTATATCATCTAAATGATTGTTTGTGGGCTCAGTTTCATACAAAATATACACATAGTATATTTTATGACCAATATGCCTCAACTTTATTTGGCCTATTAGAAGTTGAGGTCTTGATGCACCTAAATGATTTACTCTTTCAAGATCTGGGCACACTTCAATATTGTAAACACCATTTGCTCTAATATGCTCTCCGTAGTATGACCAAGCTTGTTTGGCTTGATATGGTCCTAATGTCATCAATATTAAGTCACTATGCCCCAATATTGGAAAACTCTCTAATTGGGGCAGGTTACCATCCACTCTTAAAAACTTTGTTTGTTGCCTATTCAAATTGTTTTTCCTTACAAAGGTTCCTAAACGGTTAAGCTGATCCATAAAACATGTCACTCTCTAAATTAAATGTTGGTAGTTTTTTTTTTTTTCAATTTGGTTTACTGTAAAACTTGAGTATATATAATTATTTTCAAGTAGCAAGTGCCAAACATTCAAGTTCAAATGTACATCACATAAATTATAATTTTCAATAAGCATTTTTTTTTATAAATACTGGAATAACATGTAACTTTTGTTCAATAACACAAGCATTAAACACACAGTGTCTAGAGGTATTTGCAGCCCGTTTATAGTTTGGCAGGTTTAATTCTGGCTCTGGAACAGGTCTCGGTACTGGTTCAGTTTCAATTATTGCTTCAGGTTCAGCTTGTAGTTCAGGTACAGACTCAGTTAGTGGCTCAGGTTCACCTGAACCGCCAGCTTGTGGCACAGGTTCAGGTGTCGGCAGAGTTGAACGATTTTTTGATGCCGCATCCAACAGGGATGACACACATAGTTGATGGTCTAAAAAAAAGGTAATTTAGGTTATTGGTATGATGTCATCGTTATAGAGAAAGAAATGATGATTATTAACTGTTTGTAGGCTGAGGAACTAAATATTTGGATAATGATATTGATAATGATTTGTATTTTAGGAGATTTATGTTATATTTTTATATTGTAATATAATAATGACTCTCTGCATGTGTTGGTTTTGGCTATTAGTGCAGAGAGTATCTAGATATCAAATAAATAAATAAATAAAACAATGCATTGTGTATAAACATCACTTTAATTACCTGATGGAAAGCTGGATGTGATATTGGTAAATCCTGCATCATCAAATTGTTTCTTTCCACTTCATGATGTACGCTTCTGACAGAACGACCACAAGTTATGCACACCATTGTATGGCCAAATAAACGATCATCATTAGCTTCTGAATTCAGCATTTCATAAAAAGGATGACAAATGTTGGCATCCCTTGGAACCTAAAAAAACAAAACTGAATTACCATAGTACTGTTACGTCTGCGTAATGAGTTTGCATAAGATTATATGCAAACTCATGCGTATCCTCATAAGTTAGCATACTGGCTGTATAAGGGTTCGAAGATTGTTAGTATTCTAGATTTAATTTGAATATTTGTAAGAGTAGATTGTTTTGTTGTTTGATCCAGTTCCATGTAGTCGTTCAAAGAGTGAAGAAGTATTTTTATAATATATCATCGTGAAAACCCCCAAGTTATTTCATTTTATAGATAATTGATCCCGGTAGTCGAGCCCTAAGCACCCAGGGTTCGACATAGTGGTGGAGGCGCCGGGTATAGTAAAAGTATTAAAAGTAGAAGCATAAATAGAAGTATTAATAAGTATTAGTAAAAATTGCATATACGGAACCGATGATAATCGAATATATGGAGCTGACAGAGAAAGACGACTAGTACAGCCCCATGTGGTGTTGTGTGCTCTCGCAGCGAAGAAAGTAGAAAAGCTAAGTGGTTTTTATATTATTTAATTAGTGTCAAAGGAGAGATGATGATGATATATTTCTCGGGCATTGATGAGGTCTGCCTAGAGGAGTTTATCACCGAGTTCAGGCGAATCGCCAGAAGCTATGAGTGGTTAGAGAAAGATTATGCTCTCATATTAGGCGCATATCTTCATGGTCCAGCCTTGTATTTTTATAATTATACTTACCGTGATGATATGGAGTTTGCAACGTTGTGCGAGGAATTGAGGAACGAGTTCCCTTGTCAATGTTATGTCTGTAAACAACGTGCAGCAATGGAAGCATGTGTTGATGAAGAAGAAACTGCAGATGTATATGAAGAAAATGAATCGTCGGATGACACGAACCAAGATGATAATACTGTTTTTTGTTCTAGCATGATCATGGACGACCCACATATTGAGGAAATAAATGATATCGATGATGACCAGAGCTGCGACGTAGGCAGTCAGAATGATGACGAGTCCGAAGTTGAATGTGCGGATGAAGAGAAAAGCCCGGGTGTGTCCAATCCAGTTATTATTTCATCCGTTTTGATTTCAGAGAATAAAGATATGTTTTTTAAAGAATCACAATGTGATCGCGATGAAAATATGTATAAATACCACATCGCTGATGATTACAATTTTCAAAAGAAGATGGTCCAATCTGATGTTGGGGATGACGTGCATACTTCGTTGGTAACAATAAAAAATAATCGGTTTGGTTTTATTAATTTCCATGTTGAATTTTCTCATCGAGCCTCATGTCAAGCTAAAATAGGTATGGCGTCAAGGAAGTCCTACCATGTTAAGTTGAGTAGTTATGCCCAAATTAAAAATAAAAGATGCATGGCACGAAAATGTATGGCTATGAGAAAGTCCCCCCATTACCGTCATTTAAATAAAATAAAATCATATTCATTAAATTCTTACCATTTTTATAACAATTTTATAAAACAGACATTTTTGTTTAAATATAAATTTTGGAAATTTTATAAAAAGAAATTTTGTAGGAATTACATTTTCACATAAGAGTTTAAAACTTTGTAGATTATATAAGGGACCGTATCAGATAGTTAGGAGAGTTTCCGATATTAATTATGTAATTAAAAAATTAAATAATAGGCGTTTTAGGGATATTGTTCATGTAAATAGACTAAAACCTTTTCATATGAGAGTGTAAATAAGTGTAGGCTCAAAAGCTTAGTATCCAGGGTAGAATAAAATTAGAAAAATGTCTGTAGGCTGTCATGTCATTATGTCATTGTCAATCATTATAGGTAGTTGTTATGTTTATTATTGTGATGGAAATTGTAATTAATTTGTGATTTTTGTTTCATAAAATGCTGCCGGGCGGAACGCGCCCCATGAGCTGAATGCAGACGCAGCCGGGTGGTTCAGAGGACAGAGCCATACAACCCAGAAAAACGTTTATATACAAGATGTAGTGGTAGACGTGTTTTTGCTCCAGAGTATAATGTTAGATTCTCCTCCGGACCTCCCATAGAGTTATGAGAGGGCCACTTAGTGTTCAATTTGAGCTAATATCAACTTTGCTATATGGAGCATAGTCTTCGCAAAGGGAGTCAGGTTGACTCTGTTGATTTAGCTATGATAATTGAAACTCTTCAATGGTTAAGAGTTATTAGATGAGTAATTCTTGTTATTTTTTTTTATTAATCCCTCTGGAGTAAATACAGGCAATGAGAAGTTATAGGTGGTCCAATGCAATTATGGCTCTCTGACCTCTGACCCGATAAGCGTCTGAAGGAATTACAGTCATAAAGGTGTTGAATCTTAGCATGTATTCCCAGTCTGGGTGGATGTCACTTGGACATCCTAGGTTCAATTAGGGCTGTGCGCTGTGGCTTTTAACACGGTTTTGCTGCAGTGGGGTTTAAGCAGAGCAACGTTAATTGATGAGTGTGGATTAACACACAGTAATAATAGATGAATTTTATGACAATCAGTAGTGATCGTTGACTCTGACTTAAGCTCGCTTTACAAAGCCGTAGGCCAGAATAAAGTTCTTCCGTGTAAAGGTAGGGATCTCGGTGTTAGGATTAGGTAGGTCATACTAACACCCTTCGAAAGTTTTTAGAATATAACTGTGTTATATACACATTTATATTCTTTGGGGCGTAGGTGATGTTACGTCTGCGTAATGAGTTTGCATAAGATTATATGCAAACTCATGCGTATCCTCATAAGTTAGCATACTGGCTGTATAAGGGTTCGAAGATTGTTAGTATTCTAGATTTAATTTGAATATTTGTAAGAGTAGATTGTTTTGTTGTTTGATCCAGTTCCATGTAGTCGTTCAAAGAGTGAAGAAGTATTTTTATAATATATCATCGTGAAAACCCCCAAGTTATTTCATTTTATAGATAATTGATCCCGGTAGTCGAGCCCTAAGCACCCAGGGTTCGACAGTACCAATCATTGTTTCTTATATTTATTAGTTTTAAAATTATTCGCAGATGACTTACCTCTGTTGTTAACCATTGTGCTAGGTTCATGAGTAAAAGAGCAGGCAAAGAAGAGGTGAAATGCCGCCGCAGTCTGCGTGTGTACACCACAGTTTATGCACCGCATGATTGCAATTCAAGTCCGTGTCGAGTAGCGAGAGGTCAGCAGTTAGGCGAGCAATCAGTAAGTCCAATAAACAAGCGAAGTTCAATGAAAATCCAAAATCTAACTAAATCCAAAAAGCACAACAAACTAATAAACGGCAGAGCATTGAAACGACGTCTGACGTTTGTTTTTTTTTCATAGAGTAGAGATGGAATTGTTTTTAATGTAACAAAATCGATAAAATAATCGAATGGGATAAAAGAAAAAAAATGAATATATTGACCTCGACAGACACAAAATATGTAGTAAGATTGTGTGCCCAAAGTGTTAGTAATACACTTATCCAGTTACAATTATTTTGTTTCAGAAAATAAATCGTTTTGATAACCCTTATTATAAATCGATGTTAATTCAATAACTCGATTTGACATTTTGGAAATGCGATATGTCTCCTCCTTAGCTTGAAGTACTCCTTGATTATCTATAATATTGTCAAGTCAAACCAAAACAAAGCATAAAAACAATTCAGATACTTTTTTATTTTTATTAGTTCACGAAAGTTCTATGAAATTATTAAACACTAAATAATTCATGAATGAATATTTAAATAATACGGGTTAGTGTGAAGTTCTTATACATGTTAACCGTTTTGGGGGCAGCCGTTTAGCCATCTCTTTTCATAATACAAGTAAAAAGTGTGCATCTGGATTGAGGGCCCATTTTTTAAATCCTTACGAAACGAAATAAAATTTACAGGGAATTTAGTTAAAAATTAGTAAAACGTAAAGCAATGACTCATAAATTTCTTAAACGTAAATTAAAAATGTTATGATTAAATAACGTGGGCCCTCAATCCAGACGCTTGCATAATGACGCATAGTCTAAATCTCGGAAAGTACTATGTCTGGGTTAATAATTTTTATTTAGGAATTTAGTTAAGAATTTCTTAAATATTTTAAGAAATTCTCAAATCTGTAGAATATCACATTACAGATTTATGGCGATTTATCTTGGGCCCTCAATTCAGCAATGTCATTTTTAAAGAATTTGCAAAAACTTAATTTATTTGACGAAATCCATCATACGACTTTAATAATATTTTAGTTAGATATCTCTATGAATTAGTAAAAAAGAAATAATGACCCAAAAGTTAATCGATAAAAAGTAAATGAGAGTTGAATTTTACTGAAACGTCTGAACTGAGGGCCCAAGATTTTCGGCTTTATTAACTAGACTTTACCTCATAGATTAAAGCAAAGAAGATTGAGGTTTTTAACTATTTTTTAACTAAATCCTGACGTATCGTCCGTTCTTCTAAATGCTATATTTTAAAAGAAAACCGATTTTTGATTTTGTATGGGAGAAAATTTTGTAGGGTGACCGTACTGTTCATCATATCTACACATTTTGTAAAGCGTAGACTAAAATTCTTATATTTGCAGATAAAAGTATTCAATATCTACGATGATCTTATTTGTTTTTGTATTGTCCTAGATGCCTAAAGCAAATAGTTAAAAACGTTTATTTATTTAGCTTCAATAATATGTTCTCAAAAATGAAAGATCAATTAACCGACCAGTACCTAGCATTTTTTAAGTAGTCATCGTATCTATGGACAAGATCTGGAGCACCAGCGACGTCGTCATTCCGAAAATCAATCGACAGTCGAATTGATGTGATGAAAGATTTGACTCAGTCTGGTAGGCCATCAACGTCTTCAACTGCAGCTAACATCGTAAAGCGAAGGAAATAGTGACTGAAAATCCTCTTTAGAATTTGAAAGACATAGCTGCTGAACTTTCTGTGTCTTACTAGTCGACCCGTATCGTTTGAAACAATCACATCCGTAAGAAACATGTTGCCGCCCCAGAAGACCTAAATTTTCTCTAAAAACTTAATCGCATATGAGCCGGGCTGAGGACGATTCGATTCCAGCCTTGAAAGAGCATACTTTGAGGATGATAAAGTTCAACATTTTGTGTATTATTGACCTTTTCCCGTGACTTTCTTGAAAGAATAGTAAAATACCAATAAAAAAATCTTTACTCGTTTTTGTATTGTATTGGTTATTATAGATATCCAGTATTGTTCTATTGCTGTGCAAAAGCCATCGACTCTTTCTAATGGTCTCAGTTCCTTACTCACATTCCATTTCTTAAGAAAGACATCCAGGTCGGTTGGCAAACCTTGAGTTTAGACTTTTGGATGTTAGTCAAAGACCAAGTCTGTATACACCATAGGTCAAATGAGGAGAATACACATGTCCATAAGCTTACGCTTCAGTGATATGGGCACAGTGCCCTTAAATAGTTCCTTCATGGACCAGTAACATTTTCAGGTATTTTCTGTTTGTCCCGTTATTTATTTGTCTTATCTGGCCTAGAAAGAGACTACTTGGCCCAAGTAGATAATAGTATATTCTGGAACGTATTCTATATTCTGTCCGCCTACGTGTACGTTCCTTTTGGAGCTGTTGGTTATGATTTTGGTCTTCAACATGTTTATATTTAGTCTAACCAACATTTGCTCTAGTCCTGTGGTTGTAAGAGAAAACAGGACAATCTTATCAGAGAAACGCAAATTAGTTAACTTCGCTTCGCCGATGACAATGCCCTTCTCTTACCTTTCGACTGCTAATGTCTGAAAGAATTGGTGAATAACTTTGGGGACAACGGGACGCCCTGTTTGACTCCCTTAAGTCAAATGAAAAGATTTTACTGCGATCACCTGATTTAAGGTTACATACTACAATTTTATTTAAATGTATTGATGTATAGATTCAAATTGTTTTTTTGAATAATTGTTGTAAAAAGAATGTAAGTAGATAGTACTAAATCGTAAAAACTTGTTCAGACTATTTTTAAGTTAAATTTATGTATTAAGTACATTGTTTTCTTAGATTTATATCGAACGTGTTTTATTTACTGAAATTAATTTGATTAATTTTCGGATTGCGACATAGCTGGTGCTCCAGATCTTGTCCATAGATACGATGACTACTTAAAAAATGCTAGGTACTGGTCGGTTAATTGATCTTTCATTTTTGCAAACATATTATTGAAGCTAAATAAATAAACGTTTTTAACTATTTGCTTTAGGCATCTAGGACAATACAAAAACAAATAAGATCATCGTAGATATTGAATACTTTTATCTGCAAATATAAGAATTTTAATCTACGCTTTACAAAATGTGTAGATATGATGAACAGTACGGCCACCCTACAAAATTTTCTCCCATACAAAATCAAAAATCGGTTTTCTTTTAAAATATAGCATTTAGAAGAACGGACGATACGTCAGGATTTAGTTAAAAAATAGTTAAAAACCTCAATCTTCTTTGCTTTAATCTATGAGGTAAAGTCTAGTTAATAAAGCCGAAAATCTTGGGCCCTCAGTTCAGACGTTTCAGTAAAATTCAACTCTCATTTACTTTTTATCAATTAACTTTTGGGTCATTATTTCTTTTTTACTAATTCATAGAGATATCTAACTAAAATATTATTAAAGTCGTATGATGGATTTCGTCAAATAAATTAAGTTTTTGCAGATTCTTTAAAAATGACATTGCTGAATTGAGGGCCCAAGATAAATCGCCATAAATCTGTAATGTGATATTCTACAGATTTGAGAATTTCTTAAAATATTTAAGAAATTCTTAACTAAATTCCTAAATAAAAATTATTAACCCAGACATAGTACTTTCCGAGATTTAGACTATGCGTCATTATGCAAGCGTCTGGATTGAGGGCCCACGTTATTTAATCATAACATTTTTAATTTACGTTTAAGAAATTTATGAGTCATTGCTTTACGTTTTACTAATTTTTAACTAAATTCCCTGTAAATTTTATTTCGTTTCGTAAGGATTTAAAAAATGGGCCCTCAATCCAGATGCACACAAGTAAAAATAGCGACATCTGTGATAACTCATTCGAATTACGTGAATGTCGCACTGTACAGGTGATCGACGTAACCTTGTTCGCGCGTATGGGTTTTTTATTTCGTATTTTAGCAGTCAGTAGGTACAATTAAATCAATTGCATGCCCATAAAGGTAGGTACAGTTCGGTTGTTGTTCCCGAATAATGCGACTCCAAATCTCTTTACGCGTTGCATCATTTGGAAATCTGTAATTGAAAAAAAATCATCGTCATCGGAAGTTGGTCCATATATCCATACTTTTACTTACTTATATTACAAATACGAAAATAACTGTCTACCGCGTTTTCACGGTTAAACTACTGAACCGTTTTCGATGATAATTATGTGGTACGGACTAAGATTGAGCCTCAAGAAAGCATGTACGTAAGCTACATTATTATTATTTTTTCGTAATTTACGCGGAAGTAGTCGTGGGCGAAAGCTAGGTAGTTTAAATGTCATCTCAGCGTGAAGAAAATAAAACTATATTTCAAAATATATTAAGAATAAAATATTCAATTTCAGTTAGGTAGGTATCGTTTCTAAGATTCTTCTTTTAAATATATTTTTGTTTTATCCTTATTGAATATAAAACACATTAGATACTAAAATTCAAAATTACAAGTACTAAGTACTACATTGAAATAAAAATTACGTCCGTACAAGTTTACTTCGTCCACTTCACGCGTGTAGTACCGGCCACACAATGGCTGCCATTGTGATATTCGGTAGTAAAATATTTATCGCTATAAAATGTGTTTATTTAATAACTTATGGTAACAAAATTAATGTAAGGTTACTTATCGATGATACGATATCCCATGTTCCTTTTTAACCTTTGTATCATAATTTTTGGCAGCCTTTTACCACACAAATAGGCATTTTTATGACAAGCAAATATTCGTTCACTCCCGCACACGGGCCACTGTCAACTGAGACGCGTTGGCCCTAAACTGTAATTTTAGGGCCAGCGCGCTAGTGCCATTTAATCGCGCGGTTGGCCTGGTCCTTACGCTAGTAATATATATGTCAATGCTTCAGGAGCATAGTTTGCTGTTGAATTACGTGTAATATCGAAGGATCTTCCATTGTTCACGCTGCCACCATGTTTTATTAAGGAAAATCTTCTATTATAATCACAGAATTTATTAATAATTCAAGAAAATCTCAACAAACTTATCTTGCCTTTTTTACTTCCATCCATGAACTCAATCCAAGCCGCAGAAAGCGGGCTGTCAAACTTACATTTTTTTTATGATTGACAAAATGGCTATTAGCCATTACAACAGCTTGACTAAGATATTAACATAAGTAATACTTAGCTTTCATGCCTTCGACGTCTGGATACATGTCCCTCTTCCAGACACGGCACGAAAGGTCTTTAATTAACATAATTCACGCTCGGTACACAAGTTATCACAGTACACTTGCAACTTAGCAACCTTTAGAAATGGCGGTATAGAGTTACTGTTCGCGCCAACTAATATTTGTAAAGTCTATTATCTATGCTTACCATAGGTAGTCAAGATAGCCCTCGGGATGTTGCTAGTGTTGAATTTATATATTATGGTCTATGGATTCGCGTTAGTCGCGACACTCCCGACAAAAGGCGAAAGTAGCGTGATCAGGATACTCGTCCACTCTTTAATCTTTTCAAGGGCTCGTGTGGCAGCTACTCTTTTTGGTCTAGACTCATGACTTTCTTCTATAGATACACAGTCAGTTTTATCACTTGACTCAGGCTCGGATAATACGTACGACTTAGGTTCAACAGACTTAGCAGTGTCTATTTTACTTTCTTATACACAACAGGCGAACGCTCTACGGTACTTTCATCTTCATTAAGTACTCTACTAATTTCACTCTCAACAGGAAGTTCGGCGGTATTAGGACTTAGTGGTTTTTTTTGGTAACTTTGTTTCCAGGTGGTTGTAACTGAAATTCTGTAATTTGGAGGTCTCGTTCGTCGGTCTCTTTTAGTTCTGTTCCCTTGACACAGTTTTCTTCTCCATCTTCAATTTCAAGAGGATAAAGATGTGCAATTGACCTTGTGAACTCGGTATCACCTACTTTAACTTTAGCTACTCTGCACATACCATCTACCCCTTTTATCAAAGAGACTATTTTTCCGACTTTCCAATTTATTCGATTTTTGTTGTCACTTTTGATTTGCACGATTTGACCAATCCTGGGAGTCAATTTCGACGTTACTCTTGGCTCCCTCGGTCCGTGACTATACCTCTCTCGTAAGCTGAGAAGGTAACGATTGGAAAACATATCTTTAAATTCATTCAAGATGACAAGTGCTCTTTTCCAACTTTGGATCAGAGTATCTTTTGTCACTGTACCTTGAATTTTAGTAGGGTCCTTTCCAGATTCTTCCATTGTAATACATTTCCCCATGGTGAGAAAATCTGAAGGTTTCAGTACATGATCTGGCTCTGAGTCCACCCTGGTCAGAGGTCTAGTGTTAAGAACTGCTTCGATTTCCTTTATGTTATCTTGTATATTTATATCCTTAATCATTGGGTTATCAACGTTAATGTCTAGATTATTTATTTCCATCGGATTATCCTTTCTTTCTCCCGTCGGACCCTCCCCAGCCGAAAATGAATGGGTTTCTACGGCAACAGATCCACTTGGCCACTTGTCTGGACTGTCCACTAGGAATTGTGGGCCTATAAGCCACTTCTTCCTATCTTCTGTCGAACTGGTAGGTCTTGTTCCGACGTCAGCTGTGTTAAGCTCCGATGGAATATATCTAATCTCTATTTGTTGGTTCCTTTTAATTTCCTCAACTCGTCTAGCCACAAATGGTGGCAGTAACTTGTCAGATTTACACCATTCGATGACAATTTGACTGTCTGTCCATAAAACTTGTCTTGTTTTGATGAATAAATTTAAGAACAAATTTGATTAATCTACATCCGATTAATACACCAAGTAACTCAAGTCTTGGAATTTTGAAGTTGTCCTGATCTTTTATAGGTACAAGACGTGATTTTCCTATGATAAATTTTTTCTCAGATCCGCTGCCTAGGCAAACGGAAGCCGCATACGCCTGATTCCTTAGTGAGCCATCGTCAGCCAACAAATAACATTTATTAATATCTGATAAATTTATGTGAGGGATGCCTCCCTTTGAAATAAACTCAACGCAATTCGCATGAATGACAACTATTTTCTCCGTACGTGACTGCAATTGAAATGTAACCACAGGGCTTCGTACTTCCTGGGGCTTTTCCGTCCCGAAGGTGAAAATGGTCAGATAACTTTCTTCCTCTATGGAAAGTTTTAATTCTTTAGCTAATTTAAATGTTATATAAGATCTCTGTGAACCTGAATCCATCAAGACACGACATTTGATTTGTTTAAATATATTTCCAACGATGCTAGCTTTGACTATGGCTGTTTGTAAAATCGTGGGCCCGTTTTCTTCTCTTCTGGGGTCTTGGAAAAAATTGATGGGCATAAAGCTCTATTATGCTTTTGATCTGCATTGCAATGCACACATTTTACCTTAAATGTACAGTCTGGCATGAAGTGACCTTTCTTTAAACAGAGGTAACAGTTTCGACTCAATCTTGATTTTCTCTCTGCCAATCCTTTGAACTTCTCGCACTTATCGCTATAGTGATCGCCTTGGCAAAATACACAGCCTTTATTTACTAGTCTATTATACTTATTAATTTTGTTACCGGTTCTTCTCCCTATGTTCATCTCTTTGCGTATTACAGCTGAGTGGAAATTAGCCTTTCGGTTGTCACTATGCTTTGCTCGTTTTGACAGCACCTGTAAAGTTTCCACTGTACTACTTTCTTTATCACTCTGCCTTTTCCTTCCAGATATTCTTTCTGCATCTTCTCTGGCAGCTATAGTCTTTTCTAAATGATGCCTCAATTCTTGAATAGAGTCACTATTGGTTCTAAGCTTTAATTCATAAATTAGGTCAGTGGGGAACTTTTCCATTATCATGAAACGAAGATGATTGTGGTTTATATCTTCACCTAATGATTCCAATATTTTCACATTCCTTTCAATTTCGTTGAAAGTCTTTCTACAATCTTCTGATGTATTTTTTGCAACATTGATTTTACAAAGAGTCGCATAATGTGCATCAATGAGGTAAGAGGTTTTTCCGAATCTATTTTTCAAAATCGATAAAGCTATTTGATAATTTTTATTAGTGGTGTCTAACCCTTCAATAGCCTTCTTGGCATTACCAGTTACAGAGGCTTTCAAATATGAAAGTTTATCAACATCTGTCAGATTTCTAGAATCAATATTAGAACTAAATTGGTCCCAAAATTCATGCCACGTCAGTATATCTCCATCAAACGTCGGTAATTGCAGTTTTGGAAGGCGACAGGATGAATTATTTTCTTGATTAATTCGCTTATTAGTGTTTTCTAAAAGTGTACAATTTATCTTCGCATTTAACACGGCCAAAGCTTCTTCTGCTTCCAATTGTATTTCACTTATTTGAGAAATTTCATCCGAAGCTTCAAACCCCGCTTCGGCATGGGTTGCTAAACGAAAATATTCTAAAAGGTCCGAGTTTAACCGCTTCATTAAAGCTTCTAATTTGCTATAAGTTATTTGCCCTTGTGTCAAAGTTTCACTGTTAATAGAATCTGGTATGTTACCTAAGTCAATTTTAATCTTTTCAATAATGAGCCTAAGTCTATTTAAAAGTATTTCTTCCATGTTGCTGTCTATTCCTGTAATACACGCATATAATTACATAGTCTAATAACTATATCATTCAGCATCCTTTATTACTTTCATAAGTTGTGAGCAATTATTCAATTTAGATTCTCCTTGATTCAAAACCAACGGATAAATAATTATAAATGTCTTCATTCAATTCAATTCCTACCCTGATTAACCGTTCAAAACTTCTACTAATAGACCAACAATTTGGAAACTTGAACATAAATAATTTTTAAAAAGTATATTGACATCTTCCCGTACTAACTCAAAACTCAAATTACTTTTATTTACTGTATGATTATAGAAAAATAAATCAATATTAAACGGTGAATTTATTGTATTTTGTCACTATAATTATTTCATAGCTTTTATTTCATTTTCATTTCTTGATTTATTTTATTAAAATATTACACAATATTTAAATCATACCAGTTTAAAGAAAACACACATAACATAATAAACATGAACACACAAACACATAACTGTCAAAAGTAATAACAGAATATTATTCTTAAATCTTATTCAAAATAAAATTAAACAATCAACCTGTCTTAACTTGTCTGTTATCTTGTTTAATTATGCAATGTCAAAGTCTGTGAAGATAATAACAAGTTGTATCAAAATAAAATAATAAATAAATTCATAAACTTAGTAAAGTTTCATAATCGGGTAATAGCAATTCTATTTTAGAAGTTTTCTTCAATCAGTAATAAATATGTAGGTTGGTGAACTTCCCAATACCATACAACCTTAATTAACTTACTTATGACACCAATATTGAAAATATCATAATGTGATTTATGTACTATATTTGAAATATTAATTTTATACTATTTTTAAATATCAAGTATAAATCTTCATTTAATTCTTACTAATTTCCTTACAGTATGCATAATAAATTTCTCTACTTAGTTTACGTACAAGTAAAATAAACGTCCATTTATTTTACGAACGACACTGAAAAAATTAGCCCGTCAGCCATTTTTTATCAAAACATTAGCGAAAATTAATTAAACCTATAATTTTATGAAAGTCACTGAACGAATTCGCGACTTGTTTACTAATTTTCAAATAGATTTACGCTATTGGTCTTGTAACTTAAGCAATCAACACTTTATATCAACTCGGTTGAACAAAGTTTAGGAAAATGTAAAACTTACCGATTTCATGAAAATATCCGCTTAATTATTCCAATTCCTTGTATTTTGTCCCAATCCAAGTAATACGCTTTCAATGTAGTGTAAAATCCGGTATGATTGATGGCTAATCTTAGTTTTCGTATTATCTCGCGCCAATGTACCTATGTAGTCAAGTCTAAAATTCGGCGCGAACAAGTTATGAAGTTACCAGCCGAACAGTTCATGACTCCCCGATACCTTCTATTATATGGGAAAATTTCGTGAGGATTTTTATGTATTTATAATTAATTCTTAATATCTAATTCTAGCTTATATATTATATATTTCAACACATAATTACTTTAGTGTATAAAACATATACACTCATGGTAAAACCGCAACCAATGCCACTTTAGTCCAGTACTAAATGACATCTTTATATAATTTATTTTTTATTAGTAGTAAAGTCGAAGTATCACGTAATTTTTTCCCGTTCTTCCAAAGTGATATCCAGCAGTAATATTTTCCATCTAACATTGTCTGTTTTAGTTGATCAGTACTTCATTTATCTTCATTCATTCATCATTTTTCCAAGATAGTGTTAGTGTAGAATATTTCTTAAATTTTAGTTAAAGCCTTAATTTTGTCATCGACATGCTTAAAGCCTTGATGGTTTTTATTTTTCCTCCTTTTCTTCCCACCATTTATTTAATATTTAATTTTCATGCTTCCTCAAATAATGTTGAAAGTCCACTTTAGTGTGGAATTTATCCAAGATCTGGTAACACTTTTTACCCAATATGGCGAACCATATTCTTTTTCCTTTAGACACAACGTTCACTTAGGGACTTTTGTTGGTAGTGGTGACGGCTCCACACGTGTTTCTGTCAGTGCTACGAATTTTTTCGATTTTAGTGAACTTCTGAGTGAAACTTGATCGAGGCAGTTCCTTGTGCTTGTGTTTTTGGTTAAGGTTTGTTTTTATTTGTGTTTGTCCCATTTTAATTAGATATAAGACAGCAGCATGAATTCCAAAAAGCCTCCTGACCCTGATCCTCCCGATGAACTTTTTGATATTTCCCCCGTTATGACTATAACCCTACCCCAGGGCACTGAAATACCCCCGCAAGATTCGAATATGGATACAGAGACCTCAAATCGTAAAAGGGTCGCAGGTTCGCCCCCTGCAACTTCAAGCATACCCACTAAAATACCGAAAAGTGTGATCGGCAGGCTTACGTATACAAAGAGGGACAATCCGCCTTATATCGTACATGTATCTTTGAAAGATCAACAGACTTCAGGCACTGTGTTACAACCAATAAAGTTTGGTATGTTTTTGACGACAAATAACGTCAGTAATGTACGTCTTGACGGGATCAAACGTATAGGCAGAAATCGAGTGTCAGTCGAATTCAAATCGTATCAAGATGCCAACAGTTTCCTCAACAACACAATTCTGTGCAAAAATAATTATGTAGCAACCATACCGCAATTCAACATAACACGGATGGGCATAGTCAGAGACATACCTGTAGAGTGGTCGGAAGATGATATCATCCAAAACATCCAGGTTCCAGAGGGCTGTGGCCCTGTAATTAAAGCCAGAAGGATGAGCCGTAAGGTGTCCTCTTCTGGAACCACGGAGTGGAAGCCTACCCAAACTGTGGTGTTAACATTCGATGGACAGGTCTTACCTAAACGCGTCATCAGTTTTTACTCTTCACTACCAGTTGAGAGATATACGTACCCTACCATCCTCTGTTATCACTGCTGCCGCTTCGGGCATACTCGTGCTCTATGTAGATCGAAACCAAGGTGTTTCAAATGTGGTGAGGACCATCCAGGTGATGGATGTGAAATCACCCAGGAATTGAGCTTCTGTGTTTCGTGTACAGGTAACCATTTCGCGAATGACAGTGCTTGCCCTGAATTGGGCCGTCAAAAGAGCATAAAAGCCCTGATGTCAGAAAAATCGATTTCGTATGCAGAAGCAAGTCGGGTATTCCCCCCTGTTTCTAGGTCATATGCTGATGTTTCCAAATCCTCTTCTCGTACCACGCTTAGGGTTAATGTACCTCAATCCCTGTCCTCGAGCCCTATTCCTGTTAGTCAAAAATCACACCGCAAGACGGTTTTTTTAAAACCTAAATCCCGCATCCCCCTTTCACCTGGATTCGATAGACAAGCTCACCAGGAGCTTACAAAAAATTATTCTTTCTCCCCAAATAGAAATGGATGTGCTCTACCAACGGAAGTTGCAGAGCCAATTATGCATAGACATGAGAATAACTCAACAAATATCCTTGATTTTATAACAAACATGTTAATGTCTGTACTTGCTAGTCCAACCAGATCAATACCTGACCACGTTGCCTCTAAACTGACCACGATCTTAAATTATATCCACAACGTTCCATCCCCTGACATTTCTTCAGTGGAACGTGAGGAGTATTGCTCCCAGAAAATCTGATCTTACCTTTTTAATTAATAAATTCAAACCATTAGTCTGCGCCGTTGCCGAGACATGGCTCTTGCCTGGAAGTAATTTCAGGTTGCCGTGTTTTGGCAGTGTGCGTAACGATAGAACTGATGGATATGGGGGATGTGCTTTGCTCATCAATAGCAAAGTATCATACTCCCAGATTCCTCTAACCTTTGTTGGCGACAACATAAATGTTGTTGCTGTTAAGGCTGAGGATATAAATATTTTTTCTTTTTATATTGCACACCCAAAACTAGAATACCTCCCAGTAATAAAAAACTTATTGTGCAGTGTTAGCGGCCCATTACTAGTTATGGGGGATTTTAATTGCCACCATTATCGTTGGGGATCAGAGATTTGTGATAACTTTGGCACAGGCTTGCTGGATATATTGGATGATCTAGACCTCTGTCTTATCAACGATGGCAGTGCTACACGCAGGTCCGCACCTGGACAAAGTAATAGTTGTGTGGATTTGACTTTCTGTTCATCCAATATATCTAGTCTCCTTATTTGGCGTCGCTTGGAAATGACCCATGGAAGTGACCACTATCCCATCATAGTTGAATTCCCTTCCAAAAATATCCCCATTAAAATCTCCCCCCCCCTTTTGAAACACCAACTCAATTCGGCAGACTGGGATTTATATTCCAAAATTGTAGACTTAAGAATATCTTCCCTCCCAAAAGTTGACAGTCATAATGCATCCGAATGTTTTTCATCCTTCTCCTCCACCATTTCCTCCACAGCAGATGACTGTTTCCTGCCCAAAAAATCCCCGTCTGGTAGACTTCCTCCTCCACCATGGTGGGATAGGGAATGCACTGACATGATCAAAGCCAGGAATGAGGCTGAGAAGACGGTTAACTGCAATATGAACCTGGACAACCTCATCTCCTTCAAGCGAATATTGGCTAAGTCCAGAAAATTCTTAAAAAAAAAGAAACGTGAAGGTTGGTCAAAATATTGTAGTTCGCTGAATCCGTCCACACCAGTTTCGACAGTATGGAAAAAGGTGAAGCGTTTTAGAAGCAGCTTGGCACCTACCTCTTCTAACAACATCACAGAGGAGCTGGGATGCCAGTTCTTCTCAAAAATCGCGCCGGCTTATGTTCCAAGCGTTGAGGAATGCAGTGTTGACATTGGTGATGTAGACAGCACTGCCGACCCAATGAACAAGCCATTTAGCCTCGACGAACTAAAATCGGTTTTGTCCCATGTTAGAGACTCCGCTCCGGGAGTGGATGGATTCACCTACTCCTTTATTTCTAAAGCTGGTCCAAAAACTCATCAATATTATCTGGACTTGGCTAACTTCTGCTTCACTTCCGGCTATATTCCCAAAGAATGGAAGGTTCAAGTTGTTATCCCGATTTTAAAACCAGGCAAAGATCCTAGTGATCATTGTTCATATAGACCTATTGCTTTATCGTCCATACTAATAAAACTTTTAGAGCATTTGGTTAAGAGTCGTTTAGAGTGGCTGGTGGAGAACAGGGGACTGCTCCCGGTGACCCAGTTCGGCTTTAGGAAAGGTCTGGGCACAGCTGATAGTGTAGGTATCCTCACGTCAGCGGTCCGACTGGCCCTTAGCAGGAATGAGTCTATGGTTGCTGTCTTCCTGGACGTATCGGCTGCCTATGATTCGGTACTCCTCCCTAACCTCAGGCAAAAGCTGCACGAGCTGAGAATCCCGGCAAGGATTTGTCGCATCATTGGTAGCATCTTTACCAACCGTATCATTCATTTAAGAATCCCTGGGGCTGACTCTGATCAAAGAACAGTCTGGAGAGGATTACCTCAAGGATCTGTTCTTAGTCCCCCACTATATAACATCTATACAGCAAACCTTTCCTCATCCCTCAATTTTGACTGTAAGATCCTTCAGTATGCTGACGATATTGCTTTAATGGTCTCTGGCAATTCCATTCAGGATGCCGCTCTCTCAATGAATGTCTCTCTGTCCTCACTCAATCAATGGCTACTCGATCACGGTTTATCTTTAAGTGCGCCAAAGAGTACAGCTGTCATCTTTACCCGCAAACGTTCTGTACCCCCAATAGACATTAATATTGATGGACAAACCATTCCAGTCAAGGATAGGGCTAGGTTTCTGGGAGTAACGCTCGACTCAAGACTGTCTGGGGTTGACCATATAAACAACATAGTCAAAAAATGTGAACGCTCTGTGTCGGTCCTTAAGGCATTGGCCGGGGTGTGGTGGGGAGCTCACCCCTACACCCTTAAACTGGTATATAATGCATTGACAAGAAGTGCAATGGACTACTGCAGCTTCCTCATTGAGCCCTGTAACAAAGAAGCGCTTAAAAAATTCAACAACATCCAGGCCAAATGCTTGAGAATTGTCATTGGAGCCATGAAATCCTCTCCCATAAATGCACTCCAAGTTGAATGTGTAGAACCCCCTCTTCACCATAGAAGACAGTATTTGGCAGACCGTTTCCTGTCTAAAGTTTTTGCCCTTTCATCCCATCCCTTACTCCCAATTTTAGAGCAAATCGACCTTTCCTATAATAATTCCCCTTATTGGAACAATAAAACAGTTCCTCTATTGATGAATAGGTACAGAGAGCTGAAACGGCTCTCCGCGCCAATTTGTCAATATCCAATTCTCCCGGTCTTCTCCTCTGCATATGAAGCGATTTATTTCGAACCAAAAGCCGTCTTGGGACTGGGTATATCAAAGAATTCCCAAAACGCTAGAGACGACTTCGAGTTAGCTCTGAAACGCTACTGGGAAGGATGGAATTTCTTTTTCACTGATTCTTCAAAATTATCCGACACCGGAGGTACTGGTGTGGCAGTTTATTTTAGAAACTCAAGAATCGCTCTACTCTTTCAATGTCCACCAGAAACATCAGTGTTTACAGGAGAATGCATTGGTATTCTTGAAGCCATACATTATATAAAATCCCATCAAATAACAAGATCAGTAATTTTTTCAGACTCCCTTAGTAGTATTCAGGCCATAAAACAAAATCAACTTTACAGCAAAATCCATAGTAAAATCATTGTAGATATTAAGAACTTGTTATTTGAATGTTCCCAAAACGGTTTGGACGTCGAGATAGCCTGGATCCCTAGTCATTCGGGTATTGTTGGCAATGAGTGCGCTGATTCTTTAGCAAAGTATGCCACATCGAATCCGGCTGATCGAAAGCACTATGTGGTTCACAACTACGATTTGCGGAATGGGGCCAGACCCAAGTTATTTAACCCGTGGACTGAAACATGGAAGACATCCTCTAAAACCAAGGGCATCTACTATGCAGCTATTCAGCCCGAAATCCAACGTTGGCCTTGGTTCTTTAAATGCCCTAAATTGTCGAAGAGGACTGTTTCGACACTCTGTAGACTGAGACTTGGTCATTGTTGTAGCCCAGTGTTCCTGAACAAGATCCATGTCCGAGATAGTTCCCTGTGCGAGTGTGGTCTTGCGGAGGGTACTTTAGACCATATCTTCTTTTCCTGCTCCTTAAACAATAAATCTTTCGATCTGTATTCAAAAATTTCAAAATGCAATGTTCCCCTCCCAACCAATTTTCATTCCCTTCTCTCCCACTTCTCCCCTAAATTAATTAATATTTTGGCCTCTTTCTTAAATAAAAATAATTTAAAATTTTAATTGGTGTGTAACGTCTGTATAATTATCCCGTATCTTATAGTTTATGTGTTGTATATACCTATATATCCAATTTGTAGATAAGTTTGTAAATTAGATTATGTGTCTTTTACTAACTCCTGTGTTTGTCCTTTCAGCCTACTAACACCTACCACGAAGGTAAAAGTTCGACGGTGGCCCTCACCGAGTCACCGTCTCTACGTGACACTGGCAGAATAGTCGCAACCGGCTCAATTGCCATTTCAAAAAAAAAAAAAAAAAAAACGTTCACTTACATTTAACGTTGAAATTAGTTATTTCACACTGATTACTCCCATTATAAATTAGACAAAATTTCCTTAAGTTTTTTAAATAATAAGACCATTCACCACAATATGCTTCGTAGTATTTTTATGCCGTCCAATAATTATTATTCCTTTATTCGTATTTCCGTTCCGAACTTCTGTTCGCCATTTATATTAATGCGTACAAAATAATATTTTATTGAGCCTTTCTTATCCTTCGAAAGTCATTCTCACTTGTTAAATTAATAAGTCAATTTAGACCAAGAAAAATAGAGTTTTACGCTGATATTAATCTCAATAAGTGACGGAAGCGAAGTTTCCCAAATAATTTTACTAATTGGTTCCTTCGCTGTATACGGAACGCACCGTTTGATAGCTGTCACTGTCAGTTGACGTCGGACGATTGACAACTGATTCTTTGAAGTTCGATGCTATTGTTTTGAATTCGCGTTTATAAAGAATTTTAATAATTTCAGGGTTCCAATAACTTTTAAATAAGAAATTTATTCTAGAATAATGTGGTCATATCATCATAGTGATTTTTCTTCGCGAATTAACTCGTATATATTGTACAAACAAGCAAAAGTTTCAGTGCTTTTCAACAACATCCATTTTTCAGTCAAAATGACTTGATGTCGCTCCTTGTTGGAAAGTATAGAGTGTGATGAAATATTAGCGACCGAGCGTTAACCACTTTTTCTAATTATTGAATTGTATTTATCTGATTATTAACCATTACAGCTCAAATCAACCGGCATGCTCTGCATTCTCTAGTTTACTCAAATATGAGCCTTCTAGGTACTTTGTAATGTGATGCATATCCCAGCATCTCCACCATTTTTGTCGTCACCTCACACCACTTTAAGTATCTCGGGGATGAATAATATAATCGGTGTAGGTACAACAAACATGGATGTTAGAATGCATCACATACCTGCCGATCTGAACTGCCAATCTTCATAATAGATTTCTTTCTCTTATATATCATCTGCTTCGCTTATGACTGAACTTCTACCATCTGTAAAGTTTAAAGCTCCCTGAACATGAATATATCAACGCAATTAACCCTAAACTTATTGTGTAAACAATACACCAACAATAACATCTGAAGAACATCATTTCAACAGTGTATAATCAATAGCTGTACCAGGATGAATATGACATAATAACAGCTTCATCACAAATCATTAAACATGAGGTTAAATAAATATTAGAGCCCGAACTCCCTCGGGACTCCTCCCCCAGGATCACGTCCTGGGAGCATCAGGTTAGGTTAAAAGAGGAGCCCGACCGCCGTCGGAGCTCCCTCCCCCAGGATCAGGTCCCGGGGGGACCAGCTGGCTCAAATTGGTGTATAACACACCCATGTAACATCGGAACCTAGAGGAAACCACCTCTCCAGGACTCGGCTCACACCCCTATCATACTAGAGGCAGCCTACCCGTTAAAACGTACATGCCGGAATCCTGGAGACTAACTCGCCAGGCCTCAGCTACTTCCGCCCTCTCCGCCCGGAAGCAACCTACTCCGCTAACCTTCCGCATCGGGATCCTGAAGATTAACTCTCCAGGCCTCATCATACTGACGCCTCTCGCCCCATCAGTATACTACCCCGAGCGAGTCTACTAAACCTCATACAGTTAGGCATTCACCTTTAACATTAACATTTATAGGAATCAATTGCGCTGAGACACCAAATAACCACACAGAGCTTGACTAAGATATTAACATAAGTAATACTTAGCTTTCATGCCTTCGACGTCTGGATACATTTCCCTCTTCCAGACACGGCACGAAAGGTCTTTAATTAACATAATTCACGCTCGGTACACAAGTTATCACAGTACACTTGCAACTTAGCAACCTTTAGAAATGGCGGTATAGAGTTACTGTTCGCGCCAACTAATATTGTAAAGTCTATTATCTATGCTTACCATAGTTAGTCAAGATAGCCGTCGGGATGTTGCTAGTGTTGAATTTATATATATGGTCTAAGGATTCGCGTTAGTCGCGACAACGTGTGTGGAAAAGGGAGAGGAAGGCCTTCGCCCAGCAGTGGGACATAATAGGCTAATAATAAAATTAAAAAAATAGTAAGGCCCGGTTTCCACCAAAGTGGAGAGGAGAGGAGACGAGAGATGTGTTGCGAAGCTGGCAGGTTATTTCCACCAAAGCAGAGAGGAGACGTGAGCTTTGTGTCGCAGAGATGTGAGCTATGAGAGAAAAGGCCCGGGGAGAAGGCAGCGGGGGCGGGGTGCGCGAGTGCGTGCACCGCCCGACTAGATACTTCTCCGCTCTGCCGCACCGCTTGCTCGCTCGCTGCACAAAATTCTATAGAAAAATGAGACTTTTCTTCTCTCCGCTTGATCCATTTATACCAAAGCTAAGCGGAGAAGAGATGTGGAAATAACGAAATCGGATTGGTTTATTAAAACACTTCTCCTTTCTTCTCCTCTCCTCTCCACTTTGGTGGATACCGGGCCTTAGTGTCAACGCAGTACAGCACAGCTCGGCGGTGATCATATTGTTTTTTCCCTATTGACCTATCTCAATTGACCATGTGCTGAATTAATTTGATCTCATAATCATCATCATCAAAGACGTCCACTGATGGAGATAGTCTCCCCAAGTGTCACATTAATCTATATCTATACTTAGAATTAATCTGTAGAAGTAAAATCCTGTACATTGAAAATATCAAAAAAATAAATGGCAGGGGTTGTTACTACACCGACACCGAACCCAAAAATGTGATTAAAAAAAAAATTGTCTGTCTGTCTGTCTGTTTGTTCAGGCATCACGCAAAAACTACCGGTTCGATTAAGATGAAACTTGGTATAATTATTCTTAAATATCCTGGGCACCACACTGGGTACTTTTTATCCCGGAAAAGTATATACAATAAAAAATAAACTTAATTTTGCGGTTCGATTACTGTACCAACCGCAAATAATAAGTTTGTCTTAGATTACGTCACCCGTAGTGGAGTTCACTAAGGGGCGCTGCACACGGCTAAGATACTATAATATTTTATCTTAAGATACAATAGCTCACCATACAATTCAATGGACTAATATCACACACTACGAAAATAATAAATAATTTCATATTTTCGTATCTTAAGATGAATTTGTATGGCGAGCGATATTGTATGCTTGCGTCGATCGTACTGTGAGTTGTTTTTCACATGGTCAGCTTAACGTCGCTCTTTCCCGTGTGAGTAGTCCAAGGTACCTTTAAGTTCATATTCCGGACGGGCTCACTGACAATGTCGTTTATGCTGAAGCTCTCAATTGATGTCGTACGGTGACTATCTGTCATTATCGTTACCATTATCTTTGTGAGCATTCGTTGCAATGAACGTCAGCTTTGTTATTGGCTATCCTGACAGGTACCAAAGTAGAAATCTACTACAATAAACTTACAGAACGCGAGCGATGCCGCGAGCAAAGATATCATATACCTTATTTAATTCTTAATCACCGCTAATGAGACACAATTGGTTTTGTATTGTAATTAGCCACAAAGGGCCCGCGCCGGGACAGAAGTATTAATACCGGTATGCTCGATAGATAACGTTCTACACAAATAGCACTTTACACAATAAACTCATTGATGAGTTTCGTCGTCCACGCGAACGAAGTCGCGGGCACAGCTAGTTTAGAAATATGTGAGTATGTTTTTCAGTTGTCTAGTACTCATAGCACAAGCTCTTAGTTTGAGACTAGATGGCGTTGTGTGATGATATTATTGATAGTTAAAAAAAAAACGACGCCATCAGCTACAACATAATTATGTAGGTATCTAGAATTACTGAAACGTCTGACAGAAGTTTTGGTCCATGGAAAATACCTAACACATATGATATTACTTTAGAATGATATTCTACAAAACATAAAATCCAGCCATAAAAGTTTAAGTTAGGTAACTATTATTTATATTTCCCTTGTCCCTGGTACCCCAAAGGATGACCTCCATAAGTTCACAGATATTCTAAGCACATGAGACGCTACTGAGAATAGCGGTTAATAATATACGGTTTCAATAATAAGTTATGTCAGACCTTATTTTAAAAATGCGCAAATGTGAAAATGGGCCTTTTATTTTTTAATAATTTTCTTCTATTACATTCATATGAAGACCATAGATTTCTAGACGTTGCATAAAAACTTAGTATCTAAGTCAAAAACGTAAACAAAAAATTTGGCAAAAGATGTCAATGTCATTGTATATCATGTCAGTGTCAGGCAGGTGTCAAACAATCAAATTGTGGTTTTGATTAATTTGTATCTACCGGGATCTATAATAAAATAATTCATATATATAAATTCCTGGACGTCCAGGAATATACGGCTTATCGCTCTAACTCAGAGTTCCAGAAGTGCATACGATCACACGATATTTACTGAGTGGAGTGTAGGCAGGCTGAAGGCTGCGCCTGCAGCAGACATTCAACATATCGTCGCTTATATTACAACACCGCGAACATGCATATTTAAGAAGACAACAGCGCCAAAGTGTAATTTTTACTTAATTCATGAGGATATAACTATTTTGTGCATTTAATTATTTGTAGAATAGCTAATAAATGATCCATATGAAAAAATCCGATTTTTATTTATTGTTAATTATTAATAATTCAGTTTTTTTGTTTCTCCTGTAAAGTTGAGAAAAAGGCATATTCGCGGTGTTGTAATATAAGCGACGATATGTTTACTAAGCTATTCTTTTAAGTTTAAAGATGGATAAAATGATAATGTGTAGAATATGTTTAGTAGAGAATGTTCGCATGTACGTAGTTAACGACAAGAATTTACAAGAACTATATGAAACACTAACTGATATACCAGTAAGTTATACTTTATATGTTATATTACTTAAATAGGCTGCTCACATCTGACTATATACAAGCTGGGCTATGTACAATGCTCCAAAACGATTCTTTTGAAGCTCTGATATTTCTCTGTATGAGAGGTATACTAAAAGCCATACATAATGAGCGGCCAACCCAAGGTACATTTTCATACAACTGCTTTTACGTGATTATGATGTTTTCACACATCTTTCTCATATATTTTGGATACACAGATATCTTGTGGAGTTTTATTACTGAGGCTTCTATAGAAATCAAAACATTTGTGTAAAACAGTAAAGACCTTTGAAGATCTGCTATTTTACGTGTGTCTATATTAAATAAAAGTACTTCTGTAGAAGCCTTACACATTTAATCGAGATTCTAAATGAAGTTAATTTTTCTCAAAAACATTTAAGGGTTTAAAAAAAAACATACTTCATGAAATAAATTTTGTGAAATATTCCAGCAAATCACAGAATTACTAAATGCCAACAGATTTTTCAGACGTTTCTTTCTTTTTTTCGCAATGCCTCTCTATCAAACGTCGTGTTGGATTGCTTTAGATGAAGCAACAAGCTTTGAAACTGTGCTCGACATTGATGTTAGGTGATTTTGGAAGGGCCATCTTAACATCAACTGTGGTGAGCGTTACTCGGATAGCTTGACAATGTATGCACCTATGTTATGTGAAGTATCCTATCCTAAGTCAAATGCTATATTATTATGTTATGTTGCAGTTTGTCACTGAAGACCGAAGACCGATGCTCGCTTGTTTCCTTTGCTTTGCTAAACTACAGCAATGCTGCCAACTGCAGAGAAAATGTCTGGAAGCAGAAGAGCTGTTTGCTCAGATGATGAATGAGGTGAGGTGTTCTGCAACTAGTAAGGATGTTTAGTAAGTGTAGATGTGATACCTAGTGATATTATCTAGAAGTCACGGACTGCTCAGGTTGTATTGAAAATTCTTTACGAGTTTCAAACTTAACTATTTTTCATACAACTGCCGTACATGATTATGACATTATAGCTATTACTTATTCTGTGATTATAGGGAGCTCAAGATGCTAAATTTACAGTTACTAAAGTGTCTTGGGGACTAAGGGCTGATTTCATCATTCAATATAAAAACTTAGTTCAACTAAACTGAGCTCAGCGTAATCTAGTTTAAAGACCCGTATCGTAAACATGGGCGACAACAAAAGAATTGAAACTGCGTTTAGCGTAAACTAGGTTCAATTCATAGCGGTGAAACGCAAATGAAGCTATAATCTCGATTAGTCGCTCAAACTGCGTTTTGTTTGAACGAATCGCGATTAGTTTATTGGTGAATTTGGCTCTTAATGGATTGTGAAGATTAGTTTCCAAAACGAAAAAACCGGCCAAGTGCTAGTCGGATTCGCGCACAAAGGGTACGGTACCATTGACTAGGTGAACAACTGAACAACAACAAAATAAGCCCCCCCTTAAATATTTATTTTTTAGTATTTGTTGTAATAGTGGCAACATAAATACATAATTTGTGAAAATTACAACTGTCTAGCTATCACAGTTCTTGAGATACAGCCTGGTGACACAGATGGACAGACAGCGAAGTCTTTGAGTGGGGGGAAAGTGAGAGAGACTGAGTGAGAGTAGAATTCAAATATACAGCGTGGCGATTAGGTTATCACATTAAATTATGCAGCATGTATTACAAGTTGTTATCAGTCCGTTAAAATAGTAAAATAAATAATTTTACTAAAATTAAGAAAATGCATTTTTCAAACAAAATAAATAGCGTATAAAATTGGTAAAAAATAAATCATTCTTTATAATATTAGTTCACTGACCTGTAAAAGCGGCAACGCCGCGGCGCCGGCGAGTACGTACGCGCCGTACCTACGCGAGATACTTGTGGGTGTAGGCATGCGCGCGTGGCGTAAGTGTGCGACATAGGTACTTTATGTTGTTGTTCTAAGAAATCATCACAAATTAACTTTAAAAATCTCCACTTAAATTTTAAAATTTCACATTTTCAAAATGTCCACCATGCTTCTGTACACACAAACGATATCGTCTTATGATATTGTTTCGAACTTTTCTAAGTAGGTCACCATTCGCGGCTAAATTTTTTTTTAAATTGTTTGGGGCACGAATTATTCGATTTTTTAAATCATCCACAGTCGGCACTTCAGTACCGTAAACCTCATTCTTCTGCTGGGGTTAAGGGCCGTTTTCTGAGAGGAAGGCTCAGCCCCGGCATGATAGGCATGAAGGAACGGGGTAGGTTTTTAGTCAGTAAGAGTCTGACACTACTTCCCGCTCCACCCAAGGGCGGGACTTGTCATTGGATGATTTTACCTACCATAAAAAAAAAAAAAAAAAAAAACCTCATTCTTTAAATGTCCCCATAAAAAAAAACAAGTGGTGTTTAAGCGTCTAGTTACGCACAAACTGTCACACACCACTTTCACTAATGTACAACTAATAATACAAACAGTATTATTAAACTATCTAATTCCTATTACAAAAATAAAGCTAATACAAATCAATATCCACAAAAAAAAAACAATAAGTAGGTACGAAGGGCGCGCGCGCAGATAGTAAACTCGTCAACTATCCCTCAAGTGTTTTGGCGGCAGACTAAATTCATTCATCGTACGTACCAAAGAAATGAGTATTATGCCTTTAAGCTATCCTGTACCCCGTAGCATTTCGAGTATTAGAAATTTATACCTTAAGTCGTCAACCGTAAGAATATTGTTGCATATTTTTCTTTGTCTTTTTTTATCTTGTAATTTACCGCACAAAGACGCCTTCAACTATTAGCTGTAAGGACATTTTTGTCTTGAATTGTTTACGTTTCTTATTACGAGAAACATAAACAATTCAAACGTAAACAGTTTGTAAAATGATAGTCTAGTACTTGTAGGTAATACGAATGGCAACGTTTGAAGTTGTAAAATAGGTATCTTCACCAACCACGGGTCTTTGACCTACTTTTATTGGCCAGCTGATTGAGTTTATGCAATACATGATGTTGCGAAATATTAAAATGAAAAAAAAATCCCACGGCTATAATATTGTTTATTATTAAATTGTTTTAACAGTATATGATAAAATACCTAATTCTGAGTACGTGGTTTCAATTAATGTGATAACCTAATCGCCACGCTGTATATGTAAAAAATTAAATCAGTTTTCACGACGCGGTTTACGGCCGCGGCGTGCGCGGTCGTTCGCGGCTGCCGCTCACCGGCGGCCGGCGAACCAACCGCCTCGTAAGTTTTGAAATAAAACAGCCGTTTCCACTGCACGGCCGCGGAAAAAAACCGCTTCATCAGTTCTCTCCCTTATAGTTTCTGAAATTTCATGAATAATCAGTGAATGGTATTTCGCTTTTATATATATAGATTGCGTTGGATGAACAAAAAAGCTTTTAAACCATGCTTATGGTAGCCACACGATACAGTATACTTGCGCAAGTTAAGACTTGCATAAGTATATTGGAACGTGTTTTGTGCAGAAATTTGCGCAAGTATCTTCCAAAACACGTTTCAATATACACCACTATTTTTTAATTATGGCAAATACTTAAAGGGCTTATTAGAAAAGGTCTTGTTATTATTTAAGTTAAGTCTCAATGCATAATATTCATAAACAGCGAAGTTATGAGCATTTGTTTATATCCCAAAATCTCACTCAATTTCTGGAAACATTGTACAGGTTATTGTTTATGAATGAAAGAATGTCAATAAAAATGGAAAAACACTGCGCTTAGTATTTTCTAGTAGTAATTGTTATGAGTAATGATTCAATTATGAATTTACCAATAATGACAAATTTTCGTGGACAATTTTGGAATTTCGTTTTTTGTACTTTTGACTACACAAATATGATCAGTAACGGGTACTGATTGAGCCCCATTTTTTTGTGCACTAATTAAAAAATAGAGGTGTACTTGTGCAAGTCTTAACTTGCGCAAGTATACTGTAATGTGTGTGGCTACCATTAGGTTGACAATAGGGCACTCATTGCTTATTGCCATTTATGAGGCTCTTTTGGAGCCGAATCTAATGAAAATTGTTTGTGTTTGTGTGCAACAAAAAACATCACAATTACCTAATACTGTAATAACCTTTTGCAGCCGAATCCTTCAGTAAACCGAGGTCAGCTACAGTTTTTCAACGGGCCTGTAGAAACTCCTGTAGAGAACATCAGCCCTAAAGGAAGCATTGCCATAAAAAAAGAATTACCAGCTGTTTGTGAGAGACTAGATGATGTCACTGAGCCAAAAGTGGAACATTTTGAATATGGTATTATGTTTTAAAATCATTTAATTTAATTTCAGTAATTATGTATGCTATAGACATTTCAATCTATATTTATACGGATTTGTATATTTTATCCAGTTCTTTTTGACTGGCCTGTTGGTCTAGTGGTTAGTGGCCCTAACTGCTATGCCGGAGGTCGCGGGTTCGATTCCCACTCAGGAAAAATGTTTGTGTGATGAGCACGATCATTTGTTCTATGTCTGGGTGTAATTTATATAGAATATGTTTATTGTTTGTCAGTTGTCTAGTACTCATAGCACTAGCTCTGCTTAGCTTGGGACTAGACGGCATTGTCTGATAGTTGTGGAATATTATTATTGTGGAATGTGGAATATTATATATTAACAAGTAGCTGTTCACTGTTTTTGCTCACAGAACTAGAAGTGGAACTTCTCAACAACAGCTATTCAGACGCAGAAGATGTACCAGCACAACAGTCTAAGCCTGAATTAGAATATGAGGTGCCGTTAATAGAGCTCAAAACGGAAGTGGAAGAAGAACAAGAAATACCGAGGAAGAAGCGAAGAGCCAGTGACACGACACGTAAGTATTAGTTAGTTAATTTACCAGACACAACTTCAGGCGTCCTGTTAGTACACTCTCGAGTAACACACAGCTGCACCTCGAGTAGTTGCTCTCGCTGGAGAGCTCACTCCTGCTGCCAGATGTCTCACAGCACATCGATTGCAGATACAACAAAACAATTCTATGCGTACTTGCGTAGCAGTGGCGAAGGGTGGATATTTTCAGAAGGGGAGCCGAATTATCAAAGCATTTACAACAAATAACTTCTAGAACTTTTCATCAATGATAAACCCAGCTAAAACCAATATGCATGTGTGAAACCTGGCTAACTAAAGAAAAATTTGAAACTGCAAATTAGTGGAGTAATAAAGTGTGTGATCGACGTACGAGCCAATACCGCGGTTTTATAGAACGTCGGTTTTACTCGCGGCTCGTCGGTGCTGATCGACTAGCGAGTAAAACAGTTTTGAATGACGAGCCGAGTAGAAAATGAAGCAAACACGACGAGCCGCGAGCCAGGCTCGTCGTTCGTATTGCAGTGATACACCGGCGAGCTCTACCGACGAGCCATAAAACCGTGGTTTAACGACGGGCGAGTCGTTCAGGGCCTTAAAACTGCTGCATTGTATTGCCTTCGCTCTCGAACTGGCGGTGGTGTCTGAATTATATTAGACGAACACTTAGAATGCATACAATTTACGATGGAATATTGTATAGACGTATGTGCATGTAAGATACCAAAACAAAATCCTAATAATAGTCTGTATGTACTGGAACAGAAAAGAGGGGTTAAGGCGCAAAATGCCTAATTCGCAAAATGGCAATCGAGTCGCAAAAGGACTAATTCTCAAAATGGCCAATTCTCAAAATGCCTAATTCTCAGAATGCCTAATTCTCCGAATGCCCAATTCTCCGAATGACCAAGTCGCTAAATGCCTAATTCTCCGAATGCACAATTCGCTAAATGCCTAATTCTCCGTATGACCAAGTCGCTAAATGCCTAATTCTCCGAATGCCCGATTCGCTAAATGCCTAATTCTCCGAATGACCAAGTCGCTAAATACCTAATTCTCAGAATGCCCAATTTGCTAAATACCTAATTCTCAGAATGCCCAATTTGCTAAATGCCTAATTATCCGAATGTCAAATTCTCAGAATGTCCAATTCTCAAAATGACATATTTTCCGTGATTGGGAATATTTTTATAAATAAAAGATTTCATAATACATATAGTGTACATTTGTTTAATCAGTGTGTTTAAATTGCAAGATTTTATATTTCATACGAATGAATAAGTAGTACCTTAATTTTATCAAAACCGTTTTGAAAGATTTAAATGAAAGAATAAAAGAAAAGTGATAAATATAACTTTTTAATTCAGTGTTTAAATGAAATGGAATACTATGAGAATTAAAAACAACTAAACAAAAAGAAAAAGCGTAGTCACACGTTGTACAGGTGGTACCAACCTTATTTTTTTTATTTTTTTTTTTATTTGTATAAACTTGTGCTTGACTGCAATCCCACCTGATGTTAAGCAGTGATGCAATCGTTGATGGTGAAGCGCACTAACACACTAATAATGATGGTCTAGTGGTTAGTGGCCCTGACTGCTATGCCGGAGGTCGTGGGTTCGATTCCCACCCAGGACAAACTTGTGTGATGAGCACGATCATTTGTTCTGTGTCTGGGTGTTATTTATCTATAATATGTATTTATTTAGAAATATATTATATAAGTATGTTTATCAGCTGTCTGGTACCCATAACACAAGCTCTGCTTAGCTTGGGACTAGACGGTGTAGTGTGATAGTTGTAAAAAAAAAAAAAAAAAAAAACGTGACTACGGCTTTTTCTTTGTTCTTGTTTCTCCAGTAAACTGTTCATTTTAGCATCCTGAAGATCTTGTTTCATACTTTTGCAGTCTTTTTTTTAGTCGTTGTCGGGTTTAAGTTTTTTTTTACTTTTGTTAAATCCTTTGATCGTGCTGGATCTTGATGATACTCGAAAACCTGCAAAAACAAACTCATTGGTTTTAATAAGAAATATTCAATTCCTTTCGACAGTGTTTTGAATTTGGCGCTTACTATATTAATGATCGCAGGGGCGGCCGTGGCGAAGAAACAAAATCTGCACATACGAGGGAAAAAACTAGAAAACGTAATCAGAGAAAATCAAAAGAAGAATGAAGCGTCAGACACAAAAGTTACCCAGAACACTCAAAGAGGTTCATCAAAACTTATTCCGAATTTACAAGAATCTTTAAAACGTATACACACCGGTGAAAAACCTTTCAGATGTGAGGTCTGCCAGATTAGTTTTATTCGGAAAGATCATTTAACAAATCATATTCGTACGCATACTAGAGAAAAACCTTACGAATGTGAAGAATGTCAGCTTTGTTTTAGTCAGAAGGTTCATTTAACAAATCACATTCGTACGCACACAGGTAAAAAACCTTACAAATGTGAACATTGTCTGCTTTGTTTTAGTCGGAAAGATTGTTTATCAAGGCACATCGTACGCACACTGGCGAGAAACCTTACAAATGTGAAGAATGTCAGCTTTGTTTTAGTCAGAAGGTTCATTTAACAAGACACATTCGTACGCACACTGGCGAGAAACCTTACAAATGTGAAGAATGTGAGATTTGTTATAGTCAGAAGAGTGATTTAACAAAACACGTTCGTACGCATACTGGTGAAAAACCTTATAAATGTAAAATATGTCATGTTTGCTTTAGTCAAAACTCTCATTTAACAAGACACATTCGTACGCACACTGGCGAAAAACCTTACAAATGTGAAGAATGTCAGCTTTGTTTTAGTCAAAAGGTTCTTTTAACAAGACACATTCGTACGCATACTGGCGAAAAACCTTACAAATGTGAAGAATGTCAGCTTTGCTTTAGTCTTAAAGCTACTTTATTAACTCACATTCGTACGCACACTGGCGAGAAACCTTACAAATGTGAAGAATGTCAGGTTTGTTTTAGTCAGAAGGCTACTTTATTAAGGCATATTCTTAAGCACACTGGCATAAAACCTTACAAATGTGAAGAATGTCATCTTTCTTTTAGTCGGAAAGATCATTTAACATATCACATTCGTACGCACACTGGCGAAAAACCTTACAAATGTGAAGAATGTCAGCTTTACTTTAGTCATAAAGCTACTTTATTAACTCACATTCGTACGCACACTGGCGAGACACCTTGCAAACGTGAAGAATGTTAGTGTAATTTTAGTCATAAGAATACTTGTACAAAACATATTAGTCGTAGACACGCTGGCGAAAATGTCAGATACCCACCGTCTTAAAGTTTACTGTACATTCACAACGCTCTAATTAACCGTTTTATATGTGGTAGCAACAAAGTTACAGTTCAGTGTTGCTGTTACTTTTATGTCTATATAAGGCGAAATTAATTAGTGCTGACTGCGATCCCACCTGATGGTAAGCTGGGCACGCCACGATTGAGGCGGTAAGGCCCCTCTTTGAGGCTTGGCTGTAAAGACCTCACGGCGTCGTAACCTTCCGCATGGCGCAGGAACTAACCGAACATGGCAAGTTCGGGCCGTACCTGTACAAGATCCGTGCGGAGGTGACGCCCGGGTGTCGTCACTGTGCGGAACGCCCGGTGGACAAGGTGGAGCACACGGTAGAGGTGTGCCCCGCTTGGGAAGAACATCGCCGTGTCCTCGTGAGGGCGATCGGTAGCAATGATCTCTCGCGCCGGGGCTTGGTTCAGGCCATGCTCCGAAGCGAGGAGGAGTGGCAGGCGGTCGCCTCCTTCTGCGAAGCAGTAATGCTAGCAAAGGAGGAGGCTGACCGTATCAGGCAGCGGCGCTCACGCCGCAGCCGCCGCCGTAATTCCGATCCAAATTTCCGGCCACCGTAGGCGCGGGCTTGCGGACGGCGGTCAATGGGTAGCTCGCTGTCCGTTTATCCGATAACAGACCGGACCGAGCCCAAATCGTTTTCGGCGCGCACTGTTCCCGTGCGCCTCAAGGAGTTGTCAGCAAACCGTAGGGGCCCAGTAGGGTCGAGGCCAAGTCTGGGGCTCTGGGAAGGTATGAAAATGCATACCAGGGCCCTGGAACCAAGGCAGGGAAGGAACAGGGTAGGTTTTTAATCAGTAAGAGCCTGACACTATTTCCCGCCCCACCCAAGTGCGGGATTTGTCATTGGATGATTTTACCTACCAAAAAAAAAAACCTGATGGTAAGCAGCAATTGATGGTGAGACGGCTAGTTTACTAAGAGTCTATTCACTCTAAAGACTTGAAGACACTTAAATTCCGTAGAGACCCAGCCTGCTAGCTGCAGGCAGGCAGAGTCGAAGCCTACTGAGGCCAAGGGTTTGCTTCTGAAAGGAAAGCTCGGCCCTGGTATCTAAGGCAATGAAGGAACGGGGTGGGTTTTTAGTCAGTAAGAGTCTGACACTATCTCCCGCTCCGCCCAAGGGCGGGAGATGTCATTGAATGATTTTACCCACCACCAAAAAAAAAGACACTTAAATTATAATAAATGTGTTACCAAGTTAAGGGTGGATACTTACCATACGTCGGGTTTTCCGATGGTAGAAAGGCGATGGCGGAATCAAGTCATGTCATTCCTGCATACACTCTCCAAAATTCACTCTGTTAAATCCCGAAAGGCTGGCTACCCTACGCCTGTGGATTGATTTTAACCAAATCTGAATCAGCAATTAGTCTCTTCGCACGCCTTTCTACTGAGTACAAAGCCGCCAGATGGCAATTTGCAGCATCAGCCCATAGGTGGCTGCAGTACTCCACACACAATTGGACCTGTGCTTTTTTCAATATTATAAGCTGTCCTGGGGTGAAGTACCGCCGGACCTTAGCAAGAATGTCTAGTTTCTTAGCAGCTAACATGGCTTGAACTCAATGAACCGCCTAAAGTTAAGGTTTGATGAAATTTCTTTTTATATTAGTACTTAAGCTCAAGGGCGTCGCCAAGGGAGTCAGGAGGGGGCTACGACACTAGAGCCTTGCTTTACAGCCTAGTTTAGGCACCCGTCTCCCACAATATAATGCCCATCCTATATGTTACCGTAGATAACGTAGGCTAGCAATTAGGAGTTATATTGTGAAGAAAACTAAAATTTTATTATTATTTAAAAAATATTTTTTTTTTATTCTCTATACTTCCAATAGGGGGGCTATTGCCCCCCCCCCCCTTGATCATTGGCTGGCGACGCCCTTGCCTAAGCTTATATAGTATTTAAGTGTAATTAATAATAATAATAATAATAACCCCATCGCTGTATCTCTACGTTGACGTCGTGATGGGGCTTGCGTGCTCCAATAAACCCTAGGTTGTAACTCGCCTGGGGGGAGGGGCCAGACTAAGAGAGATACAATCCGCAGGGCAGTTTTGTGGCGAACTGTTGGGCATTAGCGACCCCACGGACCCGATCTCCCGGGAGAATTCTCGTTCTTCATCTCCGGCTTGCCTTTATTGGCCGGCCGTAGTGAACACTGACGAGGAACAGAGCTCCCACCTCTCTCTTGCCTTTATTGGCTGGTTTGAGTGGAGATTCGCAAGAGCAATCGTGCTCGGGAGAAGGATGTATAATCCAGTAAGGTGCTGGTAGGGATCTTGACCGCACTTCCGGGATTGTCCTGATAGCCGTGGTATACCTCTCCACTCCTCAAGCACCTCAGGATATGTTGCCCTCTTGTTGCTACGTCACTTCGTGCTAGCGGCCGTTTTTGGGGGCCCATTTATTGAGTGTGCAAGTCACCCCCTGCCTGTTTACCGATGAATATTAATAACATTGTTTAGGCAGGGGCCATAGTTTTCACATAGTTCTTGGTAACCAGTCCACTTAAGACTCCAAAAACCATAGCCCTATTGTCTTTATTTTCCATATGTCACAATAGTTTTCACCAACCGGGGGTTGTCCTTGGATGCACTAGCATTGTGCGTACAAGGACAATCGTCGGTTGGTATCACGTTCCATTAAAAGTACCTAAAGGGCCTCTGCGAGTTGGTTTCGGCTCCTCGTACGCCTTCCAAAGGTCCAGGACCTCAGGGTCCTGAGATAAATAAAATCATAAAAATAATAATAATAATAATAAAAAGTTTATTGATCATAGGTTTAGGTTACAGTACACCGGTAATACATACCTATTTACATAGTACGCAGTATAGGGCACACTCACTTATGTTCAACTACACTAAGTTAGAACTTATCTATAACAAGTAGCAAGGGGAGTAGAAGAACAGTTAAATTATAATAATGCTATCACAATAAAGCAATGGTTCACATACTTGATAAAATAAGAAATGCCCAATGACGGTGTACAGAGAAAAGTTCTTTACCTCCCGTGCTAGTCAAGGACTGTGTTACGGCGAGGTAAGATTCTCGCTCATGGAATAGCAGTCATAATGTAACAAGTTAAGACACTTTTTACCAAATACATTTGTTTTGCAGTGAATCATAGATGACGATAACAAGTTATAAGCTTAGCGTAAACAAGTAGTATATGCAAAGATATCAGACAATGCAACTATTAGCATTAGTAAACAAAGTGTTTTCACAAAATAATATTTGCTTAGAATTTGTAATAAGACAAGCGTGGTTTAAAAAGAAAACAATAAAATAAAATATAAAAAAATAATAAAAAATAAAATACGTTACAAGCGACCAAGTCCTAATGTAATGTATTTAATGTACGTGTGTATATGTATATATTCCATTTATATAGTGTATATATGTATATATATTACTTAATACTTTCATATATTGTTTTTACTGTTTATAAAAACTTACTTAGCGCTTATGTATATAATTTATTTAATCTCAAAGAAATAACTCATTTAATATATTTATAAATAGATAATTACTGACATATTTGTAAAAGTTTTTCAGTCTGTTCATAGTCCAGGTTACTCAGAAACTCATCCAGAGCCCTTTTACACACAAATCTCGTCGTATCTTTAAGAGGTTTAATTTTACTTATGCGATTGTACAATAGAGGAGCCAAGAAATAAGAGAAACACTGCGCAAAAGTTGTTTTGCATGCTGGGACGTCATATACCTCATGCACTCTTCTGAGAGATTTGGAAACTGGTTTTTCGTGAATATGTTGCCTCAGGACTATTTTTTTGATAAAGAGTTGGCGAATATTTAGGACTTCAAACTCTTTGTACAACGCAGTTGAAGGATATCTAAATTTTTTAAAATTAATCACTTTTATAATACATCTATGGGTCCTTTCTATTTTTATAAGAGTACTTTTTCTAGCACCACCCCAGGCAGAGATACCATAAGTTACTATCGATTGGCACAGTGTAAAATAGACAGTTTTGTTCGTAGCTTTATCTTTTAAGTTTCTTATTTTTTTAAAAATCGGTATAAGTTTACGAATGCGAGATTTTAGATTTTGAATATGTTGTTTCCAATTTAAATTTTCATCGATCTCAACTCCAAGGTATTTTATACTTTTACTAGGAGATAAGACAGGGCACTCACAAATACTTGCAGCAGAACAATTAGAGGAATGAGCTTTTAAATTAAAGTCGGTAGGTTGCAAATTATTTTTTATACTAAAAGTTATAAATTTTGTTTTTTTAAGATTTAATGTGAGCAGATTGCAATCAAGCCATTCAATTATATTTTTAAGACCAATCTCGGCTGACGATTTGACATCACTCCATGTTTTTTGTTGAAATAAGATTACAGTATCATCAGCAAAAGTGATCACTTTTGAACCGGGCAATTCAATGTTACAAAGATTATTAACATAAATCAAGAATAATGTTGGTCCAAGTACTGATCCTTGCGGCACACCGAAACCAACATTAAGCTTAGCGCTAAGGTTATTACCAATTTTTACAGCCTGTGTCCTATTACTAAGGTAGTTTTTCAAAAGATCAAGTGGTACACCTCGAATCCCTATAGCCTCCAACTTGCAAATTAGCAGAGGGATTGAGACAGTATCAAAGGCTTTGGCTAAATCCAGAAAAACACCAACACATTTATTCTTGCGGTCGAGATTACTAGCTACATTGGTAACCAGATGATCTACCGCATCTATGGTTGATTTGCTCCTTCTAAAACCAAACTGATTATTAGAAAGAACATTATTTTTCTCCATATAATTTACAAGCCTAATATTTATTAGCTTCTCCAGAATTTTAGCCATAGTAGGTAGAAGCGATATCGGACGATAATTAGCGATACTGTCTCTTTCCCCCGACTTGAAGACTGGTATAACAATTGAGTTCTTTAACACATTAGGAAACTTTCCACACGCAAAACATAAGTTGAATATGTGTGTCAAAGGTTTAATGAGAAGGTTTATACTTCTTTTCAAGAACACAGAAGATATTCCATCCCAACCAGTAGAATTAGTACTTTTTAAGGACATAACAATTTTATAAACTTCCGTTTCATCAGTTTCCATCAACACAAAAGAGTTCATCGGGCTGTGTTTACATTTAAACTTTTGCACAAGGTCATTTTCTGTAAGCTTTAACTTTTGTAAGATGTCAGTTGACAGTTTGGATGCCATATTAGTAAAAAACATAATTGTACTTATCTAGTTAAGAATGCACACAAGTAATCTGATAAGTGTGGAAACATCGTTTGTACATTTATCCATACATTACACTATATTTTATTGTACATTTGTTTTTTTTTTCCAAATAAATAAATTTCAACTCTCAATAGTTGAAGGCGATCGAATGCACTCTAAGGGTACATTCGAAAAAGCAGGAGCTAGTGGTGAACGGGCTCCTTTTGACGCTGAACAGACACGCTTGTTTTGTGGCAGCGTTGAATCCCTGTAGATTGGCTTCACCCCGTTTGGAGACTGCCTGAAGTGAGACATTTGTACGCTGTACCATAGCCTCTTTTTCGAACTGGAATAGCTTCTTACTAGCCCGAACACTCGGCACGGCAGGTGTCTCTTTACAACTGTACTGTCGACTGCATACCGGGCATCAGCAGATAGTTGATATTCAGGAGGAAGAGAGTTGCAGAGAGATCAGACAGACCCCTGAGAAACTCTGGCATTATTCGTCATAAGTTCCGATGAGCATCCATCGACAGCAACTCTGAGAGAAAGCTCAGGAAGTCTTTTACCCAGGCAATCAGACCAAGAGAAACGCCGCTCGCTGGAAGTTTACTCATAACACTAATGCGCCATACTCTATCGAAGGCCTTCTGGATGTCTAAGTAAACACACATGGGTGATATATACTTGTCGGTCTCCATTGGACCTGTCGCGGCGAAATGGCACTGAGGAGATTTTTACCTTCTAGGTATGCCATGAGGAGGAGGTCCGCTAGATGGCGCTGACATGTAAACATTGCATTGTATTGTGCTCCCGCTTAAACTTTTACGAAAAATAGTGTTATTAGTCGTTGGACCTGAAAAAGTGAACGAAAGTGAATCCGAACATACAAACTCGCTGTGACAGTGTTATTAACAGTTTTGGTGCCTATTGTAAACAAAAAACCGTAATCTTAAAAACTTTCAGATCGATGTCTACAAACATGGATTTCTAGGACACAACAAATAATATTACACTTATCTGTTCGCATAGACTATGTTTAAGTGCAAAAGTGCTAAAAGACCTGGATAACTTATCAGAATTTTGTATCATAAAGAAACTTTCCTAATGTTATCAATCTTAAGATCGTTTTTTATTTAAATTACGAAGTTATTGAGGTGACTACAACACCATCTAGCGCAAATCAAAAGAATTTAATCGTAATAAGTATTGCCTCATTTATAATAGTGTTAGCAGCATAAATAAATCATAAGTTGTGTTAATTGCTGCGAAACAACGACATCTATTGACTGAAGAGTAAAACTGAGGCATCAACTTCAACACGGTCGGAAATTTTAGCCGATCAAATACTATTCGTGTGGTGCAATGGTATTGCGCTCACCTGCAAGGGAGTGCGACTTGAGTTCGATCCTGACCAAAATTCGAAAATTGTTTTTGTGATCTATATTTGGAATTACAAATATTAGTATCATGAATTTCCTGGAGAACATAACTTTTCGTCGTACCCGCACTAGATCAGAGCCAAACGATGATAACAGTGATATAATTTCACAAACACTAAATTGTACCTCAAATAGTGTGCCAGACATGTCCGATGATGAAGACGATCAATTAACAATATTAAAAGTTGAGATCGAAAGACTAACGGCTCAATTAAATAGTGCGCACACTGAAATTGAAATATTATCGTTAGAAAATAAAAATTTAAGGCAGGCTAACGAAGACTTAATAAAGAAAAATTTTATTTTTAAGAAGATTACTTCTAGTCCAGCAAAACAGAAAAAACAAACTCCGAAAAAAAATACAAGTAATTCTAAAAAAACAAAACAAACGCAAACTGTAGAAAACATGACAACAGACTGGACACCTTCTACATACGTGGGACTGAAGAACAAAAGCGAAGATAGCAACCTATGTCTATCAAACACGTCTCAAGAAAAAATACCGCATATAAATCAAAATGTTTCATCTTTGAAACATAAAATATGTTTAATAAGTAGTGAAACTTCGAGCAGAATATACAAAATCGCTCAGAGATCTCAACTATGTGAGTTTGAAATATGCCATTATCGCAAACCTAACTGTAGTCTGAACCTTTTATTAGATAATATTGACGAAAAAGTACGAAACTTTACATACTGTGATTATTGTATTATTTATATTGGCGAAGTAGATTTTAGAAAGACACGTAATTATATTAAACTCGTCTCATTTATACGCGAAAAACTAATTGATTTGAAACATACGAACTTTATAATATGTTTACCAACGTTTAAATATATGGTTAACAGTAATATAATGCATAACAGCCGAATTGAGACTTTCAACAATCTACTTAGCATGGATGCGGAAACATATAAATACGCTTATATATTAGACTCTAATTTAAATCTGCCGTATACTCCCGACACATACAGCTATCGTTATGGCACTTTGAACAATAAAGGCTTAAATACTGTCATATCAGATCTCCAGGATCTCGTACTAGACATAAGTGCCTGGAATGATGCACCCTTGGAAGTTGACTGTTTTCCGAAAAATCAAATGAATGCTTTACCAGGTCCACAGAAGTCAGATGATTCTCAGTTTTTTCTATAACTGTCTCAATATTCTCCATCAAAATATAGCAGGTCTAGTGAATAAATCTGACACATTTTTAGTCAAGCTAGAAGAATTATTCAATAAAGGAACTAGTGTAGACGTTATCTGCATTACAGAGCACTTTATGGAATCAGGAAATGAGGATCTAATGTATATACCCAACTTTTATCTGGCTGCTTACTATTCAAGAAATACGAAACGAGGAGGCACATGCATCTTTGTTAGAACAGGACTGCAATATCGATTACTAATTGATGTAGATAAACAATCGATTTCAGGACTATTTGAATGTTGCGCTATTGAACTTATATCTTATAATATCATTATTATTTCAATATACAGGGTACCTAAACATAATTATATATTATTTTATGAGAAATTAGATAACATACTAAAAAAGCTTTGCTCTAGGACAAATAAAAATATTATTCTTGCAGGAGATTTTAACATTGACGTAATAAAGAGAAATAAAATTACACTAGAATTTGAATATTTTCTCTTACAATATAATTTAAAACTAGCACTTTACAAACCGACAAGACTCAGTAGTAATACCTGCATCGATAATTTTGCACATAGTTACCAAAGGGGTTGCAAGGCTGAAATTATTGATCTTGCTCTCTCGGATCATACAGCTCAAATACTAAAAGTGCCCATAAAAAAAACTTGCAAATTACAATTTTGGAAATGTAAAAAGAACGATTATTCTGATGATAATTTGAGTAAATTTAAAAATCACCTAAGTTGTTTATCTTTTGTAGAAGTTTATAATGTTAAAGATGCAAATGCGTCTTTTGAAGCCTTCGTGGAAGTTTTCTTATTATTGTATAAATTATGCTTTCCAGAAAAGATAATAACTGTCAAATTAAATAAAAAAACTAAGTGGATATCGCGAGGGATAAAGATATGCAGTCAAAAACAAAGACGGTTACTCTGGAAATATAGAGTTAACCCTAGCTCAATAAATAAGAATAATCTAAAGAAGTACTCTACTCTCTATAAAAAAATTATAAAATTGACTCAGAAAGCTCAAAATAATCATTTCATATGCTCTTCTCAGAATAAATCTAAAGCCGCTTGGCAAGTTATTAATAAATCTAAAATGTGCTTACCACAGGAACAAATTATGACTATAAACAGAGGCAATTTGACTTTTACACGCCCCATTGACATAGCTAATGAATTTAATAATTACTATATTGACACAATTGAAAACAATGTAAATTCTAATAAGATTAATGGTAGTGTTTTTGAAAATTTTTCCTCACAATCTTTATTTATGTCACCGGTTTCCCACAATGACATTATAAAAATTATATCTGATCTTAAAAACACAAATACTGTTGGTTATGATGGAGTTTGTACTAAGGTTCTAAAGTATGTTAAGGAAGATATAGCACAGCCATTGGCTCACATCATCAATCTTTGTATTGCTGATGGTATTTTTCCCAACAGCTTAAAAACAGTTATTTGTAAACCTTTATTTAAAAAAGGCGATAAAGCGGATATCAAAAATTATAGACCCATTGCTAAAATTTCTGTCTTCTCCAAAATTTTTGAGAAAGTTATATACAACTCTATTTACACATATTTTGAAAAATATAACTTGTTTTGCAATGAACAGAAAGGTTTTCGCAAAAACATAAATATTAACTTGGCACTGTTTGACTTAATTAATAATATTATGACATCAGTTGATAAAAAGAATCCAATTTGTACTATATTTACTGACATGACGAAAGCATTTGACTATGTTGACCATAAGATATTGCTAGAAAAGTTATATGCCTACGGAATAAGAGGAAATGTCCTAAAATTGATAGAATCTTATCTAACTGACAGAGTTCAATGTACCGAAATCTCTCGATTATGTCCCAAAACTAAATTAGAAACCATATATCTCTCAAAACAAAGATGCATAAAATATGGCGTGCCACAAGGCGGCGTGCTGGCACCGCCTCTTTTTCTGATTTATGTCAACGATCTTCCAAAATCTATTCAACATAAGATGGTTCTTTTTGCAGATGACAGCACAGCCATAATAGAATGCAATGACATAAATAATTATGAAAATGATATTAATGAATCTCTGAGGAAAATAATAGACTGGCTTAATGATAATAATTTGAAAATTAATTTAAATAAAACCAACATCATGCAATATCATCAACGACGTGAAAATAATAACATTAGTATCACTTATAAAGACTGTAAAATACAGGAAGTTGATAATACAAAATTTTTAGGAATCATTATTGACAATAAATTAACTTGGAATAATCACACTGATATAATATGTAAACGACTAAGTAAATCAGCGTATGCACTATTCCAACTCTCAAAAAAGGTTAATATTGAGACATTGCTAACAGCATACCATGGACTTGTGGCTTCTGTTTTACGGTACGGCATTATTTTCTGGGGGCAGTCAGCTAATAGAGAGGTTGTATTTAGGATGCAGAAACGCTGTGTGAGGTCTATATGTGGTTTAAAAACTACAGATAGCTGTATTCCACATTTCAAAAAACTAAAAATTTTGACACTGCCAGCAATGTACATAATGGAAACTGCACTATTTGTGAAAAAAAACCCACATTTATTTGTCAGCTTATCTGAAGTTAGAAAAAATCCATTGCGTACTCAATACTTCAATAAACTTTGTAATGCTAAGTGTAAAACATCATTAATGCGTAAAAGTTTTTTCGGCAATGCTCCAAAAATTTATAACAAAATACCTAATGATGTTAAAAATATGCCAGTAATAAAATTCAAAAAGGCACTTAATAAGCTACTTGTTGACAAGTGTTACTATACATTAGATGAATTTTTAAATGATAGCTCAATATAAAAAAAAAGTTATTATTATAACGCGTTAATATAAATTGTGTGAATGTTGTCTTTGTTTTTTTTTTTTTGTTATATGACAAACACATGAATGATATAATGTAAATGGTAATGGAATTTAAATTTATATTGACAATAAATAAATTGTATTTTGACATTTAATTAAGATAAATGAATTTGGAATTGAATTTTATATTGACATTTGATAATTTATTTTTGAAATTTAATAATGATAAATTAATTTAGAATATAAATTTATATTGACATAATTTTTTTGACATTTTAATTATTTTGACATAGATACCTATTTTTGTTTTTTGACATTTACAACTAATAATTAAAAACAATTAAAAATTCCTCATTTAGGTCTGTTGCAAGTCAAGTGTTAGATTATATGATGTAATTATCCAATGTATTATTTTTTTTTTTCTGCTATTTGTATATTATCATAAATAAGCATGATTTTTTTTATAGAAAAATAAAATTGTAATTGTGAGCTATAATGCACACCATATTTGTACGCCTCTTGGCATAACATGGCGCTCTGTTCCTCAAATATAAGATCTGTATTTTGTACCTGTGTTAACAAATAAAAGTAATTTGAATTTGAATTTGAATTTGAGCGAGTTGTTACGTTTTTAGACGTTAACAAAAGAGGTAGAGGAGTGAGAATAGAGTGTAGAGTTATGAGAGGTAAGAGTGTAGAGATAAGAGAGGTAAGAATTTAGAGTTATGAGGTAAGAGTGCAGAGTTATGCTAAAAGAGGGAGAGCGAAACAAAGGTATGTTTCCTTGTGAGGTAATATATATAAAAATAAATATTATAAAAAATACAAAAGTAAGTATACAAAATTTAAGTCAAGTCCGAAGGAAGAAGTCGCGACCCCGTTGGAAGTCTGACAGAAGTTGAACGTTTGACAGAATTTTTGGTCCATGAAAAGTGTCTGACACTACTTTAGAATAATATTTTATAAAACATACATATATAAAAAACAGCCATAAAAATTTAAGTTAGGAAAGTAACTCTTATTTTTAGTTCCCTTTCTCAGCTGGTACCTGCCCAGGGCCCCCAAGGCGGGCCTCCACAAGCTCACAGATATTCTAAACACAATGAGACGATACTGAGAATATGTACAAACACTCGAAAAAACATAACACTCCTTCTGGGTCACCGTAGGCGCGGGCTTGCGTACGGCGTGCAATGGGTAACACGCTGTCCGATCGTCCGGTAACCGACCGGACCGAGCCCAAGTCGTCGACGGCCAGTGACGGATTAACCCTTAATCAAATTAAGCAATTGCCTAGGGCATCACGTCAGGGGGGGCACCAGAAGAAGCACACAAAATCCGTCCTTAGGGAATCACGTCTCACTCTCACGTCACCAAAAACCACACCAAAAATAGTTTCCTAAGAGAACAATTCAAAATAACGTGTTATTATACTCGTAGCATCATTGATAAATTAATTGCAGTAAACTTCCAGACTGGTCCCATTTTTTCAAAATCCAGTTCTGATAAAGGGATCCATGAGGAATCGAGGGAACTCCTCAAATATTATAGGCAACCATATAGTGATGTTGGTATTTTTATCGAGGACTTAAGCATTTACAGTCAAAAAGTAACATTTGATGGAGTGGAATTGATGAAGAAGACCACAATGAAGATAGTTTTTTTTTTAAGCGACTATGACAATACAAATGAATAAATGGTTCTGAATAGTTATGTTGAAAATGGTATCATCAAAGTGACCTGATGATGATGATGGAGCCGGAAGATAGATACCGGAACTCCGTAATAAATCAATGTTGTCGTCACCTCACACCACTTAAAGTATCTCGGGGATGAATAATATAATCGGTGTAGGTACAACAAACATGGATGTTAGAATGCATCACATACCTGCCGATCTGAACTGCCAATCTTCGTAATAGATTTCTTTCTCTTATATATCATCTGCTTCGCTTATGACTGAACTTCTACCATCTGTAAAGTTTAAAGCTCCCTGAACATGAATATATCAACGCAATTAACCCTAAACTTATTGTATAAACAATATACCAACAATAACATCTGAAGAACATTATTTCAACAGTGTATAATCAATAGGTGTACCACGATGAATATGGCATAATAACAGCTTCATCACAAATCATTAAACATGAGGTCAAATAAATATTAGAGCCCGAACTCCCTCGGGACTCCTCCCCCAGGATCAGGTCCTGGGAGCATCAGGTTAGGTTAAAAGAGGAGCCCGATCGCCGTCGGAGCTCCCTCCCCCAGGATCAGGTCCCGGGGGGACCAGCTGGCTCAAATTGGTGTATAACACACCCATGTAACATCGGAACCTGGAGGAAACCACCTCTCCAGGACTCGGCTCACACCCCTGTCATACTAGAGGCAGCCTACCCGTTAAAACGTACATGCCGGAATCCTGGAGACTAACTCGCCAGGCCTCAGCTACTTCCGCCCTCTCCGCCCGGAAGCAACCTACTCCGCTAACCTTCCGCATCGGGATCCTGGAGATTAACTCTCCAGGCCTCATCATACTCTCGCCCCATCAGTATACTACCCCGAGCGAGTCTACTATACCTCATACAGTTAGGCATTCACCTTTAACATTAACATTTATAGGAATCAATTGCGCTGAGACACCAAATAACCACACAGAGCTTGTGTTTTATTAAGGAAAAACTTCTATTATAATCACAGAATTTATTAATAATTCAAGAAAATCTCAACAAACTTATCTTGCCTTTTTTACTTCCATCCATGAACTCAATCCAAGCCGCAGAAAGCGGGCTGTCAAACTTACATTTTTTTTATGATTGACACAATGGCTATTAGCCATTACAACACGCCGTCTTTTACAGCAAGTACAAACCAATAATATAATTATAATCTTAAAACTATAAATAAGTACTAACAAACATAGTCTTTTAGATATGCTGGAGTCTTTATGTCTCTTCTAGGTCTATTAAGTCTGCTGTCATTAGCTACTGGGCTAGGTGACTTACAAACAGAAGAGGTGTTACTATGACATTGAGAACTTGTTGATGAATTGGTAGCTAATAAACAGTTTTGGTTCTCGTCCTCTTGGCTAATATTATCTAAATTAATTGAAGGAGTACAAGGAAGTGACATCTTATTGTCATTATCCTTTTGTGTGTTAGCTAAAGGTACATTTTCTTGTTCTATAACAACAGGGAGTTGAGGTGTTACTTCTGTGGCCTCTAGTGTCTCTGGTATGTCAGTTAAATGTGGTGAAAGTGGACGAATGTGTATAAGGTCTCTTCTATATGTTGCATCATTCACATCCACTAAGTAGGAACGATCTGAAAGCACATCTGCAATTATTCCAGGAGTCCAAGTTTTGCTAGTTGATGGATGAATCTGAACTGTTACAGGCTGTCCTATTTCTAATGTGGTTGCCTTTTTGGCCCTTTTATCATGCGAGTATTTTACCCTTTCTTTTTTGCTTTTAATGTCTTCAGAAACATTTTCAATGACCTTTGGTTTCAGTAAATTTGTAATAGTTGGTAAGAATCCTCGTGTTCTTCGGGAAAACAATCTTTGTACAGGGCTTGAATCTAATTTATTAGGAGTATTTCTCAGACAGAGCAGACTCAGCCAGATATCTTCTCCATTATCAGTAGCTTTCATTAATAATTTTTTAGCTATCTTGACTGGCTGCGCCAATTTGCCTAGCAATCCTATCCCTTCCGTTTCTTTTTCCCGCACGACCTCTAGAAATGAAATGACATTGACGTTTGTGCATCGATTGTGAATGTGACCGCTCCGCTAACATCGCCCGCTCGAAATTACAAGAAAATTGACTATTTCGTGATCCAACCATTCAAAGACTCAACAATAGTGCAGTGTAGTGCAATACAGGACCTGGCAGTGATTTGAAAGTACGAAGTCGGGGTTCGCCGGCCGGCACCACGTGGAACCTTCGAGGTCAAAAGGTCAGTGTTCCTCCCTAGTTTCCGTCCCATCCAGGCACAGTATCTGCATATTGTTAACAAACCTTAGATCGCTTTTTAAACCTACAGTCCACAGCAAATTCGCGCAACCATTACTTTTGGTCCTTACGAGCAGGATCGTGAATCATTTTCTTGTAATTTCGCAATATAGTATTTGTTCCATAGGGAATAAACGCAACGCGCCTATTTACCTAGATATAATAGTAGAAAACCCGCATCTAGGCATTTAGGCAACTATACGTTATTTCGCTCGTATAGTTAAAGAGTCATTGATAATTACGGTACCTACGCCGTCAACCGCACCGCATAATTATAGTTAGCTACGTAAATATCAGCGTAGATATAAATCGATCGCATTCTTTTTCTTGACAAAATTCATTCGGAAGTCCTACAAATTACATGTAGGTAGACGCATTTCAAAAATACCCGTTCATTGTTGAGTGAATATTTGTAGGAAACGGATAAACCATAGATTATATACGCATATATTTAATCGAGAAATTGGGTAATATTCACTCATTGATTCAGGTTGTTCCGTTCGTTCGCCGTTCACTTTGTTGTTTACAATATTACCATATTGTTATCTGTTAATTATCGCTTACTTAATAATTCGTTAAGTGTTTGTTTGAGTGTATAGTGTGAATATATCAAAACAAGATGTCTCTTAAGGGAACCAAGGTTAGTACTGATTTAAAGGTTCAGTTAAAGCTTTTATACGCTAAAAGGGACTCACAGTTTTCACGTGTTCAATCAATTTGTGATAAATCTTTGCAAACCTCGGATCTGGCGATTAGAGATGCTTTCTTGTGTTCGTTGGAAACTTTAGATAGTTTGCGCGCGGATTTTGAATCTACAATTAATAATATAAACATTTTAGAGTTGGAGTTAAATCCTGATTACTGTGTGAGTTATCAGGCATTGTCGTCCTTTGATGACTTGTATTGTCGTATCAAACGTATTGCTAGGAGTTTAGAGACTCCCCCCCCCGCGAGTGGTTTATCCAACCCTCCTCGCGAACGCCCACGATTGCCGCCAATTCAAATACCTGAATTTAATGGTGACATTCGAAATTGGAATTTATTTATAGATAGTTTCGAAAATATAATACATAGGAACACATCGCTGACAGATCACGAGAGATTGTATTATCTCGTAGAAAAATTGACCGGTAAGGCAAAGGCTGTCTGTGCTGGAATTACGTTTAGCGCTGAAAATTACACTTTAATTTTGAACACTTTAAAAACAAAATACGAAGATAAGCGATTAGTAGCCACCGCATATTTAGATCAATTATTCGATTTGAAAAGTTTTTCCGTTTGTAACGATCATAATTTAGAGAAGTTTTTAAATATTTTCGCATCATCTGTTCGTGCAGTAAAGAACCTAAAGGTCAATGACCTCTGTGACTTTTTGTTTTTGTATATCGGTTTAAATAAATTAGATCCTGAAACTGTTCGTCTGTTTGAAACGACTCAGCGCGGTAACGAAATACCTAAGTTCAAAGATTTAGAATCTTTTATTCGCGACCATATTAAGGTATTGCAGCGCACGTCGGCACGTCATGAAGTCACGAATAGGACAGGTTCCGATCGCCGTATAGACGCGTCATCGAAGTCAGTCAAGACTGCACATACGCTAGTTAATACCGCCTCAACACCTGACTGTTCTCTGTGTAAGGGTAGCCATACACAGCTGTACAAGTGTTCGGGATTTCAGAGATTATCGCCTAGTGATCGTTACAAGTTTGTCCGCACTAATAATTTGTGTTTTAATTGTCTAAGTGACAAACATCTGGTTACGTCATGTAACAGTGGTGTTAGCTGTCGTAAATGTCTAGCTAGACATCATACCTTCTTACATTTTGAGAGTAGTAAGCTGCCATCGCAGCAGCAGCCTGCGCAGACGCGCGACGCTTGTGACGCGCGGCCTGCTGCAAGTGCAAACGACGTAACATTGTGTTCGCTTTCCGCCGCTGGTACTCAAATCACTACCGTTTTACTTGCGACCGCGCAAGTTGTCATTGTAGATGCCTTTGGCAAACCGCACACCGTTCGAGCGCTACTAGATGGCGCTTCCCAGAGTAATTTTATTACTCGGGATTGTTGTCAACGCCTTGGTTTTAGTTTTAATAATTGGTCATCCCGCTCAGAAGTGAAAGGTTTTGGAGGTTTAAAGGCAACCATTCACGGTTCCATTAAAATAATATTTAGTTCACGTTTTAATCGTAATATTTCGTTTGAAATGGATTCGCTAGTCGCAGATAAGATTACGGAACGGTTGCCCACGGTACCGGTTGACACGTCCATGCTGACGGAGTTTAAGAACTTGCAGTTAGCCGACGGAAATTACGCTTTCCCTGGAGATATCGATCTATTGATCGGTGCTTCGATTCTCCCGCATCTCCAGTTATCACGTAAAATTCAAGGTCTTCCGATGTACCCCGCTCCGCACGCACTGGAAACAGTTCTCGGGTTTGTTATAGTTGGTTCCGCACCCGCTTATTTAAATAGTTACTCGACTGTGTCGCACTGTTGCACCGTCGAGCCGCCGCTTGAGTCTACCATCCGCAAGTTCTGGGAGATTGAAGAGGTCAATGTCCCGCCTATTCTCAGCCCTGAGGATCAGGTCACTGAGGAGATTTATACCCGCACGACTACTCGTGATAAAGATGGTCGTTATGTTGTCGCGCTCCCTTTCAAGGGTGATATTTTTTCGCTCGGTGGCTCCCGTGCCTCCGCAGAGGAAAATATATTCCATGTCGCTGGAACAGAAAACCCAGCTGATTGTCTCTCACGTGGTTTGCTTCCTGCGCAAATTTTAAATCATCCGCTTTGGTTTTGTGGCCCTCCCTGGCTTCATACCACTCCTAACGAGTGGCCAAATGCTCCGTTTAACCCCGCTACTGTTTCAGAGCCACCCGAGGAGAAGAAACATACGCTTGTAGTATCAGTTCCGCGTGAAGAGTCAGTTGTTTTGTTGTTGTCTAATCGAGTCTCGTCTTGGTCGAGACTACTACGCTGTGTAGTTTACGTCCTAAGATTTTTGAGATTATTACCATCGCGTGGTTCTATAATCGCAGCTGATTTGGATAGAGCTGAATCAGTTGTACTTCGAGAGTTGCAGAAATTTTATTTTTCAATAGAATTTCGTAGTTTAGAATCACATAAACCTTGTAGTCCCGCACTTCAACATTTGAAACCATTTTTGCAAGACGGACTCATTCGTGTCGGTGGCCGTCTGCGAAATGCTAAGTTAGAGTTTGAACAAATGCATCCAGTAGTTCTACCACGCAGGGATCACGTTTTGGATTTGTTGGTGGACTATCACCATAAGGTGAATTGTCACGCTGGTCCCGATTTATTAATGTCCATTCTTCGACAGAAGTACTGGATACTTTCCGCTCGCAATTTGATACGCGCTAGAGTGCACAGATGTGTGCCCTGCTTTAAGCTCCGCCCGCGTTTCAACGCGCCGGAAATGGCCGACCATCGTTCTTGTCGTGTTGTACAGACGGTGAAACCTTTCATACATACTGGGACGGACTATGCTGGACCGTTTAAAGTCACTATTGCCCGTGGTCGTGGTATACGTTCCACAAAGGCATACATTTGCCTATTCGTTTGTATGACAACTCGTGCGGTTCACATAGAGTTAACCAGTGATTTGAGTACGCAGGGTTTTATGTCTGCATTTAAACGATTTTTATCTCGCCGTGGTCCCGTTAAGCGCTTATACTCTGACAACGGCACAAATTATGTTGGAGCGCGACGCAATATTTCGGAATTACATACATTCTTACGCTCCAAGTACTACCAAAGTGAATTCGCCCATGTCTTAGCTGAGAATCGCATTGATTGGTGTTTTAATACGCCAGCGGCTAGTCATTTTGGTGGCAATTGGGAGGCGAATATTAAAAGCCTTAAGTCGCACCTGTTTCGGGTCATAGGCGAACAGATTCTCTCGTACGAGGAGTTGAGCACCGTACTCGCTCAGGTAGAGGCGTTGATGAATACGCGTCCGTTGTGTCGGACTTTGTCTAGTGATCCATCGGAGCCACTAGCGTTGACGCCGGCTCACTTCTTGACGACGACTCCTCTTAAATATTTGCCCGCTTTAGATGTCGAGACTGACAAACTGCAGCTTCACCCGCGTCACGCTCTGCTAGATAGCTTAGTTCAGTCCTTTTGGAAGCGATGGAGGACAGATTATCTGCATACGCTGCAGTCGCGTCAAAAGTGGAACACTCCTTCAGATCCAGTCACAGTCGGTACTGTGGTGATACTGAAGACTGAGAGTGCGCCTCCTCTGCACTGGCCTCTTGGTGTAGTGGAAGAAGTTTTTCCGGGTTCGAACGGAATAACGCGAGTCGTAAAGGTTAAAACCGCAACTGGATCGTACCTGCGTCCGGTTATTCGCCTCTGCCCTCTGCCTAATCAGTAGTAGTGGCATAGTTAGTTATAAGTTGTTTCGCTACCTAGTATTGATAGTTTAGATTAGTAATAGGGTTTAGTTTCGCTTTTGTTTTTTTTCTCTTTTCTTTGAAGGTAACCCTTCAAACCCGGGGGGAATGGTTGCGCCAATTTGCTATGATCCGCGACTTTGTTTTTTGTAATTTGTTTTTTTGGCCTAGCAATCCTATCCCTTCCGTTTCTTTTTCCCGCACGACCTCTAGAAATGAAATGACATTGACGTTTGTGCATCGATTGTGAATGTGACCGCTCCGCTAACATCGCCCGCTCGAAATTACAAGAAAATTGACTATTTCGTGATCCAACCATTCAAAGACTCAACAATAGTGCAGTGTAGTGCAATACAGGACCTGGCAGTGATTTGAAAGTACGAAGTCGGGGTTCGCCGGCCGGCGCCACGTGGAACCTTCGAGGTCAAAAGGTCAGTGTTCCTCCCTAGTTTCCGTCCCATCCAGGCACAGTATCTGCATATTGTTAACAAACCTTAGATCGCTTTTTAAACCTACAGTCCACAGCAAATTCGCGCAACCAGTCAGTCACAGTAGCTTCAGCCTTGCCATTCCCTTGAGGGTGATGTGGAAATGATGTAACTTGTGTGAAGTTCCATTTACATGCAAAGTCTGAAAATTCTTGACTGACAAAGTTGGTTCCACCATCTGTGATAACTATTTCTGGAATTCCATGTCGTGAAAAGTTTTTTTTACAAATTTCTATTACTTGTTTGGAAGATAAATCTCTTAACACATCAATCTCAAAGAAGTCTGAATAATGGTCAACTGTTATTAAATATTTTATTTGTTTGCCATTTTGGTTGAAGAAGAATACATCCATTGATATTATTTGGAATGGATATTCAGGTATTTTACAACTTTGCATGGTAAATTTTTGTTGACTTGGTTGGTATTTACTGCAAGTAGTGCAATTTTTAATCATTTCTCTTATGTCATTCGACATTGATGGCCAGAATATAGCATTTCTAGCTAATTTTAATGTGTTTTCAATACCTGAATGTGCTTTATGTAATTTACTTAACATTTTTTCTCTAAGATTTTCTGGTATCAATATAGCTTGATTCTTAAGTATTAGACCATTATAGGTTGTTAATTCACTTTTATAATTATGATATTGTTTGATGGCATCTGGTATATCTCTTAAATATTTTGGCCATCCATGTATAATAAATTTTTTTAAAGCCAGAACATTGTGATCTTTTGATGTTGCATCTTCTATTTCCTGTATGCAGCTATCAGATATAGGTAAGTTTAACAAAGGATTTATTTTCTCTATAATTCTAAATATTTTCATATCTTTTGCTCTATCAATGTCTTTACATTCTAAATAAAATCGAGATAATGCATCTGCCATTATATTTTCTTTTCCAGATACAAATTGCAGCTCAAGACTGTATCTTTGTAGCATTAAAAGCATGGATTGAAGCCTTTTTGGAGCCTGAAGAAGAGGTTTCTTAAATATATTTAATAAAGGTTTGTGATCTGTTTTAATAATGGTTTTTGCATTACCAATAATTAGCTGATCAAACCTTTTGCAGGCAAAAAGGACTGCCAGAAGTTCTTTCTCTATTTGGGCATATTTCTTCTCAGTTGAAGTGAGGCATCGAGACGCATATGCAACTGGCTGGTTCTCTTGAAATAATGCGACTCCCAGAGCTCCTTCACTGGAATCACATTCTACAATAAGTGGCTTATTTTTATCATAATATTTCAATGTTTTTGTGTCACAGATCATGGCTTTTAATGAATCAAACTCTTTTTGAGCTTTTTTATCCCACAACCATTCAGTTTTATCATGAGTAAGGTGTCTTAGATATGCTGAATTAGCACTTAACTTAGGGATAAACCTACTAAGGTATGTAACCACACCCAGAAATCTTTGAACTTCCTTTTTATTTCTTGGGATTGGAATGTTCGAGATAGACTCTAATTTGGATGGATCCGGTTGGAGACCTTTGTTGGAAAACACATGCCCATAATACTTTACTGAAGTTTGTAGAAGTTTTGTTTTATTTTTATTTAATTTGCAATTATATTCTTGCAATCTTTTTAATAAATTTTCAAGATTCTTGTTGTGATCTATAATGGCTTCTGGCATTGTATCTCCAACTCCATAAACAAGTAAATCATCCACCAGTGCTTCAATACCATTTAATCCCTGTATAATTTCACTCATTTTTATCTGAAAATGATCTGGCGCTGAAGAGATACCAAAAGGAAGGACCTTCCATCGATATTTACCAAATGGTGTCCAAAATGTTGTCAATTTGCTACTTTTTTCAGATAATTTCAAATGCCAGAATCCTTTTTTGACATCTAATGTAGAGAATATTTTAGCTCTACCTAACTCTGGTAGGATTTCTTCAACTGTAGTAAATTGATAATTAGGTCTTTTGATAGCTTTATTCAATGGAATAGGATCTAGGCATATTCTAAAGTTTTCTTGCTTTTTTATAATAAGTATATTGCTTACCCAATCAGTGTGATTATCTTCTTTGGTAATTACCCCTTCTTCTTCTAATCTCTTTAATTCTTCTTTCAGCTTTAATCGTAGAGAAACTGGCACCCGACGAGCCTTTTGGATGACTGGTGAAACCGTCTCATCAATTTCCAAATCAACTTCACCCGAGAAACATCCTCTCCCTTCAAAAACTGAGCTATATTTATTGATAATAGACTGTGTCTCCTGTGAGTAATTGCATTGCACTTCCTTGCAAAATTTCACGAGACCCATGTTGGTACAGGCCTGACATGATAAGAGTGGGATGTGGGTGTTCTTTACTATTTGAAATGTAACAGTGTGACTTTTTTTATGACCTGAGATGTTGGTCCTTAAAATTAAATCTATTTCCCCATGTACAATAATATGATTTCCCCCAAAACCAAACAGAGTTTTGTCTGACTTCCGCATTTTTTGTTGCACATAACTTTCACCTAACATGTCCTTAACATTCTGGAGACCAATTAGACACTCATCAGCTGCTGTGTCCAGTAAACATTTTGTTTTTTTCCAATTGTTTTCTTTTTGGTATTCGAGTGTACACTCAGCTAGATTCTTATTATTTTTGTTCTTGATCTTATTGACGATGAATTCTGTGTCTGAGTCAAGGCTTTCCATCACCACCTTCACTTGCTTTCTCTTCTTGCACGCTTTCTCTATATGGTTTTTTCCTTTGCAGTTTTCGCATACCTTGCCCCAGGCTGGGCATTTTTCTTTTTTAAACTCATGGTAATTTGCACAAAATTTGCATTTTCTCTTTTTCTCTTCTATCTTGTTTATTTCTGATGCTTTTTGTCCTAATAAAGTATTTATCTGTGTTTCCGTGGCTTCTGCTGCACGGCATATATTAACTGCCTCTGTTACTGTAAGGTTTTCTTTATTTAGTAGCTCTTTCTTTATTTTTGTGTCTATTATTCCTAACACAATTTTATCCCGTAACATTTCATCTTTGAAAGTAGCATAGTCACAGTCTTCAACCAGCTTTGTTAAGTCTGCATGGAAAACATCAAACGCTTCGTATTTTTGCTGCATTCTACTTAAAAAGATGTATCTGTTGTAGATAATGTTCTTTTTAGGGAGCATTTTTGTAGATATAATTTGTAATATTTCCTTACATGTTTTATTTGTTTTGTCTGAGTCAGTAAGGCCGAAGTCACCGTATTTTTTTAATGCTCCACCACCTATAGCACTGAACAACACGCTCACTTTTCTCGGTTCTTGATCCGCCGACCATTCATCCATTTGAGTTGCAGAACAATAATTTGTCCATGCAGATAAGAATGTTTTGAAGGCATCTTGCGGGTCTGTATCAATATTAATAGCCGCTGGCCAGGGGACATTCACATTTTGTGGAGGTGCTTTTTGAGAGAGTCTAGCGATTTCTTCCTGCATAGACTTCAGGACAATAATTTCGAAAGGAAGGATGCGCCCAACTGAACATTTCTTATAAAGGACATGGCTAAATTGAAGTATGGACGACTGCCCCACAATGAAAATGCATGTATAAACATGGCACCTAGCAATATACAATGCTGAATAGCTGAAAAATAGTATTTTATAATCAAAAAGGTTCAGGAACTTTTCAGATCTGCACAATCCTGAAAATAAATCGAGTAACTCCTACGGCAAAGGTATAAAAACTTCAAACAATGATATTGCTATGAACTTTTAACTAGGCGCTTTAATGTGGCTGCGACGATTTTTATTGATGATTGTGTTTTTCACTGACGATTTTTCACTAAGGTACTTAAAGTAAAAATCTACAAATGGGTAAATGCACTAAAAAAACTTGATTCAACGGACTTATGATAGATAATCTCCACAAAAATCATAATATTAAAGTGTATTCTGTTGTAAAATCTAAACTACTTATCCAAATGAGTTGAAATAAAGACAGTTTTCACAGACAATGTAAATAACACTAAGATTGAAATTAATGATGAACGTATTTGAAAAAGATATTAAATATTAACTTAGCCAAATATTTGTAATTTCTGTATTGAGGTAGTTTTGTAAACCATTCTGCATAAACTAGATAATTAACGCACTGAGTAACCAGGGACATAAAAAATATATAATAAAACAATAAAAATGCGATTTATTTATTTATTTGGTAAGTCTTATTATGACATTATCTAAAAATGAAGCCGGAGATGATAATGTGTTCTAATGTCTCGCCCACCCGAGATACCAGACCACTGTCATGACATGACAACAGCCCAGAGTTCTGTTACCCACAATACGGCTGCAGTAATATGACAGTATATCATCTAAATGATTGTTTGTGGGCTCAGTTTCATACAAAATATACACATAGTATATTTTATGACCAATATGCCTCAACTTTATTTGGCCTATTAGAAGTTGAGGTCTTGATGCACCTAAATGATTTACTCTTTCAAGATCTGGGCACACTTCAATATTGTAAACACCATTTGCTCTAATATGCTCTCCGTAGTATGACCAAGCTTGTTTGGCTTGATATGGTCCTAATGTCATCAATATTAAGTCACTATGCCCCAATATTGGAAAACTCTCTAATTGGGGCAGGTTACCATCCACTCTTAAAAACTTTGTTTGTTGCCTATTCAAATTGTTTTTCCTTACAAAGGTTCCTAAACGGTTAAGCTGATCCATAAAACATGTCACTCTCTAAATTAAATGTTGGTAGTTTTTTTTTTTTCAATTTGGTTTACTGTAAAACTTGAGTATATATAATTATTTTCAAGTAGCAAGTGCCAAACATTCAAGTTCAAATGTACATCACATAAATTATAATTTTCAATAAGCATTTTTTTTTATAAATACTGGAATAACATGTAACTTTTGTTCAATAACACAAGCATTAAACACACAGTGTCTAGAGGTATTTGCAGCCCGTTTATAGTTTGGCAGGTTTAATTCTGGCTCTGGAACAGGTCTCGGTACTGGTTCAGTTTCAATTATTGCTTCAGGTTCAGCTTGTAGTTCAGGTACAGACTCAGTTAGTGGCTCAGGTTCACCTGAACCGCCAGCTTGTGGCACAGGTTCAGGTGTCGGCAGAGTTGAACGATTTTTTGATGCCGCATCCAACAGGGATGACACACATAGTTGATGGTCTAAAAAAAAGGTAATTTAGGTTATTGGTATGATGTCATCGTTATAGAGAAAGAAATGATGATTATTAACTGTTTGTAGGCTGAGGAACTAAATATTTGGATAATGATATTGATAATGATTTGTATTTTAGGAGATTTATGTTATATTTTTATATTGTAATATAATAATGACTCTCTGCATGTGTTGGTTTTGGCTATTAGTGCAGAGAGTATCTAGATATCAAATAAATAAATAAATAAAACAATGCATTGTGTATAAACATCACTTTAATTACCTGATGGAAAGCTGGATGTGATATTGGTAAATCCTGCATCATCAAATTGTTTCTTTCCACTTCATGATGTACGCTTCTGACAGAACGACCACAAGTTATGCACACCATTGTATGGCCAAATAAACGATCATCATTAGCTTCTGAATTCAGCATTTCATAAAAAGGATGACAAATGTTGGCATCCCTTGGAACCTAAAAAAACAAAACTGAATTACCATAGTACTGTTACGTCTGCGTAATGAGTTTGCATAAGATTATATGCAAACTCATGCGTATCCTCATAAGTTAGCATACTGGCTGTATAAGGGTTCGAAGATTGTTAGTATTCTAGATTTAATTTGAATATTTGTAAGAGTAGATTGTTTTGTTGTTTGATCCAGTTCCATGTAGTCGTTCAAAGAGTGAAGAAGTATTTTTATAATATATCATCGTGAAAACCCCCAAGTTATTTCATTTTATAGATAATTGATCCCGGTAGTCGAGCCCTAAGCACCCAGGGTTCGACAGTACCAATCATTGTTTCTTATATTTATTAGTTTTAAAATTATTCGCAGATGACTTACCTCTGTTGTTAACCATTGTGCTAGGTTCATGAGTAAAAGAGCAGGCAAAGAAGAGGTGAAATGCCGCCGCAGTCTGCGTGTGTACACCACAGTTTATGCACCGCATGATTGCAATTCAAGTCCGTGTCGAGTAGCGAGAGGTCAGCAGTTAGGCGAGCAATCAGTAAGTCCAATAAACAAGCGAAGTTCAATGAAAATCCAAAATCTAACTAAATCCAAAAAGCACAACAAACTACTTCAACTCTTCATTAATGGCCTTTGTGGAAGAGACACCACAATTTTGCCAATAACACGTACGAACTATTAATATACCGTCAAACGCTGGATAGTATTTAGCGAGAATTAACAGTAAAATGAATATAAATATATTTTTAAATTAAAGAACAAAATAAAAGAATTTCTTCGCAGACAGAAACCTTCCGTCAGTCAGTCACTCTTATGACCACAGATTATGAGTAAGTAAATTATAAACAAGACAAAAACTCTAAAGACTGGAAAAAAAAAGTATTTACAATAGTTACAATTTAATTTTGTTAACTTCAATGAATTTACATAGTTTAAATATAAAACGTGTAAACACAAAAGGAAGAAGACATTTGATCGAGGTGGGACGAGGGATATGTGAAGGAATGATATCATGAAAAGAGAAACGCAATTTAGGACAGGAGAAAAATAAATGGTCCACGTTTCCTTCATCCAAACCGCATTCACAAAGAGAGTTATCCTTAATCCTAAGTTTGGCCAAGAAATGAGGAGAGCAACAATGATTTAAACGTAAACGACAGATAATTGAGGTGGTGATTTTTTTTTGCAATTGATATTTGAAAAACCACGGTTTGTGGGGAATCTCGGGTTGAATATCTCCATAAAATTTACCCTTTACGGATTTAGAGATTTGCCATACCTTGGACCAAGATTTAAATAAATTTAGAGGAAGGGTAGTACAAATATCATGGGAATAAATTTTAGAGTGGGCAAGAGAACCAGTGAGAACAGCATTTTTGGCGCATGAATCAGCTGACTCATTACCAAGAATACCGACATGACCAGGAATCCAAGCTATGACAACATTAATACCAAGTTCATGACATTGAAATAGTAAATCTCTAATTTTTAAAATTATAGGGAATCTTGACTTAGATCTGAAAGGATTAGATAAAATGGCTTGAAGGCAACTTTTTGAGTCAGAGAAAATTATGGAGTTATTTAATTTATGAGACATAACAAATGAAATGGCTTCAAATATGGCAATTGATTCACCTGTAAAAACAGATGTAACAGAAGGGCACTTATAATTTAAAATAATTTTTGTATGAGGGATCCAAACAGCAACTCCTACAGGGCTATCATCCGAGACTTTGGAAGCATCAGTGAATATAGTAGTCCAATTATTATAATTAGATGAAACTTTTTGGACAAACATCTTATTTGGTTCTAAGGTATTTTTGTGAATTCCAAAGTCCAAAAGGATCTCCGGTTGAAATACCAGAGCATTATAAGGCACCGAGTACAAGTATAAAATGGGGTTTTGAAAAAGTGGGCTAGAAAGACGAGTGAATTGAAGGTAGGCACGAAGAAGACAAGGAAGTTCAATATTAGAACGACGACTACAAGAGTCAAAGATTGATGATAACTGATCCAGCTTACCAAGAAGGGGATGCTCAGAATTTTGCACAAGTTTAAAAATAAATCTATTTGCCAGAAATTGTCTTCGAATCGAAAGGGGAGGCTCAACACACTCAACTTGCATGGCATTAATTGGGGACGACTTCATCGCCCCGAGAATAATTCGTAAACATTTTGATTGTATTTTATCAAGTTTTTGCAGGCCAGATTTGTTACAAGGATCTAATAGGAACATACCATAATCAAAATGACTACGAACTATAGCATTGTAGATCAGTTTTTGAGTATATGGGTGAGCACCCCACCAAACACCAGAAAGAGATCGAAGAACATTAACGTTTCTTTCGCATTTTTGAGAAATAAAGTCTGTGTGAGCAATACCTGATAATTTTGTATCTAACCAAACTCCTAAAAATTTAACATTGTTCACCGGAGAGATATTTTCACCGTTAACTTTTATATCAACAGGAGGAACAATCTTTTTTTTTGTAAACACAACTACAGAACTCTTAGAGGCTGATAAGGATAAACCGTGTTGTAGAAGCCAATCAGACAGATATCCAAGGGCGGAATTAAGACGATTACTAGCCTCATCTAGAAATTTTCCAGAACAGTATAAAGCTAAATCATCAGCATACTGTAATATTTGACAAAATGAATCTGTAGAAAAATGTAAATCATAAGTATAAAGGCTAAATAGGAGCGGACTTAAAACTGAACCTTGTGGTAAGCCTTTCCAGATAGTCTTAGGGGGAACAGAGGAGTCTTGAGTTTTAATGGAGATGGTTCTCTCCATTAATAGATTACAAATGAAACGGACTAATTTTTTGGGAACATTCAACTGATGCAAAAGTTTATCCCTGAGCACCGGCAGTAAAACATTATCGTAAGCTGAGGCAATATCCAAAAAAGCTCCTACTAAAAACTGCTTACTTAACAAAGAAATACGAATATCAGAAATTAATATACTAAGACTATCCATTGTGCTCATACCTTTACGGAAACCAAACTGGGAAGCGGGCAACAAGTTCCTATTTTCCACAAACCACTCAAGTCGATGCTTCATCATATGCTCTGCAACCTTGCACAAAACAGATGACAAAGCAATAGGCCTGTAGCTATTTGGGTCTGATGGGTTTTTGCCAGGCTTAATAACCGGAATTATTTTTTGATGTTTCCACGGTTGAGGAACCAAACCGCACTCAAAAAAGTTATTAACAAGAACTAGGTAATATTGCTTAGTACTTCTTGAGGCGTTTTTTAAAAATGAGTAAGGGATCCCATCTGCACCAGGAGAGGAATCAACGAGACCATCAAGTGCCAATCGAAGTTCAGAAAAAGAGAATGGGGCATCAAAATTATTTTCGGAAGGAAGAAAAGTCGGAGAAGAGGGAAAACAGTCCAAAGTTGGAACTGAGGGAGGAGCCAGTTTATCAGAGAAAGATTCAATCCAAGAAGAAGGATCGTTAGCTGAAATAGTAACAGAATTACAGGATCCTCTATATCTTTTGATTTGCTTCCACACTAGTGAAGAAGGCGAACAGGGAGATAAGCTCTGACAGTAGCGTAGCCAACCATCTTTTTTCTTTTTAGAAAGAAGTCTCTTAGCAAGGGCTGCTTTTCTTTGGTAGACTAAAAAATTTTGAAGAGTCATTGAATTAGAATAATTATTCTCAGCTATTTTTCTTTCCTTGACAGCTGAAGTGCATTCTTTATCCCACCAAGGAGTTGAAACTTTGAACCTGTAGGGTTTTTTAAGAGGAAAATTATCATCAGCACTACACATAATGGTGTCTACAAATTTAGAATAGCAATCAACCAGATTGTTACTGTCAGGAACGGCAAGAGAGACCAACTTATTTTCAAGAGAATCAGAATAAGAAGACCATCTTGCATCATTTAATCTATATTTAAGGGAGGGATTAAAATTGCGCATTGGTACTACTCTATCAGAGATAGAGATAATAATAGGAAAGTGATCACTACCATAAGAATGAGACAAAATATTCCAGAAAAGAATGGAAGCAAGAGAGGCAGAGCAAGCTGTAATATCCACAGCTGAACTAGGGTTTTGAGTAGGGTGAACTCTCCTCGTAGGGGAACCGTTGTTAATAACACACAGATCAGCTTCATCAAAAATTTCAAGGAGGGCACGACCAAAGTAATCATCATGGCTCGAACCCCATGAGCGATGGTGAGCATTTAAATCTCCCATAAAAATTATTGGAGAGGGAACTGAGGAAAATATACATAAAAGGTCTGGAATTAACCTAGAATGAGGATGGGGAATGTATGCAGAAATGAAAGTTATATTAAAAGCCCTAACAGCAACGATATTAATGTCAGGAGAAGTAGGGGGAAGAGGTATAAGAGAGAAAGGAAGGGAGCGCCTAACAAAAAGGGCACTACCTGCATACCCATCAGCCCTATCATTCCGAAGACAGGAGTAACCTGAGACCCTAAAGTGAGAACCAGGGACCAACCAAGTCTCCGAAATGGCAATGACTGAGGGGTGAAATTTGTTTATAAGAAATAATAATTCAGGCTTCTTCGGCCTAATGCTTTGAGTGTTCCATTGAAGTGTCGAGACTGGGTCCATTATTAATATTAGAGAGAATAAAGGAAAGTTTATGGGCAACGTGGGGCGGTAAAGAGGAATTATTACGAGAAACTAGACTAATGATTAGAGATAAAAGTAGTTCTAAGAGGTTATCCTCTTGAGGGGACTTAGGAGATGAATTTTGAGAAAGAAGAGAGAAGCCATTGGGAAAAGATGAAGAATCCTCAGCAATGATGGATCTATGGGCAGCTTTGTCATAAGACTTGCCAAGAGGAGCTCTAGGCTTAGGAGATAAAAATATAGTTTTTTTATATGAAGAAGCCTGAGTAAGGCTAGAAGATTGGGAAGATGAGTTAGAAGATTGAGACGGTAAATTTTGAGTGACTTCGGAATATAGTTTTTTAACACTAGGAAGTGAACGAGAAGCCTCATCGTAGGAGAGATTTTCCTGAGACATTAATATTTTTATAGATTTTTGTCTCCCTTGCTCGGGACAGTTACCATAAATGGCAAAGTGACGGCCCAAGCAATGGATACAAGAGGCTTTGGCCTCTACCACATCACAGCTGTCACCAGAGTGAGGTTGTGAGCACCTAAAGCACCTTGCCTTGGACCGACACTGTGCCTTAACGTGCCCAAAGCGGCAACAATTTAAGCATTGAATTGTGGGGTATTGATATACCTCCACAGGAAGAGATGTGTGGTACAAAAAAACCCTTTGAGGAAGAGTTTGCCCCTTAAATGTGATGACAATTGTCTGCGTTGGGATCCACGAGATCTTGCCGTCCTGTTTGTTTTTTCGGTTTAGTCTCCGAGCTTTTAAGATCATTCCACACCCGTCGGGAAGAATCACTGAATCAACGAATTCGTCCATAGACATGTCGACCGGCACTTGACGGACGATGCCCATTTTGGTGATATTATATGATGGAATCGTTGCTAAATATTTGGTTCCTAAGACTGCGTTACATAGAAACAAATTAGCCGCCTCACCAGAGGTGAATTCGACGGAGATTTTGTTTCTGCCCACTTTTTTAATACCGTCCCTGCAGATGTTGTTTATTTTATTTTGAATTAATAATTGACCAAACTTAACTGGGCGAATGGATGTCCCAGCAGACGGATCCGGTTCGGATCGAGAAACGTGGACTATGAACGGGCCCTTTTCTAAAGTACTGTACGACTTGATGCCCTCCATCAGAGAAGGGTGAATAAATATTGTCTGAATGGCCGCAACAGCCATGTCTTTGTCGATTATGGTTTTTTTTGAAACAACCTCAATTGTTTCTGCGTCAATCTTATGCCGTCGCTTACCAAATGTAGAGGACGATACAGCGTCAGGAGGGTCAGGAGGAGCTGGAGGGGGAGGCGGATGGTCCATATCTGAATAAATAAATAAAAAAAAAACACTAAAATCTGCGAAGAAAACGTAACAATTCTAACCGTTACTTTTTTAAATAAGTAGATTTGAAAAAAATTGAACTATCCAGCAAGGCTGACAGCTATCAAATCCCCACAACAAACTAATAAACGGCAGAGCATTGAAACGACGTCTGACGTTTGTTTTTTTTTCATAGAGTAGAGATGGAATTGTTTTTAATGTAACAAAATCGATAAAATAATCGAATGGGATAAAAGAAAAAAAATGAATATATTGACCTCGACAGACACAAAATATGTAGTAAGATTGTGTGCCCAAAGTGTTAGTAATACACTTATCCAGTTACAATTATTTTGTTTCAGAAAATAAATCGTTTTGATAACCCTTATTATAAATCGATGTTAATTCAATAACTCGATTTGACATTTTGGAAATGCGATATGTCTCCTCCTTAGCTTGAAGTACTCCTTGATTATCTATAATATTGTCAAGTCAAACCAAAACAAAGCATAAAAACAATTCAGATACTTTTTTATTTTTATTAGTTCACGAAAGTTCTATGAAATTATTAAACACTAAATAATTCATGAATGAATATTTAAATAATACGGGTTAGTGTGAAGTTCTTATACATGTTAACCGTTTTGGGGGCAGCCGTTTAGCCATCTCTTTTCATAATACAAGTAAAAATAGCGACATCTGTGATAACTCATTCGAATTACGTGAATGTCGCACTGTACAGGTGATCGACGTAACCTTGTTCGCGCGTATGGGTTTTTTATTTCGTATTTTAGCAGTCAGTAGGTACAATTAAATCAATTGCATGCCCATAAAGGTAGGTACAGTTCGGTTGTTGTTCCCGAATAATGCGACTCCAAATCTCTTTACGCGTTGCATCATTTGGAAATCTGTAATTGAAAAAAAATCATCGTCATCGGAAGTTGGTCCATATATCCATACTTTTACTTACTTATATTACAAATACGAAAATAACTGTCTACCGCGTTTTCACGGTTAAACTACTGAACCGTTTTCGATGATAATTATGTGGTACGGACTAAGATTGAGCCTCAAGAAAGCATGTACGTAAGCTACATTATTATTATTTTTTCGTAATTTACGCGGAAGTAGTCGTGGGCGAAAGCTAGGTAGTTTAAATGTCATCTCAGCGTGAAGAAAATAAAACTATATTTCAAAATATATTAAGAATAAAATATTCAATTTCAGTTAGGTAGGTATCGTTTCTAAGATTCTTCTTTTAAATATATTTTTGTTTTATCCTTATTGAATATAAAACACATTAGATACTAAAATTCAAAATTACAAGTACTAAGTACTACATTGAAATAAAAATTACGTCCGTACAAGTTTACTTCGTCCACTTCACGCGTGTAGTACCGGCCACACAATGGCTGCCATTGTGATATTCGGTAGTAAAATATTTATCGCTATAAAATGTGTTTATTTAATAACTTATGGTAACAAAATTAATGTAAGGTTACTTATCGATGATACGATATCCCATGTTCCTTTTTAACCTTTGTATCATAATTTTTGGCAGCCTTTTACCACACAAATAGGCATTTTTATGACAAGCAAATATTCGTTCACTCCCGCACACGGGCCACTGTCAACTGAGACGCGTTGGCCCTATACTGTAATTTTAGGGCCAGCGCGCTAGTGCCATTTAGTGTTGGGTAACTCGCTTAATAAAAGTGAGAATGAGGGAGGCCCTCATTTTACCTCGCGAGGTACTCACGAGGTACCCCTCATTTGAGGCGAGGTGTTTGTACAGATCTAGCTATTGGATGGCACCTCACGACTTCACGAGTACTCACACTACTCACGAGTCATAGTTACGAAGCACCGAGCGTGAAAGAGACAGAAAATCTTGCCAACCACCGCGAATCGCGTTGAGGGAGAGAGCGAAATGCAACAAAACAACCACGTAGGTAATATTTATTAGTAACGTTATTGTACGGAGTTAAGGTTCATAATCATTAAACGCTATAAATAATGTTAGTACTCTATTTCAACCAAAATTCAACGGAATTTACTTACTCACTCATCAATGTTGCTCGTCACTCGCCTCGCGAGTTCTCAGACAAAATACTCACTGTGCGCATCGCACTAGTACTCTGTAAACCTCATGAGGAATTGAATGAGGTGGTTCCAATTTGAGAATCGAGTAACTCTTTCAATTCGTCGAGGCGAGTTACTCATTTGAGGTACCTCACGAGTGAGTGGCTCATCACTAGTGCCATTTAATCGCGCGGTTGGCCTGGTCCTTACGCTAGTAATATATATGTCAATGCTTCAGGAGCATAGTTTGCTGTTGAATTACGTGTAATATCGAAGGATCTTCCATTGTTCACGCTGCCACCATGTTTTATTAAGGAAAAACTTCTATTATAATCACAGAATTTATTAATAATTCAAGAAAATCTCAACAAACTTATCTTGCCTTTTTTACTTCCATCCATGAACTCAATCCAAGCCGCAGAAAGCGGGCTGTCAAACTTACATTTTTTTTATGATTGACACAATGGCTATTAGCCATTACAACAGCTTGACTAAGATATTAACATAAGTAATACTTAGCTTTCATGCCTTCGACGTCTGGATACATGTCCCTCTTCCAGACACGGCACGAAAGGTCTTTAATTAACATAATTCACGCTCGGTACACAAGTTATCACAGTACACTTGCAACTTAGCAACCTTTAGAAATGGCGGTATAGAGTTACTGTTCGCGCCAACTAATATTTGTAAAGTCTATTATCTATGCTTACCATAGGTAGTCAAGATAGCCCTCGGGATGTTGCTAGTGTTGAATTTATATATTATGGTCTATGGATTCGCGTTAGTCGCGACACTCCCGACAAAAGGCGAAAGTAGCGTGATCAGGATACTCGTCCACTCTTTAATCTTTTCAAGGGCTCGTGTGGCAGCTACTCTTTTTGGTCTAGACTCATGACTTTCTTCTATAGATACACAGTCAGTTTTATCATTTGACTCAGGCTCGGATAATACGTACGACTTAGGTTCAACAGACTTAGCAGTGTCTATTTTACTTTCTTGATACACAACAGGCGAACGCTCTACGGTACTTTCATCTTCATTAAGTACTCTACTAATTTCACTCTCAACAGGAAGTTCGGCGGTATTAGGACTTAGTGGTTTTTTTTGGTAACTTTGTTTCCAGGTGGTTGTAACTGAAATTCTGTAATTTGGAGGTCTCGTTCGTCGGTCTCTTTTAGTTCTGTTCCCTTGACACAGTTTTCTTCTCCATCTTCAATTTCAAGAGGATAAAGATGTGCAATTGACCTTGTGAACTCGGTATCACCTACTTTAACTTTAGCTACTCTGCACATACCATCTACCCCTTTTATCAAAGAGACTATTTTTCCGACTTTCCAATTTATTCGATTTTTGTTGTCACTTTTGATTTGCACGATTTGACCAATCCTGGGAGTCAATTTCGACGTTACTCTTGGCTCCCTCGGTAGGTAACGATTGGAAAACATATCTTTAAATTCATTCAAGATGACAAGTGCTCTTTTCCAACTTTGGATCAGAGTATCTTTTGTCACTGTACCTTGAATTTTAGTAGGGTCCTTTCCAGATTCTTCCATTGTAATACATTTCCCCATGGTGAGAAAATCTGAAGGTTTCAGTACATGATCTGGCTCTGATTCCACCCTGGTCAGAGGTCTAGTGTTAAGAACTGCTTCGATTTCCTTTATGTTATCTTGTATATTTATATCCTTAATCATTGGGTTATCAACGTTAATGTCTAGATTATTTATTTCCATCGGATTATCCTTTCTTTCTCCCGTCGGACCCTCCCCAGCCGAAAATGAATGGGTTTCTACGGCAACAGATCCACTTGGCCACTTGTCTGGACTGTCCACTAGGAATTGTGGGCCTATAAGCCACTTCTTCCTATCTTCTGTCGAACTGGTAGGTCTTGTTCCGACGTCAGCTGTGTTAAGCTCCGATGGAATATATCTAATCTCTATTTGTTGGTTCCTTTTAATTTCCTCAACTCGTCTAGCCACAAATGGTGGCGGTAACTTGTCAGATTTACACCATTCGATGACAATTTGACTGTCTGTCCATAAAACTTGTCTTGTTTTGATGAATAAATTTAAGAACAAATTTGATTAATCTACATCCGATTAATACACCAAGTAACTCAAGTCTTGGAATTTTGAAGTTGTCCTGATCTTTTATAGGTACAAGACGTGATTTTCCTATGATAAATTTTTTCTCAGATCCGCTGACTAGGAAAACGGAAGCCGCATACGCCTGATTCCTTAGTGAGCCATCGTCAGCCAACAAATAACATTTATTAATATCTGATAAATTTATGTGAGGGATGCCTCCCTTTGAAATAAACTCAACGCAATTCGCATGAATGACAACTATTTTCTCCGTACGTGACTGCAATTGAAATGTAACCACAGGGCTTCGTACTTCCTGGGGCTTTTCCGTCCCGAAGGTGAAAATGGTCAGATAACTTTCTTCCTCTATGGAAAGTTTTAATTCTTTAGCTAATTTAAATGTTATATAAGATCTCTGTGAACCTGAATCCATCAAGACACGACATTTGATTTGTTTAAATATATTTCCAACGATGCTAGCTTTGACTATGGCTGTTTGTAAAATCGTGGGCCCGTTTTCTTCTCTTCTGGGGTCTTGGAAAAAATTGATGGGCATAAAGCTCTATTATGCTTTTGATCTGCATTGCAATGCACACATTTTACCTTAAATGTACAGTCTGGCATGAAGTGACCTTTCTTTAAACAGAGGTAACAGTTTCGACTCAATCTTGATTTTCTCTCTGCCAATCCTTTGAACTTCTCGCACTTATCGCTATAGTGATCGCCTTGGCAAAATACACAGCCTTTATTTACTAGTCTATTATACTTATTAATTTTGTTACCGGTTCTTCTCCCTATGTTCATCTCTTTGCGTATTACAGCTGAGTGGAAATTAGCCTTTCGGTTGTCACTATGCTTTGCTCGTTTTGACAGCACCTGTAAAGTTTCCACTGTACTACTTTCTTTATCACTCTGCCTTTTCCTTCCAGATATTCTTTCTGCATCTTCTCTGGCAGCTATAGTCTTTTCTAAATGATGCCTCAATTCTTGAATAGAGTCACTATTGGTTCTAAGCTTTAATTCATAAATTAGGTCAGTGGGGAACTTTTCCATTATCATGAAACGAAGATGATTGTGGTTTATATCTTCACCTAATGATTCCAATATTTTCACATTCCTTTCAATTTCGTTGAAAGTCTTTCTACAATCTTCTGATGTATTTTTTGCAACATTGATTTTACAAAGAGTCGCATAATGTGCATCAATGAGGTAAGAGGTTTTTCCGAATCTATTTTTCAAAATCGATAAAGCTATTTGATAATTTTTATTAGTGGTGTCTAACCCTTCAATAGCCTTCTTGGCATTACCAGTTACAGAGGCTTTCAAATATGAAAGTTTATCAACATCTGTCAGATTTCTAGAATCAATATTAGAACTAAATTGGTCCCAAAATTCATGCCACGTCAGTATATCTCCATCAAACGTCGGTAATTGCAGTTTTGGAAGGCGACAGGATGAATTATTTTCTTGATTAATTCGCTTATTAGTGTTTTCTAAAAGTGTACAATTTATCTTCGCATTTAACACGGCCAAAGCTTCTTCTGCTTCCAATTGTATTTCACTTATTTGAGAAATTTCATCCGAAGCTTCAAACCCCGCTTCGGCATGGGTTGCTAAACGAAAATATTCTAAAAGGTCCGAGTTTAACCGCTTCATTAAAGCTTCTAATTTGCTATAAGTTATTTGCCCTTGTGTCAAAGTTTCACTGTTAATAGAATCTGGTATGTTACCTAAGTCAATTTTAATCTTTTCAATAATGAGCCTAAGTCTATTTAAAAGTATTTCTTCCATGTTGCTGTCTATTCCTGTAATACACACATATAATTACATAGTCTAATAACTATATCATTCAGCATCCTTTATTACTTTCATAAGTTGTGAGCAATTATTCAATTTAGATTCTCCTTGATTCAAAACCAACGGATAAATAATTATAAATGTCTTCATTCAATTCAATTCCTACCCTGATTAACCGTTCAAAACTTCTACTAATAGACCAACAATTTGGAAACTTGAACATAAATAATTTTTAAAAAGTATATTGACATCTTCCCGTACTAACTCAAAACTCAAATTACTTTTATTTACTGTATGATTATAGAAAAATAAATCAATATTAAACGGTGAATTTATTGTATTTTGTCACTATAATTATTTCATAGCTTTTATTTCATTTTCATTTCTTGATTTATTTTATTAAAATATTACACAATATTTAAATCATACCAGTTTAAAGAAAACACACATAACATAATAAACATGAACACACAAACACATAACTGTCAAAAGTAATAACAGAATATTATTCTTAAATCTTATTCAAAATAAAATTAAACAATCAACCTGTCTTAACTTGTCTGTTATCTTGTTTAATTATGCAATGTCAAAGTCTGTGAAGATAATAACAAGTTGTATCAAAATAAAATAATAAATAAATTCATAAACTTAGTAAGTTTCATAATCGGGTAATAGCAATTCTATTTTAGAAGTTTTCTTCAATCAGTAATAAATATGTAGGTTGGTGAACTTCCCAATACCATACAACCTTAATTAACTTACTTATGACACCAATATTGAAAATATCATAATGTGATTTATGTACTATATTTGAAATATTAATTTTATACTATTTTTAAATATCAAGTATAAATCTTCATTTAATTCTTACTAATTTCCTTACAGTATGCATAATAAATTTCTCTACTTAGTTTACGTACAAGTAAAATAAACGTCCATTTATTTTACGAACGACACTGAAAAAATTAGCCCATCAGCCATTTTTTATCAAAACATTAGCGAAAATTAATTAAACCTATAATTTTATGAAAGTCACTGAACGAATTCGCGACTTGTTTACTAATTTTCAAATAGATTTACGCTATTGGTCTTGTAACTTAAGCAATCAACACTTTATATCAACTCGGTTGAACAAAGTTTAGGAAAATGTAAAACTTACCGATTTCATGAAAATATCCGCTTAATTATTCCAATTCCTTGTATTTTGTCCCAATCCAAGTAATACGCTTTCAATGTAGTGTAAAATCCGGTATGATTGATGGCTAATCTTAGTTTTCGAATTATCTCGCGCCAATGTACCTATGTAGTCAAGTCTAAAATTCGGCGCGAACAAGTTATGAAGTTACCAGCCGAACAGTTCATGACTCCCCGATACCTTCTATTATATGGGAAAATTTCGTGAGGATTTTTATGTATTTATAATTAATTCTTAATATCTAATTCTAGCTTATATATATATTTCAACACATAATTACTTTAGTGTATAAAACATATACACTCATGGTAAAACCGCAACCAATGCCACTTTAGTCCAGTACTAAATGACATCTTTATATAATTTATTTTTTATTAGTAGTAAAGTCGAAGTATCACGTAATTTTTTCCCGTTCTTCCAAAGTGATATCCAGCAGTAATATTTTCCATCTAACATTGTCTGTTTTAGTTGATCAGTACTTCATATCTGTTCATTTATCTTCATTCATTCATCATTTTTCCAAGATAGTGTTAGTGTAGAATATTTCTTAAATTTTAGTTAAAGCCTTAATTTTGTCATCGACATGCTTAAAGCCTTGATGGTTTTTATTTTTCCTCCTTTTCTTCCCACCATTTATTTAATATTTAATTTTCATGCTTCCTCAAATAATGTTGAAAGTCCACTTTAGTGTGGAATTTATCCAAGATCTGGTAACACTTTTTACCCAATATGGCGAACCATATTCTTTTTCCTTTAGACACAACGTTCACTTACATTTAACGTTGAAATTAGTTATTTCACACTGATTACTCCGATTATAAATTAGACAAAATTTCCTTAAGTTTTTTAAATAATAAGACCATTCACCACAATATGCTTCGTAGTATTTTTATGCCGTCCAATAATTATTATTCCTTTATTCGTATTTCCGTTCCGAACTTCTGTTCGCCATTTATATTAATGCGTACAAAATAATATTTTATTGAGCCTTTCTTATCCTTCGAAAGTCATTCTCACTTGTTAAATTAATAAGTCAATTTAGACCAAGAAAAATAGAGTATTACGCTGATATTAATCTCAATAAGTGACGGAAGCGAAGTTTCCCAAATAATTTTACTAATTGGTTCCTTCGCTGTATACGGAACGCACCGTTTGATAGCTGTCACTGTCAGTTGACGTCGGACGATTGACAACTGATTCTTTGAAGTTCGATGCTATTGTTTTGAATTCGCGTTTATAAAGAATTTTAATAATTTCAGGGTTCCAATAACTTTTAAATAAGAAATTTATTCTAGAATAATGTGGTCATATCATCATAGTGATTTTTCTTCGCGAATTAACTCGTATATATTGTACAAACAAGCAAAAGTTTCAGTGCTTTTCAACAACATCCATTTTTCAGTCAAAATGACTTGATGTCGCTCCTTGTTGGAAAGTATAGAGTGTGATGAAATATTAGCGACCGAGCGTTAACCACTTTTTCTAATTATTGAATTTTATTTATCTGATTATTAACCATTACAGCTCAAATCAACCGGCATGCTCTGCATTCTCTAGTTTACTCAAATATGAGCCTTCTAGGTACTTTGTAATGTGATGCATATCCCAGCATCTCCACCATTTTTGTCGTCACCTCACACCACTTTAAGTATCTCGGGGATGAATAATATAATCGGTGTAGGTACAACAAACATGGATGTTAGAATGCATCACATACCTGCCGATCTGAACTGCCAATCTTCATAATAGATTTCTTTCTCTTATATATCATCTGCTTCGCTTATGACTGAACTTCTACCATCTGTAAAGTTTAAAGCTCCCTGAACATGAATATATCAACGCAATTAACCCTAAACTTATTGTGTAAACAATACACCAACAATAACATCTGAAGAACATCATTTCAACAGTGTATAATCAATAGCTGTACCAGGATGAATATGACATAATAACAGCTTCATCACAAATCATTAAACATGAGGTTAAATAAATATTAGAGCCCGAACTCCCTCGGGACTCCTCCCCCAGGATCACGTCCTGGGAGCATCAGGTTAGGTTAAAAGAGGAGCCCGACCGCCGTCGGAGCTCCCTCCCCCAGGATCAGGTCCCGGGGGGACCAGCTGGCTCAAATTGGTGTATAACACACACATCGGAACCTAGAGGAAACCACCTCTCCAGGACTCGGCTCACACCCCTATCATACTAGAGGCAGCCTACCCGTTAAAACGTACATGCCGGAATCCTGGAGACTAACTCGCCAGGCCTCAGCTACTTCCGCCCTCTCCGCCCGGAAGCAACCTACTCCGCTAACCTTCCGCATCGGGATCCTGGAGATTAACTCTCCAGGCCTCATCATACTGACGCCTCTCGCCCCATCAGTATACTACCCCGAGCGAGTCTACTAAACCTCATACAGTTAGGCATTCACCTTTAACATTAACATTTATAGGAATCAATTGCGCTGAGACACCAAATAACCACACAGAGCTTGACTAAGATATTAACATAAGTAATACTTAGCTTTCATGCCTTCGACGTCTGGATACATTTCCCTCTTCCAGACACGGCACGAAAGGTCTTTAATTAACATAATTCACGCTCGGTATACAAGTTATCACAGTACACTTGCAACTTAGCAACCTTTAGAAATGGCGGTATAGAGTTACTGTTCGCGCCAACTAATATTGTAAAGTCTATTATCTATGCTTACCATAGTTAGTCAAGATAGCCCTCGGGATGTTGCTAGTGTTGAATTTATATATATGGTCTATGGATTCGCGTTAGTCGCGACAACGTGTGTGGAAAAGGGAGAGGAAGGCCTTCGCCCAGCAGTGGGACATAATAGGCTAATAATAAAATTAAAAAAATAGTAAGGCCCGGTTTCCACCAAAGTGGAGAGGAGAGGAGACGAGAGATGTGTTGCGAAGCTGGCAGGTTATTTCCACCAAAGCAGAGAGGAGACGTGAGCTTTGTGTCGCAGAGATGTGAGCTATGAGAGAAAAGGCCCGGGGAGAAGGCAGCGGGGGCGGGGTGCGCGAGTGCGTGCACCGCCCGACTAGATACTTCTCCGCTCTGCCGCACCGCTTGCTCGCTCGCTGCACAAAATTCTATAGAAAAATGAGACTTTTCTCCTCTCCGCTTGATCCATTTATACCAAAGCTAAGCGGAGAAGAGATGTGGAAATAACGAAATCGGATTGGTTTATTAAAACACTTCTCCTTTCTTCTCCTCTCCTCTCCACTTTGGTGGATACCGGGCCTTAGTGTCAACGCAGTACAGCACAGCTCGGCGGTGATCATATTGTTTTTTCCCTATTGACCTATCTCAATTGACCATGTGCTGAATTAATTTGATCTCATAATCATCATCATCAAAGACGTCCACTGATGGAGATAGTCTCCCCAAGTGTCACATTAATCTATATCTATACTTAGAATTAATCTGTAGAAGTAAAATCCTGTACATTGAAAATATCAAAAAAATAAATGGCAGGGGGTGTTACTACACCGACACCGAACCCAAAAATGTGATTAAAAAAAAATTTGTCTGTCTGTCTGTCTGTTTGTTCAGGCATCACGCAAAAACTACCGGTTCGATTAAGATGAAACTTGGTATAATTATTCTTTAATATCCTGGGCACCACACTGGGTACTTTTTATCCCGGAAAAGTATATACAATAAAAAATAAACTTAATTTTGCGGTTCGATTACTGTACCAACCGCAAATAATAAGTTTGTCTTAGATTACGTCACCCGTAGTGGAGTTCACTAAGGGGCGCTGCACACGGCTAAGATACTATAATATTTTATCTTAAGATACAATAGCTCACCATACAATTCAATGGACTAATATCACACACTACGAAAATAATAAATAATTTCATATTTTCGTATCTTAAGATGAATTTGTATGGCGAGCGATATTGTATGCTTGCGTCGATCTTACTGTGAGTTGTTTTTCACATGGTCAGCTTAACGTCACTCTTTCCCGTGTGAGTAGTCCAAGGTACCTTTAAGTTCATATTCCGGACGGGCTCACTGACAATGTCGTTTATGCTGAAGCTCTCAATTGATGTCGTACGGTGACTATCTGTCATTATCGTTACCATTATCTTTGTGAGCATTCGTTGCAATGAACGTCAGCTTTGTTATTGGCTATCCTGACAGGTACCAAAGTAGAAATCTACTACAATAAACTTACAGAACGCGAGCGATGCCGCGAGCAAAGATATCATATACCTTATTTAATTCTTAATCACCGCTAATGAGACACAATTGGTTTTGTATTGTAATTAGCCACAAAGGGCCCGCGCCGGGACAGAAGTATTAATACCGGTATGCTCGATAGATAACGTTCTACACAAATAGCACTTTACACAATAAACTCATTGATGAGTTTCGTCGTCCACGCGAACGAAGTCGCGGGCACAGCTAGTTTAGAAATATGTAAGTATGTTTTTCAGTTGTCTAGTACTCATAGCACAAGCTCTTAGTTTGAGACTAGATGGCGTTGTGTGATGATATTATTGATAGTTAAAAAAAAAACGACGCCATCAGCTACAACATAATTATGTAGGTATCTAGAATTACTGAAACGTCTGACAGAAGTTTTGGTCCATGGAAAATACCTAACACATATGATATTACTTTAGAATGATATTCTACAAAACATAAAATCCAGCCATAAAAGTTTAAGTTAGGTAACTATTATTTATATTTCCCTTGTCCCTGGTACCCCAAAGGATGACCTCCATAAGTTCACAGATATTCTAAGCACATGAGACGCTACTGAGAATAGCGGTTAATAATATACGGTTTCAATAATAAGTTATGTCAGACCTTATTTTAAAAATGCGCAAATGTGAAAATGGGCCTTTTATTTTTTAATAATTTTCTTCTATTACATTCATATGAAGACCATAGATTTCTAGACGTTGCATAAAAACTTAGTATCTAAGTCAAAAACGTAAACAAAAAATTTGGCAAAAGATGTCAATGTCATTGTATATCATGTCAGGCAGGTGTCAAACAATCAAATTGTGGTTTTGATTAATTTGTATCTACCGGGATCTATAATAAAATAATTCATATATATAAATTCCTGGACGTCCAGGAATATACGGCTTATCGCTCTAACTCAGAGTTCCAGAAGTGCATACGATCACACGATATTTACTGAGTGGAGTGTAGGCAGGCTGAAGGCTGCGCCTGCAGCAGACATTCAACATATCGTCGCTTATATTACAACACCGCGAACATGCATATTTAAGAAGACAACAGCGCCAAAGTGTAATTTTTACTTAATTCATGAGGATATAACTATTTTGTGCATTTAATTATTTGTAGAATAGCTAATAAATGATCCATATGAAAAAATCCGATTTTTATTTATTGTTAATTATTAATAATTCAGTTTTTTTGTTTCTCCTGTAAAGTTGAGAAAAAGGCATATTCGCGGTGTTGTAATATAAGCGACGATATGTTTACTAAGCTATTCTTTTAAGTTTAAAGATGGATAAAATGATAATGTGTAGAATATGTTTAGTAGAGAATGTTCGCATGTACGTAGTTAACGACAAGAATTTACAAGAACTATATGAAACACTAACTGATATACCAGTAAGTTATACTTTATATGTTATATTACTTAAATAGGCTGCTCACATCTGACTATATACAAGCTGGGCTATGTACAATGCTCCAAAACGATTCTTTTGAAGCTCTGATATTTCTCTGTATGAGAGGTATACTAAAAGCCATACATAATGAGCGGCCAACCCAAGGTACATTTTCATACAACTGCTTTTACGTGATTATGATGTTTTCACACATCTTTCTCATATATTTTGGATACACAGATATCTTGTGGAGTTTTATTACTGAGGCTTCTATAGAAATCAAAACATTTGTGTAAAACAGTAAAGACCTTTGAAGATCTGCTATTTTACGTGTGTCTATATTAAATAAAAGTACTTCTGTAGAAGCCTTACACATTTAATCGAGATTCTAAATGAAGTTAATTTTTCTCAAAAACATTTAAGGGTTTAAAAAAAAACATACTTCATGAAATAAATTTTGTGAAATATTCCAGCACATCACAGAATTACTAAATGCCAACAGATTTTTCAGACGTTTCTTTCTTTTTTTCGCAATGCCTCTCTATCAAACGTCGTGTTGGATTGCTTTAGATGAAGCGACAAGCTTTTCAACCATGCTCGACATTGATGTTAGGTGATTTTGGAAGGGCCATCTTAACATCAACTATGGTGAGCGTTACTCGGATAGCTTGACAATGTATGCACCTATGTTATGTGAAGTATCCTATCCTAAGTCAAATGCTATATTATTATGTTATGTTGCAGTTTGTCACTGAAGACCGAAGACCGATGCTCGCTTGTTTCCTTTGCTTTGCTAAACTACAGCAATGCTGCCAACTGCAGAGAAAATGTCTGGAAGCTGAAGAGCTGTTTGCTCAGATGATGAATGAGGTGAGGTGTTCTGCAACTAGTAAGGATGTTTAGTAAGTGTAGAAGTGATACCTAGTGATACTATCTAGAAGTCACGGACTGCTCAAGTTGTGTTGAAAATTCTTTAGAGTTTCCAACTTAACTATTTTTCATACAACTGCCCTACATGATTATGACATTATAGCTATTACTTATTCTGTGATTATAGGGAGCTCAAGATGCTAAATTTACAGTTACTAAAGTGTCTTGGGGCCTATTGGATTGTGAAGATTAGGTTCCAAAACGAAAAAACCGGCTAAGTGCTAGTCGGATTCACGCATGAAGGGTACGGTACCATTGAATAGGTAAACAACAGAACAACAACAAAATAAGTCCCCTTAAATATTTATTTTTTAGTATTTGTTGTTATAGCGGCAACATAAATACATAATTTGTGAAAATTTCAACTGTCTAGCTATCACAGTTCTTGAGATACAGCCTGGTGACACAGATGGACAGACAGCGAAGTCTTTGAGTGGGGGGAAAGTGAGAGAGACTGAGTGAGAGTAGAATGCAAATATATATGTAAAAAATTAAATCAGTTTTCACGACGCGGTTTACGGCCGCGGCGTGCGCGGTCGTTCGCGGCTGCCGCTCACCGGCGGCCGGCGAACCAACCGCCTCGTAAGTTTTGAAATAAAATAGCCGTTTCCTCTGCACGGCCGCGGAAAAAAACCGCTTCATTAGTTCTCGGTCATTCTCCAATTCGGCGTTCTTTGCCTAATTACCGTGACCTTTTTTATTTTTCACTGATTTGACTTAAACACATTAAAATATGAAACAAATCAAAGATACGAATTCAATCATTAATGAGGCATGTAACAATGAATAGTGGTTTTCTAGTTAATACTAGAAAACCACTATTCATCAAAATAAAAAAGGTCACGGTAATTAGGCAAAGAACGCCGAATTGGAGAATAACCGTTCTCTCCCTTATAGTTTCTGAAATTTCGAGATTAATCAGTGAATGGTATTTCGCTTTTATATATATAGATTGCGTTGGATGAACAAAAAAGCTTTTAAACCATGCTTATGGTAGCCACACACGATACACTATACTTGCGCAAGTTAAGACTTGCATAAGTATATTGAAACGTGTGTTGTGCAGAAATTTGCGCAAGTATCTTCCAAAACACGTTTCAATATACACCACTATTTTTTAATTATGGCAAATACTTAAAGGGCTAATTAGAAAAGGTCTTGTTATTATTTAAGTAAAGTCTCAATGCATAATATTCATAAACAGCGAAGTTATGAGCATTTGTTTATATCCCAAAATTTCACTCAATTTCTGGAAACATTGTACAGGTTATTGTTTATGAATGAAAGAATGTCAATAAAAATGGAAAAGCACTGCGCTTAGTATTTTCTAGTAGTAATTGTTATGAATAAGGATTCAATTATGAATTTACCAATAATGACAAATTTTCGTGGACAATTTTGGAATTTCGTATTTTGTACTTTTGACTACACAAATATGATCAGTAACGGGTACTGATTGAGCCCCATTTTTTTGTGCACTAATTAAAAAATAGAGGTGTACTTGTGCAAGTCTTAATTTGCTTAAGTATACTGTAACGTGTGTGGCTACCATTAGGTTGACAATAGACGAATATGGAAGGGCACTCATTGATTATTGCCATTTATGAAGCTCTTTTGGAGCCGAATCTAATGAAAAGTTTGTGTTTGTGTGCAACAAAAAACATCACAATTACCTAATACTGTAATAACCTTTTGCAGCAGAATCCTTCAGTAAACCGAGGTCAGCTAAAGTATTCCGGTGGGCTTACAGTAACTCCTGTAGAGAACATCAGTATAGTTGATGTCAGCCATATTGAAAGCATTGCTGTCAAACAAGAATTACCAGCTGTTTGTGAGAGACTAGATGATGTCATTGAGCCAGAAGTGGAACATTTTGAATATGGTATGTTTTTAAAAACATTTAATTTAATTTCAGTAATTATGTATGCTATAGACATCTCAATCTATATTTATACGTATTTGTATATTTTATCCAGTTCTTTTTGACTGGCCTGTTGTTCTAGTGGTTAGTGGCCCTAACTGCTATGCCGGAGGTCGTGGGTTCGATTCCCACCCAGGAAATTTTTTTGTGTGATGAGCAATATCATTTGTTCTATGTCTGGGTGTAATTTATATAGAATATGTTTATTGTTTGTCAGTTGTCTAGTACTCATAGCACTAGCTCTGCTTAGCTTGGGACTAGACGGCATTGACTGATAGTTGTGGAATATTATTATTGTGGAATGTGGAATATTATATATTAACAAGTAGCTGTTCACTGTTTTTGCTCACAGAACTAGAAGTGGAACTTCTCAACAGTAGCTATTCAGACGCAGAAGATGTACCAGCACAACAGTCTAAGCCTGATTTAGAGTATGAGGTGCCGTTAATAGACATCAAAACGGAAGTGGAAGAAGAACAAGAATTACCGAGGCAGAAGCGAAGAGCCAGTGACACGACACGTAAGTATTAGTTAGTTAATTTACCAAAAACAGCTTCAGGCGTCCTGTCTACACACTCTTGAGCAGCACAAACACACAGCTACACCTCGAGTAGTTGCTCTCGCTGGAGAGCTCACTCCTACTGCCAGATGTCTCACAGCACATCTGCTTAAAGTACTGAACACTGTTTGCAGATAAAACAAAACAGTTCTATGCGTACTTGGGTAGCAGTGGCGAAGGGTGGATATTTTCAGAAAGGTAGCCGAATTATCAAAGCATTTACAACAAACAATTTTTAGAACTTTCATCAATGATAGACCCAGCTACAAAGCAAAATGCATGCGTGAAACCTGGCTAACTAAATAAAAATTAGAAACTGCAAATTAGAGGAGTAATGAAGTAGGTGATCGACGTACGGGCCAATACCGCGGTTTTATAGAACGTCGGTTTTACTCGCGGCTCGTCGGTGCTGATCGACTAGCGAGCAAAACAGTTTGAACGACGAGCCGAGCAGAAATTGAAGCAAACACGACGAGCCGCGAGCCAGCCTCGTCGTTCGTATTGCAATAATACACCGGCGAGCTCTACCGACGAGCCATAAAACCGTGGTTTAACGACGGGCGAGTCGATCAGGGCCTTAAAACTGCTGCATTGTATTGCCGTTGCTCTCGAACTGGCGGCGGTGTCTGAATTATATTAGACGAACACTTAGAATGCATACAATTTACGATGGAATATTGTATAGACGTATGTGCATGTAAGATACCAAAACAAAACCTAATAATAGTCTCTATGTACTGGAACAGAAAAGAGGGGTTAAGGCGCAAAATGCCTAATTCTCCGAATGCCCAATTCTCCGAATGACCAAGTCGCTAAATGCCTAATTCTCCGAATGCACAATTCGCTAAATGCTTAATTCTCCGTATGACCAAGTCGCTAAATGCCTAATTCTCCGAATGCCCAATTCGCTAAATGCCTAATTCTCCGAATGACCAAGTCGCTAAATACCTAATTCTCAGAATGCCCAATTCGCTAAATGCCTAATTATCCGAATGACCAATTCTCAGAATGTCCAATTCTCAAAATGACACATTTTCCGTGATTGGGAATATTTTTATAAATAAAAGATTTCATAATAGGTACATATAGTGTACATTTATTTAATCAGTGTGTATAAATTGCAAGATTTTTTATTTCATACGAATGATGTAGATATTAATTACTAATGTCCGTTCGAACTAATTTAAGACAAATTCAAGTTGTACCCGACATTTTTGTAAATTTTTAAATTAAAAATACCTTAATTTTATCAAAACCGTTTTGAAAGATTTAAATGAAAGAATAAAAGAAAAGTGATAAATATAACTTTTTAATTCAGTGTTTAAATGAAATGGAATACTATGAGAATTAAAAACAACTAAACAAAAAGAAAAAGCGTAGTCACACGTTGTACAGGTGGTACCAACCTTAATTTTTTTATTTTTTTTATTTGTATAAACTTGTGCTTGACTGCAATCCCACCTGATGTTAAGCAGTGATGCAATCGTTGATGGTGAAGCGCACTAACACACTAATAATGATGGTCTAGTGGTTAGTGGCCCTGACTGCTATGCCGGAGGTCGTGGGTTCGATTCCCACCCAGGACAAACTTGTGTGATGAGCACGATCATTTGTTCTGTGTCTGGGTGTTATTTATCTATAATATGTATTTATTTAGAAATATATTATATAAGTATGTTTATCAGCTGTCTGGTACCCATAACACAAGCTCTGCTTAGCTTGGGACTAGACGGTGTAGTGTGATAGTTGTAAAAAAAAAAAAAAAAAAAAAAAACGTGTGACTACGGCTTTTTCTTTGTTCTTGTTTCTCCAGTAAACTGTTCATTTTAGCATCCTGAAGATCTTGTTTCATACTTTTGCAGTGTCTTTTTTTTAGTCGTTGTCGGGTTTAAGTTTTTTTTACTTTTGTTAAATCCTTTGATCGTGCTGGATCTTGATGATACTCGAAAACCTGCAAAAACAAACTCTTTGGTTTTAATAAGAAATATTCAATTCCTTTCGACAGTGTTTTGAATTTGGCGCTTACTATATTAATGATCGCAGGGGCGGCCGTGGCGAAGAAACAAAATCTGCACATACGAGGGAAAAAACTGGAAAACGTAATCAGAGAAAATCAAAAGAAGAATGAAGCGTCAGACACAAAAGTTACCCAGAACACTCAAAGAGGTTCATCAAAACTTATTCCGAATTTACAAGAATCTTTAAAACGTATACACACCGGTGAAAAACCTTTCAGATGTGAGGTCTGCCAGATTAGTTTTATTCGGAAAGATCATTTAACAAATCACATTCGTACGCATACTAGAGAAAAACCTTACGAATGTGAAGAATGTCAGCTTTGTTTTAGTCAGAAGGTTCAATTAACAAGACACATTCGTACGCACACAGGTAAAAAACCTTACAAATGTGAACATTGTCTGCTTTGTTTTAGTCGGAAAGATTGTTTATCAACGCACATTCGTACGCACTTTGGCGAGAAACCTTACAAATGTGAAGAATGTCAGCTTTGTTTTAGTCAGAAGGTTCATTTAACAAGACACATTCGTACGCACACTGGCATAAAACCTTACAAATGTGAAGAATGTCATCTTTCTTTTAGTCGGAAAGATTGTTTATCAAGTCACATTCGTACGCACACTGGCGAAAAACCTTACAAATGTGAAGAATGTCAGCTTTGTTTTAGTCAGAAGGTTCATTTAACAAGACACATTCGTACGCACACTGGCATAAAACCTTACAAATGTGAAGAATGTCATCTTTCTTTTAGTCGGAAAGATCATTTAACATATCACATTCGTACGCACACTGGCGAAAAACCTTACAAATGTGAAGAATGTCAGCTTTACTTTAGTCATAAAGCTACTTTATTAACTCACATTCGTACGCACACTGGCGAGACACCTTGCAAACGTGAAGAATGTTAGTGTAGTTTTAGTCATAAGAATACTTGTACAAAACATATTAGTCGTAGACACGCTGGCGAAAATGTCAGATACCCACCGTCTTAAAGTTTACTGTACATTCACAACGCTCTAATTAACCGTTTTATATGTTACAGTTCAGTGTTGCTGTTACTTTTATGTCTATATAAGGCGAAATTAATTAGTGCTGACTGCGATCCCACCTGATGGTAAGCTGGGCACGCCACGATTGAGGCGGTAAGGCCCCTCTTTGAGGCTTGGCTGGAAAGACCTCACGGCGTCGTAACCTTCCGCATGGCGCAGGAACTAACCGAACATGGCAAGTTCGGGCCGTACCTGTACAAGATCCGTGCGGAGGTGACGCCCGGGTGTCGTCACTGTGCGGAACGCCCGGTGGACAAGGTGGAGCACACGGTAGAGGTGTGCCCCGCTTGGGAAGAACATCGCCGTGTCCTCGTGAGGGCGATCGGTAGCAATGATCTCTCGCGCCGGGGCTTGGTTCAGGCCATGCTCCGAAGCGAGGAGGAGTGGCAGGCGGTCGCCTCCTTCTGCGAAGCAGTAATGCTAGCAAAGGAGGAGGCTGACCGTATCAGGCAACGGCGCTCACGCCGCAGCCGCCGCCGTAATTCCGATCCAAATTTCCGGCCACCGTAGGCGCGGGCTTGCGGACGGCGGTCAATGGGTAGCTCGCTGTCCGTTTATCCGATAACAGACCGGACCGAGCCCAAATCGTTTTCGGCGCGCACTGTTCCCGTGCGCCTCAAGGAGTTGTCAGCAAACCGTAGGGGCCCAGTAGGGTCGAGGCCAAGTCTGGGGCTCTGGGAAGGTATGAAAATGCATACCAGGGCCCTGGAACCAAGGCAGGGAAGGAACAGGGTAGGTTTTTAATCAGTAAGAGCCTGACACTATTTCCCGCCCCACCCAAGTGCGGGATTTGTCATTGGATGATTTTACCTACCAAAAAAAAAAAAACCTGATGGTAAGCAGCAATTGATGGTGAGACGGCTAGTTTACTAAGAGTCTATTCACTCTAAAGACTTGAAGACACTTCAATTCCGTAGAGACCCAGCCTGCTAGCTGCAGGCAGGCAGAGTCGAAGCCTACTGAGGCCAAGGGTTTGCTTCTGAAAGGAAAGCTCGGCCCTGGTATCTAAGGCAATGAAGGAACGGGGTGGGTTTTTAGTCAGTAAGAGTCTGACACTATCTCCCGCTCCGCCCAAGGGCGGGAGATGTCATTGAATGATTTTACCCACCACCAAAAAAAAAGACACTTAAATTATAATAAATGTGTTACCAAGTTAAGGGTGGATACTTACCATACGTCGGGTTTTCCGATGGTAGAAAGGCGATGGCGGAATCAAGTCATGTCATTCCTGCATACACTCTCCAAAATTCACTCTGTTAAATCCCGAAAGGCTGGCTACCCTACGCCTGTGGATTGATTTTAACCAAATCTGAATCAGCAATTAGTCTCTTCGCACGCCTTTCTACTGAGTACAAAGCCGCCAGATGGCAATTTGCAGCATCAGCCCATAGGTGGCTGCAGTACTCCACACACAATCGGACCTGTGCTTTTTTTTAAATATTATAAACTGCCCTAGGATGAAGTACCGCCGGACCTTAGCAAGAATGTCTAGTTTCTTAGCAGCTACCTGGGCTTGAACTCAAAGTTAAAAGTAGACGAAATTTCTTTTTTGATTAGTACCTAAGCTCAAGGGCGTCGCCAAGGGGGTCAGACTACGACTCCCCCGCCCCCACCCCCAGAGCCTTGCTTTACAGCTTCAGAGCCTAGTTTAAGCACCCGTCTCCCACAATATAATGCCCATCCTATATGTTACCGTAGATAACGTAGGCTAGCAATTAGGAGTTATATTGTGTAGAAAATAAACTTTTATTATTATTTAAAAAATATTATTTTTATTATTCTCTATACTTCCAATAGAACCCCCCCCTCCCTTGATCATTGGCTGGCGACGCCCTTGCCTAAGCTTATAGTATTTAAGTGTAATTGTACTTATCTAGTTAAGAATGCACACATGTAATCTGATAAGTGTGGCAACGTCGTTTGTACATTTATCCATACATTACACCATATTTTATTGTACATTTGTTTTTTTTCCAAATAAATAAATTTCAACTCTCAATATTAATTGCGGTCGAATGCATTCTAAGGGAGAGAACTCACGAAGCGGTTTTTTCCCGCAGCCGCCACGGCAGAGGATTCGTCTATTTTATTTCAAAACTCACAAGGCGGTTGATTCGTCGCCGCCGCCGCCGCCGCGACGGCTGCGGTTTTCGCCGCCAAACCGACCTCAGAACGTGCGAGCGCAAACCGCCGAGCCGGTGAGCGGCAGCCGCGAACAACCGCGCACACCGCGGCCGTAAACCACGTGAAAATTGCTTTAATTTTTTACATAATTATATTTGCATTCTACAGAAGCTGCGGGCCCGAGAAAACCGCTTCGTGAGTTCTCTCCCTTAGGATACATTCCAAAAAGCAGGAGCTGGTGCTGATCGGGCTCCTTTTGGTGCTGAACAGACATGCTTGTGTTTTGGCAGCGTTGAATCCTACTAGATTGGCTTCACTCCATTGGGAGACTGCCTGAAGTGTGAGACATACGTACGCTGTACCTACCATAGCGTCTTTTTCGGACTGGAATAGCTTCTTACTAGGCCGAACACTTGGCACGGCAGGTGTCTCTTTACAACTGTACTGTCGACTGCATACCGGGCATCAGCAGATAGTTGATATTCAGGAGGAAGAGAGTTGCAGAGAAATCAGACAGACCCCTGATAAACTCTGGCATTAGTCGTCATAGGTTCCGATGAGCATCCATCGACAGCAACTCGGAGAAACGGTTCGTTTAGGAAGTCTTTTGCCCAGGTAATCAGACCAAGAGAAACGCCGCTCGCTGGAAGTTTACTCATAACACTAATGCGCCATACTCTGTCGAAGGCCTTCTGGATGTCTAAGTAAACACACATGGGTGATATATACTTGTCGGTCTCCATTGGACCTGTCGCGGCGAAATGGCACTGAGGAGATTTTTACCTTCTAGGTATGCCATGAGGAGCGAGTTGTTACGTTTTTAGACGTTAATTAAAGAGGTAGAGGAGTGAGAATAGAGTGTAGAGTTATGAGAGGTAAGAGTGTAGAGATAAGAGAGGTAAGAATTTAGAGTTATGAGAGGTAGGAGTGCACAGTTATGCTAAAAGAGGGAGAGCGAAACAAAGGTATGTTTCCTTGTGAGGTAATAGATATAAAAATAAATATTATAAAAAAAAAACAAAAGTAAGTATACAAAATTGATGGTCAAGTCCGGAGGAAGAAGTCTCGGCCCCGTTGAAAGTCTGACAGAAGTTGAACGACTGACAGAAGTTGAACGTTTGACAGAATTTTTGGTCCATGGAAAGTGTCTGACACTACTTTAGAATAATATTTTATAAAACATGTATAAAAAACAGCCATAAAAAATTAAGTTAGGAAAGTAACTCTTATTTTTAGTTCCCTTTCTCAGCTGGTACCTGCCCAGGGCCCCCAAGGCGGGCCTCCACAAGCTCACAGATATTCTAAACACAATGAGACGATACTGAGAATATGTACAAACACTCGAAAAAACATAACACTCCTTCTGGGTCAGCGTAGGCGCGGGCTTGCGTACGGCGTGCAATGGGTAACACGCTGTCCGATCGTCCGGTAACCGACCGGACCGAGCCCAAGTCGTCGACGGCGCATACTTTTCCCGCGCGCCTCAAGGAGCTGTCAGCAAACCGTTGAGGCCCAGCCTGCTAGCTGCAGACAGGCAGGGTCGAAGCCTGCTTGGGTCATGGGTCAGTTTCTGAAAGGAAGGCCCGGCCCCGACACGATAGGCAACGAAGGAACGGGGTAAGTTTTTAGTAGGTAAGAGTCTGACACTATTTCCCACTCCGCCCAAGAGCGGGATTTGTCATTGGATGATTTTACCTACCATAAAAAAAAACACCTGGGTCGGGGTGTACTTCCGCTGCTGCGACAAGTCACGGTATAGCGGACAGAATTTCAGCGTGATCTCATGACGACATGGCTTCGGCAATAAAAAGATTTCTTTTTCTTTTTCTTCTTTCTATAGTACAGCGTTAGGCTGTATTACTACTAGCTTCACTCGGATTGTGTTTTTTTGGACATTAATATGGAGGAAAAGGACCGGTCAAATGCGAGTTGGACTTGCGCACCAAGGATTCCGTACTTACCTGGTCAAATTACCTCGGGGGCAAATTTTTGGAGTTTTTTTTTTGTAGAATTCATCCTGTAGTTATTATAATAACATTTTATTAACCGACTTCAAAAAAAGGAGCTAGGAAGTTATCAATTCGGTTTTATTTTTTTTAAGTTTGTTACCTCAAAACTCAGTCGTTCGTTAGTGAACCAATTTGTAAATATTTGTTTGATCTTCAAAGAGTATGCTTTCAGATTGGTCTGATGACCAACATTTCTGATTATTGTTGATGAGACGATTCCATGAGGAATCGAGGGAACTCCTCAAATATCATAGGCAACTATATGGTGATTATGGTATTTTCATCGAGAACTTAAGTATTTACAGTCAAAAATTAACATTTGATGAAGTGGAACTTATGAAGAAGACCAGAAATGGCCAACGGAACTTCATACTCACATAGATATCACAATGGAGAAAGTTAAGTGACTATGACAATAAAAATTAATAGATGTTTGTGAATAGTTTTGTAGAAAATAGTATCATCGAAGTGACTTGATGGTGATGTGGAGCCGGAAGATAGGCACCGGAACTCCGTAATTAATCGATATACCCTAGCCGTGTTTGGGCTTATTAGAATTGTCATGAGATGCACTTTGTCTATAAGGTACCATCAAACTGATCTGATGATGGACCCGGAAGGTGGAAGGGAGACACGGGAACTTCATAATAAAACGACGTATCCTAGCAGTGTTTGGGTTAGTTGAAATTGTCAGGAGAAATAAGCACTCTGGTTATAAGCGTATTGCAACTAAAAAGTGTGAAATAAAAAACTTTTTAACAGACTTCATTAAAAAAAAAAACACTAAATGGATTAAAACAACTTTAATTTCCGAAGTCGGTGTTAATTAAGAAACAAACAATACCGAGGAACACCGATTTGGTGGGAAAATCATCTAATTACACCTCACGCTCTTGGGGGGAGCGGGAGAAAAAGTGTCCAATAAGTTCTTCTCCATAGATCTACATATAGTGCTTACATACTCTTTGCTTTGGAACGTGTGCAATTTAGCTTTACTTTTTTTGAACTTACCGACCAAAGAGTATGTAAGCACTACGTTTATTACCGACATTTTGACAATTCAAAAGTGCTTGTAAGTTTCTCAAGTGTCTGCACAACTCGAAAATATGTGGAATCCATTGATATATATGTACTACGCACTAGATGAGGCGTGCCGTACAGTCACTTTACTTCACTTAATTGACCTGCAGGCCGAACACTTTTAGATTGATGGCATTAGTGCAGCTTTGACGTTCATGCAGTGTCAGCGCGACGCTTATAAATACAAATTTAAGTGAACTTGGACATATATAATAATTTTGTAGTCAAGTAAGTAAAACCATTGGTTGTTCAAGCAATGTAATAGCTTCTACTATCGTAATAGTACGTTAGAGAAGATATTATTTTATTTAAACTCTTCCCCATTTTACAATCATAGACTAAAACATGCAGATGTTCCCTCCCACAAAAAGCTGAATTAGGTTTTTACCTACAGCTAGTTTACCAAATACAGACTTCGCACGGTCTTTTATACTGTTTGAAATTTTTAAATATTTTATTTAACACTCTTTCTTTTTTTGTATAATTAATAACAATGTTTTTTTTTTTTTAAATAAATTACGACGAAATGTCAGCAAATCATGAGGTATCAGTTTTCATCGGTAAGTTTTGTTGTTAAGCATGCTGTCATTCGTTAGCACTTAGGGAATTTACGTACCATATTACGTGCAGGTTAATATTAAATTTGAATTAGGTTCAGTTGAATTTGTAGTCTTATTAGTGATTACTGATTTATTTATTTGTTTTACTGTTATTGAGATCTCGTTTTTACATACACTATAATTACATTTTGAAATAGAATATTATTGTAATGAAGTATTGTAGGCAAGAAACTGTGTCACTTCTGCGGTATAAAAATCTATATAGATGACATGTCATCACACTAAGTTGAACGAAACGCGTAAGTACTAGGAAATGCATGGCGCTTTAGACCTTTTGGTCGCGAAAAAGTATCCTCTATAAGCTGTCTTAGCGCTGTAAGTTTTAAAAGTTTTGTTAGACGACATAATGGCAATCTAGCGCTGTAGCGATTTATTGTTTGAACTTTTCAGTATTTTGACAAATAGTTTATATGAACGTGCTTGTCTATCGCAAGAATATAGGTCGATGGTGGAATCTAATGTAAATAACACTACGCAGTAGAATTATAAAGATTTTAATATTATAAAATCTATTGACAATACAACTCTTAAAAGATGTGACAGACACTTTTTATTTCTTTTAGTCTATGTGACCCAGAGACATTGAATTACCTCTTTTCAACAGAATCCAAAGAGAATATAAGCACTACGTTTAACAGAATCATTGAAACAAGCGTGATTTCGGTAAAATGAAGCTGAGAATTTTATTGCAGTATTGGCTACCTTAGCGAAGTTAACCGAGAAGGTTGACTTGATACATTTGGTGCCAAATACTACAAAAACATTAGAATGTGTTGCACCCGCATTCTAATGTGATTATACATTCAAGAAAACATTTACGAAAGATTAGGCAATATATTCGAACGACTGTAGCCTTCGCCAGGGAGCAAATGGAAAAAAAAATATTATACTCTGTCACTCTTTGTGTCAAACTAAGTTTGGGAAAAAAAATACTGATTATAGTACATATTTAAATGAATACCTAATGTAAATATTATGATTTATGATTATTAAAATAATTTGCAAATTTCCTGGACGGCCAGGACTATATAAGGGATCTTCTAGTCCTGATTGTCTTCCGGCTGTTCAATAATTTCACGAAAGAAGTGCGAGCCGCACCAGCAGCAGACATTCAACATCATGTTTTTCTAATATTTATATGTTAACCAAGTTATTTTTTTAAGTTCAAGATGGAAAAAATGCCAATGTGCAGAGTATGTTTAGTAGAGAATGGTCGCATGTACATAGTTAACGACAAGGATTTACAAGAACTGTACGAAATGTTGACCAATATTCCAGTAAGTTATTTCTTATATTCTAATAAGTTATATTACTTAAATAGGCTGCTTACAGCTGACAGTATCCAAGGTGGTCCATGTACAATACTCCATAATGATTTTTTGGAAGGTCCAGTATGTTTCTCTGTATGAGATGTAAATCAAAAGCCACACTTAACATTAACTGTGGTCAGTGTTCCTCAGACAGCAAAATGTATGTATTGTATGGGAAGTATTTTATTCCTAAGTCAAATGGTAAAGTGTATGTTATGTTGCAGTTTGTAACTGAAGACAGAAGACCGATGCTCGCTTGTGTTTTCTGCTTTGCTAAACTAAAGCAATGCTACCAACTGCAGAGAAAATGTCTGGAAGCAGAAGAGCTGTTTTTTCAGATGATGAATGAGGTGAGGTGTTCTGCAAATAGTAAGGATATTTAGTAAGTGTAGAAGTGCTACTGTCTAAAGGTCACGGACTGCTCAGGATCAGTGGATATATTTATTTCATAAATTCCCAAGAGGATCGGCATCCGCACACCTATTGTTTTTCTATTGTGTCTCTAATTACAGTATTCAAAAGGTTAAAACATTCAACCCGTAATACATTTTCACTATTTTTCATACAACTGCTCTACATGATTATGACATTATTGCACATCCTTTACTTATCTTTGGAAACAGTTTTTATTTTTCTTCTTTGTCAACTGAGGCGGTGTCAACTATTCTGCCAGTATCATGTGCGTCACCACGTGATACGCTGCGCTGTGAGGCGGACCGTCGACTTTGCACTGTGTGGTGTTAAAAAACAGATATCTTGTTGATATTATAGTAATATCCACCAGATATTACACTTGAGAATTCAAATCATAAATTTGTGTATAACTGTTCCAGTAAACACCTCTGAAAATCTGTACCTCTACCATGAGTTTTAAGCAATAGTATTAGTCGCTACTCGATATCGACGCCGTAAATATTTTGTATGGCAAATTTTGGTTCTGCAAGTGACCGCTAGAGGCGCTGCAAAATTTGCCATACAAAATATTTACGTCGTCGATATCGAGTAGCGACGAATACTATTGCTTAAAACTCATGGTAGAGGTACTGTTATTTTGTTTAAACTGTGGTCCTTCATAATGTACTTATAAATTAAAAATATATTTCTATGGAAACCTTGCATATTTAATCAAGATTCTGAATTTGAGATTTCTTTAAAAATTATCATAAATCTTATATTCAAAATTAATCTTATATATAAATATGAATAGCTGTTTGTTAGTCTCGCTAAAACTCGAGAACGGCTGAACTGATTTGGTTCATTTTGGTCTTGAAATGTTTGTAATAGTCCAGGGAAGGTTTAAAAGGTGAGAAAAATACTTAATTGACTATTAGGCAGTACAAAGTTTGTCGGGACAGCTAGTTAAAAATAAATAAACAAAATTAATATCATCATCTTAGGCGGCTGAGCTTTATGCTTGAACAACTGAGCCATGCCAGCTTCATGGTCAGACTCAAAATGGATTTGAATAAGACAAGGTTAGGCAAAGGCACAAAACTTCAAGCAGATATTGAGGGTATGCAAGTTGAATATGTCCAGGTCACATATGCCGCATGTCGCAACAAAATTGGCGAAGGTAACCACTGACTGGAGTCCGAAGAGTAGGAACCGGTGACATGGCAGGCCCAGAAAGAGATAGTGTGACTATTTGGAATCCTACCTTAAGGATTGGCTCCTACTGGGGTCAAAGGGTATGTGAAAATGGCACCCGGGGCCCTGGGACCAAGGCGAAGAATGGAACGGGGTAGGTTTTTAGTCAGTAAGAGTCTGACACTACTTCCCGCACCACCCAAGGGCGGGATTTGTCATTGGATGATTTTACCTACCGAAAAAAGTGGCATGAGGCTTCTGCGGTCGAATCTAACAAAAAAACTTTCGTTGCTTTTGTGTTTGTGTCCAATACGTCATGATTACTTATCTAATACTGTAATAACGTTTTGCAGCCAAATACTTCAGTAAACCGAGGTCAGCTGAAGTACTCCAGTGGGCTTACAGTAACTCCTGTCGAGAAGTTCAGTGTGGTTGATGGCAGCCATATTGAAAGCATTGCTGTCAAAGAAGAATTACCAGCTGTTTGTGAGAGACAAGATGATGTCATTGAGCCAAAAGTGGAACATTTGAAATTTGGTATGTTTGTAGGAACATTTAAAATTTAACCTTTCAGGTACAAGTGTACCAAATTCGGTACACTAATGACTCAGGGGTTAATGATCAATCTATACTTTGTCAATTTGTCATCATGTATGAAAATAGAAGTATTCCTTTTTCGGCACCAAAAGTTTCGGCACCAATAGATAATTTTGGTATGTTGTTTCCAGATTCGGCACCAAGCTAACATGCCTATTGGTCGAAATTTTTAGTGTGGAAAAAATTGGTTTTTTGTATGTATGCCCCCTTAAATATTTTAGTTTATTTTTATTATTAAAAAAAAAATACAATCGAGTATTTTGTGAATATTTCAACTGCCTACCTGTTGCCATGATTGATATTGAGCAAAAAAGGGGAAAAAAAATCGCGTTTGTTGTATGGGAGCCCTTAAATATTGGTTTGCCCGTTTATACAATGGCCACACACAATAGCAATTGGCCCACATGTAAATGTAGCATATGTATTGCAATGAGTACGGCAGTACCTGCTAGATGCACAAAGGAAACTAGATATGGTCACTCTTAATGTCTCAATTATATAAACCGCCTACATTGAGTTTTAACTACAGTAAATGTTTCTTCTACTATGTAGAATACGCTGCATGGAAATATAAGATATCTTACACATAACCCCAATTTGTGAATGGTGAAGACTCCCTGGGCACCTGTTGACTGCTCATTTCATTTTAGTTATATCTACGGCCCGGAGGTGCTGATGCCTTTACTTTCCCGCGTAGTTGGAGGACCTGGACGAAACAAAGCACACGTTTACGTACTCAGGAATTTTAATACTAATATTGCTGAATTTAGTCATTTGTTTTTTTTTTTTTTTTTTTTATGGTTACATACCTTACGTGTCTGGCCTACTTGCATCCGGTACTTGCATTGGTGGTCGCTGTCGCCACACATCCTAATGACATTCATGGCGGTCATTGTGATACCCGACTAAGGATAAAATAAAATATATCATTAAATGGAATTGTTATACAATTTGATTAATTAAAATAGTAATTTCTTTAAACAAGTAACACTCACCTTCGGCCTATATTCATTTTTTCTATTTTCAGTTTCCTTCTTCTAAATCACTAAAGTTCACTGATAACATTAAACTGATAACATTACTTTACTGATAACATTAAAATACACATGCATCACCCGACCGTGATCTTATTTTATTTTTTTTCAAAATACCCGTTGTTAACAGCAACTATATATTTTTTTTCTTTCCCATTTAATATTTTTGCGCTGACTGCAATTCGTCCGCACTGTTTAGCTGCCCAAGGCATAATACATATACCTACATTCGTTGCACTACGCGCCGGTGTGTTGACGTTGAGTCGCTCAAAACCGGTTTTTGTAATGCACATGGAATTATGCACGATTAAAATTATTCAGTCTTGTTAAGTTTTATGTCATTTTTTATTTTATTTATTTTATTTGTTATTTTAGTATTTTATGATTTCCTACACACCTAACGCTAAACACCTAGTTATTATTTATCACACATTAACGTATAAATATAAATTTATTTATTTACCAAGTACATAATAAGTAATCAACTACCGTTCACTCTCAGCAAGGTTCAGTTGAAAACCAGCGTCAGGCAGCTACCACTGATTATCATGTAGTTGTCTGGCATTTATGCTGAACTGGACCTATTTGGCGTCGCCGTGAGGCACACAGTGTGTCTATATCTTAACTTTTCTTAAGTTTTATAAATTTGGTTTTACAGTGTGTGTATTCATTCGTGCCAAATAAAATATTTTTTCTTTCTTTCTTTCTTTACTAGACAACTGATAAACATTCTTATATATTTCTAAATACATACATATTATAGATAGATTACACCCAGACACAGAACAACTGATCGTGCTCATCACACAAACATTTGTCCTGGGTGGGAATCGAACCCACGACCTCTGGCATAGCAGTCAGGACCACTAACCACTAGAAATAACAGGCCAGTCAAATAGTCTATGTATTATTTTGTTGGAGCAGTGGTGGCCGAATGGTAATGGCCCCGACTTACGAGTAGCAGGTCGCGGGTTCAAACCCGGCCAGGCGCATTACTTTGTGTAATTTATTTCATCACCACCGCTCTCAAAACGGTGAAGGAAAACATCGTGAGGAAACCGGCATGTCCTTGAACCAAAAATTCGAAGACGTGTGACATCCACCAACCCGCACTGGGCCTGCGTGGTGGATTACGTCCCATTCCCTCTCTTAGAGAGGAGGCCTGTGTCCCAGCAGTGGGAACATTAAAAGGCTGATGATGATGATGATGATTATTTTGTTATAATGAATTATTCTTTGATGTTTACTACCTACTCTTGCTATATCACTGTATTGTATAAAACAAAATCGCTTCCCGCTGTCTGGCCCTATGTATGCTTAGATCTTTAAAACTGCACAACAGATTTTGACACTTTTTTTTAATACATAGAGTGATTCAAGAGGAAGGTTTATATGTATAAAACATGGATCCTGTGCGAAGCTGGGGCGGGTCGTTAGTCACGTAATAAAACTTACCGAATTCAAAATAAATCACACTCACAACGAACAAAACGAAATGTAAACACAACCCAGTCACGACATCACACCGAAGAGGCCCAACCTGCTAACTGCAGACAGGCAGGGTCGAAGCCTGCTGGGGTCATGGGTTAACTTCCGAAAGGAATACCTGGCCCCGGCACGATAGGCTACGAAGGAACGGGGTAGGTTTTTAGTCAGTAAAAGTCTGACACTACTTCCCGCTCCGCCTAAGGGCAGGATTTGTCATTGGATGATTTTACCTACCATAAAAAAACCCAGTCACGACATGATTGGGCACATGGACGCGGATATGTCTTCGTCGCTTACTTGGGTGGAATTTAACGTGTCGAACATGACCAATTACAGCGCGAGAACACTCGAATGCAATTTCGGTTCCGGCCTTAGTTTCAGCAGGTTTCCCGCCGAAACCGAAACACGTTTTTTTGCCGAAATTCGACCGACACCGAACATTCGGTCGGACACTAATTAACAAGTAGCTCTTCACTGTTTTTGCTTACAGAACTAGAACTGGAACTTGTAAACAACAGCTATTCAAACGCAGAACATGTACCAGCACAACAGTCTAAGCCTGATGTAGAATATGAAGTGCCTTTAATAGAGATCAAAAAGGAAGTGGAGGAAGAACAAGAATTAACAAGGAAGAAGCGAAGAGCCAGTGACACGACACGTAAGTATTAGTTTATTAATTTACCAAAAACACACTTCAGGCGTCATATCTGTACACTCTTTAGTAGCACAAACACACAGCTATACTTCGAGTAGTTGCTCTCGCTGGAGAGCACACTCCTACTGCCAGATGTCTCACAGCACATCTGCTTAAAGTACTGAACGCTGATTGTCAGAGCATTTACACGGGAAGTCTGAAGGTCAATCATACCAGAAGGTAGCTGGATGCCCTTCGCATCCAATATAATAATATCTTCAGGATGGTGTTGGGGCTGCCTCGTTTCTGCAGTGCATCGGGGATGTGCGCGCTATATCACACCGATAGCTTTCACGCCGCATAAAAACATATTTTATTTTTATTTTTTTTAGCACAACTTTGTAAAATAAGTTGATTTTGATCCCAGGATATTAACTGTGTGGCTGTTCAGCGCTTGCAAGACAGAGCACTTGTATAAAAAAATACAAAAAAGGCATGCAATTCGGTCCAAATGAGAATAGGATCGATTGCCATGTTGTGACGTCACGTCGAACTGTCAAATTGAAAAAAATGGGTACGGCGAGCAAAAAACAGTTTTTTTTTAGTTTTATCTGTTTTTCAATTTTTCTCACCTCAGCGTCACTGTGTAAAGTGTCAGATTAGTGGCGAATGGATGAAGGAGACGAATTGTTCCTAACAATGGAAATAAGAAAGAAAATAGTTTTTATTTTTAACTAATTATGACTTAAAAGAATATATTTAACTAATTTATATTAAACAATAACGTTTTTACTTAACTAAAACTACGTAATACGAAGCAAAAATAAACTCTTTATTGATACAAAAATAAGATTTTTTTGCAAACCGTACTTTTCACTCAACATTTGACAGATCGAGGTTATTGGCTTTCCTATTCTGATTTGGAACGCATAGTACAAAATTAAATACTTCAGCGCGTGGCGTTGTTGAGAGGAGCGCTCTCAACAGTACCTCTACCATGAGTTTTAAGCAATAGTATTCGTCGCTACTCGATATCGACGACGTAAATATTTTGTATGGCAAATTTTGCAGTGCCTCTAGCGGTCACTTGCAGAACCAAAATACTATTGCTTAAAACTCATGGTAGACGTACAGTAATTCTTTTGGAGTTGCTTCATCAGTCTGTCGTGTCATCTGGATACTTCGGGATCTACCATCATACACTTGACATTTGAAATTGTCCTATGAATATACAGAGAAACTATTAATTGTATTAAAATAAAGTTGGTTTGTACTATTTATTTTGATTAGTTAGCTAAGTTAGTAAAGTAAGATTTTATTAGCAAGTAAGACTTTTTTTATACTATTTACACTTTTTTGCTTACCTATTAGATGACTTTTGTTATATAAATTACTGTGATTATTTATTAATAATGTTTTAACTTTTCTCGCCTGAAACACAGGATAACCTAGTTCAGGCATATGACACATTGAGGACTTGTTATACATTTAAGAAAGAAAATGTACTCACTGAATGATTGTATAATTTGAATAAATTTATTATTATTATTCCCTTTATTAATTGTTTACACATGTCTTTTATAATTTTTAAATATTTCCTAAAAAACGTATAAAAAAACATTTAAAAATATAAAAAACAGTAGTCCGCCGGTGTCGGGAGCAGGGTCCAAGCTACCGGTGGTTAGGGCTCCAGAGACAGGAACCTCCTCACAATGCGAGCCGTATCGAGGAGTACTGCCTTCTGTATCAGGCCCTTGATCCAACCACGCAACGATAGCTTCGACAGATGGTCGTCGAAGCTTTTATTATTATTATTATTTTATTGAATATTTATACTTATTTGCCAGTTTTCCGAGTTATCCTGCCCCATTTATGAACAATTTAAATATCTTCACTGTCAACAAATAATTTTATTATTTTACCGTGTTTTTGCTTTCTCAGCAAATCACTCTGAGTCTGATTCAGAAGATGATGCGCCATTAATAGAGATCAAAACGGAAATGGAAGAAGAACAAGAAGTATCGAGGAAGAAGTGGAGAGCCAGTGACACGACACGTAAGTATTAGTTAGTGAATGATTGTGTGAGCGAACAGGCCGACTGACGTAACAAGTTTAGTAACGTGCTCTCGCTGGAGAGCACACTCCTACTGCTCGATGTCACACAGCACATCTGCAATTCTGCATAAAGTAATAAAAACTGATTGCAGATACAAAAGAACAGTTCCCTGCTTTTGGCTCTGTCGGAGTCGGTAATTACAGCGTATCTTTGATCATGCATGATCAGTAATATTCGAAAACTTGCAATAAGTAACTCTTCGGCCCTGATGAAAACCATTTGATTTCTTTTTTATTTAATTGTGTTGGCGCTTAATAGATTTGAAATCACAGGGTCGGCCGTTGCGAAGAAACCAACACTGTACAGACGAGGAAAAAAACTAGAAAATGTAATATCGCAAATTCAAAAGAAGAACGAAGAATCAGGCATGAAAGTTACCCAGAACACGTCTAATTGTACGTCCAAACTTATTCCGAAATTCGAAGAGCCTCTAACTAATACAACACCTCAAGCTAATATTAAGGTTATTGATGGTGAAAGACCTTTCAAATGTGATGTCTGTCAGAGCTGTTTTAGTCGGAAAGATATTTTGACACGACACATTCGTACGCACACTGGCGAAAAACCTTACAAATGTGAACAATGTCAGCTTTGTTTTAGTGCGAAGCATTATTTAACTAGTCACTTTCGTACGCACACGGGCGAAAAACCATACAAGTGTGAAGAATGTCAACTGGGTTTTAAGTGGCACAATCAATTAGTAGGACACATTCGTTCACACACTGGCGAAAACCCTTACAAGTGTGAAGAATGTCAGCGATCTTTTAGTCAGAAGAGTCATTTAACAAGACACATTCGTACGCACACTGGCGAGAAACCTTACAAGTGTAAAGAATGTCAGCTTTGTTTTAGTAATAAGGGTAATTTAACGAATCACATTCGTACGCACACTGGTGAAAAACCATTCAAATGTGATGTCTGTCACAGTTGTTTTCGTGAGAGGACTCATTTAACAAGACACATGCATACGCACACTGGCGAAAAACCTTACAAATGTGAAGAATGTCAGGTTTGGTTTAGTCAAAAGAGTCATTTAACACATCACATTCGTAGGCATACTGGCGAAAATCTTACAAAAGGTGAAAAATAATAGCGTTGTTTTAATCATATGAGTATGTTACACTACATATTCGTTGTAGAAAGCTGTTGAAGAATCATACAAGTGTGATATTTTGCTAGGAATAATATGTAAACACGTGATTAAAAAGAAAATAAACGCATTTTAGTCCGAGTATTAACCCATGTTTTCAATCTGCATGAAGGCACTTTTCCTACAGCATTAAAAAAATCTGTGATAAAACCTATTTATAAAGCTGGCGATAAAAACTATGTTACAAATTACAGGCCGATCTCTATTCTACCTTCGATCTCCGAACTCTTGGAACATATTATCAATATTAGAATTCTGTCTGAGACAGATATTGAGGTATCTATTTCAGTTACGGATGTTCATTGTATTGAATGTTTTTATTAAGCTAACACCCGTATTATAAAGAAGTAATCACTCGCTGCTAAGTAATTTCTTATAAAATCATTACTTGAAGTCCAAAATCTTCATTCAAAATTTAAATTTTTCATAACCATAGAATACAAATTGTTACTCAAGTAGTTACTTTTACTCAAGTAATTAGTTTTACTTGTTTATAAATACAGGTGTAAGTGCTTGTATTACTAGAACTTAAGATATTTGTTGCATAAATAAATAACATAAATTTCACTCACGGAATTCCTCTAAATTAATTTAGTTTCAAAATTATGATTGTCCTCTCCTTTCAACACATAGAACTTCTTTAATATCTGTAGTACATAAGTTCAATCATAGTAAATTGTCATTTTGAAGTTCTTGAATCCAGTATAGACTCATGTTCTCACAGAGGATAGATGTTGATTTACTAGCTGCTTTCAATTTTTGTACCTTTTGAGAGAACCAAATAAATATTGTATTATTTTACCAAGGTGTAAACCTCCGTTGAAAAGGGAGGATCCTCCGACCAGAAGGGTATTGTGTTTGGTCCGGGCAACTGCCCGATAGTTTGATTTCGAATTGTTGTATGTACACATGTAGAACATATTCTAATCAAATTATTTTGTGAATAAAATTGTTTGCAATAAAAATTATCATTATTACTATTTCTTACACGCAATATTTTGTGAGTATAAAAAATGTTTTTTATTGCAATGGCAGCGACAGGCATAGGCGGAGCTAGTGGTATGAGCTATACTCGTTTTATAATATTGCTCTAAAATTGGATCACACAAGTGCGAAGAAGGCTTGTATTCTCGTTCGACCCGCCGACTTCATCCAGCTGACGGGACAAACGGGAATATCCAAAAATGATATTGAATTTATTCCCAATCGTCATAATAGGCATTTTAGAGGAAAGAATAATAATAATATCAATAAAAAATCTCGTCACTCAAACGTCTTGCTGATGGTGGCGCATGTGCTAGATCATTTGGTTCCCTTCAAAATGGTTGAGCTGCATGGTGCTAGCGCATAAGTATTTCATGATTGTGCGCCGTCAATTGGGACTGGTCGTCTCTCAGCTGCTACAGTTTATTTTAATTATTTGATCTTTTGAATTGTCTTGCTTTTATTACTATTGTGGAGGCTTTTAACGTGCACATCTTTTTACATCGTTCTCACAAATCTTTTTTAAATACACCGTTAAATTTTGATCGTTTTAATCCCGTGGAGGGTCGATCCGGTACATGAAAAACAATCGATTCGTAAAGATAAGATTATGATGATAAAACAATGACCTGTAGGTAGTTAGTACTCAACGACCGACAACTACCTACAGGTTCAAATACTTCATCTTTCGGGTGACTGACCTTGACAATTCAAAAGTGCCTGTAAATAAATGCTTTCAGTTTTGGTATTCAAAAGGAAAAAAATGAATGGTAAAAATATGTTCTCACCGGTTTGTATGTACTGTTTTTATTTAATTATCAACTCTGTACAAATAATTTTAAATTATAATTTAGCCTTAGGTAGGATGAATTTATTATTCCATTTTATTATTGAAAGCATTTGTCTTTAGTTATGTCTAAGAAGGTATGTAAAGTTGAGAATGTGACTTGAACTGTGTTTATTTATTCTTATTAAATGACTAAAATGATTAAAAAATGTTTTTTTTTTGTACCATTTATCAGAACTAGTGCGTTCCACAAAACAATCAGTGAGATGATCGTGAATAAAAATAAATAATTCCTGTCCGTCCTACGAAGAAGAATCCGTAATTTCATATTTATTAAGACGTATTTACTAGCAAACTTTATACCGCCTAATAAATAATCAATGAATACTTTTTTCTTACCTTTTAAAACTTCCCTGGACTATTACGAATACTTCAAGACCAAAAGGAACCAAATCGGTCCAGCCGTTCTCCAATTTTAACGAGACTAACGAACAGCTATACATTTTTAAATATAAGATTTCGAAACAAGATTGAAGGAAAACGTATTAGACAAGAAATCAATAACATTCTTTTTAGTACAAAAGTTCCGAGGCGCATTTTTATGTATGTTAGAGATGGCTTTGAAGAATGGCATGGTCGCGAGGGATGACTTTTGAATAATGATTTTTGCCGCAAAGTAGGTAATTTTCCCTCGTCTTTAGTTTCTGATTTTGTAATTTATCGCTTTTTTTTTGTCTGGGCGGTCCGTGCACTTTATGTATGAGCCGAAACAAGGTGACCATCAGAATGAGCGGTCACTACCCTCATTTTACAAAAATACATAGTTATAGATAGTTGCTAGGTACTAATCGTTAAATAATTCCTACCCATTGCTATTGCAATGAAGAGGCCTTTGCTCGGAGTTTCGTTGGAATGAAGACAGATGCTTAAGTGGCAGTTAGCTGGGCATATTGCTCGTAAAACAGATGAACGATGAAGCTGAAAGGTTCTGGAGTAGCGACCGCGTACCGGAAGACGCAGCGTTGGGAGGTTTCACACAAGGTGGAATAACAACCCCATGAGGATCGCGGTACACCGGGACCGGCCTTTGTGATGACACTTGGGGGATGTCTATGTCTAACAGGGAATTTTTATGTCCAGCACGGGATGTCTATGTTCAGCCGTGAACATCTTTCGACTGAAATGACAATGACTTATATTATTTCACTGCTGGAACTCTCCCCTACGGCCCTACAGCAGATCCTCCTGCTGCGATGCCTTTTCCGGCTATCCTGCCGTAAAGGCGGACTGAGGGCACTGTCACATACTAACTATGTACCTATAGCTATGCATATATCTTCTTGCAGCGCGACCACTAGGTACATAACGCTACAACCCGCCCAGTTTCACTTCAGCCTAGAATTCTTAACATTACTAGCTGCTGCAGCGGATCTACCTGTATTTTTTTTTGGTGGGTAAAATCATCCAATGACACCTCGACGGAGCGGGAGATAGTGCCAGACTCTTACTGACTAAAAACCCACCCCGTTCCTTCATTTCCTTCGTACCAGTGCCAGTGTTTCATATTTGCCCAAGGCCCCAGATTAGCTTCGATACTGCTGGGCCCCTACAGACGATCTATACGGGTAGATCCCAATTTCATCAAAGTCCAAAGCGTGAAGAAGTTGCAAACGTATTTACCTACATAGAAATTTTTACCTTTATGTATAGGTTAAATATGATGTATTACCTAGAGTGATTTACACGTTCAATATCACGTACTCGCGTGATGACCGCTCCTTGTTGACAGACGGCGCCTTCCATTAATGAGGTTTATTAGAGTTTATTAGAGTCATTTGAAACCTGGTATCGTTGTTATTGTTTATTTAAACGCTGAACTGTCTATTGTTCGGAGGGCGGTGTGTGCGTGCGCCAGGATGTTGACATTCTCCTCGGCGAGACATATAACATCGCACGCAGCTCTACCAGCCAGACGAGGCGCGACTTGAGGCACGGAGACCACCGGGTTGGCTGTAAGTACAGGCTCTGTCGGGAGTAACTAAATTTTGTAGATGCATAACAATTATTGTTTTCCTTCAACTCAGAGACGTGGTCGGTACTGTTGTACACCCTCTCTACTCTTCAGATAACCCCAGAGGAAAAAAATCCGGAAGCGTGAGGTCTGGACTCTGCGGGACGGGATGAAGGAAAACAAGAATCAACAAAATTCCTTCTCAACTCCTGAGGGGCGATTGTACGAATGTTACAGCCCATTCAAGACTGATCTTAGCGGCGAGCGGGGCGGTATCGGTAGGCGATCGGTCGAGTGCGCGCCGCTATAAGCGATACCACCCCGCTCGTTGCTAAGACCGAAGTCGTGAATGGGCTGTTAGAGATCGCTTTGAAGAGTGCTAGCGTTGCGAAAGACGACTTTTGAATAACGCTATTTTTTTTTTTAAAGCGATTTTGCCACGTCTTCATGCAGTTTCTGATTTTGTGAATATTTAATATACGAGTAGGTACACGTAGGTACAATAGTTCATTTTTTTTACATCTACATAAATATATTTTTCGACACACTTGCTCAGAAAGTGGCTGTAATTGCACTGCACTTAGGTATATAATGGGGTTCATAACCAAACTGTGACATTTTGATTACCATTACGCACTAGTGCGGTAATGTAGTTAAAACCTCTTTGTTCTCAAAAATAGTTTTAATATAAAAAAAATAACATTAGGTAGTTGCGTTTAATAGCCTTATTTAATAATAATAAATAATAATATCAATTTATTTCGGACTCTGATCCATATGAATGTTAGTAACAATATTCTTAAATCTATATTAATAGTGTTAGTAACAATATTCTTAAGGTGTATGTTAGTAGGTACATAATAAATTTTGGCAGTATCAATTTAATTTTCCCGTAACTATTTCCACCCAGTGTGCCTGTATGGGACAGTCGTGACGGGATGCTATCATTTTCAAAATGCTGTTGGTGCTACCGCGCAGTCTTTGAAATAATGACGCCACTTTCTTACGCATTATAGCGTGAAAGCCATCAACGCGCGCGTTTGCGAACATTTGTGACGCACTACAGTGGCGCGGCAACCCCAACAGCATTCTGAAAGCATTATTATACTGAATACGCAGGACGTTGTAGGCTCGTTGCGTATACCGAACCCACAGGCCGCTCGAGTAAAAAGATTGGCAGTATGCCCTAAAAAGAGTAATTTTAACTTCTTTAGTACATCAAGCGAACCTACGGGCCAGCATATTGCTCCTTACCGACAACGCCCTACGCTCTCGTTTTATATCTAAGTCATCTTTCAAGTCCTCCGTGACTAGATGACCCAGATATTTAAATTTCTGAACCACCTTTAAGGCAGTTCCATTGACCATGATCGGAGGCACCTCAGTAGGTCCCTGTTTTCTTGCCCTGAAAATCAGTACCTCACTTTTCTGTGAATTGTACCTTAGACCATGCTCGGATGCGTAGCGTTCACATATTTTAACTAATCTCCTCAGAGCGTTGACCGAGGGAGCCAGCAAAACCATGTCGTCAGCATAGCTTATGTTGTTGACACACGTTCCGTCAATGTAGCATCCGACATGCGTTTCGCTGAGTTCCTCGATCAACTGGTTTACATATAAGCTGAAGAGGCCGGTAGATGTGAGGCCGCCTTGTCTCACACCGCATTCTAACCTATACTCGTCTGATAGCGTATCCCCCCACCTCACCTGGTTATTTTGGTTTTTATACCAAAACTTTAAGATTCTTATAAAATCCGCTGACATACCCGTTTCCTCTAGCTTCCGCCACAGTATGTCATAACAAACTGTGTCAAAAGCTTTTGACAAATCGAGGAAACAGGCATATATTGGCGTCTTCCTCTCAGTGTAATACCCGACAGTATGCTTAAGACATAAAATGGCACTCTCAGTGGACAGTCCCGCCCTGAAACCGAATTGTGCATCATGTAAATGTAAGTGCCCATTGAGACTCTGATTAAGCAAACTGTCAAGTATCTTAGCTGTTGTGGTAGCAAGTGAGATGGGTCGATAATTTGTCCTATCTGACACATCCCCCGTCCTGTTTTTAAGAATAGGCACAACCACGGTTTTCATCAGTGACAGTGGCAAGTATGAGTGACCGATACACAGCGTAAAAAACATAGCCAGTACACGCGGTAGATGTACACCTGCATGCCTGAAATGTTCGATGCTGAGACCGTCATACCCCGGAGACTTACCCCTCTTCATCCTCTGAATTGCCGCAGCGACATCTTTGGCTGAGAAGCGTGTTGTTCTCCCGGGCATGCCGGCCCCAGCGCGGCCAGTATCGGCCTTATTTCCATCGGCCATCGCTGGCCCAAGAGGAGATCTTACCATAAAATGATCTCTAAAGTTATTAGCAATACCTTTAGGATCACTGAGTCCACCGACGCTCACAGGTATACCAGGCTTAGGGTTCATATGATTGGTATTCTTCCAGAAGGCCGAAAACTTTCCCACTGAAAGATTTGAGGCAAGAATATCCATCTTAATTTGTTCCTGCCTGTTCTGACACCATTTCAGCTTAGACTTGAAAACTCTCCGACTATCACACATTTGTCTATAAACAATACCATTTGATGGTCTACCAGCTAACACCCACATCTGAAACCCCAGTCGAGCCATCCTGTGAGCGTCAGCGACATGTCTGTTCCATCCAGTGATGTACCCACCCTTCCTGGAACACTTACGACTGTAAGATCTGACAGACGCCTGTGTTAGGATATCTATAATCCTAGCGTACATTTCATCCAACAAAGCTGTATGAGCCGGGTCAGAACAGAATGTGTCAGCGCAAGAACAGAATTCCATTGGAAAATCAAGTTCTTTGAGCTCTTCGTGGCATATACTATGATACAGATCAATCTGCTCAACCTCTCTTCTGCCCCAGCTCACACCGTGATTTATTAACTTACTATCAATAGTACACTTAACAGCAATCTTCTCAATATCACATTCCACATAAAGTGGAGAGTGGTCAGACCAATACACGTCATGCTGCACCCACACATTATGAACAGTCTCTCGCGCCGCCTTAGTGACAATGCAGTGGTCTAACCACCTCCTACATCCATGCGCCTCACTCGTAAAAGTATATGTACTTGACTGCATACCTAGTCTGTCCATATCAACGCAGCACCAGTCTTGTTCTACACAGAAACTCAACAGTTCATCACAGAATAATTCGTTTGGATGCGCATTAAAATCCCCTAAAATATAAACTGCTTCACTATCAGTGTTCACTTCTATCACAGACTTAATTACACTTAGGCAGTCTGTAAACATAGGTAAATTTTCAATACTGTTAACGGGCATATACACGCTAAAAAATATAGCCGACCCATTTCGTGTCATTACTTTTATTGCACATACACGTTCACTTTTGCAGTTTATAACTGATACTGACACAAACGCACTTTTCCACCACAGAATTGCCACCCCGCCGTACGGCCTGCCGCTCAGGAGACCTAACGACGTGTCTACCGCAGACGTGCCGGTGCACCCGAAATCTTTATCTATTGTGCTAAGTAATGGCAAATCATGCGGCAGCAACCATGTTTCCTGTAGTGCTATTACATCAGCCCCTTACACAGTGTTTATTTAAATAAGTCTTATTTATTTCACGCAATTTCGTGTTTAAATAAACTATTTTAAGTTTTAAAAATAAATCTTTCATTCAATAAATTATTATTGGTTTTTCTTTGTTTGAAAGCAACCTCATTGGACTATCTTTTTAAAGCAAGAGCTAGAGTTGCTAGTCTATGGCCGCCATTTTAGAAGAGCGCGCAGAAAAAAAATTAGAATGTGTTGCATCCGCATTCTAATGGTACTAATGAACTATCTATTCATACAAAGACATGGATTAAAGGATTTGGTATCCAAGTCAAAAATATTAACAAAAAAAATACGTGCACAATATTTTTTTTTTTTGCCGCCATAATACAAAAAGTTCAGTTTTACGGTTTAATTATTTTACATTATAAAAATGTCTTCAGTTATCTTTCTTCACAAGTGTGTCGAAAAAAGTCGTATGATACACGTGAGTATTGGTGATTACCGTCTTTGGCTCCCTTAAGATCCTCGCCTTCGGCTCGGATCTCAATATCACCTCAGCGGTAATCACCAACATTACACACTTGTATCATAATGTACTATTACACGACTTCCCCAAAAAAGGAGTGTATGTATGTATGTGAGTTTCTTTATTCCACCGTAACTTATAAATGACTGAACCAATTTACACGTATGAGGTATCGTTAGAATCCTTGCATCGCCCTGAGTAACATAGGCTAATTTATTGCTTTTTAGTTCATTTTTTGTAATGGCAGTCGTGTTTTTTTAATTTTTTTCCCTGAGACACCCAGTTTCATACTGTTCAATTTTTAGATACTTTCTGGAGTTTTTTTTTATTACTATATTACTAATGAGTTGGTCAACAGTGAACATTAAAATTACAGGAATAATAAAAAATACTAATATCTATTTTTTGTTGTCGTAACACGCTGGTACAGCGGATCCAGCCAGTGCACTGAAATTACAGTTCACATTGAGTTAGTTTGTTAGTTTGCTTTACACGGGCAGAGTGCGTGCCGAATGTGGCGCCCGACGCGCGGTGCTTGTAAGCGTCGACGCACACGAGACGCGACGCACCGCACACGTGATAAACAGCGAAAGATTTTGAAGAAATGTGTTGCAATGTGATGTCTATATTGTGTCAAATAAAATATTTCTCTTTCTTTCTTTCTTTCTTCATACGCAACGCCAATTATTAAAATAAGTTTTCAATGAAACAACATTTTTTCATAACAATTTAAAATTGTATCCCGCAGTATAGAACTCATAAAGATAATAAACTAGTGAGCCTCATTCACCATCAACAAGTGCACCACTGCTTACCATCAGGTACTAGTTAAATAAAATCTAAGAATGGGTAGTACAAAGAATGGGTTGTACATGATAGATACGTTTTGTTGCAGTTTGTAACTGAAGGCAGTAGACGTCCGATGTTCGCTTGTTTCACCTGCTGCACTAAACTAAAGCAATGCTGCCAACTGCAGAGAGAATCTTTGAAACCCGAAGAGCTGCGTACTCAGATGATGAATGTGGATTATGAGGTGAGGTATTCTTCAGTAGACAATTAATATATTCCCCTGGAACCCACTTGTCTAATACTATATTTATCTTTCCACAGCCAACTTGTTTAATAAACCAACTCGAAGTTATACAATCGTCTATGAAGGTGGACTACATAAGTATAGTTGATGATTGTCTAACAGTGAACGATGATGTTGTCAAAGAAGAAATACCAGCTGTTTGTGAGAGACTATATGATATTGAGTCAAAGTTAGGATATATGAAATTAAAGCGTCTCTGACTTATTTTGATCATAAATTAATGAAGCACACAAACATATGCAATGATCATTTAATTTATAGGTTTATGGTGTTTTTCAACCAAAGTTGTAGTAGCGAGGCGGAGCGAGGATGCGTAGCGAAGCACAATATTTCTCGCCCGAATCTCTCACACACATTATTCACCCACATCTCTTTTGTATTCTAGTTTTATATTGTCTTCACTATATTTATTTTTAGTTGATAATTCGCGGAAACGTTGTGGATTGTACATTTACCTACTCTGTATCTTAGTTTTTAACCGACTTCGAAAAAAGGAGGAGGTTCTATGTTCGGCTGTATGTATTTTTTTTTTTTTTTTTTTTTTATGTATGTTCACCGATATCTCGGTCAATTGTGGACCGATTTCGAAAATTTTTGTTTTGATTGAAAGATTATACTTCCGAATTGGTCCCATAAAAATATCTTTTTGATCTGATGATAAACTTCGAAGATATAGGACGAAACTCTTCAAAAATTCATAGCAGAACTGTCGTTTGTATGTGTTTGTTCGCCGATATCTCGGTCAATTGTGGACCGATTTTGAAATTTTTTGTTTTGATTGAAAGATTATACTCTCGAGTTGGTCCCATAGAAATATTGTTTTGATCTGATGATGAACTACGAAGATATAGAACGGAACTCTTCAAAAAACCTTAGCAGAACTGTCGTAATAAGTAAAATTGCTTTGGTTATACATGTAGTCGGTGGCTGACTAAAGGAAAAAGGGGAGGGAGTACATAAAACTGATCTGATGATGAAGACGGAAGGTAGGTAAGAGCCGGAACTTTGTAATAAATCAGTGTATCCTAGCCGTGTTTGGTATTATTAGAATTGTCATGATGATATTTTGATGATGAAACCGAATGGCGGAAGGTTTTTTTTTTTATCGTAGGTAAAATCATCCAATGACAAATCCCGCCCTTGGGTGGGGCGGGAAATAGTGTCAGACTTTTACTGACTAAAAACCTACCTTTCCGTTCCTTGCCTTTATCCCGGGGCCCGTGGTGACAGTCTCACATAACCTTTGGCCCCAGTAGGCTTCGGCCCTGCTGGACCCCTACAGTTTGCTGACAACTCCTTGAGGCGCGCGGGAACAGTGCGCGCCGTAGACGACCTGTGCTCGGACCGGTCTGTTACCGGACGGACGGACAGCGAGCTACCCATTGCCCACCGTCCGCGAGCCCGCGCCTACGGTGGCCGGAAATCGGGATCGGAAACCCGGCGGCGGCGGCGGCGTGTGCGCCTTTGCCTAATGCGGTCGGCCTCCTCCTTTGCTAGCATTACTGCTTCGCAAAAGGAGGCGACCGCCTGCCACTCCTCCTCGCTCCGGAGCATGGCTTGAACCAAGCCCCGGCGCGAGAGATCGCCGCCTCACGCCCCCACGAGGACACGGCGATGCTCTTCCCAAGCGGGGCACACCTCGACTGTGTGCTCCACCGTGTCCACCGGGCGGTCCGCACAGTGGCGACACCCGGGCGTCGTCTCCGCACGAATCTTGTACAGGTACGGACCGAACTTGCCGTGTTCGATCAGCACCTGCGCCAAACGGAAGGTGACGACGCCGAATGGCGGAAGGTACCTATCTATTTAAGTTTGACTGAGGGGTACTACTACTAAAAAGTGTGAAATAAAAAACTTTTTACAAAAAAAATACAACCGACTTCAAAAACCACCAAAAAATGCAAAATAACTTTCAATTTCGGAAGTCGGTGTTAAATAGCGAAGAGACCAAACTATTATAGAAACACCGACTTCCGAAATTGAAAGTTATTTTGCATTTTTTGGTGGTTTTTGAAGTCGGTTGTATTTTTTTTGTAAAAAGTTTTTTTACTATATACTATGTAACATACTGTAGGTACAATTGTTTGTTTTCCCTAATAAAAATAAGTAATAAATGAATCTCATACACATTCTTTGCTTACATCTCTCTCCTGCATCTGTCACACATATGTTTTCTCTAGAATCGCGACGGACGCTGGTGAAAAATGTGAATAAATGCGGTCAAGGAATGTAGGTATGTGAGAGATGCGGCCGTTGACCTCGACTTCGACCGCATCTATCACTTTCCTTCGTAGCGTTTAAATAAAAGCATTTGTTACAATATGTTGTCATGTACATTAGTCGATATTATTGTGAATAAAACTGATCCTCACGTGTTTAATTTAAATAAATATAATTGATATTATCAGGAATAAATAAATGGAACATTTGTAGATTTTTATTTTGTTGTTGAAATGCTAAAAAAACTGTCTGAAAGGTTGATTTGTAGCATACTATTGATATATTTAATTGCTGCGTCAAGTACTCACTTTGGTTTTTATTTTTTTTTTAAATGGTACTGTAGATTAAAATAAATAAATTAAAATCTCATTGTTTTAATTTTGAGCAATAATAAAACAATCACATCTTTTGTGAAAATAAAGTTAAGTATATTATTATTGAATAGTGCGACACTTGGGGGAAGACTATCTCCATCAGTGGGCATCTTTCGGCTGAAATGATGATAATGATTATATTATTGAATAAGAGATCAAATTGGTTCATCACATGTTCAACTGAGATAGTAGAAAACAACAATGTGTTGACCGCCGAGCTGTACTATACTGCGCTCACACTAACTATTGATTCAGGTCTTAATAATAATAAAAAATAATAATAATATCGTCTTCATCCACATTCGAGAGATCTGGGATGGCAGCCAAATGAATTTTACTTAGTCTCAAACTTAGTTCTTTATTCAGATAATTATTTCAATGCTTCCTGTAAGCAGTCAGACCAATCCTGGAGGCCAAACATGTCCTAGACTCAATCAGTGTCGGAATGAGTGTGAGCGCGAGGACATAACGGATTATTCATACGGTTCAACAGAAAAAAAAAACAATGTTTTATTAATATATTTTATTGTTATTAATAGTACAGTTGTATCAGAGCTCTGCGCGATTACGATAAACAACGCGGCGCCATCAATACGACAATAAATAAAAGCACTCTTAGTAGGTACTCGTACTAGTCCATAGGAATATTAATCTACCAAAACAAATCCTATTTGCAAGACTTAAGACATTGTCGAGTATGATAGTGTAACTCAATTATTTAGAAGGAATTCTATTCCGAAAATCAAACACTAAACTTGTCACATCAACAAAGTCAAATTGTGTAACGATATTAAGGAACAAATATGTCTATGAGTATCTTTGTTTTAAATTAGGCGCTGATAGCTGCGCTACAGTATTATTCTACTTTTGTCGCTATTTTCTTTTTTAATGTAATTTGTAAACTTAAGTTGTACCAAAAAAATAAATAAAAAAATTAATAATAAATTATTATTATTTATTTACTTATTTAAACAAACTTTATGTACATAACACTTTATAAAGGCGGACTTAATGCCTTAGGCATTTTCTACCAGTCGACTGGTTTTTTTTTTGGTTGGTAAAATCATCCAGTGATAGATCGCGCCCTTGGGTGGGGCGGGAAATAGTGTCAGACTCTTACTGACTAAAAACCTACCCTGTTCCATTCATTACCTTTGTCCCAGGGCCCCGGGTGACATTTTCACATAATCTTAGGCCCCAGTAGGCTTCGGCCCTGCTGGGCCCCTACAGTTTGCTGACAACTCCTTGAGGCGCGCGGGAACAGTGCGCGCTGTAGACGACTTGAGCTCGGACCGGTCTGTTACCGGGCGGACGGACAGCGAGCTACCCATTGCCCGCCGTCCGCGAGCCCGCGCCTACGGTGGCCCGAAATCGGGATCGGAATCCCGGCGGCGGCGGCGGCGTGTGCGCCGTTGCCTGATGCGGTCAGCCTCCTCTTTTGCTAGCATTACTGCTTCGCAGAAGGAGGCGACCGCCTGCCACTCTTCCTCGCTCCGGAGCATGGCTTGAACCAAGCCCCGGCGCGAGAGATCGCCGCCGCCGATCGCTCCCACGAGGACACGGCACCGGTCGACTGGTGGTTCAGAAACTTAACATGATAGCTGCAAAAAATAAATAGACAAACAGAAAAGAAAATATAAAATAATAAATACATACTTAGATACTTCCATAAAAATGCAGAAATGTTATTGTGAAAAACAAATCCCAGAGCGGTGTGAGGGACATCGTAGAAGACGATTATTTGTAGATACTGATATTATTTCAGTTGTGAAAGAAAGTGAAAAAGTACAGTACGGGTTTCGCCACTATTGGTCTTGCATAGCATAGCATCAGCCTTATAGTGTTGCTGGGACTCAGGCCTCCTCTCTAGGAGAGGGAATGGGCCGTAATCCACCACGTAGGCCTAGTAAGGGTTGCTGGATATCACGTCTTCGAATTTTTGGTTCTAGGACATGCCGGTTTCCTCACAATGTGTTTTCCTAACCGTTTTCAAAGCATTGGTGATGAAATAATTTACATAAAGTAATGCGGCAAATTTTGTGCAAATAATTTACTCAAGTAAATTCCCTCTCCTAGAGAGGAGGCCTGAGTCCCAGCAGTGGGAACAATATAAGGCTGATGCTATGCTATGCTAATGCGCCTAGTGTTAGAACCCAGGACCTACAACTCGGTAAGTCGGGGCCGTAACCACACGGCCACCACTGCTCATACCCCGCTTTCCGAATTGCGCTAAAAGCGATTATGGCCCGAATCCGACCAAATCTACTAATCACAAAATATAAAGGCTACTAAGTAATAATGGTGACTGCGCGTTGGTTCGATTCGCGCTATAATCACTTTTGGCGCAATTCGGAACGAGGGGTTATTTGCCCGTTAGCAATCGTTCTACTGGGGAGGTTCCCAGTGAGTGGTATACACTAGTAGGTTAGTGTACTGTATACCACTCACTTGTGGGGCGAGGTTCTCGAGAAGAATGGGGAACCAACTGTCGTTTCCTTAGACGTCTTGAAGGTCTTCAACAGGCTGTGGCACGCTAGCCTTATTAGTAAGCTTCGCGGCATTTTTCGAAATCTAACTAAATGGGTAAAAGACTTCCTGAGTGAACGGTCTCTCCGATTTGTTTTCGACGATTGCTCATCGAAGCCCATGACTACTAATGCCGGAGTCCTTCAGGGGTCGGTTCTTTCTGCAACTCTATTCCTGCTGCGTTTTAACGATCTGCTGATGCCCGGTATGCAGTTGATAGAACAGTTGTGGACCTGTCGAGTGTTTGGGCTAGTAAGGAGCTGATCTAGTGCGAAAGAGAAGACGAATGTCTCACTTCAGGCAGTTTCCGAGTGAGGCGAAACCAATCTTGTGGGATTCAACGCTGCAAAATCTCAGGCGTTTGTTCCACGCAAAAAGGGGCTCGTTTACCTTGGTTATTACTTTCCAGAATGTATCCTTGGAGTGCACGACCGCCTTCAGCTCTTAGGACTTGAAGTTTACTTAAACCTTAACTTTGGGCGGTTCATTGAATCCAAGGCCAGGGTAGCTGCTAGGAAATCGGCGTTCTCGCAAACGTCCGGCGGTATTTCATACCGGAACTGCTTCTAATGTCATACAAACCACAGGTCCCATCGTGTATAGAATACTGCAACCACACATGGGCTGGTGATGCAAAATGCCATTTAGAAGCTTTGGACTCGTGCGAACAGGCTAATTGGTGATCCAGATTTGGTTAAATCCAATCTACAAAGCCTGGAGCCTACGCCTGTGTAGGGTAACCAGCCTTCAGTTATTTTACATGATACATTTTGGAGATTGTGCGCGAGAATTGCAAGACTTGATTCTACCAACACCTTTGTACTATCGGACAACCCAACGTACGGCGACTATGCACCCTTACATTCTCTCTATGGTTTGAAATAAGAAATCCTCCTTGTCATTAAAACCGCGTACATCGAAAGACGGTAACAATTTGCTTGTTGCGGTTTTCCCGTCCTGTTGTTTTCAAGGCTAGAGTGCTTTAAATAAAAAAAGCAGTCAGCACTAATTTATATTAATAAAGAAAACAAGAGTAACACAAACACTGAACCGTAACTTTGTTGAAACTACATGTATGAAGTGATTAATTATATTATTTTAGAAGAGAATTGTAAATGCACAGACAGTGGGTATCTGACCTCAGCAGCGTGGCTACGACGAATATATTTTGTGAAAATACTCTAATGACCAAAACTATACTAACATTTTTCACTTTTGTAAGGTTTCTCGCCAGTGTGCGTACGAATGTGTCTTGTTAATTGCTGCTTACACCTAAAACACCGCTGACATTCTTCACATTCGTAAGGTTTTTCACCAGTGTGCGTACGAATGTGCCTTAATAAAGTAGTCCTCTGACTAAAACAAAGATGACATCGTTCACACTTGTAAGGTTTCTCGCCAGTGTGCGTACGAATGTGACTTAATAAAGTAGTCTTAAGACTAAAACAAAGCTGACATTCTTGACATTTGTAAGGTTTCTCGCCAGTATGCGTAAGAATGTGTCTTGTTAAATGAACCTTCTGACTAAAACAACGCTGACATTCTTCACATTTGTAAGGTTTTTTGCCAGCGTGGGCACGAATGTGACTTGTAAAGTGAACCTTCTGACTAAAACAAAGCTGACATATTTCACATTTGTAAGGTTTTTCGCCAGTATGTATACGAATGTGTTTTGTTAGATCACCCTTCTGACCAAAACACAGCTGACATTCTTCACATTTGTAAGGTTTCTCGCCAGTGTGCGTACGAATGTGTCTTGTTAAATAAGCCTTCTGACTAAAACAACGCTGACAGTCTTCGCATTTGAAAGGTTTTTCACCAGTGTGTATACGAATACGTTTTGTTACATTACGTTTTTTAATATTATTTGTGTCTAAAGTAACACTAGTATTAACTCGAGGTGTTGTATTAGTTAAAGGTTCTTGGAATTGAGGAAGAAGTTTAGATGAACCACTTTGAGTGTTCTGGGTAACTTTTGTGTCCAACTTTTCATTCTTCTTTTGATTTTCTGTAATTATTTCTTCTAGTTTTTTTCCTCGTATGTGCAGATTTCGTTTCTTCGCTTCGGCCGCCCCTGTGATTATTAATTTAGTAAACATCAATTTCAAAACACAAACAAAAGGAATCGCATTCTTATTGGAACCAAAGAATTATTTTTGCAGGTTTTTGAATATCATCAAGATCAAGCATGATCGAAGATGAAGATTTAACAAAATAAGCTGTTATTACACGGCTGCAGAGCCTCAAGCAACGTCTGTAACAGTCTATGTATATTAGAATGATAAAGAAATTAATTTCGTACTTGCGTAAATTAATTAGAACTAAAAAAAGTAATTTATTTTTTAATTTTATCTTTACAAATCGATAGTGTTTCATATACCGAATCGACCCTCCACGGGATTAAAACTATCAAAATTTAACGATGTATAAAAGGCGGCAAAAGCGTCGTCTTCGCGCGCACGTAGAAAAATACTGCCGCATCGCGTTAAATTTGAGCGAACCGCATCTGATCGCTTCGCACCTGCAACAGCGCTGAATCGCCCACGTCACGCGCGTAATACAACACGATTCTACCAGACTCACAACCTTCAAGTCACTATTTGTTTACTATTTATTCTTACATAACACAAAGAGATACGATTTTCCCATTTATTCGCACTTAGGTTTGCTGAGTATTTAACAGATATTACAATAAAGAAATAAAGTTCAATAAATGAAAACACCAGTAATCCTACGCATAGAACCGCTCCGTTGTATCTGCGTTCAGTGTTCAGTACTTTAAGCAGATGTGCTGTGAGACATCTGGCAGTAGGAGTGAGCTCTCCAGCGAGAGCAACTGCTCGAGGTGCAGCTGTGTGTTTGTGCTACTCGAGAGTGTCCAGACTACAGACAGGACGCCTGAAGTTGTTTTTGGTAAATTAATCAACTAATACTTACGTGTCGTGTCACTGGCTCTTCGCTTCTTCCTCGGTACTTCTTGTTCTTCTTCAACTTCCGTTTTGATCTTTATTAAAGGCACATCATATTCTAAATCAGGCTTAGACTGTTGTGCTGGTACATGTTCTGCGTCTGAATAGCTGTTGTTTAGGAGTTCCAGTTCTAGTTCTGTAAGCATAAACAGTGAAGAGCTACTTGTTAATACATGCGCAGGATGGATCCGAAGTCCGATTATAATAAGATTCCGATCTATCTATCTATATAGTGTGACTGGTAATTAGTGAACGATATTTAAACACGCGATTGTAGTCATGATAACAAACAACTTTTACTATGGGACCAAACCTGAAATCGGGAAAAAAATCCACTAAGTTCAGTTACAATTTGACCAGTTAGGCGAACACAAATGTACTGACAAGCAGATTTTTTTTCGCGATTTCTCTTTTGTCCCATAGTAAAAGTTGTTTGTTATCATGACTACAATCACGTGTTTAAGTATCGTTCACTAATTACTAGTCACCCTATATATCTAATCTAAGGCGTCGCCAGCCGATAATTGAGGGGGGGGGGGGGCTATTGGAAGTATAGGGAATAATAATTTTTTTTTTTAAATAATAATAAAAGTTTTTTATTTTCAACAATATAACTCCTAATTGCTAGCCTTATACCTACGGTAACATATAGGATGGGCATTATATTGTGGGAGACTGGTGCCTAAACTAAGCTCTGAAGCTGTAAAGCAAGCCTGCCTGCCCCCCCTTGGCGACGCCCTTGTATCTAATGCTACACGAAGTTTTGACTTAAAGACAAGTCAGATGCCCCGCTGCGTCGCTCTACGCCGCGAGGCATCTCAAGGCGCAGCGTGCGTGTTGCAATGTTTTCTGAATTCTCACAATGAAATGTGTATCTTCTCGTGTAGTAAATAAATTATATATTTGAGTCACTCTTTTAAAAGGTGCGCGCAGCGTCGTGCACATTACAATTTATACACACATACAATTTATGTCAAAAAAACTGTAATTTCTAACAAATACAAGAATAATGTCAAAGACACAAGAATAATGTCAAAGGTAAAAAAGCTTAAAATTGAAAGATTTACTAAATTGTACCAAAAATATGGGTTTTTTTTATTTTATATCAAAGAAAAATCTATAAAAGTTACAAAATTGTACCAAAAATATGGGTTTTTTTTTCTTATATCAATGAAAAATATGTAAAAGTTACAAAATTGTGCCAAAAATATGTAAAAATTACAAATTGTGCCAAAAATATGTAAAAACTAAATTTTGACCTTAATAATACTTTAACTACTACTTTTCAAAAGTACCGACATAATATATAACACCAACATTGTACACTTAGTTCGCAATAAACCTTTTTGACTTTGACTTTGAAAATTTCAAAGACATTAGATTTATTTATAGACATCTTTTTAAACATTTTACTCAATATTTTATATTTTAGTTCTCTATATTGATTTTGCATGCATATATATATATGTAATATTCAACACAATGTTTATTGTTATGAATGAATAAATGAAATGAAATTAATTATAAAATTGTGTCAAAAATATTTCAAAATTACAGTACTGGTGTCAAAATCACTAGATGAATTACAAAATAACACAATTTAGGTATGTTAACCTGTTGAATACCGTAATTAGAGACACAATAGAAAGACAATAGGTGTGTGGACGCCGGCATCCTCTTGGGAAATAATTAATTAAAATAACATTATTATACATTACATTACATTATTATAATTATGTCTATAATTTTTTCTAATGTACCTGAATATTGTATAGATATATATTGACAAGATAAAGATTGATCATTAAATTAAATGTTCTTAAAAACATACCATATTTCAAATGTTCCACTTTTGACTCAATGACATCATCTAGTCTCTCACAAACAGCTGGTAATTCTTGTTTGACAGCAATGCTTTCAATATGGCTGCCATCAACTATACTGATGTTGTCTACAGGAGTTACTGTAAGTCCACTGGAATGCTTTAGCTGAGTTCGGTTTACTGAAGGATTCGGCTGCAAAAGGTTATTACAGTATTAGGTGATGCTAATGTACTTTAATGCACACAAAAACAAACAATTTACTTCAGTGGGCCCTACCCCATCCGCCTTATTCCAAAACGCGATCTAAAATAGTTCCGGGACTATTACTAGTTTTAATTGGCATTAAACCTAATGATAGTCCCGGAACTACATTAAGATTGCTTTTAATTGGTATTAAATTTAGTAATAATCTCAAAAACTATATTCAGATAGTGTTTAATCGGGATTAAACCTAGTAATAGTCCCGGAACTATTTTAGATCGCGTTTTGGAATAAGGCGGCATATGTCTATTGTCAACTTGAACATGGTTTAAAGGCTTTTTGGTTCATCGAATGGAATGCTCGAACTTAAAAAGAGAAATAGCACCTGAAAATTCTGGTGACATTCTGTAATTCCGTCATTTAAACACAAAACATGTTCCAGGAAATACGTCATGTTTTACTGAAAACAGTTTTTGATAAAACATTTTATCACTCAGATTTTTGATATTTATATTTAATAAATATATTAAATTTATGAGTTCATTACGAAGAACCAAAATTATCACAAAATAGCAGAATAGTTTTACACAAGTTTTATGATTTGAGAGCAGTGGTAACAGCCTCATCTTACGAGTTTTAGGTTACGGGTTCAAACCCAGCCAGGCGCATTACTCTGTGTAATTTATTTCATCACCACTGCTCTCAAAGCGGTGATGGAAAACATCGTGAGGAAACTAGCATGTTCAAAAATTTAAAATTCGAAGACATGTGACATCCACCAACCTGCATTAGGCCAGTTTGGTGGATTACAGCCCATTCCCTCTTCTAGAAAGGAGGCCTGAGTCCCAGCAGTGGCAACATGATAAGGCTGTTGCTATGCTTTGATTTGATTTCAATAGAAACCTAGATATACCACAAGATATCTGCGCTTCCATAATATTTAGACAAGTAAAAGAAGTGCCATAATGAAAAATGGTGAAAATGTATCTCAAGTTGGACACCCTAAATAATTACCACACATCCTGAGCAGTCCGTAACCTTAAAATAGTATCACTTCTACACTTACTAAATGCCCCTACTAGTTGCAGAACCCCTCACCTCATTCATCATTTGAGCAAACAGCTCTTCTGCTTCCAGACATTTTCTTCGCAGTTGGTAGCATTGCTTTAGTTTAGAAAAGCAGAAAACACAAGCGAGCATTGGTCTTCTGTCTTCAGTTACAAACTGGAACATAACATACACTTAACATTTGACTCAGGAATAAAATTCTAACACATTATATTTTGCTGTCTGAGGAACACAGACCACATTTATTGTCAAGTGTGGCTTTTGATATGCTTCTCATATAAAGACATACTTACTGGGGTCAGTGGGTCATCTAGGGAGGATTTTAAGTAAAAACTAACTAGGATATAAGGTATAACTTACTGGAATATTAGTCAGCGTTTCATATAGTTCTTGTAAATCCTTGTCGTTAACTATGTACATGCGAACATTTTCTACTAAACATATTCTACACATTGGCATTTTTTCCATTATTTTACTTAAAAAATAACTTATTTAACATATAAATTATAAAAATAATGTTGAATTTCTGCTGCCGTAGTACCGTGCGATCTTTCGTGGAACTCTTATAACAGCCTTCCTGGACGTCCAGGAAGTTTATATTACATTATTTTAATAATCTAATATCAAAACCTTAACAGTATTTAAACCGGTAGATTACAAATTAATCAACAATCTAACCATTATCAAAATAAATCACAATTTGACACCTGCCTGACCTGTGACATTTTATGACATTATTTTCCAAAGACCTTGGAATTCTATGGACCAGAAAAACCTACAAAATAAGCGTGCCATACTAAGCGTTCCAAATAAGAATAGGAAAGCCAATAACCTCGATCTGTGAATTGTTGAGTGCAAAGTACGGTTTGCAAAAAAACCTTATTTGCGTATCAATAAAGGTTTTTTTTGTTTTGTATTACGAAGTCTTAATTAAGTCTAGGTGAAGTTAAAACTTTATTGTTTTATATAAATTAGCTAAATAAATTGTTTTAAGTCATAATTACGTAAAAAAATAACTATTTTCTTTCTTATTTTAATTGTTAGGAACAATTCACCTTCTCTTCCATTTGCTACTAATCAGACATTTCACACAGTCACGCAGAGATGAGCAAAATTTAAGAATTTGATTCTGATAAAACTTCTTTCGTTCACGATTCGTTAATATATTGAATTTAAAAAAAAAAATTTTTTTTGCTCGCCGTACCCAATTTCTTCAATAAGATAGTTCGATGTGACGTCACAACATGGCAATCGATCCTATTCTCATTTGGACCACATTGTACCCACTAATAGCCGGGCACTAAAGATGGCAGCCATTGCTAGGGAAGCACTTAGATAATCAAAACCAAAATATATCGATATCGATACCAGACTTTGTATATTTATTACCTATTTATAACATGGGAATTGGTTTTAGAATTGACATTGTTCAAAGATATTTAATAATATTAAATTTAAGTAAACGACAATAGTAAAGTATTTGCTGAACCATAAGGAAGAATAAAATCGGTAGGAAAATTTTAAAAAATGAAATGTTTTTATTTTTTTATTTTCGGTTTTATTAAACGATGATTCTGTAAAGTAGAATGAACAGACACACAGTGCTTTAATTCCAGGTTTGATATTTTCCATCCCAATGACTTCAAGCCACTTCTGGCACAGCACTTCACTTTTAGGGAACCTGTGCAAATAAAAAACATGCCAAATTATTTCAGTTGGATGTCAGTCAAATTATACAGTTGGATTTAGGAGTAAAACAAATCACAGACTGAACTAAAAAAAACCACCACCTACTGCATGAGGAATGACACTGAATTTTATTGGTAAGTACTAGGTCTCGCTATTTTAATTTCTGTTAGAATTTTATTTTCAGAATCGTCTCTTCAACATATTTTACTGGACCCTAAACACAAACTGAAAAAAAAACATAGTTCTTTATCGATAGCTGATTAAATAAAAGACATCACTATTTTAAATTGTCAATAATATTGTAAACAAAACATTTTATAAATCTAGCAAATAGAGGTTTAAATCAGAAATAATTTCTATGTTCTTTAAGGAATTTTCATTATATAAATAAAACAAGGACACTTGTACGGAAAAAATAACAGTATGATAAAGTTTTTCATAAAATACGGCTACAAAACTATGCATGGTATGAGGTTGATTGGTGTTTTTCCTTAACACAATATTCGATTTGTATCCCTTGACACTCACAGGCACAGCACAAAACCACTTAGTTGAGAGCGTTTTTAGTCCTAAAAATCGCAATCCAAATTAATTGCTGTTGTTTACTAGACACCTAACGTACTACAAAACCACGGGCACTAAAGATGGCGGATGGCACGCGAGGTAGGTATGCTGACGGAAATGTAAAAATGTTGCCAGAGAGAAAAAACAAACAGCATGACATCTCTTTCTTCAAACGACATTACACATTTGTTAAAAAGAGCCAAAATGCAGTTTTTTATATCTACATCGATTTAATAGATATTTGTATTAGAAAGGAATGTATAGTATACTAAGGGCGTCTCTTTATATTCTATTCTCTAAGGTTGCAATCTAAGGTCTTTGGTTGCAATCCTCGCGTTCCGAATTGCATCAAAAGCCAATGTATCGCGAATCCAACCAAATTTAATAGTCACAAAATTAAGGGCTACTGAGTGATAATTATAACGTTGCGCGTTGGTTGGATTCGCGATATAATCACTTTTGCCGCAAGTCATAACAAGGGGAATGTATTGTGTTGTTATGAATTTGTCTTGTTTACAATAGTTTGGTATCTGCCGGTTTAAAGATAGTAAATTCTTTCGTGTCACTGACCTTGACAATTCAAAAGTGCCTGTAAATAAATGATTTAATTAAACTAAATACTTTGATTTCTGGTGCACTATAATCAAAGTGGTGCACAAAGAAAATCTAAGCACTACGTTGTGGTGCACAAAAGAAGACAATTGCATTGTAACAAATATGTTTATTACATTACATTTGTATTTCTCCTGTGGGGCTAGCTACGCTACTGCGCTATGCCTATATGTAATTTATTTACAGTTTAGGTTATCTTTTTCATAGTCATAGTCATTTATTTATGAACAAATAATTTGTATCTGAATTCACACACACATAAAATATACAATTACAGTTTTACTAGCATCACAAAAAAATAATTATTATATTTGGATTTTATTTACACATACGTCAAGAATTAAAAAAAAAAAAAGAATAGTAATAATAAATTCTAATATCATCATAAATTAAATAGGGTGAAATCTTTTAAAAGATTTGACCCTATTTAAAAGTTAAAATAAATTGCAATAAAAATATTAATTACATATAAATCAGCGAATAATGTCAGAATTAATTGAAATAATATTATAAAATTTATGGTCAGATCAATAAATCAATTAATAAAATCCAATAAAAATAACAAAAATTATACAACAAATATACTATAGTTCTTCTACAGCATACAGACATTTATTCAATAGGAATTGTTTTAGTTTTAATTTGAAAGCGGTACTGTACACAGCACTTTTTATGTCTAAAGGCAACCTGTTAAATAATTTTACGGACTGGTATCGTGGACAGTGTTTAGCAATTCGTAGGTTTTAATTAGTAAAAGTTTTATTTTTTTTCGGGTATAATAGTGAAACCTTCGTTAGTGTTGATCCGATATTATAACAAAGAAACTGCTGAAAGTTTACAAAATAAAAGATAGGTAGTTATATACGCTCTTTATTTTAGGTACACCATAAATACAACTTACAACAAAACACAACAACTACTAACTTACAATTAAAGGCGTCGCAATAGGCGGTCTTATCGCTAGCGATAACTTAAGGGCGTGTACACGATGCTTCCGTCGCTCATCGTGTACACGAGCCCTAAAGCGATATCTCTTCTAGACAAACTTTGGATAGATTTGACAGAAGAGAAAAATCATAACCTTCTTTGGCTTTGCCATAGATAATACATATAATAAGGGTATAGATGAGCCACTGACAGATCAGTTTTATTTTTAACTACTCGCCCTTCCCGCTAGTTGGCGCTAGTTTCTGCGAAAGCATGATATGTATAGATATAGCTATGTAGGCGCCATCTACGTACACACCTATAGGTATATTGGTGATCTTGCATAGAACGCATTTTTCCATGTAAAAAATGTACCAAGGCGAAAAACCATATGGTTTTTCACCTTAGTACATTTTTTACACGGATATGATAAGGATATATCAATATAAAGGGAAATAAAACAACGGAAATTGAAATAGATTATTTTATTAATTACAGCTCTTGACAATTTATACAGATAATTATTTAACGTCTCTAATGTATTGAAATTAAACCACTTTTATGCTTTTTATTGTGATATATTTTCACTATTACAATTTTCAAATAAAATCTCTTACAATCTCCATAATAATGGCTCTTCACATCCAAAATAGCAATGAGTGCGAGGGTTTTTCGGTATTCTCGCCATCGTAATCCAAAAACGTAGCCAAATTTGGTCAAAATAAACATACACGTCGAAGTCCATAAAACGATGCCAGGGTCAAGCGAAATAAGTGTATTCGTCGGTATCAGTTTACGAAAAGCCAAGTAACTATGTAAGAAGCACTCTCGGGGTCCAGGAAACACGCAATGGTCAATAAAAGACAGATAAATCGAACAGAAAACTCGGAAAACTCACGGCACACACAACGAACGTCCTCGAAATAATTCAAAATAAATTGAATGAAAACTTTGAAAAGTTTTACCTACCCGTATTATGGTATTATCTATTATCAGTGTTGCCATTGGAAAAATAAGTATTAAGTATTTATATAAAAAATGTTATAGACTTTTAAAGACCGAGGACGAATCGAAAAAAAGTAAAATTAATTTTTACTTTCTATTATTAATTTACATTTCACAAATTACTAAAAAAATCAAATTTTAAGACAGAGGTCATATATGGCGACATCTAGTACTAGAAATGGAATATTTTTGCCTTAGTTGGCACGTCTTCCCCGCTAGATAGCACCACTTTCCATACATTTTCTTTTCTTGACTTCAAAGTACTGTACTGTCATCCCCATGGGCTTTGCCGTAGTCGGGTAAAAAGAAACACAGGTTGTTCGTGGCGTTCTATTTACATATATAATTAACAATATATAACTAATGAAATTCATATATTACAAACAATATAATATACACCGTTTTTTGGTCGTTTTAATCCCGCGGAGTGTCGATTCGGTATTATAAAAAAAGTGAATTAATTGCTTTAAGTGAACGAGTCAATGACTTGTAGGTAGTTTTCGGTTGTTGCGTAGTACCTACAGTTCATTGGCCTCGCTCAGCTGACCTTTATTTTAAGAAATAAATTTCGCACATGCGTAAATTAATTCGAGTTTAAAAAATAAGTACTTTATTTTTCTCTTTACAAATCGATAGTGTTTTATGTACCGAATCGACCCTCCACGGGATTAAAACGACTAAAGTTTAACTGTGTTTATAATATTATGAAAGCAGAGAAATATGTACATACATGGGTAAATTATTTATTTATTTATGGTACAATAAACAGCTAAAATACATAATTAGACTAAAAAAACAGTATATACGTGAATATTTACAATATTGCATCCCACTACATTATCCACATAATAACGCATAAGATTGCCGGCAATAAATGCCGCTGAATAAATAACTATGTACTATATAATAAATCATTACTATTAAAACATTTGTTACACATTTATTGTAAAATTATTAAAACAAGCAGAAACATGCATTCAATTAAAATTAAAAAATAGAAAATAAAGGAAAAATAAATAAAGGAACTCATAATTGTTGCTATCCTAAATTGTACATTTATCATTTATTTGAAGAAGTGCAGTGTACGTGTTGTGTTGCTATTCTAAAGGACAAGGCGCCCGCTCTGTACTCAATGTGATTTATTAATTTTCGTCCACCTACATTTATCTTCTGTGTGTCAAAATTTTGTCATCCTTGCAACTAGCTCGCGCTCCGTTTATAAAATTATAAAATCTGTGTAAAACCTTGTAACAACAAATTATATTACCATACCTCGATACGGGAGTTTTCATTGAAGCCCCAACAATTAGTTTATATTTATTTAATTTTAGGCAATTTCAAAGTTAAGGATTTATTTGCCGTTTTTTTAAATGCGTTACTTTGAACTGTTTATCTTTGCATTGACTTCGAATTAAAAGTCGAAATTTATTTCACAAACACACAATTACATTACATAAAACACTTACTACCTAATTAAAACTATATACCTGGGCGTAGCTACCGCCGTATCTGCCGTATCAATTATACAGGGCCTCCAACGTACAGGGGCCCCGAAATTGGCAAAAATTCGCAATATATTATCCACCACCGTCTCGTAGCCAAGAATTTGTAAAAAACACCATTTTTTTATTCGAGTGCCCTGTGGGAATTTTAATACGAGGCCCCTGTAGGAATTTTGATACGGGGCTCCTGTGGGACTAGCTACGCCACTGACTATATACATATACACTAAAGAAAGAAAGAAAGAAAAACATTTATTTGTACCTTTCACATACAACAGAAATAAAATAGATAAAAGAGAAATAACATTAAAATTTGTGCAAGGCCAAAAAGGCGCCTAACTCAGCATATGCTGCGATACTTATAAAGATAAATATCGCAAAAATGTTTTTATCGAGACTACAATTCTGTTCAAAAGAAAAAGAACAGCGCTACTTAGTTGTATTGTAACAAAGTAAATTATATTATAGATATGTAAAAAAAAAATTGCCTACTGAAAAACATATATATTTTTTTAGATATATATATTATACACAATTTGTCATTAAAATGTTACGTAATAAGTAGAGCAAACTATTTCACGCATTATTACATTTCAAAAATGATGGAACGATCAAAACCATGTTTAGGTAAAGATTTTTCCGTTTTTTCCTTCTCCTGTAAAATTAAGTTAACTGTAATTACTTTGTTTTTCTGTAGAGCAGCCGAAATGCGTCGTCTTCTACTACTCTGCAGGGCTATTGGCTAACTTTTTTTTAAACCAGTTGACAACTGGCATTTGATGTACTACAACTTTGTTGTCAACTAACGATTTCATAACTTTGGTATTACGTATGACATCAAGTGGCTAACAAACTACGGTGGATAAGTGGTGGCTAACTAAATTAACGGTGCATATTAATAATAATCCCTAACCACCGGTAGCTTGGACCCTGCTCCCGACACCGGCGGACTACTGTTTTTTATATTTTTAAATGTTTTTTATACTTTTTTTTTAGGAAATATTTAAAAATGTAAAAAATATGTTTAAGCAAATAAATAAAGGAAATAATAATAATAATATAATTTATTTTCAAGTAACATTGACTCATACACATTATTAATCAAAACAGTCACAATTAAAATCACAATTTGTAAAATTAAAATCCATCAAGTCATAATAAAAATTAAATTATAAATCATTAAAATTTAATTAAATTGAAATAATATAAACACAATTAGATAATAAAATTAATAAAAATCATTCAAATTCAAACAATAAAATTAAACCAATAAAATAAAATTAAAATCATTCAAATTCTATCAATAAAAAGTTAATTATAATTCTACGTCACAAGCATGTCACGTGTCGCAGACAACAGTGCATTATAATGCTACAGTCTAGTCTCTGTGCAAGCGTGGCCAGCATGCTGTTAGTGCTCCCCCGCACACGATGAACCAACGACGTTCCTCTCTTGCGCATTAATGTGTGGAAACAATCCACGCGCGCTTCCGCAAACATTGCCGACGCACTACAATAACGGGGCAGCCCCAACATCATCCTGAACGCGTTGTTGAACTGTACACGAAGGGCGCTGTACGATTTTTGGGTGTAGTCGGTCCACAGGCTGCACGTATACAGTGTCGTGCAGTAAGCTCTGAAAAGAGTCACTTTCACTTCAGCTGAGCACCGCGCAAACCTCCGGATCACCATGTTCGCTCTGACCGACAGCGCCCTTCGCTCCCGTTCAATGTCAGCATCGGCTTCAGGGTAGGTGTCCCGGCTCTAGTTTTTATCGACTATTATTCAGCTAAGTTGAATATCGCATCTTCAGCTTAAAGCTTACACAATCACAATTTTAAAAGTATCGATACAATTATTACAATAACATCTGTGAAAACCCGTTACAGTGGATATCAAAGACACCGGTGGATAATGACGTCATATCAGTTGGTCACTAAAGATAGGCAATACGAAACTAGCTGTTTGACAGTTGTACGATGTACATTCTAGCAAGTGATCTTCAATTCAGCTGTCAAAAGAGTTACGCAATAGCCCCGTAGGTGATTATAACAAAGCTAACATTCTTCATTTTTGTAAGTTTTTCCGCCAGAGTGCGTACGATAGTGTCGTGTTAAAATACTCTTCTGACTAAAACAAAGCTGACATTCTTCACACTTGTAAGGTTTCTCGCCAGTGTGCGTACGAATGTGACTTGTTAGATTACCCTTCTCACTAAAACAACTCGGACAGAACTCACATTTGTAAGGCTTTTCACCAAAGTGTATACGAATATGCCTTGTTACATCGCTCTTTTGAATAAATCTACGCTGACATAAATCACATTTGAAAGGTTTTTTACCACTGTGTGAACGAATGTGTCTATTCAAATGTCCCTTCTCACTAAAACAAAGCTGACATTCTTTACATTTGTAAGGTTTCTCGCCAGTGTGCGTACGAATATGTCTTAATAAATTACCCTTTTGACTAAAACAAAGCCGACATACTTCACATTCAAAAGGTTTTTCACCAGTGTGCACACGAACATGTTTTATTAAATTCCCTTTCTTTTTAAAACTGTGCTGACAAATGTCACACTCGTAAGGTGCTCTACCAGTGCGTATACGAGTGTGTTTTTTCAAATTGCGTTTTTTAATATTATTACGACAATTTGTGTATAAAGTAGTATCTATAACACTAATATTAACTCGAGGTATTTTATGAGTAAAAAGTTCTTGAATCTTTGGGACAAGTTTGGACATACAATGTTGAGTGTTCTGGGTAACATTTGTGTCTGACTCTTCATTCTTCTTTTGCTTTTCTGTAATTACTTCTTCTAGTATTTTTCCTTGTACATGCAGTATTTGTTTCTTCGCAACGGCCGCCCCTGTGATTGTTAAGCTAGTAAGTGCTATATTCAAAATAATCGGATTAAAGGAAATCGAGTGGTTCTCATTTGAGCCGAAGAGTTGGTTTTGCAGGTTTTTGAATATTAATGATCAAGTTGTACTGCATCAGTACAACATGAATCTTCCAGACTCATAACCTTCAAATTACTTATTACTAACTATGCTGCGTACGTCTAAGCATTTCATTATTCAGTATTAATATTATAGAAATGAATGTGTGTATGAATATTATACTAAAGAACTGGAGCTAAGTAAATGAAAATGCCAGTAATCCTGCACACCAACCTACTCTGTTGTGTCTGCAATCAGTGTTCAGTACTTTAAGCTGATGTGCTGTGACACATCTGGCAGCAGGAGAGTACTCTCGAATGAGAGCAACTACTCAATATGTAGCTGTGTGCTTGTGCTACTCAAGAGTGTACAGACAGGACGCCTGAAGTTGTCTTGGTAAGTTCGTGTTGTCAAACCAGTTGGCTTGTTCGCTCACAGAATGATTCACTAACTATTACTTACGTGTTGTGACACTGGCTCTTCGCTTCTTCCTCGTTGCTTCTTGTTCTTCTACCAGTTCTGTTTTCAATGCCATGAAAGCCTCATCGTTTTCTGAATCTGATTCAGACCAATGGAGTGCCGGTGTCTCTTCTGCATCTGCACTGCTAATATATATATTTTCCAGTTCGACATCTGTAAAGAAAGAATAGCTTAAATATAATTCATGAAAAAACGTAAAACATTTTATTTTGATCTCATAACCATCAGAGTTTCCTGTTCTCAAAAACATACCATTACTTTGATGTTCCTCCTCTGGTTCGATGACATCATCTGGTCTCTCACTGCCAGCTATACTGATATTCTCTACAGGAGTTATTATTAGCCCACTGGAATTCACTAGCTGACCTCGGTTTACGGAAGTGTTTGGCTATCAAAGTTAATTACAATATTAGGTTAAATCATTGTCGTACACAAACGTAATAGTCACTTAAAAGAGCCTCAAAAAATAGCAATTCTTATGAAAGTATTGGATACAGCCGGATCTGCCGTATCCATTATACGGGGCCCCCGCGCTACAGGGGCTCTCATGTAGGCAAAACTTCGCAACATGTTGTCTACAACCGTTTTGTAGGGTAAACCAAGTATTTGTAAAAAAGCACAATTTTTTTAAATGGGGCCCATGTGGGACTTTTGATACGGGGCCCCTGTGGGACTAGCTATGCCACTGGATACCAGACACACTAGGTACAAGCTTGAGAGGTATCATTTCTACACTTACAAATAGCTCTTACAAGTAGTGGAACACCTCACCTCATTCATCATCTGAGCAAACAGCTCTTCTGCTTCCAGACATTTTTTCTGCAGTTGATAGCATTGTTTTAGTTTAGCAATGCAGAAAAAACAGGCGAGCGTCGGTCTTCTGTCTTCAGTTACAAACTGCAACACAACATAAATAGCATCTGACATAAGGATAAAATATTTGCCATAAAATACACAGGTACATTGTTATGCTGTATGAGCTATACTGACCCCAAGTCATAGTAAGTAATGATATAAGGTATAACTTACCGGATTATCCGTCAGCGTTTCATATAGTTCATGCAAGTCCCTGTCGACAACTATGTACATGCGAACATTCTCTGCTAAACATATTCTGCACATTGGCATTTTTTCCATCTTTGAAATTAAAAGAATAACTAAGTTAACGTATAAATTAGAAAAACAATGTCAATGTCTGCTGCTGGCACGGCTTTTAAGGCTTTAGCATTCCACGTTGGTCCGTCCAAAAGATATCAGTAGGTAAATGACGTGTGAATAGCGTGTTAGTATGCAATTCTTTCATCGAACTCATGTGTTGTGACAGCCGATACCTCGTAAAATCCTGGTAGTCCAGGAAGAACGTATACACGAATTATTTAATCTTTAATCGAATTATTTATCACAGTTCATTTTTTATTTTAGAAAAACAATTTGACATGTACAAATATCAATCAATTGTCATATGTCAAACCAAAGAGAATATAAGCACTTGTGTCAAACACAGATTACAGAGAGATACTACGTATATGTCAAACTCCAGAAATATGTTGCCAGATTTTTGATTAAAATGGTGTCTCGGAGTTCGGTTTTTTAAAACCGGATAATGATTTAATCATGAATTTAGGATTTAACCATTAAGGAAAGTAAGACACGATTAGTACGATTCTTGGTGTGTACGATTCACATAAACCGTATTGAACGAATCCAACAGAATTTTAGGAAAAGAAAGAGCAGTCGTGGCCTAGTGGTAATGGCCCCGACTTAAGAGTTGTAGGTCGCGAGTTCAAACACAGCCAGGCGCATTACTTTGTGTAATTTATTTCATCACCACTAATCTCAAAACGGTGAAGGAAAACATCGTGAGGAAACCGGCAATGTCCTAGAACCAAAAATTCGAAGACATTATGTGACATTCACCAACCCGCACTGGGCCCGCGTGGTGGATTACAGCCAAATCCTTCGCTTAGAGAGGAGGCCTGAGTCCCAGCAGTGGGAACATTAAAGGGCTGATGATGATGATGATGAACAGAAGTTTACGCGGTATCTGCGTTACAAAGATCAAAGTTGTCCCTAGAGAGCCCTCAGTTTGTTATCCTTATAAAATCGTAGTGTCCTAGCAGACTTAATTTTCTTATTAAAAATCGTGCAGTCCTGAACTACTTCAGCAAATCAACCTTGGCGTACCTCGTCGAGGCATTGTGAGGACAGTGAGAGTATGTGGCATTTTTGTAAATTCTGACACCAATCTCGGGCGATCTAGCCTTCTAAACAGGTTCGTGATGACGTACGACAGAGTCTGCCGTAATAACGAGGATATTGACATCTTCCTTGGATAAGTTCTAGTCAAAAGTCAATCTGATTGATCCGTAGTTTTACCCTCTGATTTAGAATGACATTTGGTTCTTTTATTATTCTATTCTATTTGATCGAAATTTATATTTGAATATTTCGTAAGCATATCTATATTGATAATTATTGATCTTTCAATTAATTTGCTAATATTGTATTCCTGGTATTATAATCTATCAATTTTACTAACTTAATTTGTGATTTAATTGTTTTAATTTGTTATTTTTTGATTTGATGTTTTCTCTATTATATATTTTTTATTTGTTATTATTTGACTTTGAATTATTGTAATTTGCGACAAAACTCTTTTAATTTATTTGAATTATGTGCATGCCTATAATTGATTTGTTTACGAACTGTCCTCTAAACATGTAATAATCTTGATTATTTTGTAAACAAGTTGTTGGTGTGTCTTATTAATAAAACAATAATATTTACTAAGCGTATAAATGTGTCCCGTTAAATGAATTTTACGACTAACACAAAGCTGACATTCTTCATACTTAACAGGTTTCTCGCCAGTATGCGTACTAGCGTGACTAGTTAAATGACTCTTATGATTAAAACAAAGCTCACATTCTTCACATTTGTAAGGTTTTTCGCCAGTGTGCTTCATTGTCGGCCACAATATCATCGCTTACCATCAGGAGAGATAATGATCAAACGCGAGCCAATCAATAATAAAAAAAATGTGTCATATCTTCTGACTAAAACAAAGCTGACATTTTTCACATATTTAAGGTTTTCCTTTAGTATGCGTATGAATTTGTTTTTTTAAATAATCTTACCGAAAACAAACAAATCTGATAAATCACATCACATTTGAAAAGTTTTTCATCAGTGTGCGTATGAATGTGTCATAAAAAACCACTCTACTGATTAAAAAAATATTTGACAGACATTTGATAGCTTTTGCACCAGTGTGCGTAAGAATGTGACTTCTTAAACTACTTTTCCGACTAAAATAGCTCTGACAAACATCACATTTGAAAGATTTTTCACCAGTGTGAACACGAATATGTTTTGTTAAATTTCCCTTGTCATAACAACCTTGTAAGGTGCTCCACCAGCATGTAAAGAAGCGGTACTTCCAATCCGATCAACTGAACCGATCAACTGGTTGATCGGATCACCTTCTATTCTTCCATTCCGATCAACTAAACCGATAAACTGAATAGAATTCAATCGGATCACTATCACTAATACCTTTAACAGTTCCATGTGCAAGCTTCTGAAGGGTTTTTTAAAATTAACAGTTAAAAAAAACATCAGAAGCTTCGTGATCCGATTGAATTCTATTTAGTTGATCGGAATGGAAGAATAGAAGGTGATCCGATCGAGTTCCAATCCGGTCAACTAGTTGATCGGTTCAGTTGGTTCGATTGGGAGTACCGGTTTTTATATCATCGGTCCAAAGTTCGTACGGCCGAGTTCTGCTCCGGTGTCCACCTGAGCCTGACCATAATTTAGTTCGTTTTGTCCACCTGTCATCAAGAAGACGAGCGATATGTCCTGCCCATTTCCATTTCAGACGTTGGGCATGGTTTAGAGCATCTATGACATTGTTTTATTTCTTATATCTGTGTACACAAAAACAATTTCTTTTTAACCAACTTCAAAAAAAGGAGGTTTCTCAATTCGACCGTATATTTGCTTTTGTTCGCGCATATCTCCGTCGTTTAAGGACCGATTTGCAAATTTTTTTACTCGTAAAGGGTATGATTCCAGATTGGTCCCACTTTTGTCAAAATCGAGTTCTGATGATGGGATCCATGAGGAATCGAGATAACTCTTCAAATATTATAGGCAACCTAGTAATTTTGGTATTTTTATCGAGGACTTAAGCATTTATAGTCAAAAAGTAACATTTGATGAAGTGGAACTGATGAAGAAGACCAGAAATGGCTAACGGAACTTCATACTTCATACTCGCATAGGTATCACAATGGAGATAGTTAAGCGACTGTGACAATACAAATAAATAAAATATGGTTCTGAATAGTTATGTTGAAAATGGTATTATCAAAGTGATTTGATGATGATGATGGAGCCAGAAGATAGGCATCAGAACTCCGTAATGAATCCATGTATCGTAGCCGTGTTTGGGCTTGTTAGAATTTTCACGAGATGCACTTTGGCTTTACGGTACTATAGTAATATATTAAACTGATCTGATGATGGAGCTGGAAGGTCGAAGGTAAACACGAGAACTTCATAATAAAACAATGTATCCTACCAGTGTTTGGGTTTATTGAAATTATCATGAGAAATAGGCACTCTGACTATAAGTGCATCGCAACTAAAAAGCGTAAAATAAAATTTATTTTTTTAAATTAAAGTACATAATAAGGAGGGAAAGCAAACCGACCGACATAGACAGAACATCAACTTGAAGGCGGAAACATACTTCCGTTTCGTGGCATGTCGTGATGCTTACTGCTGATACTATCGTTCAAATTTCATTCATGATACGTCATGATTGATTACAATGATTGACGCTTGCATGACAGTTTAATGGGTACCCCAGACCGGGTGCGTCTCATATCACATAAACTTATTTGGTATATTTTCATTTCAATAACGTTCACAAGATATAATTAACGTGAGATATAACTGTTGATATAATTTCTTTACATATAGCATTTAAATATTCTCAAACTTATTTCGTATAACGTTTTTAGATATAATGTTTATTTAATCGAAAATCATTATGTATATCGTTTACATTATATAATATTGATAAAACGAATCGCTGCAAAACCGACTTTACATAGTCTTGTTTGCCCTTCCCCTAGAGTGTCATTTAAGGCCGCGTAGGCGCGGAGGGGTAGGGCGGCCCGCGAGCTGAGGAGTAGGTGGTTTGAAGGCCGAAGCTGTGGTGGTGAGCATTAAAACCATCTGCGACGATAAGCTCGCCTGGGGACGCCCAAACCCGCAGCGCCGGAGGCGTGACAGAAACAATGCTTGCTGGATATTGCATGCTTGCTGCATGTTGTATGCCTGCTTGCATGATGCATGCCTGCTGCATGTTGCATGCCTTCTTGCATACTGCATGCCTGCTTCCATATTGTATACCTGTTGCATGTTGCATGCCTGCTTGCTTAGTGCATGCCTGCTCTCATGCTGTATGCCTGTTTGCATGCTGCATGCCTACTTGCAAGCTGCATTCCTGCTTGCATGCTTGCTTGCAAGCTGCGTGCCTGCTTGCATGCTGCATATCTGATTTTAATCAGATATTGACAGATAGTAATCAGTTACAAGTTAGTCAGTTTATATGCAACTTTGCTTTGCGTTTTTAACTAGGCGTCTTTATCATGTTAGACTAAATAGGTATTATATCTTTAGAGTTTTATATCTAACGATTTTACGTTCAATGAATGTTACGCTTACAAAAATTAGTTGTTATATTTTGTAAATATTAGAGATTTTGTAATTATATCATATATTACTTACCCCCTCAGACCTATTCCAAAAACCTATTCTTGTATATGCGTTCCATCTCTATTAGTGTCAGTGTGGTAAGGTCAGTGGTGCCAACTTAGCACTTTCAGTGCTAGATTTGGCACTATTTTCATAAGGCCAGCACTGAAATCTAACATACAGCACGTAGCACTGAATCTAGCACTATTTAATAGTCAAGCGAAATTTTCTAATTCCAGATAATAAAACGAAGACACGCCATGCGTGCAGTAACAAACGCATTCGTATTTCACATAGATTTATTACCTACGGAATTACACATAGATTATATAATTAATAAGTTTATGAGTTTTTGGCGGGATTACTTCGAGTGATGTTCAGTGGGTGTTTTAATTCTTTGCAAATTGATTCCTAGCGGATATTGTAATGTAAAATTAGTGTAGTTTCACATCGCAATAAATCGGAATAAATAAATATAAGTATATAAATTAATTACGTATATCAATTATTTACATTCGAACAGGATTTAAAAATGTTAACAAAACTTGCCATTCGTATGAAATTTCCTAAGACATTATTAAAAACATAGTCAAGAAGGATATGTTAAAAACAGCGGCTGAAATTTTACAACCATCCACATCAAAGGCGACGGTAGTAGGTACAAGGAGAAAACGAAAAAAACAACTGCAGAAATAGATATTGACATTGACAGTGAATATGAGTGGTTATAGTATTAAAATAATAGTTGTAACAGTTTTTAAATATGTCAAAGAAAAGTTAAACAATTTTATTTATGTAATTTTTTTATTTTATTTCATATAGCACTATTTTTGGAAATCCATAGCAATCTGGCACTTTTTGGGAAGTTTTTTAGCACTCACTGGTGGTATACAGTTGGCAACACTGGGTAAGGTGTCAAACTACTTTTTTCTCTTTGTCGTTTTTGTTTACCCGCGGCAATTTGTTACATTTAAATAATAATAAATCGGGTAAAATTTGGATTAAAGATACTTAAATAATTCCTATAAACTTCCTGGACGGCCAGTACTATACGAGGGATCTTTTAGGCCTGCTCCGGTTGTCACAAGAGTTTCACGAAAGAACTTCATACGCATACGGATACACAATATTCACACGTTGTATTTCATAGGATATAGGATATAAAAGCCGCGCCAGCAGCAGACCACATTGTTCTTCTAATTTGAATTTTAAAGAAATTAATCCTTTGATTTCAAAGATGGAAAGAATGCCAATGTGCAGAATATGTTTAGCAGAGAATGTTCGCATGTACATAGTTGTCGACAGGGACTTGCATGAACTATACGAAACGCTGATTAATATTCCAGTGAGTTATACCTTATTTAATAAGATGATCCAATGAGTGAGACTTGACATAAGTTGTGTAATATTGCATGGACAGCATAACAATGTAATAGTTGTATGGGAAATATTGCATTCCTAAGTCAAATGGTATGTGTTATATTGCAGTTTGTAACCGAAGACAGAAGACCGGTGCTCGCTTGTTTCATTTGTTTTATTAAACTAAAGCAATGCTACCAACTACAGAGAAAATGTCTGGAAGCAGAAGAGCTGTTTGCTCAGATGATGAATGAGGTGAGGAGTTCCACTACTTGTAAGAGCATTTTGCGTGTATAGAAGTGATAACCAGAGGTTGGAGTAGGTAGATTGATTTAAGGTTGTTGACGTCAAACGTAGAGGATAATATGGATATGCCTCCAAAATACCGGAACTTCATATTTATTGTGATATTTGTTCCGGAATTTTGAAATTAGCACGAATTTGTGTTTAAGGTGAAAAACGTATTAATAATATCAATCTACGCTGCCAGTGTTAGCTAATGGTGAAAGAAATCAGTATTTTATTTTATACAAAAATACCTTGGAATAGTTACACTGTATTTTGTCCCTTACTGTTGAATTAGAAATGACGCTTGACAGTATGACGCTTTATTTATTTTAGTCCATAATTCCAATCCCAGAACTTTTTCCGGTACTTCCCGCACATTATGGATAAAAAGGCATGTCCATATTATAGTATCTTGACGCAAGTATATAAAATCAATCTACTTACTCCGACCTCTGGTGATAACACTCTAGCTTGTACCTAGTGTTTCTGGATTTCACTAACTTTATAAGAATTGTCGCTTGTGAGGCTCCTTTGGTTGACTGCAGAGCATTGAATGTTTGTGCATGTTAATGTATTGAATTTACTTGTCCTTATGTGTACTATAACCTGTTGCAGCCGAATACTATAGTCAACCATGGTCAGCTAAAGCATTCCAGTGGGCTTACAGTAACTCCTGTAGAGAACATCAGTATAGTTGATGGCAGCCATATTAAAAACATTACTGTCAAAGAAGAATTACCAGATGTTTGTGAGAGACTAGATGATGTTATTAAGTCAGAGGTGGAACATCAAAGTGATGGTGTGTTTTTGAGAACATTTGTGTATCGTCTTTACAACAATCTGTACAGGTCTTAGAAGCTAATGTGACAGTGCAGCTAACAACTATTATACTTAAACCTAAACACATATTTACAATGAAATCTTATACATAAAAATCAATAGCTGTTTGTTAGTCTCGCTAAAACTCGAGAATGGCTGGAACGATTTGGCTAATTTTAGTCTTGAAATATTTGTGATACTCCAGGGAAGGTTCAAACGGTGAGAAATATGAATAAGAAAAAAAAAGCGACTATTAGATGGTACGAAGTTTGCCGGGACAACTAGTCTAAAAAAATATATTTGTAATCTACTAAAAATAAAATTTAACAAAAATAATACTTACATTTTCTTACAAAAACTAATTATATTTCATAAAACTCTTGAGAATTCACTCCAAAGTGCACGAAAAATATCCAGTCACTCAAGAACTTCTTTAAAAATGCGAATTGTTCTGGTGAGGTGTTTTTTTTTATGGTAGGTAAAATCATCCAATGACAAGTCCCGCCCTTGGGTGGAGCGGGAAGTAGTGTCAGACTCTTACTGACTAAAAACCTACCCCGTTCCTTCGTTGCCTATCATGCCGGGACTGAGCCTTCCTCTCAGAAAACGGCCCTTAACCCCAGCAGGCTTCGACCCTGCCTGCCTGCAGCTAGCAGGCTGGGCCTCTACGGTTTGCTGACAGCTCCTTGAGGCGCGCGGGAACAGAACGCGCCGTCGACGACTTAGGCTCGGTCCGGTATGTTACCGGACGATCGAACAGCGTGCTACCCACTGCACGCCGTCCGCAAGCCCGCGCCTACGGTGGCCGGAAATCGGGATCGGAATCCCGGCGGCGGCTGGGGCGAGCGCCCCGTTGCCTCTGCCTGATGCGGTCGGCCTCCTCCTTTGCTAGCATTACTGCTTCGCAGAAAGAGGCGACCGCCTGCCATCCCTCCTCACTCCGGACCATGGGCTGAACCAAGGCCTGGCGAGAGAGATCGCTGCCGCCGATTGCCCCCACGAGGACACGGTGACGTTCCGCCCAGGCGGGGCACACCTCTACAGTATGCTCCACCGTGTCCTCCGGGTGTTCCGCACAGTGGCGACACCCGGGCGAATCCTCCGCACGAATCCGGAACAGGAACTTGGCAAACTTTCCGTGTTCCGTTAGGACCTGCGTCGTGCGGAAGTTAAGAGTGCCGTGAGGTCTTTCCAGCCACGCCTCAAGGATGGGCCTTATCGCCTCGATTGTGGCGCGCCCCGAACGAGGTTGCGATAGTCGCTGACGCCATTTCGCCATGAGATCCCGCCGGAGTCTGGTGAGGGGTGCTTTCGCCAACATAGAACACTAACAATGATTATGAGATCAAAATAAAATATTTTACATTCCTATATTCATTATTTTTGCTGTTTAGTGTAATATAACGAAAAAGCATTCTACATATTATATACTGTAGTAGTATTATATTCTAGTAATGTATATTAACACTTGTAAGGCAAAAATATCTAAGCGCCATGTGTATATCTAAACATTACAAGAGCGTGATTAAAAGTTTAAGAAAAGTCTGATTTTGTACTATTACCATGATGTTAATATATATAAATCGGCTCCTTCATAATTTTTAACAATATTTTTCTAAAAATTTTAACTTTAAATCACTTTCCCGTAAAGTTTACACAATGTCGCTTAGATATTTTTTCCTTTCAAGTGTGGATATACAGTAAAGTGAGTCTCTTTGTTTTTGCAGATGTGGAACTGCAAACTGTTTACATTATGTGTTCAGATACAGAAGACACACCGGCACTCTGTTCTGAAACAGATTCTAAAGATGATGTGCGTTTAAAGGAATTCAAAATAGAATTTGAAGAAGAAGAAGTTTCCGGGAAGAAGCGAAGAGCCAGTGACACGACATGTAAGTGTTAGTTTTTGAATCAATGTGTGAGCGAACAGAGCATGGTTTAAATAAGGGACTGCATACCGAAAAAATATCGGTTCTAAGGGTTAACGGTATGACGTCATACCTTTTTATTTCAATACCTCTAAATAACGGTACCGTTATTTTTCACTACCGGAAAATAACGGTACCTACCGTTATTTTTACGGTACCTAAACCTCTAACATATTATATTAAAAAAATATTATTTATCGTAGGTACTCGTCCGAGAAATAATTTCGGTACCGGAATTATTTCGGTTGAGCAAAGGTTAAATAAAGGTATAGCGGTACCTAAAAAATACCGCTATCGTTATTTTATACCGGTAGCGTAACCGCAAATCTTAACCGGTTTCGGTCTACCTTTAAAATAAAACGGTACCGTATTTTAATACCGGTAGCGTAACCGTATACCTTAACCGAAAACGGTCCCTGGTTTAAATATAGAAGCAAAGAAAACTTCATATAAATTACCCCACTCCCAGCTCGGATTTTGGTGTGATTTATTCTTAATAATCTACTAGCAAGCTACCCCAGCTTCGCGTGGGTGCAAAGGTGATATTAAATTTAATATGCACCTATTATACATATAAACTATCCTCTTGAATCATTCGATTTATTAGAAAAACTGCATCAAAATCCATTGCGTACTCGAGTTAATATACGCATGTACGAAATTAATTTCTTTAAGTAAACGAGTCAATGACTTTGTAGGTAGTTGTCGGTCGTTGCGTAACTACCTGCAGGTCATTGGCTACGCTCAGCTGACATTTACTTGAAGAAATTAATTTCGTACATGCCTAAATTAATTGGAGTTTAAAAAAAAGTACTTTATTTTTTTTATTTTTTTTCTTTACAAAACGATAGTATTTCATGTACCGAATCGACCCTCCGCGAGATTTAAACGACTAAAATTTAACGGTGTATACAATAAATTAAAAATACTTTTTTATCTAAAACTCGAGTTAATACACGCATGTACGAAATTAATTTCTTTAATTTTCTTTTTACAAATCGATAGTGTTTCATATACCGGATCGACCCTCCACGGGATTAAAACGATCAAAATTTAAGAATATGTAGACAGTATTATGAAATATTCAATTCTCTTTCATTTGAATCTACTTTGAATTTAGTACTTACCAGAGTTATAACCACAGTGGCGCCCGTTGCGAAGAGACCAGGACTACAAAATAAACTAAAGGACCTTAAAACAGAAGAGCTGAAGAGAAACAAACCATCAGACACGACTGTTGTCCGGACAGAAAGCTGTACGTCCGCACCTGGTCTGGAATTCGGAGAACCTTCAACTTCTACAACAAATTGCCCTTCAAAAAGTAAGCAACAAAGTATTTGTTAAATGTAAGACCGCGTTCGCCCTGCTCCTGTCTGTGAATGTCCGTTTACCGCCTTAGGGGTTTTTTTCCAGTGCGTATAAATCATCCAATGACAACTCCCGCCTTTGGGCGTAGCGGGAGATAGTGTCAGACTTTTACTGACTAAAAAACACACCCTGTTCCTGCATTGCCTTGGTTTCAGGGCCCTGGTGCAAACTTTCACATTAACCGAAGGCTCCAGAGTAGGCTTCGACCCAGGTGGTGTTGGTGTATAACAAAAACAAATCTATCCTACTTCAGAACTATAGTCTTTCTCTTTCTAACCAATAAATAATATATTTAATTGTTCTGAGTCACCTGTCACCACTTGACTGAAATCCCTAATTTGGTTACTGTTACTGTATCCCACTAGCATTGCTTAGGAGCACACGTCTCACGTAATATTACTGAACAAATTACGTAGGGCTGCAAACGGGGATACAAATGAAACCGATATGTTTCAATAAAACTATTTAATTAATTAAATTATTACAGTAATTCTAAAGGCGTGACAATTGTTCGATGTGAGAACGAAAAGTAACACATTAAATTAATACATGAAATTATTGGTGGTCTGATGCTTTGGTCACACGATGTCGAAATTTAGGGAATGCTGAGATGGCGAATCGCACGGTGCCGGGTGGCCGAGCGTTGCGCAAAGTTAGTCACCATTGTCGCTGCATTTTAGGGTTCCTTGTTATAATTGTGGGGTTCCGTCAGATACTATAACATCTCCCTCCACAAGATCGGCAACTATTTGAAAACTGTAGTTGAGAATAGTGACGATGGTGAAGCTGGATCGATCTCTGTATTGTCGGCTTCCTTATTCTGTGCCTTATTATAGCTTTCATTAGTGGCTTTCCGTTTTTGATTCAATCTACGATGACGAAGAATAACGATGATGACGAGTACAGCTGCACCGGATAGTAGAATATATACTGGTATAGTAGTGTGGTATAAGGCTTCAATGTTCGACGACTGTAGCGAGACTGGTTCTTGTAACGCGATTTCAGAGTTACTTGAGTGCAGACTGCCAAGATCTATAGTTTCTAACTTTATGGTTTTCGTATTTAAGTTATACGAGTTTTTCTTAATGAATGGTAAGTCCATAATTTTCAAAATCTTCCCTTTGACTTGATCATGACGATTGCTTGCCGTAAACGCCGCAGTTCTTAGCACGCAGCCTTTAGGTATGATAGCTAAGTAGCTCCCTTTTAGCATTCTATAGTGATCTTCAGAACAGGTTAAACGAACTTGCGTTGGGTTGGGAAAGGTCACAACGAAGTGTTGGTCATCTAGCTGCTCCATTGCTTCAGAAGTCAGGATGACTGATGTGAATTGACAGGATTCATTAATTCTCTGGTTGAGTATAAGATGCTGGATACAGTCCGACCGCTGGCCATGGTGGTGACTTAAGTTATCTTCGCAAAGGTAACCGTGACTATACTTCGGACATTCTGTCTCTATATACAATAGATCTTTTTCGTGAACCGCTATGAAAGGAGAGGTTGGAATTAGGACCCTATTGTTACGATTAGGAGCTAGGGAGAGCTTATACAGGATATAGTTAGTAGGGTAAACTATTGGAAATTTCACAACTATTACTATTTTATTTCCATTATAATAATAACCTAATCTAATTATGTCGAAATATTCTCTAAGGCTAATATCTAAAAATGTATTCTTATCATATAACATATCTAGCTTACTTTTTATTTCCTTAAACATAGCATAGTTTAAAATAGAATTGTGCGTACTTTTAGCTCTAATAAATGCCAATAAATTTTGTAATGTATAAAATTCTTTAGATAAATTATCTATATTATCTCCCAATATCATAAGTAACTGTGCCAAATGAGCATATTGTATTGTAACTGTTTCATGCCTAGCATTACTAGCTAAAATAGAATTGATTATTTTCTCGATTTTAACCTGGTTTTCTACTATTCTATCTGTAACGTTTGAACTACTTGAGACCCACTGCTTGCTTAAACTTATCTGGTGATTCAATTCAGATGCTAAATTATTTTCATTTTGTTTCAAGATTGAAATAGCGTTATCGTATTTTACTGCGTCAGTATAATCTAAATTACCAGAAATGCTTTTTATGACTGAACCAAGACCATCTATAAGACCTCTTTTTATGCGATTGGCTTCAAGTGTATCTAGCTGTTCTGATATTTCTTCAAGTTTGGTACCTAGATGTTTAACGTGAGGCTCGTAGATTGATAACGACATATTAGCCAGTTGTGGCGATAGCTCACGTAATTGCTCGTTAATAGTTTCTAAATTGCTACGCATACTATCAAGGTTTATAATTTGGAGAAAGGAATGGAAGTGAGAGATAATTTTCGTGGATCCCAGGTTGAAGGGCAAAATACCTGGTCCGTCGTTAAGACTGTCGAGCGTTATTTCGTTCGCTCGAGCCAGGGTCAGAGCCAGTGTCAGGACTGGTAGCATTTTCAGTGTCCTGTAACAAACGAGCACTATTAGGCACCCGTTTTAGACGTGATTTAGGCACCCTGCCATTTTTCTTTTTAGTGTAGATATGAATAGGCAAATTCGCTACTACCATATCGTGAGTATATCTAGCTGCTAGTTTTTGTCTATGACATAATGGGTTTTTAACAAACACTTGTTGTTCAGGCTCATAGTCTTTCTCGGGTTCGCGATCCTTATTAATATTTTCAGTAATTTCAGTACGACGCTGAAGTGAAGTGTCATTGAGAATATCGTACACTTTTGACATTCGTTTACGGTGTTCTTGGATATACTGCTGCAAAAGATGTTCCGAAATATTCATATCTAATGGATCCCGGGGATCAAAATGACCGGTTATTATATCGATCGGCCTACATTTCGTGAAACTGTGTATCGAGCTGTTATAGGCTAATATAGCATACGGCATAAGATTAGTTACTGATTCTGTCGGCTGTTCTAATTTCAATATACGCAAATGTTCTAACAGTGTAGAGTTTAGCCGTTCGACCATGCCATTTTCATTAGGCGTATTAGGACAGGTTTTATGGTGTTGAATTTTGTGCAACTTTGTGAATTCAGCAAAAACTTGATTATTGAATTCCGGTCCATTATCTGTTACAACAGTTAAAGGTGCTCCATGATGAGTAGAAAATTTTAATAAGGCTTGCACGACACTAATAGCTGTGGCATCTCTCAGTAAGTATGCTTGTCCATACTTAGAGAATGCATCTACTATAACAAGATACTTATTCATTTCAACACTTAGCAAATCTAAATGTACAATTTCAAAAGGCTTAGCAGGTGGAGGTACTATTCGAAAATTTGGCTTAACTGGATGGCGATCATATTTAGCTTGCCCACATATTCTACAATTATTAATATACTTGGCTACATGTTCTTTCATTTTTGGCCAATAGCATCTGCGCGATAGTGCTAGGTAAGACTCATTAATACCTCTATGATTGGTTTTACCCTCATGATATTTTTTTATAATATCCTGTTGCTTATAATAGTCCGTAATGTTTTCTACTTCAGTTTTAGTAAGTACTAATTTCATCGCAGAATTTTTGAAGTACTGTTGAATTATTGGTACTATAGAATACATCTCCAACATAGGGTTAATCAGAATACCTGTCTTTATTTTTGGATTAACATATTCCTTAATGGAATTAATAACATCCTGTTTTAAATTAGATTTTGAAATTTGTATAACTGTCCTGGTATAGGTTTCAAATGGCTTAGTAATTCTAGGCTTACTTTTTATATCTCCAACTACTTGAAAATAGATTTGATTATTAAATTTATTAAGAGGATCATCTGAAATAGGTATTTCTAGTATAGGATTTTCTAGATCACTATGAGCACTTAAGGTTCTAGAATCCGCGCTTTCCGTTCTAGAGTTTGATTCTGATGGTGTTCCTTCTGAGGTGTTAACTACTATCGAACTAGCTTCCTCATTGTGAATTTCAATTCTGGACAAAGCATCCGCATTAGTATTAATTTTGCCCTGCTTATAGATAACTGTAAATTCAAATTCACTTAGACGTAATCTCCAACGAGTTAAACGGGAATTCGGCTCTTTTATATTCATGACCCATTGCAAAGGACGATGGTCAGTCACTATTTTAAATTTCCGTCCAAATAAATATGGCCTGAAATACTTCGTAGCCAAGACAATAGCCAACAATTCTTTTTCGATAGTGCTATAGTTTATTTCGCTGGTGTTCAGCGTACGCGAGGCATAAGCTATAGGTTTATCAGAACCGATAGGCCCTTGTGAAAGAACTGCTCCGATTGCCAAGTTGGAGGCGTCAGTAGTAAGTATAAATTCTTTAGAGAAATCCGGGTATTGAAGGATTGGATCATTGACCAGAAGGGTCTTACATTTTTCGAAGCATTCAACATAATCTTGATCAAGTGTAATTTTAGATCCTTTCTTTAAGCTTTGAGTCATTGGCTTGGTTATTTTAGCAAAGTCAGGGATAAATTTCCTATAATAACCAAGGAGTCCTAAAAACCTTTTTATCTCCGTGGGGGTTTTAGGTAAGGGATATTTTTGTATAGCCGCGATTTTATCTGGGTTAGGTTTTATTCCATCCTTTCCTATAATATGTCCAAGATAAGCTGTTTCTAATTTAAGGAACTCTGATTTGTCCATTTGTATCTTAAAGTTAGACTCACGTAATTTTTTAAAAACTTTTTCTAAATTGACTATATGCTCTTGGAGCGATGTGCTAAAAACTATTATATCATCTAGGTATACTAGACAAATAGTATTTTGGAGTTCTCGCAATACGTTATCCATAACCCTTTGAAATGTGGATGGACTATTTTTAAGACCCATAGGCATTCTAAGGAACTCAAAATGCCCATGTTCTACATTGAAAGCTGTTTTCGGGATATCCTGAGGGTCCATTTCTACTTGATAGAAGCCACTGGCTAGATCAAGCGTAGTGAAATATTGGCAGTTGCCCAATTTATCTAGGACATCTGCTATATTGGGGATCGGATATTTGTCGTCGATAGTTTTTTCATTAACTTTCCGGAAATCGACAACAATACGCCATTTGGTTTTTCCTGAGGCGTCAGGTTTCTTAGCTACTACCCAGATAGGAGAGCTCCAAGCTGAATTTGAAGGTCTAATTATTCCTTGTTCTAACATTTTACCTATCTGTTCTTGCACTTCCTGTCTATGTATGTATGGATATCTATAGCTCTTAGTGTAAACTGGAATCTCATCTGTGGTTTTAATTGAATGTTTAATTTTATTCGTAAACGTTAGTTGTTCGCCTTCAATGTAAAAGACGTCTGCATATTGCGAGCACAATGATTCTAGATTAATACGTTCCTCTTGATTTAAATGCTCTGTGCGAAGGCGCGATAGTACGTTTTTTATGCGTTGCTCATGCTGTTTAGTGCGCTTGCACTCAGCGTTATGCAATTCTGCGGGGATAGCGCGATCCATTGAAAAAATTACATCATTACGACTTGGATTTCTTACTTCTAATATACCCCTATTCTGTTTAACCGTTGTAAGACATTCGCGTATAATACAATTTGAAATAGATTGTTCAGGAATATAGACATCTCCATCACAAGCATTAACTGGAATTCTGAGCAATTTAGACGAACCGGCTGGAATAACGTTTTCATATAAATTAATATTACGTGAATCATATACTTTAATAGGATTTGAAGCAAACTTAGTAGTTAATAATTTATTCTTGTAATCTATTGTAGCTTCCCACTTTTCTAACAAATCGGTACCAATAAGTCCATCAAAATAGTCATGGAACTTATATATGTCAAATGAAACTGTATCCGAGTCATTAAATTCGTTAAAAGAAGGCAAATTAATCGAATAGTCGTTTCTAGTTTTAGCATGAACACTATGAACTTCGAATGGAGAATAAATTAATGGAAAATTGCTAAAGTATTTTTCAACGGCATTAGGGCTTAGAAATGACTGATTCGCTCCTGTATCAATTAAAAGCTTAAGAGGTGGTGACGCAATTTCAATATATGGTAGCTGACGTTGAGTCTGAAGATTTATTTCTATTTTAATGTGTCGGATTTCGAAATTTTCTGAAAATCCTTATCTTTTTCATTATCACTTTGGGGCTGTGACGCAGACGCAGACGGCGGCGTCTGTGTATTATCTAAGCATTCTTGAGGGTACGGTTGATATTCATAAAGTATGCCTTCTGGATACTCATAAAAATCGTAATATAGTCCATCGCAATCTGTATAAAAATCATTAAACGTAGAATCGTTATAACAATCACTAAAATGCATCTCCCGGGTTTTGAAGTAATTGCTGGGCGGTGGATTGCCTGATTTGTACCAGTCATGCCTTGAAATAGCGTTGGTCGGTGGTAACGGTCTGGCAACGTAATGACTAATGCCACTCATTGGCCGTGGTTGCGTTGTTCCACTTTGCTGGTTAGGAGGACTCTGTTGAGGTGCCTGAAATTGGTTATTTGGCCTGTTATAGTTCGGTGGAGGTGCTCTAAAAATTTGCATTGTACGAGTCGGGCCAAACTGACGAGGTTGAAAATTATTTGGTCTCCATTGCGGTGCTAATTGAGGTGGAAATTGAAATCGAGCAGGACCTGGCATGCTATAATTGTTAGGCCTTGGAACAAGCATATTCGATTGTGTAAGTATTTTAGGATTATTGGTAGTATCATTTTTCTTGTCAGGTAGACGATCGTTACGATTTTGCAAGTACATGGTATTAGTTTCCTCATGAACGAATTCTAGTGCTTGTTCTATACTTTGCGGCCGCATACAGCGCACGCGTGATCCTAGCGGATCCTTTAATCCGCGTACAAACGCTTGTAGCGTTAATTTTTTATATAAATCCCTCTTAGCATCTATAGTAGTTTGTAAGAGATCATGTAAAGAAACATAGGTCATAATCGTGCTAAAAAGATTCTGGCAACGCTCGTAGAACTCTTGCGGAGTGTTAGAGCCTTGTGTTAAAAGAGATAAATCACTATAAAGAGCGGTCTCATCCCTTTGGTCGGCGAAGTTATTTATTAATGCCTTACGAATGCCATTCCAATCACTTGCTATGCCATTTGAGTTGATTAAGCGAGCAGCAGATCCTACGATTTTATTTAATATTCCGTTAATAAGAGCTGTGTTAATTAATTCGGAACCCCCCTGAACATTATAATATTCTTTTATTAATGGATCACACAAATGAATAAATCTGGTTAGCACATTCGGGTTCCCGTCGAACTCGGGAACGAGCCTTAACGCTTTAAAAATAGTATCTAAATCCAAAGACATTTTCCCAGAAAACGATTCTGTGTCTTCGACTATTATATCTAAGTTAATATTTCTTCTAGAATCTAATACTGAATGTCTATTATTTCTAACTAACCTAGGATTCCTAGATTCTCGTTGAAAGAAAATTTTGGAAAGTTATATTAGTACGGGCTAGGAGTAAGCGGTCACTAGAAATAATCTAATGTACTTACATGAACATTATATCGGTCACTTTGCGTTATCAATGTCTGGATACCTCGTTGCAGCACGACGTGTAGATTCTGGATACTCTGGAGCGACTGGATAGCCGCACGGGCGGCCTTGCGATACGGAAATCTTCCTTTTTACGCGAAACCGACCGCGAGTATCCTACCGACTGCGCCAATTACGTAGGGCTGCAAACGGGGATACAAATGAAACCGATATGTTTCAATAAAACTATTTAATTAATTAAATTATTACAGTAATTCTAAAGGCGTGACAATTGTTCGATGTGAGAACGAAAAGTAACACATTAAATTAATACATGAAATTATTGGTGGTCTGATGCTTTGGTCACACGATGTCGAAATTTAGGGAATGCTGAGATGGCGAATCGCACGGTGCCGGGTGGCCGAGCGTTGCGCAAAGTTAGTCACCATTGTCGCTGCATTTTAGGGTTCCTTGTTATAATTGTGGGGTTCCGTCAGATACTATAACAAACACACCTTCCAGTATATAAAGAAAAGGATAATAAACAGTTATTGTCGGTGTTGTGTGATAGTTGTGGAATATCATTATTATTATGTTTAGTTCTTTTTTGTTCTTCCCATATAAGAGAGATTAATAGACCTTACACACGGGCCGGGGCCAAGTATATAAGGCAGGATTTAAATGGAAAAGGTAGATGTCAGTGTTGAAGAAGTCAGAAACTTTCTAGTGATACGACAGGTGTTAAGGATGGCGGCTTTTTGGAGCATGTACAATGTTCGAGCTGGCATCTGCAGAGTGTCGAGGCTCTTATTATTATTATTTCCTTTATTTCTTGTTTTACATATTTTTTACATTTTTAAATATTTTTAACATATAATATATAAAAAAAAAAAACATTTAAAAATATAAAATATAGTGTCCCACCGGTATCGGGAACAGGGTCCAAGCTACCGGCGGTCAGGGCTCCAGAGAAAGGAACCTCCTAACAATACGAGCCGTGTCCAGGAGTACCGCTTTCTGAATCAAGCCCTTGATCCAGCCGCCTAACGAGAGCCTCCTAAGGTGTTGGTCGAGGCTCTTGGCTATTAAGCCATTACCCGACACGACTATCGGTACAATGATCGCCGAATCCACTTCCCACATGTCGACAACCTCGCGAGCCAAGTCAATATACTTGATTTGTTTATCTTTCTCGGCTTTCACGAGGTTCTCGTCATGCGGAACGGATATGTCAACAATCATTGCACGCCTCTCGTTTCGGTCCACCACCACTATATCAGGCTTATTGGCTACAATAGTCCTGTCAGTGATGATGGACCGATCCCAGTACAACGTGATATGACCATTATTATTATTATTATTATTATTTATTATTGTTGAAATCCTTAACACGGTCTTTACTTTTGGCATCCGACTCTTAACCCCAACAGGTGGGCCCCTGTATTTTGCTGACGACTGCTCCTGTCGCTCCCGGAAATATTGCCCTAAATATTTCTGCGGCAGTATCTTCGCGAGTGTGTGTTCACTCTCAGTCTTTTTTATCGAGCGAGCGCCGCGCAGTGGCAGCGGCGTGAGAAGTGGCAGCGCGAGTGACCTATTTACATACTTGCGCTGCCTCTTCTCTGCTCAATACCCTGTCCAACAAGGCTGAGTGTAAACGCGGGGATAAATATTGAACAAAGCTATTGACAGAGATGCAAAGTGTATTATTTTGACACAGATTTGGTCAATCTGATTTATCTACTAACAAGCTTTCGCCCGCGGCTTCGCTCCCATCAACTGACTACTCTACTCTACCCTACTCTACGCTACTTTACCCTACTCTACCATGTACTAATATATGAGCAGGTACTGTTTTTCATTTAACGGAATAAAAATTATCCTATGTCCTTCTCCTAGTTTTAAGCTACCTTCCCACCAATTTTCAGCCATTCTTGAGTTATAAATAGTGTAACTAACACGGCTTTCTTTTATATATATAGATTGGCCCTTTAAATCAAATTAATGCGTAATTTAGACGGTACCAGTTTCTCGAACGTTTTCTTAGAGATAATCGTACGCAATAATCGCCATAACATTATCGTATCAAAGTGTTTACACACAGGTAAGAAACAAATTCTTACCTACGATTATGTCATACGAGACTCGTAAGCAATAATCGCTAGGTGATAATGTCCTGCGTTTGTTTGACGGCAAAATTATAATAAGAAGATTCTTGCTTACGAGAATTTCGACTTGTCTATACACGATCTCGTGTGATATTTTTTGTTGCTCATACGAGTATCGTATAAATTGGAACGAGAGGTTAGTCCACAGATATGTCAAACAGTAGAGATATGTTATCAACACGATATTCGAGTTCCGATGTCTCCAAACTACGCCCACTTATTTCACTAACACAAAATCAAAAACTATAAGAACGACATACTAGCTCATGCCTCTCACTTATACACAGACACTGATACCTACTTACCCAAATAAACTCTTTTATGGAACACATTCAAAAAGAAGGTGGAGCATCTTCTTGTAACTACGGGCTCAGTATGAACACACACATCTAAATAGTGATGTTAAATAGTAATCCGAGAAAAAAATATCGATGAAACTCAAAATTGCAATTGTTCTATCTCACCAAGGCAATCGTTGATGTATTGCATGTTTGATGAATTTTTATACCGTGAGCTTAAACACGGAACACTGGGTCAAAGGAAATAGCTGACGCTTACATAGGAAAATGTCCATGAGTCTACACACGCATTCAAGATCGAGACCACTTTCGTGGGACCTACACACACAGGTAGGTAACACCTATAACGTCTCCTGTCTTTCCTAAAAAATATCAACACTGTGAAAAAAAAGCTATAAATTTAGTGTTCAGAGATGTTTAACAGGAACATGCAAAACTACCCACATGCAAAATATTTTGTTAATATGTCGTTGGTGTTCCTAATAAATAAATAAACATAACTCTATACGAGCGAAAAGGGAATGAAACTTTTCCCATACACTGCTGGCATAAATTTATTTTTCTTTTTGCCAAAAGTGAAGCCTAGGCCATTTTTTAAAGGACTGTATGAGAAATCAATAGGAAAAACAATTATGAATTAACCGGAACCAAACGAAGATGAGACTATTTAGTAGATTGCTATAGGTTTTTTATCACGCGTTATTTTCTTATTTAGGTTTCGGTATTTATGGTGTGTACGCATTAAATAGTGTGAATCACCATCGCAATATTAACGCGTATCCTTTCAATTCGTGTAACACTTATTTTTTTGACTAGTTTTAGTGATAAAAACTGCGAGTATGAAAAAAATATATCAATAGTAACCAACTTATATCTATTTCATCAATAGAAACCTTCAAAATTTTACGTATTACACTTGCAAAGCTTTTACGCGTATCTTCGTTCGATAACGGTTTATGGACCTGCTTTTTTTTATTGGTATTGATTTCTCGTATTGTCCTCTAACATGCACAGTGTTGTATGTGTGTGGTACAAATAAACGTTTTTCTTTCTTTCTAACATAAAACCTAGGTTTCATTTCTGGCGAAAAGAATAAAGTAAATCAAGCTTTGCATTGGCTTTTGATGTTAATTCATAATCATAAATTAGAATATTAACTGATCAAAGATAATTCAATTTTGTAAACACTATCCAAAGACTATTCATAGTTCTAGTAAACAGTAGCAGTTAACTTCTTATATAATAAAATCTGTGTACATCAAAACTGTATTCTTTCATGGAAATCTAACGATGATAATGCCAAACAACATGAAAACCCGTTCAGTACTTTTTGAGTTTATAGCGAATAGACAGACATAGAGACGCGTGGAGGAAGTGATCTAAAATAATATGTAAAAATTAATAATTAACATTATCTTTTATACTATACTAGGCAGGATCGTGAGAAATATCGATAACTACAAACATCGCTTCACATCCTTAAGGGGTTAACAAACAAATGACGACAGCGGCCTCATCATGAAACATCGTCATCGTCACATCGTATGAGTGAGAGTATGTTAAATACTCGTCCATTGCGCTACTAGGCCAGCTGATTAATTGTTCAAGCAATGATACTTGTTCTCAATTCAAAGAATTGATTTGGCACATCATCACGATTTTTGGTACAGGAAGTAATTTTTTAATGTTTTTTTGTGTTATTTACAATGCAGCTGTTGTTTTTGCAAACAACCACAGAACAACGCGGCATTTTGTTAAAAATCATAAGCATAGAAGACGTCGCTAGTTGACATTTGACTAATGGCCGAAATGATACATGGCGCGACAAGAAGCACATAACCGTCCAGATGTCATCACCACGCCTCCTTACCATATCTTTACTGTTTGACATATCTGTGGGTAAGTCATATCTCTCGCTCGTCCACTCTGGCGAGAATCGTATGTTCGAAACGAGAAACTCGCACCGTCTAGGTATGAATGTTAAGACAAAGAAACTTTTTTTTATGTTCTTACGATTATCTTACGTGCAAGACTAGAAACGCGTACCGTCTAAATAAGCCAAGAGTAAAACTCCCATACTTAAATTATTTAGCGTTTTCTTGATACAACTTATTTATATTATCGAATTATCTGAAAAATACTTTATTTGTTTCAGATTACACCGACGTTGACAGTGACGATGACAGTGACGATGACGTGGACGACAACGACTACCTTTTGCCGGTCACGCGTACTGCAACCATCGCACCGGCCTGTAATGCCGACATGACCGAACTGCAGGCTAAAGTGTTACAGGCGGAGGACGATTTGAACGACCAAATTGTACGCGACATAGTGCATAACGACGAATACTACAGTTTCGACTGGAATAATGACAAGGCGACGTTTACTGGACAACGTGAAAGCTTTACAAGCTCCTCAGGTCCTACTTTCGACATAACAGACTTGACACCTGTCGACATTTTCTACAAAATGTTCGACACACAATTTATAGCCCGACTTTGCAAAGAGACCAATCGCTATGCAGAGCAGAAGGTAGCTGGCTTAAAGGCCGAAAACAAGCTACTTCCGACCTCGCGTCTGTATAGATGGAGTCCTACTGACTGCAACGAAATGATTGCGTTTTTAGCAATATTGATTCTTCAAGGCCTTTACCCGTTACCAGAAGAGGAAAAGTACTTCTCTTTTAACGGGTTTGGGACCATGTTTTATTTTTCGCGCATCATGTCTTATAATCGTTTTAAACTGCTAAAATCGTTATATCATTTTGCTGACAATGAGACTTTGACGGACAGGACTAAACTTTACAAAATTCAACCCGTTATTGACTATCTTAATGACAAATTCTCGACATTATACATGCCTGCCCAAGAGGTAGCCATTGACGAGTCGCTTTTAAATTGGCACGGGCGCTTGAGTTTTGCTCAAAAAATCGCCACTAAAGCCGCCCAGGTGGGCGTTAAAACTTATGAGCTTTGCGAGTGTCGCAGTGGTTATCTTTGGAAGTTTTTTGTGTATGTCGGGGGAAGGAAGGCACGACAACCAGTTGAGACAGATGATGGGCCTGATGACGACACTGTACCCGATGATGACATATCGCATGACCGGCATGAAAACGAGATGGTTGACGGACTACAGGACGAGACTGATCGACCAGACAGCGCTATTTCACGTCCAACCAACGCTACAGTCAAAATAGTTTATGACTTAATAGAACCATTACTTGATCGTGGACACACAATAATAATGGACAATTTTTACAATAGTCCGTTATTGTTGCGGTGTCTAAAAAAACACAAAACCGACTGTTACGGGACCCTAAGACTAAACCGTGAATTTATGCCTGACTCACTCAAGACTTTAAATAAATCTGAACTTCGACAGGGCGACGTGGTGACCGCTTATACTTCAGACTTGTCTGTGATGGTGTGGAGAGACGCTAACTTGGTTAGCATGATTTCTACCTACCATCATTTACAAGCTGGACGACATAACAAACTGACATATAAGCCGAAAATATTACTGGACTACAATAAGTCCATGGGCGGGATAGATAGAAAAGACCAACTTCTATCTGCTCAGCCCATGGAAAGGGTGAGAAACAAGGTGTGGTACAAGGCGTTCTGCAGGTTGTTAAACACTGCCATCTTTAACGCCTATGTGATATTTTCATCGCATCACCCGAAAATGTCACATAGGCAGTTCCGGATCATATTGACGGAAAATCTTCTAAAAATACATCAACAGATTGACTTGACGACTGAACCTCGACCCTACATAAACAGGACATACTGTTTGGAACGAACAAAGTTAACTTTACGCACAAACGACCGACCGAACGTAGACCACGACCACTTTCCCGCGCGATCTAGTTATAAAAAAGCGCGTTGCTGGATGTGCTCACGCCGTAATAGAGATGCCAGGACTATCTGGAAGTGCATTCAGTGCGGCGTAAGTTTGTGCATAGAGGACTGCTTCAGAGAGTACCACAAACCATGATACCGTGACTGACTGACATATTTTTGGTGTACAATGAAGAATATATCTATAGCGACATCTATGTCGTCACAAAGGAACTATGCTGCATCGCGCAGTTAAAGTTCTCCACGCGTTTTGAATAGATATAACTGCCCGAAATCGTCTATCGGGCGAGGCCTACCAGACACAACACCCGTCTGGTCTAAGCACTCCCTTTTCAACGTTGGATTGTGGGACTTTACTCTCAGTTCCGCATACCTCCAAACTGGTGACCCTCGACTAAAGAACGTCAGCGCAGCCTTCGTGCAGCTACTACTTCGTGACGTCGTCATCACTTCCTCAAGCTTTCGAGCAGCGAGCCATACAGCCAGGATCCACGGCTATATGGTTAATGGTTACAACTTTTCTTTTTGTTGATTTGCTTGTGGATATTTTTTGTGTTACCTTATCTTTGAAGTTGTTTATTTGTTCTGTTGTCCTTCAAAGCGTCGCCCCTCACTAGGAATTACTCCTGTATCGTGGGTGCGTTCGCAAACTTGTAAACGCGCATAGACGAGACACCCAAATCCGAAACATCTATTTGTGGCCATAAAAACATTTGTTCCGTGCGGGAATCGATCTCACGACTATACTATGATTTTTTATTAGATGAAGTAAAGTGACAGCAGTGGACAATGCCCAACTGTCAAATAGCAATGCCCAACTGTCAAACAACCATTGTTATAGCTGTCACTTTACTTCATCTAATAAAAAAACATAGTATAGGGTTACTAACCATACTCTTAATTAAAAACAGTTTATGTAATACTGTTTTTCACTAAATTATACTTTTTGAACAAAAATAAAGTATACAAAATACTGTTTTCAGCATCAAGATGCTTATACAACAAGTGTTACACTTAAAAACTCACAATTTTTTTTTTCTTATCATAATGGAGTTTCGAAATGAGTACTGGCTAAAAGTGGAGCCATTTATTACCTTCGAAGAATTTAAAAATATGTATTACTAAAATTGTCTCATATCAACTTTCTGTTCCCGCCATTTACACTGAAAGAGTTTTTTCAGTAATTAATGCATAGCGGCGTGAGAACAGCAACAGAGCCAGATTTTTATTTGCATTTTTTTTGTGCTTTTCAATAAAGTGTAAAATAAATAAAATACTGTTATTTTTTCTAAAATGAAGTTTAATTTCTTCTCAGTTAAAAAAATAATTCATATTTTTGTAAAAAGAAAAGTTTGCAACCATACTCACGACACGCAGTATAGCAAACAATCGTTTAGCCACTGAGCTAACCGAGCCGTCAAGTCACTTCATAATTATTATTGTGGAACGAACTGGATTTCGTTTTGAGGCCCATTGTTCACTATAAATAATTAGAAAGTGATTTTGATGAATGGTAAAAAAAAAAAACTATTCTTATTATTTAGATATTTAATAGGCAAAATAAACAATTTAAGTCACATCGTCAAAAAAAAATGCGTTATCACCAGTGATCGGAGTAGGTAGATTGACTTTTGGTAGGTACTTGTATCATAAATCCACACAGAAAGAATCCGAAATCTGGAAAGTAATTCCGGTATTTCCGGATTCAGTTGAATATTGTTTATGTTGGTAGTGATATTATTAAGTACTACTCAATTCAAAATTTAAAGGAAGGTATGAAAACTAAATTAATTTATTATTTATCTGTTGAATAATAAAAACAATCGAAATACGATCGAAACATTAATAATATCAACCAATTCCGGAGGAATGTCCATATTAATATATACGTTTCGGATCAATGACCCCAATTCAATGTACCTACTTCGATCACTGATCATCACACATGACGAAGATAACGTACGAACCGCTGATTTTTTACAATTCATTTTTACTTTTGGATACCAAAACTGATATAAAGTAAACACACAGTACGATAAACTACCATTATTAATAATAAATTACCATGTTATTACAATAAAATATTTAAACTAACAAAACAAACAACGTGCGTCGCGTCGACCCTAGAGATCTTCCACTGACTGTGCCCGCGTCAACCGGTTTTTTCCAGTTTCGCCGCGTACGCAACAAGCGCCTAGTGGTCTCGCACACATTCCCCGCTCGCTTGTAGTGGTGCAACCGATTCGCGCGGTTGTATGAAGGTTTGTCTCTGTACCTCTCTACTCATGTGCTAATATTAAAAAAAAATAGAAATTCAAATATTTTAGAACGCCGATAAACGTTAATTTGTTGATAATAACAAAATATTGTGTCAGTAATCATGTTTATTTATTATATTCTGTTCAAAAATACAATTTCAATTTTCATTAAATATCAAAACCTTAAAATATCCGCCTCCTTGCTTAAAAAAATTAATAATCACACTTGAACGGAATGAAAAAGCCCTTGGTGTGATAAATTTAAAAAAGCACGCGGGTGATATACATGCCATGTCGAACCTAATCGTAGTGCGATCAGAGGCAGTTTTCGAGTAAGTGTATTGAAATATATTTGACTTCACACTTGTAAGGATGATAAATAGCCCTCCTCACCATAACAACTCTGACAGTCATTACATTTGCAAGATTCTTCACCAGCGTGTCTACGACGAATATGTTTTGTTAAAGTACTCTTAAGACTAAAACTACACAGACATTCTTCACATTTGTACGGTTTTTCACCAGTGTGCGTGCGAATGTGAATGGTTAAATTACTCTTAGTACTAAAACAAAGCTGACATTCTTCACACTTATAAGGTTTTTCGCCAGTGTGCGTACGAATATGACTAGTTAAAGTAGTCTTATGACTAAAACAGACCTGACATTCTTCACACTTGTAAGGTTTCTCGCCAGTGTGCGTACGAATATGATTTGTCAAAGTAGTCTTATGAGTAAAACAAAGCTGACATTCTTCACACTTGTAAGGTTTCTCGCCAGAGTGCGTACGAATGTGTGTTGATAAATAACTCTTCCGACTAAAACAAAGCTGACATTCTTCACACTTGTAAGGTTTCTCACCAGTGTGCGTACGAACGTGACTTGTTAAAGTAGTCTTAGTACTAAAACAAAGCTGACATTCTTCACATTTGTAAGGTTTCTCGCCAGTGTGCGTTCGAATGTGTCTTGTTAAATGACCCTTCTGATTAAAACAGAGCCCACATTCTTCACACTTGTAAGGTTTCTCGCCAGTGTGCGTACGAATGTGCCTTGATAAAGTAGTCTTATGACTAAAACAAAGCTGACATTCTTGACACTTGTAAGGTTTCTCGCCAGTATGCGTACGAATGTGCCTTGATAAAGCAGTCTTCTGACTAAAACAAAGCTGACATTCTTCACATCTGTAAGGTTCCTCGCCAGAGTGCGTAGGAATGTGACTAGATAAATGACTCGCCTGAATAAAACAACGCTGGTATTCTTCACACTTGTATGGTCTTTTGCTTGTGTGCATACAAATGTGATTTGTTAAAAGATCTTTTTGATTAAAACAGCTCTGGCAGACATTACATTTGTAAGGTTTTTCTTCAGTTTGTTCACGAATATGTTCGACTAAATTTAGTTTTTTAATGTTATAACGATTATCTGTGTCCACAGTAGTATCAATAATACTAACATTAACTCTAGGTGTTGTACTTAAAGAATCGTTGGTTTTCGGAATAAGTTCGGACGTACAATTTATAGTGTTCTGGATAGCTCTAGTGCCTGAAATGCGTTTATTTTTGTTTTGATCTTCTGTAACTAAATCTTCTTGGTATTTTTCTCGTTTGTTCAGTATTCGTCTCTTCACAACGGCCGCCCCTGTGACAAAGCGCCAATTTCAAAACAATACAATTTAAGGGAATCGAATGGTTCTCTTTAGAATCGAAGAATTGCTTTATGCAGTTTTTCAAATATTACTACGCATGATCAAATCGTTTATTAAAATACTTTTGCTGTAAACACCACATCAGAGCCAAAAGCAAGGATTATGAGTGATAGGAATAGGTAGTGCCTATTAGCCTAAACTTCGAAGAACAGAGACAAATAACGGAGAATTCCTTAGGACTAAATTATTTCCGGGACATCTGTCTCGAAATTTCGAGACAACTCTTAAATACATTTTAAAAAATGTGTTATTTGGAATAAGTAATTCGTCTATATTTATCTAAAGTTTGCGATTAGACATAACATTTATAATTTATAAGTCCATAATAACAACTTATCCTATATCAGCCTATCCTATATTAGTCTATATATCCCTCTCCTAGAGAAGAGGCCTGAGTCCCAGCAGTGGGAACATAATAAGGCTGATGCAATGCAATGCAAGGCTATATCAGCCTAGTGACACACACTGCGTGTGTTTGTATTGTTGTGATCAACGAGGTCTTCTTAAAATGTGCATGATATACATAGATGCCTTCCGTATTTTTTTCACGCCTTTATCCCGGAGGAGTATGCAGAGACCACAGACTATGTTATATCTAATACCTATGCAATTACCAATATTATAAATGTGATAGTTTGTATGGATGTCCATTACTCAATTCCACTGAAAATGCTGAATTTGGTAGTGATATAGATTAAGGTGTGGATTAGCACATAGGCTACTTCCTATTAAAAAAAAAAGTACAGTTCCCATGGGATACAAAAACAGTAGTACACGCGGGAATAGCCGCGGGCATTAACTAGTTAAAAAAAAAAAAACGTAAGGGTCCTTTCACACCACCGATATTGTCTGGCGATTCTTTAAGAGATTTCCATGCAAAAAAAACCCTCATTAATATTAAGATGATACTACTTTGTATACCTACATTCTGGCAAATAAATGAATTATTTATTTATTTTAAGTACCTTTTTTTAATGATAAATTCTTTCTACTATAGAGAATGCTAAAATGATAAAAAATTACCGTTTTATTATTTTAAAGACAAAATGCCTTTTTTTACACTTGAACTTTAGAAATCTCATTAAACGTAGCCGAGAGTGAGCTACAAAGAAGATATTTACTTCGAAACGTGTACGGCTTCTTACAAAAACATTGTGATTCATTGTGTATTACGATCAACAAGTCATTTACAAAATGATCTCAAAAAAAAAAAACAGAAAATTTTATGGTTGTAACTACTGTCTATGTTATTTATTATGATATATATCTAGTCGCAAACTTTAGTTAAATATAGACGAGTTACTTATTCCAAATAACAATTTTTTTAAATGTATTTAAGTGTTGTCTCGAAATTTCGGGACAGATGTCTCGGAAAAAATCTAGTCCTAAGGAAGTCTCCGTTTCCTGTCTTTGTTCTTCGAAGTTTAGGCAAATAGGCACTACCTATTCCTATCACTAATTATGATATTCAACGAACAGAATTGTTCTGTTATCTCATTTGCAATCAGTGTTCAGTACTTTAAGCAGATGTGCTCTGAGACATCGGGCAGCAGGAGCGAGCTCTCCAGCGAGAGCAACTGCTCGAGGTGTAGCTGTGTGTTGGTGCTACTCGAGAGTCTACAGACAAAACACCTGAAGTTGTTTTTGGTAAGTTCATGTTGTCAAACCAGTCGGCTTGATCCCTCATACAATGATTCACCAACTAACACTTACGTGTCGTGTCACTGGCTCTTCGCTTCAGCTCCGATACTTCTTGTTCTCCTTCTACTTCCGTTTTAATTTCCTTTAATGGTACATCATCCTCTGAATCAGACTCAGGCTGTTGTGCTGGTGTATCTTCTGCGTCTGAATAGCTATTGCTAAGACGTTCCAGTTCTAGCTCTGTAAGCAGAAACTGAAGAGTATAATACATGCGCACGACAACTGGATATACCAACAAACACACATATAAAAAGTAAAAGCACGAGATCACATTCGCAAGAAGTTGGTAGAATCTTCACACTCTTGATTTGTTGTATTCGTCTTTTCACAATATCGTTCTTTATTTGTATGTATGTATCTAAGTATATATTTATTACTGTTCTTTTGTCCTTTCTGTCTGTCTTCTTTTAAGTTGCACCTGCCATGTTATGTCTCTGCACCACCCTAACGTCGACTGGTAGAAAATGCCTGAGGCATTAAGTTCGCCTTTGCACACTGTATTATTAGTGCATAAAGTTATAAATAAATAAATTTATAATAGCGGTCCCGGCAGACGTAGTACTGCCCGAAAGCTGGCTTTAAAGTCCGGCTGTTCTGAGTTTGAGGCTGCTTTCAAGCGGTTCCTGCCCAACCTAGGTGGTCCAGACTCCTCCTGCTAGGCTATACGCGGGTATCGTTCGGCCGATGGCCTTAAAGCGCCAGTATCGGCGCCGTCCCTGTGAAAGCGACTGACGGCCAAGCTAAACAAATGCCAAAGCGTCACAGCCATCCGGATCGTGCGGGGATACCGCACGATTTCCCGAGAAGCAGCAAGTCTCCTTGCTCGCCTGCCACCATATGATCTGGAGGCAACATTCCTTGCACGCATGCACGATTTGCACGTAGAGATGTAACGCTGGGTCGAAACTCTGCTGCCGCGACAAGTCGCCACATAGTGGACAGAGTTCCGGTGGGATCTCATGGTGGAATGGCGACAGTGACTGTCGCAACCCGGTGCTGGGCACGCCATAATTATGGCTGTAAGTCACCTCTTTGAGAAGTGGCTGGAAAGATAACGCGGCATCCTCAACTTCAGCATAAAGCAGGTCCTTATCGGAAATGGTAAGTTCGGGAGGTTCCTGCACCTGACTCGTGCGGAAGAAACGTCGCACCATCGTGTGGATGAACGTTTCAAACAGTACCCCATGAAAGATGACGCTACTTTAGCCAGTCTGAAAACTAATTGGACTCTGTTTTTGGCAATATTATTATGTCTATCAAGATGGAGATTCTTTTTATAATGTATGATGTTTGCATAAATACAAGCAAGGTGTAGATGACTCATGACTTTTTTCGTTGGTCTAATGCCCTTGACTGCTATGCCAGAGGTCAGTGGGTTTGATGTCCACCCAGAACAAACGTTTGTGTGATGAGCATGATCATTTGTTTTGTGTGTGGGTGTAGTATATCTATAATATATATGTATTTAAAAATGTGTAAGTATGTTTATCAGTTGTATAGTACTCATAACACAAGTTCTGATTGGAAAAAGAAAAAATTGATCATTAAACTTGATCACACAAATCTATCTGGTGAGATAGCGGTCAAGCGCGAACCTATCAATAATAATAAAAAAATAAATAAATACCATATCTGTAATGTTCCACTTTTGGCTCAATGACATCATCTAGTCTCTCACAAACAGCTGGTAATTCTTCTTTGACAGCAATGCTTTCAATATGGCTGACATCAACTATACTGATGTTCTCTACAGGAGTTACTGTAAGCCCACCGGAATATTTTGGCTGACCTCGGTTTACTAAGGGGTTCGGCTGCGAAAGAATATTACCGCATTAGGCAATCCTGATGTTGTTTGTTTCACAAACACAAACAATATTCATAACACAAGCTCTGCTTACCTTGAGGCTAGACGGCGTTGTGTGATAGTTGTGGAATATATTATTATTATTGTTCACTCAAAAGAGTCTCACAATTAAGAAATAAAGAACTATACTAAAGAAGTTCAACTCATCCTGAGCCAGTCAGTGACCTCTAGATACTAAAGTCCGGTCGCGGAGCAGGAAGAAATTCGTACAATGACCTTTGGGCCTACTGACAGTGGTCACAAACATTTTTATACTAAGTGCGTTTTACATTGCATTTGAGGGAGTAAAAAAAACTTATTCATTCAATAAATTATTGTTATTAAGTATATAAACTATTTATTTTGATTTTATATTATAAGAATATAAAAGTTAAATTAAAATTACTAATTCAGTAGAAATATGATAATAAAATGGAAGATGGAATGTCATCATTATTTAAAAATTATGAATTGCGTCAAAGATTTTTTGTAGTGACTCAAAGCTAACCAAAAAAACCACATTCAAAAAAGAACAAACCTTACAATATTGGTAAAATGTTTACAGTCCCTGACAGCGGAGGCCATTGCATCTGTGCGAGCGAGACGCATTATATTGACGCGGGAGTGACAGAGACAGGTAATAAAAGGTCAACATACGAAATTCTCCCTGCTCTGCGTCCGGACTTCTAGGTATGACTTCTGCATTCACTAAGTACCCTTACTAGTTGCAGAACACCTCACCTCATTCATCATCTGAGTGAGCAGCTCTTCTGCTTCCAGACACTTTCTCTGCAGTTGGCAGCATTGCTTTAGTTTAGAAAAGCAGAAGACACAAGCAAGCATCGGTCTTCTGTCTTCAATTACAAACTGCAACATAACAAAATTATATAGCATTTGACTTAGAAATAGAGTACTTCACATATAATACATAGGCATATTGTTATACTAAGTAATTCTGACCATGGTTGATGTTATATGTGGCTTTTGGCATACAGAGCTTAAAAGAATAATTCTGGAGCAGCCTATTTAAGAAATATATTAGTATATAAGGTGAAACTTACTGGAATATTAGTAAGCGTTTCGTACAGTTCTTGTAAATCCTTGTCAACAATTATGTACATGCGAACATTCGTTATCAAACATATTCTGCACATCTGCAGTTTTTCCATCTTTAAACTTAAAAGAATTACTTAGTTAACATATAAATTAGAAGAACAATTTTGAATAACTGCTGCTGGCGCGGCTTTAACACTCTACAAGATAAACTCAGTAAATATTGTGTGATCGTTTGCAGTTCTTTCGTGTGGAACTCTTGTAACTGCCGGACCGATATACCGTATATTCCTGGACTTCCAGGAAGTATCTATGGATTATTTTAAAAATCTTAAATCAAAATCTTTACACTATTTAAACCGGTAGATACAAAATTAATGAAAACCACAATGATGCCACAATCCGTAGCCACAATCAAAACAAACAAAATTAAATCAACTTCAACTCTTCTAGCCTTGGTGGAGACACCACAAAAACAAGCCAAATACCCCAAACAACTTCAACTTCAACTCTTCATTAATGGCCTTTGTGGAAGAGACACCACAATTTTGCCAATAACACGTACGAACTATTAATATACCGTCAAACGCTGGATAGTATTTAGCGAGGATTAACAGTAAAATGAATATAAATATATTTTTAAAATAAAGAACAAAATAATACCCCAAACAATAAGTAATATTTTAATTTGACACCTGACATTCAATGACAAAATTGGACAAAATGACAATAACATATTTTCCCCTCGTTCCGAATTGCGTCATAAGTGATTATATCGTGAATCCAACCAACATTAGGGAATATGCATGCATTTTTTTTTTAAACGTTACTAGTTATTACATTCCCAAAAATAAATATAATACATCCAAAATATAATTCATTGAGCTAGAAAAAAAATATTAAAATCATTATCATTTTCGCGCGATTTAAACGTGGCCATTTTGGCGCGCTTGTTCTTATCAGTAATCTGTGCTTGTTCTCATGTTCTGTGACGTCGGATTACACGAGTATGTTATCAACAACAAAGCGTTTCGCTCTTAAAGTTAAAAAGTGACTGATTAAATCAATCGATTATAATGGAAAAGCACAGAAAAGCTTACTATAAATATTGTGTCGTACCCATGTGCGAAAATAACAACAAAAGGGCACCCGAAAAAATATATTTCCTTATGCCGAAAGATGAAGATATGAGGAAAAAGTGGTGTAGGGCAATGAGAAGAAACAATGTATCATCTTTGAGCTGTTTATACTGTTGTGAAGATCATTTTAACGTAAGTACAGACATTAAACAAGTAGGTACCTATATCAGGTACCTCTAAGAATCATTTTTACTTAGTGTACTTGTTTTGTTTACAAACTTTGACGAAAACATACGTTTTACTTGCACGTATGCAATGGCTGAATCTCCATGATTCTCGTTCAGATCAGACAAAAACACTCCATGATTCTCGTTCAGATCAGACAATAAAAATAGCTGCATATTTTAGGTTATGTTTGTTATATTTGCAAAACTATGAAAATAATCATGTATTATGTGATATATAATTATTCAATTGAAACCATCTAAATAATTTGTTGACAGACGACGTCAGAGTGTAAGATGTCGTCAGGACTTTGTCTGCCAATAGCGTTGCGTTTTGTAAATTTGCGAGGGAATTACAAAAAGGCTACTTTTTGATGATTAAATTTTACTATTATAGATGCAAAAAATTAAAAATAGGTGTGTAGGTATGTTTTTTTAGTAGTAAAGAATACGAACAAAGAGAATATAAGCACTACGTTTACGAATAAAAATATTTTATTCAATTTGGGGTCACGTGCATATTCCCTAATAATTCAGAACGTGGGGTTTGTGAATTTTTTGTTTCTTTTTTTTGCTTGTATACTAAGTTTTTTAAGCCTTCTATGTATGAGTATGGTATGAGCCAGTATGAGCAGTCAATTTGTTTACCAAAAATATGAACGCGCGTACGTACACATTACACACTCTATTATCTTTGTCTACGTTTGTGCCAATTACGAATTTCCGGCACCATGATTACATTACATCAATTCAATGACACCATAAAGACAAAATGCATCACATAATCATTCTAACTAGCCCTAACACGTTACACGGCTAGGTTCTCCAGGTGATTGATTACGAAGCGAAGTTCCCGTGCCTACCTTCCAGCTTTATAATCAGATCATTTCCATGTACCTACCACCTTCATCTCTACCGTTAATCAGTTATCGGCTACAAGGTTTCAATTAGCAGTTTTACTTGTAAGGACAATTCTGCTATGATCCTATGAGAAGTTCCGTTCCAAATTTCTTAAGTTCACCACTAGAAGATTAATTATATGTATTTATTTAGTAACAATTCGAGCGAGTATTTACCTCATCAATAAAAAATCAATCATTAAAAATCTGTCTATTATTAAAAAAGAAATCGGTGACCATTTGGCTTTACATAAAAAACTTATTTATGGTTATTTTTTTGCTGTACTGGAATTGAAGGTGGTGTCAATAATAACCATTGAACTTGTAATAAACAAAGAGAATATAAGCACTACGTTTAGTAATAAACAGAGTCCTTTGCAATAAATAAGTCATAACTCTGTTGGACTATAAGCCCAATATGTCACTCAAGGTCCTTTCTTGGCTATGGGCTACATTTTATATGTCTGTGGGCAACATAAAAGAACTGTTAGTAACTTTTCGTAAATTAATTCTCTGTGGCTATTGTGATGTAAATTGTTTAGTTTTGTAGGTATCTCAAGTTTCTTCGCAACTGGACAATATGTAGAACCATACAAACTTTAACGAAAGGCTTAATTCCCGAAAAAAAATCTGTAATCAAAAAACCAAAGACTAACGAAAACTATTCTCAAAGAGAATATAAGCACTACGTTTATCTACCTACTCTTTACATGCACTTTGGGAAAACCTTTCTCTTTCTACGTGAAAAACATTTTTTTTCTATTACCTACTTATTGCCCGGGGCGGTGCTATTTTTACTAATTGTTACTAAAAATTAATCCGTTAAACTAAAAAAGATTTAAAATCATTATCATTTTCGCGCAATTTAAACTTAGCCATTTTGGCGCGCTGCTTATTCTGTGACGTCAGCACAAGTTTGATGGTTTGATGTCAACCACAGACCATGTAATCTGTGCATATAATGATGTCATAAAGATTGGTATTAGCTAATGTGATTATATTCGTCTAGTAATATCGTAATATTTAAACTAATATTTGAGTATTAGTGATATAATTATGATATCTGAATATAATAGAATACATAGATATCACTGCTGTATTTGTATTCCTTAAACAGATATTACTTTTGAGATAGTATCTGGATACTATGTATTTGATATTGCTAAGTAGATAATTAATGTTAATGCCTACGAGTAATACAACATTTATTTTCATTAGTGCATTTGTTGCCATAGTAATGAGTGAATATGATCTGCGGTAATCGAATGAATACTCGGATTCATTCGATTACCGTGGATATTATATTCATAGAGTATTTTTTCATTATAATATTCGACCTGTGTTGAGTGGTCCTTACATATTATGTGAATATGAAATATTAGCATATCAGAGTTAGTCGGATTGCTAATACCTACATGAATCTATTGAGTATCACTAATATCTTAGCGAATACTATTTTATCAGTCACAACTCTAGATGTCAACAACAAAAAGTGTTTCGTTGTTTGTTGATTCGCTCATAAAGCTATTGAAAGTTATAAAAGTGACTGATTAAATCAACTTATTACCATGCAAAAGCACAGAAAACCTTATAAATATTGTGTCGTTCCTATGTGCGAAAATAATAACAAAACTGCTCCGGGCAAAGTGTATTTCATTGTGCCGAAAAATGAAGATATGAGGAAAAAGTGGTGCAGGGCAATTAAAAGAGACAATGTCTCGTCTTTGAGCCATTTATACTGTTGCGAAGATCATTTTAACGTAAGTAAAAACATTAAAACAGTGATATTATATACCTGTAGGAATAATTTTTGTTTACAAACATTGACAAAAACATAACCTTGTCTATGAAAAGTACTTCAAGTTATCAATGAAAATATTATTTTATAGCAAGCTTTTATATCGTGGTATATACTTATACCTATATACTCATCAAGATCACTCCAAACAGTTCAAACACGATGTGGTTATTTTATTGCGCTTATTACCAAGTTTCTATGGCCATCTTCCAGTTTCATTATCTGTCCCTGGTTACCATCTAGCACCTAAATACTCGTTAATACAAATCAAAGGAGCCCAAATTCGGGGTTGTGTCATTTAGGACCGAATTCCTATGGCCACCTTCCAGCTCCATTATCAAATCAGATCCATGTCATCATAATTTGTGTGCATTGTCACGCGATGTACACATGCATACAAAATTTCAGCACAATCGGTAACCGAGAAGTGGATCAAATTTAATTTGCAAGATTTGAACATAGACAAACATCTTTCAGAAGAAACTAAATAAAAGCTTTAATATAATATAATATTCCACAACTATCACACAACGCCATCTAGTCCCAAGCTAAGCAGAGCTTGTGGTACTAGAAAACAGATAAACATACTTATATAATTCTAAATACATACATATTATAGATAAATTACACCCAGACACAGAACAAATGATCGTGCTCATCACACAAACATTTGCCCTGGGTGGGAATCAAACCCACAACCTCCAGCATAGCAGTCAGGTTTACTAACTACTAGACCAACAGGAAAAATATTCTAAATATAAATATTATAAGAATATTATATATGAAGAAAATATGAACTTATCAGAGTAAGAGACAAAACATTCAAAACTATTTTTATTTACCTTTTTACATATTAATTCTGGGTTTCAGATTGAAGAGGATACAGAAAATTATATGCGATTCAGAATAATGGCAGAGCATGGACAAAAAGTGACGCTACAATTAAAAAAAGGAGTAGTACCACATGTATTTCACTGTCAGAAAGACCAGTTACATCTACCTCCAGAGATAAAGGGGGCTATGAAAAGGAAAAGACAAGAACCAGTTGAAGAACCGTTAACTGCAGCTGCCCTAACTAAAGCAGATTTACCAAAAGCAGGCCCCAGTAAAGTGCTTGATACTTACATAAATAGTAAAAAGAATAAAATGGAAAAGCTACCAATGTGTAGGCTATGTTTAGCGGAGAACGTTCGCATGTATGTCGTGGTAAACAAAGACTTGCATGAGCTGTATGAGAGGCTGACTGACAAACCCGTAAGTTTTATTCAGGATTATTATTATTTTCTTTATTCATCATATACATATAAATTACATTTATATATATTAAAAAAAAACACAAATAAAGAATTCAAAAATATAAAAGATAGTAGCTAGTAGCCCACCGGTATCGGGAACAGGGTCCAAGCCATGGGCAATTAGGGGTCCAGAGAAAGGAACCTCCTGACTATTGGAGCCGTCTCTAGAAGTACTGCTTTCTGAATGAAGCCCTTGATCCAGCCGCCTAACGAGAGCCGCCTAAGGTGTTGGTCAAGGCTCTTGGCTATTAAGCCATTGGCTGAAACGACTATCAGTACAATGATCACCAAATCCACTTCCTACATCTCTAGTAGTTATTATTAATATATATATTTATATTAAGTTAAAATTCAATTTACCTTAAGTAAGAATTAATCAACACTTTCTCTGTGTGGGTAGAGGCGCATGGCAAGCAAAGCTTACTACTAACTATTGTTCTGAAGAGCATCATTCCCTTGCAACTATCACGAATGTATTTGTGTGCTGTGCAACATGTTGCCTTCCATACGTCTTTATGAGTCGGCATCTCAGTATTCAGTAATTGAGCCTTCTTTAAGACTGCTAGAGATGCGTGTAACCAGATGATACGCAACGCAAAACGCCGACACATTCTAAATAACATCACTTCTCTTAACTAACTTTTCTTCTGCTGATATCTGAAAATTCCGCCGAACTCTAGGTATCGGTAAATCCGCACATTCAGACCTTCCTAACACATTTGGCTTGGACGAGCTCAACTGCTGTTTCTCCACTATTCCTATGCTTGATAGTCAAACTAAATGTAAAACGATTTATCCCAACATCACCCCCTTCATTTTCACCCCAGTCAACTCAGAAGAGATTAAAAATATTATCCTCTCCATTAAATCCAAAGCAGTGGGCTGTGATAACATAAGTCGTCATATGATCGTGTCGGCTTTGGCTCAACTTCTTCCTGCTATTTCCCACATTGTTAACTTTAATTTAAAAAGTATGGACCTCCTGTATGTCTTCCTTGTGGCGTAACGCTGTTGTCTGACCCCTACCTAAGGTTCCTAACCCCACCCTTTCCGGTCACTTTCGTCCAATTTCTATCCTACCGTTCCTGTCCAAGGTGCTCGAGGCCTGTGTTCATAAACAGTTTTCCAACTTCATTAACCATAACTCCCTCTTCAGTCCATTCCAATCTGGTTTCAGGCCCGGGTACAGTACTGTGACAGCTCTCCTTAAAGTGACTGACGATATGAGGCGTGGAATGGAAGACACTAAAGTTACTACTTTAGTGTTAATTGACTTCTCCAACGCTTTTAATACCGTCAGTCACGAAGTCCTCTTGTCTATCCTTTCTAATCTTATGGTCTCTAATGAGGTACTGGAATGGTTTTCCTCTTATATTCGGGGGCGTCAGCAGTCAGTTCGTACTGGAGATTCTGCATCAGGGTGCTGCGTCCTGGCAGCTGGCGTCCCTCAAGGCGGTATTTTATCTCCTCTTTTGTTCTCGGTTTTTATAAACTTTATAACTACTAAGCTTTAGTGTGCGTGTCATCTTTATGCTTATGATTTGCAGCTGTACTGTCAGTCAGGTGTGGTCAACATATCGGATGCGATCGAAGAGTTAAATCGGAATTTACAAGTTATTAAAAACTGGTCCAATTTTTTCGGGGTGGCGGTTAATCCTACCAAGTGTCAGGCTATTATAGTTGGGAGCCCCCATAGTCTGAGAAAGCTGGATGGACTAGCGGTACCATCCGTAATCATCAACAACACGGTGATTCCGTTTGGCTCTGAGGTCAAGGATCTTGGTCTGCATGTCGATGCTTGCCTTGATTGGCGGAAGCAGATCACAAATGTTAGTCAAAAAGTCCCTGAAACGTTACGGTCTCTCTATCGTTTGAAGAATCTTCTCCCAGCTCACATAAAGGCAATACTTGTACAGTCCCTAATCTTTCCCATAATTGACTATACTGATGTGTGCTACTATGACGTGAATGCAGATCTCCTCAATAGACTTGACCGTCTTCTAAATAACTGCATTCGATTTGTTTTCAACCTCCGTAAGTACGATCATGTATCTGAGCATCGTTCGCTTTTAACATGGTTACCTATTCGTCAGCGCAGAGCGCTAAGGGCCTTGACTACCCTTTTCTCTTTTCTAGACAAGCCTTCTTTCCCTTCTTCTGATGTCAGAAATTAAATATCTTTGCTCTGAGCACAATAAAAATCTTCGGTCTACAAATAATCGTCTTCTACGATGTCCCTTACACCGCTCTGGGCTTATCCACTTCTCCTTTTTTTGTCCAGGCGATACCACTATGGAATGCGCTCCCTCTGAATGTCAGGATGGCGACTAGCCGAATTTTCTTTAAGGTGAAGGCACGTGAGTTCATTCGCAAGAAGTTGGCAGAATAATCACAACACTGATTGGTTGGATTCGTTTTTCACAATAACATTGCTTATTTATATGTAGGTTATATCTAAGTATGTATTTATTATTGTATTTTTTTCTTTTTTGTTTGTCTATTTATTAGTTGCACCTACCATGTTATGTTTCTGCACCACCCTAAAGTTGACTGGTAGAAAATGCCTAAGGCATTAAGTCCGCCTTTGTACATTGTTATGTGCATGAAGTCTTTATAAATAAATAATGTCATCTTTCTCACTTCCATTCCTATTATACACCATCTTTTGATCGTTTAAAACACCTTTCATACACATTACAAATCTATAGTGTTTCATGTACTGGATCGACCCACCACGGGATTAAAACAATCAAAATTTAACGGTGTATCTTTCTCATGTCCATTCATCATTTCCTCTCGTAACTGTCATTTTTATTTTCTTAAACTTTACTAAGTTTATGGTTTCTCTGGACCACGTTTGAATATAATTTATTCATAGAAGATAATAGTTGAAGCCAAGTTTTGTTGCAGTTTGTAACTGGAGACAGTAGACCAATACTCGCTTGTTTCATCTGCTGCAGTAAACTAAAGCAATGCTGCCAACTGCAGAGAAAATGTCTGGAAGCAGAAGAGCTGCTCACTCAGATGATGAATGAGGATTGTGAGGTGAGGTATTTGGTATAGTTTGTGTACCTCCAGAGTTGATTTTTTATTTGGAGCAGTAAGGGTAGGTAACCTATACCTTTACAGCATCAGGAACATTCTCAGGAGATTTTCTTTAACTTTAGTAATTGCTAATTGTTTTCATAAAGTTGGAAAAAATCTGTTTCATGTCACTCTCTTGCCCATATGGCACTAAATCCACCCTGTATATAGGGTGACTGGTAATTAGTGAACGATACTTAAACACGTGATTGTAGTCATGACAACAAACAACTTTTACTATGGGACTAAACCTGAAATCGTGAAAAAAAAATCCGCTGGTCAGTACATTTGTTTTCGCATAACTGGTCAAAATTTACTGAACTTGGCTGATATTTTTCGCGATTTCAGGTTGGGTCTCATAGTAAAAGTTGTTTGGTATCATGACTACAATTACGTGTTTATGTATCGTTCACTAATTAACATTCACTTTATAGATGGGATGCAGGACCAACAGCTTTATTTTTTCTGAGGTCCAGATGAAGCTTGGTATGTAATGCATCTTGACTTGTCAAATACTTTGCAGCTAAACCAAGACCACTTCGGGTGTTTTAATGGGTTGATTGTATCACCCATGGAGCATGTAAGCATAGAATCTGATGATGAATGTCAAACAGAATGTGATGCTATCAAAGAAGAATTACCAGCTGTTTGTGAGAGACTAGATGATGTCATTGTGCCAAAGGAGGAACATCAAAGTGATGGTATGTTTTTAAGAACTAGAAATAGAATGGACTATCAATACCAATATTCAAAGAGGTGAAATCGTTTGTTTATAAGTCTGTAAAAGGTAATCTCTGCAGTATTCACTGATCCCATTAGTTGAGTATTGTCGAACCGTTGCTGCTGTGGGCTCGACTTTCGGGATCGATAATTATATAAAAACGACTTTAGACTTTTACTCAATGATATATTACAAATTAGTTCATTACACTTCAAATAATTGCGCAGCACTCACTCTAAAACAAAAAAAAATTCTTTTATTATAAATATTCAAATACTTCTAGAATACTAACATCCTTCGATATACTAACGAACTAGTATGATAGCGCATAAGCATGAGTTCGCATATAATGTCATGCAAACTCATTACTCCGACTTTACAGTACTTTCTGTGATTGTAACTTATTAATAATTGTAGTAATATAATTGGTAATTGTAATTGAATATAGGAATTATTGCATTTTTTTATCTGCGAATAATGAAATTGCGAATGGAGGAAGCGCGAATAAGAAGCTTTTACTGTGTCTGGCCTGTTGGTCTAGTAGTTAGTGACCCTCACTGCTATGCCGGAGGTCGTGGGTCGATTCCCACCCAGGACAAATGTTTGTGTGATGAGCACGATCATTTGTTTTGTGTCTGGGTGTATTTAGTATATAAGTATGTTTATCAGTAAGTTGTCTAGTACTCATAACACACAAGCTCTGCTTAACTTGGAACTAGATGGAGTTGTGTAATAGTTGTGGAAAAACAAAAAAAAAACTGTATTGTACTTAACTTAATGTTGGTGGTGTGATCACAGTGATCTTTCTTAAGTAATTTTGGGAAAAAGTCTTCCTGCCGCCCCGGCACCCCTGTAACAGCTCCATATTTCAGGAGCAACCGCTGAAGCCATGATTTTTTTTTTTAAATATTTATTCTTACTAATCAGTTTCTCCAATTTACAAACAATGTTCTCTTCACTGTTGCTTGCTTGCAGAGCTAGAACTGGAAAATGTATACAATAGCTATTCATATGCTGAAGATATACCAGCACAACAGTCTGAGCCTGATTCAGAAGATTATGAACCTTTAATAAGGATCAAAATGGAAGTGGAAGAAGAACAAGAAGAATTGAGGAAGGAGCCAAGAGCCAGTGACACGACACGTGAGTATTAGATAGTGAATCGTTGTGAGAGCGAACAGGCCGACTGATGTAACAAGTTTAGTAGAATACTGCCTAATATCTCATCTGCTTAAAATAATGAATACTGATTGAAGATACAACAAAACAGATCTGTGTGTGGAGTGTCATAACCCTTGCTTTTTTCTGTCTTAATCGGAAATTACAGCGTGTTTTGTTAAACCCTTTGATCATCCAAGTCGTCGACGGCGCGTACTGTTCCCGGGCGACTTAATGAGCTGTCAGCAAACCGTAGAGGCCCAGCCTGCTAGCTGCAGGCAGGCAGGGTCGAAGCCTGCTGGGGTCAAGGGCCTTTTTCAGAGAAGGAAGGGTCAGCCCCGGCATGATAGGCAACGAAGGAACAGGGTAGGTTTTTAGTCAGTAAGAGTCTGACACTATTTCCCGCTCCGCCCAAGGCCGGGATTTGTCATTGGATGATTTTACCTACCATAAAAAAAAACCCTTTGATCATACATGATCAGTAATATTACACAACCTGCAAAAAGCAATTCTTCGGCTCTTCCATTTGATTCCCTTACATTTCATTGTGTTTAGAATTTGGCGCTTACTACATTTAAAATCACAGGATCGAGCGTTGCGGAGGATCAAAAACTGTACAAACATGGAAAAAATCTAGAAGACGTAATTATAAATAATCAAAAGAAGAATGAAGAATCAGTCACAAAAGTAACCCAGAACACTCAAAATTGCCCGTCCAGATTAATTCCGAAATCCAAAGAACCTTTTACTAATACAACATCTCGAGTTAATATTAGTGTTATTTATACTTCTTTAGGCACAAATTGTCTTAATGATGTCAAAAAACTTAATTCAATGAAACATATTCAAGTAGACACGGGTGAAAGACCTTTCAAATGTGATATCTGTCAGAGCTGTTTTAGTCGAAAGGAAGTTTTAACACAACATATTCGTACGCACACAAGCGCGAAACCTTACAAGTGTGAAAAATGTCAGCTTTGTTTTAGTCAGAAGATATATTTAAGCAAACATATTCGTACGCACACTGACAAAAAACCGTACAAGTGTGAAGAATGTCAGCTTTGTTTTAGGCAAAAGAATAATTTAACCAGACACATTCGTTTCATTCATTCACACACTGGTGAGAAACCTTACAAATGTGAAGAATGTCTGCGCTGGTTTAGTCAGAAGGGTGGCTTAAGACAGCACGTTCGTACGCACACTGGAGAGAAACTATACGAGTGTAACGAATGTCAGCGCTGTTTTAGTCAAAAGATTCAATTAATACATCACTTTCGTACGCACACTGGCGAGAAACCTTTCAAGTGTGAAGAATGTCAGCGCTGTTTTAGTCAGAAGAGTAGTGTAACTAGACACATTCGTACGCACTCTAAATATGCACACGGCTGTCGGAAAACCCAACCAACAAAAAAAAAAAAGCAACATAAGTTTTAGCTGTAACGAATGTATAATAACAGTATTAACTTATATTAAAGCAGAATTCCTATTTCGACCGATATTAAATACAGAATGATCATGTTATATATATTGTAACGCTAAAATACGTCTATTCGGTACATCACGGTGCGTTGCACTGTGTGGAGATCGAGTCGGTTTTGGGTCATCATAAATCTATAACTTCCATGTTTTATACACCGTTAAATTTTGGTCGTTTTAATCCCGTAGAGGGTCGTTTCGGTAAATGAAACCCTATCGATTTGAAAAATGAAGTACTTTTTTTAAAATTCGAATTTATTTTCGCATGTACGAAATTGATTTCTTTAAGTAAACGTCAGCTGATCGAGGCCAATGAACTGTAGGAAGTTAGTACCCAACGACCGACAACTACCTACAAGGTCATTGACTCGTTTACTTAAAGAAATTAATTTCGTATAAGTATGCATATATTAATTCGAGTTTTAAAAACAAGTACTTTAGTTTTTAATTTTTTCTTTACAAAAAGATAGTATTTCATGTACCAAATCGACCCTCTGCGGGATTTAAAGGATTAGAATTTAACAGAAACGTATAATATTTACACATTGTCAGAAAGAGGAATGCCCCAATTAATATGTCTGGAGCTTTTACCCAGCAACATCCAGAATGCAGTTCTATGACAAAGATTCAAAGCATTTTATTTCAAATAAACCATCTACAGGCACTTTTGAAAGGCAAGAAGTCGGTCTGTCAGAAAAAATGATGCTAATTGCACATTCCAAAGCGTAGATCTATATGGAGAAGAATGTGCAAGAAACTCCATGGACAATCTTTTCAAACTTGTTTTGTATTACAAATATCTCGATTACATGTTTTTTTGTTGCTGCTATTATGTGAGAACAATTTAAATAAGATAAAGAGAAAAAAATCTAATTATAATATTAAAAATAAACCACTGGCAGCTAAGAGATGATCAGTCTCAACTGACAGCGCCCGTTCACGAACATGACGCATATATCAGCACCACTCAGCTCAACCATTTTGAAGGGAATCGAATGATCAAATACACGCGCCACCATCAGTCATATTGTCATATTAGTAATTCACCAGGTACTTTTGTAGATTCGATCTCTATGTCTCAACTCGGTTGATTCGATTGCAATTGATGGCGATGAAATCAGGTAAATATCTAAATAAGTACATTAATAGGTTGTATCTCGTTCATTACTTGTTATAGAGTAAAAGCCGATTTCTTAAAGCTCTATTACGAAAATAATGTACTTAAATAGCATATTTTTGTGAACATAATTGATAATGGTTTTGAGTTAATGATGTTTTTTTTTTGTCAATTATTATTTGTGTAAGAAATTAAAAAGTGCGAAATAAAAAACTTATATTAAAGCCAGTTGTATTTTTTTGTTTTCGTAAAAATATTTTTATTTTTACGGTTTAGTAAGCTTTTTTGAAGTGTTATATACTGCGTCTGTACAATGCGGTCCAAATGAGAATAGGATCGATTGCCATGTTGTGACGTCACGTCGAACTGTCAAATTGAAGAAATTGGGTACGGCGAGCAAAAAAAGTATTTTTTTTTTTAATTTAATCTATTTACGAATCGTAAACGAAAAATGTTTTATCAGAATTCAGTTCTTCAATTTTTCATCTCAGCGTCACTGTGTGAAGTGTCTGATTAGTGGCAAATGGAAGAAGGAGGCGAATTGTTCCTAACAATGGAAATAAGAAAGAAAATAGTTTTTATTTTTAACTAATTATGACTTAATACAATATAATTAGCTAATTTATATTAAACAATAACGTTTTTACTTCACCTAGACTTAACTAAGACTACGTAGGTAATATGAAGCAAAAAAAAAAACTATGCTGATACGCAAATAATATTTTTTTGCAAACCGTACTTTTCACTAAACATTTGACAGATCGAGGTTGGCAGCAGGATAGCCAGTATTTTTTATCTAAATAAAGAAAGAAAAAATATTTATTTGAAACGCGCACAAAAGAAAACAATAATAAAAGACCTGCGTTACAAATCACATCTGTCTGGCGTCGGCGGTGTACCAAATAAATAATTCTTATTATTCATTATTGTAAATTGTATGTATCATTAGAATTATTTTAGTTTAGGTATATGTGATGACGTTATTAATGTTAAAAAGTACGATGGGGTTGGCATATCTGGTCAGATAAAAACCCCAAAATAAATAAAGAAAAAAAATCTCTTCAAATCTTAAATTCAACATTTTTTTTATAAATGGTTAGGCTTTTTTCCCGCGTTTAACTGAGCAGGTTGAAGGAGAAGCAAATGTATCAAACCAGTATACATCCTACGATAGAGAACGCAAATAACTTTTTATTTGTTGATAATACCAAATTATGGTGTAAATAACCATATTTCTTTATGATATTCTGTTCATAAACACAATTTAAATTTTATTATCTTGCATTCTAATGTCATTATTCCTAAAAGAAAACATGAACGAAAGACTAGGCGATATGGTCGAACGACTATAGCCTTCCCTAAGAGGTAAGTAAAAAAAACCAACAAGCAAAACTTGCAACAGACCTTATTCTATTCTAGAAAACTTGCCAGTCGTTCCGAATTGCGTCAAAAGTTATTATAGCGCAAATCCAACCAACGCTCTACGTCACAGTTATTACTTGATAGCCCTTATGTTTGGTAACTATGGCAAGAGACCGGACTGTATACTGTATGGTTCTATTTTCATGGAAGATGGGTAGGCCTTTAATATGGGACGCTACTTGTGTCAATACTCTTGCGCCATCTCATGTTCTTAGCTCGTTATGCTGTGCTGATCCTGCCGCTGCGGCTGCGGAGAACCTCAAGCGGCTGAAATACACCGTTCAATTTTGATCGTTTTATTCTCGTGGAAGGTCAATTTGGTATGTACATGAAACACTATCGATTTGTAAAGAAAAATTTAAAAAATAAACTACTTATTTCTAAATTCGAATTAATTTACGCGTGTATGAAATTAATTTCTATATGAAAACGTTCAGCTGGGTGAGTTTTCGAACCGTTTGGGGTTGAAACTATCTTGATCGTGAGGACCGACTGGCCACAAATTGTTTAATGAGCTTACACTTCGTTTGACCCAAGAGCTGGCTTTTACCTCGGACAGAGGATAAGCATTGCCATACAGCGTGACAACGCTGCCAATCTCTTGGGTACTTTTCGAGTCAACAGCGATGCGGAAGAGTTTTTTGACGCCTTACCTTCTTTAGATTACTTTTGGTTAGTCTAATGAGTTTTATTTTTTTAATTTACGTATATATATTTCTAAGGTTAGTTATGTGTTTTTTAAATCTGTAAAATTTAATTTTGAATCATTATGTGACGTTTGATTTCGCGATATAATTGCTTTTGACGCATTTCGGAACGCGGAGTATGTCACTGTTGTTGTAAAGTCAGGTGTCAAAACAGATGTCAGATTGTGATAATTAATGTTTACATTTTGGTTTACATTCTCTTTGGTGATAAAGTGATTTGATTTTAAAGAAGGCTTACAAACAAATTGCAAAAATGATATAAAAATGTAATGTTATCAAATTGCTAACTAGAATCGATTTAACAATCGAACCACTAGAATCGATTCAACAATCGAACCACTAGAATCGATTCAACAATCGAACCACTAGAATCGATTCAACAATCGAACCACTAGAATCGATTCAACAATCGAACAACTAGAATCGATTCAACAATCGAACAACTAGAATCGATTCAATAATCGAACAACTAGAAGTGATTCAACAATTGATCCAGAATCGATCCAGAATCGATTCAACAATCGAGCCAAAAGTCGATTAAATAATCGAACCAAAAGTCGAATCAATAATCGAACTAAAAATTGCTTCGATTTCCTTCACCTGTCTAATTGATTCATTTAATCGGTCTTAAATAGCTATTCATTCATAACTCGAACATTATTCTATTTTTCAGACCGTCTCGTGGTTACTAGACTAGAGGGGCCATTCGAAATATTTTAAAGAATTTTCCAAAATATCTATGGCAGAAAATGAAACTCACTTTGCCTAGTAAGTATTTTTAAAACAAAACTACCTACAGCGAACGATATATTATTTGAACTGATAGTCTGCGCGTCGCGACACAGATCATGCTTAGAACCTATGGCACTAAAATCTTACTTTTTGCTAACCAAAACATCCAACGCATTACCAATGTTTTGCTTGCATTACTTCTTTTTTTTTTTATAAACGATTAAATTTTACTAGCAACCTTACAACGATCAAAACCAATTGGAATTTCACTAATTGTGATCGACAATTTGCCTGGAGTCGAACCAGTACTAACAAAAACAAATCTAAACAGAATTGAAATGAATGTTTAAAGTTTTAGGCGGTTGATTTTAATCTTTCGTTATCTGGTTTATGGAAACAAGAACACACCGATATTTTTTTTTAGCCTTATTGACAGCCAACTAACTTGCGGTTTTATTTTAGCCGAAATATTTCATTTAAAAGTTGTCGGTTTCTCCCTGCATTAACGGATAAGATGACCAAATTTTTAACATTGAAAACAAACGGAAGACTGACCCTGCGAGTCAGGACTAAAAATGACAATGACAGCTACTAAACACGTTTTTGATTTGAATAATTCTTGTTTGTACCATTAGTTTTCGATTCGTCATGTTTACGAAAAGTTTTAAAAATGGAGACTAGTTTGGGCAAAGAGTCAGGACTCAAGTATTTCACTACAATACACATTTTATAAAAACAAGATAAATACCAGTGATTAGAGAATCAGTTACCTCACCATCCGTTTGGCTGCAAAGCGACCATCTTTTGGTTGCGTAAACCGCGTGGCTGTTCAGTTGCGGCGCCGCTGGACGTCGTCAGCAGACCGGGACTTTTCGCCAAACGTCTGGATCAGGTCCTGCTTGACTTGCTCCCATGTGTTGTTGCAGCCCAGGTCTTCGGTCTTCCTTTCAGTGTGGGAGCGTACCTCGGGATCGAATGGCAGTAGGTAGGAATTGCCATGATCTCCGGAAGGTAGAAGAGTAGCGAACAGTACTGCAGTCACGGCACTTGATTCGGAATCCAGAGGACTTCAGTAGGAGCGAGCTGGATCCCACCGCTGCTGTCGGCGCATGATGGCCATCGATGTCGACGTCACACAAAATTCACAGTCACAGTAATATAGAACGGCAGGAAATATTATAGTGATGATAAAGAAATACCTTACTTCAGTTCAAGATTTTTACTCCATGGGCGGCAAAAGAGTGCCCTTCAAAACACATTACATCGGTTTTTATACACAGAAATTGACAAGCATAAAAATTCACAATGAAGGTAGAAACCTATTTTAAATAAATAGAACGGAAATCGTCACAGTAAATTCTTATTTAAATATGGCCGGATGCTCTGATATTTTAAAGAAATAAAGAGGAACTGGTCAAGTTAAATCCTCACAAGTTTAACCGGGTACTGTAATATGTTTAAAATAAGAAAGGAAGTCATTTGATTCGTTATAAATTGAACAGGATGTTGTAATGTTTTAAATAATTCGAAGGAATGTTATCAAATTAAATCCTAGTTTAAATTCAACAGGATATTGCAATATTTTAAAAGAAATAAACAGGAAGTGACCAAATTAAATCCATATCAAAATTATCAAATATTGGTTTTGCGCCTATATATACGGTTTGATACCTTTGCTTCTTCTTCAACCTGCAAAGATAACCTTTGCGCGGGAAAAAAGTACACCTAATATTAACTAACTTATTCATTTGTGATAGTTGTGAAAAAGAAGATTTGAAGAGAATCCTTTAGTTAGATGCTACGCTACCAGATTATGTGATTGAGGTAAAAAAGCCTGCTGCCATCAAATCAAAACAAAATTATTAGGTAACTTTGGAAAATTTTCTTCAGTACAAAATGAACAAAAATGCGTCGTAATTTACCGATAGAAGATAGATTATTGGTGGATTTTTCATCGTATTTCTTCGAAAAATTTAATTTAATTTAATTTAAAATTTATATATTACGGCGTACCACAGGGAAGCGTACTAGGTCCATTATTATTCCTTTGTTATATAAACGATATCCCCAGAACCATAGAACATCCCATGACTCTATTCGCTGATGACTGTACTACAATATTTATAGGAAAGAACATAGACACATTTGAAAATAAAATAAATAATAGTTTGAAATTAATAATTCAATGGCTGACATACAATAATTTAAAAATTAATTTTGGAAAAACCCATATTATGAACTTCAGTCAAAGGAAAAATCCTATTAACCCTCTTATTTCGTTTGAACAAAACATTGTTTCAAAAATTGAAAACGTTAAATTCTTAGGGCTTTGGTTAGATCAGCACACACACTGAACATGTGATAAAAAAACTTAATCAATGGTTGCGCCAATTTGCTATGATCCGCGATTTTGTTTTTTGTAATTTATTTTTTTGGCCTAGCAATCCTATCCCTTCCGCTTCCCTTCCCCGCACGACCTCAAGAATTGGAATGACATTGACGTTTGTGCATCGATTGTGAATGTGACCGCTCCGCTAACACCGCCCGCTCGAAATTACAAGAAAATTGACTATTTCGTGATCCAACCATTCAAAGACTCAACAATAGTGCAGTGTAGTGCAATACAGGACCTGGCAGTGGTTAAATGTGCGAAGTCGAGGTTCGCCGGCCGGCGCCACGTGGAACCTTCGAGGTCAAAAGGTCAGTGTTCCTCCCTAATACATTCATCCCATTAATAAACGCCAGGCACAGTACCTGCATATTGTTAACAAACCTTAGATCGCTTTTTCAAACATACAGTCCATTAAAACATCAAGCTTATTTGCGCATCCATTACTTTTTGGTCCTACGAGCAGGATCGTGAATCATTTTCTTGTAATTTCGCAATATAGTATTTGTTCCATTGGGAATAAACGCAACGCGCCTGTTTACCTAGATATAATAGTAGAAAACCCGCATCTAGGCATTTAGGCAACTAAACGTTATTTCGCTCGTATAGTTAAAGAGCCATTGATAATTACGGTACCTACGCCGTCAACCGCACCGCATAATTATAGTTAGATACGTAAATATCAGCGTAGATATAAATCGATCGCATTCTTTTTCTTGACAAAATTCATTCGGAAATCCTACAAATTGCATGTAGGTAGACGCATTTCAAAAATACCCGTTCATTGTTGAGTGAATATTTGTAGGAAACGGATAAACCATAGATTATATACGCATATGAACGACGTGAATGATTTAATCGAGAAATTGGGTAATATTCACTCATTGATTCAGGTTATTCCGTTCGTTCGCCGTTCACTTTGTTGTTTACAATATTACCATATTGTTATCTGATAATTATCGCTTACTTAATAATTCGTTAAGTGTTTGTTTGAGTGTATAGTGTGAATATATCAAAACAAGATGTCTCTTAAGGGAACCAAGGTTAGTACTGATTTAAAGGTTCAGTTAAAGCTTTTATACGCTGAAAGGGACTCACAGTTTTCACGTGTTCAATCAATTTGTGATAAATCTTTGCAAATCTCGGATCTGACGATTAGAGATGCTTTCTTGTGTTCGTTGGAAACTTTAGATAGTTTGCGCGCGGATTTTAAATCTACAATTAAGAATATAAACATTTTAGAGTTGGAGTTAAATCCTGATTACTGTGTGAGTTATCAGGCATTGTCGTCCTTTGATGACTTGTATTGTCGTATCAAACGTATTGCTAGGAGTTTAGAGACTCCCCCCCCCCGCGAGTGGTTTATCCAACCCTCCTCGCGAACGCCCACGATTGCCGCCAATTCAAATACCTGAATTTAATGGTGACATTCGAAATTGGAATTTATTTATAGATAGTTTCGAAAATATAATACATAGGAACACATCGCTGACAGATCACGAGAGATTGCATTATCTCGTAGAAAAATTGACCGGTAAGGCAAAGGCTGTCTGTGCTGGAATTACGTTTAGCGCTGAAAATTACACTTTAGTTTTGAACACTTTAAAAACAAAATACGAAGATAAGCGATTAGTAGCCACCGCATATTTAGATCAATTATTCGATTTGAAAAGTTTTTCCGTTTGTAACGATCATAATTTAGAGAAGTTTTTAAATATTTTCGCATCATCTGTTCGTGCAGTAAAGAACCTAAAGGTCAATGACCTCTGTGACCTTTTGTTTTTGTATATCGGTTTAAAGAAATTAGATCCTGAAACTGTTCGTCTGTTTGAAACGACTCAGCGCGGTAACGAAATACCTAAGTTCGAAGATTTAGAATCTTTTATTCGCGACCATATTAAGGTATTGCAGCGCACGTCGGCACGTCATGAAGTCACGAATAGGACAGGTTCCGATCGCCGTATAGACGCGTCATCGAAGTCAGTCAAGACTGCACATACGCTAGTTAATACCGCCTCAACACCTGACTGTTCTCTGTGTAAGGGTAGCCATACACAGCTGTACAAGTGTTCAGAATTTCAGAGATTATCGCCTAGTGATCGTTACAAGTTTGTCCGCACTAATAATTTGTGTTTTAATTGTCTAAGTGACAAACATCTGGTTACGTCATGTAACAGTGGTGTTAGCTGTCGTAAATGTCTAGCTAGACATCATACCTTCTTACATTTTGAGAGTAGTAAGCTGCCATCGCAGCAGCAGCCTGCGCAGACGCGCGACGCTTGTGACGCGCGGCCTGCTGCAAGTGCAAACGACGTAACATTGTGTTCGCTTTCCGCCGCTGGTACTCAAATCACTACCGTTTTACTTGCGACCGCGCAAGTTGTCATTGTAGATGCCTTTGGCAAACCGCACACCGTTCGAGCGCTACTAGATGGCGCTTCCCAGAGTAATTTTATTACTCGGGATTGTTGTCAACGCCTTGGTTTTAGTTTTAATAATTGGTCATCCCGCTCAGAAGTGAAAGGTTTTGGAGGCTTAAAGGCAACCATTCACGGTTCCATTAAAATAATATTTAGTTCACGTTTTAATCGTAATATTTCGTTTGAAATGGATTCGCTAGTCGCAGATAAGATTACGGAACGGTTGCCCACGGTACCGGTTGACACGTCCATGCTGACGGAGTTTAAGAACTTGCAGTTAGCCGACGGAAATTACGCTTTCCCTGGAGATATCGATCTATTGATCGGTGCTTCGATTCTCCCGCATCTCCAGTTATCACGTAAAATTCAAGGTCTTCCGATGTACCCCGCTCCGCACGCACTGGAAACAGTTCTCGGGTTTGTTATAGTTGGTTCCGCACCCGCTTGTTTAGATAGTTACTCGACTGTGTCGCACTGTTGCACCGTCGAGCCGCCGCTTGAGTCTACCATCCGCAAGTTCTGGGAGATTGAAGAGGTCAATGTCCCGCCTATTCTCAGCCCTGAGGATCAGGTCACTGAGGAGATTTATACCCGCACGACTACTCGTGATAAAGATGGTCGTTATGTTGTCGCGCTCCCTTTCAAGGGTGATATTTTTTCGCTCGGTGGCTCCCGTGCCTCCGCAGAAAAACGCTTTCTATGCTTGGAACGTAAGATGCAGGCGTCTCCTAAGTTGAAGCAAGCCTATGATGATGTGCTGATCGAATATTTAGATAAAGGTTATATCTCATCAGCGCCTGCCGAGACTGAGGAGACACGTGATTACCCGTTTTATATCATCCCGCACCATGGAGTTGTTAGAGAAGACAAACTTACAACTAAACTGCGTGTGGTTATGGATGGTAGCGCTAAAACTAGTACTGGCATATCGCTTAACGATATCTTGTGTTGTGGTCAGAACCTCCAGGGTAACTTATTTGAAATAATAGTAAATTTTCGCTTGTTTGCTATTGCGCTCTCTGCTGATATTCGGCAAATGTTTCTTAGTATTGGAATCAGAGAATGTGACCGTAGATTCCAACGCTTCTTGTATAGATTTTCTCCGCAGGAACCTTTGAAGGTTTACGAATTCAATCGTGTTTGTTTTGGGCTTAAGTCTAGTCCCTTTCACGCTCTTCGCACTATCAAGCAGTTGGCCGCTGACGAGGGTCATACATACCCGAAAGCAAGGGCCACTATTGAAACCGGATTGTACATGGACGATTTTGTGTACAGTGTACCTAGTGAAGCAGAGGCTATAGAGACCGCTGCTCAAGTAATCAGCCTCATGAAGTCCGGTCAATTTGAGCTGGTGAAATGGACAAGCAACTCGCAAGCTACATTAGAGTCGATTCCACCGTCACACCGGTTGACTTCGGTAAAGGAATTCGATGATAGTGATTCGCATAAGATCCTTGGTTTAAGTTGGTCACCCGCAACTGATATGTTCAGTCTTAAAATTAGCTCGACTCCGCCAACTTGTACCAAACGCGTTATCCTAGCATGTGTAGCTCGGATATGGGATATAATGGGTTTTGTAGCTCCTGTCGTTTTGTATGCAAAGCTGCTTATAAAAGAGCTTTGGCTTTCCAACTGTGATTGGGACGACACCGCTCCTGACAGTGTTGCTAAGTTGTGGGCTCGCTATAGGAAAGAGCTTCCAATGCTCGATCAGATACAGATTCCTCGCCATGTTGGTATAGTACCAGACACTGTTGTTAATGTGGTAGGTTTCGCAGACGCCAGTGAGAGGGCTTACGGGGGAGTGGTTTACTTTCAGGTCCAAAATGGAGATAACATTTCAGTTTTCCTCATTAGCGCAAAATCAAAGGTATCTCCTCGTAAGGTTGTCTCTCTTGCTCGTCTCGAACTCTGCGCTATTCTTATGTTGGTTCAATTGATTACATCTATAGTCAAAACTTGTCGTCCTCGCATTAATATAGAGAGAATTGTAGCGTTTTCAGACTCAACCGTTGCTCTATGTTGGGCCCACTCTTCACCCCATCGATGGGGCACGTTTGTCGCAAATAGGGTGGCTAAGATTCAAGCTGAATTGTCACCGGAAAATATATTCCATGTCGCTGGAACAGAAAACCCAGCTGATTGTCTCTCACGTGGTTTGCTTCCTGCGCAAATTTTAAATCATCCGCTTTGGTTTTGTGGCCCTCCCTGGCTTCATACCACTCCTAACGAGTGGCCAAATGCTCCGTTTAACCCCGCTACTGTTTCAGAGCCACCCGAGGAGAAGAAACATACGCTTGTAGTATCAGTTCCGCGTGAAGAGTCAGTTGTTTTGTTGTTGTCTAATCGAGTCTCGTCTTGGTCGAGACTATTACGCTGTGTAGTTTACGTCCTAAGATTTTTGAGATTATTACCATCGCGTGGTTCTATAATCGCAGCTGATTTGGATAGAGCTGAATCAGTTGTACTTCGAGAGTTGCAGAAATTTTATTTTTCAATAGAATTTCGTAGTTTAGAATCACATAAACCTTGTAGTCCCGCACTTCAACATTTGAAACCATTTTTGCAAGACGGACTCATTCGTGTCGGTGGCCGTCTGCGAAATGCTAAGTTAGAGTTTGAACAAATGCATCCAGTAGTTCTACCACGCAAGGATCACGTTTTGGATTTGTTGGTGGATTATCACCATAAGGTGAATTGTCACGCTGGTCCCGATTTATTAATGTCCATTCTTCGACAGAAGTACTGGATACTTTCCGCTCGCAATTTGATACGCGCTAGAGTGCACAGATGTGTGCCCTGCTTTAAGCTCCGCCCGCGTTTCAACGCGCCCGAAATGGCCGACCATCGTTCTTGTCGTGTTGTACAGACGGTGAAACCTTTCATACATACTGGGACGGACTATGCTGGACCGTTTAAAGTCACTATTGCCCGTGGTCGTGGTATACGTTCCACAAAGGCATACATTTGCCTATTCGTTTGTATGACAACTCGTGCAGTTCACATAGAGTTAACCAGTGATTTGAGTACGCAGGGTTTTATGTCTGCATTTAAACGATTTTTATCTCGCCGTGGTCCCGTTAAGCGCTTATACTCTGACAACGGCACAAATTATGTTGGAGCGCGACGCAATATTTCGGAATTACATACATTCTTACGCTCCAAGTACTACCAAAGTGAATTCGCCCATGTCTTAGCTGAGAATCGCATTGATTGGTGTTTTAATACGCCAGCGGCTAGTCATTTTGGTGGCAATTGGGAGGCGAATATTAAAAGCCTTAAGTCGCACCTGTTTCGGGTCATAGGCGAACAGATTCTCTCGTACGAGGAGTTGAGCACCGTACTCGCTCAGGTAGAGGCGTTGATGAATACGCGTCCGTTGTGTCGGACTTTGTCTAGTGATCCATCGGAGCCACTAGCGTTGACGCCGGCTCACTTCTTGACGACGACTCCTCTTAAATATTTGCCCGCTTTAGATGTCGAGACTGACAAACTGCAGCTTCACCCGCGTCACGCTCTGCTAGATAGCTTAGTTCAGTCCTTTTGGAAGCGATGGAGGACAGATTATCTGCATACGCTGCAGTCGCGTCAAAAGTGGAACACTCCTTCAGATCCAGTCACAGTCGGTACTGTGGTGATACTGAAGACTGAGAGTGCGCCTCCTCTGCACTGGCCTCTTGGTGTAGTGGAAGAAGTTTTTCCGGGTTCGAACGGAATAACGCGAGTCGTAAAGGTTAAAACCGCAACTGGATCGTACCTGCGTCCGGTTATTCGCCTCTGCCCTCTGCCTAATCAGCAGTAGTGGCATAGTTAGTTATAAGTTGTTTCGCTACCTAGTATTGATAGTTTAGATATAGTAATAGGGTTTAGTTTCGCTTTTGTTTTTTTTCTTTTCTTTGAAGGTAACCCTTCAAACCCGGGGGGAATGGTTGCGCCAATTTGCTATGATCCGCGATTTTGTTTTTTGTAATTTATTTTTTTGGCCTAGCAATCCTATCCCTTCCGCTTCCCTTCCCCGCACGACCTCAAGAATTGGAATGACATTGACGTTTGTGCATCGATTGTGAATGTGACCGCTCCGCTAACACTGCCCGCTCGAAATTACAAGAAAATTGACTATTTCGTGATCCAACCATTCAAAGACTCAACAATAGTGCAGTGTAGTGCAATACAGGACCTGGCAGTGGTTAAATGTGCGAAGTCGAGGTTCGCCGGCCGGCGCCACGTGGAACCTTCGAGGTCAAAAGGTCAGTGTTCCTCCCTAATACATTCATCCCATTAATAAACGCCAGGCACAGTACCTGCATATTGTTAACAAACCTTAGATCGCTTTTTCAAACATACAGTCCATTAAAACATCAAGCTTATTTGCGCATCCAATCAATCTTGTTATACTTTACATAATCTAAGCAAGGTTGCCAATCGCAGTACTGTTCTTACAGCTTATCATGCATACGTTTCCACCACACTGCGGTACGGCGTAATATTCTGGGGTAACTCGACGGATAGGGATATGGCATTTAAAGCCCAAAAAAAATGTCTTCGTGCAGTATGCCAGATTAAAAACACCGATAGCTGCAAACCATTCTTTATTAATTTGAAAATATTGACACTTCCGTCATTATATATTTATGAAGTTGCCATATTTATCAAAAATAACAAGAACCTTTTTGAAACCCTCTCCACCAAACGCCATCAAGGAGCAATTAAAGCCAAAACTCATCAAACCGCCCTTTTCTCAAAAAGTTTTTTAGGAATGGCGTCTAAAATATATAATAAGCTACCTAAATCTATAATAACTTCTAAAGATCTAAACTTTTTCAAAAAAACACTTCACAAATTCTTACTACAAAAAGCTTATTATAGCATTAACGAATATTTAGAAGACAAATAAATATATTCATAGACAAAAAGAAACAAGCCGTGCCTAGCACCATATTCTCCGATTTATGTAGGTAGTAGCAACCTATTTTAGTTTTACGGTATAAGATACATATTGTTGATATATTTTAAAAAATTATGTTGTTGATAGGTGATGTGTTCATATTTTATACCTAACTTTAGCAAGCAATGTTATAAACTGTATTATTAGTTTTTTTACTTTTTAGTTCACCATTTGGTAAACCACATTTGTATGCCCAGTAAGGCAACACATAGTGAGTCGTATTATATAATTAACACCATGTATTGTACCTACATACATTATACCTATGTGTAACAAATAAACATATTTGACTTTGACTTTGAAAGTGTATAGAAAAACGTCGTTTGATACACGTGGAGATTTGTCACTGCAGCACTCGCCTTCATAACACCCTCGCCTGTACGGCTCGGGTGAATTTCGCCTCGGCTGCAATGACAAACTTTCCCCACTTGTATCAAAATGTACTATTATTGCATGGAGAATGACATAAATATAAATAATTTGCACGCTTGCTTGCAGGCAGAATACAGTGACTTTTAGGTTATAAGATCTTTCCTTGTAAACAATGTACCTATTTCTTGCAAATAAATTTTGTTTGTTTGTTTGTTTGTTCTTATAAAGAAATCTTGCACATTTAATCGAGATTCTGAATGACGACGGCAATAATTCTAAAAACTTAACAAAAAAGAGCAAGTTTGTGAAATAATCGAGTAAATCACGGAATAACCGAATGCCAACAGAGTTTTCAGGCGTTATCTCTCTTTTTTCGCGTTGTGTTTTCATCAAACATCGCGTTGGACTGCTTCGTCTCCCCCCTCCCCCCATGCTTACGTCATAGATTAAGCAACAAGCTTACCAACCTCGACGTTGATGATAGACGAGGGGCGATATATCCCCATACAGCTAGATTTTGCCCGCCGCTTCACTCCCGTCAACTGAATACCCTACTCTACCTTGGCCAAAGGTTATGCGAAAATGTCACGGGGCCCTGGGACGAAGGCAATGAATGGATCAGGGTAGGTTTTTAGTCAGTAAGAGTGACACTATTTCCCTTCCCACCCAAGGGCGGGATTTGTCATTGGATGATTTTACCTACCATAAAAAAACTCTACCTTATACCAATAAATGGATATGGATGGTTATGGATTAATTTTTTATATATTTAAGGGGATAAAATGAATCCTATGTTCTTTCCCTGGTTTTAAGCTACCTTCCCACCCATTTTCAGCCAAATCGGTTCAGCCGTTCTTGAGTTATAAATAGTGTAACGAACACGACTTTCTTTTAAGATGATTTTATTTATTGGTTGGCTTTTGTTTCTTATTATGCTATACGATATTAGAGAATTTACATTACACACACACTTTATTATTATGGCTCAAGATATAGGACATAGAATTAATTACTTGTAAATGTTTAATGATATCGTAAAATGTATCTATAAAAAGTACCTACTTATGTAATAATAATCCTATTTGAAATAAATGCTTACTCTTGTCTTTGTGCTTTTCATCATAACACCCTTTCCTTACAAAAGTCATAGGAACTTTAATACCACAGTCAATAATCGATATACAAATTGACATACTGGCATGATAAGCAGGTAGATATAGACCGTTAAATTTTTAACGTTTTAATCCCGTGGAGGGTCGATCTGCTACATGAAACACTATCGAAATCGTAAAGATAAAATTACGGTCAAATACTTTTAAAACTGAATAAAATTGTTTAAAACAATTTAACAATACTTGATTTGTATTTCTTAGTTCTTATTTGAAAGAATATATTTTTTTAATAATAATTTAGATAAAAATTATAATTTATAAAATACACGACTTAGACAATTACATAATAATTTAAGGGATTATCATTAATATGGCATCGTTATAGATTTGTACACATAACACAAAACACAACATCTAAGATATGCAAGTCACAGATATACATCCTCCAGAAACTCTAGATAGATCAGATCATAAAAAAAAAATTAAGCAATGCTTACCGACCGGCTTGTCTTACCGACTTTTGCAATTATAAGTACTTCCTGTAATTTGACCATTGCTGATGCAGCTTGGGGATCCACAGCTCACACACTCCCAAGGCTCGTGCAGCTTCTTCATCCGCAGATTGCAGCTTGTAGATTCCAGCTTATTTGATGAATGTCAAACAGAAAGTGATGCATTCATCCTAGCTTCGCTTTCTGTCTGACATTCAAAAACTATGCTTACATACACCATCGGCGACTGAATCAACCGATTGAAACAACTGAGGTTGTCTTGGTTTATAAAGAGATTTAGCTGTAAAATATAACCAAAATATTATGTAGGTCACCAAGTATTACACATTGAGCCCCCTCCGTACCTCGAGAAGCCTGTGTTGGTCTCATCTCCCTTTTATTTAAATACACTGTTAAATTTTGGTTGTTTTAATCCCGCGGAGGGTCGATGAGGTACGTAAAACACTATCGATTTGTAAAGAGAAAATTAAAAAATAAAGTACTTTTTTTTAAACTTGGATTAATTTACACATGTACGAAATTAATTTCTTTAAGTAAACGTCAGCTGAGTGAGGCCAATGAACTGTAGGTAGTTAGTACGCAACTTTCGACAACTACCTACAAGGTTATTGACTCGTTTACTTAAAAAAATAATTTCGTACATGCGTACATTACCTCGACTTTTAGAAAAAAAGTACTTTTTTTTAATTTTGTCTTTACAAATCTATAGTGTTTCATGTACCGAATCGACCCTCCACGGGATTAAATCGACTAAAATTGTAAATAACGGAATATATCATAAAGGGATTTAGATGTAAAATATAACCAAAATATTACATATGTTACCAAGTATTACACATTGAGGCCACTCTTTACCTCGAAAAGCGTGTGTTGGTCCCGTCTCCCATCCCAAGCAGCACAAAAGGCTGTACAAGGGCTGTATATAGGTTCAGGTTTACACTCTAAGCTGTATAGTAAGCTGTATATAGGCTGTATAAGCCTATATACAGCCCTTGTAACTCCAAAAAGGGCCCACATATACAGCCTATATACAGCGTTAAGTGTAAGTGGAGAATAAAAGCTGTATATTGGCTGCGTGTTGGCTGTATATCGGCTGTATAAAGGCGTTTTTGTACACCCTAAGCTGTATATCGGTGTACAATTACACTTTAACTCTACAGATATTCAATTATAACTATCATATACAGCAAAAAGCTGTTAATTGGTGTAAGAATACGAAAGAATCCAAACTTAAAGATTATTTTTTATAATATTTTACTATTATAATGGCGACTACGCCATATACATTTAGTTTTAAATATAATATGTTAAATTGGACTTGTTGACCTTAGTAATATGGTGAATTTATAGTGCCGATTTAATTTCATTGTAAAAGTGTGTATATTTTCGGTGAAAATATTAACGCGCCAGCGAAATAATCAATTTTAACATCAAGGAAAATAGTAAATACGGTAAGTAATGTTATTATTTTTTTAGGTTATATTAAAAAAATATGTTGAAATAATAGGTATAAATGCAAATCAACCGTAATTCAAGCTGATAATCATGATACGACTTTAGGCTTTTGCCAAATAAGCCTTTTATTATGTTTATAAAATCATTATGTACATTGCAAAATGGCGACAGCTTGCATAATAGAGTATTTTTACGACCTAGGCTGTATAATAGAGTATTTTTACGACTTAGGCTGTATAATAGAGTATTTTTACGACTTAGGCTGTATAATAGAGTATTTTTACTCCATAATCTGTGTAATTGTTCATAACAAGTACGTACATTTCTAACCATCTTTAGAGATACGTATAAGGAATAAAAAATCCTCAGCTACTTACGACTAAATCTCATATGTCCGAATACAATTTAACAATTTATATACTTATTGTGAAGTAGTGAGTAAGATTTGTAACCGATCTTTCATCTATTTTTCAGAAAAGGTACAATAAGGCCTTTGACTTGGTCTAATATCAAGGTCACGAGAATCAGAAGGCGATCTAAAATTACTAAGCGAGTGATTAGACGTCGGACGCATTGGTGAAGGATGACAGTTCTAACCCTCCAGATCATCGTGGGGTTACATCAAAATGCTGCGTATAAAGTCTATTATTATCATCATTGAAGAAGCAGATTGTGATCTATTACTTTATCTTCTCCAATAAATTATACTTTACTATCTCTACTGTCTGTTGTATTTAAATAAATTATCTGTATTTGTAATATTTAAATATTTCCTTTTGACCTTCCTCTTAATTCAATGTTTTCTCTTCACCACCCTTAGTTGATTGGTACAGAATACCTACAGCATTTTGTTTTTTGTAGTTTTGGGTTAACCTCAACCATAGAAACTATTTAGGTTCCAAGTTTCATGGCCTTATGAGTTATGTGCCTTTAGTTTTATTTTATATTAAAATATTCACCAATTGCTCGGATATTTTTTTTTTCTGGAATGAATTCTTGCTCCGATTCGATCACGAAAAAAAATTTTTTTTTTACGTTTTTGTATTCTATTGGTACTTGCACGGGGGTGTCACAGGGGGGTTCAAATTTTGGTTATTTTTGACCTAGGACGCACCGTTTTCGAGATAATTGAAATTCTTTTTTTTTAATCATAGGGCCCATAGAACGGACACGGTGCGAGTAAGTTTTTACGGAATCCTTGG